>OY979769.1:12330571-13622327 GCA_963855975.1 Andrena chrysosceles | reverse complement strand
CGTCACGTGGTCTGGCCGATTTGGCCGGTCGGTATTACAGCAGGTTTTTTCTGCACAGAAATGGTAATACCCATAGATATGCGGCTGCCTGTACACACGAGAGGGAGCTGTTTGCTATTTCCATATTCTATTTTGAATGTGGAAAGAAATTCTCAGCTGTTGCGTTGTACTTTTTAAACAGAAAGTCTGCTGGTACTGCAAACGTAGAAAATGCATTGTACATTTACTTGAAATGTGCTTATGTTACAATATTTTACGCTGGCAGTAAGGAATTATAAGTGAAAAGGAAAAATAGATGAGGGCATGTCCTCAAAAAATGAAGTTTGTTAGGATAGACATTTTTTAATTATCAAAACACTGAAACAGAACATGAAATACACATCCTATGCAGAAAGCAGTTATGAACAAACATATATATAAACTCGTGTTTGACGTTGAATCCAACGCGTGATTATTATGTGGTCCCTCCTCGAAGTGACAGAAAATATAACCTATGTATATGCTATACGACAATAAATGTTTAGCGGCTATTTCCTTCTATTTCGCTACATTTGTGAACTTTTTATCATCCTTCCGAAACATTATTATTACGCCGCAACAGTATCTTTAGGAAATCGGGTATAGCATATAGGTTATATTTTCTGTCACTTCGAGGACAGAAAATCTGCACCTCCAGCTGACAGAAAATTCGCCCCTGCACGTTGTCACTAGCCCGGTCGGCAGCATGGAAGGGGTACCTCTTACACCCTGTATTTCTGATAGTTGCAACGATATTCCTCAGCCCAGTGTACATATGTACACTCTGGTTTGATCTGGAAAAATAAATGAATTCAATAAAAATTAGTTTTTGTGTTTATACCACCTGAATGTAAAGACTGATACTTACACTCACTGAAGAAACCATTATTATTGTGTCCTATTTCTCATAAATATTTTCTTGGAATGGCACTGACCCCTTTCGATTCCAATTAGTTGTCATAGAACCTGTGATAAAAAGTTAGAACGAGTTGTAATCTGAATACAATAAAAATGTAAATGTGTGTATGTTATTTACTTATCTTTATGCTTGTGGAGAAGACTGCCTTCCTTTCCTCGCCTCATAGAGCATGATTTTCAACGTTGATACTGATTGGTGGAAATATCTAGAACAAATTCATATATGAGAGAAACATTCATGATGATTTCCAATTAATCTAATTATTTGCATTACAAAAGTATGTGTCATACTTACGCTTTTATAGATGTCACTTCCACTTGGTATGAAAGAACAGCTATAGGAATTTATCATTAGGAGAGTGTGAAAAGGCCCACCACCACCCCCGTCATAGACGGTCCTATTCACTCTCCGTATGTATCTTCTACATACTTTTTTACTTACATTTTGAAGCATTACTTATACGACAGCTCTTCATATGCACTGGATGCATTCGCCGGTGCAATTGTCACTTTGAATTGGATTTGCTTATTCGACAGCTCTTCATATGCACTGGATGCACTCGCCGGTGCAATTGTCACTTTGATTTGGATTTTTTTATTCGACAGCTTTTCATATGCGCTGGATGCACTCGCCGGTGCAATAATGACTTTTGATTGCAATTGTTCATTCGACAGCTCTTCATATGCACTGGATGCACTCGCCGGTGCAATTGTCACTTTGAATTGGATTTGCTTATTCGACAGCTCTTCATATGCACTGGATGCACTCGCCGGTGCAATTGTCACTTTGAATTGGATTTGTTTATTCGACAGCTTTTCATATGCGCTGGATGCACTCGCCGGTGCAATAGTGACTTTTGATTGCAATTGTTCATTCGACAGCTCTTCATATGCACTGGATGCACTCGCCGGTGCAATTGTCACTTTGAATTGGATTTGCTTATTCGACAGCTCTTCATATGCGCTGGATGCACTCGCCGGTGCAATTGTCACTTTGATTTGGATTTTTTTATTCGACAGCTTTTCATATGCGCTGGATGCACTCGCCGGTGCAATAATGACTTTTGATTGCAATTGTTCATTCGACAGCTCTTCATATGCGCTGGATGCACTCGCCGGTGCAATAGTGACTTTTGATTGCAATTGCTTATTCGACAGCTCTTCATATGCACTGGATGCACTCGCCGGTGCAATTGTCACTTTGAATTGGATTTGCTTATTCGACAGCTCTTCATATGCGCTGGATGCACTCGCCGGTGCAATTGTCACTTTGATTTGGATTTTTTTATTCGACAGCTTTTCATATGCGCTGGATGCACTCGCCGGTGCAATAGTGACTTTTGATTGCAATTGTTCATTCGACAGCTCTTCATATGCGCTGGATGCACTCGCCGGTGCAATAGTGACTTTTGATTGTAATTGCTTATTCGTCAGCTCTTCATATGCGCTGGATGCACTCGCCGGTACTATTGCGATGTTTTCATCCATCGATTTGTGTACTTTTTTGTGTACTCGTACCTGCTCCTCCTGGTTTTATGTACGGAGGTTCTCTAATCGGCTGTTGTCGATTGTATCGACTATCTATAATTTCTGGCAACATGCAGTCCTCATAGAACTTCTTCAGTTTTTCCTCCATCTCTGTTGCCCAGAATCGATCATCTCTCGAAACTGTTGTAATTTTCATTCCTTTTGGCGTCCATAAACAAAAATAGGCCCGTTGCCTTTTCGTTATGTGCAATTGTCCTTGCACTTGATAACAGTAATGATGATTCTTATTCATTTCATTACCCTTGTAAATACGCCTAATATTATCAAGTTTCTTTATTGCTTCAGCAGGTGATAAATCCTTGGCCGATTCAGGACACTTTACTTCGACGATTTTATCATGGTCCACGAGGCCGTCAGGAGTTGCACCTAAGTGAGGCACAGTGTCATCGATGAAGAGGCCACACGGTAGAATATGCATTCCTAATTCTTCTTGCATTTGTTTCAAGGCGTTTGCCTCATTTTCCCTTCCGTATTGGAGAGAATGTAAATTGTGGAGTTGCGGGTACATTATACTCTTCACAGTATTTGCCCGTGGTGTAGTCTTTCGTAATCGGCATACCTTGCCGAAATTGGATGCAGTTAATAATTTCTTCCTATAACCAATCCATTTTTCGCTATTCGTCTGATCGCGAGTTTCCACTTGGATCTCGTCTCGCCTCGTTTGCCAGTGAAGGAGTATATCCGCGTGCCTTTTACACTCGGAAGAGTATACTGTCTCTTCCATATCTGGTTTTGCCGCGTTGGGGCCGTAATCGTGGTCGCACGATTGTTTGTTATTTCGAAAGGAGGATGCTTTCGCTTCTTTTTTATACTTCCTTGCTTTTTCTGCTGCGCGCTTCCGACGTCCTTCCAGCTTTCTTATCATGGTTGGCGGCTCTTTATTCATTGCCGTACTCAATCTGCTGAACGCCTCTTTTGTGTTATATTGGACGACTGCAGCGGAGACTCTACCCTGATACGAGCCTCCTCGTCCAAAGTTTATCCTTTTGCCTCCGATGAATTTAGCAATTATGTTATTAAAACCTTCAACAGCATTGTTATTTAGACCGCGCAGCAAACTGTCAGCTTTAACGAAAAGTTGCTGCATCGCTTCTTCGATACTTTCATAAATACCAGCTTCTCTTAGTTGTGGAACGTAGTCTACTCTGTTGGGATCAGAGTATTTCTTTCAGAAGTATGCTAACTTCTGACATTCCTTGTGTTGACCGAAAACGTGACTCGGTACATTTTTCAAGTCTTGCTTCAAATTTTGAATTCGTTCCTCGAGTGGTACTTCTTCTCGCAACCGGTATTCCGCAGCTTTTTTTATACCAGTACGCAGGCGGAGAGCATTATTCTGTACGACAGCTCTTAGATCTTTATTGCGGCCTTTTGTTCCGATTTCGTTTATTCTTTTACTGAAATTGCGTAACAGGTGATTGGTGCATTCGATTTTTTGTACCTGCACCATATACTTTCCATATGGATTACTGTCCAATATCTTCTTGTACACACTGCTATCGCCATCGGCAACTAATATATGGTATATTAGGCCGTGCATATCTATGCTGCAATTGAATCCTTCGACAATAGCAACACTCTCCATGCCAGTTGAACTCTGATAACGACCCCAGTTCTTGAAGCAACGATGCTCGCGCGGTTCTTCCTTCCTCGTACCTGCTATTTGGCAAGTCATGCAGAATTTATTCTTCACGCTGATGTACAGCACTTTCTTCGTGTGGTATCCCACGATGGCTCCTACGCCAGAAAGAGAATTGTAATCTCCACCGCGGTAGGATCTTTTCATCCAGCTGCCATCCGCGACAACTGGGATCAACGGTAGATTGGATTCTGCATGTACGTCGCCTCTTTCGATAGCTAATGCTTTTTCCTCATTTCCAGCATCTTCCATTTCGCGTTGTGCGGCCACTTCGAGGGCATCGATTAGCTCAATCTGACATTTCTCGTAGATCCTTTTCGTCATACAGGACACGTTCACGGCAGTCAGTATGTCCTCCAGTTGATTATACCCGCCGCCCGTCATCATTGTTGCGGAAACAGCGGCGCTGTTGATATCCATTTTGGAATCACTCTTCCGAAGACAGGATATGCACTTTGTGTATTTGCACATTTTGCACTCTACATAATACACATTTTCTAGTCCATTCCGTTGACATCTAATTATTTCAAAATGTTCGATGCCACAGCCAATAGTCGAATGTTTTCGAAGATTTTTTATTTGTTCGAAAACATACGGAAAATCAACGAAGTCTCTTCCTTCTGAAATTGGATTTTCCGGCTGCTCTGGTTGCGCATTCTCCACCACCCAGTAATCGGCATCAATTCCAATATCTTCATCCGTTTCTTCGTTGATGTCTCTTACGGAATGTATCTCATCCCTGTCTATGTGGAAATCTATTTCTTGTGCAATTTCTTCTTCGTTCGACTCGAAATGCACTTCTTCTACAATTTCCTCTTCGTCCGCATTGAAATGTATTTCTTCTTCAATATCTTCTACGTCGGTATCGAAATGTACTTCTTCTACAATTCCTTCCATAATTGAAAAATCTTCAAAATTTCCTACGTCTTCTTCGTGCATTCTGCCCGTAGGACAATCATCCGCAGCAGATGTGCTTGGAAGTGTTTCGTACGAGGTACCTGCACGAGTACCTGCTTCCGCCACGGTGCCCCGACCTACCGCGAGGCACGCTGCTCTTTTTAATCGTTGCCTGCACGTAAAGAGTCAATAATCAGTAACACGTGACACATACATATAAATAAGAAAAACATACAATAGAAAAGAAAAGCAGGCATAGTAAAAGAAGATATAGTACAGTAATGTCTCGATGTAAGCGAAAACCTCGGAACGTAGGAAAAGAGAGTGAATGGAAGAAAGGGCTGCCGATTGTCCCTATCTTTTTCATTCGCTGTCCTTCTCTGTGGCCGACGCGCATTACCACTAAATATGAATTATCCAAATTATATCGTGTTTGGTGTCATTTATCATTAGGGAAATATCACAAATGTTACGATGCTTTATTTATGAAAATATTATTATTGCATTTCTGTGAATATCATTCTAATTTATCTTCGCGATACGAAGAGGGACGTAGCGTGATACAAATGTTCCTCTTAGACAACGCGATTCCCTCGCTACGCAAACCCAAGGACATGCACTTTTGGCCCGTTTTCTTTTCACACGCACACATCTGCACAACCGTCTCCGCTACTCGCAAGCGAAGGCAGCCACAAGCAGACATGTCTGCGCTGCAATACGCGGCTGTGTGTGTATGCAGGCACGCGTGCACTTGACCGCGTGTGAAAAGAATACTTTTCGCATTTCAATCCTGGGTCATTCGACGCGAAATCGGACACTTTTCGGAGTACCATTTGGAATGTTTGTGAAACTTGCATATATTGTTGTCTTTACTGATACATAAACGTATTTCAAAGGATTTTTCAAAATTGTCAATATCGTGGAAATTGACTTTTTTTCATTAAATTATAACTGTTGAACTAAGAAAAAGGTAAGAATGAGCTTTTGGATGCTTACACTGGGGAAGTAAGAGTACCTAATCAAAATGATGTCACTTAAAAAAAAAATTTTAGACCATTTATTCTGTGATTGTTTTAAACAAATGCAATTTTATACCAGCAAGGCGCTATTCCAAAATTTGAAAAAAAATTGAGAATACAGCCCTACTTGTGCTCTTTGCAGACACGTTTTCAGAAACGCGGATGCTTTAAAATTGGTCGCATGAAAATTAATTGAATGTGACGCTGCATCGCCCGATACCGGCTGGATTAGCTGTAAACCGCGCGGTACTAGCAGCGGCCAAGTGGCTATATCTGATATTGTTATATAGGGTTCTCACGAATGGTAAGTATTTGACAAAAACTAAAAGAGGAAAACATATTTTTTATATCCAACATAATACGGTATGTCATCTTTTGGTGTTCGCGATATTTTCCGTGAACCGAAGGTGATCTTCAGTTTTTTAAATGGAATGCTACATATTTCATTACCCGATATGAGTGTATAAATCTCAAGCCAAATTCAAAAATATGGTGTACTATGACTTTCAATGCCACGCAAGGTTAGGAAAGAAACAAATAGATAGTTGTATATTGTAGCACGGACGGCTCAGTCTGTCGAGCCGGTGCTGGGCGGCGCAGCGGCACCTTCAATTAATTTTTATGCGACCAATTTTAAAGTATCCGCGTTTCTGAAAACGTGTCTGCAAAGAGCACAAGTAGGGCTGTATCCTCAATTTTTTTTCAAATTTTGAAATAGCGCCCTGCTGGTATAATATTGCATTTGTTTAAAACAATCGCAGAATAAATGTTCTAAAATTTTTTTTTTAAGTGACATTTTTATTAGGTACTCTTACTTCCCCAGCGTAAGCACTCAGAAGCTCATTCTTACCTGTCTCTTTCTTCAACAATTATAATTTAATGAAAAAAAGTCAATTTCCACGATCTTGACAATTTTGTAATTCGCGTGGAATGTCCCTCCTTGAAAGTCTATAATACTGGAGAGAGAGAGAGAGAGAGAGAGAGAGAGGGAGAGAGAGAGAGAGAGAGAGAGAGAGAGAGAGAGACAGAGAGAGAGAGAGAGAGAGAGAGAGTTGGTAATAATATAATTGAAATGATACAACATTGTGTAAGACACATAGGACCATATTTCTAATAAATTATAACCTGAAGGAATACAAATATTTCCAAACAAACATTTTGCCCTTTTGCATGCTCAGACAATACGACGCAGAAAGGATAGGCTATTTTTAACGTTGTACCTCCTACAACAATTCAACGAGGGGCTGCAGGGTGGTATTTCGTTTTATGGAACGTTGTAAAATAACGGCGAAACGAAGGGTCCGAGAAACACGTGTCGTTTGCCTTTCGCGAAGCAAACCCTACTTCACCGCGCCGGTGTTGGAGATCCGTCTGGTTCTTGTCAACGAGCACGCTTTCCAGCGCATCACCCCGTCTCTTTAGACAACTTTTCGAAAGCGTGGGACTGACCTCGACTTTCGTTACCCTCACACAAGGCGAATCGATGGGGGCGCGAAGCGTTGGTTTCGGTTTTTCGGCAAGGGCTGCCTGCCTATAGCCCAGATGGGCGAAATTTTTGCCTGTAAGGCCCTTGGGGTCAGTTGGATTTTGGCTTGAGTCAGAAAAAATATAATTGTTTTCTTACGTCCGGATAGATGTTTGCGGTACTCAGAAATGCATGGAAAATTTCAGGATCGATATTGCCAGGAAACGGGACCGAAAGTTCTACGGGGACGTCGACGTTGTTCTTCATTGATCATTCAATGTGATCAACATCTCGGTTACGTTTTTTTATTTCAGATAAAGCCAACCCTTCACATCGGTGGGGATACCGATTACATATTACCACGGGCGAAATCCTCAAATAGATCCATAGCGAGAAATCGAAATACCATACCGTGACACCTCAATAAAAAAAATATACCGTTCTATTGCAAAAAACTAACATGACCTTGACATCGCTTCCAATACCTCATTCATAAAAAAAATTTGTACTATTATGTTCGATGGAACTGATACCAAACAGGAATATGTATATTAAACAATTTTCACTTATTGGAGTAGTTGGTAAGTAATAAAAGGCGACCCTCGGTTCGAAATTGAATTTGTACGATATAGGTATAGGTATTCAGCGAACAGAATTCTCCGATGCTCGCGGTTACTTTGTCGCTGGCAATGGGTCGTAAAAGAGAAGGACAGAGCGGGGGTCGTAGCAGCCGAGAAATAAAGTCAGCGCCTCGATCTGCTAATACAGAGCCACAACGTTATTTAGCGGAGGGGGTACACCTACAGGAGTGGTAGTAATGTGTGCGTCAGCGATTGTCATCACGTACGCGTTACCACCACTCCTGTAGGTGTTCCTCTCCGCTAAATAATCGGTTCTGCATAATGTTGCTGGCAACCCTGCAGATACGCAACAATTTTGATATTGAAAAATTGTGGTAATGGTATAGATAGAGGGCAACCTCACGGACTTTGAGGACCTTGAAATATGTTCTCAAGGACGTCATTCTGAACAACTTTTTCCTCTAAACTTTTTGGCGGTCGACCTTGGTTTCCGAGATATTTGCGACAAACTTCTATTCATTTATTCCGACGCAACGGACACAGCGATCAACTTGAGGTGGTTGGTCATCGGGGGGGATGTGTTTATATTTGTCTCTAGACACCTCGGGGCGCTTCGCGAGGTGGATAGCACGTGGGAATGTGATTAAAAAAAGAAAGTAATTTTTTTCAAAAAGAATGTAATTTTTTCAATCACATTACCATGAGCCTATCTACCTCGGGGCCCAAATTATGAATATTCCTTATATCGATATCCGCGCATCAAATAAAAGCCCGATTGCTTTCTGCGTCTTCACTGTAGTGCAAACGACAAGAAACTGATCAGCTAGCGTCGTCGCTGCATTGTTTACAGATGCTGAGAGGCTAAACAGAAGATAGTGGGAAAGGGACGAATATACGCGTCCTGTTCCTCTCTTTCTCATTAGGTTTGGTGGTATGCTCATACATTTACGTAGAATATGTACTTCCGGGAATACTGTTTGGTGCACAGAAATGTGCACAGGAAAGAATTTTTTATTATCCTGTGCATATACTGTTGACGTATCACTGATTTCATTAGCGAAGGATTCATATTTCGTTCTACCATTATCCTTTCCCATTTGCCTGACGGTGATGAAGGAACACCCCGCAAGTATGCGCGGACACGCGCCACATTTTCAAACCTTTGCGCATTCGAACTTTTACGCGGGCCGATGACGCCCCGCTCCGGCCTTGGTGCGAGTGAAATACAAAATCTTGAGGGAGTGAGAAAGGCAGTTTGGGCCCTGACCCACCCTCGAGGGTAGCAAAGGCTCGATCGTCAGAAAAAAAACGACTGACGAGCAGTAAAGACCGTAAGTACTTTCGCGCTTACTATCCCTGTCTTTTTCACTATATGTGCCGGTTATTATGAAAGTGGTCCAAGTCCAAATTTTTCGTTTGTTACATTTCACTTATTTTTTTACGTATTATATCAACGTGATACATGCTAAACGTAAAGTTCAATTTCTTTTTTTTTTAAATTTAGCACGACGCCACTTTCATAATAACTGACATCTACATTTTACTTCCAACCCAATATTGTATTTAGACATATTCCGGGTAAAGTTTCCGATTACCGTCATAGTATTGTTGTAACTTTTTGTGCAAAATCTATCGTGTGAAGTGTGATTGTTTGAGTGTCCGCGTGTTTCTCAAGCTGCGTATCGCCATTGCGGGACTGCCTCGCATGGCACATCATTCGCGGAGTGGAGAGTCTGGAGACTACCTCGACCATGATCATTTTACGAGGCATCAGCCGTCGATTTTTTGACGTGCTCACAGGTGCCTCGCGGCCTCCAGATCAAAAATCGCTAGCTCGGGCAACGCAAATATCATGCTGGATGGAGCGCGAGACTGTCGAAATAGCCTGCCTCGCAAAGTGATCATGATCGAGGTAGACTCCAGACTCTCCATTCCGCGAACCGTGCCTCGCGCGGCATCGTCGCAATGTCGATACGCAGCTTCACGCTCAGAGATTCGTGTATTCATTCTCGCGTAGAATAACAAAGTTATGTTATAATTTACCCGCGAAATGTCTAGAAAAGGTATATACATTCGGGTGGAATTTAGGTTTCCTTTAGTTGAAACTGAAAACAAGTGATGAAAATTAGACTGTTTCTAAACATCAGAAGTGGAAAAATCGGAAATTTTAAAATTGAAGGCTCGGATGCAATAAGGAGACTAGCGCTCGAAAATGCGAAAGAGTATTGTCCAAACGCTAAGAAAGATTGGAAAATTAAATGTTATTAACCTGAATTTTAAAAAATATAGTGTTGTAGAGCTCGTTACGACACACATTTTTCTTTTTACAGTTTCTTTATCGAATCATTACTTGCAATTAGTATTCGAGATGAAAATTATAAACCAACAAATTTCTTCCACCAAAGTCAATATTTTTTAAACATAAATTGCGATAACTTGAATAAATATTAACGGATCGTTATGAGACTTGAAACATAAATCTCGGAAAACTGTAGCGAAGCTATAAAATGTATGCACAAAATCCTTATGTTAAAAAAAAGTAATAATATTTCATTAGAAATGAATACTGGACATACCCCATGTTTTCCAAGGTTCGCCGTTAAAAAGTATGAAGGCAATTTTGAGGTACATGTAACTTGCAGCGACAAAGTGTTTCTTAATGTATAAAGAAGATTTTCACCAATTCTCACACTAATTAATAAATAATCGTAGAAAATATGACGATATATACAAATCTCGCGGGCCACCAACAGTCAGCAGCCGCGTATAATGCTCTATACTTAGCAGTTTTAGCACTCGCGTTGACTGTTGGTGCCGCGCGGGATTTATATACAGTGCCATATATTCTACAATTATTTCAAGGAAAAACTTTGGCGCTGCAAGTTACATGCACGTAAAAATTGCCTCGATACTTTTTAACGACGAACGATGAAAAACATGGGTTATATCCAGTATTAATTTTTAATGAAATATTATTACATTTCTTAATATAAGAGTTTTATGCATATATTTTACGGCTTTGCTAGAATTTTCCGAGTTTTATGTTTCAAGTCTCATAACGATTCGTTAATATTTACTCAAGTTATCGCAATTTATATTAAAAAGATATTGACTTTGGTCGAAGAAATTTGTTTGGTTTATAATTTTTATCTCCAATACTAATGATTCGATGAAGAAACTGTAAAAAGAAAAAATGTGTGCCGTGACGAGCTTTACAACACCATATTTTTTAAAATCCGGTTTAACAAAATTTAATTTTCCAAATTTTTCTAACGTTAGGACAATACTTTTTCGCATTTTCGAGCGCTAGTCCCCGGATTGTATCCGAGCCTTCAATTACAGATATTTTGAACCTTGATAACCTCATAATTACAAATTTTGGAAATGTTTGAATTTCAACGCTTTCAAAATTGGAAATTCAAGCATTTAAAAACATGAAGATTTCCCTCCTGCGCTAAATCTTGGCTAAAGAAAGCCTATATTGCACCCGAATGTACCGAATTGATAAACGTTTACTCTTCTACTGTACTTTCAAATCTATTTCAATAATTTCACTGTTTCTTCGATTCGCTTTTAGATGGCAAGCAATGCAGGGTCGCAGAATCTGGAGGGAGAAAGAGAACGAACTCCGTCGCGGGGACGGAGTCCGTGTCAACGACGGAGTCCGCGAAGAGAGAGGACTCCGTCCTCACGGAGAGCGCCCACGCCGCGGTCTTCCTCGCGACGGAGTTCGTCTCGACGACGGAGTCCGCGAAGAGAAGAAATCAACTGGATGGAAATGGCCATCCAGTATAGAAGACAAGTATGTAGATACGTAGGCGATCTCACGCAAACATTTCTTACATTCTCATGAAAGTATGAAAATGTCTAGACATTATTGCAGTAATTGACATAAGATTTATGTTTATTTTTCATATTACAGTACACTGAGATGAGAAGACAGATGAGAAGGCTGGAGTATGAGCAAGAAAGAGGAGGCAGAGGAGGAAGAGGAGGAAGAGCAGGAAGAGGAGGAAGAGGAGGAAGAGGAGGAAGAGGAAGAAGAGGAGGAAGAGGAGGAAGAGGAGTAAACAATTATTTCTATTTTTAAGAATGTATTAAAAGATATAAATTTTTTTAATAAAAAAATGTAATAATTTCTATATTCCAAGGTCTTTCATCCGTCGGCAATGAATAATTTTCTCGTATTTATTCCTTCTCTAGTCGAGAGTAGGGTTGCCACCTTTTTTGCAGAAAAATAACGTACATTTGCTTTCGTGGGGTATACAAAAAAGTACGCTCAACAAATTAAAAGTACATTTGAATCTTATTAGTTTTTATTTCTTCCAAACATATTTTCCATTGCTTTTAGAATTACAGAGTAAATTTTTATTATTTTGAAATATCTCAATGGCATCATAGCACTCAATATTCATATTAAAATAGATAAATAATTTGATTTTTATTAGATTGAGAGAGGCCTTGTTTCTTTCATCCCGCCACTTCACATTCATGACAGAGAAAACTCTCTGAATAAATGCTAAAGTGGCAGGAACAGATAGAAGATAATAATATTGCGTTACTTTCGCGTAGGTACTTTATTGTTATTCAAAAGTATAGAGTACATTTACCTATAATAACGTAAGATACTTTGTTTTAATGTACGAGTGGCAACCCTAGTCAAGAGTCATATATTTAGTCGAGAAAGTACGAATAAACACGAGAAAATTATTCGTGGCCGACAATTGAATTCCCCATGATTAATTAATTCAATGATAACGCTTTAAATACAAATTGTCAGGGGTAATTTAAGTAATGCTCATCTCTGATATTTTGCCATATAATTGAAGCAGTGAGCGCAACAACCAACTAACCCACATTATTTACGAAATTGAGTTAGCAGCAATAACGTATTCCAATAGGCTCTACTAATTATATCGATGGCTTACGGCACACATATTGTAGGTCCACTTTTTATAAAATTTGAGTTTTTATATGCAACAAATAGTGCTTGACTGTGTCTTTCTGCTGTATAAAATCACATTTTTATCTTTTTTATAAATTTATCAAAAATAATATTTTTGTTTATTGTATGTCCCTAAATATCATATTGAAGTAACATTATTTCCAGTATTATTCCTTTCATTCATTTTTATATAATATCATTCAGTATAGGGTAAAGCCACCAGTAGTCGCCCATTTTCAGAAAAACATGAAAAATAAGGTTTTTAAAAGTGACAATCTTTTGAACAGAGTGCAGTTATAGTGCAGTTCGAAAACTGCACTTTGTTCAAAAGATCGTCACTTCTAAAAACCTCATTTTTCATGTTTTCTGAAAGTGGTCGACTACTGATACATGGTCGACTACTGGTGGCTTTATCCTAGTATGTCCTCCTCTGTACTTGGTTACATGTAGCATGTCCATCTTCCAAGTATTATTATCAAATTATTATTGTAATTTTGCAGATTCTAACTTATACTACTAATTACACATTATATATATAATGCAACAAGTATTTATATTTAATTATAAAGTACCATTGAATGTTTGAACCTTTTTTCTCAAAAACGTTAAAACTGGACATACAATGTGTGCGCTAAGCCATCAATGTACAATAGGAAAAATTTATTTGCAGGTTATTCCGTTTTGCCCTAACTGTCTCAATTATTAAATAAGTACGATAGCGATTTCATGTGAGGTATGTGTTACGGTAAAAGCTTTAGTAAATGTATTCGTTCCCAGCAGTTTCTAGTCAATGTATGCCTAAAATGCATATAACGTAACCTAGAATCGTTCGAAAATGCATGCATTGACAGCATCACGCTTTTACTGTGGCTCGTGTATCCAGCTAACACTTCAATTTGCTATGATTCCACGTTGGCAGTCCTCCCGTGTAGGCGCCATCTCGTGTGCACTAGCTCAACTAAATTTGTCACGTGACTTGCTCTGTATTATCGTCAATATGGCGTAACTCTGATTTGGGAATGCAGTCACGAGGATACGTTGTTTGTCATTATATGAGCGAATTTTGGGCTGGGCGAGGTCTCATTCGAAAGAGGAAGGTTCAATGCAACACGCTCTGGACATCGTTTGAGTCACAAAACTCTTATAGTGACCTAAAAATACTTGGAATCTGCGAGTGTATTTTCTCCATTTTTTCTCTACTTTGGTCACTCATATTATTACATATCAACAAAATCTCGTCGAACCATGGCCAGAGCGTGTTGTACTGAACCTTCCTCTTTCGAATAAGACCTCGCCCAGCCCAAAATTCGCTCATATACTGACAAACAACGTATCCTACTAAACCCATGTTTTGGGCCAGATTGTGTCGGTATACAGCGCGCTGCATTACCCGTGTCTACCCCCTTAAGGGTTCACAAAAAAAAGTTTAAAAAACGACCTTTACTATTCGTTTTTACTCCGACCAAGTGCATTTGTTTCAAAACGACGAATCATATCATTTAGCAAACTAATCCCTCTAGCTTCTCAAAAAAACTCAAGTCGTTTGGATTAATTTTAAAAAAGTTATGCGATTTTAAAGGGTGTCCGAATATTTTTGCGAGCTACTGTAAGTTCGAACAGAATATTTTTAAAAATAAGAGTTCCAGAACTTTTTCGATCCCTGGTTTTGGCAGCGTTCGAGTCGCAGCTAGCTCGAGCGAATCAACGCGAAAGATCGAGAGAGATCGAGGGGAATTGATTCGGTTTGGTCGCAGGCAAACGCGAGCGGTATGTTCGTGGCTCCGTCCAAGTGGCTTCTACTTCAAGATCCAAGGAACCACGACCAGTCGATCGACCAAATAATCGAAACGTTCCAGAGCATGGCCGTTTTTCCCGACAGCGACGTGCTCCTGGCTAGGCGGCTTCGCGACGACTTCATGGAAATCAGGTCCGTCTATAGACCGAGCCCTTATCGCCAAGTAATATTAGAGGATCGGGGAAACTGGACGGCCGAACGCGGCGTCCGAGTGAAGAATTTTGAGCCGGCGTCGCGACGCAGAAGGAATCTCCAGCAAACACCGTTAAGATCCTGCTTGGTGGTAGGTACACACGTGCATAGGTATTTGCGAAATAGTACACAGTAATCGAATTCTAAGCGACAGATAAGTTCATTAACCAATTCGATTGGATTCGATCGATCAAGCGATCAATCAGCGAACAAGCCGACACACAGATCGATCGAGCATAGGCGATTAATTGGTAGAAGCTGACGCGCAAGAAGAAGGAGCCGATAAGATAATATACCTACTTATCTGAAACGGCATAAAACTTTTCTAATGATTCGATCGCGATAGAACGAATCGTATACCCGTCGCGGGATACCTATCCAATTACCGGAATGGAAAATTCATGAGCGTACAATTTCAGCGATAAATCAGTCATGCATTTGCGTTCGTAGATGACTGATCCCGATACGATCAACCATCTAACTGATTACGAAAATAAGCACATAGACCCAATAACCAAGGCCAATTATCCATGGATATTGAATATCGTGGATCGCATGAACGCGACGTGAGTCTCCTCTCTTTCCTCTTCTAGAAAAAAAACTCGCCGAACCGTTACAGCAATTTAGACGTAAGACTACCGTCTGTTATCTTTTCATTGTTCAGCGTGAGCTTTCGCATCGCGAACACGTGGGGGTATCGCGACGAAAATGGCTCGTGGAGCGGCATGATCGGAATGTTGCAACGGCGAGAGATCGATATAGGTGGCACGGGAACGTTCTTCGTTAAGGAGCGCGTCGGTGTAGTCGATTACGTGCAACTGTACACGCAGACAGGGTAATACACGAATCCTAGATACTCAAAGCGTGTTGTCTGCGCGTCACGGTAATTACAGGCAAATTAACTGACGTGCAGCTCGAGGTTCATTTTCCGTCAACCGTTGTTGTCGACCGTGAGAAACATATTCACGCTGCCCTTCCACCGTTCCGTCTGGATAGCGATCGGCGTGTTTCTGCTGCTGGTGCTTGTCTTGCTCTGCATCTCATCCAAATGGGAGTATCGCCAGGCTAGGTCCGAGTACTGGGAGGCGTTGAATCCAGCGGAGCAAACCGTCAGCGACAATCTGATGGTCGTGCTGGGAGCTGTTGCACAACAAGGTGGGCACAGTATTGTCTCCACCTAACAATAAGCTGAGCGCTATCGCCCCCTCCTGTCGCGGCAAATGAGAATATCTCGCGCTAAGAGATAAGACAATAAGGGGATTAGGGAAGTGGGAAAAGACTCCGAAAGGCCCGACGCACGGGACGAGAGCGATTTTGATTATGTAGGTACACAGAGCTAATGCCTGTGCTTCGACAGGATACTATTACGAGCCGTACAGGGTTCCGCCTCGTATCGTCACCCTGATGCTTCTGATCGCAGCACTCAGTCTGTACGCATCTTATACGGCCAACATTGTTGCTCTGCTTCAGTCTACCACCGACTCTATCAAGACCGTCGCAGATCTGTTTAACAGCCCGCTCAAGCTGGGCGCTCAGGATGTGGTTTATAACCGATATTATTTCAAGGTATTATTTATGCTATTCAAGGTATTATTGTATTAGAAGGGTTTTGTCTCTCTCGCCGATGGCCTGTTCTCGACACAGTCGTTCCAAGACCTGGAGAGAAGGGCCATCGTGGATCAGAGGATCGAGCCGAAGGGTCAGAAAAGCAGTTGGATGACCATACAAGAAGGGGTTGGTCGCGTAAGGAGCGAACTGTTTGCGTTCCACAGTGAGCGGGGCACGGCTTACAAGATAATGCAAGAGACGTTTCGAGAAGAGGAGAAATGCGGCATCACGGAGATTAATTTCCTCAACGTATTGTACCCGCTTATGGTGCTGGAAACTCAATCGCCGTACAGGGAGATCGTGAGGAACGCGTAAGATCGCTAGCGCGATCGGAATCGGTGGCGTTGTCGCTATTTCCCGTCTATTTCGACGTGCGTTACGAAAAGTGGCACGTTTCATTTCTCTTACGAAAAACAGCACGTTTCAGTTTGCCTCGTAAAGAAGCGCATTCCATCATTTCTGACGAATATTAGCACGTTTGGTCTTCCGCTGCGAAAACTAACATATTTGACTGCTTAGCCACGAAGGATAACACATTTTGGGTTCTACTGAAGAAACTATCACTTTTCGGCGCGTGGTTAGTTTAAATTGTTCAAGTGCATTTCGCATCGAAGGATTCAACTTTTGAAAATATTGTTTAATAACTAATAACTCCATCTAATATCCAAAAGGAAACACGTATGGAAATTATAATTTATATAATTCAAGTACGGTATTTTAATGTATATTAAATTACCGTCCTAGTACTAAATAAAAATCGCGTCGGAAGGTATTCAAGTCGACGCGCTCGATGTTTCGTAGTCACCCATCCAAAGCTTCTCGTCGCTACAAATGGAACATGCCTTTTCGTGGCAAACCGCTCAAACATGCTAGTTTTCGCAACGAAAACCAAAACCTGATAGTTTTCGTAACGCACGTCGATTTGATGTCGGCTATCTACACTGTCGCTTACCGAATCTTTTTCAGCGCTCTTCTGATGCAAGAGACCGGTCTAAAGTATCGGGAGGAGTATCGGCTGTACACGAACAAGCCGCAATGCCAAGGGCAGACGGGTTTTATCAGCATAGGGTTCACCGAGTGCTACTTCGCTTTGGTCTCGATGGGCTACGGGACGCTCCTCAGTCTGGCCGTGTTGGTGTTCGAGCATCTTTGGCACCGAAGGTGCACGTACATGTACGTATTCACGTCCGTTTGGCGGCGATCGATCGGTGTGAACCATTCGTATTTCGTATCGTCCACAGGCACGGGACGAAGGCAGATGGAGGTGAGGACAACCACGAGGACGTAGTATGGAATGCGGTCTCGCCTGAAAAGTTTTCGATCGCGAGTCGAGAAGAAGTAGATACGGTAGATACGATACAGTAGACGCGCAGAGATTGTAAGATATGGATTGATAATAAATAGACAGTCCTGTACACAGTGGGTATGTAAACGCATGGGGAGATTGGGGAGAGCACGTTAGCCGAGGGCCGGTAGAAAGTGTTGATAATAGTTTTTGGTGAATTCCAGCATAAGGTCGAGCGTGCACTCGGGTAGATCTTCCACGCACTTGGCGGGGCTGCCAGCGAAACGAGTGAACGGAGGAACCACCGTCTCCGGAGGGACCACGGCCCCGTCCTCGATGTAGCAACAATCCTTCAGGACGCACCTCCTTCCCTGTATAGTCCAACAAGCACCCCTTTTAACCATTAAACACGACCAATTTAGTGAATTCGCGATATTTATCGATAACTGCATATAACGATACTTTTGGTCCACAAATCGATAATTCTTTTGCACCCTCCATGGGCGGATTTCACTTACGCTCAGATCGCCCGCCGCGGTCGCCATATGTAATGGATATCTAGGGGGTTGCGGGCGATTTTGGCGTAAGTGGAATTCGCCCGATGTTTCTTAACATATAAATTCTAGTTTGCTTCGTATTTTTAGAAAATTAAATTACTTGCTTTCGTTTTAAAACTTTGATTCTTAATTTAATAAAATAATTTCTTAATACCTATACACAAACTTTTATTTAACCAAATTTCTGGGTGAGTATTGCACAGAGTATCCAAAGGAAAATACCAGGCTTGAGTGTTTGAACCTTAGAGAAGATGATTACGTAAAAAAAATTATCGATATTACCAATATCGATACTTTTTGAGTAATATATTTCGTGTATCGATATCGAACGAAAAAATATATATCGATATGCATTATCGACAGTTGGGACCGATATCGCGAATCGCTACGATCATCCTTCACCGCAAATTTCAAATAAACTGTGTCTGTGTACGTACAATAACTGCGTCCTTTCCTATGTATATGTAAGAACCTACGATCGCCGCGTTCACCACCGCTCGTTCCCCCACAAATACGTGATCGCCCATTGCCAACGGGAAGAACGCCACGCTAGAGAAACGAAATGTTGAGTGCTACGATTAGAATTAGCGGGGAGCAACGCACCGACTCACGGCTACTGACCCTCTGCTGAACTTTTTAAACGGCGGCCTTATAATGGCGTTCTTGCTGATAATGCAGTAACGTCCGGTCCTAACGTTAGCCAAATCACCCCTGATAATCGCATCCGACTGCACGATCACACGCCCGTGCAAAACGATATTCTGAGAGCCGCAGAGAACGGTCTGCCTGCTAACCTTATTCCCGGAAGCCTGAAATATCGAAACCGCGAGAGGTTAGGTCCAAGACTCTCGCCAATCGATCGGTCTCCATTACCGTCTCCACGTATTCCGCCTTTCTATAATAAATATCCTGGGGTTCCATGGCCGCTGAGACGATGCTCCACGACTGCCAACAACTATCGCTCCGCGAATTCGTACGAAATACTGATCAACAACAACGGAGGAGAACTTTCAGGCAACACAACTGCACGCAGAAGTCAGAACAGTGTCACACGGTGCACCGCCCATCTGTAACTGACGCGCAACGCGAACGCTAGCGCCACCTGTCGGACCACCGCGTGAACTACGATGCCCGTGGCGGTGAATTCAATTGGATCTTTTCGCGTAAAACGTTCTCGTGGGACCCATCTGAACAGTGGCTACTATATATTGGGTATATGTAATCACCTCGAGGCTTAGAGCATATAAACATGGAGGAAGCATGCAATAGGAAAAAATGTAGACGGCGATAGAAAGAGAAAGATATACAGGAGAGACACACCCTCTCTTTCTAGCGTCAGGGGCGGCAGTGTTTTTTTTCGGTGATAGAAAGAGAGGGGGTGTCCCTCCTGTATATCTTTCTCTTTCTATCGCCGTCTACATTTTTTCCTATTGCATGCTTCCTCCATGTTTATATGCTCTAAGCCTCGAGGAGTAGCTGAACGCGCGCGCGCATAGGGGTAGGTGAGCGGGATTAATAACGGTCATCATTCTACCTTATAACCCGATGTTTTGGAGTTACGATGCCATAGCAACGAAAGGTAGGGAAGTCGGTGGCGAGCTAGGCGCATATCGCATTCCATTCGTGGAGTGGCGGTGTCAGCGAGCAATGTCGTTGTTCAAGACAAAAGAGTGGTGGAGAACAGCGTGCGGATCGAACGAGACCTTCAACGGGCACAGCCTGCTGGTAACTGCGTTGTTTGGAGAGGAGAAGAAAGACGTGCTCGTGGTGGGCAGTCAGGATGGTTACCTAAGAATATACAATCCTTCGTCGCAGTGGGTGGAAGAGACGAAATGCCCGACCAACTATAAATCCACCGACACAATGATCGAGACCCGAATCGGGGATTGCATCGTGGATATGAAAGCCGGGAAATTTGTGTCGTGAGTGTCGACATCGGTGGATTTCACGAACGATTCAATTGAATGGAATTAGTGTTCCTTCTCCAGAATTATTTCTCCAGAATTTCTCAAGAAATTTTATAATTATTTATTTCTCATTTCTCGATAAATTAGAGTATTTCTCGAGAAACTATTTGAAAACAAAGAGGTAATGTTTCGCTTTGCCCACATTTTGTATTAAATAAATAAATTTATCAATTATATTTAATATCTGTTTTTCTTTCATTTACACAAGTTTTGTCTAACAAGGGAACATATCGAACCCGAAAATTCTGATTTTAATGAAACTCCGTACGATTGTAGAGCATGTCGGAGTATGTAAGAAACGATTTTTTTTTCTGCGGAAAAACACTCTGAGGGGGTGAAATCAGCCCCTAAATTTTCAGCGATTTTTCGTTTTTCGAGTATAACTTTGTAACGGTGCGAGGTAGAAGAAAACCGTAAATGGACAAAATGTTCAGTGTTTGATGCCGTATAACGCGCTGCAAAAGAAATTTTTGTACGTCCAAAATTATACTCGAAAAACGAAAAATCGCTTATTTGGGGGCTGATTTCACCCCCTCAGAGTGTTTTTCCGCAGAAAAAAAAAGCGTTTCTTACATACTCCGACATGCTCTACAATTGTACGGAGTTTCATTAAAATCAGAATTTTCGGGTTCGATATGTTTCCTTGTAAGTTAGACACGAATAAAAATTTAGATAAATATTATCAACATTATTCCAAAAAAGATAAAATTTGCAATATTTTTTTAATTTCTTGAGAATTCTCGAGAAATATAATCTGATTTCTCATTTTTCGAGTTGCGAAAAATGAATTCAGGAACACTAAATGGAGTGAAACGATTGGTTGGTTGCAGAGGCTCCCAGAATCTCCGGCTGGCCATACTAACATCTTCGAAGCTGCTCGTTTACGACTTGATTCTAGCGAACGAATCCACGGAATACGGTTTGCCCCACTCGTTCTTTCGCAACTTGCACACTCTCGATTCTCTGTTCTGTATTCTCTATCCTATCTCCGGGTGTATCAATTACACGTACATACATACATACATTCATGCACGGGTAGGACGATGCAGATTCCTGCGTGATTCTCAGCGTTTTCGACAGGTGACCGTTGCGACTTGAAACTCGCGTACGAGCATTCGCTGCCACGGTTCCCGGCGACCTTGACAGCGGGACCTTTTGGCGGAGTTCGGGGCAGGGATTTTCTCTGCGTGCAGTGCTTGGACGGGACGCTTCTCTTCTACGAGCAAGAGGTGTTCGCGTTCAGCCAGGTTCTGAAGAATAGACTGCTGCCACAGCCGATAGTCTACATATCGCGGCACGACTTGTTCGTCACCGCCAGCTCTTCTTGGTTCCTCGAGTGTTACAGGCACGAAAGCTCCCTCCACAGTCCACGTGCTCGATGCCTTCCACTTGAAACTTCAAGACTCTCGACCCCTGCTTTATATTTCGTAGGTATCAAAGCATGGCAGAGTCGGCGAGGGGCGAGAAACCTTCCACGACGAAACACGCGGATGACGATGACGACGACGACGATGACCGTGCCAATTTGGCTCGCGTGGCCGGCACAGGACGCACCAGCGTCGAACCAGACTGGAGCTATAACATCGGGGAAGCGATTCTCGACATTCAGCCGGTGACCTTGAGCAGCTTCGAGGTTGGGATCGTAGCTCTGGGCGAGAAGCACCTGTACTGTCTCAAAGACAACTGCTCGTCGGTGAAATACGCAAAGAGGCTTGAATACAAACCGCTCTGCTTTCAAGCTTACGTTATCGGTACGTACTGGAACCAGGGCCGGATAACTATTTAAGCTACTTAAGTTGTTGCAAGTTCGAGCTTGTTGGTTGTTGTTGGATCGCTGCTAGACGATCGATGGCAGCAAGTACAGTGACGCGCGTTTAATTAGTTGGAACGGGCCAGGGTACGAGCGCGCTAATTGATCGCGATACTTTCAGAGCCGGATGGGAAATTGATGGTGGTAGTAATTGCCGACACGAGCACTCTAATGATTTACGAGGGCACCACGCTCAAGTGGTCGGCGCAGCTGCCTTTCGCTCCGGTCACCGTCGGCAGGGCTCAGCTTCAGGTAAGGATCTCACCGCTGCGCTGCATCGCATCCTCTGCCGCAAAAATACCAAGTAAGTAGGTACTGTACCTACGCATGCATACGCAATCTCAGTCGTGAGTTAGGAGCAAAGGTTCGCGAGGAAAGGGCGATAGGAGGGCGAGCGAAGAATAAACGTCGCCTGCAATTATCATCCGAACGTTATCTTTCGGCTATCGTGGCGCGCAGTGACGAGCAAGGTTGCTGTCGTTGCCTTTCCGCAAGATAGACCGCTAACTACCCGGTTAATTGGCTCGATACCGAGAAACGCTAGCGATTCGCGCGTGACATCCGCGGTGCAAGGGCACCAAGTGTACGAATTACGAAGCGATAAGTTGGACTGTTTTCAGCAATTGGAGGGCGTGATCGTTGTGCTGTCGGAAGACGGCCGACTGGAGGCTTGTTACCTGGGCTCAGAACCGGGTATGTTCGTCGCGCCACCCTTGCATCCGAGAGGCTACGATTACGCGGCGGCGGAACAACAGCTCGCCGAGCTGCGCTCCCAGCTCAACAGAGGCAAAGATGCGGGTAAGATTTCGGGTGACGTTTGATTTCTTTAGTGTGCGATTTTGGACAAAAATCGCTCGACAGCGCAAATTGGGACCGATTTCAATAAATTTTTTTTTAGAATACTTGTAAAGGACTCAGCAATTTATTTATTATTTATATTAGAAATAAAATTAAAACTAATAAAATTGAAATATCATTTAAAAATGTAAGATTCAAATCAGCAATACTTACAGTTTATTTAAAACATAAATTTTGTAAATTTTTCATTTTATAGCTATTGATAAATTTACAAAAAATTAATTTGTAATATCTTCAATCTCCAAAGTTTACGTTTTTATGTTACGTTATGCTAAATAATGTTTTTTTATAGATTAGACCATCTGATACAGGTTTTACTGCAGTGCTCCGTTATTGAGCCCTTTACGAGTATTTTTAAAAAAGAATTTTTGAAATCGATCAAAAGATTTGCGCTGTCGAGCAGTTTTTGTCGAAAATCGCACACTGTGCGTACCTATTTACCTATCTACCCACACAGCACCATAACATTGCAGCAACGTCTCTGCAATATTGCAGTGCAAGATTGCAACGTTGTACCATAATATTGCAGAGACGTTGCAGGTTCAGTCCTATGTCCGCCATCGCAATATTGCGGGTGTGTATTTTTGCAATGTTGCGGAAGCATTCAAATATGTAGTCCTGCAACGTTCCGGCAATGATTCTGCAACGAAACGGCAAAATTGTGGCAATGATCCTGCAACTCTTCGGAAATATTGCGGTGCGAGATTGCAATGTTGCACCGTATCATTGCAGGGAAGTTGCAGGTTCACTCCTATGTCCGCCTTAGCAATATTGCAGGAGTATATTCCCGCAACGTTTCGGAAATTTTACAGAAATGGTCCCACCGCAACGTTTCGGGCAGTGAGGGACGCGACGACATGAATGTTTGTGCAGAATCGTAGTAGTATAACACCCGTGTGACCTTTTCTCATAGAAAATATTTTTACCTCAGGGAGATTCGAACCGAGGACCTGTAGCATCGTAGACGAACACTTTACCGCCGTAGCTACAACCGCTGATTGATAAGATTGCTTACGTATTCGAACTTATGCTCCTACCGTGCAAAACTTTAAACTGAAATTATTCAAAAACGAAGGCTCATTTGACAAACCTATTAGGGATTTTTAACAATGTAGGTGCGGACTCTAACTATAACCCGGTGTCATTTTAGGTTAGGTTGGAAAGTAGTCTTTAGACTAAACCTTTGCATTTGTCTTTTCATCTCTCTTTTCTCTTGCTTGATTGTATATACGTGTGTGTGCAATAAAGACGTTTAATAATAATAATAATAATAATAATTTCACACATTAAAATATATAGAATCTATTCTATCTAAACAAATTAAATTCATTTTCAAATCTCTTCTATAATTTAAATTCATGTACAAACGACTCTCACAATAACACTTTTTTCATATCTTTAACGGCCAACGAGAAATTCTAGCATATCCAGTTAAATGAAACATGCTGTAGAATCTACTCGACGTCATATTTCAAATTTCGTCAAACTCATAGTTGCTTCAGAATATTGCTGTACTGTTTCTACAATATTTCCACTACAGTATTGCACGGCAATATGTAGGTAATTTTGCTGGGTCGTTGCCACTGAAACATTGCACATCGATGTGCGCGCAATATTGCCGAAATATTGTAGAATCGTTGCCAGTGGAACATTGCACGTCGATGTGCGCGCAATATTGCCGAAATATTGTAGGATCGTTGCCACTGGAACATTGCACGTCAATGAACGCACAATATTGCAGAAATATTAAAGAATCGTTGCCAATGGAACATTGCACGGCAACCTTCTCGCAATATTGCTGCAATATTGCAGGATCGTTGCCAATGGAACATTGCACGGCAACGTTCTTGCAATATTGCTGCAATATTCTAGGATCATTGCCACTCCAATAATGCACGGCAATATTGTAGGATCATTGCCACTCCAATAATGCACGGCAATATTGCAGGAACGTTCCTACAATTTTGCAATGCAACCTGCAACAACGCAATATTGCAGCAACGTTCCTGCAATACAGCTGCAACGAAGTGTGCTGTATGGGTACCTACTTGATCAATGGAAATGCCCAACAGAGGATCGAACCAGCGACGCGACCATGGACGCGGAGCTGATAGTCTCGGTAAACGTTTCGCCGGACCTGGAGGTTTGCCCGAGGACGGTGGACGGCGCCTCCGACGAGCACACCCAGGATCGGCGACTCTGTGCGTGCAGAGTCGGCATTGAGTTGTCCTCATACGCTACTCTCCAGGACGTTCAAATTTCCGTTGACGTGTCCAAGCCTCTGGTCGTCGCGCAGGACTTTCACGCGCTGCCGAATCTCTGTAAGCGAAGAAGTCTGTCGGAGCAGATCGTTTACGAGTTACGAATTCAATTTTTGCAGGCCAACGACACCTGGTAGAGACTTGGGTCCGCGTGGAAGGCGATCTGCCAGCGATATCCTCAGAGGTGAGGGTGGTGGTGACCTACCGGACGGACACCGGCAATCTACGGGTGCTCCAACGAACCGGCCAGCTGCCGTTAAAGATGCTGCTTATAGGTTGCTCGCCCGAGAACGCCACCACTTTTACGACAATCCTGAAGCGCAACGAACCCCTCGTCGGCCTCACCCAGCTATTTCCCGGTAAAGCCGTCGAAAATTCGGGCAATCTATCGAGCTACCCTCCCTCCAATACCTTTGCCTTCTTTTGCCAGCCGGCTAAAATTACGAAAATTGCGTACCAAAATTACAGAGAGAACTGCGATTGGAAGAATCGGGAGATTTCGTCTCGTGCGTGGGGCCCACCTACCACCTAATTCGACGTTAATATCGTAAAAGGGGGCCGCCGCTTGGTGCGGCGTGGCCTCTTGTTCCTTTTTCGGTCGTTGGATGCGCAGCTGGGCGCATCCGACCGATTCGTAGCCGTGTAATTTATCGATGCGGCGAGATGCTCGTCGACCGCTTTCGTTGACTTAATCGCGGCGAAAAGGAAGAAGTAGAGAAAAAAGAAGGGAGAAATACCTACCTAACGCATCGTAATTGCGGGGAATCCTTTTAGAATTCACAGGAGAACAGCTCCAGCGACAAAACTGGAACGCGCTGGGAATGCGACCAGCGCACAACGGGCGCAACGGGCGCGCGGTCACCATCGTTTCCGGCAATGCGAGCAATCGGTATCGAGTGCAGTCGACGGACGGGCTATCGACGACCTTGGTGGTCCAACAGCTGATGGACAGACTGAAGGGCAGGACGACGGGGAGCCTGACGGCGACCATCGGCCAGAATCACCTGCAGCTGGTGCACTCTCGAATAGAGGCTCACTTTCTCGCTCGACGAGAAATCGACAGGATAACGGTGCGTTTCTTTCGAGTCGCGTCCAAAGCAATCTATCGTCTCTCCTTTGTTTGACCAATCTTGTGAAAGAGATTAGGTTTTTATTATTCACTTTTCGAGGCTAGACCGAGATCGGACTACTCACGATTCAGCTGAGAAACATCGAGAGGAAGATGCTGCGTGCCGTTAGGGAGAGAAATGGCAGATCTTTGGCCGACACTGGTTTGCCGTTCCTCTTCGATTCTACGTACCGGGCGATCCTTGTTCGCCTCGAGGATTTCGCCAATGCGCGAACGGTAAGTATAATTCGTCATCCGATAACGATGCTTTTGCTGGCAAGTTGTCTTTATTTCTTATTGTTTTATGCGTCCGTTTCTCTACCTCAATTTTGTAATTAATTGTACCAAAGGGTTGTCTAACCCGTCTATTGTAATTAAATTAAAAAATTAAATTAAAATTAAAAATTAAATTAAAGTTTATTAGAGGTGTGGCGTGGTTATTGCAGAAGCAAGGGCGAACCGGCCACGAACTTTGGTGCAGCTTGAGGCTGTTGCTTATGCTGTTACGAGTGAACACGAGCGAGGAGAAATACGCGGCGATTGAAGCAGCGATAGGTTTTGAGCCGCGGCCGTGCGATCAGCTGGTAAGCGAACCCGCGACAAGTGTTCCTAGACTTTTGCCACACCTATGATAAATAATCCGATCCGATCGCGTTGACTGGGACTGCCCTAGGACTGGGAAGAAATCGCCGACGTGGCGCTCGTCACTCTCCTCAGATTCGTTTCGAAGAAGCCCAGTCTCTCGGAGACAAAGCTATTCGCGTGGAATACAATTGCACCGATGACGACTAGCAAGGAGCTAGGAAAGCTGAAGAAACGTCTGGGTCATGCGATCGAGCGGCTCGACGACACCAGAGGATCCGACATTGCGGAGATCGAAGGGGGTGACGGTCAGGATCTCGCCTCCGTTTAACTCCCAATCGGTACTATCAGTAGTGCCGTCTGCGACCTGCCACTTTAACATTTCGTAAACCCGGAAATAACAGATGAATGAGAGGTGAGCTACCCACTGCGTACGGCCCCAAGTCAGCTGCCTCTTTGATGCCTTACTTAGTTTCCCACGTTGTTTTTTGGATGGTAGGATAATTTTATTTCGCAGTCCGCGAGCCGACAAACCCGATGAAACCCTAGCGTGGCGCGGCTAGAATCGAAATGGTGATTCATTCTGGCGCCGCGATTCTGCTTTCCCGAGGTTAATTAATAGAAGGAACGCGAGTCGAGAGCTCTGTCCAATAACAGTGCGCCCTTTGTTCGATAATTTTCTTACGGTTACGCTCGAGACCATTGCAGATAATGCGTGAAAAATACCGTAGGCGACAGACATGGTTCCGCGCCGCGTCGGTCGTAACGCGACAATAAACGATTGGAAAAAGATTCCGCCTAATTGATTGCTGCCTGCGACCACAACTCTCCCGTGCAAGAAACTGCTCCATCTGCATTTAGCGGCGGGGGCGAACGGTTTATCGCGGTAGCGGAGCTTTTGTTCGAGGCCGATTCAAGGAACGAACGATTGTTGTCGGAAGCGGCGCGTTAGAGGAAATACCGCATCCTCGATGAGGCATCGAGTGACAAATGCACGCGCCAATTCTCTCGCTCTGTTCCCTGCACTCGCTACCGCTGCTGCTACAGCTGCTTCTACTTCTCCATCTCCTCGACTTGGCTTCTTCTAGAATCGCTCTCTCGCTTCCTTTGATCGTACGTCCACCGCTGGCCAGAGTTGCGCCGCCACCACTTTTTCATCCTCTCCCTCTTCTCATTCTTCTCCATCTGTTTAGCCGGGCGAGGTGTCTTCGTCGAGCAGGGATTACGTGGAAACTCGCCCGCGGCTTTGTAATCGAGCTTCCCGGAAGAAAGAACGATCCGAGTGGATGGCTTCGCATCCCGCGGTCTCCGACTCGAGAACGGTTACGGCTGCGCGCCTCTTTTGCGGCTCGGCGGTAATCTTCGAGATGCGTGGCGATCCTGTCTCGCTCTCTCGGTCCAAGGACCAACGCTCTGCCGCGACGAAGTAGCCACATAAATTCGCTGGGCCAAGTTTCGAGAAGCGTTTTCGCGTCGTCTCCAACGGCTTTACCGCCTCCGGAAGCAATTGATTGCAACCGCCTAGCTAATTAGTTTACCATACCGATAAAGGCTGCCCTCTTTGTCGCGACGACGAGCGTCTCTCTCTGGTCTTTGCCTGGCTAAAGCAGGATACGTGGTTTCCGGAAACACGATCGAGATTACGCGCAAATCGTACGCCGCAACCTTCTTCCTTTTACGTTGGAGAGATTGCGTGGAGCTGGAGTTCTCGGCTTTGCTCCATGGTCCCGTCAGCGCCGACGTCGAGAGGCACCTGTGCTTAGGTGGACACAATACAAATACAATTTACTCCGGCGGAGGGACGCTCTTTCTTGTTGTCGGCGCGCATGATTTAGAGGCGGACCACCTCGCTAAATTCTCCATCTCCGGGACCACCAATGGAGCTGTTCGGAGGAGGACTAAGTCACCGTGAGAGCGGTAATCGGGGATAACGAGGCAGCCGTGGGGCCCGCGCGGTTAGGATCCTCTCAGGACTTTCGTTCCGACCAATTACCCCGCTCCTCCGGACTCCTACCCTAAATACCCATTGGCTCTCTTTGGAGGTCGATATCCGTCCGAGTCGACGGACCACCGTACCCTCGAACCCCTGCCAGTCAACCCAACGCAATAGCACGTGCACCCGCTCCTTTTCCATTTTTCATCTACCTGACGTTGCCAGCGTTACCTATCTCCGAGGCACTCGTTGATGCGCCAACTGGCTCTCCTCGTTCTCGTTTTCGTTCTAGTTCCCGTTCCCTCCCACTCTCTTTCTCTCTCGTCCACGATCATCGGGAAATGTTGCGGAAACAAGATTCGCGACGAGTCTTTTCCATCCGGTGCGAAATCAAAAAAAGGGCGTTTGTCCTAATGGATCGCTCTAAATGATCCAGACGGTGACGGAAAAGAAGTCGAGGTCTCGGCACGGTCGCGGTGACACGAAAATCGTTATACTCGCAACGAGGGTCGCGCGGATGAGCGGAGAGATTGCCGAGACTCGCGTTAATCATTCACTTCCGCGACCCTCGCAAATTTAACGGCGCGTCCACCGTTTAAGCCTGAACAGCGAGCACGCACGTTGCAAAGCTGCGTTGACCCACAGCTTTCGTTGCTGCGAAATTACACCGCCAAATTTTCCCATAGATGTGTAGTGGTACTAATATGCGTAGAATTAGAGAAATTGCGCGTTGAGGAAACGTGGCAGAGTTTCGCGAGGAGGTCTGCTCAACGTTCTCACTCGGTTTATTTGAAATTTAGATAGATCAAACAAATTCGGGATCTACTCGATAGAGTTTATGACAGGCAAATGTTGGAACATTATAGATTCTTTCCATCTAACAAACGGGAACACGATATTTCACCGATACCTACATTTCGACGA
This sequence comes from Andrena chrysosceles, assembly GCA_963855975.1. NCBI lineage: Eukaryota > Metazoa > Arthropoda > Insecta > Hymenoptera > Andrenidae > Andrena > Andrena chrysosceles. Next base: position 13,592,417 of record OY979769.1, on the reverse strand, counting down.
AAATTCAGAAGGGGGACTAGCGGGGAGTCGAGAGCAAGCCGCTCTCGTCCGCTGGAAGTTTCGCCTGGACGAAAGGCTGCGAAAGGTTGCGAAAGGCGTTTGGCGCGTGCGAAAGTGCGAAATCGCGATGCGACCTTGCCGCTGGCGAGCCGCGCCAGCTCGCACGCCAATCTGCCTAGCCGAGCGCGTTCGATATCGGATATGCAATCGCACCTTGCCTCCATTCGATCCGATAGCTCGCATTGCTCCGACCTGAACGCTGGATCGACGATCTCTACGTTGTCACGTTCATGCAAACTACATATAACGCATACCATATACCCGCCGCTATAGCTAGATACGCGTGGCCGCGCGGGTATTCGAGATGCATGCAGCTATCGCAAGCATTCCCAAGCATTTCCAAGCATTCTACGAGACTCGAGAACAATTGATAGTAACGAACCCGCGAGCGACCGGTTGGGATCGAGAAGCAAGTCTGAATGCGGTTCGTTACACGGGAAAATAAAGATGACCAAGGTGGAAGAAGATTATAAGGCAACGGTACTTTTCTACGACCTCTCACTGCTTTGCATTCTTCTACAAATTACCAACGATTTCCTCCTTGATTCGTACGCGCGAGAATTGATTTTGTAGGCGACTCACCGATCGTCGTCGTCGTCGTCGTCGTCGCCCACGTCTGGCTTCCGCTCTGCTTCGTCGAGTCGCTGAAACGAAGGAGAATATACCTAAATACGTAGAATATAGATACAAGTCTTGTGATCGGCGAACGAAGGGAAACTGAGTGATCGCGATGGTGAGATTGCTCTGTATCGGCCACGAGGCGAAACGATAGCCAGAGGACGCGCGTGGAATTCAGCCGACCTTGCGCTCGTTACTCGAAAAGAAAGCAAAAGCCAGCATGTAGGTACCGCGGTGGTAGGTTGTTTTCGTTGCGGCCGTCGCACTACTTTGCGCGTTAGATCACCGGGCAGGCACCGCCCCGAGTAACCGTTTCACGGAATAGAGTTGACGTTCGTGCGTAACACGGTTACACCGGATTCCCCATGCTTCCGACGTTTCGAACGTCGCGAACAAACCGACTAGCTTTGCTGCATCGGCGCTGGTATGGAGTAGGTAGTATCGGACTTGTTGCATTCTTACTTGGACTCGTCCGCGGTAAGAGCGCGCTTCCACGAACAGACCTAACGAGCCAGGTGCTCGTTACCAACGGTCGCGCGAGATGCTCCGCGCCGTCCGTGCTCCGAACAGTCCGGAGAAACGAGGTGAGAAGAGAAGCGGAGTGGAGTGGAGTAGAGCGGAGTGGAGTGGAGCGGAGCCGAGTGGAATGGAGAGGAAGGACGGCAAGGGGCAGCTGAGATAGACGGAGAATAAAGGCCAAGTACCATCGATAAGCATCTTCGATACATAGGTAGGTATATACAATAGCCAAGGGAGTAATGTGTTCCGTCTCTCTCTATCTCTCCCTCTAACAGCTAACTCTACTGTAAGTCGCAGAGTCGCCCCTCCACTATACACCCTCACCGACCCAGTGGACCATGAAAGGGAGAGACGCATACCTCGCGCGTTTTTTTTTCTTCGAATCAATCGGATCGATTACAAACTCGTTAATGGTATCGTGGTTTAATACACCCGCGTTTATCTCGTGAATAAGACTATTAAACCGGAACACCATCGATAGGGTGGTCAGTTTTCCAAAGACCTGTGGTGGCTTCAAGGATTTCGAGTAGCTAATGTTTTTTCTTGGAGATGCGTTTGCAAGGACGGAGAAGCCATCTCCCCTCGCGATTTATACTTTCGATTTGGAACTGTTAGTAGATGAATTTTTCCTGGCAACTGGTTACCTTCTTCTTTGCCTTTGCCTTGCGTTCTTTTATCCTGTCCCCAAAGATTTTAAGTAGCTTGAATTTCGAAGGTTTGCTATTCTCTGTGAATTAGCGTTGGACTATAATTAAATTAGTCCCATCGGTATCGCGCGCGTACAGCAGCGGGATCGAGTTGGAACGTCCTCCCTCTCTTGGTCGAAACCTCGCAGTTTCTCCTCCGCCGTTCTCTTCCCCGGCTGTTCGAGGGAACCCACTCTATATCAGCGGCTACTGCCTCCTCCTCCTCCTACTACAACTTCTCCAGCTTCTCTTGTAGCTCCACCGCCGCCGTAGCCATCGCAACCACCACCTCCACCATCACTGCCTCTCGACGACCATCTCCGTCGTAGCCACCACTCTCGAGGTTCCACACCGCCTCTCCCCGCGATACCCCTGGCTGAACCACCGGGACGGGAAGCTCGTTACTCGACAGGCACCCAGTGGTGGAAGTCGCAACGGAACTTTAGTGCAGCTGCGGCAAGCAGCTGACGCGGGATCGTTGCTAGTCGGTGGTTGTGCTTCTGCTTGCGAAGCGAGCGCAGCGTCGATTTCCTTCGCGAGTCTACCGCGAGCGCGGTGAACCGCGACGATTCTTCAAAACAGAAGGACCGCGCGCGAATGAGTGAGTGGGTGAGTGCCGTGTTCGATCAAAGAAGCTTGGTGATACCGAAACGGAAGACGTGGTTGGAATACGTTTAGAAACGGAGTTTCCTACCCGTCAAATGAACGGAGCCTCGGCCGATCGCGGCCAAGAGAAAGTAGCCTCGTCGACGCGTCGCCGCCGAGTGTCGCGAGACCCTGCCGATCTTACGACCGTGGGACCGTCGTCGTCGTCGTCGTCGTGGTCGCCGGGCACGCGGTGTCTTCCGTCGATGATCGACGGTACGACGGCGCAGGAATCCACTGCGTTTACCAGAAGAGAAATCGGCGGAACGTCGGGGAGCCTGGAATCGACACGGGTGAGTGGAAAAGATCCGCGCGATCGCCTTCTTCTTGGCCAGCGGGCCCGTGGCGACGTGGATCCCGCGAGTTTTCTCGATCTCGCCGACCGGCTCAGCCACGAGTTATGAGAGTACCACCGATCGCAACGAGGAGGTCGCTCGCGCGTGGTATTTCCGTGACAAGAGGGCAACAGGGCAAGAGGGCAAGGGGGCAAGAGGAGACGCGAGCGAGCGATCGCGATCGAAGATCGAAGGCAGCGCGTTGCCGTCTGACAGCTGAGTATGCGGAGCTAGATGTCGCGAGCTGCGCTCAGCGGCTATCAGTGAATCGGATCGGTTTCGGATCGGCTTGTATCAGATCGGAGGGAAGCGGAATGGAACGGAAATGAAAGGAAAGGAAAGGAGAGGAAAAGAAGGGAAAGGAAAGGAAAGGCAACTTCTCTGTCTCTCTTTTCGTGGCTATCCTCGCCCACGTCGGATCGTAAAGTAGGCGTCTATGTACGTCCGTACGAGCTGCATACCGACGCGTACCAGCGCGTATAAACGTACGCGAGGCGACCAGGCCGCGCGCGAGCAAACCCTTCTCGTTCCACGCACCTGTTCCGTTGTTGTCGTTCCGTCGCGGCGTGGCGTGGCGCGGCGTGCTTGCACGCGACAGCTCGTGCCACTTACTTCCAGTTACTTGTCGAGAGCCGGTCTCTCCACAGCCCTACCGAACGTCCCATCTCGTTCGTGCTTCTCCACCGATATCCACTGTCGTTGACGCGTAGTATTTATTCTCGTCGTTTCTTCCAAGGGTTGCCAAGGGTTGTCCGTTACCACGACAATTCGAACCGTCGCAACGGTCGATCGATCGATCAACAATGGAAACAAGGCAGTCATCGTTCTGGGACCCTCGAGTCAAACTCACTCGCGAGTCGCGAGTGTTCCGGTAAACTCGCGCTCCAGCACGCGAGGTCAGATCATTCTCTCTTTCTTTCTTCGCAATCAACTCCCGCTCGTTCTCTTTCTCTTCTCCCTTTCTGTGTTCACGTTTCTTTCTGCATCTTCACTTCGCCGAGTCGCGTTTACGCTAGAGCTGGGACTATTCGAATAATATAATATTCGAATATTTTACAAGTATTCGAATGCTACGAATAAACTTAGAATATTTGACTATTCGAATGTTATTATTCGAATACTGATATATTTGAATACATCAGTATTCGAATAGTATGGTGTGAAGTGGGTCAAAATTAGCTTATAAGATTTCTTCCTGACAAATGAACCTAAAGAACTTGATTTATAATTCACACCATACTATTCGAATACATCAGTATTCGAATACTTAAATATTCAAATACTTAAATATTCAAACACTTAAATATTCAATATCTGTATATTAGAATAGTATTCGCCACATAATTGAGCAACTGAAGTATTGGAATACTGAAAAATTCGACAAATAGTCCCAGCCCTAGTTTACGTAAAGACGTTTCCAGTACCAAGTCTAAGATTGAGTGCAGGGTTTTACCTTCCTTCTGGGTCGTTAGGTTTTTTTTCCCTTTGGCAGTTTACTTGTACCCTCAATCCGTTTGAGATTACATAAGTGCAATTCCTTTTTGGAGTACTAGTACCTGAATTTTTATCACCAAAGATGTTTCTACGGCTAGTGTGTGCTAAGAGCTTCCAATAGTTGGAACAATTAGCCTATCCTAATAAGTATTATTGTGTAGCTAGTTTTTCGTTATGTTTGTTTAGAGCTTTATATATAAAGTGATTGTACACCAAATTTTATAATAAACATATTTAAAGAAAAAAAAAAAACGTTTCCAGTACCTCGAAGATCGCTGAGAAGTACATAACGAGGTAAACAAGAACATTCCGGGTGCCCGAAACTCGCGGCTTAGCCAGGGAAAAGGACGATTCTTTGACAACAATCACTGGTTAGAACTCGATCGTTTCTCTGTGCTCCGTTCTCCGTTTCCCCTCTCCCGGGTCCGAGCCAGATGGTTCGTTGCCGTAAGCGCACGTGCCGAAGCGAACGAGGCGCCGGCGCGTCGCGTCGTTCTAGTCGGTGATTCGGTATAGAGTATAGAATATAATATAGAGTACGTATAGAGAGAAGAGTAAACGGCGGAGCCAGAGGGTCTACGAGAGTCGGAGCAGGTCTCGATGGATCCAGGTTTCAGAGAGCCCGCGCTTGTTGAAGCGTAGCCTCCTCACGAACCCCTTACCCTGCTGTTCACCGCTTGGCGGCAAGAAAACGAAATGAAAAACATCTCGAAACCGAGTGGTTACAGCGCAAACGTTCGTTCCGCGTACCGCTCGAGTCGAAGCGGTTTACGTAACGACGCTGAGAATCGAAACAACTTTCCGAGCGATTCCGATTGACATTGCAACAAGGAAAATTCGTATGAAAATTCGCTTCATCCACCTGATTCACCTGAATCGCAACATCCAATGCCCGCTCTCTTTCCCTCAATGTCAGCGGCGACATTTGCATTTTCATTTGCATTTTGATCGAGCGGCGATTCACGAGGACGTGATGCTCAGCTCGAGTTCTCGTTGTTTATATTGATCGGGGATCGATTCTCTTGGCGTTGCTGAACGTGATGCGACGTGATACGACGTGACTGGACTCGACTCGACGCGTCGCGGCGCCGTCGAGTCTCCGCGCGCGCTCAGTGAAACCAAAAAGTCGCAACAGCCGGAATACTGGCCGCTGGCCCAACGGACCGACCTCCTGCTTCTCCGCATCCGTCGTCGGCCGCATTCTTCTTCGAACGCCGAACCGAACCAACGTAGTATTATCCTCGACTCCTAAATCGGAGATAAACGGAACTCGTCTCGTCCATTAGGCTCGGGGAACGCGGAGCGCGCTCTGACACAACGAGAGAATTAAAGAGAAGAGAAGACAAGAGATAGAGACGGTGGATGGGGAAGGATGGGAAGGGAAGAGAGGAGAGTAAGCGCGTCTGGCCATGGAGATGGAGAGGCTGGCCAGCGCGGCGAGTCCGATCAAGCCCCGCGTTCTCGCGGACACGATGACGGAAAATTTCGCTCGACTTTCTAGGCTCGGTGCTCGTAGGTTTGGCCGCATTTTTTCCAGCCGTAGGAGAGGTTCGGTGGTGAGCGTTCTCGCGCGAGATTATATGCTAATCGCCGATCGCCCCCGGATGGCGTCTCTTTGCGGGAATGCTCGACGCAAACACGACGCCTTGGAGAGGAATGCCGGCGTTTGTCTCGCGATCGACAGGTTGGGAATCCTTCGATCCTAGCGAGGCAGATGGACCGTTGCGCTGAAACGCCAGCGAAGCTTGAGGGAAAATTCCGCCGGCTCGATCGCGCGATTGCGAAACCGCGCGCCTAACGATTCGAGCCCCGACGCCAGGCGTTCATATGTATTTTCCGAGGGCCGGCGAAATCGCTGACGAGCGATTCTTTCGTTGCGATCTATCTGACGAATGCGCGAAAACTGGTGGACGTTATGCAAGCCGAGCGCAACATTGCGAGCATTCTTCGAATAGCGGTTTCGCGAAGGGCTGACGGTAAAAGAAATCGCGTTTGCGGAAAAGACGGAGGAAGGCGGCTCGTAACTGCGTCGTCTTTCTTGGAAGCACCTCGAGCTGGCTGTTATGGATTTCCAAAGAAAGATTCCGTAGCTGGCGCGTGACTCGTGAAAATATACCGAGATCTAGCACAAATATACTCATGGACGGAAAGTTACGACAATAATCCTCCGTGTGGTCGATCGTGCCGCGTTCGTGCTCGCTCGCTCCTTTCTTTTTCGCGAGTGTTGGCTGCGTGGTGGGACGGGAGCGAGATCGCGGGGCTGAGGCGACTACTGGCGATCAAGGGGTAGCATAGTAGTTGGATTCTGTACCGTTCCGATTAGGAAGAAACGTGAATCGCAGCTGAGCCGAAATTTCCCGCGAGTCGACGTTAGCACGGGGTTAAAGTACTTGAAGCGACGAAAGGATGAGGAGCCGCAGTCTGTTGCGAGCCAACGATCATACCGCGTTGCTCGTACGCTGGATTTGCACGCGTACCTACGTATTTATAGAATCGTCGCGTTAACGGGAAACCGGGTTCGAGTGAGTATCGGCGTAAAAAAGGCCAAGCAAAGGATAGCGGAGGAAGCGGGCCAACCAGCGCGCGCCCAACGCTCCAAGACTGAAAGGGTGCGTTCCGATTCACGCAGTGAGTGGATGAAATTGGTGGCATCGTACGATTCCCTAGAATTTCTCTCACTTTCCACTAATACGATGCCACTTCCGATGCACGATTATGCAGCAAACGCAGAAATTCAGAGGAGAAGCAATCACTACGCGCGCGTAAGCGTATTTGTTTCTACAATCTTTGATTATTTGAATTTCTGTATTTCCAATACAATCTTTTCAATAGAGAAATTCAGCTGATACAATTTAATGAAAAGTAATAAAAACAATTAATTCTCCAATGATTACGATACTACTTTTCCGCGTTATTATTTTGAAGAAACTTCATCTGATGTTTCTTTTTTAATACAAATGTATAATTATATACTTATTATCTACTGAAAATATTCTTCGAATATTGTTCTCGAATATCCCGGAATGACACGTTCTCCATAATCTGTCAATTTTTAGGCAAACTAAATGATTCTAAATGGCAAGTTAATATCATTTTCATTTTCGCTTTCATCAGACGAATCGCAGCTGCTGATTTCATTACCTCTATCTCTATTATTTAATAGTATCGAGGTTATTGTAAACAACGTTTCTTTCTCCATACCTAGTAGCATTTTGAAATTTCAAGAACGCATGAACCGCAGTAACGAAACGGAACGAAATAAATGCGCGCAGCGATTGCGCTGCGATCTCTGCACTCACTGCGTGAATCGGAACGCACCCTGAAAGCCTGATAGCGCCATAGGTTTGGTTGATACATATTACATAGTACAGAGAGGTGCTCGGTCCTCTTTCACTCGGGTTTGCTCCGCTTTGCTCCGGTTTGCTCGGCCCTGCGATCCTTGATCGATACTTTTGCTTTCTCTGTTCTAGTAAGTGGTCGGTGTCGAAGGTAAAGACAAAGGCAGAGGCAAAGGCAAAGCCGAAGGGTAGCGGAGACGAAGATGGAGTTGACGCGATTACCTTCCACGCGGTTGGCCCTAGCTCTGGCCTTGGCTATTCTTTCGTCAGTCGGTCGTTGCGACGCCTCGGAAAGTATAATAGGTGAGTTCGGCAGCCGTTTGCGATTCCCATTTCGCTTTCGTCTTTCGCATTTCTTTGCAAATCCATAGAACTCTCGGAGAAGGGTGGGATCGCGAGTAGAAGCGAACGGACACCCGAGTGAACGAGCCAAACGACCGACGCGAGGCCTCGCCGAGAACCTCTGAGCCGCGCCAATTCACGGATTCAGAAACGATCGGGTCCGCTCGATCGAAAGTCAGTCGTGCTTGCGTTCGTGCGTTCGCGAGCGAGCCGCGAGGCGCGTCACGCTCCATTTACGAGTTTTAAACGCTCTATTCTTAGTCTATCTCCATTATCTGCCGGTCTATTTGCGCCTAGTCGGGTCGAATCACGACTCGATGACTCGAGAGAGCAAGTTGCCGGCGCTGCGTATCGCGCGGATCGGTGCAGCGAGACGTTTCGCTCCGCTCCGCACAGTTCTTCACTTCCGGCCTGCCCAGATCGCGCATCGCCGATCGCTCGATTCGTACAAACGCGTTACGTAACCGCGTGGACGATCGACACCGATTATCCGTCTTCGCTTTCCTCCGAAATCCAATTCACCACTTCGTCAAGCTTGCACCAGCGAGGGAACTGAGAACCGAGAGACACGCGACATCCCTTCATCCAACCGCGTGGATTTACTCGAGTCTATTTCCGAGTGGTTGTTGGTGAGCATCGCGCGGGAAATCGCACTCGGCGTAACGACAAACGAGAATCCGAAAGGGCAGCGCCGTCCGGCACGGCTGTTCAAATATAAATCTAAACCTCTTTCCGGCCAAATAGGTAGACCAATGTACCTAGGTAGGTTCCTAGAAACTGGCGGCGTGATCCCCGATACTTTTGATCGTTTGCGCGAGGATAGGTACCTACTCTTCACGCGTAACCGTAAAGAGGCAGACGGTTCGGGGGCGGTAGAAGGGAAACGGGGAAGAAGCGAGAGAACGCGAACGCCAACGCCGCGTCCTTTCTCGCACGCATTCCTGCGCACTTGAAAACAGGACAAGTCACGTAGAAAGGGGAAGAGAAAGGAGAATAAGAAACGTCGCGGATTTGCCCCGACGGGGATCGTAAGGAACCGTAAAATGGGGGAACATTGGCAGCACAGGGTAACATTGGCATACGCCGGGGTTACATTGGCACCTATACGCATGAACATATAAATTCGTATTCGAGATCGAGATTTTATTATAGGTAACATTGTTACGTATTATAATAATAACTTATCTTACTGACTTCAGATTAGTAAAACTTAACCTGTTAATGCTATTTATACGATGTGCCAATGTTACGATTACATTTTAGTTAAGATGTAAAAAATAAAATAAAATGAACAAATTTAAGTGTCAATGTATCTTACTGACGTCAGATTAGTAAAACTTAACCTGTTAATGCTATTTATATGATGTGCCAATGTTACCCCGGTACAGGGTAACATTGGCAGGTTTTTAACAAGTATTAAAGAAGAAAGAACACAAAAATTTTATGCATTTTGACACTTGTAGTATAATCACAAAAGATGCAATGTTATGATAGGATATTTAAAGCAAATAATGTATTTAAGATATCGACCGTAATTGTAGAAATAACACAAAGTGATAACGGCGCATTAATTCGGTCAGTTAAAAACACCTCAAATACAAAATTATTACGCAACTTTATTGAAACAATAAGGTTCATGATGCAAATTCTTCTAATAGAGTTGTTTACTTCTGTTTATATGATTGAATCATTAATACATAATACAATAACATTATGTAATTATATTTCATAAACCTAAGAGTGTGGGCTTTTACCAGATGAACTCAATCAGTGGTATTTTGATTGTGTGTTTGTGGGGTTTAAAATGTCATTTCCGTTTAGTTTTAAAATCTGTTCGTAATATTCAACGGTTCTTACTTTTGACTCCGGTTTAGCTACAGTTTGTTTTCACCTTTAAAAGTTCCCAAGATTTATACTGTTTACTTCAGTCACGTTCCAACCGACTCGCGGGTTGCACGTACTTAGCAAACGAGTGACTTTTTAATAAGCGAAAGCAGTATTTATTGTATCTTCCTTGAAAAAGGTCTAAACACAGACCGAAACGTCAAAAAAACAATATTTAACTGACCGAATTAATGTGCCGTTATCACTTTGTGTTATATTTAAAGCAAATGTAAACATGTTAATTTTTACATTATATAACAAAATGTTTCAAAAACCTGCCAATGTTCCCCCATTTTACGGAACTTTTCATCTCGTTGAAACGGTGCGTCAGGTTCTTCGCTATCGGGCGTGGAATTTTCAACAGCTGCAGTAAAGAGAGAGGGGGAGAGAGTTTGGGGTGAAACGAGGGCGATGGGGTTGGAAAAGGTGGAGAGAATGGGTGGCACGTTTTAAAGAAAGTTGCTTAAAGTGTGCAGGAATACGCGCGCGAAGGAACCGAGAGGGACGTTGACGATGGCTTCGCAGACCTAGCAGCGGAGATCGTTTACGATGGATCGTGCTTGGGAACAGGCTGGCCGTACCCGTACCCATCACCGTACCGATCTCTCGTAGATTTTTGCGCGCTCACAACCGCTAGGCTGGCCGGATCGAGATTCGGATCGAGATCGAGATCGAGATTCGGATCGAGATCGAGATCGAGACCGAGCGTGGGGTCTCGAGACGGGAAAAACACTCACGTAAGTAGTAGTAGCGGTGGCAATAACTAACTGTTGCTGCAGTTTCCGATTGGACGATCCTGTCCGTCGCGCTTCGTTCCCCCGGAGTTTCGTGGTTGCGTGCAAGAGTCGCGGAACGCGAAGGTCGATCGTCGGAACGGCCGCCGGCCGTATCATGCCATCTCGTCGCGTCGTTTCCGGCATCTTCGCGCGGATTATCGCGTCGCGAAATCGATATCGCGGCGACCACAACTGCGACCGCGACTGCCACCATGGCGACGCGTATCGGCCGTCAATCCGTTCGCTCGACATTACCGGATTCTTTTCCCACAATGATTCGCGTTGCGGCGTCTGATTGCAGGAAGCCGAGAGACTTGCGACGTCGAGGGAGAAGACTTCACCGTCGACAAGATCCCCAACACCAAGTGCTTCAACTGCATATGCAAGGTAAATGGATGAAATTCGGGAATAAAAGTCTACTGGAGACAGCCCCGGTCCAGCCGGGTTCGAGAGGTCGAACGGAAGAATCCGATCAGTCGGACGCGCGCGGACCCCAAAGATAATCCAAAGACTCGCCGATATTCCCGCGGAAAGAAGAGTGGTTCGATAGGTCGTCTCGCATGGCGGTTCGAGGCGCGTTATCTAGACCTATCGGTCGCAAAAATTCTTCCAAGCATCGCGCGTGAACGTGGACGTTGCCGACGACGACGACGACGACGAGGATGACGCGCAATGTTAGCAGAACTGTCGGTGAACCGGCAATTATCTACGCGTTTGGTTCGTTGACTCGTCGACTCGCCAAGAGATTTCAGTTTCCTCCGGTTGGACGAGGCTGCGGCGCGGTGCGGCGCGGATCGAGAACCGAGCCGTGCCAGCTGCGAGCGACACAATTATTCGTTTGCTCGGTCAATCTAGGGGGATATCAAATACGATCGATCGCGGTGACGTCGCGAAAAGGCCATAAAGTGAGCGAGGGATCGACCGACCTCGAGGACGTCTCGAAAGCTCGTTCCCTTTCGATTTCGCTGACGGACAGCTGGCGCAAACGAATGCCTTGTTTCGTGTTTGTCCGAGAGATCGTAGCACGCCTTCACCGGCCGTAATCTTGCTTATTTTCGAGAGCCCCGACCTTCTCGTGTTCGCTACACGGCCACCCGTGACCCGCGTTAAATTGCTTTACGCAATCCACTCGCGAGATAAGTCCATCCCAAGGGTTTAATTATAGGTCGCGATAAGCAGCCGGAGAAATAATTGCAGCGGAGCTGGCCGCGATAGCCGACTGGACCGAGACCGAACCGTACCGTTTCGTAGCGCACGGCGCAACACCTTAACGATTCTTCAAACTTCATTATGCATGCATGCACCTATACACCCTTCTCGTTTTTTTCTCTGTCGCAGAACGGTTTCGTCGAGTGCAGGAAACAGCAAGAGTGTCCTAGCATCGAAGGATGTTACACGTTGTTGGAGCCGCGCGACGACGAGTGCTGCCACAGGTGCAAAGGTATGGAAGAACGAGGTCGTGAACGCTGAACGCGATCCCCAATTCCTCTGTTCGACGGGGGCGGGACGCGACGCGACCGCGAGCGTGACAAAGGGAAAAGGACAGAGTTTGAGCGGGCGGAATGACCGAGGCGGAGCATTGTTCCCGGGGCACAAAGCCGCTTCTGTTCCTCGATACGCCGATACGCCGATACGCTTGTATGCCGATAAACCCGAGGAACTTGGGCATCGGCGCGCGCCCGACTGTTTACACCGGCCGCAGCAGCCATCGACCGACCGACAGATGCTTTGCTCGGCCGCAGCATCCTTATCTCTTTCTCTATTAATTATAACGTTGTCCGTGATGCAAGCTTGTTCCTATTCCCGCTACCGATCAGCTACGAAATTCGCCCCTCGAGACAACGTCGCGAGTAGTCTCGCCCTCTTGGAGTTCGGACCACGCACTCGACCTTTCACTCTTCCACCCTTTCGAATCGATTCTCGAGAGCGCGAGCTGGTGGACATTGACAAAATTTCACGATGTTTGGTTGAAAGGATGCGTGCGAAACGGGGTGTATCACGAGTCCGAGACCGAGTGGACGGAAGGGAACGAGCCGTGCAGGATCTTTGTTTGCAAGGCCGGGGTGATCAGCGAGTCTAGGCTGCACTGCTACACGCCATGCTCGAAACCTATACCGGCCCCGGCCGGCCAGTGTTGTCCGGTGTGCGCGGGTACGTACCACGAGCCACGAGTCGAATGCGATAAGAGTTCCTTCTTGAGAATTTCTCGAGAAATTTTATAATTACTTATATCTCATTTCTCGAGCAAATACTGTTTTTCTCGAGAAACTTAAGTCTAGGAAATCGCGAACGTGTAAACACGTCTATAATTTATGATAAATCTTATTAGTAACATTAGAACCTATATGAATTATAATAGAAAATCACAGTAGAGAAAATCCGACATTATTGACTGGTGAAGGTGCTCATAAATTCTTATTTAACAATTTAGAAGAATTGTATACCTACTGAATGAAGTAACGAGTTTCTTGGGACTATTAAAGAAGAAATATCAAACAACAAAACAAATTCTAAGTAAGCTTTGTGCAAATTAAACATGAATGAACAATTAGTTAAAGTTTCTATGTGTTTTTGATAAAATATTATCAACATTATTCCTAAAATATAAATTTCATAATATATTTTTCAATTTCTCGAGAATCCTCGAGAAATCTCAAGAAGTATGATCTCATTTCTAATTTCTCGAGAAAGAAAAATATCGGTAATGGTATAATGATAGAGGGCAACCTCACGGATTTTGACGACCTTGAAATATGATGTCAAGGACGTCATTCTAAACAACTTTTTCCTCTAAACTTTTTGGCGGTCGACCTTAGTTTCCGAGATAATTGCAAAAATCGGTAATTATTTAGAAGATTTCCATCCTCACCGATTTCAATGATTTTTGGATATGTTGTCGGGGACACGATTCTGAGCAATTTTTTCCCATACATGTTACTGCCGCTCGACCTTCGTTTCCGAGATATTTGCGAAAAACTTCGGTAAATTTGTCGATTAGCATGACCATCATCGATTTCGATGACCATGCAATATGTTGTAGGGGGCATGATTCTGAGCATCTTTTTCCTATATATGTAACCTTTGGTCGGCCTTACTTTTTAAGATATGCGCAAAAAACTTTGGTAAACTTTTCCTCATGGATTTGAAGGAAAATTGTTTTAATCACCTCACCACGATCACCTCACTGTACAGTATTTCTGTTCACTTATTCCGACACAACACATTCCACTTTCCAACTTGACCCGGGTATTAGCATTGGTTTGGCTAGATCAGCGCAGGGGGTGCGCGGCCCTTGGCGGGCGCGAAAAGCATGGTAGCGAACCGATCTGAGTTTAACTAAAACATAATTTTTTCGCTAGAAAGAGAGTGCTTTCAAGAATACCTGTCGGACATCCCGACTATGTTCGGCGGCGCCGGCACATCGGTTCGGTACCATGCTTTACGCGCCCCCGCACTGATCTAGCCAAACCAATACTAATACCCGGGTCAAGTTGGAAAGTGGAAGGCGTTGCGTCGGAATAAATCAACAGAAGTTTTTCGCAAATATCTCAGTAAGGGGCCATCCTTAAATTACGTAAGGGTAATTTTGACCATTTCTTACCCCCTCCCTCCCCCAGTATAAGAATTCGTAAGATTTGATATTGCAACCCCCTTCTTACGTAATACTTTTAAATTGAAATTTTTCAGTTATTAAAATTCTTTTAAAGGTTTATCTAATTAATTTAACTCGGTTTCGGGAAATTTAAACTAAAAAGCTTTTCTAGAACATTAATGATAGAATTTGTATTTATTGAAAATTAGATTAAAAAATATTACGTAAGACGCTACCTTACTCCCCCGTCCCCCTTGTAAGAAAACATAAGAAATTCGCGACCCCCTCCCTCCCCAAAAAAGCCTTACGTAATTTAAGGACGACCCCTAACGAGGGTCAGCTTCATCATTTGTTTTGTCCCATGCTGACGCATACGCTCTCACTGACGCGTACTGTAGGTAGGTAAATATACGGCAGAATACATTGTAGTAGTAGCAACAAGTTTTCGCGAATATCTCGGAAATTAAAGCCGAGCGGCGGTTATATGCACAGGAGAAAGTTGTTCAGAATCTAGATCTTGATAACATATCCAAAAATCATTGAAATCAGTGAGGATGGAAAACTTCTAAATAATTACCACATAATTTTGCGAATATCTCGAAAACGAAGGTCGACCGCCAAAAAGGTTAGAGGAAAAAGTTGTTCAGAATTACGTCCTTGACAACATATTTCAAGGTCGTCAAAATCCGTGAGGTTGCCCTCTATCTATACCATTACCAAAATATCGAGAAATCAGGGACACTAAGCGCGATATCGCAAGCATCGAGTAGCTTAAACCTACGTGTGTATTTTGGTTGGACAGGCTGCCACGTGAACGGACAAATGGTGACGGCAGACAGATCGGTGACGACCACCGAGGACCCCTGCGTGACTTGCAGGTGCAACGGAGGCCGGCTGACTTGCGCCAAGCAAGCCTGCCCTGTGCTCCACTGTCCATCCTCGCGGATCGTCCACGATCCTGGCGAGTGTTGCCCGCGCTGCAGAGGTAGTAGCCGGTACCATTTTCTAGCATTTTCTACTAGCCAACCGGAGTAGATTCTACTATTCAGATAGCTATTCTACGATTCACCGTTGACCCGACAGGCAGCGGAAGGTACCTGTCACCGCCTAAAGGAGCCTGCATGCTAGGAACCATGGTCTACAATTCCGGCAAGCAATTCTACGTTGACCAGTGCACGCGATGCAGCTGCTCAAACTCTGCAGTGACCTGCGTCAGGGAAACTTGCCCGGTGCACGACTGTCCCAGCGAGCACCAGGTCGTTCTGCCGGGGCGATGCTGTCCCCAGTGTCCCGAGGTCGAGGAAGTTCGACCCTCCTGCACTTACGCCGGCAAAACTTACGGGGCGAGTATTTCACCCGTCGCGTCAATGATACCGATTTTCTGATAACGAAAGGGAAGCGGAACCGGACTCAACGACGCCGACGCACAGTGGTCTGGAATTAAGAATTTGGTGACATTTGTCTATAACTTTTGAACTATAAAAGATATCGAAATGTTCTTTGCGCCAAAAAATAGGAAAAAATTATCCCCTTCTAATGATGCATAACTTAATATTTTTTATATTTATTTATTTATTGTTTTTTAAACTTTTTTATGTTAATTGTTATAAAAAAAATTGAAAGCTGTTTATTTGGTACTTTATTTAATACTCTTTTCAGTGGCTTAAGTCGCATGTTGATAAAACTTTTCGTTTCCAAGTTATAAGGAAAGTCGTATAGTAGAGGAAAGTAGTGAAAATCGCTTGTTTTTAAATTAAAGAGCAATCTTGTGCGATAAAATGGCATCTTTTATTAGTAATTAATGTAAATAATCCATTAAAAAAATAATGCTGAATGCAGCATGGTAAATTTTCGAGATTCTTTACTTTAAGAGAGGATATCTTTAAAGTCCCAAAGAGTCCCACATTCTACCAAATTGAAATATTTTCAGCAAATCTTCCTCTATGTAATCGCGTAACAACCATTTCCAACTTCGTCCAACTTCGCAAATTATTACAGTTTAATGCCGTCAGTGTTACGCCGCCCGCGTCGCGTTTTACGTATCACGTCCGGGCGCGGCGTAACACTGACGGCATTAAATTGTAATAATTTGCGAAGTTGGACGAAGTTGGAAATGGTTGTTACGCGATTACATAGAGGAAGATTTGCTGAAAATATTTCAATTTGGTAGAATGTGGAACTCTTTGGGACTTTAAAGATATCCTCTCTTAAAGTAAAGAATCTCGAAAATTTACCATGCTGCATTCAGCATTATTTTTTTAATGGATTATTTACATTAATTACTAATAAAAGATGCCATTTTATCGCACAAGATTGCTCTTTAATTTAAAAACAAGCGATTTTCACTACTTTCCTCTACTATACGACTTTCCTTATAACTTGGAAACGAAAAGTTTTATCAACATGCGACTTAAGCCACTGAAAAGAGTATTAAATAAAGTACCAAATAAACAGCTTTCAATTTTTTTTATAACAATTAACATAAAAAAGTTTAAAAAACAATAAATAAATAAATATAAAAAATATTAAGTTATGCATCATTAGAAGGGGATAATTTTTTCCTATTTTTTGGCGCAAAGAACGTTTCGATATCTTTTATAGTTCAAAAGTTATAGACAAATGTCACGAAATTCTTAATTCCAGACCACTGTGCGACGGTTGGTTTAAAAGCTCTGTTTTGTCCTAGGCAGGATGGCGAAAGTTGGAAGCTTGATTCCTGCAAGGCATGCGCTTGCACACAGGGCAAAGTGCGATGCGCGATGCCGATGTGTCCGCCGTTGAATTTACCCTGCCCGCCGAATTCCAAGCTGGAGCATCCGGAGGGCCAATGCTGTCCACGTTGCGTCGAAAGTAACTGCCGTTTTTTACTTATGTTTAATATATAATATTACTTAAGTAGTTTGAATCATTTTGGTACGCGGCGCGGCACAGAAGGAAAAATCTGTGTAAAGGTTGCCCTTCCACATTTAAATAATTAGGTATTTAACAGCTCGCGAACTCGATTTTATATAATATCCTCCAAGTTATTGATTATAGTGCTGGACACTATTTTTTGCCGATCGGTCACGCGAAAAGTTAAACGAAATTCCTGTAAAGTAAATAGTATATCATCTGATACATAAATGGCATTGTTTTAAATTATCAATTATTAGTTAAAAGAAAATGACGTATTGTTTCAAATTTAAGAATCAGTAAACAAGTGATTATTCAAAGCAATAAACTTTATCGACAAAAAAATGTGTCGCAATAAATTAGCCTGCGTTATAAGTTTTCTAAAATTGTACGTAAATTTCGTGTATGCAAATTGTTTTCTCTGTCTTATTTTCTTCTTACATGATTTTTAAGAAGATTGTATATGCCTTTTCGTGGTCAGTTATGTTTCAATTAATGTATACATAATCATATGTTCGGCAAAAAATAGTGTCGAGCACTATATATAAGACAATATGTCAAACAAAAGTTGTAGATCCGGACTTTTTGCGAAAACCGTTTGTCGCGTGAGAAAAAGTAATAGAATATAACAGATGCTCCTTGTCCAGATCTACAAGTTTTGTTTGACACATTTTTTTATTTAATCGGTAACTTGGGGGATATTAAATAAAATCGACTTTGTGAGCTATTAAATAATTATTTAAATGTTCAAAATCCCAGGGGCACCTTTTCCCGTTATCCGAACGAGCTGAAACTTTACACAGAATTTATTTTTATTATTTGGAATTATTCCAAGGGGTGCCGCGAAGGAAATATTGAAAAAGAATTTCACCAAGAGGAAATAAGATCCACCCTAATCTGTACCATGTGTTTTGGGCTGTGCAGGCGACGGGGTGTGCACTGTGTTCGGGGACCCGCACTACCGCACGTTCGACGGAAAATTCTACAGCTTCAAAGGAGCGTGCAAGTACCAGTTGGCCAGCGATTGCTCGGGGCACGCGTTTAGCATACGGGTGACCAACGACGCCAGGTCGAGCAGATTCTCCGCGTGGACGAAAACTATCGCCATAAAGGTACCGACTAAATCTGTCTGCTAGGACCGAAGATACCGTGTCCTACACACGCCAGCAACCAGCTGACCAGTGTTTCGTAATTTTGTGACCGTAGGTGGGCGAGCTGAAGGTGAATCTCGGTCAAAAGATGCGAGTGAAGGTGAACGGGAAGAAGGTGGAGGTGCCGTATCGAGTGGCCAACCGATTGGAGGTGAACCGAACGGCCGACAGCATAGTCGTAAGCACGCAGATCGGAATCAAGGTTCTGTGGGACGGTATCAGCTTTCTCGAAGTGTCGGCGCCCACTTCGTACAGAGGCCGACTTTGCGGTCTCTGCGGCAACTTCAATTCCCTGCCCAAGGACGATTTTACCAATCGAAGGGGCAGACTTTTGCAAGACCCCCAATCGTTCGGACAATCGTGGGCCGTGGGTGCCAAGAAAAGCTGCGTCAGACCCAAGCCGATGAATCTCGACCGGGAGAGGCGTTGCAGGGGACGAAAGGACCATCGGTAAGCGATCAACGATCAAAGTATAAAATCTAAGGTCTAAACGCACGTCTGAATACGCAGGTTGTGCAACCGGCTGAGGTCGCAGATATTCGACGCTTGTCACAAGAAGGTGAACCCGACCATGTACTACAAAGCTTGCCTGCAGGACATGTGCGAGTGCCCCAGCGAGAACTGCTACTGCGAGTCGTTCACCGCGTACGCGCACGAGTGCAAGAGACTGGGCATTCAACTGCCGCACTGGCGGAAATCGACCAGGTGTCGAACCGGTTGGGACCAGCCGTTGGGATCGGCGTCGCTTGGTCCGCGTTTGCCTTGAACATACCCCTTTCGAGCCCGAATCGCCGGCGAGAAACGAGGAACGCGGGTAACGCGAGTAACCTCTACCTTGCGGAGCAAAAATCGATCGTCCCGATCCACGCCGACTCTGCTACTAGTCACCCGAGGGTACCTCTCGACCGAGAGTTTCCGCGTGTTCGCGAATTCGACGATCGGCTACGCGAGATCTTAGCGCCTCTACGGGCGATTCTCCTCGAGGCTCGAAAGGTTCCGGAGGTTCCGGAGCACCGTGCAGTATTTCGGCCGATGAGCAGGCTCGCGGCATAGCATCTATGTATGTAACTATGTACGTCCCAGGGTAACGCGATCCGACGCGTATCGATACATTTTCCTTCTCTAGATTATAGGTATAAGCATAAGCGAGCCACACGTTAAAGTGCGTGTAGGTAGATAGGTATGCTACGTATGGTACGAGGATGTCGCGCGAATCCAGCCGAGAAGAGAGGGGATCGAGTTCTTCTCGATCGGCGGAGGCATCGGTTTCTAGCCCTAACCTCTCGATCGAAAAAATTTCCCCATTGCTCTATCAAGTGTCGCGAGACATCCTATGCGTGTACCACGTATCGTCAGCGACGTCGTTTGTACATATACATACATGGACAGAGTCCAATTGCGCCACTCGCGACGCGATCCTATTCCCACGTTTTCGTCCTTTAAACGCGTCTCTCTATCTCTCTCACCCCGACCCTTCAGCCTTCTTACTTCTTTCGTTGCTTATCTTATCTACTAAAACTGTACATAGCGCAAGCGAGAGCGCAGGAATTCATGCCCCTATCGACATAACCGTCAAAGTTTCGCGAAGGTATCGCAACTACTACACCGGATAGTCCAAAGCCTTAGCCAATTTTTATCGACTGTAGCATAGAGATACTCTGATGTGGACCGAATACGAGCGAAATAAATGACTTATATATTCGTAGACTTGGTCTTGTGCTTGCAACCCGAACGAAACGAAAGCAAATGAGAACGTTCGCTTACCGATCAGTCGAAAGGCTTCTTTCCGATCGTTCAGACATTTCAGCTGCACCAGGAGATGGGCCAAAGCATTTGGCTTCAGAGAAAGCACCACCGTGCGTTGTTTACTTTCAACGAACGTTGTACACTTTCGGATAAACGTAACGTTTCAAGCTTGCCGAACCGCTCGTCACTGTGTACAAAGTCATCGCGCATCCTGAGTGCGGAAGTAACCGGAAGTCGGAAAGAACCATTTGAAAGTGACAATTCGGAAGGAGCGGGATGGCATGGCAGCACAGATTCCCGATCGTGGTAGGATCGTGGTCAGGAGATTGTTGATCCATTCGAAGCATTGGTCGATCATTTGCGACACGAGTACGAAGGCCACGATCCGTGATAATAGTTGTTGAACGGAATACGCGTTAATTGCGGGAAAACAGGTGAAATTTACGCACGACGCCGACGGTTACGCCGGCAGAAATCGCGTACTCGCGTCTACGCGTGGATGGTAACTGAGGCAGTTGGCGCCAGAGTGCGCTGCGCGCGGCCCGCTGGTCTCCGACTACGCGGCAAATTCAAATAATCAAGAATAGTCTTGTTCATATTAGTCAAGTTTACTGGCTTTAAGGGGGGAACCTGGTGTAGCGGGTCGAAGAAATTGATTTTTTTTTTGCATAAATCAATAGTTGAACATTACGAGAATACGTTTCCAAAGCCGCAAAACGAAATTCGAAAAATTTAAGCAGATATGGCCGGTTTTGCAACGGAGCGCCAGGTTACCAGAAAACTTTAAGGGGGGAACCTGGTGTAGCGGGTCGAAGAAATCGATTTTTTTTTGCATAAATCAATAGTTAAACATCACGATAATATGCTCCCAAAGCCGCAAAACGAAATTCGAAAAATTAAAGCGGATATAGCCGGTTTTACTACGGAGCGCCAGGTTACCAGAAAACTTGAAACGTGTTTTTCTCGAAACGACAGTTTTACAATTTGCGGGCAATGTAACTCCAAAAATATTCAACCAATCGACTTGGCCTTGTGCACGGATATTTGTGAACATTTTCTTTACAGATCTAAGCTATGGGTATAATGATATTGTTTAAATAAATAACTTTTTTTTACACATTTAAGGCAAAATTTCGTTGGAAAGAGGGACCTTTTTTTTCAAGAGGCCGCCATTTGTTCAATTTTGCATCTTTTAAGAAATAAATTGATACGATTCATCCGTACACTCATAAACTAAATGAAAATTGTTCGATTTTTGGTTTCATCTGAAACCAAAAAACGCTACGTTGCCCACAGTGGACCAACTGCGTCGCCAACGGACTGGGCATAAGCACTTATAACTTAGTTATTTGTTGCTCTTTTTTAATAAAACTTTTTTTTTACCTACCTTAACCTGTTAATACAATATCCTGAAAGTTTCAGAAAGATCGATTAAATACTTTCTTTAAAAAAAATTCCGGAAAAATGCCTCGATTTTCAGCTAGTTACACCAGGTTCCCCCCTTATCGCTTCCTGACATTAAGGGGGGAGACCACTGTCTCCAATCTGAAATTTTTTTTACATTTTCTGAAAGTCGTGTGTTTCAAGAATGTTCTCTCCAAATTTTATGAAGAAATTCGCAAAATTGACGGAGATATGGTGTTTTTCGTGAAGCGGTGTCAAACGCGCGACTGACAAGGAAACATATCGAACCCGAAAATTCTGATTTTAAAGAAACTCCGTGCGATTGTAGAGCATGTCGGAGTATGTAAGAAACGATTTTTTTTCTGCGGAAAAACACTCTGAGGGGGTGAAATCAGCCCCCAAATTTGAGCGATTTTTCGTTTTTCGAATATAATTTTGGACGTACAAAAATTTCTTTTGCAGCGCGTTATACGGCATTAAGCACTGAACATTTTGTCCATTTACGGTTTTCTTCTACCGCGCACCGTTACAAAGTTATACTCAAAAAACGAAAAATCGCTGACAATTTGGGGGCTGATTTCACCCCTCAGAGTGTTTTTCTTACATACTCCGACAATCATACTCTACAATCGTACGGAGTTTCATTAAAATCAGATTTTTCGGGTTCGATATGTTTCCTTGTGAGCCACGCGGAACATTGAACGCGATTTCCTCAGAATGACATTTTGCAACCGCGTTGACAGTCTACAGAGAAAACTATACGTCCAATTGGCATGATCAAGGACATTTATTGTACGGAAAACCCGTCGCTATTACGTGACGATCAGACATTTTCAATTTTCGACCTGCTTCTATTTTTCTTAGCAACATTTCCCCAATTTTGTACCCCGAAAACACGATTTTTTTCAGGGGTCCGCCATTTTGTTATTTTTTACAAATTTGACATTTTTCGATCGTCACGTAATAGAGGCAGGCTTCTAGTTTCTAAATATTATTGTTTTTTTAATTTCGATGAACCATATGGTCTGGGGACTGTCAACGCGACTAGCATGTTTTTTCCGGAGCGCAAATTTTGACGAAGTGTATACAGAAAACGGATTTATGAATTTGATTAAAAAAAAAATTTTTCTTACCCTTCGATATATACACTATTGACTATACTAAGCAATAAATTGATTTACTTGCGTTGTTTGGTTGAAATAAATTCCCGAAAACAACCTTACATTTCGGGCCGAGACAGTGGTCTCCCCCCTTAAGTTCACACTTGTACTTACGTTCACACTATTCAAGTCGTATTATTTCAAGGCAAGAAAAGTTGGAACACTCTCTACTTCGCTTGAAACCTGAAAGGATATTTGAAGTGAAAACAAGTTAGTTTCCTGATTTCAAGCGACTTGAAGCCAGTAAACTTGACTAATGTGAACGAGGCTTATGCACCTATTCAAACAGGTACAAGTTCAAACCCAAGGACAGGAACAATACTTTCTCATGACACGATTCGAAACTTTTATTACGACATTATAAATGCACAAAAACATCTTAAAAATATGTGGGTACGTGTGAACGTGTATAGTGATGCGACGTGTAATCGAGAGAACAGAATGGTTGGTTACAGCTTTCGAGAACGAACGGAGCTACGCGGATTATATCTGCTGGGCTTTCGAATGTCCTGCATTTTGTCTCGTTTATTAACAATTGATTAGTATCAGTTTACGCTTTACAGTTATAATAATATTCTTCGAGTCATGCTCTTTTGCAAACAAGAAACGAAAAAAAGGAACATATGCTAGCGCATCGTAGTACTTTTCCAACAGGATACGCAGTTTACATGTTGGTGCTTCGACAAAAAATGAACTGTAAAATTCAGCCAGCAGGCGAACTCGTTGCCACTCGTTGCCGCGCTGCGTTCATCTCGAGTGTTTCAATTAAACTCTATCGCCGCGCTGGCGTCGAAGAAACAAAGAAGCTGAGCATACGCTTTCGATTTCGAACTTACAGAAACGGATTTTTCTCGTTTCCCTTGCGAACGTGGTGAACGGGGTGAACGGGCGCGCCTGCTTTTTTGCGCTGATATTGAAAACTGCACGAGCAATTTCGTTCTCTACCCCTTACCTTCTCAAGTGGAAGTTTAACGAGTACAGCGGATAGGACCAAAAGCGATTAAGAGAAAAACAAGTGGAAGAAACAAAGAAGGAGAGAAAGAAGGAGCGAGCGATCAACGGGCAGAGGGGGTGAAAACGAATGATAAGAAAGAGATTAACGTACAGAGACAAAGAGAAAAAGGAAATAGAGATCCATGTCTCCATTAAGAAACTAGCCAGCGCAATTGTTGTAAAGTCACTGTCGCTTAATTCGCGGTTCTTAATATAATCTCTCCGTTCGAATAGCCATCGAGCGATCGAGCTACTCCACGGGAAAACCTTACAGCCTGCGACGATTATTCCATCGCATTTTGCTCGATCGCTCAACTTCACCGTTTCCCATTGTTCCGTTTTACATATCTGAACCATTGTAAACGCGACGCTAGCCGGTAGCTGCATTTCTCGAAATTGGCCGTGAAAGAGGATCGGCGTTCTTCCGGTACAGCTGTCGGTTATCGACTATGAATGTCAGGTGTCATTTTAAAACTTCTGAATCATGTAGTGGCTAAAAGAGCGCTACGAAAGACGTCATCATAGCACGGTGACGAAAAGTACTTTGCCTACTCGACTCGAGTAGGAGAAAGAGAAATCGCCGTTCCGTCGCGGCGCATTCTCTTTCGCGTTTTATCCTTTTCTTTTTTTTTTTAAATATTTTTTCCTTTCGTTTTTAATATAAAAATAGATGTTGAGCGTAGATTACGTAGTCTCGGGTGAAAATATTTAGGACCTAAGTAAAATTTATTCCTCCAACTATGTATCTATATCTCTGGAATGTAAATGTTCCATGTTTATCGATCGGTTGGCATGTATGCGCAATGGATTCAATCCAGAATTCAATTTTCACGCGCGGTTACTTTAGAGTTCCCGGTAAATGATCGTAAAATGAGTCACAGCCTGTGGACCGCGTTACTCGTAGCATCGACGAAACGAAGAGCACACTGCACACCGCGCACCCTGTTCGCGCGAACAAAACGATGCGATCTCGACTCGAATCGGATGAAATAACGCGAGAATTATACCGACGAGACTACGTAAACCCGCACAATCGAAGAGCAAGATTGGATCACCCGTTGAATAAGGGGGCGAGAACTACGTTACGATATATCATATTTTACGATTTATTGGAACACCCCTAATAAGACGTAATTAATATAGTCGATTTGTTGAAAAACTCGCGAACTCGTGTCTTTCCGTTGCTGGACGGGAGGGGAGGAAGGGAGGGGGCGAAAGGGAATACAACAATGCCAGCCTTCTAACCACTGCAACGATACCTACTACTACTACTGGACTGCTTGTAGATTCTATCGGGAAATCTGCAACGGAATCATCTATATAGTACTTGCTTGACCAGTTTCATCGTCAGCGAAACGTTAAATTCACGACACGCGTACGCGTACGCGTCTGCGTCCCGCGCTCTTTATTCTATTCTTAAACTAACAGCATTCGCTACGCGGCAACGAATATCGATAAACCGAGGTGATCGAGTTTGAATGAAAGAGAGGAGAGAAAGTGTTGGAATGAAGGAAAAGAAGCACATGTCTCACGAGAGAAGATCCCGAACCCAGAAATTCGAAAAATTCTGAAACCTTTTGAATATGTAGGGGATACGTAATCAGGAGGAAATCCCCTACATATTCACAGAGTTTCAGAATTTTTAGAAATTCCGGGTTCGCAATCTTTCCTCGTCAGTGAATAGTATTCCATTCTCGTACGTACCCCCGTCGCGACGCGTGAACGTCGCCAACGACATCTCCGTTTCCGGCAAGTACATACAGGTACGCATCTACCCCAGATTATACAGATACTCTTGGATTTTCACGTTTAAACACGTTGGACCAGCCAGCCATATTATCGATATTATCTCCTATACCACGACACCTACCATCGAACGGGTTTGCACTTTGCGGATCGTTCGACGAGTCGCTGATACCAAGTGTATAAAAAAGAAGGAGACGCTCGTTAAACTCGACGAGCTGGTCAACTACCTCTACCACACTTACGCGCATTAGTTGGTAATTAATAATTAACTTTACCGTCCAACATGTCGGCATGCTCGCCGACCGAATAAGAGAGGTTCGAGGAGGAGAACGTCCCGCGGGATCGAGTAGCCCTTTATTCTCTTGGCGTTTCCCCTGCCTCTTTCTCATCTACCGTTTTCTAATTCGGCGCGCTCGATTACATTCCCCGTTGTAGTTCTCGTCCTCGATAAAGCGAGTCGGAACGAACTCGATAAAAAGGCGTATATCACTGGAGCGAGGATTTCAGGCACGAGGAGAGCTTTCCGGAAGTATGTGTGTATGTACTGAGGCGTTGCTCTTCCATGGTTTCGAACCAACTGAGTAAACCAACGAGTAAAGTAAGAGGAAAAAGCAGAGACCGGTTGCTACGAATAGCTGCGAATCGGACGATGAGGATGTCCGATCGAACGAGCAAACGAACGTAGTAAACTGGCACGATAACAGCCACGAATCACTCGACGTATCCCTGCCTCGCGTCAAATTACTTGTACTCCATACTTCGCTTACCTACCAATAATTCAATTCGAAAAATTTTCTTTGGGTTCTTGCTTCGACAACCAATTAGTCACAGGGGATCAGTGGGTTTTGTATTCTGTAGTCATATGTGTGAACGTTCCTATGTGTGTATATATAAGTGTTTAGTGTAAGTGTACAACGATGCGGTTCGACTTCCGCATCGCTAATAAAATTTCAACACGTCATGAGAACAGAGTGTCTAAAGACTCGATTCTAGGTATGTACGTATTTCTACTACCGTTCTAAGATTAAACCGACGAGAAGTGCAACGTTAACGAAATACGGTCAGAAATTTATAACGTGTTAATTTTTAATAGATCGTAACGGTGTATGCAAGTGTTTGTTGTATACATATACTTATGTAATAATGTATCCATTCGTTCATCCAATGTATGTGTATATACACACACGCGCGCACGCGCAGACAGAGTAAAATGCGACAGTAAACTCTACCGAAGTAAATAATCGCGTAGGACGAAGACAGCGGTTGGGAAATTTTCATCGTTTCATCTGATCGCGGACCGGGCAGTTCAGATTCGTTGGACGAATTCTGTCGCGCGTTTTGTTCTTAGTACACGGCGCTGGTGGGTAGCTCGTTCATTGCCAATAAGGCTGCGTTGTGAAAAATCGCGAGTTGCCTTTTCAAGAAGGTAGACACAGGCAGAAGATGTTTTGGGCCAGGGGAGACGTGACTTGGCACGCAACGATCCCTATATCGAAACTCAAGTAAACAAGAAAGCAAGGTACGAAGCAAAAACGAAGAAACAGAAGGAACGTAACGAGTGATGAGTAACGTGTGCCGGACGGGGGGTATCGGGGGTGTCGAGGAGAGAAGGACGGAGGAGACAGAAGATGAGAAGGTGAAAGCCCTGAGTAGCGAAGAGGAAGATGAACCCCAAGTAATGATTGGGGGAAACGTACGGCGAGGTTACAACTAGCGAGAAAAGATTGTATCGATCTAAATGTGTTGCACGAATTCTGGATTGAGAAACGAGAAACCCATGAACTCTGTCTGATCCAAGTTCATCATGAACAATTTGTCCGTGGGCGTTAAGTCTGTCTTCTCCGAGGTGAATTGCTTGTCGAAGTTACTCACGTCCTTGGGATGTTTCTACCGAACAAACGAGAGAACGGGGAACGTTAAGATTGCTTCTTTTCGATAAACTCGACACGTGGATACTCACAATTTTTGGTTTAAACGGCGGCTGCACCTCCCGATTCTCAATCTTTTCCCAATCGATGTGCCGGAAGAAGGTGTGGCTACGAACGTCTTCCTCGCCGCGTAGACCGCAGCCGAGCCTCTTGGCCGGGTTCTTCGTGAGGAACTGCACGCGCGAGAATGATAGATAAGGTAGAAAGGCTTTCTTTGCGGTAGGAATCTTAGAATCTACGCGCACACGGAATCGCTTACCGCTTTACAAATATCTCTGGCTTCCTTCGAGAGACTCTTTGGGTAACTGACATTATGATCGGTGATCGCGAAGAACAGCTCGTCCTCGTCCTCTCCGTCGAACGGGGGCTGACCTACGAGCATCTCGTACAGCAGCACACCGTATGCCCACCAATCCACCGACTTGCCGTACGGTTGATACAGTACGATCTGTAACGATAAAACAGCGGGGATCGATAAGACCGAGGTATCTATGGATTACGAAACTAACAAGGGAAGATCCCAAACCTGGAAGTTCAAAAAGTCTGAAACTTTGTGAATATGTATGGTATTTTCTCCTCATTACACCGTAATTTTTGTTTGCTGCACAAATTCACTCAAGGGGGGTGAAATTAACCCCTGAAAATCCGTCTATTTTGCGATTTTGAAGAGATAGAAAAAAAGTTTCAAGACAAAAGGCACTTCTTTTAATTATACCTATAATTTGGTGAAAACATTATTTTACAGTTCGCGAGTTATAACACAAAATCGGAAAATAAGCGGATATTCAGGGGTGAATTACAGCCCCTTAGATTGAATTTGGGCAGCAAACAAAAATTGCGTTGTAACCAAGGAAATTCCCTCCATATTCACAACAAAGTTTTAGAATTTTTCGAATTTCCGGGTTCGGAATGTTCCCTTATAAGTGTTTAGAATCCGCGGTGGAAATCCAGGGAAACCTACTTCAGGAGCGATATAGTCCGGCGTCCCGCAAAAGGTCTTGGTAGTTTTGTCGCCGGTGATGCCTTCTTTGCACATTCCAAAGTCTGCGATCTTGATATGCCCATCGTGGTCCAGCAGAACGTTGTCCAGCTTCAAATCTCGATAAACGATGCCGCGGCCGTGGAGATAGAAGAGACCGATCGCTATTTCTGAGGCGTAGAATCTGCGAGAAAGAGTTTCATTCTCTAACAATACCTACCACCTACTCCAACTCCGTTCGAGGTTGATCGTGAGCGGCGCGGATACTTACACTGCCACGGGTTCTTTGAATTTTCCGCATTGCTGTATCTGGTACATCAAGTCTCCTCCGTTCACATACTCCATGACAAAATACAGCCGGTCCATAGTTTGGAAGCAAGAGTGCAGCTGCACGAGGAATGGCGGCTTACTCGACAACGCCAACACGCGTTTCTCGACCATGGTGCATTCTATGTCGTCGTCCTGGATGATAATATCCTTCTTCAAGATCTTGATAGCGTAGAGCTCGTTGGTGCCTTTCCTCTCCGCAAGCATTACCTGCAATTTCGATAGGCGAAATAAAGCGAACGGTGACACCAGGTAATTGTCCTAATTGTATGATTTTCATGTAAGGGAGACCGGGGCAAGTTGATACGTTTTTCAGTTTTCATTGTTTTTCATTTTTGTTTGAATCAATTACTTAATAACAAATATGCTAAAATATACTTTGGAAAACTTGAGAAAGTACATACAAAATGAATGAAAAAATGTTATTTGGACGAAGGCAAAGTGTATCAATTTACCCCACTGCGGGGCAAGTTGATACATCTTTAAAATATCTGTTTAATGAGTAACTAATAAATTTGAAAAATATAATTTCAATCTAAATACCTTTCCAACAGTCAAAAGGTCAAAGATCAAACAGATTTTTAAACAAACATACCTAGAAAAACATTTTTATTTTCATTTCTTTTTTATGTCTGGAATATCCCACTTTAACATGAGGTGTCTTCTTCTTTTTGTTATTTCAAACCATTTTCCAAGAAATATAAAGAAAAAATTCAATTAAAAGTAGTCGGGGAAAATTAATATACTGTATTAACATGCCCCAGAGAAACCGTATCAACTTACCCCACAGGAAGTCATTATGTATAAACATGTCCATAAAAAAATGTAGAGCATATAAACATAATTACAAAACGTAATTACCTTACCTTCAAAAGACTCAATATGATGCCAAATTACTTCGGGTTATAAAATTCTTTATATCGTCTCAAGACGGATTGGAAAGTGAACACAACTATTTACTTTTTCTTTATATAAACGAAAACAGTTAAAAAACGATAGCTAACGTCAAGGTACACCCACGTACGCTGGATCGTAGGAAAGAATTTATCAACAATTTTCACATATCCCATTGAAATGAAGCTACATATATACGGTGTCGAAATAATTCGTCTGTATCAACCTGCCTCTGTATCAACTAGCCCCGGTCTCCCCTATCGTTTCGACAAACAATACTGATAGAACTGACTTTTCCGAAGCTGCCCTTGCCAAGCACCATCAGGAAATTGAAGTCGCTCGCCCTTATCAGGTCGCTCTTGCCCATGTTGTGGGGCACCTCTTTGTCCTGTGTTGTCGTAGACTTTTTCGTCACCGAAGTCTTCTAGAAGGAAAATGTGAAACCGCGAGCAGGGTTTTAGTATTTCTTTCTACCGATTCTCCCGTTCCCGTTCCCAGATCAATGAAAGTAACGTACTCGCATCTTGGCTTTCAGTTCCGCCAGATCCACACCCTCCTCCGGTACAGGGACGTTGTAAAAGTCTCCTTCCTCCTGAGTGAGCAGCTTGAACCATCCGCTGGCGGGTGCTTTCATCAGCTCCGATATTCCGAAGGAAAGCGAACCCATGAAATCGTTTCTCGACGTTCGATCCCAGTCCCAAACTTCGATCAGCAGTCGCCTGTCCTTGTCCTCGGCTTTCAGATCGCTAAAAGGACAACGAATCTTTCTCTGTCTCTAACTCTCTTGCAAACTGGGCAACGAGAGAAAGATAACCAGCCACTTACAAAGTGATTGTTTCGTTCCATTCGGGGTTTAAGGAGGACTTGATTGTCTTTGTTTTCTTCTTCACGTTGTCCGAATCCGGGATTAACTTCAGCTTAACGTAAGGATCCGACAAGCCGTTCGGATCCATCGGAATGAGATTTCGCCCTTCCTTAACTGCAATCATCCGTCCAATTCAATTGTCCGCGTTTCAAAGAACTGCCAAAGATACTAAAGGTTCCGTGCGAGAAGAGGAAAGGAGAGATGATCGAATGATCGACGATCGCCCAGCGTGCCAACCTTGAGTCGGAACGAGTTTAATTTGGCTGACAATATCCGTCTAATAATAAAGATCTCGCGCGCGCCGCGCCGCGCCCCTTGTCGAGGCTCCGCTTTACTATACAGGTGGAATCTTTCTTGTGACACGCTTGGGAAACGTTTCATGGTAATGTCGATAAATCGATCCGAAGATATTTTTAATAACAATTATCGCTGGAAAGCGGAGGACAACTACTTAGCAAATCCGTTTACAAACTGCGGACGCGTTTGGCATGCCTCTTAGGGCGTAGGTATACGGTCGCGGGTCGGTGGAAGTTGCAGCAGAACGCATTATCGCGTTCTAGAAATAATTCTGGCTTTCAAGTTATTACAGTTGGACACGGCGCGGCGTTCGTTACGATTACAAACGTTATTATCGTAATAAGTGCTGGCAGCTTTACACCGAGCTTCGTCGCTCGTAAGGCAAATTGGCTACAACGTATAGCATAGTGACTAGTGAGTAGTAGCTATCCGAAAATCGCATGCGGCGTAAAAGCAGAGTTGGGCATTAGTCGAATAAATTTTGATTCGTCTAAATTTTGATTCGACTAAATTCAACTAACCTTCGAGTAAAAATTTCTAATAAAATGAAGCTATTCGTGACTAACGAATGAATTTTTAGTCAACTAAGTTTTTATTTGAAGAACTCGAATACAAATTTCGAATAAAGTAAAGTTACTCAAGAATAACGAATAAGTTCTTAGTCGACTAAAAATTTATAAGAATTTAAAATTACTAAGAATTTAGTCGAATAAAAATTTATTCGTTATTCTCGAATAACTACACTTTATTCGAAATTTTTATTCGAGTTCGTTTGAATTTGTATTCAATAAAATGTAGTTATTCGAGAATAACGAATAAATTTTTATTCGACTAAATTCTTAGTAATTTTAAATTCTTATAAATTTTTAGTCGACTAAGAACTTATTCGTTATTCTCGAATAACTTTACTTTATTCGAAATTTGTATTCGAGTTCATCGAATAAAAACTTAGTCGACTAAACATTCATTCGTTAGTCCCGAATAGCTTCATTTTATTCGAAATTTTTATTCGAAGGTTAGTCGAATAACGATTTATTCGAATAATGTCCAACTCTGCGTAAAAGTCACGCGTCTCGTCCCCCCTTTTCGCCGGTTTTTGGTTCCGTTGAACGTGTTGATTTTGATCCCCATAGGGGTGGCTAAGTTCGCGGAGGCCAAACAGGGAAATATATGAAGAAAGCGTAGACGTACCTTCGACGGTGAGCTTGTTCCCGGCACACGCGATGTGTAAGTTTATACGACCACGTCTTTCGGTATGGTCGCATCCACAGAGATTCGGCACGCTCTCCTCGCACCTCTTGTGTACGTTCATGTCACATGCTACGTCATTAGATCACGTTCGATTATTATCATGATTGCTGGACTCTGGCCTTCTCTGGCATTAGCGTTGCAGCCAGACCGGCAGCCTTATGTATTTGCCATTTTATCGTTTGAAATTGGTGGTTCGAGCAGCGGGGTGCAGGATAGGCATGGTTCTTTACGCGTTTCGTTTCGCTATCGAAACTGCAGCCGCTCGCCGCGTACTTTCGCTACTTCTACTTCGTTAAGCATCATTGCCTTAGACACTTTTTTCTAGCCATTCTGTTTGCGTTTGCGAGCCGAGGGACGAAATGAAGCCACGGGATCGCGACTGCAGTTTCAGAGCGTATACGCGCGAGACTCAACGAACGATCGTTGGCATACCATGCTCGGGCGATAAGGATTCGTGCTTAAATCACAAAATAACGAAACTTTTCACAATTATCTGCCAATAAAACCTTCCTTTCATTCGCTATCGTTCACAACGCTACAATGCTACCCATTTGGTTACTCGTACCTACGCGAGATCCAATGAAGAGAAACAACTGTTGGCCGAGCAATAAATAATTAGAGAACGGCTGGTTCCCGTTGAACCACTTAAAACATTCAACGGTATCGATAGCGTAATAAAAGGAACGCGACGTATCCGTTTGAGAGAAAACAACTGCGGAAGATGCTCCCGCGCGTATAAGAAACGAGAAGAGAAGAGAAAAAAGAGAAGAGAAGAGAAAAAAGAGTGGCAAATGATGTTCCATCGACCGGTGGTTGTTCCGAGATAATATAATACGTGGGAGTACCTACTATATAGACAACATCCACATAGGTAGATATATACAGCGAAATGAAATCTAATGTCGCAGCTAATTCAAATAGTAATAGTAGGTTGGGAAAGGCAACTGGTAAATAGGAGGTAGTGCGCCAGAGGAAATTGCGTTCAGGTATGTACATCCGCTACCAGGTGGAAGAGCAAATCTACGCGTAGATAGGTATATGATAATTATCGGCATGCACGACGACGACAACAATTACATATGTACAATCTAAAATTCTAAAGATAATTTGCAGGAATGTATCTTATGTACAACGATGCAAAGAATACGTGTATTCCATGTATTATACAAGGCGGCGCGGCGCGGCGTGGCACGGGGGACTCGTAAAAGTGCGGTGGAACTTAAGAGAAGTGAGCAACAGTGAGTAAGCGAGGAGCGAATAGGCGTACAGGCGAAAAGGCTAATAGGCTAATTAGGCTAATAACGGAATGAATGAATATGATACAATGGGCTTCCCTTGTTTTCTTCGATACGAGCGAATGGTGCAGAAAACGAGGAGATACAGAGCGTTACCGGCGACGGCGACGGCGACCATCGAATCAAACAACGAGCAAGGGCTAGTGTTTCTTCACGCGAACGGGTAGGGTAGAGCAAAGGTTAGCGGTTAGAGGGAAAGGTAGTCGTGCGAGAACGTCGAGAATACAAAAGGGTTCCGCTGAGATCAGCTCGCGGTAACGAGACGATAGCAAGGAAAACTTATGTATATATCCTGCTGCTATACCGCAAACGACCATCCACGCGCGTTTCCACGTCTGAATATAGGTACCTACGTAGTTTTCACCAGAAGAAACCAGATAAATTAAAGGAAGGAAAAGGAAACGCGGTACAAAGATAGAAAGAACTGTAAAACACCATGAGTAGATTCGCGTGATTTCTGGTCCAAGTCAAATCGTTATCGTCTGGTAGATCGGAAGCATTTTAAGTTCATTAATTTTCCAGTCCAAAATAAGGCAGGGAGGAAATGTTTCGCCGTCGAATCGTCCCGTTGAGTATAACAGGTGGACTATTACGAGGTCGAAAGGCTGGAGAGTTCGTTCGTAAGAAGGAGAAAACGGGATTAGAGAGGTAAAAGGCCATGCACCGGCAAACCGGCAAACGACTGGTGCCGCAAGTTTATCGCGTGGAAATTTACGCGAGAGAAGCGACGCGCTCGCGTCGCCTAACGACCAATTAAACGTCGTGTTAATCGATTTAACTCTACGATGGAACCATGCCTTCTCGCGTTCTCATCGAAGACCGACTGACTCATGAACCGCGAGCTGGTAAAGTCTCGTGTAAGCGATGTATCATCCAAGCGACTACAGCTGACTCGCAAGATACGTAGAGCATCGGTGAGAACCTTCAGGTCCGAGACCCAGGGAAAGGTGGAGAATATTGTTGGTGGAAAAACGAGCTTGAAATTTCGGGGACAAAATGGGTGACGGGGATGTAACTGGTAAATAGTACGCGCGGAAGCGTCTCGCTGTTTCTGCTTCGTTTCAAGCATTCACGAGGATTTACGTGGAAGTAAACGGTACGATCGAACGGGTCGCGATCACGTTCTTCGATCGGGTAGATTGATAAGTCGAGAACGGAATATCCATCTGGATTCGAGACGCAGGAGTCCTGTTTGTCGCCTGTCTCGTCTGGTCTCGTCTCGTTTGGTATTCCGAACATTCGAACGATATTTTGATGAGGACAAGTCTGCTGCGTAGGAACGTGTTTTTTTTTTTTTGCGTCTCGAATCCAAATGTGCTGCGAGGAGATCCTATTCCGATGAAGCTACGCAAGGATTTAACGGGTGCGAGATCTAGCCGTTTAGTGAAGATGTATTGCGAACTGAATTTGTTTGTTTGTTTGTTTGTTTTTTAATATTTGTTAACTACCTGAACACTTAAGTCCCTGATGCGCGATACCGTGAAGCATCGAGCCGCAGTGGTCGCAGAAGGTCGGCGTCAGGTACGTGAAAACATCCCATTTGTGTGCGGTGCTCATCTGGGAACAAGAAACAGGGGTCCGGGGAAGCCCGGTCCTTCATTCTGGTCTGATCCTATGACAATAATCGAGAGAGTCGGCCCCGTGCCGATCCACCGATCCACCAACCTAACGAATCCGATATCATCTATCGTTCACGCGCCCCTTTTCTTTCTTAGTTCTACTAGCGAGTTGGTCATCTTACCGACCACGTTCCTTTTCAATCGAAACGGCCACGCAGGGGGACAAAGTGAAAGGACACGGGGAGGAATCCTATTACCAATTTCCTAACGACTTGCCTCGCAACCCGCCACGTATTGTTTCCAGCGTTTAAGCAGATTATCGTCGAAAGGTACGCGAGGGAGAAGCGTTTTAAACAGATGTTGCGTTGGTGCTCGTTGGTACAAGCGGAAGGAAAATACCTAGGTACTGCAAATCGCGAGATAAATCCATTTGCCAGGGCAGGACGGGGCGGGACGGGAAGAGACTGGCGAGAAAGCCAGTCGCGTCGTTTTCTTGGACATTCATTCAACAAATCGCTGTTGTCCACTGAAATGGAATTCGCTGTTCCGTGCGATGCTCCCGATTCTCTCTTAGGTGCCTTCACGACACATCGCGGAAAAGAAAGAATGGGAAAAGCCGCGGGCTGGTGCGAACGGGAGGAAGAAGAGAGGATGAAAGCGAGAACGAGAACAGTGCTGCATTCCTTCCGTTTCAATTTTCCAGGCTCTCCACTCCGCCTTCCAGACTGCAGCGTTTAATTAATTCCACGGGCACTTTTTCCAACCGAAGCCCCTCGCTTTTTCTCTCTCCTCTCCACCCCTTATCACGATCCAACCCTCGCGGCATCGCCCTAGGTGTTCCATCTTGCTGTAGCAGCTCCCCAACTTCTCCAAGGGCCGAAGCTT
Organism: Andrena chrysosceles; assembly: GCA_963855975.1. NCBI lineage: Eukaryota > Metazoa > Arthropoda > Insecta > Hymenoptera > Andrenidae > Andrena > Andrena chrysosceles. Next base: position 13,556,756 of record OY979769.1, on the reverse strand, counting down.
TCGAGCAATTTGTCTCCGTAGCTGCGATTCAGTCGCGTGTCGTACAAGAAACGAATTTTCCGTCTCGCGGAAAATGAAGAAACTTCGCGATCCTCTCGAAGCTCTCTCAAACGTCGCAACGATCGCCGATCGTTGGAAGAATCCACCACATTGCCACATTGTTAGTAGGTATATAGGTAATATACAGCCGCGGAAAGCAAAAACAGGTCGGAACGATCGGCGAAGATTGCAGCTAATTAAACCGCGGAACCGGTTGCGCAGGGTAAAGAAATAGTGTAAAGAATGCAGGATATATTCACTGATGAACACGTAGAAGCGGAGAGACACAGAATACATAGGCAAACTGTACAAAGAACGTAAAAGGACTATTTACAGTCTCCAAGGATCGAAGAGCCGCCGTTCGATCCGGAGATGCACGGCGTGGTCGTCGAAGCTTTTCTTTTCTATCATATTTCGTCTATACTGCCATGCTTTCCTCGTCTAATAGTCCCGTTCCTATCGAGCAGCCAGAGTTGGGCATTATTCGGCTAAATTTTCATTCGGATACGGATTCGTATAAAACCCCAAGATTTATTCGCGAATAACAAATGACGATTTTATTCGTCAAAAATTATTCGTTATTCGCGAATAAATCTGTACCGTCATTCTAGCCAGATTCGTTCGAATAAGAATTTATTCGTTATTCGACCTGAATGAACGACGAATAAATGTGATACCCTGTCGGGTATCTATCGATGGAACTCCGTACTGTGGTCAACATACGTTTGGACGTGTGGGTCTGGAAGTGTGCGTATTTGTATGTATTTAAAAACGTTCAATGAACGCTTTTAATTTGAAGAGATTGATTTTTTCATTAGTTTAAATGAATTGACATGAGCAAATTTTATTTAAAATAAATCAAAACGCTGCTCTATGTAATACCGCGGTCATACAGCTTCCTGCAAAGTGCGAGCTGTGACAAGAGTTACCTAACTTAAAATATTAGGTCTCACGAGTGTCAGTCAGTGATGTCATGATACATCGCTGAAACCACGTGATCATTTTATTCGTCCGTTGAGTCGACTAAATTTTTATTCGAATAAGAAATTATTCGAATCAATTTTCAGTCAAATAAAAACTTATTCGTTATTGTCGAATAATTTCATTTTATTCGAATTTTTTATTCGAAGATTATTCGAATAAAAACTTATTCGCACAAATGTATTCGAATACATATTCGAATGAAAATTTAGCCGAATAATGCCCCACTCTGCGAGCAGCTACAGTTACACTCGAGCAACAGTTTCCCGGCACGCGAACGACTTCGCGAGTTAGAGATTCGCTATCCGCGCTAATGATATCGCTTTCCAAGATCCCCATGCTACCGAGCGTCGCTTGATCGTCCGATTGCACCTACACGCATGTATATATGTACATATATTCTATCGAGAAACTTTGACAACTATGAGGAAAAACTAGGATCGCCGATAGTGACGCAGAGATATTCAAGCTTCGTCATCCAGAAGGCAAGCTAACGAATAGCATCGCGTGTACAGCTGTACTGAACGCCAACAGAAAACCAAGTTGGTGTACACACGATGTACAAGGTAAACGAGACAAAGGAGAGATCTAAACGTGTGTGAGTAAGAGAGAGAGACATCTCGCGCGCACACATCAGATTCGAGGAAAGATAAAACGAAGTTGGAGAAAGTGACGTTAAAAAAAACGAGATGCGTCTAACGATGGGCATAGGACGCGACAATCACACACTTTCGACCGTCTTTTCGAACTCCGGGAACTTGCTTTTGCCAGCCTTCAATTTATCAGTTGGAAATACTTGGAAACTGGTGGACCGATTACGTATCTCGTTGCTCTAGCTATCTGATTGTGCGGTAGAAATTGGGAACGTTTGAAAACGTCTTATTCACATCGCCAGATTTGTCACCATAGATCATAGCCACAATGAAGGGAAAGAGAAAGAGAGAGAAATAAAATGAGCTTTATTGAATTCTCCTCGCCCCGGATTCTCTCGATTTTCCATTCGATTTGCTACCTACTAATGCACGTTGATATCTTGTGTCTCTCTTTCTTTCGCTTCCCTTTCGTCGGGAAAAGTAAATAGGTACACGATTCTGTGCGCACATAGAAATAAATATGTGTATGCGTAATATTGATAGACGACTTTAAAGATGTATAGACACAGAGAGGCACAAACTGCAGTCTCTGCTTGGAAGCAGAGAGGGCGAGTGCGAGTGCGAGTGTGAGGGCCAGGGCCAGGACCAGGGTCGGGGTCAGGGTCAGGGCGAAAAAGCCTTCTGTGGCAGGACCAAGCTCGGTATATACAAACTCGAGTCTCCAGTTGAAACGTACTGCCTTTTATTTGCAATCGAAACGGCCGCGGCGTTTGACCAAATTCATTCGACCACTTGACGAAACTCGAAAATACGATGGAAGTTAGGGTTGCGCCGCGCCGACATAACTGACATAAAAACAAACTTCCTCCATAACCCTCTCCTCTACCGTACTTGCGAAATTCCCGAGCACCCAGATCTAGTAAGGGAGTGCTAAATCTTCGCGAAAGAATATTTACACGGCGGGTGCAGGAGGATGAATATAAAGTAGAAGGAACAGTAGGAGAAGAGAAGAAGAAGAAGAAGAAGATTAGAGAAACAAGACGAAGACAAAGCAACACCACGAACAAACGGTGGGCGAAAGAAAAGAAAATGTACGATTAGTATTATGTGCGACAGTGTCTGTGTCCTTTTTCTTTTCGTGTGTCTGTGTGCGTGTGACTGGTTGCGTGTTCTCGTTTTTTTTTCATTTTCTTTGCTTTTAATATGGTACCTTGGCACTTCATGCCCTGGTGGATGACACCATAGAGTAGACTACCGCAGTGGTCACAGAACGCCGGGCTGTTGTACGTGTGTTGCTTGAATTGGTGCTTCGTCCGCGTGTCCTGCGTTATTACACCATTACACCGTGCACACACACGCAGACTCTCGGGTTATGGCGCGGGGAATCGTGATCTGGATGATGGACGGAGGATGGATCGGCGTCGACCGATTTCCCTGACACAGAGGCGAAACTTTTGCGATACGAAAAAAATTCAAATGCCGCGTAGGTATCGGTGAATGTTTAATTGTTTACTCAAACTTTCGGCACGAGCACCCACTGGGTATGTACCAAACAGCCCACTTGGCTTCAGTCTGCAGCCAACAGAGTCAGTGCTGATAATCACCTAATCACCGAACGAACCACCGAACCACCGAGTTCCACATTCGCACGAGACAAGAACAGACGAGTAGACCAGTAGACGAGCAGACGAGCGTGCGAGCAACAGCGGGTTCCATTAAACCCTCAGAGGTACAGACAGCTTTCAAAGTCCAGAAGCGCGAACTCGATTATTACTACCCTGCACCACTCCCCTAATTAGTCGTAACCGCTTCGTTACGGGTAATGGCACGCGTCCGATAAGCGACACCCAAACGCGGCAATCTTTGAGAGCGTTTATTTCGACGCCTGTCTCTACATACGCTCTACAGTAGGTACTCTACGCTGTACGGGTCGTGGTAGCATGTTCAGGGAAATCGGCGAGCGCTCGGATCGGTAGGGACGTAGGTACGGTTCACGGATATCGTGAAGGAGTCACCTTCGAAGCACAGAAGCACCAGGAAATCAGCACCAGGGTCAAAGAACACGCTAGGACATTGATCGTTTTTAGTCGAAATTCCCCGAAGTAAATAAAAACCACTTGCTTCCGCGGTGATCGCCGATCGGAGAGACGTTCGCAACGATCGCGACGATCGCGACTCGTCGAGATTTCCAGGAGATTCTTCCAGCCAGGGAAATCTCGCGGTCGGGAAGGATCGCTCGCAGCCGAAATCGAGTTGGAAACGTTGCTCCCGTTGGAACGGTACGGGCCAACGAATCTCCTTGTATTCGTTCGCGTAATTGTTCCGTGTTACAAGCGTGGTTAAACGAAGCGCAGAAAACGCTTAGGCCAATCGTGCGCGGTGCGAGAAAACGTGGAAAAATATATAGCTCTTAGCCCCGGGTGTCCTTTCTCCGTTCACTCCAGCCGAGGATCTTCCGTCCTGTTTACCTATCCTTTATCTTTATCACGTTCCCGGCCAAAGCCACTCGTTAACTCGTTACCCTTTCCTCTCGGCAAATCGCTGTCGCCAGTTTCTTCGCAATGCTCGCTTTGCTTCGACAAGCAGGTAAAAGAAAAAGTACAATAAGTAGGTAGAATACGTTTGGTCGATTGCATCGTAAATATACTTTCGACGCGGATTCATTTTCGCTTGATGGAAATGGAAAGAAACCTCGATATCGATTCGGTAGCTAGTTCCAAAGTCCCGCGAGCCACTGTGAATTTTTTTATTAAAAATACTTTAAGAAAACGTTCGATTTTTTTAATTCCGAACAAAATGTTGGAAAGTTACACGACCGCGCGTTTTGTAATTTTTTTGCAAAGCTTTACGTTATCGTATGTTGTAAATTTTGGGTAGTATAGCCATACTACCCAAAATTTCTTCAATCTAGAAGCATAGTTAACCCTTCGTGGTCACACCTTCTTATAATCACACATTGTTCACACGGGGTTCACTGTACCCCAGCGTCATTTTTTGAGTTACCATTTTCGTATTTTTGAATCTTTTAACTTTTTAGTGATAATTGTACATTCGTAATACTTATACAGTCATGGTCTAATAGTATTTTTCTAGAAACATAAATTTTGATATGATAAAATTTGTAGTTGAAAATGAGCGATTTTCCATAGTTGTGGGAAAAACCGATTTTTTTCTAAATTTTTTTTATTATTTTTTCGCGATAAATCCCCTTTGGAAGACGTAAAGGTGCGACATTTCAAATCGAAAATAGCTCTTGGGGTACAATACACCCCGTGTGACCACGAAGGGTTAAATATACCCATGATAAAGATTTTTCGTAAAAAATTGCATTTCGTTATAAAAGAATGCCTTGAACATAGCCTTTATTTTCGACCGTCACACTCTTCTCCCCTTAAGCGAGGAGGCCTACTCAGAAATTTTCGAAAAATCGATTTTTATATTTTCTTAAAGTAGGTACAACACCTTGAAAATATGCTCTGAAAGTGCCAAGTTAATCCGACCAAAATTGTCAAAGTTATACGCGTGTAAGTAGGTAGATATTCCTCGGTGTAACGCTCGGACCCAAAACTTTAAACGTGTTTTTCTCAAAATTATTACAGTGGCTTCCCCCTTAATAACTTTTCTGGCTCTCTCCTAATGCAGTCTGCCGTCGATACGCTACAATCTACATGTTGCATACCTACTACGCGTATTAGTCGTCTGTCGTTCGCGTTGGTAATTAGTGCGCATTTATCTAGTCGAGAGGGCTCGCGAAGAAGCACACTCTCGGTTTTCCTAGCCCCGGGCGAACTAACGTAATAATCACCCTGGCGCGACACCGACACCCTCCCCGGAAGCTTCACCCCATCTTTTTCCGCTAATCTGCCGCGAAATTAGCCGAGTAAAAAGAAATTAGCGGGTCGAGAGGAAAGGGGTCGACACGACCGATTCCCAATTGCATGCGTGTTTATTGGTTCGAGCTAGACGTATTCGTAGAACAATATCCTTGGCTTCGAACGAAAGAGAGAAAGGCGCGATAAAACTGCGTCGAGGAGAAAGAATAATAAACTAAAAGAATCGTGTGGAATGATGTATGCTCGTCGATACTCACGTCCGAGTCAGCGCCTTTGTCAGCTCCAGGGCACGTGAAAGTCACGTATTCGTGACATCGTTTGTGCACCACGAAACTACACACTGAAACACAAGGAAAACGTAGTCCAAGTTGTTCCAGTAGCGTCACCAATACTGATCGTCGCTGGAGATCGGATCTTACCTTGGCATTGGTAGCCCTGCTTCCCGAAACCCCTGAAACAAAATTGTACCCCGCGATTAATACAAACAAGCCGAGCAGGGCATCTTTTTGGGGCAGTAAAATGTCCCTTTGCACGTATATAGTACATAGCGCGACGCAGCGGTTGCGGATTACGGATTACGGGTACCAAGCAACCCCCGAGAGTACCAGCTTTCTCTCGAGTAACACGACCGAAAGTGCATTTTCAACGCCGACCTTTGTTTACGGGTTCTAACGAGCCACGCTTCTACGCTGGACCGTTCATTAAATCGGCTTCAACGAGCAGATCAATATTTCAAGGTGTTGCCCATCCGGCGATCTCGCTTGATCGTTTCGACCGTGTCGCGGCCTAACATTATTGCGACGGTGGTATGGGTCGAAAGAAGGGTGGATCGCAGGATGTCCATCGACGATGACAAAGTTCAAGCGCGAGAGGAAAAGATTCGCGCGGCGCGGGCCCGGGGAATCGAGAAGGGTGGAACTCGTGTAAGAGGAAGTTGAAGGAAAGTTGAAGTTTCGAAGGAAGGCGAGGGAGCCGAAAAGTTAGTTGAAAAAAGGACGAGCACTAATGGCGGACGCGCCAAGAAGCAAGAAGGAAAGTGAAGGGAAAGGAGGGAAGCGGAGGAAATCCGCGATTAGCCTACTTTCCCATTGCAGCTTAGGGTGAAACGCACGCAGTTATGTCGAACGCAGATGTATGTATGCCTAAATTAGTATGTATGTAGTTTCGAGGAAGGCAGCTTTCAAATTCTTTATAAAAACACTACCAAAAGCATCCCCCTAGAATCTAGATCGAAGAATCGTGAAAGGAAACGCTCGTAGTGGAATGAAGTGACGAGAAGAACCGATGAGATTTTTGGGGAGCAACGCCGCGGCGCGACGACGCGACGCACAGTGGCGAATTTGGCCGAAAAGCTGGCCAAAAATGAATCTACAATTCCCGTGCAAATTATTAAAATATTTTATTGTAATATAATTCTAAGAAGCTAAAAGTATATTTTTTTAACGTTTAATTTGTTGTTTTAATTATAATTATATTATTAAAAATATTAAAAGTATTGTGGTTTGTAGTTTTTAGTCAAATAATTACGCAGTCATTACTGAAACATTAATATTTGTATATATTTTAACATTATTATATTGCATACTTATACATATATATTTATACAAACATTTGGTACATGGCACTGATGATCAACCAGATGCTTTTCTTGCGGAATTTTAAACGTTATAATTACTAAGTGAGAGCTCAACCGCAATCTTGTCACTATTAACTTCCGTCTTATTTTGACTCGCATAAATATCTGCTGAAAGTGCTGTCTGTAGGTGAACAGTGCATGTTTTATGTATAAATGAGTTTCATTGCGCGTGTAGCATACGTCACTTCTGTAAATATTCCCGAATACACCTTTACTTCCGAATTTCTAATTGCACAGTATTCAATTATTTATTGCAATGCAATCACTTGCCTTCACTCCGATATATAATATACAGAATAATATAACAATATGACTCGTGTATATGCAAAAACTGAATGGATCGGAAATTATACTCGTATCAGTGTACACAAAAATGAGAATATTTGCCAAAATGGCAATTTGTTGCAAAAAACTGCAACGGGGTCTTAAAGTGCATACCTTGAGCTTTAATTTAAAAAAAAAGAATGGTGCTTGAGCTCGCTTGAGTTGTAACTTTTTGCTTAAGAATAAACAAAAAATGAATATGCTTTCACTACTTGTTTATAAGAACTTTTACAGACTTCACATTTAAAACAATAATAGTGTATATGATACTACACCACAATATATAATGTTTATTTTGATAGCTGGACTCGATAATCTGAAAATAAATCTCAAAGTAGACCTTTAAATTTCGAGCGTCGGGCTGCAGTTTATATATTTACATTAGTAAGAAATTATGCACAAATATGTCATAAATAAATCGCACTAATTGGATTTAGCAAATTTAAAACTTTTACATTCTGATTTTTGGCCAGCTTTTCGGCAAAATTCGCCACTGTGCGACGTGTAGAGGGATGGATGGAAAAGGACGGGTGGTTCGCGTGGAGTCTGGATTGCATTGATTACCCCCGCAAGCCCCTCGAGGAAACTAAGTGGCTGTGACGAGTTTCAGGAAATGGAGGAAAAGTGGAGACAGAGTGATCGACCAGATATCCAGAGGAAATGAATCGCGCAAGGAAGACGGTTCTCGCGAGCTCTCGTGTTCCATCTCGCGAACAGCCGCGGCCGTATCCCATTGCAGCTTACTCCGAGAGTAACTGGGATAGGGGATAGGGATAACCACCAGTCGATAGTTTCTATTTTCGATGCGGCATGCGCGTGCCTTCGACGAACGCCCTTTGGAAAATTAAGGTCGAATTAGCCGACCGCTTCTACTTTACGAAGCCGAGAAGCCCGCGGTATGTACCGCTGAAAAATCCCCGAGTAAGACGATTTTAAAATTAGTTTGAATCTTTCTGCTAGCGATGTATGCGGTGGCTAGCTAGATTCCTGCGGCGCCGGCGTATTTCCCTCGACAAGGTTGGCTCAATTTTTATGGTCAAATTAGCCCAATTCAAAGCGAAAGCCGATATACATCCAGGTATACGGTGTAGCTGTCGTGAGCCGAGAGCAGAGAGGAAAGTGGAGAGAGAAGAGTGGAAGCTGGAGGCAGAGGAGCAAATGGAGCGCGATGAAAATTCGCCATGCTTCGAATACAATTTTCCGCTCTGCCCCGGGGACGCGATCGATCGCTACAGGAGCCCGGAAACGAAATTAAAAGTAGCTCAACAGCTCGAAACAAGAAACCGGCTACGGTTCATTCCGAGCAATTGGATTGTTGCTAATAATGCCGCGTTAAATGCTTCCCAGAGGAATCCAATATCTGCTAGATCATATTTTTGTGCGACGCGACGCAACGGGAGCCTCTTAGACCGCGACAGGTTTCCCGTGACAAGGTTCGCACGCGACATAACGCCGTCCTCGTTCATAACCTTCCCATCGCGAAAAATGGGTTCGCTCACTTTCCATCGATTTTCACTCGCCACCTCTCTACCTGCTAAAAATTCCTAAAGATAGCTTGAAAGCGAGCCTGAATATCGCGATCTGCACGTGTTTCCCTACAGCACCTAAACACGTGATCCTCTCTTTTCTCTTCCTTCTAAATCGTCATCCTTTCTGCGCGATACATACAGGGTTATCGTTTAATCCTGCAACCCGCACGCGCGCGAACTTGTAAAATGGCAACACCGCCTCACGGACGCATTCCACTACAACCATGCACCGTCACCGCGTTCGGAGAGCTGCTAGCGACCGCTGGACAGCAGTGATGCTCGAGCTTCGAGAATTTTTGGCTGGTCCTTGTCAAATTAACGTTGCAAAGAACTATTCAGAATTTCCCGGCCCCGGTTGAAAATTTTGGGGCCTTTTTCGTATAACTTTTGAACTGTAATAGATATCGGGATGCAATTTGCGCCGAAAAATGAGGAAAAAATATTCCTTCTTAATGATGAATAATTTAACATATTTTACGTTTACTTAATTTTTCTTTTATCAACTTTTTAACCATAATTGTTTAAAAAGCTGTTGGAAACTGTTTATTTGATAATGTATTTAACGCAGTTTTTAAAATTTGTGGTGTTGATAAACAATAGGTTAGTTGTTTCTGTATCATTACATTCATAAATTGAGAAATTAAATTTTTATTCAATTATGTGTTAGTTCTGCAGACCTCAGAATTTATTGTTCTGGTTTTCTTTTTTATGATTTTATCCTTAATGCGGTGCATACCAGATGAGACATAAGGGGTAACTAATGCGACGTGTCTTTGATTGTAGCGGTGTTTGAATATTTTTTCTAGAATTAGCTACTCAACGCCACGCCTATACCGGCTTCCGTTAATGCCATTTTCTGGAACGATGTGCCATTACTGTGGCTTTTACAAACAGATGGCGAAAAATTTCTCCGTACGAGGGTATAGCGCCGCGGTCAACCCTGTCGTAGCTAAAATTTTTGAAATTGAGACGGGTACGAGATCAGTTGACATTATTTTCAAACCTCATTGCAGTAATCTGGGGTGCGAGTGGTAAACCGATCATAAAAGTGGGGCGCGCGGCTTGATTACCTAGGCTGGGAAATTCCCAATACCTAGCTCTTTGCGACGCTAAAATTTTCGTAGCTCGGGCATCACTTTTGTCCAGTGGTCGCAGACAGCTCTGCGCTGGGCCGGTGCATGGTTGTAGTGGAATGTGTCCGTGAGGCGGTGTTGCCATTTTACAAGTTCGCGCGCGCGCGGGTTGCAGGATTAAACGATGACCCTGTATATCTCTATACAGAATTCCTTCTGCCCATTCTGCTTTCTGCTATTCCATTCCATTGACCCACCTTCAAGAAAGAAGCTTCCTACCTTGCTACCCTCGAGAATTCAAACATGCCAGCAAATAGACCGTGAACAATATTGCTGCGGCTCGCAAACCTTTCGATCCCGAATAAGCAACATCCCTATTCTTAGCCTGCACTTGGAAGCTGGAAACGGGAAGCGTTAGTCGAGAATATGTGTCTACCTATCTTTAGCTTCTCGTCATTCTCGAGGGTCTCTGGAAGGACATTTCGGGGATGTGCGAGTAGTAAGGAATTGAGGATACATAGAAAGCAGGAAGGGTAAGCACTTCCGCGATAAATGCGTAGGTGGTTGATTGCCGCAAGGTTTGGCTAGTAGGTCCAACAGGCGGTCGGTGGTTGGCAGTTGGCCCAAAACTCGGCAAATTATCGGACGCCTCTTTCTTCGTGCTAATTACGCAAGAGAATAGAAGAACGAAACGCTCGACCGTACTCTTTCGATGCGCAAAACCTTTCTAGGTCGGAACACTGTGTATGAGTCCTGGGTAATAGTCCAACTTTCATATTTCGGCGGACTTGAACAATCGAGATTGAAGCTTGTAAAATTGTTGAACAACTACTTTCAGTATCGAAGACGTCTCGGGCCAGATTAATCTTCTACCTTCGCCTCGCGAAAACAATACATATCTAAACTAAACGGAAGAATGGAAAGTGGTTGTTGGTATGTATTCGATGCAAAATTCAACAGGCAGTTCGCGTTGGCCTCCAGCCAGAGCACGCTCGCTTTCGTGAAAGGTGCTTTTTTAGATTGTGCCGCAACAGAACTCGCTCGAAACCACCAGACAGACGGATAATTATAAAACAACGACTCTCGTTGAAAATTCAGAGAAAGAGAAGAATTGACCAAGAAGCGATATTCAGTTTCATCCGATACATATGTATGTGTGTAAGGTAGTATACCGCGATGCGATCAGTGCGACAGGATTCTCGTGAATTTCTGAGGAATGACAGGGATTACCGGAATCCGTGTCCTGATATCCGATAATCCCTAATACGAACGAGCGAACACGGATAAAACGTTCACGGGGCGTTCATTTCCTCGAAACGCAACGTTGGCATTACGACGCATTCTACTCGATCGCGCGTTATCGTAAACCACCGTCGACAATTACGACGACTGTGGACGCTCGTATCCTTGAGCTGTTCAGTCTCGCGAAATAAAGTTGAAACGGGACACTTCGCGCGATAGACCACGGCCTTCCGTTTCGTTTATTTTCTTTTCTTTTCTTCGCCAGAACCTACCAACTTTCGTGGCAGATCTTTTATCGGTCTTTTAAACTTATCGTTCCGAGTATCATCGAAGATTTCTCGATAAACTCGAAGCCGCCGAAAGCGATAAATTCCTTTTCCTTTCTGTATAAAAAGAAAGCCGATTCTCCAATGAATGGAAATATGTACCTACAGCTTCGAGGAGCCGTATGCGTCTCGTGGAATAGGTAATAGAAAGTCCGTAAGGGGATTGATATTATAGATTCGTGTCTACAGAACGTTCTCTCGAATCAAGATCGTTTCATTTCCTCCAGACGTCTTTCCCGATACCTCAAGCGTGTAAATGAATTTCCAATCGACCGGAAAGATCCCGTGGGATAATCATCTCGGCGACCCGACGCGACAGTTATAATCCAGAAAGCTTAAACTTCATTTCCACGAAAGTATTGGCGAGCACATTAGCTTGGGGTCCTCCACTTCCCCTAGCGTTTTTACAATCGCAGAACGCAGAATTTATTTACCATCCTGTCAGAAGCAACTGATTTCGGAGAAGGGAACTACCGAAGAATCTGGTGGAGATGGACAGGTCGGTGGGTGTTTATCGAAAGAGATACGGGGCAAACGGACCCTTCCCCTAAGAGCTTTTTTCGGACCCTCCCCTCTTTCGTCAATATGCTATCAGCTTGTTGGTTGATTCGACGCGGGTTGTACGCGGCAATCTGCGTGTATACCTTTCTACTTGCCGGTGGAGACATAGCGAAATCGTAAATTGTCAAAGCCATTGGGAGATGGGAGAATGTAGAGTTGTAGAGGGAACCGAATGAGAAGTGAGCTCATACATACCTACTCCATACAACCCTAACACCCTAGCAGGGGGTCGCGTGTTTATTTTTCCACACTTTTTTCAACGTCCTTGTCCCGACTCTCGGGACGTGTTTACTTTAGCGCTAGATTTGCCGACTTGGCTACATCGGTACTTATCGTTCCCCGGCATTACGTGCATAGCTAGCGAAATTGAGAAGGTCGTGAAATCAAGCACGGCGTTAAAGTAAACGTGCTCGGAGTCTCGGGGAGATCAGCTTGATAAACTCGGATAAAGAACGTGCGAAAAATAACGAGCTGAGGCATTTCTCCATTTCTCCCCATGTAACTTTTTTCGATGCTCGAAATTTTTTTACTCTAACCACTACGATTCATCACTCTTGTCTTTTCACGAGAATTTAGTGAGATACATAGAAGGGAATTTAATCGCTCGTCGCTCGGGCATATGAGCCATATCCAGCAAGTGAACGCTGTTCGTCTGTCACCGTCTCAGACCTCGTAACGCTATCCGAGACAATCTAATTCCATTATTTCGCTCGCGGAGCAACCGATAAAGCTGACTGGCGTACAGGCGGCGCATTCGATTAACCGGCGAAAACCAGATCACATATTGCTCCTACCACTTTTTATTCCACTCGAGTAGTAAACGAGTATCGACAAGAAGGAAGATTTTCTTCGTACAATTAATCGAATGTCGATATTCCCTATGATACATATATGTATATATATTCGTATTCGCTATGATATTCTCGTCTCCGTAACAATCAACAGGAATATTCGTCTCGAGAATGAGTGAAAGAAACGTAGCACTGCGGTTTAATCGCGTGGTTATTTACGTTATTATTGAGACGCGAGTCGGTCTACCTACATCCTCGCAGATAAAAGAATATTCGTCACGCGAAACCACATAACTCGATAATAACTAGTGCTTTTAAATACGTTACGCTCGGCGATCGGTATAGGTGAGTCGTGAATAGACAGAAGCCACTGAAATAAATCTTGTAGTCGGCCGCGAGTAAGCTCGCAGCCAATCCTGAAAAAAAAAACTCGTTTTTGTCCGGTTAGATAACGATATCCGCAAGGCGAGCCGCTTTATCGTTTCAAGGCGGGCCAAGCTGGCGAAAGGTATCGCGACCGATTTCCTCGATATCTCATTCTTTACGATACCTCAATTTCCTTGTATGCAAAATTTGCAAAGTCCGAATGCAAGTTGTTCGGCGAATAGGACGAAAGAGCATAAAGAGTGAATCAGACCTACGTCGGATCGGATCGGATCGGATCGGATCGGATCACGCCGCATCGGATAACCGCATTTGTCACAATTTAAGCCAATTATTCGCGGATCTGGTTATCCGAATGAAACTAGAACGATCGCAAGGCAAGGAGCTAACAGGGGATGATATCGAGCCACGAGTCTGGTAGGTTGGATTCAGTTTCGTCGCCTCTTCTCCCGCGAGAATGAAATGGCAGAATGATCGGACATCGGAAATGTCTGTTGCGTCCGTTCTCGGCGGTAAAATCGATGTCAGCGAAACAAGTTAGTTTGGTTACTGGGTCGCGCGCTATTGTGCGCCAACGCCAGCAGCCTTTACGTTTCAACAAATCGTAAATGTTACGCACTAAGCATCGTACGGGTCGCAGTCCTTGCCACGACCATTCCCATTCGCATTTTGCGCGACTTTCAATCGAATAACGTCGCGGTCGTTCCAATACCGCTACGAAACACATCCCAGTTTCCTATTAAACCAGAGTGTGGTTTCATGAGATTCTTCGGTTCGCGAGACATTTCGTTTGACATGGACTCCTCTGCGGGACTGTGAATCGCGGCTGGACGAATTTTCGATAATTCAAGCGTTTGCTCGCTGGTTTTCCACAGTCTGTCTCGCCGTGGAGAACACAATTGACGATTTACAAGCTCCGCGAGACCGACGGAACGTATAAGCGAGAAAACGGGACTCGTTCGATGGTTTACGAACGTCCGAAACCCCGTCCTGTCGGATTGACCTCTCGCTCTCGATTCGGACGTTTCTAATTCGGATGAAGCACGAGCATTCTCAAGGCCGGACCGTTTAACCGCTGCTCGAGCTTCTGTACCGGCTGCTATCCGCTGGATTTACGTATCTCCAGGGCGCGCGCCAGAGAGAGAGAGAGGGAGAGATGGAGGGAGAGAGAGGGGTGGAGGTGGAGGTAGAGGAGGCAAGAGCTACCGTAAATTCCATAGACGCGCGTTTCTACGATCGCACAGAGAGGCTTTCCGTAACACAAGTCGCTAGGAAATCTATGAAAAAGAGATATTTACAGAGACATATAGGTACATTGAGAAACGTAAGATTGGTTGTAGGTCGGCCTGGCTCGATTCATTTCGAAACCAGGAGAAGAATCGATAGAGCGAAAAAAGAGGAGGCAAAATGTGTGGCGGGAGCGGGAAAAGAGTTCCTCATCGGTCGTTGAAAGATTGAAGAGTGAACTCTCACCATATGAAGTCCTTGCAGTGGCTGCAGAAGGTCGGCTGCTTGAAGAACCGCGGCATGAAGCTGTGATTCTTGACCACGTAAACATTCTTCTTCTTGAGGGCTCCCTTTCGACCTCGGATCTTCTTGGCGAAAGCGGTGCTGGTGTCCATGGGCCCAAGGGAGTCCTCGCACGTGTTGTTCGCCTCCTGATCGTCCGCCATCGTGCGCTCAGCTCCTTGGTTCCACGACCGAACGTAAACCTCTGGAGCGGAAAGCTCTGCGGTCCTGTTCGCCGCTCGGACACTTCCGGGTCACTCTTCCCAGTTGCCCCGCGACCTTCTCACGCCTGTCACGTCCAGTTGTCGCCCGAAAGAGATGCACGCGCGCACACGGCTCGTCCCTGCCGAGAGTCGGCCCCAAGTAGAGTGAGCTGGCCGAGCGGATCAACGGTGACGGCCAATATTCCGTGACGCAGACACCGACACAGGAGACAGAGGAGACAGAGGGGAGAAAGGGAGAGAGAGAGAGCGGAGTGAGGGAGGGGGAGGTAAAAGCGAGGGAAAAAAGGAGAGTAAAAGTGGGAGATTTATGGGACGAACTGGTGTCGAAACGTTGGCCGTGTACTTGTTTAAGTTCGAAAAGCTAGTCGCGCGATGGGTGGTAGGTTGTGTAGTAGGCTAGTAGGCTGATACGTTCTCCCCGCGGTAACCTGTGCCTCACCGTCCGCGACCGCCACCGAAGACGACACAACGATGATGATGACGGTGACTCTCTGACACTCTCTGGCCTCGGCCACCACCGCCGCCAACGCTACCGCCACCGTCGCTGCTTCCCCCTTCTGCTCAGAAACTCCCACCTTACCACCTTCCCACCTTACCACCTCCAGCTATCTCTTTCCTTTTTCTTCTTACCTACGCTAGCTCGCTTCTATCCGCGCCCACCCACATCCTCTCGTTCCCTTTCTTTTATCCCTCTTTCCCTATTCGTCTTCCTCTTCCTCGATACTTCAACTACCCGCTTTCTGTCGCTACCCCCTTTCTTCCGTTTGCCTCTGAGGAAACAGCAAGGGACAAAGGTAATCTCGTTGAATCGCGCTTTTCCGCGATATAGTATTCTTTCTTTCTCTTTGCTCGCGAAAGGTTTCCCCAACTCGTCTTTCTTCCTGGATTACGTATTCTTTCGTCTAGCGGCACCTCTTCGTTCCTCTACATCTCCCTCCGCTCCCATCTCTTCTCCCTCTCTCTCGGAGCGGCCGATAATTTTAGACTCTCGGCGCAGTGGCTCAACACTGCCACTGCTCAGCCTGCGCCGCGCACTCGAATATCGACATCCAAGGGCCGCGAGAGTCGCGAGCACACGCGACCTCACCGAAACCCCGAGGGAGAGTTCGAATTATGCGGGGAGGGGAGAACGAACCGTATGCACCAGATACCTACCCCTGCTATCTTCTCCTTCCTTTCTTTTCCGTTACCATTCTCAATTTTTACTCTCGTCCTATCATACCGTGGTGCCTAAACGATCCGCTAATCATCGCTGGATCATTCCCATTACGAATCCTTTATTAGCAATAACCCGCTCGTGATTGTTGGAATCATCAAACTATCATAGTAGGAGCGACTTTGTGAATTGGTCAAGTTCATAAACGAAGTTCTAAATGATCAAGGATAATTCGGAAGGACTGGAAATCGATTCTCGAAGCCGGTTTAGTGGAAAATCTGTAGCTACATACGTACATATGTAATCTACCTAGTCCGAGTTCTAACGCGCGTGGCGGGTCAATAATACCTCCATGCTATTTTTAATAACGGGACCGTATACCAACTTCTCGCAAATCCATATGGCACAAACCTATGCATATGCCTGTGCCCATTTAATACTATGGGACGGCTGATGAGGGACACTGTTTATGTATGCATGTATACGTCTGACAGCTACGATTCCAGGGGATGCACGATGCGGTAATATCGAGAATATTGATATCGAAAGGAATCGATAAAGTAGGAAGCGTCAAGTTATTTTAATTTCAAACCATTGAAAGAAATATCGACGATCGGGCCCCTGTCGTTTGCATCCCGCAATGTATAATTAATATTGGCGAAGATGTTCGTCGTGTAAGATTATGCATGGTTTAAAGTGTTTAAACCTACAAACGGTAACACAGCGTCGTCAGTCGTGCCAACAATACGAATGCCATAATCCACTATACTTCATTCATTCGATTTATACCAGTGTCGCGTTGTTTGGCGTGTTTTTATTTTTTTTACTCGTTGTTCGTCGGATCAAGCAGCATTTCGGAATGGAACTCTCAGGATTTTATTGCGTGCTGCTCGTCGCATGTTTCTTCCCGTTCAGTATGTTGATTAAAAATCCTATTGTCGAGCGCTCTTGTTTGTTTATTAATGTTTTTAGGCCACGCCCTGGAATGTTACGTGTGTACCAATCAGGAGGGTAACAGAGAGAAGTGTTTGAAAAGCACCAAAACTTGCGAGCAAGGTCAAGATTCCTGTTTCACGGAAATCAAATGGGGCAGTAAGTTTAAAGTGCTTTTTAATCGTCTATATTCTTTCGAAACTTTACGATTGAGGTTATGTTTACATCACGCGACCAACTATCGTTCGTGTTATGCCTCCGATACCCTTCATCGTTATTACTTCTTTCAGGCACGCCCTATTGGTCGCGAGGTGCGAAAAAACAGTTTTACGTCTCTAAAAGGTGTTCTACCAAAAAGGAATGCGAAAGAATAAAGCAAAATAATATGAATGATTGCACGTATATATGGTACCAAGATTGGAAATGCTCCGATTGCTGCCAGGGGGATAAATGCAATTATTTCGTCATCGTAAGTGAACGTTTTATTACGATTTTCGAACCACATTTTGAACTTGATTATTGTAATACCTAAAGGTTTTCCTTCATCTATTTCAGTCTGCTGCGCGGCAAGTTTACGCACGCTGGACAACACTCGCGATTGCTTTGGTGTCTTTGTACAGCGTACGAAATGCATCTTTGTAGCATGGATTGACGAATAGGGGCGTAAATTGTGTCACGATTACGGACGATATCGTTCGTCGTAAGGGCAATGTTTTTCAACCACAGACTGAACGAGTTAATAGAGTTAAACGTCCACCGCGAACACAGAGTTCCCTTCATTCACGGATACCAATTAAATACATCGAACCAATTAAATACACTCTGTGTACACTGTACAGTGTACTCTATACACGTCCAATTATGAAATCCGTGTTCAGATACAGATAGAGACATAAAGTAGTATTTCGTTCAGCACGCATCGTGATATTCTTGAACAATGAAGGAGATGAGTCCTACCGTGCCGTTACCGTACCGCACGTAATTTCCGTCCAATACAAAATTTTATGTTTTTTTAGCGTAAAGTTTATGTAGTTACGAATATTGTTACCATGACTATGTTTAATATACGCAACCACGTATGTATTATACACTTTTTTAAATAAACTTTTTACTTATCACCCACAAGCCGCATGCAACTTATTGGTGGAAGAATTCGTAATTATTTCGTAATTCTCCGAAGAACATTATTGATTTCAATTTGTAACGCGCAGCGACGACTCCACTGTCACGCCGTATCTTCTTTTATGACGGATTATGTATCATTCTTGCCGCTAAGGGGATAATCGATATCTGCACAGATAACAAGTATAAAGAGTAGTCATTATTTAGGAAATTAGTTGCCAAGGTGAACTGGCGACGTTCGTACCGAAGAAGCATACCTGCCAGTACATTTCGCAGTTCATTCGAAACGGATATAAGGCTAACGTAAATAAATATCGCTCAAGTAAGTAGAGAGACTAGTTTCTGTTTCAACGATGTTTTAATATATTAGAAAAGAATCTTTTTTAGTTATCTCCCTTGTTCCACGCGAGTTTCAAACTCAATCGAGATGAACAGTTCAAATTATTTATTTCGTAAGAATAGCGGTATTTTATTCGAACGTGTTGGAAAAAGAATTGAAGAATTTTCGAAAGTCACGCGCATAAACGCTTTAAGCCGGGAATCCACCGGGAAGCTAAGCTATGCGATGCTATGTTTTAACGTAGCTTTTGGTGGGAACGGTTCCATAAGAATGTATTGAAGCTATTTTTTTTAAAACATAGTATGACATAGCATGGCATCACATAGCATAGCCTAGATTCTTGGTGAATTCCCGGCTTTAGATAGTCGTTGTATCGTGATTATATCGCTTGACAGGAGACAAAGTTTTCTTCGAATGATTTTTAAACATACGCACACCGTTCGCGATGGGATCGATTGTGGAAAATAGTTCCGTAAAGAAATATCTACTAGCGTAGGGTTACAATAGAAATATTCTCCCTTTTCACTGACAAACTGTGGTATCGGTGCAAAAAATGTTGAATATTCAATTGGCGGCTCGATGAAACCGACGTGATGCGACGCAACAAAGGGGTTTCTTCCACGTTATCTAGCGTTATCAGGAGAATCAACAAAACAGAGAGGTGATCGGCTCGGAACAGTTAAGAGTCAAGAGGAACATTATAAACAGATGACCGATATAAATCAGCTCGGGTGGTTCTAATCTACTCGCGGCGGAGAACCGATTCCGACCAATTGAGCGAGCAAGTTCAGCCAGCTCGCACGACGACCAAGTTCAGCCAGCTCGCACGACAACCAATCTATGAGCCCGATTTAATGAAATTTCAATTAGCGCTCCTTTAGTGGCGAACCGAATGTTGAATCTATAGCCGGTCTTTTGTACGGTGCACGTGGTAAAGACGTTGTCGGGTACGAAATGGATTCTTCTTTGACTGCGCTTTACATGGTGAGTAAATGAAAGAGTGATAACCAAGGGCATGTGTCGGAGAAAAACGTGTAGGTATTTAGGTAAGCGTGGAAATGTGTCCCGGTAAAAAAAAATTCGTGGATCAAAGTGATTAAACGAATGTTAATTTCGACCCGCGTTTCGGTGATCGGCCCCTTGTTTCAGCGATACAACATGAGAACTTGGAAGCTCCGAAACATGTACAAAGCTTTCGGTCGGAAGAAGGAAATAGAGTCAGCGCAAGATACAAAACTCGCCAGGTGTCTGTCCACTCTGGATCTGACGGCCCTCGGAATCGGCTCGACCCTCGGCGTAGGCGTCTACGTTCTCGCAGGATCGGTCTCCAAGACCATCGCAGGTCCCGCCGTAATCATTTCTTTCGCTATAGCTGCCATCGCATCGATGTTCGCAGGTACGATTCGTAGGTAAAATACCATCGAGCGAAATTTATCGCCGCCGCGCTCTCCCATATCTCCGTATCGACGATTTCGATTGATCCCATAATCTAGGTCTCTGTTACGCGGAATTCGGTGCAAGAGTTCCACGTGCTGGATCAGCCTATGTGTACAGCTATGTGACGGTGGGAGAGTTCACAGCTTTTCTCATCGGTTGGACCCTAATCTTGGAGTACGTTATTGGCTCGGCCAGCGTGGTACGGGGGCTAAGCACTTACGTCGATGCTCTGTTCAACAACAGCATGAGAAACGCGTTTGAATCAGCGGCACATATCGACAGCAGCTATCTCTCTTCTTATCCAGACTTCTTTGCCTTCGGAGTTACGATAATCTTCTCCGGTAAGAAATTCCCTGAATTGTAACCACCGAGTTACAATTACGGCACTTGCTTCGTCGAAGAATTCCCTCATTCTTCGCGCACGTTTCATTGCAAATCTCGACTTATTATTCTGTCGTTCCGATCAGCTGCACTGGCGTTCGGAGCAAAGGAATCTTCACTGGCTAATAATTTCTTCACTCTGGTGAATCTAACGGTGGTGATTTTCGTTATAATCGCCGGCTCCTTTAAAGGTAATTTTTAATTTCACCATTCGGCCTGACACGGAGTTGCGCTCGCGCTCCACCGCGGACTCAAGCTAATCGACTTTGTAACTTGCCGCGCCGTGCGAAGCTGACGTAACGAATTGGAAAACGAAACCTCCGTGCACGGAGGAAAGTTGCGATTACGGAACCGGAGGATTCGCCCCTTATGGTATCGTCGGTATCATAACGGGAGCGGCAACGTGCTTCTACGGATTCATCGGCTTCGATTGCGTCGCTACCACCGGCGAGGAAGCAAAGGACCCGCAAAGATCCATCCCCATAGCGATCGTTGCTTCCCTCACTGTCGTCTTTCTGGCGTACTTCGGCGTCTCGACAGTCTTGACGACCGGTCTTCCTTACTACGAGCAAAACCCAGATGCCCCGTTCCCGTATTTCTTCGAAAGAATCGGATGGGACTGGGCGAAATGGGTTGTCTCGATAGGCGCTATCTGTGGCCTATGCGCCAGGTATTGCTCCCTCGATCAATCACCAAACTGATTCTACATCTCTTCGTTCGATACCGAAACTTTGCTTTACCTTTGCAGCTTACTTGGTGCTATGTTTCCGTTGCCACGCGTCATTTACGCGATGGCTTCCGATGGGCTGATATTCCAATGGATGGGAAAGATCAATTCGCGGTTCCATACACCTCTGATGGGTACATTCTCGGCAGGTATTCTTACAGGTTCGTAACCCTCGCCCATGCCAGGCGCCTCCTCTCATCTCCGTATGTAAGCTGTTAACTGTTATGTATAATTGCAGGTGTATTAGCTGCGATATTCGAATTGACTCAACTCGTAAGCATGATGAGTATCGGAACGTTGCTCGCATACTCGATCGTTGCAGCCTGCGTACTCATACTCCGGTAAACTGAAGCACAAACGCCGTATTAACTATTTCGTTAGCGTATTGCGTAAACGTAGGAGCCTACAGCTTCCAACACTCGCGAAAGCGTTCACCTGTGAACCAATGGAACACCCTTGAATTATTACAGATACGAGGAGAGCGAAGCGTACGAGAAAAAGGGTGACCGGGATCCCAGAACTCTAACGTTTATCGCCAAGCAGCTAATTAATGCGAATAGACTGAAGCATTCTACCAAGTTAACGTCGCAAATCGTTGCGTACTTGGTCCTAGTATACGGTAAGATGGACTCATTTAGTTCACCGCTATAATATATATTCTCTGTGAAATCTCGTCCTCGATGTCTGCGTTTTTTACAGCGATTCTATGCGTGTGTATCGGTGTCATAGCATCGATGTGCAGCAACAACATTGTTAGTGGTGAACTTTTCGTTGTTATCCCACTGGCGATACTAATACTACTCTTATTAGTTGTTCTTACCTCTATTTATCTTCAACCAATCTCGGGAAAGAAGCTTGCATTCTCGGTATGTAATATAAATAAATCCGAATCCATACGGCATACATATTTGTGCATCTGTGCGTTTTTAGGTTCCACTGGTACCATTCCTACCCGCACTCAGCATACTCATCAACATTTACCTCATGATGATGTTGGACAAAATGACGTGGGTGAGATTTTTAGTGTGGATGATGATCGGTAAGTGTCGGAGAGTAGTTCGTGTACAAGTAGATGGAGAGACAAGTTGTCGTGAAAAATACCGATCCCCTTTCTTCTGGCAGGTCTCGGTATATATTTCTGTTACGGTGTTTGGCACAGTAAAATGAGAAGAGGAAAATGTACGAAAGCAACTGACGATTCCACGAAGGAAGTATCACAGGAGAACGACAATTTCCCCAGGATTACTTGATATCATATACTTTTCTCTGTATTTAGTGTTCAAAATAAAATATTTTTAATAATATAAAGAATATAGTTATTCCATCGTTTTTAGATGATTTGTACTTAGTAGGTATCATCGATGTAAAAATGATAGAAAAATAGAGTCAACAGTTAAAGAGCAAATAGAGATTTGAGATCGTTGAGGGTGAGTTTCGCGGCGGCAAAGTTCTTCTCGCCGCTCAGAACATTCTGAGCTATTTCTAGCTTTTTCTCTTGCAGATTCTGTATCCGCTCCTCTATCGTGTCTTTGCAGATAAACCTGAAATTAATTCACCAGGTGACGTAACGTTCTCGCATGCAAATCTCCAACGGAACAAAAAACGGCGACCAGTACTAACTTGTATATAAAAACATTCTTTTTTTGTCCGAAACGATAAATCCTATCTTGTGCCTGTACTTCCAATTGCGGATTCCAATGAATATCTATTAACAGTAAGTGATTCCCGCCTACCAGATTTAAGCCGACACCGCCGGCGGTGAGCGAGAGTAGTAATATTTTCGGGTTTCTACCCACAGCGTTAAACGAATCCATTACGCCCTATAAAAGTATTTCATATGTTAGAATCGCAAGTGAGTACATGTGTACATATATCGTTAACGATTAAACTTTAATCGTTAAAGGATAGAGTGTACCTGTCTCTCCTTGATAGGCACATTCCCCGTGAACATACTGAACGTAGCACCTTTTATCGATGGTAAATACGATGCTACTATTTCCAACATACTCGTCCACTGAGAAACGATTATCAATTTATCGTTTTTTTCTAAAACCTCCTTCACCTTACCAAGCACCATCTTCACCTGCTCATGAAACGTAGGTTTAGTAACGTTGAATTCTCATACCTGTGGCTTCCTACCTGAAAATCTAGTTATTATGTAGTCTATAAAATCACTCACCTTAGAACTAATACGCTCGGGCCGAAAGACAGGATTGCCGGATGTGAGTATATTGGTGGCCACTCTACGGTCAACGCCGATCTCTTGTTCATTTTCAGGTTCATTGTTAGACGCGGCATCCTGCAGTGTTATGTTATTTATTTGCGACAGTAGATTTGGATCTAAATTTTCCGTTTCCATTATTCCGTTCTGTTGCATATCCTCTTGATCCAACATCGAGTGAATGAGTGACGGATGAACGCAAATTTGTCGTAATCTCAGCAAAAGGACCAAAATCTCGTGGGTTTTAACGTCGGCGTGTGACGATAGTAATCTGTTTTGTGCTTTTGTGAATTGGGTATTTTTATCTGAAAGTGAATTACAGATGATTAATAGGGTACATCGTTGGCGCATGTGTACATTTCTATGACATGTACGTACTTTGCTGCGAAAGGAAAGTCGGTTTATCGTATTTCCCAATACCCAAATCAACCATGTGATCTTTCTCCGCCCTTTGCGCGAGAAATTGAGCGAACAAGGTACGGGAATAAATCAGAACTTTCTCATAGACTAGCTGCTCTTGCGAATCGAGCTTTACAACTACTTCTTCTATAAATTTCTCGGGCAAACATTCCAACTCCCCTTTAATTTGCAGCTCTTGTTTGGTTCTGCGCAGCATTAATGTTTTCATTACGGTTGCCAATCTCTGTCGGCCAGCCGCGTTTTTATTATCTACCCAACGTTTCCATACTCGTAGATCATCGAAAGGAGAACATTTAAGGAACTTCAATATCGAGTACAAATCCATTTCTTTGTTCTGAATTGGTGTGCCGGTGAGAGCCCATCGTTTAGTGGCTATGAGGCCGCACACCGCTTCGGATGCCTGACTCTTGTGATTGCGAACTATATGCGCCTCATCGAGCGTTACACGTGCCCAGTGAATCTTGTACACCATAGATCTTGACTTGTATTCGCGAGACAATATATTATACGTTGTTATCACCACATCATATTTTGCTAATCTTTTCGGTACATTCTCTCGGTTGCTACCATGATAAACTAGTACAGAAAGCATTCCTCGCTTGCACCTGTTGTTTATTTCGCTCTCCCATTGGGATAATAGAGACGCTGGACACACTACCAACGTGCCTCCTTTATGTCGCAACGGTGTCTTGGAATCTGCCCATTCTTCGTCGCTTTCGTCATCCATCATGCCTTTAGACTTTTTCTTCGCGATAGAAGCTATGATTAGAGATATCATGGTCAAAGTTTTTCCTAAACCCATATCGTCGGCAAGAACGCCACCGGCAGGTTTCTGTTCCTCTCGCCACATCAACCACGCCAGCGCGTGTTGTTGATGAGGCATCAGCTTCACTTTTAACCCTTGCGGATCTTCTGCCTTTTCGTCTTCGGATGGTCTACCTACAAGGGAACCATGTAAATCTTGTAGCCTATCAACTGTTAAAGCTTGTTCCTTCTCCAACGTTGCTTGAGCCTTTTTCCCAAACGGTTTAACGTTTGGTGACGCGTACGATTTCATTGATACATTATCTATATTCGAATAAGGGTCAAAGCTCTCAGTATTAAAGTGCGACGTGGAATGCAGCCCGGTGTTAACCGGTTCCGTTAAAGGTGTCCTTTCTAATTCGTCTGTGATGTCTTCTAATTCTTTTTCCTGAGCTGCAATATTCTTGCGCAATTTATCGCCCTTATCTGGCAATAGATTAATGTTACCCGCAGTAAGCAACAACTAGAAATATCATGTATAACTTTTAAAACATCTATTCTACTTTCCCGCCCATGGAAATATTACAATATTACGTTAATTTCGTCCTTCAGGATTTACCTTTGCCTTGCCCAATTCATTCAGTAACTGTTCCATTTTACACACTAGAAGAGCCCTCTTTTGCGCGATCATTGGGTTTATATTACCAACTCCAATCTCCTGCTTTGCTAGAGATATTGCCATTTCCGATTCTGAGCTACTTCTTCCATATGCATTGCAATCTGAAAAGGAATGTAACGTTAGGCTAACAAATTGCTCGCACACCATTTTATCTTGAAAATGTAAATATTTATATTTAAACCCATTGGAGAGGTGTGCTGTTGATCTGTTTTTTCTGGAGATGTGTACATGCTGGTAGACACATCGTCGACGCGGCCTCGTATATTTCTAGACTCATTGTCAAATGTATTATTAGAAGCTTCATCATCCAAGTCATTAATATGCCACGAATCATCCAGCTCCTTTGCCCTTCTTCTACTTCCGACAAGATATTCTTCATCTTCACCTACCAAGTTATAAAATGTCAATATTCGTTCAAAGTAACGGCGCTTGGAATAAAAATACAATACCGGTCGAGGCGCTGTCACTCGTGCTGTTCCTCTTGCTAGGAGTGTACGACACAAACTCAACCTCGTTATCATCGCTGCTGTTTGCATTGTTCGAATACTCAGAGATACAGTTTTTAATCCTGTTTTTAATCGCCCTTTCTGATATTGAAGATTTCGTAGACAAAGGCAATCTAGGTATTAGAGAACAGAATCCAACGTCAATATCAAATGTTATTTTCAGCGTTAAACATACAAATAATTTTATATGATACTGTAGCGAAAGTTGACTACAAAGAACAGTGCAGATTCTTGGAAAGTGCGTACTTTGTTGGTGTTGCATCAATGGAAATGTCTAGGCTACTATCACTACTGTCAATTACAAGAACTTTGCCTTCTTCAGTAGCTTCGACATCGTCGTCACTGTCAGAAATGACGAATGATTTCCTTCCATCGCAGGAAGGAGAATCACGCCAAC
Source organism: Andrena chrysosceles (assembly GCA_963855975.1). Lineage (NCBI taxonomy): Eukaryota > Metazoa > Arthropoda > Insecta > Hymenoptera > Andrenidae > Andrena > Andrena chrysosceles. The sequence goes on along the minus strand of OY979769.1, from coordinate 13,530,648 downwards.
GATTGAAACTGTCGTCCATCCGAGAGCCTATAAGTTTAGTAGTTTTATGAGTACCGACAAAATCACTGCGATTTACTTTCACTTTGAATACGGCTAAATTTTGATTTTTGCTAATGTACGTATGTATGTACTTACATACGATTACCGCTGTTCTAAGCCTCGAGGTTTCTCGATTCGAGGAAGTTTAACCGAATTTTTGAATTGAAAGGGCAGGGTTGCCAACTTGAAATTTTCCGTTTAAGCCAAATAATAAATTCAGAATTGCATCGACATACCTAGGTACTTATTGTTGGATGATGAATTTTTCCAACTATGTATAAAAGTAGAACTGCATCTTTTGATTCCACACCGATTATTGAATTTTGTAATCTTGAAATTTTGCGTTGAGTAAATTATTCGATAATGTCTTTCGAGTTGGAATTTATTATAAGCTGGATTCAATTTATGAACAAAATTGCTATAAAGTGGTCAGATTCAATAATACTAATACTTCAATAACAGGTACGCTTATTTTGTTTATAAAGAGAATCTGACAATACTCAAAAAGGTGGGTATGTACTTAATAATTTTCGAGAGAGAAAGAGAGAGAGAGAGAGAGGACTGTTGCGACTCCCGTCTGGCGGCGTGTAGTATAAGCTTCGGAAGCGCGAAGTTCAGATTGAATCACCTGAATGTAATGGGAAAGGGAGACAAAGTGAAGTTCGCACAAGGCCGGGGTGTTTGAAAATAGTTAGAGATCCTTTAATGAGAGGACTTCAAGATTATAAATTAATCGATACCCCCTTGGAAACGGGTGTTTTGAATAAATGAACCGCACTTTGATCCTTTCTCCTAGGTGAAATTCCAGGGCTATGTTGTTGAACGCTTGATTCTCAAAATCGACCAAGAGGAATTTAGTTTGTTTGGCTTAGTTGTTAAGGACATTTTGTAAAAATGAAAAACGGTTGTAAGAGCGTTCGCTTGGAAAGCGTCACTCGAGCCCCGAAAGCACAAGTGAACGGACGTACATATTAATAAAATTTCCAAAAGATTTATTTTGTGATAAAATCGTTGTTTGCATTGATTATTGCTATTAGTTACTGTGTTCAAATTGTTTTATTCAATTAATTAGCATCGTTTTCATTATATTTATCGTATAAAAATCCGCGTCCAAGGAGCAGAACGCCTTAGCGTTCCACGGGCATCGACCCTCGCCAAATTCCCTGCAAGGATCCTGAGAGGAACCAGCCGGCCACGCAACAGGACCCAATATCAAAGAGTAGGTATAATAAGAGGCGTCACTCCGGGCGGAACCTTTGAAGTCCTTGGCATTTAAATTGGTTGTACATTCGAGCGGGATATTCAAATCGACAAAATGTACCTTAACGCAATTGGCTGATTATTGCCGAAGTTTACCGATCATTGCCGAATGGGGCCGAATGGGCATTTAAATTGATTGTCTAGTGATTTCCCTAGGTTATTTCTGTCCTTGTCGAGTGACGCCTCTTATTATATCTCCTCTTTGCCAATATGGCGGATGCGCATACTCACCACTCATGTAGGTGTTTCCCCCACCTAACAACTCGAATTCAGTGATGCCAGATTCGGGACGGGAGCGCTCGAGAATTTCCCCCACCGCGCGCACACACGCCGGAGCTGCGTATTCATGAGTTGGACGCCGAGCTCACGGACACGCAGCTCCGGCGTAGTGTGCGTGCGAGGTGGGGGAAATTCTCGAGCGTTCCCGTCCCGAATCTGGCATCACTGCTCGAACTGTCGCGATTCGCGAACACTCCGAGCTGAACCGTCGCAGCGCACAGGTGTAACGCAGAACAAGGAATTCAAAGTGATTGTACCACGTGTTGTACCTAGAAGTTTACGAAGACTTCCAACATCTTCTAAACAACAAGAAGAGATATGTAATTATGAACAATTGTAATTTCAAATTATATCCTTCACGGAAATTGGTATATATAAAACATGTCTTGCATGCTGCAGACGAGCGAGTATTGTCGCGCGGGCATTTCTGTAGTGTAAGACTAATAAAATAATAAAACGTAGGAGATAACATTTAAAATGTTATATTCCTACGATAGTTCTCGGAAAGACTTGGTTTATAACACCCTCAAGTGTCGATTTTTCAATGTCGAAGTTGACAGGGAGTCGAGACCGAAGCAGAAACCGAATTTCTGACCGGTCGCGACCGGTCTAGCGACCAGTAACCGAAGCGAAAAGGGACCGCTGTTGTGACCGTAACAGTGAGAGGTTGTGGAGGGAAACCAAACTCCAGACCGATTGCCTCTCGACCGGGAATCTCAGACCGTACTTTTAACGAGACCAATCGAAACCAAACCGAAGGCATGACCAGTCGGCCGACTGGTCGGTTGACCGGTCGCAAACGGTCGCGTTAATTTATGGAGAGATTTCTGTTTCTCTCCATAAATTACGAGTCGGAACGGTTCGGAGCGGCTCGATTCTGTTCGGATCGGTTCAACCTAGCTGAATAAGCCGGGAAGGTATGGATGCTATTCCTGCCGCTCACACTCTTTGTCACTCTCGTGACGGGTTTTTTGATAACAGACTTTTGCAGTTATTTGTTATTGTAACACTGTCCATTCCAAACTATGTCGATCTGCGGAGATATTATTGTATTTCAAATACTAGTTATGTATTATTTTAATAGAAGTAGATAATATAAATAAATTATTGTTAATATACAAATAACAAGAAAATGGTTGAAAATATAATTCTTCATGTGATTATTTTAAAAGTATGTCCAAGTGTGGAAAAACAGAAGATAGGAATGTAATAAAATTTAAATATATTTAACAAACGTTTTCAGTACGTTTTCTGGACGTTTTTAAAACGTTTTCCGGACGTTTTTAAAACGTTTTCAGGACCTTTTCTGGACGTTTTTAAAACGTTTTCTGGATGTTTTCAAAACGTTTTCTGGACGTTTTTAAACGTTCTTAAAACGTCTTCAGGACCTTTTCTGGACGTTTTTAAAACATTTTTAAAACGTCTTCAGGACCTTTTCTGGACGTTTTTAAAACGTTTTTAAAACGTCTTCAGGACCTTTTCTGGACGTTTTTAAAACGTTTTCTGGTCGTTTTTAAAACGTTTTGGTTAGGTCTGAAATAGTAGTTTTTAGGACGTTCGTCGGTACTGGTTCGATTGAATAAAAATTTAAGGAAATGGTTTTCAAAATAATATCACACTCGATAACAATGTATTTCGTTGACTTAATTTCAATTAAATTTATTTTTAGTATTATTATGTATACAGGATATAGGTATGCAGAATATAGGTAATATAGATATAGGTATGCACTGACCAAAAATGGTACATCGAAAATGGAATTGTACCATTCGTGGCCACGTAATGGCCATAAACAGGCCACGGTACAACCATTTTTGGTCAGTAGGCATTCTCATTAGCAACTTATCGTACAATACTTAATTATTGTAAAATTATTATACAATACTTAGCGAAAAAATTCTTCTAAAGTTGAATTTACTTTTTATATATATGTATAAGTCTAAATTTTTAGTTAGCAGGAAGACACTTAGAATATTTAAAGTGCTACGTAAGACCAGGTGTTAAAATTTGGACATGAAAGCTGATTACATATGTCTCGTCCCATTGGACTTGCAAAATATAGTTCATACACAGAAAAAAATTGCCCAGAAAAATTACAATGTTTGAATCAAATTACAAATTGAGCAAAAGGCACTTTTATTTTTAACTTCGATTCACAAAAAAGAGCAAAAAAGCAACTGTTTGGCTTGAGGTGAGATATTATTCTCTTCATCGTATTTCTCGACATAAGTCAACTTATACTGTTTTCCCATCAGTATACTGTATTTTGTATACTATTACGATCTCCGGTAAAACGAATACGGGGAAAAAAGTGATATTGACTGATACTATTGGAACCATAAGCAAAGGATAGTAATGTAGAAAATGTCAGCGTATTTATCCCGTTTTGACCAAAATTCGACTTGTACCCGTTTGCCCGTCCACCAAAAACATATTTTCTACATACAGAATACAGATATTCCAAATTACGGTATTATACTTACTGCGTCTTTAAAGTCACACTCCGTACTTAAAATTTCATCAAATTTCTTTAAATCTTCCATTGTGCGTAGTGGGAACTGAATATTATACTTGGAGAAGAGGGACGGGATTTTGTCCTCTGCCGCTCGACCGGTTAGTGCATCTTTCTCTAACCTTTTGACCGTCTGTAGCGTGTCCGTCATTAGGGACCGCAGTAAAACCTTTTGACCGTCTGTAGCGTGTCCGTCATTAGGGACCGCAGTAAAAAAATCTGGGTCATCATGGCATCTATTTTCTTATTGCTTTCGATGCAACCGCTGCAGCTGGGCACTGCAAATTATTTATTACATTTCATATTTTTTCACTGCAACTATTGACGTTAAAAAATATTTCCGTGTGCAATATCTGTAGAAAAAAAATTAATTTACCGATAAGGGTACTCGGGGATGAGGAACTTTCAGTCAGTGAAATTTCCTCGCCTTGTACCTCCAAATGTTCCTCTAAATGTTCCTCTAAGTGTTCCTCTAAATGTTCCTCTACATGTTCCTCTAAATGTTCCTCTAAATGTTCCTCTACATGTTTCTCGACAAACGAGATCGATTGTCCATTCAGCGTGGATTTGTCTGAAAATAATATTTACTTGAAAGGGCTACTTCATACAAGAAAAATAATTAAGCGGCTTCAGATATTATATAATTTTGTACAGCATATTTCCCCTTTGTATTAACCCACCTAAATGTTGGATTTCAGAGTCGGAGTCCTCCATGTCCCAGTATTTTTTAGGGAGCATGCGCCTCCGCTTGCTCGGTGGCTCGTCCGACTGCAAGTCGCTCGTGTCCTCAGCCAGTTTCGCCTTCTCCCTCGCTTTGAGGTAGGTATCTGGAAGTACATATTAGTAATTACTTGATATAATAATTCGAAATTAATTAGTATAATAATTTCAACCTACCAAAAGTGACTCGTGTAAGCAATTTCATTGGATGCTTTGGCCAACTCGGCGATGCTGGCTCGCACTTTTTTATCACAGCGCTGACCAGTTTTGTCGCAATCGGTGGCCAAGAGCAGAGTTCGCCCTCAAGCCATGATGAGGGCACAGCTTCGGCGAGTCCGTCCTCCAAAAATTTGATAATCGACCACGAACGGCTCATACTAGAAATTAAGTAGTAATTTTTTTACAACACCTAGACACATTAAGTGCATATATTCAAGAGGAAATGAATCTATCATGTGAATTCCCGGTATTTTTTTTAAAAATTGATACGCCTGTGTAATGAGTGTGTTACCTATAGCTTGGATTTAAAATCACGGTCTGTTCGTAAACGGATTGTGAGAATTATATACGAAAAACATATCCTGTTATCTGTGCAATTTCTTTCAGTAGAACATTTACTACAGGAATCATACACACTGTCACCTTTAATGCATTTGATGTACGATTTTGCATGGGCATCTCAAATAAAAGATTTTATTTTTACACCACAGAACTGCCCATCAATTGAAATTGTATTATTAATCGACGCACAGTGGGAGAAAATCGGCGCTGCAGCGGCCAAAAATCTATAACTTTTCAAATGGATGAAGATAAAGTAATAATTCTTTTTTCTTTAATGAAGTTGAAGAGTCCTTCATTAGTTAGATAGCATTACGTTACTTATGTTAACCCTCGGTTGTCACACTGACTAAATTTGGACTTTAAGGTAGTATAATATATTTGAGGCATCGTTGAAAATGATACTACTGGTGCCATGTAGTAGTAATTTCGTGTATCCTCTACAGGCAGAGACGCTACCCCAATGATTTTTTAAGCAATACAATTTTCTGGAACTTTTTCAAAATTTTTTTAAACATGAGGATGCTTTAAATATTAGTTTTCAACGGTGGGCATATATTCTTTATGCTTAACTTTGCTTTATGCTTAACTTTATCTCAAAACTTTTGCGACTTAATTTAACAGATAGTTTTTAAACAACAGCTGATTGAATATCGAATCGACCTAGTGTGACAACAATGTTCGAAAAAATAGGTGTGATAACCGAGGGTTACGTAATACTTGATTACGTTAGCTAATACGATAATGTGGCTTGCATTATTACTATTTAATATTCAAAAATATCCCTAATCACTTCTGGCCACTCTTCTTGAATATCCTTCCGTTTTCGTTGCAACCTTGACGATGATATTAAAGAATCCGATGAAAGTAGCATAATACAGAAGAGATCTTGATTAATTCTCTGTCTTGATATTTTGCAAGTGTTGCTAAGTCATAACCTTCGATATTCTTTGTAAAATCACACCTTATCAATTACCAAAGCTGTATACTTTTCTTTAAACTTCTAGATTATGTGTAAACGGTTAGAGACGGATATCATTCTTTGTACACTGGTCAGAGACACATGGTAGAAGAATACTACATTACCAGTCCAACTGTGAAACGTCGTGATTCTTTTGGGCTGTACTTCCGAATGGCCCCAGTGGCCGATCGACACGAGGTTTAAGGGGCGGGGTGTGGAGGGTGTGTGGACCCCAAATCTAAAATTGTTGCTTCGGGAATTTATTAGTTTCCGAGATATTAATAAAAAAAACTTAGCATTTTTGTTGATTTATTCTGATACAACGCATTCCACTTTCCAACTGGTTCCGGATATTAGTATTGGTTGGGGCTAGATTAGTGTGGGGGGTGCGCGCCCGCTTGCTGACGCGTAAAGCATGGTAGCGAACCGATGTGAGTTTGGAGATTTGAACCAGCAACTTGCGAATGCAACCCATCCTACTATATAGGGTGTTATTCTACTGATAGTCAATATCCTAGGGGGTGATTCTACAGGCCAAAATAAGACGAAAATATAGAATACAATTGTTCTAATATCGCGCTTCGTTTTCGAGAAAATTGACTTTGAATTTCAGCTAAATACGCGTGCCTTTCCGGCGCCTGGGGAGCACGCGGAGGTAAGGGGAACGCGTCCAGCAGTTCGTAAAACAGAATGGGGGGACGGGAGGGGTCGCCGTGTAGGGGGGCACGCACCTACGTCCAAAAAAAATTTAATAAAAAAATTAACAATAATTTTTTATTAATATTTTGGAAACTAATAAATACCCGAAGCTACAATTTTAGATTTAGGGTCCACACACCCACCTCACTCCTCCCTCCAAACCTCATCTCGATCGTAACCAATTTGAATACCTATGTACGAATTAAGATATTGTTCAAACTAGCCCCATTTGCCGTATTTTGGCTCATTATTGGCACTATTTCCAAAAAGATGGAAAGAAAATCATAGAAATTGAAATTTTCGTGATCGCATGTTACTGAATATGTACATCTCGCGACCCAGTACCGGCCGTCCGATCATGTAAACTAAATATTTTGCGTCGTGTCCCTTGCCGTCCGAAACCTGTTTCTTCATAATGTATTTCTATATGTTCTTCAGTCGGGTACCGCATGTTGTGAGTCGTATGTTGATAAATATTGAAGTCGTAATCATTGGTGGATTTAAGGAAAGTGGGACAAGTGGCAAACGTTATGAGAGGCAAAATTTTTATTTGAATAAACATTTCGAATAGCGAATAAAACTTAAAAAAATGATTTGTCATGTGTTTTATAAAGATTACCCAGATTAAATTTATTCAACGCACGACGAATGATATGTGGATACCTCACCCCCCATTAAAGTTTATTCTTTAGACTTTGGAGGTCACTTCAGTCCCCGGACAACGTTTTGTAAAACCGGATGTTTCGCGGAGACGGGAGACAAACGGACGCCATGGTCAATCAGCGTCGCCGAGAAATATATCGTCGACGCTGGTTGGCCGTGGCGTCACTCGTTTGGCGCTGGCGCCGATTTGTCTCCAATCGCAGTGTCTCACGCACATATTACCACCACTCCTGTTGGTCTTCCCTCTCTACGAAACATCCGACTCTGCAAAACGTTGTCCGGGAACCCTGGCTACAGTTGGCTGCATTTTGGGGGAAGTAAACGCGCGTGTGAGGTGTTTACCTTCTTAAATTTTGCAAATAATATTCATAAATTTAACTCTTATTAAACTCTTATTTAACTCTTACTGGTTATTCTATTCATTGTTCGTCATTTCTCTGCGCGGTAACGAAATAATTTCTTTCACATCAATTCGGTATAAAGTATAAACCTATTCAAATTTTGCGTTCTGCTAAACAAGTAGGAAATTCTTTGATACGTGATGAAACGGCATACGTCGTGGAATTCGCATCATGATGCAGAACTTAAGCCCTCGCGTAATGAAGATAGCGCGGTTCTTCATGGAAGAACGGAAGAGGAGAGGCGACGGCGTAGACGCGACTGGATGATCGAACAAGAAAAAATGGACAGGCATAATAGACTGAAAAAAAAAATGGCTATGGAGTATGAGATACGACGCGCTCGTAATATGGGCTTAGCACTTCCTGAAGGAAGATCCAACAGACCTCGTAGGAGTAGAAGCGAATCTCCACCTAGAAGAACTTTTACGCATCATACCCCTGAAAATACTGTACTTTCTAAAAAGTAAGTATACAGTGCCTTTAATTATTAACTGTTGAAGTAGATGCAGTGTCCCATTCTGGAGGATTTTATAGACAAAGAATAATTTATAAAACAATATGCTCAAATAATATTATTCTGCACTTTAGGTTTGAAACATCAAGTGGTATAACACCCTTATTTAAAGGATCTGAAGGCACAAAAATTAATCCAATAGAACTTTGCAAAATCAAAGTAGATATTCGTAGAAACATTCCTGAAAGAGTAGCTACCAATGAACTCAAGCGGGATATACTTAACAAGGAAGATGTGGTGCTTAAAAGAAGAGCGGGTAACTTGTTTTTTTACCATAATTTTTTAAGAATTCTCAGTCATTCAGCGAACGAGTACCATAAAGGAAAATGAGCTCAACGCGGAAGATGATTCTGAGGTTTTCTAGAAATTACGATGAACAAATTGAAGTTTAAGAAAATTGTATGCTTTCTAATGTAAAAATATCTCTTCTCTGTGAGACATTACTCTCCACATTTTGGAATCCATTCAGTTTAATTGTCTGTTTAATTGTATTATCGAAGTCTAGATAAATATTTCCACGTTTTCACTTTACTAAGTGCTACATTCGATGAATGGAATCCTTGTCACTGATTTCTACAGTCATGAAGATTCTGGACTTTATAGTCATACTGCGTCCCCTGTAATATTCAAGAATTTTCTCAACTTTATTCATCAAATTAATAACGTGTTTTTGATTCGCCCAGGATATAGCAAATTGGGGATACAACGTTGGATCACTGTATTGATCGCATAATGTGCAATATGTAAGCACAATTTTTTTACTTTGACTGTTTTAAGATTGCTATGCTTAATGTATCTCTTGCTTGTTGCTTTATGTACAGTATTTTTTTTCTTACGAGCTTGCACAAAAAATTAGGTTTCAGCTATATTAACTGCTATAATGAATATAATATATTTTATTACAAATTAATTTTTCCCCCCAGAAACGTAGTTCAAACACGTTTTGTGCATTCTCCTTGTGTCCTGGTTTTGGGAGTGTGTGCATGTCCAAATATGTGGTTTTTTTTAATGCTTCATGTACTAAGAGTAGACCAACTGGAAGATTTTCGCGTCTTGGAAGATGTTTTAAATATTTGCATTTAACAACTGAAGAGGCATGGTGAAACATTAAACATTAGACTCCAACACAGGAAGAAATGAAATCAGAAATTAAATCTTAGAATTCTTCAAAATTTTTGCATAGTGCGGAATTTCTTATTCTTATGCATTTTTTATTTTATTGCATTAAATAAATAACTACAATTGGGAAATAGGTTCTTTCTTTTTAAAGTATAAGTACTCGTAGACTTAGTTTAGTTGGTTTGAAAAATATGCTTTTTAAAGCATTGTATACAGAGTGAATATCATGAAAGCTGGAAATTGCGATTCAACAAAGTGGAAGATTACTATGTAATCTTGTAAATATGAACCATTCTACACACAAATTAAACTACTTTATTTGAATTATATTGAAAGGCGTATCGATGTGTTTATATTTTTGTAATCAATTCGTAATAGACAATGAGTATCATTCCAAGAATTTAGCTACATTCTTTTGAAAAATTATTTATTGCGATTTGTGTACGCTTTGTGAAAAAGAAAAGAAAATATTACATTATAAATTAAAAAAATTTTAGTTTTCTACAGAATATTTAGAGTTAAAGTTTTATTAAAATAATGTAATTAAAATTATAAAAAATAAATTTCACTTAATATATCTGGCACTCAACAATGTTGTACCACAGCTGGTAGTATTGCTTACATGCTTTCCCGATTTTTACATACGATTGCTTTTCTATTATTAAATTTACTAAACTTAACTGCAGGAGAGGGATCCAAACCGATATTTGATAGAGAAGAAATAAAGAGAGCAATAGATGAAACAGAAGAAATTGAGGAACATCGTTCTGTCGTAACTGTGAATTTGGAAAATTCAGGTATGTTTATTATTTCATATTGCTAAGATTTATTACAACTCTTGTTTCACAAATATGGACACTAATTTTTAGAAAACAAGTTGAAGACGTTGAAAAGGCATTTGGCGTCCTTGAGTCCTACAAGAACCCGAAATTACAGTCCTAGGCGCACGTGGTCCCGTCACCCTAGGTTCGTATCTGGATTTTACACAGAGTATTGCAATATAAACATAAGGTAAACATCAGTATAAATCATGTACAAAGAACTTACTATTTTAAATGTGTTAATGTATAATCTAAAATTGTTTAGGAAATTAAATTTTTTGCTAATTTGTTTACCCTTTTTCAGGTATGACGATTCTAAGCATGAAAATAATGGAAGTTACAGAAGTGATAGGTAAAAGCTATTATTACACTTTCATGTTTCTGCGTTCATTACATTTCTTTCAATTGAATTTCACCAGACCATTACATTATTTACATAGGGAGAAAGATCATAGTAGAGAGCGGAAAGATGATGAGCGATCTTACCGAGACTATCGAGAGCGGCCCAGAGATCATTCTCAAAACAAGAAGCAAACAGATAGATCCAGAGAAAGAGATAAGCCTAGAGAACAAAGGATTCCCCGAGAGCATTATGTGCAACCAATTCCTATTCCTATTTATTATGGAGTAAGTACTTTATTACATAAAAATGCGATAATTTAGCCATGATATAAACTCATTCATTTCTTTACTCAGAATTTTCAACCGAAACTAGTAATGCTTCAAACGTGGGGTGGTCGACGCCCACGAAACTCAACGAGACACGTAATTGTTGGCGAGCATCGACAGTGTGAAATGGCGTACGATTCAACTGCACATTGCCAATATCGACGATTCTAGGGCCTAGAATATTAGGCCCTATTACGATGTTCTTCACCAGAGTACTGCATTAATGAATTAAAAAATAAATGGTCAATTTGTTAAAATTAATGAACTGTGTATGATTTTAATGACGCCTAATTTAATTGCACTTACAAACTGAATTACTAATTGTAATAATAAAATACGTTTTGTGTTGCTTTCTCGCTGCGAGCGGGGACCTTCAAATCCCAGTACATATTTTACACCCGCGATGCTCAAAACAGCGACGAAACTAGGGAGCGGGGGCAGCGGGTGTTTCTGCCCCGGGCGCCAAATGAGAAATCTTTAGAGAAAAGACATAATTTTGGAAAAGCTACATCAATGGCTTTATTCAAATTTATATTTTAAGTTATTCCATTGGGAATAATGGAGATACACATTTCATGGAAAAGTAATTAAAATTTATCTATTTAAAATTGATTTATCTGTCATCGAACTGCAAACAAATTAGGGTACCTGCAATATGTTTGAAACCAGTTAATAATCACGTTTATTATGCCTTTTTCATGTAAAGTGTAGGCTCACCTCGGCAATACAAAGTGGTAAAATGTTTGCAGATGAGCCTAGAATTTATTTTTCAATAAAGTTAAACTCAAATTTATGGCAAGACTTTAGTAGGAATTTTTTTCAATAGGGAGCGTGGATTACTGAAATTTTCTTTTACATGTTGGCGGGCAATTTCAAATCCATATAGGGATTAAAAATGTTGAGATAAAGAGAAGTTTTGGGTCTGCTAGTGAACCGATCAGTAAGGCATATCTAACAGACACTGTCGTAAACACTGTGGATATTGATTATCCGTATTAAAGATGAAGTTTCTATATTATATTCAATTATATATCGTTGAATCGTAATAGAAGCGAGAACGAAATCCTTTCGGATGCCCTCTGGTGGCGTATTCACAAGTACCCACACAATTTAGGAATGGGTAATAATTGGTAATAATGAAGTTCCAAAAATCTCGATTATATTATTAAAAACAAGTATGTATATACATCGGTACTATAGATTAAGAATACTTTTTACTATTCCTTCGAATAGCGAGAGGATAGTTCGATTTCCTACTGCATACATACATATAAATTCGAGTTAATCATCATTCATCAGGAACGTCAGTGGCTCTCATCTCCGAGGTTTCTTGAGGAAATGAGGGAACATCAAAGTCCTGATAATCTCTCTATCGGTTATAGATACCCAGGCACAGCTGGATTGAGTGTTAAGTGCTCGATCTGGTTCGATCCCGAACATTTGAGGATTTGAGTGGATTTGAGTTATTCGGTGTAACTCGGTGCGGCGTAAATTCCACTGTTTCGAGGGGAGGCAAATCGCCGAAAAAAATGGCTGATTTCTTAGATTCGGAAGCGCAGGAGAGCGAGGTACATATGTTATTAAATTTCACTCCAATATCTGTGTTATATCGAAGCCAATGTTTCCTGTACTCGAAAACTCATGTCACTGACGGATGTGTTCTGTTGTAATTTTAGGAGGAAGAGGAGTTGAATGATAATGAAAAGAAGAAACTTAAGAAGATCAAGGCTGTGGAAGAGAGCGAAGAAGAAGAAGAAGAAGGTGAAGACGCAGTAATACATATCCATGTTGTAGCGTAACAGTTCGTGGAAATTCATTCCACTTTTGGAGCTCTAATTCATGTACGGCGAAAGTGCATCTGTCCACTGTTTGCTTATAGATGACGAAGATCGTTTGCGCGAAGAACTTAAAGATCTTATAGATGACAATCCCATAGAGGAAAGCGAAGGAGAAGATAGCGATGGCTCTACAACTTCCAAGAAACGTAAAAAAAGCGACGACGAAGATTTTGACGATCGTCTGGAAGACGAGGATTACGATCTAATAGAGGAAAACTTGGGAGTGAAAGTCGAAAGGGTATACGCGAATTAGTCTGCTTTCTCGAAGAACGACAAATCCTTATACACGTAACGATAACGTGATCCTTTACTTCAGAAACGTTTCAAACGCCTCCGCAGGATTCAAGACGAAGAATCGGAAGAGGAACAGGAGAAAGAGGCGGACGACGATAGGGATGCCATCGCGAACGAGCTTTTCGAAGGCTCCGGAGATGTAAGTTCCCACTTCTACGAGTCAGTTTTTTTAATTTGCTACCGAACTGCTCCCTAGATTTGATGGAATTTTTATTAATTTATACATAACATATACTTGACGTTTGCGCTTCTTTTCATACCTCTGTCAAGGAAAGAGAAATTAGTATGGTACGTATGCGTAGATGGGCCGTGCACGAAAATCATTTGAGCATTTCTGTCCAAATTCTACTCTAGTTACGTTATTTATTTTATTAGGAAGATGAGAGGAGGAGCGAACGCAGTCACAGACACGAAGTGGATACATTCGACGAGGAGGGAAGCGAAGGGGATTACACGGACGCGGATGATTTTATCGTGGACGACGATGGTAGACCGATCGCCGAGAAACGCAAGAAGAAGAAGCCGATATTTTCAGACGCGGCTTTGCAGGAAGCTCAAGACATTTTCGGCGTTGATTTCGATTACGATGAATTTGGTAAATACGGCGAGGAGGACTACGAAGAGGAGGAGGAGGAGGAAGAAGAGGAAGACGAGTACATGGATGAGGAGGACGCCGAGAGACCAAGAAGACCGAAGAAACAGCTGAAGAAGAAAACTACGAGGAAAAGTATTTTTGAGATTTACGAACCTAGCGAGTTGAAGCGGGGTCACTTCACCGACTTGGACAATGAGATACGTAACACCGATATACCGGAGAGAATGCAGCTTCGATCCATCCCTGTTACACAAGTCCCAGAGGGTTCCGACGAGCTGGACCTCGAAGCGGAATGGATTTATAAACAAGCCTTCTCCCGACCAACTGTCTCCATCCAAGACGCTCACTTGAACGCCGAGGCCAAGGAGAGAGCTCGAAAGGGGCCTCAGACCGTCGGCAAGATTAAAAAGGCCTTGGATTTCATGCGAAACCAACATTTCGAGGTTCCTTTTATATCCTTTTATAGGAAGGAATACGTGCTACCAGAACTGAATATCAACGATCTTTGGAAGGTGTATAAGTTTGACGCGAAGTGGTGTCAGCTTCGCCAACGGAAAGAGAATTTATTGAAGCTGTTTGAGAAGATGAGAAACTATCAGCTGGACCAGATCATGAAGAACCCTGACGCTCCTTTATCCGATAGCGTGCGAGTGATTAAAGAGGATGATATAGAACGGTTGAGAAATGTGCAAACAAGCGAGGAACTGAACGACGTTTATCATCATTTTATGCTGTACTACAGTCAGGATATTCCAGCGATGCAAGAGGCCGTGCGGAAGAAGGAGAAAGAAGCGCGACGAGAGGCAAAGATACTGAGACGAAAGCAACAGATCGCCGATGCCGAGGAGAACGGAGAAGAGCCTCCACCGGAAGAGGAAGCGGAAGCAGAGGAAGAAGAGGAGCCGGATGAAACGTTGAAGCAAGCCGTACGAACTGGTCCTTATTCTATTTGCAAGCGAGCTGGCCTCGACGGTCTTGCAAAAAAGTTCGGCCTCAGTCCCGAGTACTTCGCTGAGAATTTACGAGACAATTACCAACGGCACGAGGTGGATCAAGAGCCCACGGAACCGTTAACCATTGCCAGCGAATATTGCAGCCAGGTAGTTACTACACCAGAAGAGGTGTTGAAAGCCGCGCAGTTAATGGTAGCTATACAGCTGGCGCGCGAACCTTTGGTAAGAAAGTGCGTTCGAGAGATGTACATGGAACGGGCAAAGATATCGGTAAGGCCGACGAAGAAGGGGATGAAGGAAATTGACGAGAACCATCCGATATATGCAATGAAATACCTGAAGGATAAGCCCGTTCGCGATCTGGTCGGTGATCAGTTCCTAAATTTATTCATAGCCGAGGAGGATAAGTTGATCGTGATTACGTTAAGCGATAGAATCGAGGGGAACACCAGCAGCAATTACGTGGATGAAATGAAGCAGCTCTATTACCGAGACGAGTTCAGTAAGAACGTTCAGGACTGGAACGCCTTGAGAGTTGGAAGCGTGGAAATGGCGCTCACGCGGATGGTTATACCGAGCTTGAAGAAAGAGCTGAGAACGAGTCTGGTCGCGGAAGCAAAGGAGTGCGTGATGAGAGCGTGCTGTCGTAAGATGTACAATTGGATCAAAGTAGCCCCTTACAGCTGCGAATTTCCGGAAGAGGAAGACGAGGAATGGGACACCAGCAAGGGGCTGCGGGTGATGGGTTTAGCTTACGTGCCGGACTATTCGCAAGCCGCGTTCGCTTGCCTGATCGCTCCGGACGGCGAGTGTACCGATTACTTGAGACTGCCGCACCTGATGAAACGGAAGAACAGCTATCGGGAGGATGAGAAGGCGATGAAAGAGGCCGATCTGTTGGCGATTCGGAATTTCATAGCCACTAAAAAGCCGCACGTCGTAGCGATAAGCGGGGAATCCAGAGAGGCGATGATGATCGCGACTGATATTAAAGAATGCGTGGCCACTCTGGTAGAAGAAGAGCAATTCCCGGCGATTCAAGTGGAGAGTTGCGACAACGAGCTGGCTAAAATCTATTCGAACAGCAACAAAGGTGTGGCGGAGTTTCGAGATTACCCGGACCTATTGCGACAAGCCATCTCCCTGGCCAGGAGGATGCAGGACCCTCTGGTAGAGTTCTCGCAGTTATGCACCGCGGACGAAGAGATCTTGTGCCTGAGGTATCACAGTCTGCAGGATCAGCTACCGAAGGACGAGCTTCTCGAGAACCTGTACTTGGAGTTTGTTAATCGCGTGAACGAAGTAGGCGTGGACGTGAATAAGGCGGTGCAGCAAGCCTATTGCGGGAACTTGGTGCAATTCGTGTGCGGCCTAGGGCCGAGGAAAGGGCAAGCCCTGATCAAGATGCTGAAGCAAACTAATCAAAGGTTAGAGAACAGAACGCAACTTGTCACTGCTTGTCACATGGGGCCCAAAGTGTTCATTAATTGCGCCGGTTTTATCAAGATAGATACAAACAGTCTAGGGGATAGCACCGAAGCGTACGTGGAAGTTCTCGACGGATCGCGCGTCCATCCGGAGACCTACGAATGGGCGAGGAAAATGGCAGTGGACGCTCTGGAGTACGACGACGAGGACGCGAATCCCGCCGGCGCGCTCGAGGAGATCCTAGAATCCCCTGAGAGACTGAAAGACCTAGATCTGGACGCGTTCGCGGAAGAGCTCGAGAGGCAAGGTTTTGGTAACAAGTGCGTCACTTTGTACGACATCAGGGCGGAATTGAATAGCCGTTACAAAGATCTACGTGTGTCCTATCAGTCGCCCAGCGCGGAGAGACTGTTCGATATTCTGACAAAGGAGACGCCGGAAACGTTTTATGTAGGTAAATTGGTGCTGGCCACGGTGATAGGTATAAGCCATAGGAAACCACAGGGCGAGCAATTGGACCAAGCCAATCCCGTGAGGAACGATGAAACTGGCTTGTGGCAGTGTCCGTTCTGCTTGAAGAACGACTTCCCCGAGCTGTCCGAAGTATGGAATCACTTCGACGCTGGAGCCTGCCCGGGCAAAGCTACCGGCGTCAGATTGAGACTGGACAACGGCATATCCGGTTACATTCACATTAAAAATTTATCCGACAGACACGTCGCGAATCCTGAGGAGAGAGTGAGCGTAGGACAGATCATTCATTGCCGCATAATAAAGATCGAAGTCGAGCGATTTAGCGTCGAATGTACGAGCAAGAGCAGCGATCTCGCTGATAAAAATCACGAATGGAGGTTTGTTTGTGTGTTCTCTTAATATTATCTCTAGGTTGGGCTACGAGCGCTGGCGCAGTATTTGAAAGTTTCCTTTATTTTCAGGCCGCAACGTGATCCGTATTACGACACGGACGCCGAACAGAAGGACGCGAAGGTGGAGGAAGACGCGAAAAAGGCCAAACAGCGTCAGACGTACGTGAAACGAGTGATCGTTCATCCGTCCTTCCATAACATCAGCTTCGCGGAAGCTGAGAAACTTATGCAAACTATGAAACAAGGAGAGGCGATCGTTAGGCCCAGCAGCAAAGGCGCGGATCACTTGACTGTCACGTGGAAAGTGACCGACGAAATCTACCAGCACATCGACGTCAGAGAGGAGGGAAAAGAGAATGCGTTCTCCTTGGGACAAAGTCTGTGGATAGGGAACGAAGAGTTCGAGGACTTGGATGAAATAATCGCGAGGCACGTGAATCCTATGGCTGCGTATGCGTCGGAACTATTGGACTTTAAGTATTACAAGCCAAGCATAGAGGGTATCAAAGATAAAGCGGAGGAAATATTAAAAGAGCAAAAGAAAGAAAACCCCGGAGGTATACCGTACATAATATCTGCCGCAAAGGTCCGTATCGGTCGACTGTGTTCTCCAAGTCCTACCGTGTACGTTCAGATAGGGACATTTTATTTCAGAATTACCCGGGAAAGTTCCTTTTGTCTTACCTCCCGCGGACCCGGTGCCGTCACGAATACGTGACAGTGTCGCCGGAGGGATTCCGATTCAGAGGACAAATGTTCGGCAGGGTGAACGATCTATTTCGTTGGTTCAAGGAACACTTTCGAGATCCAGTACCTGGACAGTCTACTCCTAGCACTCCGCGCGGAGCAATGACCTCTAGAACGCCTTACCATACTACGCCTGGAGCAGTGACCGGTAAGCATTTCGACACATGCATTCCCGTTCACGCGCTTCGACAGATTTGATGTTAATTTATTGACGCGACATTACAGGAATGAATCAAGAAGCGATCCAAAGAGTGGCGCAAAATCTTCCTCATCACATGTTACATTCTTTATCGCAAGTGGCCAATCAAACCCCGCACCATTATCCGCCGCACACCCCAGGAACTGCTAGCGCAGCTGGATACGGTGGGGTTCACACTTATCCGAATACACCGTACACCCCATCTGGCCAAACCCCTTTCATGACACCCTACCAAACGCCGCATCATACGCCGCATCATGGTCAGCCAACTCCCAGATACGGGCAACAGACGCCTAACCATCAACAAGGACCCTTCATCCATCCGCCTCCTCCGGTAGCTACTCCTGGTCATCACAGGTCCACGCCGTCGCACAGACCTACCCCTCCTATATCGACAACCGGTGATCCCATGGACTGGAAGAAGGCGGCAGAAGCCTGGGCAAGATTGAAAAGTGGCCCCAGAGTCACGTAAGTATCTTCCTCTTCAACCCTAAAACCATAAATACGCGCGAGTTTGCCTGTTTTTAACTCTTTTCTTTCACCAGCGGTTCCACTCCAAGATACGAAGAGTCTAGGAAAACTCCACGAAACTACGAGGAATCTATCGGCAGGACAACACCGCGAAACAGGAATCCCGGTCGGACTCCGTCTTATAAATCTCCTCGGGGAACCCCGCACACCAACTCTAGTCCTCGGAGTATGTCCCTCAGTGGCGATGGTACTCCTCTATACGATGAGAGCTAACGAACTCGTTTCTACATAAATGAAATATTTACATGATGATTTCTGCTAACATCATATCGAATGGTATATAAAGAATATAAAGATAGAGGATAGAGCAGAGTCTAGAGGTGCATCGAGGATGGGTGGTGATCTTAACGACGAGCATCGGTCGTTCTGTATAAAAGAAAGTTCTCAACTCCAGTTGCAAAGATCATTACGACCCTGCCCATTCGATCTAGCGATATCTTTGTCTCTTACACCTTTATATATTTAGAAAAATAATGAATTATACTTCGTACATATGTATACACGTATGTATATATATATACAGCATTACGCATAATTGATTCTCCCTAAAATATGTGCGCTGTGTACAATTTGAAAAATTGTAAAATTCGAAATTTCTTTTATTATACGTATATTTTTATTTTCTACCGTACTCGTTCGTACTGATCCACGCTTTAGTATGTACGTATATTGTATATGTAACATCTTTTTTCAGTTTTAGCTTTATTGGCATTAAATTATTGTACATTTCTTACGTTATTGACTTCTATCCGGAATATACTTCCCACGTACTTTATACAATTGTTAAATTGCATTATAAACAATAAAGCAATGTACAAAACATGTTTGTCCTATAAGTTTATTATATCCTTCTCGAGTGAAACGTAACAATAAATGGTGATTTTATTAAAATTATTATTAAGAAAATTATTCAATTCACACATAAGAATCTTGATCGTCGGATAAAACGTCATCCTTAAGTGGAATATCTTGATAAAATGTACATTTTATATCGCGATATGATTCAGCTGAAGATTGGTAACTCATAAACCTGAACAAATGCGTTGTGTCAATAATATTTGTACTAGAGCTCTTACTTTTTACCCGTCGGGTACCCGGGTAGCCGGAAATTACCCGAAATAACTTCAAGCCATTGAATGTGGTATTGTGTGTGATTGTCTGTGGTATAGTCTGATGTTAGCCAAATATGATCGAACAATACCACATTCAATGGCTTGAAGTTATTTCGGGTAATTTCCGGCTACCCGGGTACCCGACGGGTAAAAAGTAAGAGCTCTAATTTGTACACGACACGAAAGAATTGTTACTAATTAAGTACTTGAAAATTACATTTTTTTCGAAGCATTAAAATCGCCGGTTGCTCGTACGGTTGGTTGCGTCGGTGTCGTTGATTTCGTTATTACTTTTGCTTCTGTATCCTGTTTATTCCCCGTATTCGCGGAATTCGGTGACCCCCGTTGATTTCCTTTAACTTTTTGCTTCTATTGGATTAAACAAAAAAAATTCTCTTAAACACACAAAAAAGGAGAAGAGAAAGGCCTTAAATATACCTTAGGGGCGGGAATGTTTTCAGTGTCGCTCGAGTCGCTAGATTCTAGCGGTCTCAGCAGGATTCTCCTCTTTGTTCTCGTTACAAATTTTCCGTGCTTAGTTTTTTCGACCGTTTTTAAATCCTTGGTCGATTTTTCTACGCCACTGGCGGATATATTCTAAAGTATGGGACGTAACAATCATTATGAAACATTATTTACAATAAATTAAAAATTACATTATTTTAACCAGGGAGTCGAGACCGAAGCAGAAACCGAATTTCCGACCGGTCTTGACCGGTCTAGCGACCAGTAACCGAAGCGAAAAGGGACCGATACTGTGACCGTAACAGTGAGAGGTTGTGAAGGGGAACCGAAACTCCAGACCGATTGTCTCTCGACCGAGAATCTCAGACCGTACCTCTAACGAAACCGAAGGCATGACCAGTCTGCCGACTGGTCGATTGACCGGTCGCAATCGGTCGAGTTAATTTATGGAGAGGAACAGAAATCTCTCCATAAATTACGAGTCGGAGCGGTTCGATTCTGTTCGGATCGGTTCAACCTAGGTGAATCAGCCGGGAAGGTATGGATGCTGCTCCTGTCGCTCACACTGTTTGTCACTCTCGTGACGGGTTTGTTGATAGCAGACTTTTGCAGTTATTTGTTACTGTAACACTGTCCATTCCAAACTATGTCGATCTGCCGAGGTATTATTGTATTTCAAACACTAGTTATGTATTATTGTACCTACTAGAAGCAGTTAATATAAATAAATTATTGTTAATATACAAATAACAAATGATTGAAAATATAATTCTTCATGTGATTATTTTATATGTATTTATTTATTTATTTATTTATTTAACAAATTTTTATATTTGTTAAATAAATAAATAAATTTTTAAACAAATTTTTATATTTGTTAAATAAATAAATAAATTTTTAAACAAATTTTTATATTTGTTAAATAAATAAATAAATTTTTATCTTTGTTAAATAAATAAATAAATTTTTAAACAAATTTTTATATTTGTTAAATAAATAAATAAATTTTTAAACAAATTTTTATATTTGTTAAATAAATAAATAAATAAATAAATACTTATAAAATAATCACATGAAGAATTATATTTTCAATCATTTTCTTGTTATTTGTATATTAATAATAATTTATTTATATTAACTGCTTCTAGTACAATAATACATAACTAGTGTTTGAAATACAATAATATCTCGGCAGATCGACATAGTTTGGAATGGACAGTGTTACAGTAACAAATAACTGCAAAAGTCTGCTATCAACAAACCCGTCAGGAGAGTGACAAACAGTGTGAGCAACAGGAACAGCATCCATACCTTTCCGGCTTATTCACCTAGGTTGAACTGATCCGAACAGAACCGAACCGCTCCGACTCGTAATTTATGGAGAGGAACAGAAACTTCTCCATAAATTAACTCGACCGATTGCGACCGGTCGAGACTTTCGGTCAACCGAAAGAAACCGAGAGAAATTCTCTCTCGAGTTTCGGTCGAGAGAATACTCCTGACCGCTCGTCGCTCTCTATTTCGGTCGAGAGAACCGTAAATGCCATATTGGTCGGTCTCACTGACCGCGACCGCGACCGAAACCGAAATTCTATCGGTCTCGACTCCCTGATTTTAACTACTACACGACAGGTACCTTTGACTCGTCAGAATTACTTTTCTTACTCGTATTCATTAATGGAATGTCTTGCGAAACACCAGGACTATACACTGGCTTATTATCCTTTATAACAACACATTCTCCTGGGAAGATCAGAAAAAGTAGAATTAACTTCGCTAATGGTTATGCAGCTTCAAGTGTAATAAATTTCAATTTCTTACCAGTCCAATAACTTAATGGAGGTATAATCCTCCTGCCTTTTGAACTTACGCCAATATTTATACTGTCTACTGTATCGTTAAATTTCACCGCACTGACTCTTGAGTGTTGACCGTCGACTGGAAATATAACCGATTTTCATTTACGACTCTGTAAGAATTATACCACTAACGTCGTTTAACTTACTCACTTTGTAATGATTGCCACGTTTTGCAAAATGATTCTATCCTCGAAGGACATCCGTAACGACATTGACGTAAAAGCTCCTTAGGTACCGCTACAATTGAAGAAACAATTGCACATTCTTAGTTAATTAAAGTACGATACGCTTACAGTATTATAATATGTATGTAATGTGATTTAATGTCTAACCATATTTGGTATAATTTATGTCACCCATTAATTTGTAGAACTCATGATTTACTGTTTCAATCAATTTCGCTGATACTCGGCACCTCACAGGGTCCGTTTTAAATTTTCTATGCACAACGTGGCCAGCATCGCTATACAGATATAATGATACGTATATGTTATTATACGTGGAATTAAAACATGGCATTAATAACATCGTAACGCTCACTTTAGTAAGTTCCCCTCGAAAATTAAACACAATTCTGGTTTCTCCAGAACTCTCGGTGTCCAAGCGGATAACATCTTCGATTTACAATCATTTTCATCTTGATCGCCTACGGCAACTCTTGACTCGTCCTGCACCCGTTTTTTCGAAATCGGAGAATTCACATTACCCGACTGAACATTATTACGCGCCTCGGGATCTTGTTTCTTATGAATTAACGACACTGGACTGTTAATCCCAATAGAGTTAGGCTTTTTAAAGGGGGACTCTTTCTGTTTCAAACTTTGCACGTCCTCGTTCGGTTTCTTAAGTTCTTTATTACTTTCCTTCTCAACTACATCCACTTTTAGCCCTTGTTTTCTCATAACGTCTATGTTAGCAAATACTGAACTAATTATAACGGGTTTCGAAATTCTTTTACCAGCATCCATTGGTTGAGCTAGCAGTTGTTTAAGTTGCTCTTCAACTACATAATCTTGATGCTGATGATTCAAATTTCCGTCTCGCCCCTTCAAAATTTCCATACGACAATTTGTTTCTGCCACATCGTTCCTCCTTCCCGTAGTTCCATTAATTTCACATTCATTGTTCTCGCTTACCTTAAAAGAGTCGCAAACAGTCTCAGCAGACCTATAGTGGTTAGTTGAATGCTTCTGTACGAGATGTTCCTGCATTTCGTGTGTACTTTCTTTTCTTTTAAAAGAATTTGTTTTCTCCCGTTCTGCCCCTTCAGTTACGTTGAAATTATAATGCTTACTAACATCATCTTCACCATTTGTATTATTAATAGATGTGTTGACTCTTAGACATTCTGTCCCGTTGTTCCCTATAATACTAACACTGGAATCATTAAAGTACATGCTCTTAACTTTAGCAATTCTGATTGCATCGGAGGAACTTTTGCTTTCAGAACATACATTTGGAATATATTCGTTCCCTGTAACATTATGCTTCTGATGCATCGATTGTTTTCGTCCTTTACGTTTACAAGGTTTAATTAACGTTTCCTTCTGCTGTAGTACTCGTTCTGCTGATATCTTGGGAACTCCTGCATAAATTTCACTCCCACTATCGTCATCGTCATTTTTATCTCTATTTGCGCTAATAAATTCATACTCATACTTCTGTTTGCCTAACAAATTGTTACAGTCGGCGGCTTTATTACCTATGATAGTGCAATCGGTTTTTAAAGAACATGAATATTTATCTTTCTCAAGATGAAGAGTATTTTGCAGAGGAATGGATTCGGATTGGCAATATTGGCGTGAATTTTCCGGGCTACGTTGCTCCTGCACTGTACATTTATTTTGTTCTAGCTTTGAAACCTCTGTATTGGATTCGTCTTTAATTGGCCCATACGACATAACGTAATAATTCAGACAGTCAAACATTTCAATGATTTTACTCATTAATTCTTGAGAACAATTTTTATCCAAGTTATCAACAATGCCATTCAATTTATCCTTTAATTTGATGCTTTTATTTTCAAGGTAAGAGCAGTTCGAAGCTGTGCTTTCTTGCTGTTTATAGTTTTCTTTCTCACAACTGCATTGCTTTGTGGGAGTGTGAGTGGCAACGTTATCGCACAAATTACCGCTCGTATTAGACACACGTGTCTGTGTGAGTAAATTGCTTATTCGACTACTGCGCGGGCTACGATTTTCTTTGCCACGGCTCGGCTGCGAGATATTAAATGTACAATTGGAATTTAATGACGATCGGAATGCACGCGTTTCGTTCAAAGATTTAGAATTCAGCGTTTTATCTTCGGGACTGCTACAAGATGCATACGTAATATCTGTTACTTCGCTTTTCAAGTCGTCGTCGCTGTCCGTGATAGGGGTCGGCCAACGAAAAGTTAGTTTAGACCCTTTTTGTACAAATGCTCTCCAAATTTGACAAATGTTTTCCCAATCGTCGGGAAATCCACTATAAAATTTACCCCTCACGTACTCTGGTAATTCTACGAGATAATTTGAGATTTTATTCTGTAGAAGAGCTTACAAATAACAGGACACGATTCAATACTGTCGAATATTTACCATATTCATCGTCAACAATGTCCCCTTGTAGATAATATACATGCATAGAAACAGATTGGACAGTGGTAGTTGTTAACCGCCTAATAATAGGCTTGCTTCTAGCGATTTGTCCACTAAAATATGAAAACAAACTGAGGACCCAAATGTGCGCGCAAACATGTAAACTTACCATTTTATCATTCCTCTGATAATCAACTGGCTGTGCTCGTTTAACATAACTTTCCACCTCGTAAAAATCCTAATCCTTTCCTTCCGCACGGTATTAGAACCATTCTGCATGTAACGAAGAACGCTTTCTTTAGGAGATTCTTTGTCAATGTCAGATGCGGTGCAATTAAGTTCCGACACAGGTCCGGCTTTAGCGACGTTACGCGCCTCGCTATTTGATTTCTTAAAATTACAATGAATACGATCGCAATTAGGCGGTGGCATCATAAACCGATCTTCTTGGTCAGTATCTCTGTTGAATTTTTTAACGCTAGACGTAGCAGTCATTTTGTGATCGCTATAAACGCCTTTCCCTTTCAAAAGGATATTCCTTAAATTGTTGCTCGAAGAAACAACCTCGCTGCCTATTCTAGAGCCTTGTAAGGACGGAACGTTAGTACTGGAATCGAATGCATCCGCATTAATGCTGGAGATGCTAGGTGACATAAGCGACTGCCAGGAAACATCTACATCCTGTTTCTTCCCTTTTTTAAGCAAAGCAAGCTTCAAACTTCGTTCTAACCTTTTGTATCGTTCATCGGTTTGAAGATCACTAAATTTGACCTGTTACAGATGTAAGTAAAGTAACTGTAAGGAAAAGTAAACAATAACTTATACAATATTGGAATCGTTACAGACCTCTGCCATGTGTGCCATAATATAAGTACATACATATACGAATTCACCATTTAATGCACTTGAATTAATCCTTCTATTGTTGGAAACTTAATTGTTTCTATCTAAAGTTTCATACAACTATAATTAATTGCTACTTTTCAATACTTGAATACCTATAGACATGCAATATATTATGTAGAAATAAAAATATTATTTATTTGTACAGTGGATTGCTCCTTAATTCCTCGAACTTGTTCAAACTTGTTCTGCAGACACATCATCCGAGATTGGCGCGCAATTTCGAGTGTACCCGGCACTTGTTGTATCTATTAGCAGATTCGACAACCTGCACTAGTGCGCACTGAGTGCGAGTTTTCTCGCTTCTAATTGGCTAAAAGTGTGGCACTCAGTTGCGCACCTGTGCGATCGTTCGAATTCGCTATTTGATTTACGTACTTAAGGTGCAATTTCATTGAATTTCAGGCTGACGCTTGACGCCCGTTCACTCTGATTTGCTCTGGCTCTCTCAAAACCTTAAGGTGTAATTCCATGCTGATTCTCGACCAGTGGTGGGTTTACTACGTTACCTCGAATTTACTACGTGACAAGCGTAAAAAATGTAAATAATTGTATAAAATGTAGAAAATGTATTCAATGTCAAAAATTCAAATACAAACACTTAACCTCTACCTATTGTATTGAATTTTACTGCGCAATATTTTAAATTACTTTAAAAAGAAAGATTGGAATATAATTATAACAAAATTATAAATAATATGAAATTTTTTAGTCATATCTTTGGTGTGCAAAAGATACTCGAATTTTTACGTATATCAACATGGATTCTGAAGAAATTGATAAAGCTTTAGCAGTTTATTTCTATCGATGTACCATTCCATTTAGTATTATTGAATCTGACCACTTTAGGAACTTTATTCATAAATTGCATCCAGCTTATAAAATTCCAACTCGAACGACATTGTCGAATAATTTACATAACGCAAAACTTCAAGATACAACCAATTTCGATTAAATCCAAAAATGCAGTTCTACTTTTAGATGGTTGAAAAAATTCATCATCTAACAATAAGTATGTTGTTGCAATTCTGAATTTAATGAATACGATATGTCGATGCGGGTTATGGCGTTCCAAAGTCTGCAATAATTTTTCAAACAATGTGATTTTATACATAAAATACATGACGTAGTAAAGTTAAGCTATTTACTACGTCTTATTCTACGCGTAGAAAATTCACTTTTCTACGTTAGGTAAAATACGGACCCACCACTGTTCTCGACGCTCGTTTTGGGCCTTTGAGCCTCAAAATCAATCACGTGATCGACGCTCAACCGACGAACGAGCGAGTCAGAGCAAGTCAGAGTGAACGAGCGTCTAGCGGAAAAGCTAAACTCGGTTTAGATACTGAAAGTCACGTGGACCGATCACGTGACCGGTTTTGACGCTCAAAACAAGCGTCAGCATGGAATTGCACCTTTATAGCTTTAAATGCGCAACTGCGTTTTCATGGGGGTTCTCAACGCAAGCACAGTCAAGCATAGCATATTAATTACGCATATAACTTCAAATTGAACAGTACTAGTATAAATGAAAAGTATGATATTGTATTGCTTTTTAATATTCTACTGATTTAAACACACATATACATTTCTTCAATATACGAAGATAAAATACTTTCAAACGCAGTTACATACACTGACGCGACGATAAATATATGTATACTGAATTTATGAACGTAAAATATATGCATGTTCATAATATGTACATACATACATTGTACAATCTTAATTGTGTTAAAGGGGTAATGATCGTGAAACAAAGCGAATATGAGAGAAAGTGACAGAGAAAGATATTTAATTTAATGGTTCGTTACATTCACAATAACTAAGTAAATATGGAACAACGACCGACAACACAGGAAGTAATATTTTCTTTTGTTCGTATCGCTGTTGTTTGTACGAGATGTAACATATTCTTAAATGGATGCGTAAAACTTATAAAAAATATGAGAAAATATTCTATATTTGGTTGCAATGTCGACATTACTTGTATATCGTTCAACAATACGCTAATTCTTCTCTCAATAAAATTGCATAAAAACTATTACAATTAATTATTCAATAATCTAAAAAGAAAAGTTTAATGTACACACATACACAATTCTGAAATATTGCACGCATATTAAGCTTAAGCTTTGGTCACTTTAAGCCTGAGAGACTAGCATCATATAAATATTGGTCGTATTTCTTTTATTGTTATCATCGTCGTCGTCGTCACCGTCGTCGCCGTAGTTGTCATCGTCCTTATCATCATCAACTTTTTCTTTTCAAGGAAGAAATATGCTATTGTTCCTTCTAATAAAAATGGAGCAATTACATATCTTTCGATTCGCTTCATGATAGCACAAGTAATTGTATCTGCTAATTATCACTGATAATCACTCATAAAGTGTAAATGTTCTACTTTTACATCAGTAGACTACAATGAGTAAAATTGGACTAGATTTTTACATTGAGGATTGTATAATCTTAATTTCAATGTTCGTACTATGTCTATTGCAAGCTATACGCACGTAACCGACATTAATTACTTTCTTCAAGCGGGTACAAGAAAAAGTAGATTGTTCTTTTATTAACAAATATACCTCTATTGGAAAATTTTCGTACGACCGTCTGTATTTAAATAGGGAATGGAGAGTCTGCTACGTATGTATGTATGTCGTTTGCTGAGAAGAAACCCGGACAATACAAGGGGCGATGGGGCTACTTCGCTCGCGTTGGCTCCCACCGCTTGTGTCACGTTCGCTTAATTCGACTTTGTAATAGCGACAATACGTGTGCCCTGCCTCTACGATTGTGTTAGAGAACGTGGGCCTACGGGGATGTAACAAGCGGATCACCAAGCTTTTCTCCGACAACTTCTCAGCAAACGACTGTATGTATTAAGGTGGCTCTTATTTACTCTTGGTAAAATTTTCTCCAGATATTCTTCGAGACGCTACCACCCAGAAGAGTTCCACATTATAAAAAAAAACCTGTGTAAAGTTTGAGCACGATCGGATAATGGGAAAAGGTGTACCTCGGCTCTTAAACATTTAAATAATTATTTAATATTTTATATAATTTAAAAAATAGTCCTCGAAAATAAAAATTCCATTTTTTGTTCGCCTTCATAAACAAAAAGTGTTCGAGAACCATTTAAACTTGCAAAATTTCAGGGGAAATGTTTACTTCTTTACTTTTTCGAACTTTTTTCGAAAACCGTTTGCACACGAGAAATGTTCAAGGGCCCCTAGGCCCCTTTTCCTTTATCCGATCAGGCTCAAACTTTATACAGATTTTTTTTATCATTTGGAACTATTCTGGAGGGTGCCCCGAAGAAAATTCAAAAGTCGAAAATATGAGCAATCCTAGTACGTAAGTATGTATGTATTCAATATATTGGCAGACTGTTCTCACTTTATGATTTATTACCCGCAGAATTATTAGCTTCTCTCGACCCTTCGGCGGAGTCTGTAACTTCTTTTTGATGATCTTTCGAATTTCTATCCTTATAATCTCGTCGATGATGATGGTAATCGTTATCTCTGCGATCTTTCTGTGCCGTTTGACCCCTGTACTTTCGGTTACTTTCATCGCGATAATAATTACGGTAACCTCGAGGCCGATAAAACGGGGAGTCATAGATCACCGTATCCGACTTGATGCTTCCGTTTTGAAGTTGCGGTAATACGGTCGAATCCATTTCCGGCTGATGATCTTGTTTATCGTGTCGATTTCTTCCATTCCTACCGAATCGTAATCATCGTAATTTAAATTACAGGTACGCAAGCGAAGAAATATGTAACAAGTATTTAAATTTAAGCGGTACCTAGGTACTCTGCGGTGCCAGTAGCTCTGGCTTTGTAAAGGTGGGAATTTCTGGGGTGCTTGTTCTTGCGTGGTACTTGTAGGCGACCCACGACTGTGATGGCTATTATTATTGTCGCGAGATCGAGCCCCCTTGTTACTACTTGCTGCATTTGCGGATGCTGCTTTTAACGTTGCGATTTCTTTCCTTTGATCTTCGTTTTGCTTATGTAACCGTTTCACCATTGCTTCTCTTACTTCCAAACATGCGACTAAATCTGCCTGAACGGGATCGAGTCTCGATTCTACTTGGATTCCTACATCCGTCATTGACTGCTTATTCACCTTCTCTTCCTCGGCCGAATTCAACTGTCTGCAACAAATAAACTCCTTCTCGCATCAATTTAAACAAATATGTAATATTTCTCGTATCGTTTTGTAATTACTAACTCCTTTTGCTGTTCGACAATTTCATTCAAGTACTGGTTTTGTGTCTTGACCTCTTGCAATGATATTTTAGTATCTTGTAAATCTTTTTCCAATAGTTCCACTTGCAATGGTGCGACGTTTACAGATAGTGGGCTACCCTGCGAAATAAGCCTGGTACTATAGATAATCTGAATTTAATTTCGAAAGAATTTGGAGCCTGGATACCTTTGATTTCACGAACCCAGCTCCATTGTCTTCGGGAGAAGAAGGACTGCTAGCTACGTAAGCAGATCCTTTCGAGAATACTAACTGAAACTGTAAATCTAATACACAAGTATGTAGCATTAGAACTTTAACAGAGCTGAGCAAAGAAATGCAAACAAAAGTCTATAATTCACCTCTATTCTTTTGGCGCAACGATTCAACTTCCTGGTGTAAAGCAACCAGCGTCGCTTGATGCTGTTCTTGTAAAAACTTCATATTTTGCTCCAGCTGAGCTACTTTATCCATGTTTATAGTTTGATGTCTAAGCGTTTGATTCGATCCATCGTTTCTCTCTGTTAATGCTACTATATCCGATGGTGATTTCTTCCCCTGAGAACAGAATTTACGACGGATCGATATTTACGATGCTTACAGTTTAAATCTGCTACACGTTATACTCACTTGAGGAAAGGGCACAGTTGGTAATTTCACCAACACTTTGGATGTCATTCTTACGAACCTTTACGTTCAATTAAGAAAGAAAGACATAAATGTTTGGTATAGGTAGCGTCGAACGTTATAAAATATTCCTTCGAGTACTACGACGAAAGATTCGCAGTAAGCTTTCTACCATAAAGCGTCCTGCTCGCGAAGATCAATTTTACTGGTCTGAAAAGAAGATGTTATAAAAAAACAGTGAATTTTATTAACTAAAGCGTCTTGAAAGCGATCAAAAGAATTTTTAAGATACTATCAATTAATATTGTGTACTTAAGAGCTCGAGATACATATTTATATTACGAGCTTATCAACCGAGCTAGTAGAACGCGACATTATTTTACGACGAATAAAGTAACATATACTGATATTTTTCATAAGAGTTAAGATGATCCCGCGCCGTTTGATCGGCGTTCGGTAAGCCTTTTAATGACATCGTAAAAATGGGTAATACAAGATGATCGGAAAAGTGACTATGAAAGAAACGCGTAAAACCATAAAACAAGCCCGGTCATGGCAAAGAGTTATAATACTTGTCTTCTATACATTACCAAATTACATTTAAACCAGTAGAAATTTTGCGAGACGAAAGCCGAAAATTCAACGGCAGACAAGGGATCGGAAACTCTGTGCAGCGTGATTCTGCGCCTGAATTTTCTGACGTCACGACGCCTCGCGTCGCCTCGCGTCGCACCAGCCAAGGATTGGTTAACGCTGTAGCACGAATGGTGGACATAAAGTTTTTCTGATTAAACGTGACAAATGTAACGACACATCTGTTGAAAATGGAATCGCAGGTAGATCGTCGAATTGTAGATAGTCGGGGAGAGTTTTGCAAAGTAGTTTGATACGGCGAGCAGAAGTTAGATACTGGTAGATAGCAACTTCATCGTCGGCGTAGTTTCACGAATTTAAAAGAGAGCGCGCGCCTAAGATATAGATCGTCAGGTGGATTCCGTTCGGATACGCAGGACAAAACTGGTTCGCAAGACGACCTGTGTTTTCCATGTCCTTGCACGCGGGAGTATTGATCCAATGGCATGTAACAAATGATAGCACACCATAGCCGCGCCCATACATACTTTTCTCCGTTCTATCTCATTGTCTGCTTGTTTTTCTCCAAGTAAAACCACCTGCGAATCATTTCTATTTGCTTTTATGCAAGAGTCGAGACCAAACTTATAAGCGTACAGCGTTTTCTCATTTCCTTTAATATTTAACACGTCCAGGCGTTTCTGCATGGTATTTTCATATTAGAGAACACATTCTTCGACAATTTCTCGTTCGAATAGCATTGAAATTTCAAAGTGCAAGGATAAATAAGTATGTTGAAAAGGAAATAATATCACCTTATAATATATATTATTATACTCTTCAGCCACTGCGCTATAACATAAGTAATCATTGTGTTCACATTAAATAGCGTGTAATAATGAGAGCAATGACATGCCCAAAGATTATCTAAAGTCTAAATAATCGAGAATTCTCTGGATTATAAATATAATAGACGGAAGGAATAGATTTAATTGTGATCGCTTTGAATGGATGCGTAACACCCAATAGATAGCAACGAACGTTTGTAGCATACACTATGCACTACGCATATGCATTTATTGCGCGCGCGCGCGCCGACCGGCGCTCGATGTGTGTTTATTGCGTTATACAATGTGAATCTTAAAATTCCGAGTCATTCCGCATTGAGAATGTACTCTGAAGTAATTTAGATACGTTGTTTAAATATCGAATTTGTATTTGCTAATTTAACTCCTGTTCAAACCCGAAAAGAAAGTAATTTTTTAACTTTCTTTACTCTACCACCTGAAGAGGAACAGGCTCACGTCCGACTTCTTTACAGTTCACAGGCTCTTTGATAGTATGATGCACTCGGTTTAGTGTATTATACTTTTTTAAATTATTCTTCGGCAATATCAACCACATCCTCCTTTTGCTACAAAGCAAAACTAATGAAATGAACAATATGGATAAAGAGCATTTCCTTTCTTTCAAAACGAGAGAAGATTATAGTTTTAAGGTAGTCATGCATGTTTGAACATACTTGATTGTTTGAAAAAATAATTATCATTCGTATAAACTTTCTCTATTATACAGTATATACCTGAAAGTCACTTTAAGCATGTAGTGAAGAATGTACAAAGGCAAAGGCGCCAGGAGGACGAAGAACGTATCTGGGCTTCATTTGTTAAAACGCAGGAGTTGGAGTGTCAGAGATTCGACGAGAAAGATGTTCACCTTTCGATAGGCGGCGTGACAGGTTTCCTACAAGAAAATATACAAGATGTAGATAGAGAACTTAAGAGGCTGCAGGACGATGCGCTGCCCGAACAGAACAAAAGGGTTTACGATCCTAAATCCAATATCAGGAATGAAAAAACACCGGTGGATGTAAGTGTTTCTGACTGTTCTGTCGGTCGAGCGTATCGTCCTCTTGTCATATAAATTAAACTTATATCTCTTTGTTAATAATAGGCGGACAGCATAAGGAATAATTTTCCAAAGGAGAAATTCTCAAGAAAGAATGAAAATACTCACGGTACTAATATATTAATTCCAGTCTCGCAAGAAGATAATATACCCAATTGTAAAGAATCCGACGGATCGGAAAAAGTTTGTAGATTAAGGCCCAAGAAATCTCTGTCGGATCCGTCGATTACGCAAAAGAAGCGTTTCACGAATCGACTTTTACGCGCAGCGAATCACTTTGAGAATAATTCCGATTCGGACTCGAGTAATGACAGAGATGATATTGTTCGCATACAACCAGATCCAGTTACAATACAAAAAATTTTATCCATGCAAAAGAAAATTACCGAGTTATTAAACGAAATTTCATTTAGATTGCACAGGATTCCTCTGCCAGATGGTGACAATGATATGAGGAGAAGGCAACAGCAAACTATGGAATTTGCCATAAGATTTTCAAGAAATTATCTGTACGATCTTAATAGGCTTCTTATAAGTATTCAAAAGCACGTGGGAATCATATCCTCCAGAGCAGGGTTGAAACAACGTCGCAAAAATATTGCGCTGTATCAGGACGTAATCAAGCAGAAACTAATTGCTGCTCATCAGTTATTGATACAAGCTTTAAATGCTTATTGCAAACATATTCCCAACTCTGTCCTCGAAGGTCATCCTACAAAACTTCAAGAAGTATTACAAGTTGTCTGTAATCTGAGAGATATTTGCGGCAAAGTTGAGATCTCTACCAATTGTCTCTGTTCAGGGGATACTAATATCTGGCCGGTGGTAATATGCGTTGAATAAAAGTTAAAGTATCGCTAAATTTCTTGTAAAAATTTATAAAATTCTTTAATCGTAGGAAAAGGACGTTCAAGATAAACTTGATACTATTCTGTCTGAATTGAAGCAGAGTTTAGAATGTAAACATCCACCTATAAGGTACAGAAATGTTGAATCTTCGGTGAATGTAGCACAAATATCGTCGCGCAACAAAAAATATTCCGTTAAAAAAAATCTATCTGGTCGCCTGAGCATGTATAGCGTGGATGTACATAAGAATAATCAAAAGAAAAAGAATGCTTTAAAAGGAAACAGTAAATGTTATTTTTGTAACACTTGAGATTATTAGGCAATTTTAAACACATCTTGTAAATTAAACTTATATTCTCCAGACTACAGTTGCCAGAACGATAAAAAGTGGAATGTTGTGGACACTAAAAGCACGTGTAGTCAACATTATTCGATACCAGAACTACTCTATCCTAGTCCAGTAACACACTCATCATCTTCTAGGGAAATCGTTCAGATTGATTCCGCTAAGAGTATGAATTGTTCCAAAGATGATGATGATATTAAAACCATGATGGATAGAGTACCGATTGATTCTGAGACCGTAAGTAAGAATAATTAATCATTATGATCCCGAACACATAATAAAAATAGAGTAACAGTTTAAAGTACGTATTACAGGAGAAATCGTCCACTGGAATATGGAAAGTAAAAAATACAGAAGATAATGAGGCAAACGTTATTGTAGAAAATGTTACGAACGATGACGATTTAATAAAAAAAGTAACAACTATTACCAAGGAACATTTGTCTACTCTGGTTCCTGTGATAAGCGATTTAATGACTCATGTGTCGAAAACAG
This sequence comes from Andrena chrysosceles, assembly GCA_963855975.1. Taxonomy (NCBI): domain Eukaryota; kingdom Metazoa; phylum Arthropoda; class Insecta; order Hymenoptera; family Andrenidae; genus Andrena; species Andrena chrysosceles. Next base: position 13,496,012 of record OY979769.1, on the reverse strand, counting down.
TAATACCGAAAGTTATTTAAAAAGGATTTACTTTTAAAGAATCACAGTTTAACAGTTAACTATGTCATATTTTTTTTTTGCTAGCAGAATGAATCAAATGTTCAGCCTCTAACAGAAACAACCGTGGAAACATTAGTTGAGTTTTTGCAAAAATATCAGCGTCCGAAAGACTCTGACACCAAAGCAAAGTTGACGGATGAACATTCGCGTATGAAATTAAATGGGTAAATGGAGGATAATAATAAAAGTAATAATAAGAACGTAATATCTTATGTAGGTGGAATAAGAACGAATATTTTCTGTATTATGACAGCTTATCTGAAATTCAAAAACACGAAAAAAATGTACGTTTAATTTACGTATCATCCGTGGATGAAGTTTCCAAAACTGGCCAATGCGACGCTTCGTGTCAAGCAACTTACGAGACTGGAGTAGAAGTAAGTGATACATGGATGATTGAAAAATAATCAATACATATTGTTACAATGAATTTTTAGAGTACGGATGATAGAAAAGCTATGGGTTCGGTTAGCAAGGATGCGACGGAGCTTACCATCTCGAGAGAGACCGAACTACAGTTCTTAGCGTATAAGCACGAGTATAAAAGTCTCTGTCGATCAAAACCAATGTATTCTAGCAGCACACAAAATAAACCCTGGGATATCGTAGCATGGTAAGCGTACTAATTATTATTTATTATGTTTTCTAAATAATAAAAATGTCTTTGAACAGGATATCGGACAAACTGATAGAGGAACTAATACTTGAAACAACAGAAGAGCTACAAATGACTGATGTGATTAAAAAAATGTTCAAGATGGAATTTCAAGAATTTTAAGAACGCTACTTACTCGTGTCTAACTAAAATAGAAAATCATATTCACACAGGAAACGATTTTTACTCAGAAAACCTATAAATTTTTAAAATAAACTATTACTTTGTACAACCATGTTTAATTCAGTTACGAAATACTGTAAACAATAATCCTCTACGACTCTACGTATATGTAGAATAACTGTATCCGTAAGTCGATAATAACTATTTATCTTCAAACACGGCATTTGCAAAACTTGTTGAGGGAAATAGTTGAGAGAATATATTTCTAGCTACGCTTGCAAGCATGCATAAATTATTAGCATCAAATTTATAATTCGTTGATAAACAATTACAGAATTGTGATAAAACTAATTATAAATATCTTATATGACAATAGCCACGGGTCTATATTTTCAAATGCAACTCGAAAAATTCATAAATCGTTCGTGGGAAATGAATAAGTTATTAATCTTCCGCCACCGTGCAATTTTTTTCTTTATTTAGTATAGCAGAGGCAAGGAAGGTCATTCTGCAATCATTTCTAACACTAAAATTAATTATTTATTGCTCTAAATTTGATCGGGGGGTGAAACAGATTACAATCGCGCAGCTCCACCGTGCTACCTCCATGTACATCATGCGTTCCTATTACAATCCTGATATTCAGCTTTTCGATATCATGTAAGAAGGAACTTGCGCCGACCGGCGAATCTAGAACCGTTCTGCGCACGTTGGCATCGACAGAAATCACTATTTATCGCTACACCCACCCACACTACTTCCCGCAAAAGTGTGGAATATCACTTGGTGATATACAGCTGCTTGTTTCGATGTTTTCAAACCGTTGATACACGGTTTGATTTACACTTGAAATGCCCGGTATGCGAAAGAGGAAGGAAACGGTGGGTTGGTTGTTAAAGTTGGCGCGGAAATCCGAGCTCAGCCGCATACGCGAAACAAGTTCTTTTTTATTTAGAATAGGAATCTGAAGAACCGAACGTCGGTATTACAGGATACTTGATGATTCAAGTATCCTGTAATACCGACGTTCGGTCTGATGACCAGGCACATCCTCTTTCGTCGTTACCGACGTGGCGCCCGCTAGAAATATAGAAACACGACGAATTCGTTGCCTTTCTCGAACGTTTCGTATGCCAGCGAAGTATAGATTGACGCATAAGGAGCAGATGAAATGTCACTTTAGTCTTATTAAAGTGAAAACGAATCTGCCTCGCACCGCCTAGAAATCGGTATTAACGAACCCAATGATCTTTGACATTCTCGATCATTTTTGAACGTGACTGCTATATAGTACAGTGAATACCGAAACTGATCAGCTGCAGCAAGTTTCGGGAGAAGCGTTTCAGCTTACATCCGTTGAAACATGATATGTACTACGATATTCTTTACATGATCTTATGCACTATTAATATCTAAAAACACTATTAATACCACAAACTATGAGAGAGCAAATACACTTGACTGGTTTGACAGATCTACTTGTGCGCGCATGTGCATTTACGTGGTAAGATACGAATGTGCAATCCGCGCGCTCTTATGATAAATTTCTTATTTCAAGATGCGCAGATTTTTGGGCGGAAATTATAACGAATGTATGAAAATTTAAACGAAATGTAATATGAAAGAAACGGTTGTTTCAATTGGAATGTAAATTAGACGTTAAAATCAGTAGCCTAAATACTAATTTCGTATTTAACTTACTAGTTCACTATATGGAAATATTTAAGATCCAGTTCAATCAGTGGGTGTTTTTAATTTTTATTACAATAATATAAAAAGTGTACTGTTTTGATATCGACCTTAACTACAGAATTTTAACTTTAAAACATTCATTCTTAGGTAACTTTCCATGCATTTCTCTTATTATCTTAATACGCTACACATATTTTATTGGAGCATGCAATTCCATATATTTCGCAGATATTACTAGTAATAAAGTTGTAATAAAATATCTTATACACATATTTCTATCTTAGATCAATCGTTGCATTTGGAATACATAACAGTCAAAATATAAAATACATCTCTGGAAAATCTATTTCGCCAACATAGCGATCCTTATTTGTTTGAAATAACTTTCTCTATATGACTTTTCAATGTTTCTAATTGTCGCATGGTTTCTGGATCTAATGTTGGAATGTTGAACATACGTAATTCATCGTTGGGTAGCAAGGATATAACATTGCCATTGCGTAAAGGCACGTTAATGTTGGCGGTATCTTCCTGGATCACGGCGGAAACCAACAAAGGACTACCTTGCATACTAAGGGCCATTTCCCCTTGCCGTGGACGCCTCAGTACATTTAATGGTGTATTGGGCTTAATTTTCGGGGTCACAAGACCGTATTCATGTCTCTGAGGCTTCAGAGGCGCAGGGGTCTTAAACGTATCAGCTTTCATAGATTCCTTACTGCGTTCCCTCTTGTTTTTCTTCCCGGTTACCAGACTAATTTCTGATAGCTTCATCCTGCTGTTCCTGGAGGTACGTGTTCTTCTGTTCGTGGTGGGTTCGACAATTTTTTTCGAAGCCCTCGAGAGACGCGTCCCGGCAACTCCCTCGGTCACGTATCCGTCATCGGACGCAGCCGTGATTCTTTTTGCATTCTTTTTCCCTTTTAGCGTCGCCGAAGCCATCGGTAAGGAACAGTCGTCAACGGACGACGAAACATGGTTCTCTTTCTGGTTGTCGTACTCGTAGCTTAGTATCTCACCGAGGGTCATCTGCCGTATCTCGAGCGACAGCCGAGCCAAAGTAACATCAATGTATGTTTCCAAACTCTTTATCGCCAGTTTTCCTTCAGCTTCCATTTTTAATATTCGTAAATGTGTCTGTCGTTCGAAATCTTCAATTAATAAATTAATTTCACTTTCCGCCGTGGACTTTTGTTCCTGTTTCGATTTCCGAACATTTTTCGTTCGCGGCATGTTGGGTACAGCGTGAAATAATAAGTCCAGCCGATTTCTTCGCTAGTCCTTTATTCGACGTCTCAAAGGAATCTTTTTGGGCTCTAATCAGCTCTAATATTGAAAAGTTTCTTCCTCGGACGAATTATATCGAAACCAGAGCGATGTTTTCAATTCCGTTTATCGCCGTTAAAAGTTTATAGTTTCATGACTGTGATCCCGCGAACGTGAAGCAGGAAGCAGCAGGCTTTCATAATTTAGGTGGCGTTGCTGTCGCGGTATAGTTGGTTTGTGCCTGTACATACAAAATCGGCTGAGACTTATACTGTCTTATAAGTGAAAATAAGTGAAATGCTAGTGTTTACATGTGTTTACTGTTTAATAACTTACAATGAATGTGCAGAAGATTGGAGCAACTGCAAAGAGGGTGACAGGTAAGATATTCATGATGTTTTTATATTTTTAGGTTATAAACTCTATTATCAAAAACTTTCAATTTACTGTAAAAAACATTAAAAATGATTTTGAAATGCACTCGTCAAATGCTATTAAAAGACAGAAAAATGAATTTTGTTAGCTGCAGAGATAGGACGGAGAGGACCAACAGTACATTGGCGATGCATAGTGCCAAGTTGTACTTCGAACAGCAATATAGAGACACAGCTTCTGTAAGAATGTGTTACGGAGTGAACAATGGTTGAACTGAATATGGTTCAGGCAAAGTGCACTAGGCTGGTACGGGTGTTGCAGGTATGCATGATGTAATATTGGTAATAATTATGATAATTACAATAATAATAAGTAAAATATCCTTTATGTTGTATATAGAACTCATTGGTTCCTGTTTGGGGTGAAATCTGACTATGATGTATCGGTCAACAGTATACTGCCCGTAGAACATTCACCTGACCTCCACGTGCGTCTCAAGCGCCTACGATGCACGCATATTTAGGTGAAGTTTAAAGTCAATTGTCTCGAAAACGAAGCCTCTACCGCAAATTCGTCACTCTGGATTTTCGCCTTATAGTTGCCTGTAGAATCACCCCCAAGAGTATTGACCATAGGTAGAGGAACACCATGTACATGAAGGTCGCGAACGAAGGAATATATATATACATACATGAACAATGTGATATAAGTAATTAATATAACTACTTAGCATTATAGCATTTAAGCAAACTGTTAAATTGAATACAAGGTACATTTTTCAAGGAAAAATCTGAGCCACTCACTAATCCTTATCTCTACTTGTATTTTTTACAATTAAGTATCTTATACAAAATGTAGAGTAAGAGATATATTTGTTAGCATTATCAATTATTGTTGGCAAAATAATGTCCAATTATGCCAATAATAATAGAAAAAATCGGAAGGTTTAGATAAGAAACTTCAGGCGAATGAGAAATATTTAATTACATTCAATTATTGCAAATTTAATTAAATGTTTTTCTTTAACACCTGAATTTCGTATCTAAATATTCTTAACATGTCAACAAATGTATCTCTTATTCTATATTGCAATACGCAGATTCTGACCGTATTTCAATTTTCCCGGTTTGGGTCGCCATATTGAATTTTAGTTATAAACACAATCTTTCATAAATTAGATGGCGTTGAAATACAGATCCAAAACTTTTGCTGGAGATTGACGCAGCCATTGATGAGTGGACGATTGTCAAATACTCAAATTACATGTGTATCTTATGAATCAGCTGTCAGAAATTCTGAAGACGGAACAGTCAGACGCAGCATGAACGGCGCAGTGAGGTATGTATATTGCAAGTTGGCTTGAAACACTTTTTCCTGTATATATTGCGATTGCAATGGAAGAATTGGGAAGAATAGTGGAACGTGTGGGCGCTAGGGTAGGTAGAAACGAAAAGCGACGCAACGTTGCTTCCGATGATACGATGAAAATTGTAGGTTAGGCAGAGACTGTTGAGCGAATTATGAATATTGCTACCACTGGCAAGCAGAAATAATTCGCCTGTAGATTCCCTGGCAAACGATTAGTTGATTTTAAAGAAAGACGAGGAATTAAAGAGAGTAATAGTCATGGCGTTGTTTCGCAGGTAAGAAAGAAACGATGCGGACCGAGGGGATACTCGTATGCGTGTTTACGGTGCTGGCTGCGACGACGCCGACGGTGGTGAAATGCAGCGACATAACTGGAGCGGTTTTCGGGGATGTCCTGGACGGTATGCCGGCCGCCTTCGGAGATTTCAATTCCGACGAGCTGACCGATGTGTTTATGCTGCGCAAGAACGCAACCACCGTGGAGATTTTCCTGGCTGCGGAACAGGAGCCCCTTTTGCGACCCAGCTCGGATTTGAGCTGCACCTTTCGGCATATGGTCGTCGGCGTAGTACCGGGTGACTTTGACGGAGATGTGTTTATGGACGTATTGGTGATCGCGTACGACAAGAAAGAGCAACTGTCCTATGGTTACGTGCTATGGGGTGGGAATGGTAAATTGAACTGTACGAGCGAGGACCCCCCGCTGATAAAAATGACCGGTCAACCTCTGGCACTGGATTACAACGGCGACATGATCATAGATCTGTTTGGATTGGACGAGCAAGGTAAAAGGACCTTCTGGATATTCGATCAGAGCAGAGGGCCACCGAGAAGCTTGGCTATGGATCCGCACGACGAATATCCCCCGATCAGTCAGCCCCACTCGAACGCCTATCTAGACTTGAACAATGACTTTCTGGCGGATCTGGTGGTGACCACAGCCAAATCCTTTGAGATTTGGCTGGGGGTCGAGCAAGGCTTCAAATTCCACCAGCCCATTCCATTTCCCTACCACATCACGTTGGACGAGAAGTTTACCGGCGTTATCGGACAGACGCTCTACCTGGACGTAGAGTTGACCGGCAAGATGGATCTGCTTTTGCCCCTCTGTTTCAACGACGCCTGCACCAACAGCACGATCATGATGTACTCGATGAACTCGAACAAGTGGTACAACTTGCAGGTGAACTTCTTGGACAGTAATAATGGTTTGTGGGGGTTCGTGAAGCCAGACGGGCGACGATACACCGACACTATCACCCTTCGCGGCGGTGATTTCAATATGGATGGCTATCCGGATTTATTGGCCACATTGAAATCTACCACTGGCAAGCAGAAGCAGTCGTTCCTCTTGGAGAACGTCGCCTGTGACTCGTGCGTAGGCTTCGCTCGGAAATTCCAAGTCAAGTGGCAAGCGTTGAATCCGTTTTACAACGAAACCGCGATGGCGGTGTTTTACGACTTTTATCAGGATGGGATTCTGGACGTGATTCTGGTGGATGTTGATAAAAGCGTCGGCACGTATCGGACGGCGGCGTTTAAGAACAGCCTCGACTACGATGCGAACTTTGTGAAGGTAATGGTACTGACCGGTCGCAACAACAGCATGTACCCGATCTCACCGGGATCTCTCGGCAAGAAGAAACGCACCTATGGGACCAATCTGCCTGGCCCGTCGATAGCTTACAGGACTACCACGCAAGATGGTAGTCCGCGCAACGCGATCGCCGCCCAGCTCCCTCAGAGCGCACACTTCTCCTTGAACTTACCCTACACAACGTTCGGTCTCGGCAGGACGCCCAACTTTGTGGACGGTCTCACCATTGGGGTAAGCATACACTTTCGCGTTCAACAGTCTGCAGTAGGACTGGGAGTATTCAAATAATTTAATATTCGAATATTTTACAAGTATTCGAATGCTACTATAAATTTCGAATATTTCAGTATTCGAATATTCAAGTAATATCTAAGTATTCAAATAGTATTCGAATATTAAATTATTCGAATAGTCCTAACCCTAGTATATACATCGAATAATATTCGAATAGCATTTGGATACTTGGATATTCGAATTATATTCCGCAAATAACTGAGCAACTGAAGTATTCGAATATTCGAATCCCGACAAATTCGACAAATAGTCCCAGCCTTAGTCTACAGTAGTGTACAGTAGTTATGTCTTTGTCTGTCCAACAGGTCAGCGGCAAATCACGAGAATGGCCGCAGATTATTCCAAATTCTCAGATGGTAGTGATTCCAAATCCGATCGGGGAACCATGGCGATGGAAGGCGCAACTGTTCGTCACCCCCAGCAAGTTGATTCTACTGAGCGCCGCCGCCTTGACAGGCACTTGCGGCTTAATATCCTTAATCATTGTCGCCCTGTACTGGAAGGAACGACGGGAAGATAAAATCGAGAAGCTACAGGAAGCGCACAGATTTCATTTCGACGCGATGTAAGGCAGGTAGAAGTAAGATAATCCGTTGTGCTTGTTAGGTATTCAGAAATGTATTTAATCATTCGATCTGTAAGTTATTTCAATAAATAAATAAATAAGTAAATAAATAAATAATCTAGTGAATTGATTTAACACGATAACTCGATAGACAACAAATACATGACACGCGAGATGCGTATCTTTCCCGTTTCAAAGCAACTTTCACCATACCGCCGCTCATAAAATTGACAATTTATTGATTCCTCTTGGACATTCTTATAAAACAGGACACGTCGGTTTGTCTTGTCGCATCGTGATCGACGCGTCGAATGCAAAATGTACATGTACAATTATAGTATGTGTGTGTGTAAGAATGTGTGTGTCTTTGTGTGTGTGTGTTATATTTCTTTTTATATATATATCACGTATGTATACATTATTAACAAACGATCTTTGCCGGTGTGATTTTTTGGTCGCTGCGCTACTCGTGGTAAACGCGCTTTTAATATTCGGGCTAGCTTAGTCGAATGACACTACTGACAACGATCGTTTTTGATGGCAGGGTTCAAATCGTTGAAGTAGGGATGCGCCATTGCTTCTTCCGCCGACAATCGTAGCGCTGGATTACACACTAACAATCTCTGAAAGTACCAGTGAACGTTCGCAACGCAATTGTCGATGTATCCCGTGAAATCCATGCGCGGTTCTTTACCTGCAGTAAGTCTCTGCCTCTGACGTTGAGTTTCGGCGTAACCAGACCACAACCCTGAGCAGGATGGTAGGTTGGGAACGGCTTGTAGTCAGGGAGCGTAGTAAAATCCGGCCAAGTCTCCTCGGTCGGTGTGCCCAGCATCTTGAATATCCTCCTCAGCTGGTCGTCCACGTCCGAGCCAGGAAACAGCGGTCTTCCAGCCTTCGCCAGTTCTGCGCGTCCGAACGCGCGTGTATAGATTAGGGCTGTTTGAGTACTCGAATATTCGAGTAACTTGAAATTCGGACCGAACCGAGCCGAGTACTCGAAAAAAGTGAGCGGCTCTAAAGAACTGAGTAGCTCGAAGAAAACTGGGAACTCGAATTTTTCGAGCGGCTCGAATGTAAATACTTTGAGCAGGTCGGTAGGTACTTTCGACCCGCTCGGTTCTCTTCGATCCGCTAAAAAAAATTCGAGTTCTCGGTTCTCTTTAAACCGCTCGAAAAAAATCGAGTTCTCGGTTCCCTTCGAGTCGCTCGATAAAATTCGAGTTCTCGATTTTCTTCGAGCTACTCAGTTCTTTCGAACCGCTCGCTTTTTTCGAGTACTCGGCTCGCTTTTCCCGAATACTCGAACAGCTCTACTATAGATGAAACTTTCTAATCCACTATCCTCCGTCCCACTTCTTACTATTATTACACATACCGGCAAATATACATCCTGCGCTCCACATATCAATGGACGTCGTGTATAGTTTGGCTCCAAATAGAACGTCTGGTGGACGGTACCATAGCGTTACGACTTCGGCGGAGTAACATTTCACAGGTATCCCAAAGGCTCTCGCCAGTCCAAAGTCGGCCAACTTCAACTCCCCGTTCTGGAAGCGAGTTTCAGACAGCTCTTAAAAGCTAGAATTACCTTGCGGCCAAACGTTTGGAACGCTTAAACCTGTACCTTGTTGATGAGCAAATTTTGTGGCTTAAGGTCTCTGTGCAAGACATTTCGGCTGTGACAAAATGCCAAACCACGCAACAGCTGATACCTGAAATGGATTAGAACGATGCGGCAATACCAAATTCTGAGAAAAATTTTCATTCCTAGATCCGCGCGATTGGTTCCTTACAGAAAAGACTTGACAACATCCAAATCGATCTCTCCGTTCAGACTGTCGAAATACTTCTTCAGATCCTGATTGCAATGCTCAAAGACCAATGTCAGTTTTTTGTCACTGTGCAACACGTCGTAAAGCCTGACTATATTTTTGTGCTTCAACTCCTTGAGCAGGCATATTTCTCTGAGGGCGGACGATGGTACACCCTAGATTATAGAATTGTAGAATTGTAGGGCTGTAGCCGTGCGCCGCCCGTTGCAGCGTATACTTGTTACTTACTTCGTCGTCTTCATCCAGTCGTACTCGCTTCAGGGCTACGATTTCGTGAGTCTCGCGATTTTTCGCTTTGAAAACGGTTCCATAAGTACCTGGACAACGGAGGGCAAGGAGATTAAAGGTAACGCTCGTGAGAGAGATGATGTATCATTAATAGCGGCTGTCAGAGGAACGTCTCGGCGACGTATAGGGGGTGCAGGGGTGCCGAGGACGCGAATCGTGCGAGAACACCGAGCAAATCCCGAAACAAATAATCGATCCTACTATTCTTCCCACCTACCTTCTCCTATTTTCTCCAGTTTCTCATATTTTTGCATATTTTTGGCGATTCTACGGGCGGAATAGTCGCAGAGTGGTTAGCGCTGCACTCAAAACGCTCGTGCGCGAAATCACCGCTGGATGCGTGGCCATGCGTGCGCGTGTTACGATCCTCGCTCTAGCGGTGTTTAGCCTAAGCTCATAAAGCGCGAAGTTTCAAGTAAACAAATTAAATTTATTAGAAAAGAGTTGAGGGTGAACATTTTAACATTAGATATTAGTCTTCGCCTCCTTCCTAAGCGCTCGATTGTATTAACCCTTTAGCGCTCACACCTCGATTCCGTTAAAGGAAAAATATCCCGTTTTGTTTTTATAGTTAAAAATGGTCTGAATTTATATATTTTTAAACAAAAAAAAATTTTTTTTTTTCATTTATTTTTTTTCAGAGGTCAAAATGCATAAAACCAAAGAATGCAGGGTTCAGATAGGTCCGAATTTCTTCAGTGAATAAAACTACGCTAAACATGTATCATTTAAACTGTTGCAAACAGCGAAATGCGAATGCAAACGGCAAAAAAAAGGAATGTATCATATATGATACGTTTGGCGCTAAAGGGTTAATAAAAAGGGGAACGCACGAAGAAGCTTGTTTCTTCTTCTTGCAATTCGTCGTTGACCTTGTTACATTACAATTCTGACGCGTTATAATAAATCCAGTTTTGATCTCTGTAAAATATCCTCGTTCTGTTTCTAAATAATTCTGAATCATTTGGCAATTTAATTTAGTTTCAGTTTATTATGTTTATTGAGTTTTGAGCTATTTGTTACAAGATATAATTAGTTCATTTAAATTAACGCGTTTCGCAGCGGCGCAGCGCCCAAACGCCATCTACGTCGCTACTTTTAAACCTCCTTTAGAACGTAAAATTAGATTTGACCTTTCGTTCGCTTCCATCTTCGCTGTCCATTCTACAAGGGATAACACAAATTTCTCATACATTCTCAACAATTCTGCTTGTACCTTTCAAGTATCTAATTACACCCTTTAAAAGCAAACACGAAACCGGATACATCAACTCTTTCCCCTTTCTTTAACCTTGACTATTTAAAATGCACTAAAAACTAAAAAAATCTCCATGCACGTGTTGATATTCATTATTCATGTAAAAATCCATGTGCATTTGATTATATTCAGTAATTTTTATGTTATCAAGTAAAATATTTTCTCTTATCTGTATAATATATGTTTTTGTTATATTTTATCTGTAATAGTTATACCTAAAGTATATAGTTATAGTTTTTTACGTAAAAGAATACTTTTTAAATAAAAAAAAATAAATATTTTGTACGTTTACGTGGTCTTCAAGTGGGTGTTCCGCTTTACCCTACCACTTGAGCGAGGCGAAGATTTCAATACCTCCGGTAAATCTCATTTTCCTTTGTTGCCAAATATTTTTCTTAACAAAGGATATTGATTTTCTTATAGTCTAAGGTCCACTTAAGGGGGGAGCCCTATTTATGAGGCTAGAAATAAGGAGATTCTTGGAAATTTTTTTCTCCCCTTAAGACTCCTGTTGAAGTCCCGTGTCTTTTGTCCCTTTCGATTTTATGTTATCACCCACGAAAGTAAAGCGTTCCATTTCACCCCACTCTCCCCTACATACAAATATATGCTCCGAATGCGTGCGAGCGTCGCTCGCTGTCTGCGATTATGGATACACTTCAGGCAGAATAGACGAAGCTGGGAACATCTTGGAATAACGATGACGAGAGGAATGTTTGCTGTCGATTGGCTGGGTGGTTGAACGATCTACAGATCGCTCTCAGACGTTATTAAATTTCGTCTGAATCGCAATTTCCGTCCCACTCGCCTCTATCAACGAAGATCAATCATGCGTCTGATGCATCATCTGTTTGGCAGCGCGATCCCCATGTTCGCGCACATAGCGACCGTGTTCTACGTCTGCCAACGCGTAAGCTTTTGGAACGAAGGCAAAGTAGACGACGGAAGAAAAGATAGTAATCCAGAGCGTTTACTTAGTTTCTAGCGGCGACGAGGTTGCGACGTAAAATCATGACGGAGACGAGAGAATTTGCCTCGATCGTAATGTATCCTAGATGAGCGATCGATTAATATAGCGGATGCACGATCTTTTCCATGTGTCGGCAGGTTGACCGGGCTCGCGGCAATGTCCAGTACATCGGCGAACAAGTCGCCAGAGGAATGGAAGAGGTGCGTCTTCTTCTTCTGGTCTTGGACCACGATAACGGAGGGAGAAGTGACGAAAAGGTGAATGCGTTACAATAACTGGGGCTGCGTTGCAGATGAAGGGTGACGTTGGGGAAGAATTGCGAGTGACCGACCGATTGACCGCGCAGAGCTGCAAGCTGGCTGGGGTGTTGAAACGGTTTGCGAAGCTCGAAGAAAACGTGCTCGAGGTACCTACATACATAAATACTTAATCTTTACCTGGATCCTTACCTTCCCCGTTGCCTGGTCAGCTGGTGCGCATGGACCGGAACAGGGAGAACGCTGGGATCGAAACACCTACGGACGTGAACGAGGAAATCAGGAGAATCGTGGCTGCGTCTGAGAGGAAGAGGAACGGGCAACGGGGACAACATCGCGCAAAGCTGACAGAGAGAGTTGAATCTGAAGCTGTAGCTGATGCTGATGCTGAGCTAGCAACAACCGCTGCTCGCCGCTCCACTGGCCGAAATCCTCTATCCAAATTTTCAGCGTGCAGCCCGCGCGAAGTTGGTCTCGTCGCGCGCAAACCGATCGATGATCGACCTCGAACGCCGACTATGCCGGAAGTTCGACTTCTCGGCGAGCGTGGCCGGTAGACGGTCTCTTGGAAAAATCCGCGAGACGTTGATTAAACTCATACTTGATTGCCAGTTGATGAAAGATAACTGTAGAAATAACGAGCGCCATTCGTTTGCCAAGTTGTTTATTTTCGCGAAGGGTAGGTTCCAGTTACACAAGTTTCGAGGAGGAGACGCTCGCCCAACAAGAGGACCCCCGCGGGAATTTCACGCGAACCAATGGATGAACAACGAGAAGAGAGATGACCGCGGTTATTAAAAGGGCGCGTGGCCTCCTCGTTAATCGCGAAGCAGAACGAAACAGAGGGAGACACGGAGTGGAAAGGCGCGTCTCCTTCCTTCATCGCGCACGTAATTTATTAATTAAGCCTTAAGCAACCGTTTCAAAGTCATTGGACCTGGTGAGAGTGAGGAAATCGTTGAGTCTCTTCACTAATCCGTTCCACCCGATCAGCTGTTTCTCCAAGTTTCGTTTCACAAAATTGTCGAAGGCCGTCCGATCGATTTCGTCGATGTTCCGTTTGGCGGACCGCTCGACCATCGACCGGTGGTGGATCTCGTTCGGAGAAGCATCGACTCGTCTGTAACGAGAGAAAATCAAGCTTCGTCGTGCGATAGAAACGTTTGCAAAAGTAGGAAGCGCGTGTTCCGCTTACCTTCCGGTCGGGATCACGTCGACACGGTCCAACGTGACGGTTGCAGGCAAGTCGAGATCGCGACCAGTAGGCTCGTTGAAGCGAGGATCGCGGTTTCCATTGACGTTATCCAGTCGAGAGACCCGCGGGTCCATCGAATCTTGAACGAAATGGACAATACATGATTTGGGGTAGTATGCTGAGGCGCAGAGGAGCCAAGTGGACTGGTGGGAAGTGAGGAAGGGAGGGCCGCGGGCAGACTCACGCGACCACAACTAGGACGAATAAATTATTCAGTTTTAAATTGGATCTGAAGGGCGCGTAACGCACGGAACAAAGAATCAACGGCATTCATCGTCACGTACAATCTTTATTCGTTGCTAGCGAATTGCATACAAAGTGGATAAATGGGAAAGCCTACCGTCGGCGACGGGGAGGCTCGCGTTCTCTCTACGTTCTCTACTCACTACGCACGGGAAAATACTGGGAGGGTCGCGCTGCTACGGCCTGTCGGCGTATTGGGACTGCAAAGGTAAATGGGAATTAGAGCGCGAACGCGAGTCCACCGCCCGTTCGCGAGCGATTTCGTTGGCCACTTCGGCCAAGCCTCGCACTAAGTTTCCTCCGCCGATTTGATCCAAGTTCCGTCGCAGATTATCGGCCGCCGATCCGACGCCGTCCAAGCTCCGCACCAGATTTCCACCTCCGATTTGGTCCAAGTTTCGATCCGGGCGATCGTCCACGTCGCGCAGCAAATTTCCTCCGCCTATTTGATCGAGATTCCTTGCCATCATGGGCGTCGGCCACCGACTAGAATCGTAGGCGGACTCTCGTTCCAGCAGGCCCCTCCTCAACAGATTGCCGCCGCCGATCTGGTCGAGATTTCGATCGAGACGATTGCTAGAGTCGCGAGCGTATCGCGATCGATCTTTCAGGGCTCGCGATAGCTCTGCCGACGCTGCAATCCCTGTCACGGTGTCCACCATGATTGAATCCTTGGAGGGTTGTCGTTCGAGCGACTTCCCTCTCGCCGAGCCTACAATTATCAAGCACTCGAGTTCAGCCGTCCGCTCAACTGCTCGTTCTCTTGGACACGTTCCACAGGCGACGAAAAGCGGTGATAAGCGACGATAAACCACCAGAAATCTTCAACAACCAGCAGAACGGTTAAGCTTCGAGTAAGCTTTGCCTCCTTTACAATAGTATCGATGCGGGTCTTCTTTTCTGCTAACCAGACGAAACAAGAGCGGTAGCTTGGACACTTACAAAGACGGGACGTGTACAAAGTTGCTTCAGCAGTGTCCAAATCGATCCGCTGCGTTTACGAAAATACCCATGTCCCGACGGATGGGATTGCCTGTATGAAACGAGTACTAGCACCAAACACGCGGGAAACAAAGGGGGACAGGGAACAAACAGGAAACACACAGAGAGAAGACACGGACAGAAGGGCAAACGAATAGAGAGCGAAGCTTACCATGCTCTTCGAGATATGGGCCAAAATATTCCGCGGACGCTGGTCCGTAGAGACCACGTTGCAAATCGTTCGATCCAGCCTGCAATTGAGAATGTTGATGTAGACTGTAGACTGTAGAGAAAGCTTTGAGTTATTCGTCTGGCCAGCCGAGGGATTGCGCTGGTTTTGAAAAACGCAGGCGGTCGGGAACGAGGCAAGTTTGCAAAAGTAATTGCAAGACAAAGGGAAGTTGGAGCAAAACGTTGCAGTACAAGAATTTATGAATAGTGGGGCTGGGACTATTAGTCGAATTTTTCGGTATTCGAATACTTCAGTTTTTCAGTTATTTGGCAAATTCGAATACTATGCGAATATTTCAGTATTCGAATAGTATGGTGTGAATTATAAATCAAGTTCTTTAGGTTCATTTTTTTTACAAGCTTTTATTTATTTAGTTTCACTTGTGAGTTCGTTAGTTTGTCAGGATGAAATCTTGTAAGTTAATTTTGACCCAGCGCCGACTTAAAAATATGAGAGTCATAGATGAAATAAGGGAAAAAATTATTTTTTACTTTTTAGGGCAATTTTATTTTTTTGAAGTCAGTTTGATTTTTTTTTTTACTTTGAAGTCGATTAAAAAGGGAACCAATAATTTTAATACCGGCCTAGGTGACTGCCTGAAAAGAATTCACTCATTTGACTAAAAATAAACGCGTGAAAATATTTAAATATTTAGTATTCGAATACTTAATACTCGTATAGTATTCGAATTCTTAAATATTCGAATAGTATACGAATACTTAAATATTCGAATAGTATTCGAATACTTAAATATTCGAATAGTATACGAATACTTAAATATTCGAATAATAACATACGAATACTCAAATATTCGAAGTTTATTCGTAGTATTCGAATACTTGCAAGATATTCGAATATTAAATTATTCGAATGAATAGGGAGCCCCAATGAATAGGGTGAGAATAGAGAACGTGATCGCATCTACAACGATCCACGCGTGCGCGCCCTTTGCCATCGTTCGAAAAGTTTGTTCGGCTCCTGGACGGATGGCAAAGCACGTAACCGATAATAGGAATTACGCGAACACGTACGTGACCGCCGAGCCGACTTGCTCATTCCAGACAAACGAAACAAGATTGGTTTGGAACATGCTCGTTGTTCCTTTCATCGATTCCACGTCCACGAGAACCGAATCTCGACATCGACCGACCGCGACGACCGCGCGGCCCGCCACCGCCACTCGCCGCCTCTCGATCAGTATGCATAGGAAAACTTTCTCGCTGCCGCGATCGCGTTTTCGATTGCACCCTCTATCTCGCCCCGTTACCGTTATTTCATCGCCAATACGATCGCCCATGTGAACCCCCGGGAAATGAGTATGTAAACAGATTTCGAGACGCGTCTACCTCGAGGCGAAAGCTGGTTCGTGCTGCATCAGATACGGTAGACCACTGGATAAACGATAACGGAATAGCCTAGCCTTGTCAACCCGCGAAGGTCGTTCTTTCTTTTCCCCGGCAATTACGTCGTAATCGCTTTCAATCAGATAGAATGCTAGATTGCACGAGCAAAGTATAGAAAAAGAAACTCTATGATTTGTAAGCAAGAAGCGCCAGGTCTCCGACAACGCGTTCGCCAACTATCTCTCCAACGATAAAGTTAATATACAAAAAGTCGAATTCGACCCGTTAACTGGTTAAAGCCAGCATGCGAGGGTAGCGCACGGGCCACGCGACGCAACAAGTTGCGCTCACGGTTGTGGATCGCGCGGGTGGCTGTCGCCTCGTCGACGCCTCCACGGATGCTTCTTCGTCCTTCCGTTGATTCTGCTTCGTATTAACTTTTTCGTTTGAGAAGCAACAGCCAAGAATAAAGGGGCAGAAAACATAGGAAATATAGAAGATATCGAGGGAGGAGAAGGTTGCGAAAGGTGGTGGTAGTTGAAGAAAAGAATTACCTGGTGGGGCATGGCCGCTACCCAAGCGGTGGCGAACGTTGCGATCGGCAGAAGGAGGATCGGGAAGGCGAGTGCACGGTGCTCGGCCATCGTGAGTCCTGAGACGAGCGGTGATTAATACGCGACGTTCGTGCAACAAGAGCGCAACAAGGTCGTAAGTGGATGATTGATGTCTGCCCAAGTCAGGGGTGCGTGTTCTCGCACCGAAAATCGCGTGCCGTGTACCGGTCCTTGTCGAGCTTCCTCGAAATATATAAAGGGTATCCCATCCCGTGCACCGAGCTCGGGGGTGAAGCGGCTCAAGCACGCACGCGCCGACGCGACGCGTCCTTGTACAGTGTATGTACTGTGTACACGACACCGAAATCCATTAAGCGGCTGGCCGCGCCGCGCCGCCAATCGGGCGCATCTTCGGGCCATCGCCAGCCACTCTGCATCCATTTCGACCACCACCGCCGATTCCCGCCTCGGGATCGCTGACAATTCGCGAAATTACAGGACCGATCCAACGGAACGGTTCACACTTTTCTAAGCAACGTTTCGCTGTCGTTCCAGCTACCTTCTTGCACTTATGTACTACATACGAATATCACAACTCTGCGATAGTCTGTTTCGTATTAAGTCAAGTCGGACGAACCGAGTAGAAAAGCATTCTCCCTCGTTCGTTCGTTTTACAAACGTTGGTCGATGGAACGACCGTACAACGGCGCGTCCTACGAGAAAAGAAGCTTCATGGTTATCACCAGTGGCCTCCCCAGGGGTCTCTAAACGGATGATCGTTCTACACCGTCGTTTCACCTTTTCTTTCCGTTTGCAACTTTTATCCGCTGTGCGGAGGACGAGAACGGGCCAAGAGGCGCCTACGATTACTTGCCTCGACGATCAACGAGCTGTCCGGTAATTCCCCACGCGTAACGTCATATAAACGTTATGTGTCTACCAATATTACCAATCACGTTATGCGGTGAATAAAATTATGGCACGTCACCGCGTCAACCAACACAAATAAGTATATTGTCCGCGTAGGGAATTGCCTGGCAAGTGTCAGAAAGAAAGAAATGAAGGAAGAAAGGGCGAGCAGATTCGCGTATAATTAGAGGAGAAGAGGGTAGACCGCGATGGAGGGAAGAAAATACCGCGTTCTCGCGGCATCGATTTTTCTCGTATCTGGTGCAGAAACTAATTGCTGACGGCCGTGAAATTCAATGCTACGTGCGTGCGTACGGCGTACGCGCGTACCTACTCGAATCTACGCAATGCGTAACTGCTGTATCAAATTGTCCACGTCTCGTTAACGCTTTCCGGCGATTGGGGTGGACGAAGGACGATCAGCCGAAAAGCATGAAAAAGGATTTTACCATTTGCACGTGTCTGGTTGTGCGTCCTGCGTGCGTAGGGCGAAAGTGATGGAGGGATACATTTCGGAGATGGATGAAAAAGATGGAGAGAAGGCCTATCGAAGATGAGATGGCCTGTACGCGTCACGCGAACGCGACGGCTGTCACGAATGATAAAGGAACGCGGGACGGACGGATACCCACCTTGGAAAGAGATCGTGTAACGTTAATGGATTCTCTCGTTACCTCCGCAACGCGCGGAACTGTCTTAGCGAATGAGGGTGGAATTTTCTCTTTATTTCTGTGCCCCGAGACTGTTGGTTGTAGTATATAAGGCGCGTCCTCCAAGGGTCGAACATTCAGTTCATCGGTTCAGTTCGACCACGATATTGTTGCGTTCACGGCCAACATTCTCGGCATCGCATTACGAGAAACATGAAGATCTTAATCGTCTACGTAAGTATCGTGCATAACCTGGTAAAGGGCTTGTGGTCAGCGGACATTTTCCCTTCAGATGATACTGCACGATTTACGAATCGCGGAACCGCTGGCACTCGCTCGCTTACGCCAACAGCTACAACTGCTGCATCAGCAAAAACAACAGCAGCAATTCCTAGATATCGAAGCGTTGCACGGTCGCGACGACGGAGCACCGGACGACGATCTGTGGTGGAGCGACAAGGGGCTATTGGACGAGCCGATCGGGATAGAAGAACGGAAGCGAGTGGCCATCACGCTCGCCAATCACCCCGAGGAATCTTCCGCCCGGATACGAGTAACAGCCAGAGTAAGTTGAAGGAGAACAACTTAGTCGCGAGACGAATCTGTCTTCAACTATTTCCGCAGTCCTCCTGTTCCTGCGAGTCCGATTATAAAGTTAACGATCTGGGCGCTGGACATTATCCGAGGTACCTGTCCGAATCGCGGTGCAAGCCGAAAACTTGTCAAAGCAAGCTTCACTCGTGCAAACAGCTTAACTATACGGTAAGGAACTACATCTAGTGGCGCCGCGAGAAACTGTCAACTCTGACAAGTGACGCTGGTGTTGATCCGCGTCGCGACCAACATTTCTCTTGCAGGTGCACGTGTTGAGTGAACGCGAAACGGAAGAATGGAAGTTGAATAGTGGCAAGCAAATGGAAACGCCGCTACCAACGTCTCTTCGTCACAAATGGCAACTGAAGCCGATGTCGGTAACGGTGGCCTGCGTGCCCGACTCGGTCAACAGAAGAAACTGATCGGCCCTTGTGGATCCACTGTCGTGCCCAAGTGTGTCGCCTACCAACCGTTCCATTCTACGCAGTCATATCCCAAAATATTCTCCTGTCGATATCGTCCCGCCGATAGCATCAGCACAAACGACATTATTCTGCTTGACGACCGCGTAGGTACCGCACCGTCCAAGACGCCAGGCGCCAACCAAACGGAACCCATTAACAATCCTCCAGCTGCCGTAAAACGCGCTACGCCAGTCTTCCAATTTGGCTTCTCATCCAATCCATTTCTTTTACTCCGCGCCAGAGTTTATGGGATTCCCTTTAATTGCGATAAACGTGCGCCCTTTCGACCTCGCTCTGACACGCTTCAGACGCTGGCAACAGAAGAAATGGGAGGGCAGGAAGAAAGGGGACGATGTTCGCGTCGTTGATTTCCCACCAGTGCGAAAAACAGTCACTCTGGCACGGCCGAGCCGAGCCGAGAGCGTATCTTCTTTCGTTTTATATTTCTTGTCTTTCTTGTATATACCTACCTATGTACGTTTGAAATCCGACACAATAAACTAGTATCAATTTCTGTATTTGCCCGATTTAAACCCACCTCTCAATGCGATCTAGGTTCAAAACAAGGTAGAAAATTCATGGAACGAACGAGTGGAGGAAGGCAGGGGGGAAAAACGGACGCATCGCGCGAGTGTCGAGTGACGTATCGAGCGTAAAGAGCCTCGAGGTAGGCGGTCTCGGTAGCGGATATGGCCACTCGAGGCATTGTTTACAGTGCAGTCGGTCATCCGTTTAGCTTTGTTCAGCTTTCGATCCAACGCGTTCTCGGCAACATACTCGAAAGTGCTCTGCGTCCACTATCTCTTCGACTTTATCGATACCGATAGCGACTGACAGCTACTTGACGCACGCAACGCCTTATCTCTACTCTTCGATTAATCCTTTACCCACCTGCTTTCCGCAACGACCAACACTGTCGCCCGACCGCGGGATGCTGGCTAGAAAAAGCTCGCGCTACGCCGTTAACGAATCAACCTTGGTTTCTCCCTCGAGGACAATCCTTCCGACCCTTGGACCATGACATGATCGTGGAACGGTATACAATATAACTCCCTTTGTACGACCACGTATCCCATCTGTTCATTCCATTCTGCATCGCTTCGCCTCGACGCCTGCACAATTTGGCTCGGACACGGCCAAATTCGGACAGAGATTAGTCGCGGAACAATCGTCACGGTTCAAACCATTCTTCCACTCGATATCTGTTCGAGGACGATTAGAGAACGCGGCCGTTCATTCTGCTCGCGTGTGCGTTCGTAAATGACGCGCCCCCGCAACTCCAAATATTTAACATAAGTACTATCCGGAACAAGCAAATCCACCGGCTGGACTAAGCTCAGGGTTAAATGAATGCTGAACGGCGTTAGAAACCTAGCTTCGGCATGTTAAAAGTTAATTTTCCCTGTTGTTGCATCTGCGGTCGAGCACAGTAGGTAGACTCGTAACGCGGTGTGCGCCACTTACTGGACTAGAGTAATTAATCAAATTACCGCGAACGCTGGGTAACGCTAATAGCTTCCTCGTGTGCCCTCGTTACACCCATCACAGGAAAATTCGTCGACTACTTACGTAGTGCAGTTTGCGAATCCGAGTCGGGCATCGGACAACATCACTCCGCCACTTCTCCTTCGCAATCTGTGTAGATATGTTACTTCTCTTACATGTTTACTTACAGGCATGTAATACAAATACCCACGTCGCGTCTGTTTTTAACCGACTTCAAAAAGGAGGGGGATATAGATTCGACCCGTTTGTATGTTTCAAATAAAAGTTTTAAAACAGTTAAAACCGACTTTAAAAAAAAAATAAAATTGCACTAAAAGTAAAAAATAATTTTTTCCCTTATTTAATCTACGGCTCTCATATTTTTTAAGTCGGTGCATCATCATTTGCACTGTGTAAATCTGGCGCTGACTTAAAAAATATGAGAGTCGTAGATTAACCCTTTAGCGCCCGCACCTAGATCCCGTTGAAGGAAAAATATCCCGTTTTGTTTTTATCGTTAAAAATGGTCTGAATTTATTTATTTCCAAACAAAAAAAAAAATTTTTTTAAAATTTTTTTTCAGAAGTCAAAATGCATAAAACCAAAGAATACAGGGTTCAGATAGGTCCAACTTTCTTCAGTGAATAAAACTACACTAAACATGTATCACTTAAACTGTTGCAAACAGCGAAACGCGAATGCAAACGGCGAAACGGCAAAAAAAAAGTAATGTATCATATATGATACGTTTGGCGCTAAAGGGTTAAATAAGGGAAAAAATTATTTTTTACTTTTTAGTGCTATTTTATTTTTTTGTAGTAGGTTTTATTTTTTTAAAAATTTTTAATCACGTTCATTTCTTCACTCGAGTCCGACAGAAATTCATTGAATTGAACCGATCTCCAAGGACCAATTCGTTGGGAGGCGATCGTTGGTCATCGTTGGCTATTGCCACGAGATGGCGCGCGTTCTGTAGCGTGTACCGTGTGTACACAAGTAAGTACATTCCAGTTTTCCAGTGCATTCAGTGACAAGATGAAGACAGAAAGTCGCTCCCTTTTGTTCCTTTGCAATCTGATAGCATGGAGCGTGGCAAAGGACAATTATCTCAACGACGACTACGTAGATGGTAACGGTACGAAACCGTTTAACCAACTGTTATTCCGATCACCTGTCATTCGACCACTGTGACGCCTTCTCTCTTCTCCTAACCTAAGCGCGGTGGAACAGCGACAATGTAATTTACCCGTGTCTCGATACATATTCCAGAGGATCTGCGGAATGTGGATCTCGATCGGCTACGTTTACTTCGTAATTATGTGTACGCGAACGGGGAGAATCGTCGAAGCGCGAACGACGAGTTGGAGGATTGGAATGGCAGGTGGATGCCCGACAGATCGAACGAACCCATTCCACCGCCGAAAATCTATGCAAAACAATCTGAATCAGAGGCTCACGGTCCATCGGAATCTCTTCACGGAGTCCTGATGGGAGTACCGTCGTCAACGTGCGACGATGCCAAGGTAGGTAGACATTTGCATCAATAAGTATACATATGCTGGCTTTTACACGTGGATCCATCTATCGCACGCGGCTCCGTTCAGGCGTTCACGTTTCGCGACTTTTAGACCAACCTGACCATCGATTGGAATAACTCTCCCGTCGACCACACATGCTACGACAGGAAAATAGTGCCAGACAGAGAAACAATACCAGTCAAATATTGCGAACATATTCCAAAGAAGTATAGTGTAAGTGTTGCGTTTGACGTCAGTATACTTGACAACTTGACACTTGGCGCAAGCTGTGCAAACATCGCATACCGCGGTCGATAATGTAGACAGTAAAGTCGCAATATGTTGCAGGCCACTCATATCTGTATGCACGAGAGAATAGAGTACGACGACGATATTCCATTGTTGTAAGTATATAGGTTGCAATTTTTCCATCGACAAAACTACACATCCACGAAAACTCTTATATTGGTATTATCCTCAGTGGACCGCACAGACCTCTGTGGCCCGTCTACGGAGAGTACAAGTTCTTGCCAAAGCAAAGGTGGTTGCACAGTCTCGAGGTAATAATTGTTGAAAACGAAATCGCATATGCGCCGGAAATTACGTTCGCTGTACACTATTAGTTGCCTTTTGAATTTAGCACGGCGCAATTGTCGCGCTCTATCATCCGTGCGCGAATCCATTAGAGGTGAAGCGTTTTAAGAGCCTGGTCGCTGGTTGCCTTCGACGACACGTCATCAGCCCTTATAACCTGTTGAAGAAAGACCGCGTAAGTATACGCGTAAGATCGCGCTCGCGACCTGTGTTTGATAATATGAATCAACCTGTTCTCAATCAATGTTTCAGCCGTTGGCCTTGGTCAGTTGGGGATGCCGATTGACCATGTCCTACGTGAATTCTCGCGTGGTAACCACATTCATCCGCGAGCACGCTCTTCAGGGACCGGAGGGCGTAGCCAAGGACGGTCATTTCGACGATGGTCTTCTGTATAAAGCCGAAACTGTGTCCGATCACAGTGATTCGAGGCTTTGCCCAAACGATCGCGTCTAACGGATGTATATACTGTATGCTTCATCAGCTTCGATGACGAAGAGAGACCGACCAAGCACTCGTGTGTATGCGCGTGAATGATGTTGTACATATGCTTTCATGAGTTGTGTCTTACCTATCCAGTCGATTACTCGCCATTTAATATATTTATTTGCCCTTGACTCCACTCTATTTTCTTCTCCTCTCTGTTGCTTTATCGTATTGTTCATCGCTGTAACACTACGTCGAAAAATAAAGTATACCCGTGAATAAGTATAACAATACGACTGGGTTCTTTCGAATTCGATCAACCATTCTATTCTATCCAATTCCGCTGTCTTCCTGCGCGTAGAAGGGGAGCGAGGGAGGGCCATGGGATCGAATGAATGGGGACACGCGCTGGTTTTACTCCCGTTACATATTGTTGTATATTGTTCATCTTTCGAGAGAAGATCTTTAAATACATTGAACATCGTGTCGGTTTTTAAAATCTCTTTGCGGACTTTTTTTGTTGTCTACAGACGTATAGTAATTTCGTCGCTGTAGTGCTGACTAAGATCGTTATTCCTGCGGATACGTATCTTCGACGATATATAAAATTAGGGTAAGACAAGTAATGCTACTATATTTCGGTAATGTAAAATATACTACCCGTCTACTCAATAGTATGTCATTAACGTAAAAGAATATAATTGTACAATGAACGCTTGGCTTCTTTTCTTTTCTCTTCTTTTCGTTTCTTTTCTTTTCGCTCTAGTAGATCCCGGTGGATTGAAAATCATTCGCGTAAACGCGAAAGGATATCGGGGAATCGGCCGTGTCAGATGCGAAGCCCGACACCTCGAAATACTAAACCGCGTTCCCGGTGGGCCGAGAAACGATTTGTCAATACGATTCTCGTTGGGCGACTGAATGTTTTCGTTCGCGCGATCCGACTCCCATCCTTTATCGCCCTCCCCTCCCTTCATCTTCGTCTTCGTCTCCATCTTCGCCTAGCTTCTCTACCGAGCCGGATCTACGATTTAGAGGCCTACCGCTATATGCGTGTATATACATATATACACATGTACATGAATGCATATGCATACGCATATGTATATACGTATACTCACAGAAGAGTTAACTTTGTGCATGGTTACACGGTGAAAGGGCACATTCAGTCGATCGCACGTTATATTTCTACTGCTGCGATAATTGTCACTCCTCTCTTTGGTTTCCATGCTCGACGACGGGCCGTGTCGAATCAAACTTTCGCATGCTTCGCATTCCCTTTCCACCTCAAGGAGTAAAGATATTACGACACGGTGGGTCTCTTAAGATTATTGCCAACTTTGTACAGTATCAATAATGATGATGATGATAGTGATGGTAATAAGAATAATAATACTAATAATAATAACAACAACAAGAATAATAATGATGATGGTGATGATGATGATGATTGTGATAGCAGTAGTAGGTAATGACTATGAAGATGATAATAATAAAAAATAATTGCACGTAATAACAGTAACAGATCTTATTAAAGATGAAAACGAAACAGCGATTTATCCTTCTTTGTTCGTTCGAGAGAGAGAGAAAGAGAGAAGTGAAAATCCATGGTCGCTCGACGCAGATACATTTCTCACAGCTCACAGGCAGAAAACACCGTTGATTTATTTTAGTGAGTAGCCGTTAATACAGGTTTTCTCTTTTTTTCATTTTTTTTTCTCTTTTGTTCGTTCTTATGAATCTCACCTATGAATTATCTAGGATAAAAAGTATCCATACTTGTTTGAACGTGCTAAATTTCATCGGTTTTCATATTTCTCTCGTGTTCGCTTCCTCTCTCGCACGCAAGCAAGCAAGTAAGCAAGCACGCAAGCACGCACGCACGCACGCTCTCTCATTCAACCTCTCTGCTATTCTCTTTCACACATTTGTTCGGTCGCACCCCACAACTACCCCGTTTCCTTCTCTATAGACTTCCCTCCGTTTCCTCCATCTCGCTCGTCCGTGCTTTCTTCCCCCTTTCCATCTAGCACACTCTTACTCCCTAGTTTGCATTCTGGATAATGTAAATTTATTAATAATCTCACTTTATAGCGTGACACGCGCTTCGCGCGGTAACGCGGCCTCTCTTAACGTTACGATTTAACACTGACTCCTCTTGGATCGTTCTTTATTTTTCGTTCGTCCGTTCATTCTTTCGTCTTAGAACGTTCGCAAACTTACTATTTACGCATGAAAGTGGAATTGACACTCATAAGGTTATTGAAATAGTCTCTCGAAGTAATAATTGCACCGATGCGACACGACCAATGTACATACATTTTCGATAGTTTGTCGTGTTCAAGGTCTCTAAAGCGTTCCCTCTGTTTTTATTTAGTCACGATTACCGACTAGCTCACTCTTTCTCTCTCTCACTCTCTCCCCCA
Organism: Andrena chrysosceles; assembly: GCA_963855975.1. Classification (NCBI taxonomy): domain Eukaryota; kingdom Metazoa; phylum Arthropoda; class Insecta; order Hymenoptera; family Andrenidae; genus Andrena; species Andrena chrysosceles. The sequence goes on along the minus strand of OY979769.1, from coordinate 13,469,736 downwards.
CCCCTCTCTCTCCCCCTCTCTGCCGTCTACTGCTTGTCGCTCGGATTTGCCCATCGCTCCCATCAAGTATCAATGTCTATTCTATTCCTACATTGCCCACACTCGGCGCTAAGGATGCGATACAGACAATCAGCGACAGAAGCAGAGGCGTATTTTTCAGATATCTTCTGAGCTGACTGGCCAACAACCGACAACCAACATTCAACAGCCAGTCCTCCGCGAAAGGACTGTACGAATCGCGCGAGATCCAAGCTCGCGTCCATTCAACTGGTCGCGATGTATTTGAAAAGAGAAATACACGTGTAGGTGCGTAGCTGTCTGAATTCTCTGGCGGCGCGGCGGTCGTTTCTCCGTCACCGCTTGTGCGAGTGTTTCGCGTTCCGGTTGCATCTGAACGATGATGGGTCGCAGTCATCGAGAGAGAAAGCGAGAAATGAGGGTGAGACAGACATCGAATTAACGAACGCGCGCAGGATGGGAAACTCGCCCGATCTTTGCTCGTTAACGATAAAAATAGCGGAACTAAAGGTCCACTAGCATCGAGAAAGTCCTCGTTTCGTTCTTAGGCCAAACAAAGTAACGCTCTCGAGAATATCTATCGTGGGTCGGAGAGTTTATTCGATGATACGAAAGTAAGGTTGGATCCTTCAATTCCTATCGCGAGATTGCTTACAGACAGTTTCTCCTTTAGAGTCGGAGGCAAGGATAGAATAAAAACTGTTGGTTATATCTTATCGCATTCGCAACTTCTCCTGTCGACGTTTACGGCTCCACGGACAGTACGTGTGTAATTGACTCGCTCGACTATCGGGAATATTCGAGCCGGCAACGTATTCGCAAGAAAAGTATCAAATGCTTGCGGGCGATCGTTCAAAGCGAAGCGTTTTCGTTTTCATTTCCGTCTCATGTCTCATGCCTCGCGGCCTCGCGTCCCAGTCTCCCGCGAATCAGCAAAATCTAAATATATTATAAACACCGAGATAAAGAGAAAGAGAGAGGGGGGAGAGAAAACTGAATGACTACAGTTTTCATCGGAGCGAGAAATTCTAGATTTGCGAATCGATTTTTCGCTTGCGACGCGAAGCAACGTTCGTTCGGAGGATCGCGTCATTGCATGGGACGAGAGCTAGCGAGTGAGAGATGCAAGGTGGGGTAAAGGCTCGAGGAACAAGGAGGGGGAGAAGGAGGCGGTAGGATGTACGATTGTATGGGAAGTGGGCATGTTTCGAGCGCGAGAGTATAATTGATCGCCAATATTCGAAAACGAACGAACGCTTCTTCTCCGACGACGGAGCTCGAGGATACCGCTTCGATTGGAAAGGCTAGGCTACGAATACCGAGCACGCCTTTCGCCAACCACCGTTTTACCCCGCGACAGAAGGATTGCACATTTAACTTTACCTTTAGTGGTAACGAATGATTAAGTAATAGATTGTGGGAACGTAACCATCTAAACTAACAATTATTATGCCTCTGTACAATGCAAAGTGATTTCAAGTATCGTTAATTATCGTTATCGTTACCGTTATCGTCAACATCATCGAGGTCGACGTCATCATCATCATCGTATCATCCCCTCCACGCGCGTTTCTTCCGTCTTTATAGTCAACGTGCCAGTTTCTCGCACCACCACGTTATCGTGCTATATTAATATTGTTGTTACAGCAACGCGCGGGATCCGCGCAATCGTTGCCTGTATAGCGTAACTGTTTACCTTTATATCATTTTTAAACATTAACCCATAATCTTTTAAATATATGCACCCCAACGTTCATATAATATAATCAACAAAACATTAACACGAACGTCGCCCATTCCTTGCTCGAAAAGCGATTATTTAATTGGTAATTCACGAGCAACAGGCGTCGCGAATAATAAATTATTATCGTTAATATATTACTCTTTTCGACTGTGCCGACTAACTATGTATATATACATGTAACGTTTTTGTGTACGTGTATGCCTGTAAATGCGTATGCGCGCGCGCGGTGCGCCTGCGTGTTCCATTTTTTTTTGTGTAGTACGTATACGTAGGACAGCTGCCGTGCGTATACGTATAACGTACTTACGTTCCGTGTACATACATACGATAATATCGGTGTGACCCAGATACTATCGTCCACGATTGTATTACCGTTGATTATTTCCCCCATAACACCTATATTATATTATTGCTGCAGCTTTATAGATACTCTCTTCCTTCTTTCTCGCATGTTTTCTGTCTCATTCTTGCCTGCCTGCCTTCTACCGACATGTAATCGTTCGCGTCGAGATCCAGCACATCGAACACTATACGCGTTTCCCGCGAAAAACTCTTTGAAAGCAACGAAAACGAATACATATTGCCTTTCCAGATTCATGAGACGCGCGTGCTGTAATCGTCATCGTCATCGTCGTCGTTGTCGCCAACGTTGTCACCGAACCGCTCGCTAATCAGTCATTTCGAGGTGCGCATCAAGCAGGTGCAACAGCCACGAACCGAACCGAAAATCACCAAATACTCGCGTGTCGTTGATAGTTTGTTCGCGACCTTGCTATAGGAACGTCGCTTACAACTTATGCGGAGAAAATTAACGAACGAAACGTTCTAAACTCTCGTGGCAGCAAAGCGGATCATAAAACCAAAGCTTCAGATTTAGGTCTAGGTTTACTATAGATGGCAGTTGAATTATAAGAAATCTTTTCGATATTCCGCGTAGCACTGTCGTCCAAGTAACAAGCCTCTACCCAGACCTGTGATCATCAAGCAATCTGGGAGCAATGGTTACACAGGTCGGTTCGGTCGAACCCAATGCCTAATGGCGTTTCGTGCAACGCAAAGTTCAAGACCGTCCATCCACCTCTCGATGCGACAATTACGCGTCAATGGAAGCGTGCGTCGCGTCGGTGAACCAGTTAACACAGAGTGAAAAGCGAGAAACAAGACTACTCGCGTGTAAATATCCCATACAACGGAAGCTATCCTAACGTTGCGATGCACTTGGAAATTCGTCCTTTGCGCTCTCGCGAAACCGTTGTGCGGCATCCCTTGCTGTCCAAGAGGAGTCTGCTGCCTCGTAGAGAATTCTAGCTTTTGTTCCGGCACCTCGTTCAACCACTCACTCTAACGCCGTGTTTCGTGACACGCGGGACCAATTACCGTTATGATATGTAGCGAGTGACGGTGTAGGTGGCGGACGAGTCGCGTGGATCGAAGCTACCTACTACTTTCGAACACGTTCGAAATCGGAGGTCTGTAAAGAACTAATTTCCAAGCTCGGTTAAAAATCACAGTCAAAGAAATGCACTTGGGTAGAGATAGTCGGTAAAGTTTGACGCGGCTACCAGTGCCAGTAGTGCGGCTGACAATCAGCTCGAGTGCCGTAGCGTACCTATCGCGCGACAGATGAGGTAGTCGCTCGGTAGCTTCTCGGCGTCTCGCGTTACAGAAAACCTCCAGTTGGGTCTTAGGTTTTAGCTTTAAGGTGTAGGGTTTAGGGTTTAAGGTTTTAGACTTTAGGCTTGGGTCGGAACGAGATACGTCGACACGTACGTTCACGATAATCGATCGCCAGCGAGTTATTCGCGATGACCGCGGGCTGTTGCTCCGAATACTGTTCTCTTCCTCCGCGCAAGGCCGGACAGCTCGAGGAGACATTGCTCGGCTTCGTTTCGTACAACATCCGCGATCAACTATGCAGACGAATCGGGGATGCTGCGATCACTCCAGAGAGAATAACCTTCTTTCCGATCGATTCACCCTTTAGTTTACTCTCATCACTTTTACTGGAGTACGCTGAGCATGCGAATGGAAGGACTGCATCGCGCGGTGCGGGATAGGAGATAGAGGAGAAGACTCGGGGAGCTTGAAAAGGGGATTGTTAGGTTGGGTCAGAAAGCGTTGCAAGCAAGGGAAGAAGAAAAGAGAGAAAGAAAGAACGAGATTAGATGTGCTTGCGTGGAAAGGATGAGTGCTCGTGGAACGAAGCACGATTAGCGACGATGCTGTTCGTGTGGCAGCGCATGGGGAGTTTCATGGAAATCAGACGAAACGAAGCCGAGGCCGAGGCAACGATTGGCATCGTGGTGTCGAGGCTGGCGCAGCTATAGCGATGGACTACGATCGTGTAAACAACGACGACATCGGCTCTTCGTCCTCCAAGGTGCCCTTCTTCTCGTTTTTCTCCTGCTACTCGATGACGGATGGATTGCGCGTGAGCGCAACACGAAGGCGAATTCAGCGACGATCGATGAGATCAGGAGCGGTGAGCACCGATTACTGGTCCGTCGACGACTTTGAGAACGAAACCGCGATCGTGACCGCGACCGAGATCGAGGCCGGACTGACCGCAGACTACTGCGACGACCTATCCGATTCAGATGATACAGAGGATGCAGACGATGCGGACGATGCAGACGATACCGAGCACGCCGAGGGCGATCGTTTGACTTTGAAACGGCGAGACGTCGTGCGTTTCGGGCCGATTTGCCAGGGTACAGATGTTGCCGAATGTACGCAGTCACGTACAGGACGGCGACGTCTTTGGACTGTTCTGAAAAAGCAACAGTGTATAAGAAAAAAATAGTGGCATCTGTTTCCCAAATTTTTATTTTTATTTCGTAAACTAGTGTAACTATTCGACTAATAAGAGCTACAGACATTGCATAAAATACCTGATTGTGGCGTTCACAGTCCAAAGTATCCACCGACGGTAGTGGCCAGGACGACGAGAAGTATAGCGATGCAGATCATGATCATGATTTTCTTCTGCGCTCGGTAAAACACACAATTATCGATTACAAAGGTAGTCCGCAACCTAGTTCCTACCGTATCTATAATTTCATCCTCCCCTTCCGGTGCTACGCACCAAATGCGTCGTGTGATCCTCTCCTCGTTACGCGTATGTACCTTCTTTCGATCCCTCGCAAATCGCAGCTTACGTGTGCCTCTCTGCGTGTGCGCCTGCCAAACTCTGTCCGTCTCCGAATCGCTGCATACTCGATCCGCCTCGAGCGAAAGAAATCGATCGAAATCGCGTCGCGAACAATCTCTTCGTTTCCCGAGAGAACGAGACTTACGAGACAGCATCCGCGCGGCACTTTCAGAAATCCAGACAAACCATTTCTCGCGCGAATCGTTGAAACCGTCTTCGATGCATTCCAGAACAAGGAACAACGATTTTACCGTCGATCGTAAATATTATTACCTGCTCTATACAAATGCAACTATTTACAGAATGTGTGTACGTATATCTAACGAAACGAATTCGAGGGACTTTTTTAGTTGGAGAGCGAGTTTTTTCCACGCTTCTTTCACCGTTTTCACGCCGACGTCGACGACGAATATGTCACACACGCACGCACATACTCATACACATATATACAGATACTGAACCGCGTACGTACCGAGAATCACGAGGTAGTACAGTGTCACGAAGCTTCGATACGAATTCGAATAGGAAAAGAAAGAAAAAGTTGGCGAAAAATAGTCCGAGTACGAACCGGTCGACGATCGATGACAGCGACATTGCAGTTAATCGAGAAAAACCGACCTGAACGAATATTCCTTACCGGCCGAAATACATACGGCACTCCTTCCTCTTCCTCTTCAACCAGTTCAAACTCTTCCAACACTTTGGAGCATTCATCACGTGATGCGTCACAGGGACACTGTAGTTATCCTATATCTCCCTGTTCCCATCCATTCATTTCCTACCGATCAGGAGGTCAGATCAGAATCGCTCGCGAAAAGACACAGAAAACGCTCATGCAAGCCGGATCTGTCGATTAGCCGCGTCAACTTCTCGCAGACGCGGGGCTTGTTCGGAACGGAAACTGTGTCTTTCTCGCGGTCCACTTCGCGCGAGTGCCTTCAACCCTTTTCTTCCCTGAAATCCTCGTGTATCGTAACTCGAGCTTCTTACAACGCGTATACCAGAATGATTATCAGAATGATGAACGCTATCGTCAGGCAAATTACGATGAACATCAATTTCTGTGAACAAAATAGAATATTGCCGTCACTCCACGAATGCAAGTATGTAGGCAAAATTCAGCAGGCAAATGTGTAAAAGTAGAAAAGCCACACAGGAAAACTCGTCCGAACTTTCAGGTAGGGCAGAGCATGTTCTCGCAAATGCGAATGCCAGCTCTCGAACCTCTGCGAGACCAGTGTCGGTAGGTAGAAGAAAAACAGGAGGTGAAATTGGACGAAGATGATGACGACGACAACGACGACGACGACGACGATGATGCAGAAGAGTATGATGTTAATAATGATGAAGAAGAAGAAGATGAAGTAAATAATGAAGAAGTAGAAGCAGCAGAAGAAGCAGCCAAGTCAAAACAGTCGAGGATCATTATCAGCAAGGTCACCCGCGAACAACCGACTCGTCTCCGATATCTCTTGTCTACTCTGCTATTATAAGTGACAAAAGCTACGCGAACCGAGAGTAGCAGAGACACCAGAGGAAAGACACCGGCGACGAGCCGGCACGCAGGCTACAAACAGCCATCAAACACGACAGGTTCGATGTAGTAATTGTAAGTAGTTAAACACCTGTTAGTAGAACGAGTAGCTAGGGTTAATAACAGTTACTGCGTCAACGAACAAGTTGCTTGTTAGTCAGAGATTATGATCGAGGAAAGAAGAGATCCAGAGGGGGATAGCGAAGCCGTCTCGGTTGGTAACCAGAAACGCAACGTGCAGATTCTCGAAGGATCACGATCGACATCGCGTCGCGATTCTATGTAATAATTTTCGTACCGCTCCGACTACGTTTACGCGTGGTTTTTTCGATCACCGCTACTTCCTAGCCTAGCTGTCCCATTCTCCTTTGGTTCCTTTTCCCGCTCTGTCGCTGCGATCTTCTATTCATTCCTGAATTTCGGTATTTTCATCCCGTCGCTCGTCGGAACTATTGATGCCATCGGGCGGCGCGGCGTTGTTCTACCGATCTACCCCGCACGATCATTCCCCCAACTCTTCCCACTACGCACTACTCGCTACGCGGTGCTTTAGCTCCCCGGAAGGCATGCTATTAATATAGAGATCAATATCACCGCCGATATTAAGACGCAGATTATGATGAGGATCATTTTCTGGAAACAGAAAAAAAAACAGACACGATTCGTATGAGAGACCGACCAGATCAACGACGAGAAACAACGAGTCGTTCGAATCGAGCACAGTGTAGAGTGCAAACCACCAGAGGGGAAAGGGAAATCAGATGCATCGACTCCACGAGCCGTGGAAAGCCGGAAGACGTATTGATTTTTACACAATCGAGAAGAACAAGAAACAGAAGACAGAAATACGGATAGACAGACAAACAGAGAGATATACATATGTGAACGAGGGAGTGGGAGAGAATAAGGGAGGTGAGATGTAGAGTGGAGGAGAAGAGAGATGCAAGAGAAGCGAAATGAATAACGTTTCTATTTCGCGTACTAATACAATGGATACCAACGGAAAAACCAAGTTCGTGACGGTACGCAAGCGAGAACGAGAAAGCGTACGGTGAAGTTGAGGAACATCGCACATGCTATCGACACGTTCATCTACGCTACGCTATACTCAGCTTCGCGCTCGGTTACATTGAGAAACGTAGAACGGAAGTATGGACAAAAGCAAGGCGAAAGGAGAAGAACGTTCCAGGGAGAACGCGACGCGTGCGTACAGCATATTGTCAGTACATAGGTACCTACATATGTCGTGTAGCTATGTGAAGAACCGATGCGACGATCGATTCCAGCTTCAACAAGGACAATTTCTACATTGCTTTTATTTCAATCTCGACGTATACGTAGGTACATATACGTATAAGTGAATGACAATTCGGAGCCTCCTGGTCCATCGATATCGTAACGGAAAGTGGAAACACATTGAGAGGACTGCGTGCAAAATTAGACAGTCGATCACAATAAGGAAAACATTCGGCGACGGTTGAATGCAAAAGTGAGGGCCAAAGGAAGCATATCAATGACGAATACGAATACGATCCATCACGGAGAAAACTGCTACGTAACGTCGAGTTATTCTCCCTTGGCTCTTTTCCCTCGTTCCAGCTATCAAGTCATGCCCGTCAATGATCGCCGCTGGATAACGGGAAGAGATCAACTAGGAAGGAGGTACCCCCTGAAATGCATCCATTGTCCACACGGATGGAGACTTTGCTTTTGCCTTTGTGTCTGCCTCGTTTTGCGAAACAACCAGTCAAGATGGATTCGTTATCCGGACTATCCACAGGAGAGAAAGAGCAGAGAGCCTCGAACTTGAATCGAAAGTGAACGTGGACGGCAACGTGGAAAGAGACGATAAAACCTCGTAGCGATCCGGCGGCGATCAAACGTGTGGGATCCGATGAGGATCGTTTACCTTGCGGACATCCCTCCGATACTCCTCGGTCTTGATCAATTCGCCTCTGGTTTCGATCACGTGGTCCATCGACTCAAATTGCCGCGCCTTGTCATGCCGCACCGAGGAGGCCGGGCCAGAGTAATTGGGGATAATCGGGGGTAGTCGGAAAACAGGGTGGAAGAGTGCAGTGGAGGGAGGAGTCGAGGTGTTGAGGGTCGAACGGGACGTGGAGAGAACGCATCGGTAATCGAGTAGATCACCTCCAACAAGGATGCACCCAAATTTAATTACGTGCATGTATGGTATACACTATACATGATGTACACGTAAAGACACACCATATAACAAGCCACACCGCGAAACACCATATTAGTCCAGTGAAATTAGACTGAAGTCTGCCCAATCTACGGAATAATTGCCACTAAGCTAGATTCTGGTATGGGCCTTTATTTGGTCATTTTAAACAATATTTCAAAAGACTGCCTCTAAAAATTTTACCGAGGATTGAAGAAAAACAAAACCAGTTTTTCGCAAATATCTCGCTATCTAGCAGTTTCGCAACAAAAATATTTATTACACAATTTATAGCCTAGGAAATTCTCTACAAAAAAGGTTCGATCAATTTTTTTCGTAGGAGTAACCATTTTCATGTATGTCAAGTTACCAAGTTTTAACCCTCATATTTTTGATGAGGGAACATCCTGAACCCGGAAATTCAGAAAATTATGAAACATTGTAAATATGTATTTCCTAGGCTATAAATTGTGTAATAACTATTTTTGTCGCAAAACTGCTGCTCTGTAAAATTTTTAGCGGCAATTCTTATGACATATTGTTTAAAACGACCAAATAAAGGCCCATACCAAAATCTAGCTTAGCGGGAATTATTCCGAAGACAAATCCTAATTTCACTGGACTATATACATAATACATAGGTATGTAGTCACCACCACCCCAATGCAGAACCAGTTGTGATCTCGTGATCTTACGATCGAGATTCTGTCCCGTTGTCGACGGTACCGACCACAGCACCATGGACAAAGTCACCCAGCCTATTTAGAACGCACGTATTATCTACACGCGGACACCACACACGGAACCATGGACGCGGTTTAGTCGCTTAAAGAACACAGGTTAGCACGCACAGTTTTCAGTAGTACGAATAGACAAAACAGTTCATGGACAGAGGCACAATTAGCACACTCATGTTCAACAGGACAGAGCGACACAAGTAGAGAGACACATATACGATGATGCATGTATATAAACGCAGATATATACGAACATGTAGTAAATGAACAAGTAACAGATAGAGAGAGAAAGGGGAGAAAGACAGATAGAGAGAGATACAGAGAATATGTTACGTGTAATTGGGTTCGCGCGCGTTTTCATACATTATCATATTATCATGTATATCTACACGCGACAATAATAGAATGTAATACATACATCATACACAGACACACGCATATATTATACATACAATGCGATGCACGTATATACATATGCGTGCTGTGACTGGATCGTAAAGGTGAGAAATTTATTGTTAGAGAACGAAAGAAAGCGTCGTCGTTATTTGATTCCGTGCCACGGGAAAGAGAGTATTACACATAGATGGAAGAGGGCGTGGTCAACCAAAAAGCATAAAAGGGTTTGAATTTTTATCGTACAAATGTACAGGTGGAGGAGAGTCGCCCCGATATAGGGCGAAGGTAGGAGAGAGTTAGTCGACGGAAGTGGTGAAGAAGGAAGGTGCGGGCCGAGGGGGAGAAAAACAAAAAATGACCAATTAGAAGCGAAGGAGAGATGGATTATTTGGCGAGAGATGACGGAAGAACTCACCCGTCGGGCTTTGCTTTGATACTTGAGTGCTTTCTTGGTGTCCTGCGTAGCCGTCTGCACGTAGTCCACCGCGTGCTCCACGTGGTACTCTATGCGATCTATCATCTCGCCCTGTGGTAGGGTGCGTGGGGAAGGAGAAACAGCGTCGTTAGTATTAATCGTACAAGAGTTGTTGCTCGGGGATGCACCTACTGATGAGTAGGTAGTTAGGTACACGCAAATAGGGTGCTACTATAACGATTGATTGTCAACTCCGCGTTTGAAGGGGAAGAAAGAAAATGCTTGTGATTTGAAGGTGAGGAAAAGAGCTTACCTGACTCTCTACCAACATGGCCATGTCCATGAACATATCGTGAAGCTCCCTAATCGAGTTTTCTAGTTTGATAATATCGGCATGACGCGCCTCGATGTCGGCCAGGGTCTGTTTAGCTTGTTGAGTCTCCATGATGATCTGGGGGAAACACATGGTGTCAGTTGGTTTGTGTTAACAGCAGTCGTGGCTAGATTGGCTGTACATATTGGGGTGGACCTTATTTTTCAAGCATAAAATTTTTATAACTATAAAAGTGTGCAACCATTGTGGTATTTATCGACAGAAACGCCAGAGCGTTAACATTTTTCGATAAAGCTGTGGGAAAGAGCACAAAATTGCGAACGGTGGAAGCGATTAATATTAAAGCCAATAAATCTTGCAAAGAATTTAAAATTACTCCAAATCACGTAGGAAAATGTATTGAAAGAGGAATTGAACATTTTATTTCTCAAGGTTCAAAACAATTTCTCGAAAGATTCTCAATTCCCATTGAATTTTTAAAAATGATCCTAATTTAGGGGAAGATGGGTTACAAAAACAAGAAACTTTCAAGTTCAAGATCAACTTCATCTTTTACAGAAATTATTTTCTTACTCACTGGAACAATTTCAAGGGGCGGCGTGAAAAAATCTCGCACAAAAATTTTCACCAAGGTCCACCTAATACATATAGCAATGGAATGTTCGGTTCGAAAGGAAATTTAGACGGTGCTTACCCCTTGCGTGAACACGGCCGGATTTCCCTGTTCCAACATTGCCTCAAGTTCCTCGTTAGTGGTCGTCTTACCCGCTGCAAGCGAATCAATCGATCGGTTAGGTCGTTAAGGGGAATCTCCAGTTAAAATTTCACAGAAAATCAATTTTTTTATATATATTTTTTTAAATATAACATCCCGAGAATACGGTGTGAAAGTTTCACAGCAAAATTCGTAACGGTATAGATTCTCTGCTTACTGATTTCCAGCTGTCGTTGTATCCTTCCTTTACATCGCTCTCTGTAATCGGTCTGCGTTCGATTGTACTCCGTCATCACCTCGACGAACTTCCTGGACAGCGTCGAATGTTGTGTCTTGCGTATCCTCAGATCCGCCGACGATTTGTTCGTATGCTCCTCTTGCTCGATATTTTGCTCTATCACTGAATATACCGATAACATTCGGAACGTCACAAACTTGTAATCCACAATTTGCGATGCAATGTGATGGGATGTGATGGGATGTTGTGATCCAATATATGCAGTAGATACGATTCAGAATCCCCATTTAACCCATGCTTCGAACATCAACCGCGTTCCCTATACCCTTCCCACCTCGATAGTTTTCCGTTATCCGTTTTCCCTTTTCCGATAGCGTTTGCGACTCTAGCGAGGAACAATATCTAGGTCTATGTAGGTGTTCCCCTAGACTTTGCGTAGCAAACAGTTACTACGTACCTTTTAACTTAGCCCTGACTTTGTTGGCCGTTTTCTTGATGTCGGACATCAAGTCTTCCAATTCCATTTTGACCTCTGCAACAAAAAACGAAACGATTCTTTCGCTGATTGTGAGTTTCGAACACAGGAGTTTGTTGTTGGCTGTGGTCTACCGACAGTATCGACTGCATTTATGCGGGAATCGAAAAAGTTCTGGAACTTTTTAATGGGTTCTATTGGAAACATGTACCGAGGGACTTTTTTAAAAATGTTTTCCCATTACAAGTTCCTATGGGAACTGATAAAGTAAAAGTTCTTCAAAATAACAGTTCTAGTTGGAATGGAAATAATATAAAAATAAAAATTTCTCTACAACAGGAACTGATATTTGGTTCATCGATATTAAAAATTTTCGCAATTCTTGTAACAAATACTGAATATTAATAATTTTTATTCAATACACATGATGAATATATTATATGGTTAAATAAAACTAGTAGGTACCTATAATAGTTTAGTACTTTTCTTTATCTTATGGAACTGTTTTTAATAAATGCTCTAATATAACTGTTTCCATGGAACTTTTATTATATAAATTCTAAAATATCTGTTTCATGAGAACACTTTCTAAAGAAGTTCACTTCTTTCAATAAAAATTCCGCAGGAACAGATATTTTCTTAAACGAAACATATAAGTTTGAACAGAATTGTTTTAAAAATAAAAGTTCCAGAACTTTTTCGGTTCCTGCATTTATGGGCCAATATACCAATAATACTATTCTTTTGTTTCCATGTTTTGACTGAAAATAGTTAATAGGGGACGTGACGTCGCCGAGCAGATTCTCGTAAATGCGGTGGATGATGAATCGACGATCACAGTAGTAGCAACGATTCAAGCTCAAAGAAGAAACAGAAGGTCGACAAACAGCTGGAAGCCAACCGTAGGGCGACCAACCGATAACGAGATTACTACCCGTTCCGCGGGAAAGCAATAGTGAAAGATTATATCGTTAACTTTGACAATACTAGAAAATCTGCAACCTACTGTTGACTTAATGTTTGCTAAGAAAAAAGAGAAGGTATGTAACTACTTAAGCAGGTACATAATAGGTCATCATGAACCGAACACACAAAAGATTGTCACATCGACCCAGAAATTATCACAGAATCTGGCAGATCGATCGGAACAATCGGAGCACAGAGGGAGGCAGAAGGAGTCCAGTCGACCGATATCGGTCCTGTAAGTACATATATACCCCCTTTTCCTTCGCGTCGCGTCATATCGCGAACCACCACCTTTTCCTTAACCCTTTTCCTTAACCCTTAATTGCTATACTGTTTTTTTCAAATGTAACTAGTATACTAGGATCGTGGCAGACCCCAAATAAAAAATGACACAGAAATTTGTAAATTCGACACTAGATGAACCTCTATAAATATTTTGTTCTCACAGTTAATATATAAAATAATAGAAACGTAGAAAGTTAAAATTAATTAGAAATTCAGTTTACAAACTTAGTCAACCAAAAATTTTTCCGCGAACTTTGCGTGCCTGGGGTCATGACCGACCCCAGGGTACCAGTTAAGGGTTAACCCTCTCTTGCTTGATTACCGCTCCATTCACTTTCGGCCTATAAAATGCACGTTAGAGGATTAAAGAAGAGAACAACGAAGGAACCTGGTTTCGTGTTTAATCGACATCATCTCGAAATTTCCATGGCGAAAAGAAAGCGATATCGCGTGGGTGTAACGTAGGCGAAAGCGAACAGGGTAGCGGGAGACGGAAGCGCGCATTCTCCTGCGCCAAGGGTGCTCGTTGGAATTGGGTTAATACGGGGTGTGTACGTGCCAGACCTACTTCTAAGGCCTCTCGAGAACTCGACACACTCGGAAAACACGGGACGCTCGAATTCGATTGTATCGCCAGAATTCTATTGCTGCTCGGAACAAAGATTCGACAATATGGGACAGCTTCGGAACGATTCATACTCGCATTTCTACTCGAGCTAGCGAACCGATGATTCGAATCACCAAAGTGTGCGTGTCTAAATGATTTACAATTAGAGTGCGGATCTTGGAGTACTTCTGTATCTCGAGAAACGCGACGGACGTTGGGTAGGGTTGGGAAAATATGTCGATATCTATCCTGTTGTTCAAAGGTACTCCTTTCTCCCCGAATTCAATAACGGAGGCAACGCTGCACAATCCTTCGAGTTCGCATCGATCGATGTCTTTACCATTCGAGTCGTGAGAATTTCGCTAGTGTGTAAATCGGTGACGCGACGAGTTGCAGCTCCCGTTTTCTCTCTATTCGACTTGCGAGGAGAAAAGGGGCTCGATCGATCCTTTTGCTACAACGCCTACGAACTAGCCGACGTGTCGCGACGGTTCTCTTGGCCGAGAGCTATTCGTTCAAAGCTAACCTCTCTCATTATATCCCCGGAGTTTTGACCCCGCTCGCGTGGCTACAGACTCGGCTGCGAGGGCAGGGACCCTAATCGCGAGAGACCGTAGGACGAGATGAACATGCTGTTGAGTCAGCAACAGTTGGCTAGTAGCTAACACCAGGTAAGTCTCGCGACCTTCCACCGACACGGACGGCAAAGAATATCTACACTACTTTTCTCACAAATCATCGGATAGCACGCTATGAGAAAACCATCAAGAAACGGAACGACGCAAAATCGAAAGTTGGGGGATGTAAACATTTGCCTGGTTAGCGAGTTGCGTGCGATGGAACACTCGAGTAAAGACCAAATGAGGTCTGTGAGCTAGAGTTTGGAAATTCACGCGTTCGGTGCTCGCTTAAAACCAACCCTGCGAGTGTTTATAAGAGAACGATAATTCATCACTGGCTAGGAAGTACAGTGGTAAACAGAGAAAGGCCGATTACCAACCCTTAACCCCTCCCGCTATTACTTCCTCTCCTTTTCTCTTCCTCCCATTACCATTCTCAATCTCACTCTCTACTCCTCATAGTTTCTCGGTGCTCCAACGTAACGCCGAAACTCGAGGAACAACTTCGAAACGCGTTACTCTTGTCTAACGCCGCTTTTTTACCCTCTCAACAGAGATCGTTGTTTCGTTCTTCTTCTTCTCTCGTGTATTCTTACGAAAGAAAAAGACTGAGCCGATGATTTTCTATTACGCCTCGATTGATTGACGAGTCAAGCATTCGTGCGAATCTGATCGTCAATGTCGAGTGAAGGAAACGTGTGTCTGAATCAGATCTAGCCAATGGAAATACATGCATTGTAATGAAAGCCAAGATAACGTTTGCACAATATTCAGCGGGTCCCGAATGAATTGTCTCGTGTTCTACAATCTACATACATTCACCGGAAGGAACGCGTCGCGTTACAAACGGCGACCATGAAATATCGTTCGAAACGGACGCTCTTTCCAAAGACAATTTTGTACTTGGCCAGACAAACGGTTAAACGATTTGTGATATCGTCGTAAAGACGATTCAAACTCACTTTCGTCGGTCTGTGGCGCCGATAAGATGGCACTGTGCTTTTTCTTCACATCTTCTACGTTCGTCTGGATCCTGTCTATCATTTCGCGGATCTCCTCCACCTATACAGAAATGAGAAGACGTTAAATCATAACAGTAATGCCGCCGCTCCACGTTGATAAACAGATCTAGAGAGAGGAGCGAGAAAGAGAGTGAGAAAGAGAGCGAGAGAGAGAGAGCGCGTATGGGATATATGATTAAAATGTAGTGGGTATATATTCGTTACATCCTACAGACGATCGCAACCGATTTAGCAGAATCATGAAATGTTGGGAAGAATTCTGACAAATATAAAAATTATAGCCTTTTCAACCGACTTGAAAAAGGAGGAGGTTATAGATTCGACCCGTTTGTATTTTTTATGTTTGTCCCCGCATAACTCGTCAGCATATGGACCGATTTTGATGATCTTATTTTTATTCGAAAGAGGCCCCATCCTACAATGTATCGACGTTGGCCCAATATTTTGCCAGTTCTGGTTAACCCTTTAAGGCCCAGACACTTTTCTCGGCGGAAAAAAAATGATTTCTTGTGATTAGTTAACTCAAAAACGGTCCCAATACACGCACTTCATCGTTGTTTCCCCCCCCCCCCAAAAAAAACAATCGGAATATGAATTTCTCGATGTGACCTATACGTCAAACTGGCCGTGTACTGATTAAAAAAAACGATTTTTTTTCATAAATTAAACTTTACAAGCATTATTCTTTTAGTATAACAATTAATTTACACGTATCTACCAAATAAAATGTAAAAAAAAATAATTTTACTCTCAACTGTTTAAAGAAAACAAGAGCAAAGTTTCAGGGTATCAAAAAATGTCCAACATGCATTCGCCAGAAACGTTTCCGTGGCTTGCATTTCGGAGCCATTTAGAGAACTGAACCGTTTTGGGAAAAAATTATTTTTTACTTAAAAAATAAAAAGTGCAATTTCATTTTTTTTTCAAGTCGGTTTTAATTTTCTTTTTAAATTTTGTACGTATCACCGTCCAGACCTATCACCCATCTACCCTGCAGAACCGCAAGCAGCCCTATCGAAAGAGAACAGTTCGAGTAATACAAATCCTATTTTCCTATGCTTTTAAACGAGAAACCCGCAGGCACGGCCACTCCAGTGCAATAAAATTAAGCTAGCATACATATCTGTGGTTGTAAGGAAAAACGACCCATGTCACAATTTAAAAAAATTTGAGTTTATGCATTAATTCAACTGTAGAATATTGGATGTGTGTTTCTATCAGAAAAAAATGCATGAAAACGAATTTTATACGTTGAAAAAATAATGCAATTTAACTGAAGTCCAATATTCAATTAATACGCATTTGGCAAAACAACCGAAGTCCACAAAATTTGGAGAATACGACGTATCTTTCCTTTGTGATCGCTTTTTATTTTCTATTTTTACTTATCTGCATACACTATAACGTATTTTGTGTAAAATAAAATGAGCAAAATTATATTTCATATTTTTATTTTACTAGAAACAGCACGTTATGAAATGCCAATAATACATAAATGTGTAACTTGTATTTTACAAAACACAACGCAAAGCACAGAAGAAAACGAAAGAAGACAAAATAGAAAGTAAAAGAAGGAAAAGTAGTCAGAAAAACTACTTAACTGCGACACGTTCAAGCAAAACAACACAAGTCCAGTGGACTTGTGTCGTTCTGCCTAAAGTGTATGTAAATTATTACTATTTTGTTTATTATTATTTACGTTAATTATACGAATATTGAATATTATGCAAAGTGAAGGAAATATACTTTTATATCGTAAGAAGAAAACAAGGAAACATTGCTAATAAGAAGAATTGGTGTTTGGAACTTTCAACGACAATATCTCGAAAGTGAAAACATGTGACATGGGTCGTTTTTCGTTACAACCACAGATATTACGGTTGTGTCTGGCTCTCGTTGCAAGTGGTTGTTGACATCATTCATCTTAATGATCGGCATAGCAAGCGCTCCTACATCTGATCGTGAATCCATACATTAACTAACTTCTTGGGGAACAAACCAACATGCAACGCCCATTGTCGTGCATCGTACCGGTGAAGACTACAGTGGCTGCAACCAGTGCATCTGTCTTTCTTGCTGCCAACGATCGCGGCCGAGTTTCCTTTTCCAACCAACCTAATTGTACTTTTGTCATTTCACCTGATTGTCTACTTCAGTGTATTTATGCAGCTCACTTATGCTAACAACCCGATAAAGAAAACGAGTGTCATAGTTAAGCCATTAAATCAAAACGGAATCTACAAACGCAACCTTTCACCTTTGGAAAAGCTCTCTCCCCTCTTCAATATCGAGTCAAACCACGCGCGGAACCATGGGGCTCGGGGAAGTCCAATGCGAGAACCAGCGATCCAAGTTAATTCGAGCCCACGGAAATTGCAATCGATGGAAATGTCAACGATGGTATTTGAGTAGCAACTTTCTGCTTCGAATTGCTGCAATTGCGTGGATGCGTAGGTGCGTTGCGTTGCATTACGTCACGAGTTTCGAATTGCCGGCAGAGTTGGGCATTATTCGGCTAAATTTTCATTCGAATAAGTATTCGAATAAATTTGTGCGAATAAATTTTGATTCGAATAATCTTCGAATCAAAAATTCGAATAAAATGAAATTATTCGACAATAACGAATAATTTTTTATTTGACTGAAAATTTATTCGAATAATTTCTTATTCGAATAAAAATTTAGTCGACTCAACGGACGAATAAAATGATCACGTGATTTCGGCGATGTATCGTCACACCACTGACTGACACCCGTGAGACCTAATGTTTTAGGTTAAATAACTCTTGTCATACCTCGCATGACAAGCGAGCCGATGCCGTTGCCTCCAGAAGAGAATACTTCTTTAAGGCAGGATTTCCTCGGCTCGTTCAGTCGTATGCACACACTTAAAGACACAAAACGTCCAAAAGTATGTTGGACACAGTACAGACTTCCATCGATAGATGTCGGGTATCACATTTATTCGTCGTTCATTCAGGTCGAATAACGAATAAATTCTTATTCGAACGAATCTGCCTAGAATAACGGTACAGATTTATTCGCGAATAACGAATAATTTTTCGTCGAATAAAATTGTCATTTGTTATTCGCGAATAAATCTTGGGGATTTATACGAATCCGTATTCGAATGAAAATTTAGCCGAATAATGCCCAACTCTGATTGCCGGTATATTCCGTTACCTGATTATTGACGGCTGAGGGAGCTACTTAGTTGCACGAGAGCGAATAACTTAATTACCTGCCTAATATTATAAACGCACGATAAAGTGCAGCAAGGTGCTTGGAAACGAGCAAGCAATAGGTATAGAAAATATTCCGTTCCATCGTATTCCCAAGACTAGCATGAAAATGAAGGCCGCTCATTGTTAGCTTATAAACAACGCATAGATACGCCTCGAAGCGAAACAATTCCGACAGTTTTACTTCACCGTGGAGTAGTACCTATCTCTGGACAACTGTTCTCTTTCGTTATCGCCTTAAAACCAAAACTTGAACAAACAATCACACCGATTACCGACGAGGTCAGAAAGCACAGGCAATGCTTCCTGTGAGAATTTCAATTTTAAAACAGAAATCCCCTATGGAATCACGCCAATAAACAGGATACGAGATTTTATGTTGATGTATGCAAACTTTTGATTTTGTCGAGTGGCGGTAAAAGGAAAAAAATCTCCCGCGATATTGCCGAGCAGAAACCTAACTCGGACCATCATCGGTGTAGTTTAGAAAAAAAAACCGAGAAGATGAAACGGCGAAGGAAAAGGAGGAATCGATAGTGTAAGTAAGGAGTATCTAATGGTACAAGGATTTCGCGTCACTCATGAGAATCTACTAAATTGTAACAGAGAAAGTCAAGCGTCCGTGGCCTTTTCTTCATTTGCCGATGGAAGATTGAACAAAGCTGGAAAATCGATAGTCTTGCTGCAACTTCTGTACTTACTTCCGCGAAGAACTCTGTCATGAAGTCATCTTGCCCGCCGACGTTGACGGACACATCGTCCGCCACGTCATCGTCGTCCGACTGGGCCTGAAAACCAACAAATACATCGTTATTAATCGATCTTCGCTCGCAGACAAATACTTAATTTATTTAATTATCACTTTAGCGGTACGTCGATTTTACCTAATGACAGTACAGAACGATAATCGATATCGTCGACAAATCGACATTGCCAACTAGGTGCGCGCCGCAATGTACCTGCTATACTTTAGTCTGTCATAACGAAATTGTGCTACTTGTGCGAATATGAATGACAAACTTTTGTAGTGCCTATATCTAAGTTGAGATTATCGATCGAGCGCTCTTATTACAACATATTACACGTGTAACTGATGTTTCATCTGTACGACCGATATCTGCAAACCTACTTGAAAACATAAACAAGAAACGCACCTATCCTCGGTCCCTTTACTTTCTATAAAGAATTCGCAACTCGTATGTACATCGAGAACACTAATACATATTACGTTATACGAAACATAGTGGTTTTTATGTTCCTAATGTTCTTCTCCATGTGTTGAAACTTGTGGAAAGAGAAAACCAAACTCCTTTGTCATAAAGAAACATTCAAGACACAATTAACGAGGAGGGATAACGATCGGAGCAGTGTAGTTCGAGGTACACTCGATCGATACTCGACACACGCGAGTACGATCAACGAAATGTATGTATGTATGTACACGTACGCGCCGCATAAACAGTGAAAGAAATAGAGATTAGGTTCGTTAGAGAACGACGCATAAATAATGATGGTGCGCTACCAAAATCCGGTGACTTCTTAATTTTTTTATGAAAATCTCGAATTTTTGCGGACCATATCAGTGGTTTGCGCCGAAATGGCACATGTTTTACATATCCTGTAATTTTTTCTAAGTCGATCTGAACCTCCATTCGTTCGCAATCGGGAAAAAATGAACAGAAAAAAATATTCGAGAAAAACGCGTTTAAAGTTTCTGGGCAAAGGCGACGCTATTTATTCAAGGCGGTATTTTATTCAGAAAAGATAGTACTTTCAGAAAATGCAATAAAAAAATCGAATTTTCGACTGCCTATTTAGTCCCCTTAAGGCTATTATATGTATTTCGCTACACCCACCGATAGTAGAATCGCGGACCCAGTGCGATCGACGCCCGCGCTTTTCTTACCACGAATAGACACCCTCTCGAAACAAGCCTTTTCGAACTCGCAATTTTAATCGGCCACACGAATATTCCTCTACCAAGCCATTATATACATCGACCTCTCTCCCTGTCAGCCCTTTGTTCGTACCTCCTTAACCTACCTACTTAACCACCTATCGAAATGCCGAACAAGCGAAATTCCCTACCTATTTAACATCGTCGACCGAACGTCCGTTGCGCGAACCAACCAAACCCTTAAAGCCCGAATTACTTTCGTTCACGAACGCCCAACATTCCGGTGACATCGAAAGCTTCAAGAGCCGTCGTTACCCAGGTTGTTAGCGCTAATCTCGGCTTATACATATGTACATATTAAATCTTAAGGATAGCAACTACTTTTCTGGAATATTTTCTTTCATTCCTTTTCATTGCGTGCTTTGCTACCGAACCTTCCACACACATTCCAATCAAGTATGTAGAAGAGAGCGATGGAACTGATCAGTTACAAGATGACTCTCCGAATAATTATTACTCGCAGCTACGAATCGGGAACTCTAGCGTTTCTATCACGCGACTTGCGACAGAGCCTTGACGAGACCAGTAGGAAAAGAACATGTCTGCAACACCGAGGACGTTTGCACAGCAGACAAACAATCCCGGAATAATCCAAATACAAATAGGCGACAATTCAGTAATTTTCAATTAGATCCGAGCAAGTATGTTTGCGCTTCGAAACGAATCGTAGTTGTGTCATAACTTCCGCGATGTATCACGAACAAATGAAATTTTAGCAAATGCGAGAAGGTTAAAATCCTTGGGATAAACGAGGACAGAATGAAAATCAGTCGCGATCAGTTAAAGCAAGCAATATTATTCCAAGGACTAAACGTTTCCAAGGAAAATATTTAGTGCCGCCCAATTAATTCACCGAATGCATCAATGACTGAAGATTTAAATAAAAAGGGCACGCATCAAGTTCCAGATCTATGCGCGCGATCAGATATGCTTAATTTTCATAAATGTCATTCGACGGCTGAGTCATCGACATTCGCTCGCTATTCATACATATGATCGGTCGCCTAACTCTCTGTCAAAGCTCCTAACATCAGTTCACGATGCTGAAACAGTGTTGCTGTAGCCAAAGTAAATCTTCCCTGAGAATTCATTTATGAGGACGCAGTTGTGCCGGTAACGGGAACTCTGTCATCGTTACGAAATAAACGATGACGAAAAACATATATTGGCAAACACCTGTCAGCCACAGGAGGCACTGAATTCTCACTCTTTCCTTTTCCCCTTAACCCCTTCCACTCATTCCCCCGACGCCACCCTCCCGGTCCCTCTCCCCTCTCTCTCTCTCACACTCGTTCTCTCTCTCTCCCGTCCCCTGTCTCTCTCGCTATATGTACATATCTTTCTGAATTTCTCTCTATCTAACGTATCTATCTGTGTGCCTCTCTGTTCAACTACTCGACGTTTGACAGACAACGGCTGACACCTCGGAAACGCCTTTTCACTTTTTTCCTCGGAAAACAGACACATCCGGGATCCGGGCATGGATTCGATCGGTGACATGCATGTCATTTCGAACAGAAAAATTTATCCGATTTCATCGAAAGTAATGGCAACGAGTTTGCACATCTACACTGCCGTAATAACCCCCAGTAGTTTATACGTTAAAAGAATAATACGAGCACGAAACTGGGAACTTAAGAGACAGAGACACATAGAAAGATGTTACGACGAGCAGTGAGACGAGACAAATTCAGAGAGAGAGAAAGCGCGCGTTTTAAGAGATGAAAAAGAAAATGGTAATGGGAAAGAGAAAGAGAAAGAGGAAGGGACAGTTGGAGAAAAAAGAAAAGAGGGGAAATGTAAAGAGGCAGCGAAAAACAGAGAGAGAGAAAGAAAAGAGGGCGAGAGAGAATTAACCAGCAGAGACTAAGCTGACTGTCGAGTGAATCGACTTGGTTTCTCGTCAAATATACGTAGCTAGTTGAGACTCACCGCGACGAGGGCTGCTAATCTATCCTTGGTCATGGCGAGGGTGACGAAGAATTGCGAGTCAGCGAATGTACGGACTGAAAGGACTAGCGACTAATCCCATTCACAATTTTATCCATGTACGACGGGCACGGCCACTAAAAACTAAAGGAAACGGACGCACTAGCGGCGAGAGACACGATCGTAAAATCGATACACTCACGAACTCGCCTGCTTCTGCAGTGCCGTCCGTTGTAGTACGCATGCGCCGGTGACGTCAACCCTCCCCAGGGCCGAACTTACATTTTCTTGTAACCCCATCCTATCCAGTATCTATCTATATCCAGTGGTGGGTCCGTATTTTACCTAACGTAGGAAAGTGAATTCTCTACGTGTAGAATAAGACGTAGTAAATAGCTTAACTTCATCACGTTCATGTATTTTACTGTATAAAATCATATTGTTTGACAAAACCGTTGCAGACTGTGGAACGCCATAACCTTAATGCGCATATCGTATTTATTAAATTCAGAATTGCAACAACATACTTATTGTTGGATGATGAATTTTTCCAACCATCTAAAAGTAGTATTGCATCTTTGGATTCAACACCGATTATTGATTTCTTGTAATCTCGAAATTTTGCGATAAGTGAATTATTGGATTCAATTTATGAACAAAGTTCCTAAAGATTCAATAATACGAAATGGAATGTTACATCCAAAGAAATAATTTGCTAAAGCTTTATCAATTTCTTCAGAATCCATCTTTTGCGCACCGAAGATATGAAATTTACTAAAAAATTTCAAATTATTTATATTTTTTATAATTACATACATTTCAATCTTTCTTTTTAAAGTAATTTAAAATATTGTGGAGTAAAATTCAATGTAATAGCTAGGTAAAGGTAAATAGTTTGTATTTGAATTTTTGCCATTGAATTACATTTTCTACATTTTATACAATTATCTACATTTTTTACGCGTGTCACGTAGTAAATTCGATGTAACGTAGTAAATATAACACTGCCTATATCCATCTATCCACTTCGCACCACTCAGCACACCACTTCCCACATCTATTCCCATGTAACAATTTCTTAACGATCATAAAGAAAGCTACAAATAGCAACAGACCTAGAATAAAATAATTCTTTCGATTCTAACGTCGGCTACTTGCGAATTTGTAAACAGTTTGCTCTTAAAAAATGTATAAGTTACGAAACCAGCTCAAAGAAAGTTAATCGTCACATTTTAATTAATCTCACTTCATTCTGTTAAATTGAAACGATTATTTTGTCGTATTAACGAAAAGGAAAGGAAAAGAAAAGAGAGAGGGAATACATTAAAAGATAACAAAGCTACAAATTATCATGGATTTCACCATTTCAACTTATCGACAGTGAAGTTTATCGTATCGTTCCGTAGCGTTTTTTGGTTATTTCATAGAAAAGTGTAAACATGTTAAGCTTCAATTTGTAATCGTTTGTAATATTGCTTGTTCGAATTTGATATTTGCCGCCTTAAGTGTCCAACGGACTTAGCGCACCCTCGTGTGAAAACGCTTCGTTCACGTATGTATGTACATCACGAACATATCTATTTAGTGGCATGCGACTCTTTCACCGAAACCTAAAAATCTTCGGTATGTACCGGCTCGGTATGGCGCGCATAAAATAGATGTCGCTCCATCGTGACATGTTTCTTGTGAAATTTTTTAAAAATTCACTTCACACGCATTATTTTGACCACCGAATGGCAGAAATATTCAAATTGATTTTTTCTCTGTTCCGGCGAGCGGACCATCGCTTTAACTTGGTTCTAGTTGTATTTAGCGAATGATGAGAAAGCGGACCCCTACTGGTCGAGTCAAAGGAACGCCATTGTGAGCCATAACGACTGTGTCGCAGGGTAAGTTTTATCGGTCATTTTCACGTACACGTCACTTGCCGGGAAATTTTGTATCTACGTCCTCGGATTTCCATAGTTTTAATGCAAATTAACAGCCAACTTGATCGATCCTTCGTAATTTCGGTAAAATTGCACACGCTCGAGTATCGAGATTAGCGCGAAAGTTGTCTGTGGTAGAACGATAGGCGCCATTCTCTTAGGGGAACGTGGTGAGTTTTGTACGTCGGTTTGCTGCCTCTGCCAGAGCGCGGGATACTAGTCAACCGGCTTCCCAAACTATCGTCGAAAGTACAGTCAACTAACAATTCGGTAGGTGTGTTTAATAGTTAGAAAGTCGTTTCTATTCTCTTTAAGTTCTGTTCGATCGACGAGCCGTCGATCACGTTTTTAACGCGTGATGCGGTACGGTGCGGTGCGGTGTGGTACGTTACGGTAAGATCTATTTAATCTAGTGCATTCGAGCAATTTCGAAATCACGGGTTCCCTTAACGTTTGCGATAGCGTGGCCGGTTCGTCTGTCGCGATAGTTAGCCAACATCGTTACACTAATTTTTTTCTAAGCGTTACGAGTCATCTCTGACGTGGAATAAATTTTCCTTGGTTAACGAGCCTTTTATTAAGCCTTGCCGTTGATTTTTCAGATTCTCGTCGATTTATTACTTGGATTAATTGTTCAAGAACAATTTATCAAAATGGCACAGGAAGCCGATATGCCTACTTTCAAGTGTGTTTTGGTTGGCGACGGCGGTACTGGGAAAACTACATTCGTAAAACGACACTTAACGGGGGAATTTGAGAAGAAATACGTCGCGACATTGGGCGTAGAGGTACATCCTTTGATCTTCCACACGAACCGAGGGCCGATTCGATTCAATGTATGGGACACGGCTGGCCAAGAGAAATTCGGTGGTCTGCGAGATGGTTATTACATTCAAGGACAATGTGCCGTCATTATGTTCGATGTTACGTCAAGAGTGACATACAAAAATGTACCCAACTGGCACAGAGACTTGGTACGAGTTTGTGAAAATATACCTATCGTACTCTGTGGAAATAAAGTTGACATCAAGGATAGGAAAGTGAAAGCCAAGAGCATTGTTTTCCATAGGAAGAAGAACTTACAGGTAGCAAGCTAATTTTAATATGTAATTTTTTCTTACCATTCCATCTTAAACTTATTTTCCTCTTCCAGTACTACCGATCGTAGTTTATAAACTTAACAATCAATTTCATCCCGCTTATGCGTTTTATTTTTTATATGGTGAATATAAAACCTCATACATTCGCGTTTGATTTCAGTACTACGACATCAGTGCGAAAAGTAATTACAACTTTGAGAAACCTTTCTTGTGGCTAGCACGTAAACTGATCGGAGATCCAAATCTGGAATTCGTTGCTATGCCTGCTCTTCTTCCACCCGAGGTTACCATGGATCCACAATGGCAGCAACAGATCGAAAAAGATCTCAAGGAAGCCCAGGAGACCGCGTTACCAGAGGACGACGAGGATCTTTAGTTTGTTGAATCGCGCGTATGATCCAACCGGAGGCGAAGCGCGTTACGTTTCTCCGCCTCCGCGGTAGATCGAAGATTCTTTTCTTTTCGAGGAATTAAGATTCACGTACAGTTTAAATTCGATACCTAACATTAACAGTGACAAAAATGTTTCTCTGTTTTAAAGAAGGGATAACAAAAAAATTGAACGTTGCTTTCGCGCGTCAACGTAAAACATATAACGTCTGATTTTACACGAGTATCACATTGTTCGAGTATAACTTTTTCTCTTCCTGGTACAAGCTTAGGGTTCCATCGATGTACTAAGACTTCAAAATTTTACGCATCCAGGTTACAAAAAAAAAATAGAAAAAAGAAACTGGTCGATAATCGACGCTGTGCTTACTCCATATTCTTTCTTCACTTGCATATTATGAATGTGTATGCGTGAGTGCACGTATGCTGTGCGAAACGATGTGTTTAATGTAATCGACATGAAACGTACTCAAAACCAATTTGTCAGCCCACTCTAAGGCATAGCGTTGAAATGATTAAATTTCTCTTATTAGTTTTATGGTATGTACCTAATACAGAAAGAATATATGTAATTCGTAAAAATTGCCAACTTTCGAACGAACGAACGCGCTGAACTACGAAAGTAAAAGGATTAATTCTTTAAGGAAGAATCTCTCGATACGGACAGAATACTAATTTATAAAAGTCACTGTTTACACGCGCGCGAATACAGACGAGAGGAGGAGGGGGGAAATTGAAAAATCTCCAAAGTAGTCCAATTTTTACCAATTAATAACATAACCTTTGCTGCTACTTTACATACCAGTTACACGATGGTAAGGGAATAAAGAAAAAGCATAGAGAAATTTATTTATGTACAGAGAGTGAATTTAAATACTTGGGATCGAACACGCGCACACACAGTGAAGGAGCTAGCCACTCCTAGGCGCTTCCTATATCTCCTTCGCGCATCGCACGTAGGAAGGGCCGGTTCATTTTTTCACTGCGTGTGTCGTGGGTGGACCGAGAGATTGAAATTCACTCTCTGTATCGATGAAATGAATAAAACTGCGATCGTTCTGGCAAGCAATACGCGACTTTTAGACACATTTGTGTATTTTGGAATAATGTTTCGATTGGTGCAGAGTACGGTTTGTAGTCAGTTGCGCCTGTCCCCACGATAATGAGGACTGTTTACTATTTTTATAAGCGAAGGTGAATGTATGATTTGTTCAACTTAAATTATATATAAACAGTGTTTTTCTTTTCTATACAAAACATTCGTTTCGTTGGAAGACAGACGGAGCATTACACACGTCCAATTCCCTACTTCCCTCGTTTCACTGGTAAGGAGAATACGCGCGAGTACATGCATACTTACATGTTGAAAAGTGTATGTAGGAAGAGTGACTTTCAATCCCTTTGACCGATTCACCACACACATAGACGCGCAGTGAAGAAGCCAGCCCTTCGCAGGTGCGATGCGTAATGGAGATATAAGGAGCGCTCAGGAAATACTGGCTCTTTGCTGGCGTAAATGTGTGCGATGGATCCGAGGGGTTGAAATTCACTCTCTGTACCATAAAATTCCTCATGGACATTTCATGAGCAAAGTAAATTTCAGAAACGAGGAAAGCGAAACACGTCTAATCGAGTGTTTCATTGTTCTGCTGAAAGCAGCTTGTACCAATGATGTATTGGATTCAATAAATCATGACTGAACTGTTTTTCAAAGTTAAAATATTTTTCAACTGCTCACACGTGAATCTGACGATGGTTTCACTATTTATTAATCACGTTGAGAAACGCGTGAAGAGAGATAGACTTGTAACGAAAGATGTTACTCAAATCTAAAAAAAAACACGCACTCCACCCCTCCCGTGTACTCTAGTAATTCATGAAAATAATGCAGGAATTGGGAAATGGAAAGATAGCGAAATAATATGCATCGTAACGAGCAACCTGCACAGGCGTCTGACCTTTGTCGCGATTGGGAACTGACTGAGTGTGTACATTGTACACGGTTCTCAGGTGACTTGACCATTATTGGAGGTTGTTACCGAGAGCTCGAGTGTTTCCAAGGCAAGTTAAAAATGTGTTTGGAGACATAAGTATGTATGTACATGTATAATAAATTTGCGAGACAGATTATCGTGCTTCGCCAGTCTCATACTCGATCTGTTTCTTTTTCTCGCAGCGACGTGCTTACAGCGAGAGAATAACCATGTGCATACATACAGCGCTAAAAGGGAACACTTTACTAATCTATTTTGTGCATATCAAAACCGTTGATTTTTCACAAAGCCAGTGTTTTACTCGCGTGACTAAAGCTCCAATAAGACGTTAGGTCGATCTTATACCTCGTCCAGGATTATACAAATAGGAAGAAAAATCAGGTTGCGTTATGGACATGTGGAAACGACCATTCCAGTGATACTACATTTAGAAAGAATAAACTGTTTTGTACGAGAACAGTTTATTAAGTGATTCATGTAAGGGATGTTTTTTTAATTGCATATGTCTAAAATGTAGCTTGGAAATAAACATATATCTATAATAACACGTTGTTTAGTAGAGTCCATCAAACACTTAAAATTAATATGCGACAATAGCCGATGGAGTCATAGGAAAATGCATACGTACAAGAAATTTATAAAACTAACTGATTTTACAATACTACTAAATGTATATCTATTTCTTCACGACTCGGGTGAATGACAGCGTAAATTGATTATTAGAATTAATTTCTTATGTTTGTAAGAAATGCAATACTTTAAACTTGCACCTTCTCTTTCTTCACTTTCTTTTTACCTTCAAGAATCTGGGCTCGCTCGTCCTCTTTCAGTGGTTTCAAAAGACCTGTAATCACGCCGGTCGCCAAGGTTCTTCCTCCATCACGTAACGTGAACCGTTGTCCCTTCTCGCAAACCATTGGCCTAATTAATTTTAATACCGCCCTGTAAACATAAATCGTATTTGTTCCATATTCATTGTACAGTTAAGTTTCTCGAGAAATAAGAAATAAGCAATTATAAAATTTCTCGAGAAGGAACACTAGTTACAACAGCAGTACCGTGTTTAACACTTACGTGAAATCTTCACCAGGCATAACTAAACCTTTATTCGCCAAATTAATTTGGCCCATGACATCCCAGGTTTTACAAAACATTTGAGTTTGCATTTGGTGATTCATAGATTTGTTCCTACCTCCTTCCGCGCTCGTCAGCATGTATATCTGACACTCGATGTGATCGTGAGCTTTCATGGTACCTGGTTTGCACATTACCATACCTCTTCTAACATCCTCTCTCTTCAAGCCTCTAAGTAAAGCACCCAATTGATCTCCGGCTTCTGCTTCTTCCAGTATCTGATGAAACATTTCTATCCCCGTTACGGTGCTCTTCATAACTTTATTAAAGCCTATCAATTCGCAGTCTGTGCCTTTTTTCACTTTACCACGCTCCAATCTACCTGTAACCACCGTTCCTCTACCAGGGATCGAGTAAACACTTTCTATCGGTAGTAAGAAAGGTTTGTCCAAGTCTCTTATAGGAGTCGGAATATGGGAATCGATGGCATCCAATAATTTCATTATAGCGTCGTGTCCTATTTCCGGTTTCTTGCCTTCTAACGCGCAAAGAGCGCTGCCTTTAACAACAGGTACTTTATTTCCGTCGTAGCCCATTTCAGTCAGCAAATCTCTAATCTCCATTTCTACTAACTCGACCATTTCTTCGTCCGCAGCATCCACCTTTAAAAAACGAGTACAGTTTGCGTTATAAATCTGCTACCTTGACCATTGTCAGAATCTTTAGAGTTTCTTCTTAATTAAAAGAAGATTTTCTAACGGAAGGATCTTACCTTGTTGATAAAAATAACAATGTGTTCGATACCAATTTGTTTGGCTAAAACTAAATGCTCTCTCGTTTGGGGCATAGTGCCGTCGGTGGCTGCGACTACAAGAATCGCACCATCCATTTGTGCTGTGCCGGTAATCATATTTTTAATATAATCGGAGTGTCCTGGACAATCGGTGTGGCCATAGTGACGATTGTCCGTTTGATACTCTATGTGAGCCACGTTGATAGTAATACCACGTGCCTTTTCCTCCGGAGCATTGTCGATGTCGGAGTATTGTTTGATTTTTGCTAGTTGCTTCTCTGATAGAACTAACAAGAGCGAGAATGATTATTATGGAGACGACGATGTTTTAGGAAAGATTCCGAGGAAATACGAAGAAACGGACGATACCTCTAGTGATAGCTGCAGTTAGTGTTGTTTTTCCGTGATCAACGTGACCGATCGTACCGACATTACAATGTGGTTTGTCTCTAGCGAACACTTTCTTCTCGGCGTAGAATCTTTGCGCCGTCACACACGGTAAAAACGTCCCGGCACATAACTGACTACGAAATTGCTGGAAGAAAAGAATGGAGTTCAGCCAAAGATTTGGTCTAACGAATCGCGAGAATTATACTAACATCGCCTTACGTGTTTAACAAAATGCTCGATATAAAACAACTGCCTCATTGTTTGCCTGAGTACTGGAAAAAAAAGAATCGTTAACACTTGCAATTCTATCTGAGTCGAAGCATTTTACACCTTTGTGGAATCGAATTGGAACACCATGATCGTTTCTACTCTCGCTTTCACACTTTTCTCTGAGAGCCGAAAACGATTTAGTCATGGAAAGGTGTGAAAGCAAGATTTTCTTCGATCTTCGATCTACCTACCGGGATTTATAATTACTTTCCCACAGTTAACCGCCATGGTATTTCGGAGATTTTCTTTGTACTTAACCTGTACTTGGTAGAGGGATTTTCTCGCGTTTTAGACCAACGCAGAGACCATGCATGCAACAACGACGCAAGCGGCACGAGCGGATAAAGTACCGAACCAGTTGCGTAACTTTTCTCTTTCGATACCGTTCAAGTAGGTATGTAGAATACAAGAATTGTAGAATACAAAACCGCTTGAGAAAGATAGCGTCTTCCATTCCATTCCATTCTTTCATCCCAAGCCGAGTCTGCCACGATTCTTTCGAAATAACCAAGGCACAAAAAGAAGTTCATATTAAAATCACACCTTCCTTGGCTCGAACTTAACAGCGCGACGATCGTTGCGAATTGTGATGGTAAATTCGCGGGGGGTGACGAAATGTGAAGTGGAATCTCTTACTGACAATGGGAAGGAAAGGAGCCACGACGTAAATACACACGCGATGAAATTAATAACCGAGGCCTAATTAATTCTGAAAGAATAACGAGCCATGGAACGGAAAAAGAAGGAACGGTGTCGAGCGGGAACGGGGGGTGTTATTATCGTCGTTATAGGATAATTCTCAGATACTTAGGCAGATAAAGACGCATCCATGGTGAAATAGATAAATTAGGAGAGATACCGAAACGCAGCAGGTATACTTTACTATCCTCTACTCTCGCATTTCGAAGCTAATCACGAGTAAAGCGGTGGTTCTTTCGAATGCTCCTCTCGGTACTACATCGCCACGTGAATGGATATGAAAGTGAATTATCACTGTGGTATTACCCATTTTTTATTATGGGTATTACCCATAATTTTCTGGCTGCCAAATATCGAGGATATTTTTTAGTACTTTTCCACTTGTTGATACGTATGTGTTTACAGGTTTACGGGATTTCCTTTAGGGTCCTTTACCCCACATTCCAGGCCCCGCCCCTCGTCTCTTCAGTCTTCCAGCGACTGGCTGAAACAAAAGAAGTCGGAGCTTCGCTCGACCCCCCATTTACATTCCGACGTAGTTGATCGCGCTGCTTCCTGTTCCTCGAGTTCCGCTTCCCGCTTTTCGTTTTCCGTTGCTCTTTAAGCAGTTTTCAGCGACGGTGGACAGGTCTCGGCTTGAGTCACGGACCGGAAATTAAGCCGTTGCATTCTCGGGGCATGCCCATATTGTCCATGGGGGAAACGACTGGGGATTGCGTCGCGTCAGAGCGGCAAGCAGAGATACCGTTTCCTCTCGCGCGACCATTCCACGTAATCACAAAGTAAGGCCGCACGCAACCGATTGAATGAGGTGGCAGCGGGGGTTGGGAGGTGAGCTAGCAGGCGACAGAGGAGGGCTTCGAGGTGACTGAGGTCGCGTCTTTGTATCTCTCGGTGGAATACCAATGTATTTCGAGACGGCTAGTGCGTGAGACGAATTCTTTATCTGTCTCTTCCCTTTCCTTTTCCTTCTGTTTTCCTGTCGCGTACAGCTAAGGACTCGACAATTCAGTCTCAAACTTTGGGGGTAAAAAGTAAAGACGCACGTAATCTCCCAGTAGAAACCTTGTCTAGGAAATATTACGGCGCCCGCAAGGGAGGACAATTTAGACGAAAAAATCGAGACCGAGACCGAGACCAAGACCGAGACCGAGACCGTGATCGAGGTGGGAGAGCGAGGGAACGCGGTTGTGTCCGCTTTTCCATCGTTCGTGCACGAGGGTCGAAAGTCGGTGGGAGCTGCTTAGTCTGCTTTCAGTCATCCAGAAGAACGCGCGAACATCGCGCACGCAAGAATCGACCTTGTTCGCGTTGTTACCTCCAGAAACCACCCGAGTTGAAAGACTCTCGTCTAAAAGAATCGTGCGGTCTAAGTCCAGCAGCGGACACAGCAGAAACATGCTTGGAAATCGTGGGGCGATTTTCTCGCTCTGCTTCACGATCAACAACTTGGTGAGTTTGGACAAATAAATCGCTTTGTCACGAACGATCTCTCCGGTTAGGAGTTTCGATAGGTCGTTGCCCTCGCCAATACTTGAATCGTCAACACTGTTAACACTGTTAAGGCTTGCACTGGCCGAGACGGTTCGCGAAAGAAAATTACGAGCTGCGCGTTGACGGGCAGCTACTTAGATAACGGTGCAGGACACGCGTATACGCGACGCGGTTGTCGCATTCTTTCCGAGCATCTAGCCTCGTCTCGTTAACCGCGGATCTTGCAGCGGTCTTCGTTATTATACGCTCTTCACGGGCCGGGGTTCTTCTACAATGATCGGGAGCTTCTGGCTCCTTTATCGCTTCTTCCGTGTTACATTCGCTTTGTTTGCCGCGGCTTTCCCGCGCCAAATTGCAAGGCCTTTGTTCGACGATCGTGAGAATCTTGGAGACGATCTGCAGCATGCGCGAGGCACGCGAAATGTAAAATAGAGAAACCCTTGGCACTGTGGAAACACGTGTCGACGATTCTATTCAATTCGTTTTAGTCTACAATTTTGCTAATTGACAAGGAAGCGTTTGGCTGAAGAGAAGATTTAGAGAGAGTGAGGCCTGGTACAAGTTTGATGATTTTCAGCTTGCGATCTTGTGTTCGCCAACAACGAGAAGCACGAAACTAGGCGACGAGTGCACCAGAGATGAAGATTGCGAGCGAAGTGTGGTCGGTAGCTTCTGTCGTCTCGGTTATTGCCGTTGTCGGCCTTACTTCGCCGGGTACAACAACACATTTTGCCTCGAGGGTGAGTATCCCCCTGTCCTCTCGAATCGTTATCACAGAGTCGAGAGATAAGTAAGCATTCCTTGATATTTCTCGAATGCAGCAACACTTTTGGGACAAGAGTGCCTGGTCGAGGAGCAGTGTTCCCTGAAAGTGGCCAACAGCGGATGTTTCGGCGATGTTTGCGGTTGTAAGGAAGGGTTCCTCCAATTTCGCCGGCACACATGTCTGGGTCGTAAGTAAACGTGCTTTCGATAGAATCGTTCTGTACACATCTAACGAGATATTTGTCACAAAATTTCAGCGGCGAAGCTCGGCGAGGTTTGCTACGAGCACGCTCACTGTCGCCTCTGGCAGGAGAATTCCCACTGCGACTTTCTGATACCTGATCTGTTCGGTCGTTGTCAGTGCACGGCGCCGATGCGACGCGAAAAGGATATCTGTCGGCTGGACGATCTTGTCAGACCCCCGCCTCTCTACGATCAAGCTTTAGAAGCACAGCCGGGCAACGTGGAGAGCGACCAAATTCTGAGCTCTGGCGATCGGCGGGACGAAGAGACAGGTAACGGAAACAACCAACAAACCTTAGTATAATCACCCGTAATAATGATCCACGCGCCTATTTACCAACTTTGCATACCTTCGCAGGCGTTCAAATTGCTTGGTTGAAAAACGACACGATTTTCTCATCGACGGAAACACCCGCTCTCCTGGTTCCTGTGAACCTTATCACCACGGACGATTCGACCCAATCCCCAACTGTGTTAACGCAAAATAGCTACGGGCAGAACGCTAGCGACGACGATGATTCCATCGTGGTCGAAGCGATCACCGAGTCCACGGCAACGTCCAGTTCGCTCCCCGGTTGGTCGTCAGGTATGCTAGATAATAGAACGAATACAAGGTGCGACTCGTAGCTACAGATTCAATCACGTGGTTCGCAGGACCCGCGAAAACGGATCGCCATGAAACGAGCACAGCCACCGCCGTGAGTTTGGGACTGGATTGCACTTCGGATCTCGAGTGTCGGCTAGCGGACCCGTACTCTAGGTGCATCGACGGCGTGTGCGACTGTGGCTCCCAAAGGAACGCGAGCTGCTCCGCGAGGAGCAGGGGCTGCGCGCCTGGTACGTTTCAATGCAGGAGCTCCGGTCACTGTATCAGCTGGTTCTTCGTCTGCGACGGGAGAGCAGATTGCGCGGACGGATCGGACGAGCGGTGCACCGGAGTCGAGGCTGAATGCCCGGCGCAGGCTTTCACCTGCGAGAAGAGCAAAGTTTGCGTGTCGAGGGCGCAGCTCTGCGACGGCAGTCGAGACTGTCCTCACAGCGAGGACGAGATCGGTTGCAACAATAGACGAAGTGAGTATCTAAGTCGACGCTTGCGGACACGTAGAACTACAAATTTATTTCGAGTGGTCTCGTAGAGTGCCCCGAAGGTGCGTTCAGGTGCAACAACGGGCAATGCCTGCCGGCCTACGAGTTCTGCAACGCCGTGGTCTCCTGCCGTGACGGAAGCGACGAGCCGAGAGGAGCTTGCCGAACCCGAAACCGCACGAGGATCTCGTCGAGGCATTGCCCTTTCAGGTGCGACAACGGAAGGTGCCGCTCGGACGCGATCACTTGCAGCGGTCGCGACGGCTGCGGCGACGGCTCTGACGAGAAACGATGCTCTGTATGCAGTCAGTATCCACCTCCTGAATCTTCATTTTTCTCGTTACTTTTTTAAATACGTCTCGCGGAAGGAAACTCACATCCGCAAGAATCATTACCGCGCGAACGAGATATGTACTTGTACAGCTGGAAATGTACTCGCAAATGTTGATGATAAGTTACAATCTCATCGTCGGAAATGTCACGTGTTTCTTCCGTTTCAGGATGCCCGACGTTCGTTTAGTGCGCTCGGAAAACGACGGAAGACGACAACCGGGGATAGTAGGAATCGATAACGACGCGCGCGATCGTTGCAAGCGGCACGGAACACGACCAAAGACTCTTCTGGACCTTTCTAGACACCTCTGGAAGATGAAAAGACGAACGTTGGCGCACGTTTACCAAAGGAGAACGGCTGTAAGCCTGTTCTCTTCTCCGTTGTACTTGTCGAAGCATTTTTCTAATAAAATTAAGTAACGGGAATTCGTTTTCTCGCGCTTGTTCGCGCGTAAACCTGCAAGAGAGATTTCGCTTACGCGCGCAAGGGGAGAGATTCGCCAAGTGGGCTGAAAGTCCATTTGACCACGTTTCGGTCCGACATGGGTAGTCAACTAGTTATCCGCGGCTGCGCTCATCGAGGAAAAATCTCGGGAGGTGGCGCTCATCGATAAGAGGCGACCCGCGAGCCGCGACCGTGCCTCGACCTTCCTCGGGCCAGTCAGTCGGTGCCAGGCGGCTCGCAACCAGCCTCGAGCCGAGTCTTGTTGACGGACAAGCGATATCCTACACTTGTGCGAACACCTCGGCCATCCATTAGCTGACCAGTGCTCGCTACTTGTCCACAGTCGCCACTCGTGATTTTCTAGAGAAACCGACAGTGGCAACCAGGTAGACTAATCGAAACACACCCTTGCCTCGCGTTCGTCGGTCTTCGTCGCTTCTCGCCGTGCGTCGCCCCCCTGCTCTTCACCCTTATTCCGCCGTTATATCTACGAACTGCGTTTCGTCGATGTTCACCACTATTCCCGTGTAGACTGAAATGGCGAACATCGACAGATATCGGGAAACTGGCAGTGATTGTTACACAATCGCGAGCAGACGCAGCAGTCGCGCGTTCAATTCAGGCTAGTTATACGTCTCGTGATTCGATAAGTGGTTGATTTGAAGCTTGAAGTTTGAAGGCTCACGTACACCAGCCAGCATGCTGGTCGCCTTAAAGATGCACGACTGTTGATTTTATACGGTATTGTCATTCGGATATAAAGATACAGATCGGACGCGGATGACAAGCCAAGTATATAAAGCGACAGGAAATATGAATTTCCTGTCGCTTTATATACTTGGCTTGTTTTTGCAAACGTAGATTGAGACGTAAGTGATCAAAGTAGGCACGCGAGTAAAGATTAAGGGGAGCCCTATTTGCGACCCTAGGAATAAGGTGATTCTTGGGAATTTTTTTTTGAGAAATTGTTGATCGGATCTTTTCCAAATTTTCAGGGTATTTTAGTTCATATTCAAAGAAGAAAAATTAATTTTGTCGTTACAAAGTGTTCGGTAGAAATGGAGATACATGAACACGTTCGTTGAGACTCGCGCGGCGGAGTTGCAAATTTGCGATTATAATGGTGGCCTCAATTTTTTCTTGAAATAAAAAAATCAAGGATTTTCTTATTTCTAAGTAGTAGGGTACACCAACCAGTAATTGACCGCATACCAGTGAATGACCATTAGACAAAGAAATGTCAATTATAAATTTAAAAATTACTATATGTTTATAAATGGAGTGTAGTTGCACGTTTAATATCCCATATTTTTAGTTATGCGTATTAAACAAACATTAATAAGTACGATTCTTAATAAAAGTATGCGGTCATTTACTGGGCTTCTCATTCAACAATTCGGTCATTCACTGGTTGGTTTACCCTATAATTACATTATCAATGAACCTAACAAACGAAAAAAAAGTTGATAGCTGGCAAATTGGTGCGACTTGAAAGAGAAAGTTACGATACTGCTTCAAGATATTTCATACTATTTATAGAAAGAGTCGTTCCATTCAATTTATTTATCAAAGCTTTAAGTCCGCCGAGAATGTGATTATACTAGAAATAAGAAAATCTTTGTTTTTTTATTTCAGGGAAGAATTGAGGCCACCGTTAGAATCGCAAATTTGCAACTCTGTTCATATATCTCTCTTTCTACCGAACACTTTGTAACAAAAAAATTAACTTTTACTGTTTAAATATGAACTAAAACACCCCGAAACTTTGGAAAAGATCCACTCAACAGTTTCTCAGAAAAAAATTCTCAAGTATCACCTTATTCTTATCGTCCTAAATAGGGTTCCCCCTTAAAGATCGCCCTCTTTGCGCCCGCCGCCCTTTTATTCTTTGTGTCTTGTTTGCCCGTTTGTTTTGTGATCGTGCTACGACAACCTGAGTATGTACATACATATGTGCCTGGACTAGGTCTCTATCCGTACCTGGATTTCATCAGCTGCGAGATCGAAAAAACGGATAAGCCACTAGTCGCTCGATGACTAGTGTCATTGCAAACGTTAGGCTCGCGTCGAGATGCTCTGGCGAACGACAAACGCGAGGTTGGGAGAATCGTTGAACCGCTGCAAATCGGTGAGAATCGGTGGCTCTCGAACGCCGCGATTATGCGTCCAACCAGCAAAAGGTCGCGCTTGGTCGAGTGCGTTCGCCGGCGACCCGGACTGGTTCTGTTGCTGTTACCGGCCGCGCTTTTAGCGAGCCTGTACGTTGCCTCGTCCGAGGTGGATTACGAGTTCGAGTCGCGATATCCGTCCTTGTACAAGTCGTACAACGTCGCGGAAGGTGAGTTGTTAGACTTTAGCAGTTAGAGCCTACTAGAGGGATCCAGGGCTGTTCTATAAATAGTTTGACAATGTCAGGATCGGTGGAGGGCTACCTCGTATGGAATCCGCGATGCCAGATGCTGTCCAAGGAGCCGCTGGACCCGTCCATCCGCTTCTACGTGAAGAGAGAAAGATTCGAGAGCTGCTCTAGCGAGGCCCGATTCACGAGACTGTCGAGGGACGAGAACGGTAGCTCAGTGCTGTTGCTGGACCCGGAAGCGACGGCTCACCATCCCGGCTTGGAGTGCTGCTGGTCGGCCGTTCTCAGATCAGAGAAACAACCGGTGGTGGAGAAGAAGAATAAAGACAGCAACTTCGACTCGTCGATCGTGTGAGTATCTACATAGGTATTAAACTGAATTCCACTTAAGAGTAGACTCGTTGCTCGCAACGATGACTCTGGGGAGGCTGTTGATTGGTAGGAAACCGGCAGAGAAAGCGCTACGACCAATCGCGTGCGCAGGCAGTAGTGAGAGATCGGTTGCAAATCGGTGGCAGCATAAGTCTTCTCTTATATGGAATGGTGTATAGGTATTAGATACATAATACATATATGCTATACTAGCTTTACTACTCGGCTTCGTCCGAAACTTAGATTCTGATTTTATAAAAAAAATTTATTTATACTTTTTTGTGAAAATAGTCACATTCATCTGGATTAGCTACATAGGCATAATGAACTGGGACACATTTTGTAACCCCAGAGTTTACCGTTCAAAAGGTTTTAGGTGACAGACAAACACACAAACACTTTCTGTTTTATATATTAAGATGTTTCGATTAGGGTGAAACGATGCGAGAAGTTGGACAGCGGAGCGACCATACGCGGCGACGTGGAAGCGGTGATGGTGAGCTGCCGGGTGAAATCGAAAGGGCGAGGCACGGCGAAGGGCAAGCAGATCTACGAGAACGTTCACCCGGTCCTGAACCTGGACAAAGTTCGTCAGCGTTTGCGAAGCAACGCGAGCCAACCGTCCAGCGTAGCTCTGTCGAGGAAGCTGAGCGTCCTCGTGCTCGGTATCGACAGCGTCAGTCGGCTGAACTTTATGCGTACTGCGACGACCACAGAGAAGCATTTACTCGAGACAGGCTGGGTCCGTTTGAACGGGTATAATAAGATGGCTGATAATACCTTCCCAAACCTGATGGCGATACTGACCGGTCAGAATCAAGCTCAGGCTTACTCGAGGTGCAAGCCGACCATCCCGTACAACTTGGACCGTTGTCCATTTTTGTGGCACAAGTTCCGAGATGCCGGCTATGTGACCGGTTACGGCGAAGACGAGACCGGCCTCAACACCTTCAACTATCTTAAAGTCGGCTTCGTCGAGCCGCCGACTGACTATTACCTTCGGCCCTACATGCTCGCCTGCGAAAAGCTTCTTAAAGTGAAGAAAAGGTAGGAAGTGGAGAGAGCGGTGGGAGTGATTTGGCCAAAATTCAATTTCTCAACTTCAACTTTACAATGTCATTTCTTTTCATATGAATTGACAACCCTCCGGAGCTTCTACATCCGCATGTTTTTCCTCTTTCAGATGATTCTTTGATTAGATATAATCGGGAAATTTTATGCGAATCTAATTATTTTAATTATTCATTAGAGTTCAGGTATTTATGTCATAAGCATTTTTCAG
Organism: Andrena chrysosceles; assembly: GCA_963855975.1. NCBI lineage: Eukaryota > Metazoa > Arthropoda > Insecta > Hymenoptera > Andrenidae > Andrena > Andrena chrysosceles. The sequence continues at coordinate 13,430,149 of OY979769.1, read as the reverse complement.
TCGATGTACAAAGAGTGCAATGTTTATATCAAATTAGATTTTGAGAGGGCTTATAAAAAAATTGGACTCCTCTTACATGAAAGCTTACACAATTGTTAACAATACTATGGGAATTTCAAGAGCAGTCTCCTACAGTCTTCAATTTAATGCAGACTTGTAGAAATGACGCTCGAGGTATTTGGGTGTGCTGGACGGGTACAGCTGCACACCCGCTTGAGGAGCGATTTGGAAGAAGCGGACGTTGTCATATGTTTTCATTGCGTGTATATGTATAATATTTATTTGTTTAGTTTATTTATTTTTTTAGTCAAAAATAATGTTAGAACAGATTCTTTTTCCCCTCTTCTTCTCTACTACACTTGTGCTTTTTACAAAAATATAAGTAGTTAATTGAATTCTGTGATGAGACAATAATTTGTGCGGAAAAATTGATATTCAATTTTAGCCACGAAATATTTTTCGTTAATAATAATACTGTGTTTTTATTAATAATTTGCGATAAATAGTCGAATTATATGATAGAAACTGAATTTGCATTGAAAAAAATTCAGGTTTTTAATTATGACTATAAGTTTGAAGTTAAAGTTATCAGCGACCTGAAAAGACATTGATCACCAAGTTTGAGAAAGATCATAATTTTGGCCGCTAAAAGTAGCCACGGCTTGATCACATACTCGTCCCTATTTCAGATTCGGCCTAAAGTATTGCACCGGCCCCGAGACGAGCTTCGACAGAATCCTCGATTACGCTGTAGAGTTCGCGCGGACCTTCATCGACCTGCCGTACTTGGGTTTCTTCTGGACGACCAGCGTCAGCCACGAAAACGCCAACGGACTCTCGGCGATGGATGGTCGACTGGTGAGCAAGCTAAGGTACATGGAGCGCGAGGGCGTGCTGAACGACACGATGATCGTGTTCCTGAGCGATCACGGGATGCGATGGGGACCGATCCGAAACACTTTCGTCGGCTGGTACGAGGAGAGGTTGCCGTTCCTCTATCTCTGGCTGCCGGAGTGGTTCCGAGCCGAGCGACCGGACGCGTACTCGTCGCTGCTCATCAATCAACACCGGCTCACCTCGCCGTTCGACCTTTACGAGACGCTCCGCGAGGTGTTGAGCCTGTCGGGTGGCCAAGCGGACCCCTCGCCGGCCTGCACCGGATGCCAAAGCCTGTTCGGCCCGGTGCCGCGGGAGAGAGGTTGCTCCGACGTCGGCATCTCCACCCACTGGTGCGCCTGCACCGCCTTCAAATCCGCCGACCCTCAAGATCCACTGGTCCTCGGAGGAGCTCGAGTCTTCCTCGAGCACGTGGACAGCGTCCTCGACGCAGACGCGTACAAGGACAAAAAGGGTAGACGGCTATGCGCGAAACTTCACCTCAAGAAACTCCATCGCGTGGATCGCGCCATCGACTTCGCCAACTCCACCGGCCTCGCCTTCTTTTACATGATTCAAGTCAGCCCCGGGGATGGCAAGTTCGAAGTCACTGTGCGATACCACGAGAATGGCACTTACACCGTGTCTGATCACGATGTCAGTAGAATCAATTCGTACGCCACATCTGCCAAGTGTCTCGATCGCGGAATGAAACAGTATTGCCACTGTCTCAGGTAGAGAACGGTTCGATCGCGGTGGCACCCATGTACGTACCGCGGCTACCAGCCAATCTGGCGATTGCCAACGTGCCAAAATCGAGCGCCGTCACACGATTCACACGAATATCTGCGAACTCCTCTGTGCTGTGAAACACCAAATTACGAATTACGAAGCATATCGGAAAGCTTGAATGCGACTGAGTAGTTGCAATCGCGACGAGATGCGTATGTATCGTGTGTACTTCGTACATGTCTGCACATTCGCATCTATATGTATAGGTATACTATATCTATATGTATATATACATATGTATGTATGTGTATATATATATTTTAATACGTCTTTAAATGCCATTTACTTACATACATCGAAGGCGCGCTGCGCCGCACGAAATGATATCGAGAACGGATGAACGTTTGTATGTATCTACTTAGTACCGAATCCTTCTATTTTAATTGATATTAAAATAATATTTGCGAACAACAAATTTACGAAAAAATTTGACCCTCTCCCCGACCATGAAATTTTATCGAAATGAATTAAAATAGGATTTAATTTAAAAAGAATTTGCGAAAAGTTTAGCTCCTCCAATTAGTAATTTTAACGTAATTAATTACAGACGAATTTTATTTCAACAAAATTTACGAAAAATTTAGCTCCTCCGCCTAGAAATTTGAACCTAATGAATTAAAATAGAATTTAATTTAACAAGAATTTGCGAAAAATTTAGGTGCTTCAACTAGAAATTTTAACGTAATCAATTAAAATAGAAGTTGTTACTAATTGTTAATTTCCCGATCAGCGCGCGTTACCCAACAACGATCCTTTTTGGAAAATGGATGACACTAAATAAACCACTTCTCGCAACATACTTGCATCTGCTTTTCTCGCTCATGTTCCTTCGACTCGCCGACGAGAATACACTTAGACTTTAAACTTTAACTGATCAATTAGGCATAACGTCCAAACTGAGGCGCGAGACCCGAATCATCTCCCGAGCCGCATCTTCATCCTCATCAGTGGTTGGCCGATGGAACGTCCCGTGCGCGTTGGTGCCGAACAACATAACCGTCACCGACTGTTTGCGGCCATGCGCGACTGCCACACCCCTTCGCACCAACAGTCCATCCAGAACCGCGACACCTTCGCAAAGATTGTCCAAATCGCAGCTCGAGTATCGTCGAGCTCGTCGAACTCGTCGTCGTTGATCGCCCGAGTCGATCGATGTCGGATCGGAAGCATACAAGACCGTCTTTCGCGTAATCTCGAACTCGTCTAAGCTCAGTTTCTCGTAACTGCTGGTCGATCCGATCCCCGGAACTTTGCCGACGTGTCCGTCGCGCGGACAAACCGAGAATTTCCTCGCCGAGGTTGTCGTCGTCGGAATACCGCTCTGCAATCTTCCCGTCCTCGCACCCAGCAATCTAACGATCGTGCTCTTCGATCGACAGCAACTCTGCTCCGGCTCCTCCCCACCTTCTCCCTCGTTTCTCTTTCCCTCTTCTTCTTCAGCTCTCGCAACCACCTGTTTGTTCGTTAGCGCGCCGATCGAGTGGCAACCGATCGGCCGAGAAAGAGCGCCATCACGCTTTCGTTCTACGTCGCCAGAAGACGACCGTGCAGCTAACGCACAAGCACAGGCACCCTCGCAACTACACGAATGCAAAGGGCACAAAGTGTTAATATCGTCCTCGACGTTGGTTCCGTCGTGCAGTGGTTCGACTCGTTGTACGACCGGACACGGGCACGGTACGCTGGCCGTGTCTCCGCCTGCGCCTCCCCGCTCTCCACAATCCGGCTCGGTGTCGGTCGAGACAGCGCACGAGCTCCTCGGCTGCGAATTACAGGAGGCATCGGCCGTGCGAATCGAATTGGAAGCCTCACGATTTCGTGAATACGCACCGAAAAATTCGGCTTCGAGAGATAAGGACGCTCGGCCTGGAGAATCCGTCGACGGCTCACAGCTCCCAGACAGTGACAGGGAAAATTGTCCGGCTCGGCGAAACCAGTCCCGTCGACATCCTGTCTCCTCTTCTTCGTGACTAATATCCGATTGCTCGCCTGCGTCTGGTCAATCGACGTTCAAGCGTGAGAAACGACTGCGGATTTGGAGAAATCCGCGAATAAAGAAACGCGGAATGAGAGACGATACTTACGAGCACTCGAGGCGATCGTCGTGCCTGGCACAGCGAAGCTTCGCGACGTTGATTCTGGTGGGGTGACGTACGGCGGTGGGGGACTCTCTGGTAAACAGGTGGCGCGGCTCTGCGGAATGGAATGAACGTCGGCGTTCGGTAACGGTCTGGCCCAATTACCGTGACTGCTGCTTGCGGTGGTGGCTTCCGTCGTTGAACAAGCGGGAGATCGGCCAACGTCCAGCCTCCGGTCAGCAAAAGGATTAAAGAAATAGAGAAATTGCGGGAGAGTAGATATCTACGAGATAGGTAGGTCACTCACGAGCAGTTCGGGCCCGGTGAGTTAGTCCCGCACGATCCTCGGCCAAATCCTCGTCTCTTCTTCCGAGCAACGATTTCCGCGTCCAGACCGAGCTTGACGACCTCGTCGTAGCCGGGCGGAGCCTCGTAGACCGGTGGGTCGTCCGTCACCGAGATCTCGTCGATTCGTGCGCCGTCTGCAATGTTCAACACTGTCCAAAGTCATGGTGAGAAGTTAACTACGCGACGCTCTAAGCTTAGGCTGTTTAGCTGCCGCGAATAAAACCCCACCCGTGCGCAAAGGAAACTCGAGACAGACTTCTATCCCGCCAAACGCATAGACATAGGTGGATGGCTTCTAGCGTCGGTAGACCGGGAACATCGTCGTCCTACCTAATAGCTCGCTGATCGTTTGTAGCCTTGACTGCAGTTCCCTCTGCTGTCTTGCCCTGGCGCCCATTCTGTACAACAGAATGATCAGAGCTGATATGAGAACGATCAGGCCGAGGCTACTCGCGACGAACACGAGGGTAGCCGTCTTCAAGTCGGGGTATCGATCGATCTTCGGGAAGTAATAATTAGCCTTGTTCACGTGCCACTTTCGATCCTGCGGCTCCATTTCCCAATCTGACAACAAATGGAGCAGTCGTCAATGGAGAGGTGGTACTTGATAGCAGAGATGGAGAATATTTAAATAAAAAATTATTTAAATAAAAGAGACTTTATTTTTATTAGTCGTCGAATAAAAATAACCTAAAGTTATTTTTTAAGGGTCTCGAATCACTTTTTTATTCGACGGAATTCATTCAACCGCAACGCATGATTTTTTTATTCGAATAACTTTCGAATAAAAATACGAATGAAACAGAGAAAATCATTCAAAGCTTAAAATGAATTCCCGTCGAACAAAAAAATCATGCGTTGCCGTCGAATGAGTCCCGTCGAATAAAAAAGTGATTCGAGGCGCTTCGAATAACAATAACCCAAAGTTATTTTTATTCGACGACTCTCGAATAAAATTTTTGTCTTTTATTCGAAATCAATTTTTTATTTAAAATAATTTATTGCCCATCCCTGCTTGATAGATGATATTTCGTCATAGATAATGTACCTCTATAGCAGCTGGTGGGTTCATCGCTATTGTCGCCGCAATGATCAAACCCGTCGCAGTTCAACTGATTCGGTATGCATCTATGATTCCGGCATAGGAAATCGGAACCCGCGAAGCAATCTGCGATAGTTAGAGAATTAATTGCAGTTTGCATCTGAGCGTAAAGTTTCAGCTGCTTTGCCGCGCAAACACACCTACCCATGTAGCTAAACGCCGCGTAGGCGATCGCGAGGTGCGAGGATGGGCCGAACGTTCCCCGAAGGCTGACGTGGAATCCGCTGGATACTGGAGCAACATGTTCCCTGTGTCTGGGTGGCTGCACTTGGCTCGCCGGATGCCTTAATATTTCGAGCGGCAAGAGGGCCGAGGTCGGACCCTGCTTCACCACCAGTTCGGTATTTCCGGCTGAAAGGATAACGAGAACGGCGAGAGGAGAAGAGTTTACCTAAAAGTCTCGGTGAACTCACCCATCTCTGCGAACGTGACCACCTTTAGATACATATGCGTCTTCATGTGCAGAAAATTTTTAGGCGGCCGAATCAGCCACACGCAGTCGTAGGTCTTTACCCCTTCGTCGACCATGTCCATCATAGTGATAGCACCGCCGAGATTTTCCACGTAGCCACCGCAGTCGGTGATGGGTTGGACGGACTTGTCGAACGCGTGACCGACGACGAACGAGTAGAAAGCCTTGTAGCCTAATCCAGTGCCGCCGTTGGCGTAGAATCGTATCAACAGGGACGGGCCGGAGCTCATTATCACCGGCGGACGAAACTTGGCGCCGCTGCTCACGTCCAGACGCTGCCCGTTCCAATCGTAGAACTGCAACTCGCGAATCAACGGATAGCAGATAGCGAGATAACCAAGGAGATAGGGGAGACCGGGGCTAAAAGTTCCGGGTGTAAGTTGTTTCGATGGTTCTAGCTTTAAAATGAAAAAGGCGTTGTACTTTAAATTATTTTTTCTGTGTGAGTTGATCACCCCACTCTGTCACCCATTAGATAAGTACCTAAATATTTTTCTATCATTACTTTTTCGTCTATTTCGATTATTTAACGTCGATATTATTGATTGATTCGTTATTATGGATCAAATGACATTTAAGAACATGGTGTAGGTAATAGTGTTTATCATTTCAATATTGTATGATAAGCAGAATAATCTGTCTATTGCAACTCTTATATCTTAGAAACAATTTACCCCAATGCGATAACAACTTGCCCCATAAAAGGGTAAGAAGTTCCAACCAGCTTCAACCAGCCACAAATAAATTACTTTTTATGAGAAGCCTATTACAATATATTAAATACAAGCTTAAAATAATAAAATATAATAGATTCAACAAGAAATTAGTCAATAGTGAAGAGAATAACTAGATTATTTTCTAATCATTTTTTTTATGTTTTATCAAAATTGGAACTTTCAGCCCCGGTCTCCCCTATTCAGTTTCCAGCAAGTACCATCACTTACTTCCATTATGGACACCGTCGCCAGCTGAAAGTCGCTGAACAGAAGCCTGATGCGACAAGCGGGAGCTTGGCTGGGACACGTGATTATATACTCCAAGCCCAGATCGCGAGGATAACGAGCGGGAAAGAACGGGGACGTTAAAATCCCTCCGCCAGTACTGTTCAGCCCCTTGGCCGGTTGACCGGTCGTCGCTAATTCTGTTCCTTTTAGATGCAATCTGTTCCCTATCAAATAAATATATGAGAAGGAACCAGGGAAATATATCAATAAACCGCTCAACTGGCACGCGGCGCGCACTTACTTTCAGCGGTGTATTCGAGCGTAAACGCGTGCATGTGCGACTGGCTGTAGAGCAGAGTGATCGACAATGTTCTGGTGCTCGATCTATACGTGATCGGCGCATATAGTCCGCAAAACGGAGTCCCGGACACGTCCTCGTACGGAGGCTCCGAGATCCACACGTAATCGCACCTGAATGAAAAGCAAAAAAGCACTGATTCCTCTGGCAAGATTTCGACGAACCCGCGGCGATCGTTGGATCCTTACCTGCACGGGCTATCCATCGTAACGCTGCCGTCGCCGCAATGATGCGACAATGCGATACTCTGGAACGTGAGAATTATCACGCAAGATGGGCATGTGACCAGCTCCAAAGTACACTGCGCGTGAGAACTGTTGCTCGCGTACACCCGCGAGCCATCCTGCCTCGCTTCGTTCTTTGCGAACGAAACGTTGGTCGCGTACAAAATCCCTTTCTCGCCCAGCTCCAGGTACAATCGCCGCCCGTTCTGAGCACCACAGATATCTTCGTTTCGGACCATCACATTGTTCACTTGGCCCTCCGCGGCCATTGACCAGTACAGTATCGCCAGAATCCCTATCAACACGAACGTAACGGCTAGCGGCGTGTTGCATTTAATTTCCCTTTATGGTTACACTACTCTCGCTCGCTCTCTTCCGCTCACAGGCACGCGGGCACAGGCCCCCACGCGCTGCCTCGCTCGCTCTCACGCTCTTTCGTAGGGTGGTGAAGTATTTGCGAGGAATAACACGTTTGTAACATCATCGCCGGGAAACTTACCCCATTGAAACGGATGGTACATCTTCCTCTGACGGGAAAAGGCGTTCTGCCACTCGGGAAACCCATTGCGATTACACGCGTAATTTCATTAGCTCGCAACGCTGTTACGTACCTTCTTATTATGGCATATAGCATTCCTATGGTATCCTTTGCACGTTCCGCCTCTTTGCCATCCAAACTTCAAACGAGTTTATGTAATTTTCAACTGTTGGATGTTAATTATATGGTCGAGGGGATATCGTTTTTTGTACATCAGAAGCAATTTATTTTAAAGGATCGCGCACGATCAACGTGCCTTACGAATCAAGCGTATCACGATAGGAAGAAGGCTTCAATGCTACAGCGTTGGGGAGAGTCCTACAGTACCGGCCACTCCAAGTTTTTGTACTGTAACTTGGCTTGTGATTGGTAAAAATCAAATTTCAAAAAAGGAATTTGTAGTACAAATCGTGCTTAACTCTTCGTGGTCACACGGGGTGTATTATACCCCAAGAGCAATTTTCGATTTGAAATGTTGCACCTTTACGTCTTCCAAAAGAGATTTATCGCAAAAAAATAATAAAATTTTTTTTTAAAAAATCGGGTTTTCCCACAACCATGGAAAATCGCTCATTTTCAACTACAAATTTTACCATATCAAAATTTATGTTTCTAGAAAAAGGCTATTAGACCATGACTGTATAAGTATTACGAATGTACAATTATCATTAAAAAGTTAAAAGATTCAAAAATACGAAAATGGTAACTCAAAAAATGACGCTGGGGTAAAGTGAACCCCGTGTGACCAATGTGTGATTATAAGAAGGTGTGACCACGAAGGGTTAATAAAAGGGGATACATCGTTTTTCTTATATTTAATCATTAAGATTAATAATTGGCTGGAATAAAGAAGTTGTAATTCGCAGGGAAAGAAAAATTGTCGTCCAGTACCAGACAACTACTTAGATAGTAGATTTTAAGGTCTAAGTAACTAATAATGTTGGTAAAAACATTTAAAAATACAATAGGACATTTATTTAGACATTCATTTTTTCCCTTATTTAATTTACGACTCTCATATTTTTAAGTCGGCGCCAGATTTACACAGTGCAAATGATGAGGCACCGACTTAAAAAGTATGAGAGTCGTAGATTAAGGGAGAAAATTATTTTTTACTTTTTAGTGCAATTTTAGTTTTTTGAAGTCGGTTTTAATTTTTTTTTAAATTTTTTTATCCTACTCACTTTCGGACATTTTTCTGCGAAAACACAAAAAAGAATAACCTAAAGGCTTTAATTGTAGGAAGAAATTAAAAAAAAAAATTCGCCGGTATTGCAGGACTTTCCCCTACTGATTTCGACATTCAATAAGCAAGTAGTCGACTAAACCTAACGTAAAACTATCTATTTGGACATCGTACTTACTATCGATATACAGTGGCTCGCAAAAATATTCGGACACTCTTTAAAATCGCATAACTTTTTTAAAATTAATCCAAACGACTTGAGTTTTTTTGAGAAGCTAGAGGGATTAGTTTGCTAAATGATATGGTTCGTCGTTTTGAAAAAAATGCACTTGGTCGGAGTAGCAAAAAAAAATAGTAAAGGTCGTTTTTTAAACTTATTTTTGTGAACCCTTAATGAAAATTCAAAAAACCCGTTTGTAGATTTAAGTAAGTTATATACGTGTCTAAAATTTCATCAAAATCGGTTAACGTTGCTCTGAGCTACACACGTTTCAAGATCGCGGAATAAGGTCGAAAATCGCTGATTTTCGGGAATTTTGCGATTTTCGACCTTATTCCACGATCTTGAAACGTGTGTAGCTCAGAGCAACGTTAACCCATTTTGATGAAATTTTAGACACGTATATAACTTACTTAAATCTACAAACGGGTTTTTTGAATTTTCATTAAGGGTTCACAAAAAAAAAGTTTCAAAAACGACCTTTACTATTTTTTTTTTGCTACTCCGACCAAGTGCATTTTTTTCAAAACGACGAACCATATCATTTAGCAAACTAATCCCTCTAGCTTCTCAAAAAAACTCAAGTCGTTTGGATTAATTTTAAAAAAGTTATGCGATTTTAAAGGGTGTCCGAATATTATTGCGGGCCACTGTATCCGATAAATGGGACCAACGCATCGTGTTGTTTGTTAGAATCGCGTTGCAAATATTGTAACGCGCGCCAATGACTACGCTGGAACAGTGACGATGAAATTCTCATCAGATGTCTCTAAAGGCGCGTCGCACAGCAAAGCCGGTGAAAACGGTGAAAATTATGGAAGATAGTAAATTGTTGACCGGTGCGCAAGGTTCCTTCGGTGGCACATTAAACATGATTCCCGCTGCTATAGATCCGGCAAACCAAAGATTTCCATTCTGTATAGTCTGGACACCGATGCCAATTCTAACGTAAGGAAAAGTGCGGAAAAATAACCTACGCACAATTCTAGAATTTCTATTGCGTCCGTGTTCGCACGCTTGTCATTCCACTGGTATATCAGATTGTTCGTCAGATCAATCGCCTGAGCATCCTCTCAAAGTGATTGTTCCCATTTTATTGTTAAGGTATTTTTTACCGTTTATCGGCCACATGGGCATTGCTACTTCCAACGGTGTGATACGAGATTTCGCGGGTCCGTATCACGTGAGCGAAGATAACATGGCTTTTGGAAAGCCCACTAAATACTGGCAATTGAACTACGCCAAAGCAAAGGGAGGTGTTCAAGGATGGGACTCCGCCATTGCAGAAGCTAGCGAAATGTACAAAACTAGAATGGTTAGTGTCGAGGAACGCGCAAAACTTATATCCAGTAGTTCCTCTGCAAACACTTGTTTCCTCCACAGCATAATATATTCTGCGACAACTGTCATTCCCATGTGGCTACGGCCTTGAACTTAATGTCATATGATAATTCGAATGGTTGGAACATGGTAAACCTAGCGTTTCTCATGCTAGTACATGGAAAATACGTAAGGTAAGGACCTTACGTAGATCTTACGCATATCCTTGACGCACCAACACGCACGGACGCATTTCTCTTTCAGTTTTCTAGGTTTTCTCAAAACCTGGTTGCCATTTTGCATCTTAGTCGCCGTCGTCGTATTGTTTTGCCTGTTTCTACAATAAGTCAATCACCGATTCCAACTCCACGCAGAACGCGCATCTGCGACTCCGAGGGTAAATGTTTATTTCCAGGGAAAACAAGCAGAGTATCGTCATTCAATATTTATTACAAACATGGCTTGCCATTTTAAAATTACGCATATGATACAGCTGTACAATATCACGGCATGCGGTATAGCAGAGTACCAGCCAATGATACGTTGCAATACAAAAACGTGAATTTAAGAATTGCTCTTTGAGAAATAAATCCATACTCTTGCACAGGAGTATACGTAAATATGCAGCTTCGTTAGACCTCGATACGTAAGTTCTCGAGAGCAGCAATTGGCCGTGCATTTTGCAGAAAGCGTCGCTAATGTTAGACAAGAGAGCAGGAATAGGAGGAACAACTGATTCTAAACTAAGAACAAGCTTTCTTACAAGTGGTCAGAAAATCATAGGATGTCGGTGTCGATGCCTGCTAGAATAGAAGACCCATTCACTCGTTACTTCTACTATTCATCTCTGCTATAACACTTTCCTCGACTGAAAAGCTATAATCGTAGCTCCGACTATCTATTCTACCTACGAATGATAAAATTTCGTCGATTCTGAGTCTATCGGTCTCTGAGTCGTTGTTCATACTAATTTCTAGTTGTTTACATAATTTAAACGGTACACCGTTCAAGTAATGCGCAGCTTCCTCTTGACTGTGATCCTTGGGCAAATAGTTCGACGAGGCGTTTGAATAGTTCGGGACAGAAGGAACGTACGGATACAAATTACCGCTAGGATATGCGGTCGCGTCTTGAGTCGCAGTCGGCGGTTGCGGGGCAGGCCTTTTTCTCACGAATTCGTATCCTTCGCATTGCTCCATAGATATGTCTTCTATAGGATCAGGTAGCGAATGCTTCGGATGTTCTTTCTTCCCAAACAGCCAAGACATTTTCTGCAAAATAGTAATTATTCCTGCGCTTCCCGAAAACTAGGAGGTTATCTCCACGAAAGTGTGTTGCCAGTCAATAACGCGTAAATTGTCACCTATGCACCTGCAATTGCCACGATTCGTCATTCTCGCATTAGGACTTAAGAAAAAGCTCCACAATTACTCACGCGTAAGTGAATCGCAACCGACCGATGAAACTACGAGGTGCAATTTCTCTTCAAAAACTGACCATCCCGTTTGGATCGGGGGCGGGGGGTGAGGGCGGGAGCGGACAAGTGGTTTCGATCTTCTTTTCTAATATAAAACTGTCCGCAACGCGGGAAACTCGATCTCCGAGCAAGAAATATTAGTCGCATTAGCAGCTAGTGATTTTATCGCGATAGAATTAGCGTGACGAAAGAAGTGAAGCTTGTCGAGGAATTATTTCTTATTGAAACACGGATATCCTATAATCCTGCGACACCGCTATCCGTCAGATGTTAGCACCGAAACGAGCAAGTGTCTAGATAGATAGGACTCGTATCGTACGAGCGTGGGAAGGAAAGAAAAAGTGGGACGCTCGTAGTTGGCAAGTCGTCGAGTTGGCATGTTGGCAAGCCTGGGACGATCCGCTAGGTTGTAGGTTAGAGACAGCTCATCGCATAGTTGCGCAGCTAGACGGGTCGCGGAGTCGCGAGCACCGACGAACCGTTCACGCGTGGTCGCAGTGAGTTCGATAGACGGTTCACAGTTATCAGTGGATCTTTGTGCGGCATTCGTGAACGCGGAAATAACGTCGCGTCGGCTGGTTCGTACCAATTTACGCGTTCCCCGTGTTTTCGGAACGCATGCGTGCTACCAAGGTAACGAAGTGCGTCTGGCAATTGGCAATAATCAGACAGGCTGCTATATGTAGGTATGTAGTTGGACGACCCACGACGAGGTAGCAGCTCGATCGCATTGTTTTTATGCTCCCGTGTGTGTACATACCATGCATATACGCTCCGTTTAAGGCGTATCGCGAGTGCGAGGCGTTTGTACCTTGTACGCGGCCAGTTCTTTCCGAGTGTCTGTGGTGCAAGAGAAATTATACGACGCGTGTCTGTGGAATAGCTGAACGTACGTGTTTCGCATAGGTGTGGCATCGTTACCAGTGAGTCTCAGGATTGGTGAATTTGCGCGCTACCGACCGTCGCTGGCGCTGTCCCTCCCGTTTCCTACGTCTCTTCCCTCTGTTGCTCTGTTGCTTATCGTCTCACACCTCTCTTCGCTATACTCCCCCTGCCAGCGAGATCTCGCTTTCTCTCTCTCTTTTCAAGCACTTACTCGCTCACTCTCTCAGTCACTCGCTCACTCCCCCCCTCTGCGCGCGCGAGCACGCGACTGAAATGGAGTATGCGTGCGTCTCGACACACTCTTCACGTAACTGTTTGCGCGTCGCATTTTTGCCACGTGTCACGCGATCAGACTCGAGCTAAACTTTGCGGGCTAAGCGGACGAGTGTGAACGCGAGTATTGGGTGCAACGTTTCTTCTTTACGCTCGCTCGATCCACTGAAAATAACATAAAATTGGAGCATTTACTTTGGGAGGTCGGGACGATGAGGTTGGACGAGTGATCGCTTTCGCGACTTTTAATCCGTGTCGTTGCGGCTACTGGCTGCTACAGTAGTCAGCGTCACAATGCGTCGATCGTTCACGCGTGCACACACACACGCGCCGCTCGCTGTCGGAATCCGAACCTCGATCTCTGACAAGAAAACAAATGCGTTCCTCCACTTTCCTCGTTTTTCGCAATTCTCCTATAACGTTATAATATGTATGTATGTGCTTACTTACTACGTTAGAGCGATATTCTTTAAGCTTACTAACCACGAGACCACGCGCGATAATAATAATAACAACAATAACTTTGTTCCTGTGTCTTTCTGTCAGCCGTTATTATGTAAACGATATTCATGTTTTAATGGCTCGAGCTGTGAATAGAAGTCGTGTCGTTTTATTAAACAGTGATATACGGACAGCTCGTTTTCTTCTTTCGTCGAAGGCCATTACGGTCTTGGAACGAAAAATCATTCTACCACATCCCCGCCCCCAGACATCGACGTTTTATCCAAAGTTGAACTGAAAGTTTGTTTCTAACTTCCGGCTCAAGCCACGACGAGGGAGAATTGTCGGAAACGGAGATGTGACGGTGCGTGTACGCGAGGCGTTCGGGACTCGCGTGCCGCGATCAGTAAATATCTAATATTTAATAATCGTGACCAATCGAGGCGGGTATACGCGGCCCTCGATCTTCCGTGTTTACGTACGGCGGATGTAAAATGCAACGTCTCGAATGGAAACTTGGATCGATTCGATAGACAAACACTACCCGACGAAAAGAACTTTGCCCTGACAGTTAAAGCGAACGCCGCGGCCGGGTCACAAATGTATCGAAGAGGACGGGAGAATCACGACAGAGGTAATCGGTAGGAATTACGCGGAGTAAATTAAGTAGCATCGACGAGGGCGACGAACGTAAATAGGTCAGGGAAATCCCAATGATCATCCGAGCGAACTAACAATAAGATCAGCCGTAGCCTCTTCCTAGTTTCGCATCGGATATATTCGTCTCGTCCCCGCGATCGGGACCACGAAAAAGTGATCGGTAGTCGGGACGCGTCCTGTTCGTTCTTAAGCTTGTTTTAGAGCGTCATACGGCTTTTACAGAATTTCAGTGTATACGATAAACGATACACAACGTCCCGTTAAGTGTACAAGTAAAACTAGACGAGACCAGGAAACTTTCTGTCTGTGGTTGCTCTGGCTGTGCGTCACGGGATGAGTTCGAGACGCTTCTGTCTTCCAACACTCTATTTTCACGTTTTACAAACAATTGTCTAATCGTGTTTCAGGAAAGAAGGACGTATGCGACGGTCAAAGAAGTGGGTTACGACGTTGTGGCGCTGACGGTAGATGCAGGGTGCGGTGAATGTTGGAGAAAACAGAATGTCCAGCGAGCAACCGCGAGCAAGCGCAGTTGCGACCAAAGGTAAGCCCTCCACTCAATTCCGTTCCCGCAACTTTTCCGCTTTCCTCCTGTTTCACGGCATCGTCGCCTATTTACGGGAACGCGCAAAGGAGCAAAGAATCGTCGAAAAATCAGGTCGCGTACAATATTTACTTAAGCTGATTCGGCAGTTGATACTGAATGCGACGCGGCTCTGTATCGTCGAGTACGAAAAGCTAGCTACGCGAGTATGAGAAGTACCGCGATCGCCAGTTGATATATTATTGATTCTTTAATCGACAATAATTGCGAGTCGGTGGATGGTTTTTGCTCGTTTTCTGCCGTCAACGCCGAGTTTCCTCGTCGCAACGAAACGAAGGAGAAGCTTTGTATATTCGCTTGAGAGCGTTATCGTTTCCAGCGTGTCGTATCTCAACGTTTCGCAAGCTTTTCGAAAGGGTAGCCGGGTCGGCCCACCACTCGAACCATTCCATCTCCGCTATATACACAAGATTTTATCGCGGACAACCGCGATCTCTACCAAAGCGCATACGACATTTCTTGGTGCGTAAAGTCAACTTGACCGATCTATGTCTACACGACCGAAGCGTGTCTCGAATGTATGTATACCACCGATAAAATGTGTTCCAAGGTTTCAACCCATTGCGGGTATATCGAAAGATTCTTACTGGTGTGTGGCGATGAGGGAATGAACTTTTGACAACTTCCGCAAACGTTATATGGATTTCAACGTCGTAAAATATTGATAACACACGATTCCTTTCTCTCCGGACCATCATTAACCTTCAGTTTCGTCGTTGCGAACGATTTCGACCACGTCTATTGACACCGATTCTTCGAGAGCCACCGGTTTTCTCCTTACAGCTGATCGCGGAATCGTTGGCGCGCTCTCGTCGCCAACACGGAGGTTTCATTCATCGTTTCGTACATATTTTCGATCCGGGCCACCCCTTCTCTTCTACAATCGCACTTGTTGCCATTGAGCATCGAGGCGAGACGTACGTGCGCATAGATCATCGACGCGACGAGACGGTTCGGAGCGCGATGTAATTGAAGGGGAAAGGAGCGAAGAAGCGATACGCGGATTAGTTATTATTTTCGTCGAATTGGCGCTATTTCGGAGCTGAAACTATTACCGCGTCGGTCTGCGCGCGGTTGTAGGTGGGACAGGGACAGAGATAGAAGAAGGTTCGTCAGAGAATGCACGGTGGGAAGGATGAGGGATTAGCCAGAAAGAGTGCAACGACGAGCCGGAGTGGGACTACGAGCAGACAAGTAAAAATAAATGCCGAGACGCAGCGGGAATCTTTTGATCGAAAATAGATCGTCGATCACAGGCTGCCGCGATCCGTCATCCGTCAACCGTCATTCGTGATCCGCGTGCCGTCATCGACCGTTAGTCGTCTCGGAATCAACGAGTACCTATCTACGAGGGAGGCGCAGCGCGGCGGAACGCTTGTCGCACGGCCTTTCGAGCTTTCTATTTTTAGACGGCCCGATCGTATATACGGGCATCGTCAAGGCCGCGTGTTGCGAAACGATTATCGGTGGCACATGTGCACCCGCCCTACCCACCGAGCCGAATCGACCCCCTGTTTTTCCCTAATGATCGACCGCCCCGTTTCGCGCGTTCGATCTCACTTCCGCCGTGCTTGTGAATCGCCGTATGCGCAAGCACGCGCGGATTATCGGATCGGTAATGTCGTCCTTCGTTCCTCGGTACGTTGTCGCACAGCAATGGCTGCGTAAAATTCATTGGGCTTTCAGCAGTTACGTCTCGGGATGTAAGCTAAACGTCGACTTCTCAGATGTGACCAGTTCCTCCTGTTCCAATGTGCAACCGCGGCTACCAATAGTCCAAAGATCCCTATACATTTCAACGTCATAATCTTTCGCGCGTTGTGCTCCGGGGACGCTGTCCATGATAGAAATTCTACCACGTCCTTTGCCATTTGCGACTCTGTCGCTGGTGTCCCGTCGTCATACTCGACTACGCCCGGGTAAAACATCTACAAAAGGGGGAGCAAACGAATTATATACGTATCGGGCCACGGGTTGAATGTAGAAAGAAGGCTTTGTCCTCGGCAAAAATTGGGGTTGGAAGGAAAATTAGTGTTCCTTCTCGAGAATTTCTCGAGAAATTTTATAATTTCTTATTTCACATTTTTCGAGAGATTACAGTATTTCTCGAGAATTCTTCAGTGTAGGAAAATTATTATAAATCCCATTTGTTTTCAGAAATGAATTATCAATTATATTTAATATCTGTTTTTTTTTCATTTACACAAGTTTTGTCTAAGTTGAACACGAATAAAAATTTAGATAAATATTATCAACATTATTCAAAAAATTGAATTTTGCAATATTTTTTAATTTCTTGAGAATTCTCGAGAAATATAATCTGACTAGCAAAATACCCCCGCGCTTCGCTTCGGGTCTAAGAGATATTGAGGACTTCATGAAAACACATTTCACCCCTTTTCACCACCCCTTTTAAAAATCATTATTTAAAAAAATAAAAACGTTAGAACCTTCCTCTCGTCAAGACGAACAAAGTGCAAAGAACATTGAAGTTCTGCAACTTCAATTTTATATAATAGTATAGATATAGATTTAATATAGAAAAAATATCGAGAAATCAGGAACACTATTAGCAACCTACTTGCGCCATTGAGGTGATAGCGCCGGGAAAGTAAGGGTTGAAATATTGTCCCTCGGTCAAATGCACGCCCGCCGGCGGTTCCTTCCACCCTGTCAGCAGGGAAAACAGATAATCGATGCCACGTCTTCGCGCGTTCACCATCACTGTCAGATCCGGTGGATACGAGCCAAAGTTAGCGACTCTGGCCGCCTGCTCGTTCGGATAAGGGTCCGGGACCGCGTCGGTCAACTTCCCAGGCCTCTCGTAGTAGTTGCCTTCTTCGTCGGGCCCGTCCTCGACCTGTTCAAAATCATCCGTGCTGGCAGATAAGCTTAGCTATCCCCCTTTAAACTTAAGGGGTTACACCACCTTGGCGCTCGGAAAAATAGGTATAAAAATAAACCTTTTTTTGACGCTGCCATTAAGTGTATAAAATGATCTTTATTTTACACATATATATATATATAGTAGTTTTATGAATAATTTACAATATTGACGATTAAAAAAAAATAAAAAATGGCGGAGATATAAGCCGATAAGTAGGACCGTCTTTTGAAAATCCTTGCTGATGGTGTACATGATTTCTCTGTTAGGCATCATCCAAAACATACAAAATAAATTTTTTCTTATTTAAAGGGGTAATATGTGACGTAGGAAAATTTTTTTAATTTTTTTTGTAGAAATGACAGCTGTTTGAAGAAAAAGAATCGAATTTTTATCGAAATTTTTAGTTTAAAAAATTTATAACTTTCGAACATGGCACTCAATCACAAAAATCCTACGTCACATTAGCTATTACCCTTTTAAATAAGAAAAAATTTATTTTGTATGTTTTGGACGATGACTAACAGAGATATCATGTACACCATCAGCAAGGATTTTCAAAAGAGGGTCCTACTTATCGGCTTATATCTCCACCATTTTTTATTTTTTTTTAATCGTCAATATTGTAAATTATTCATAAAACTACTATATATATGTGTAAAATAAAGATCATTTTATACACTTAATGGTAGCGTAAAAAAAAGGTTTATTTTTATACCTATTTTTGCGAGCGCCAAGGTGGTGTAACCCCTTAACCGATTAAAAAGCTCGCATAACCTCGAACTCGGCGGCGATCGCCGTCGCCTCCTCCACCGTGTACGACACGTTCACCAGATCGAGGAACCGAACGTATCTTAGACTGTGACACGTGTGGCACAGGGTTCGATAGACCACCCATCCTCGTCTCAGAGCCGCGTGATCAAACGACTTGAGCACGCCTTTGAACTCCCATGGGTACCTCGGCAACGAGATCAGCGAGTTATCCAGCGCCTCCACTGATTCCTCCAGAGAATAAAGAACCACGGCGCAACCGCCGACGATTCCAGCTAGGATCCTAAACGCTGCTTTCCCGCTTTTACCTCTAACAGTCCGCGATTCTGATTTCCCTCGTTCGCACATACCTCTGAAATACTCGAATCGATTCTGCCAATTAAATTTCCGACACGCTATTGACACAGCTCGAATTGCTCTCGCGATTGCCGCCATCGTTTTTTCAGCGGATCCACGCTCGACAACAAACAGTCGACAAACAACGCCTCGTCTCGCCTCGCCTCGGCTAGCCTCGGCTCGTCCCGCTTCATTTCATCGTCGAATCGAATGCGAACGTTTCCTCGTAGGACGTAGCTGAAATACTCGCGAGTGTTCCGCGTTTTTACGCTCGGGATCTTCAGATACAAGCCAATTTATACACGATAAATTTGTAGAATATTCGCCGCTTACGCGGAAACCAAATGAAACCCTAAGTTTCTTCTCGCCGCTTTCCTTGGAATTTATTCTGACAAAGGGGCACGTTTGTTTCTCCAAACGGTGGGATTGATGGTATTGATCGATCGACGATCGATGGATAATCGCTACGTCACCTCGGGAACATGAAAACGCGTGCTTATTCGTTCGATAGCAAACATAGCTCCTCGCGGGTTACGTAACACGCAACCGGTGTTACACAACGTTTTACAATAAAGGCGTCGGGTGTATTTCCGAGTCGTTATAAATAAACTACTCGGTTATGCTTGGCATTATGCATACGCGTATATTAGCAAGCTTACGTCCGAATCGGACGCACTCCTTTTTGTTGTCAAGTGCGCGCACAGCGGACGCACGCTGTCGCTACATGCATACTACTAGAATGCACGTAATCGATTAAGTACCCTCTTCCCGAAACGCATAGTCGATATCGAGAGCAAATTTGCAACTTCTAATTTGCGTAAATTCGTTTCGTACCGAATGGTAACTTGGAAAAGGACTACAGTGACGCAGGCATACGATAACGTTACGGACGATAATGGCCGCGACCAACGAACGCGTCTAATAATAGGTATCTGCGTATCGATCCACCAACGCGAAAGACACTGCTCTTAGTCGCACGATCGAACTAAAATGCCTTACCAACAAATTGATTGGCCAGTGAAGAAACTAAATGCCACCCGCGGTCGTTATCAAGTGGCGTAGTGAACGGTGCTATTAATATACCAGTATTGTAAGCATCGTCGATACACGTCGCTGGGATTAACGACATTAATCGACAGGCTTTGTTTTCGCGCGCGTAGGAGAGATGTATATACCGGTGAAAATCGAGCAAGCACGAGTCGCAGCATCGTACCGCGAAGAAAACTCGTCCAAGCTTGCCCTTACGCTTTATTATTGCCTGGAGGAGCTCGTTCCATCCCCACCTTTATCTTCATCCTTTTCGTCCTCATCATTCTTTTTCCAACACAATAGAAACGTACTTACATACGCCCCCCTACTACACGCGCGCACGTACGCGCGTCCCGTACGATTCTCCCATGTTCCCATAGCAGCATTGACCGTCTCTATTTACGTAACGC
This sequence comes from Andrena chrysosceles, assembly GCA_963855975.1. Classification (NCBI taxonomy): domain Eukaryota; kingdom Metazoa; phylum Arthropoda; class Insecta; order Hymenoptera; family Andrenidae; genus Andrena; species Andrena chrysosceles. The sequence continues at coordinate 13,409,921 of OY979769.1, read as the reverse complement.
TCTTGTTCTTCTCCTTCTTATACTCTTTCTCATTCTCATTCTCGTGCTCCTTCTCCCTCCTTCTCCCTCTCCTGCGTCTCGGCCTCGACGATCTTCGTTCGCTAGACAACTACTCAGCTACCTCCGAGGCGCGTCTATCGTTGGTTGTTTCGTTTCAACGTTTCCCCATCGATTTCGGTGGCTACGCGCTAGTTGCTGACATCAGTGCGCTTGTATTTTTCTTACGTTTTTTTCATAGGGGCACAGCGGCGATACTCGCAGCCGTGTCGAACAGCCGCGCGCGTAAAATAGACTCGAGAGGTTTATTTTCATCGGCTTCATTTATTTTCGCTCGGTTTGCCATGCCCCAAGGATACCTGACTGGTATGTCGGTGTACAGGCACGGCAAGGGCGAGCGAAACGCGTTCACGCTGTGTGCCATCCCGTCAGGAAGCGGTCGCGCTGGAACGAAGGCCAGGAAACCGGCGGCTCGCGTTCGTTCGCTCTTCGTATTGAAAGCAGAAGGAAACAGTACGGTTAGAACGAAGATAGCGCGAGGGAAAAGTCCTTTCACTGGCGGTAGAGACCGCGAGTAGGAACGCAAAAGGCCAGGATGATCTATATATTTCAGATCTATTCAAAGCCGGGCTTTGGTATTTTGCCAAATCTATTTTTCCGAGCGAAGGCGGGACCACGTATTGTGCTTGTGCTAATTTCGTCTTATCGTAACACGCTCCGGTCTCGCGGTTTCAGTGTGGGTGTTACCCGTTGGCCGTTGCCCGTTACCCGTTACCCCGTTACCCTGTTACCCGTTTCCCGCTGTACACCTTTCTGATCGTTTATTCGCAGCCAACGTTTTTCTTTCTCTCTTACCCTCGCCACCTACTGGCTCTGTTCGTCTTCGCGCACGTTTCCACGCGTACAATTTCCCCGCGAGAATTCGCCGCCGGCTGGACAACGTGACGAGAAGGAACGCGTCGATCGATCGCCGCGCGGCTATTTCTATTTTTATCGCGACAGCCAGTTGCTACGCGACGGTGATCGCGTTTCGTCGCTAGTTTAACTTTTGCACTCGTTAATTCGGTACGTAGTACCGGTTGCATTGTACCTCTCGCCATATTTTTTATCTTCTTTCCTCCCGTCCCCTCCTTCTTTTGACTCTTAGAATTTTTATTGCGAACGACAGTGTTCCTTTCGATTCTCATCGACGGAGCATCGATTACCAATCCGAAACTGTTACATTTCTCTTCGAACGTTGTTCCTTTCACTGAAAAACAGTGAAGTTAAGGTTGCAAAGAGGCGCGCGAGCGGCGGGCAACCATCTTTCTTTTTTTTCGTTCAAAGGCAAGTGGATGCGTATAGTGGAGGTTGCGTAGGAGGCGCCAAAGTCGTACTCGCGCAGTCCTCGAGGCTCGCGGCAGATACTTGGTGGTGAGCTGCACCAAGCAGGAGGGGGTAGTAAACATAACCCAGATTCGTAAACGGTGGCATCCAGCCGGAGGCAGACGAACGGAAGAGATGGAACCAATAACCTAGCCTACATACTAGCACATCGTGAAAGTAGACGTTGTTCCGCGTAAAGGTCATCCTAGAAAAGTCCACTGATTCAGTATCGCTTCTATTTATATCCTTTACTTCTCCTCTCCCCTCTTTTCTCTTACTCTTCGTCGCAGTTGCAGTTAATTTTCGCCCAAGTTTGTATTACTGTTTACCATCACGGACGATGCACAGATGTCGTTGACCCTATATGATTTTCACTGTCATGCTGCTAGTTTCCGTTTTATTTCTTACACGTCATTTCCTCCACCCTTAATTCTTCTTCAAGCGCCTTGCTTCGTCCGACGTGCGAAAGTCGTAAAAGAGACGATGTCCTGTTTAATTTCACATTTTTTTACGCCTGCTTCGCACACCGCTGTTGTGTTTGACGGTCGTAGTCGCTGCTTTCGATTTGGATGAGTCAGTAAAGGCGCCGCGCCACTGCGCCTTGCAGGGTGGCGCCAGACGTATGCACTCGCATACATACGTGGATGTATATACACGTATATTATACCCAACTGTGGTGTACTTGACGAGGAACTTTCGATGGATATCTCGTTCGAATCGACACGATTGTTTTGCCGCGTTCAAATTCTCTTTCGCTCGATAGACATTCCCTCCTTTTATTCTCATCCGCTCTTCTTCTTTCCGAGTTGCTTTCTCGTTAAATTCGCCGTCCTCTTCAGACGCCCCCGCCCCCTCGGCGTCGCACCGTCACACTCTAGTGGCATGAAAACATGGACGTCGGGCGCACAGCGAATATTAATGCGTGTTTTTGCACGTGTGGACGTTTATTTTTGCTCGTATTTTTAGTAGTTGGTATTTTCGAACGAGACTGCCACTATTTTTGTCCTAGCCCAGCATGCGCTGTATTACCGAACGACCACCTACGAAGCGATCTCCTACCCCACTCCTCCTCATTCTCCCTCCACACCTAACCGAACCCCCTTCTGCAACTATGAGGCGCGCGCATTCACGCATTTATCAACGCTCCAGCTGAGCAATTCTCGCTCGTTCCAGTTCAGGATTTTGAAGGGGAATCGGAGAAACTTGTAGGATATTGACAGGATATCGCGGGCCTTCGGACGTTTCGAACGGGTACTTACATACGTATTGATTCCGGAATACGTATGGGGAGGTAGGCGGTTTATGCTTTAATTGCGCGACTACTTAATTAAATGCGATTACGTGATCGACTACGAAAATAAACTTTGTTTATTCTCTCATATTCGTGTCGTAATGACTGTATGTAGAGCAAAGATTATAGAAAAATGCGAATTCGGACTCTAGGGTTATGCTCTGTTTACGACTTATCGGTAATCACTAATCAATTGTTTTCAAGTATAGGATAGAGCATAGTTTATACAGAATAATACCAGATATCTCTAGATTGTTGGTACTAAATTTTACATAGGTTTATACGAAAAACGGGAGTTTTAGCCCCACCCTACCCTACTTCCAGCATGTGGTTGGAAAAAGGTCGCCCTAGATAAGGGCCACCTTCTCTCTACAAGAGAGATAAAAAGGATGTATATTGTACTATTGTAGATGGTTGCCCGAAAGGATTTATCGGGACGCGACGCTCTGTACATAGGGGAGACTGGGGCAAAATTGGGACGTAAAGGATAAAAGCTCATAACTTTGATATTATTAATGTAAAAAAGAAATTCCAATTAGGATTCATTAGAATAAACTCTTTATTAAATAATAGTATATATCCAATTTTTTAAATAGAAGAACAAATATAAAAAGATTAACGATTTAAAATATGATCTGTTTTTACGGTTTTACCCCATGTCATGGGTAAAAACCTTTATCTTTATTTGTCATGAAATAAAAATAACCCAGAGTTATTTTGATTTCAAATAAAAATAAGCCAGAGTTACTTTTATTTGAAACGTCGCAAATAATTTTTCTGTTCGACGTGAATTTATTCGACGGCCACAAATCTTCCTCAACACTGTCAAAAGTGTTTGAAGTTTCTTAATGATCGAAACTTAGATCAGAGGCTTCAAAAACATAAAGGACGATACAACCTTAGTAAGCATGCTTGTAACACGATCATCTTTTGTTGATGAAATAATAAAAATTGCGGTAATATGTCGCTGCAACGACGCGGGAAAATTTAATGCAGTTTAAAAAATAATAGCACGTCCCGAATTTACCCAGGTATCCAGTTTCGTCCGAGTTTTCCCTACCTACAATGATGGAAAGAGCAGTTTCAGTGTTACATGAACTCCCATAAGATGTTAGATCCGTGTTATAAAACCTTAGCCTTAGAGCTAGGAGGGAAAGTCATTGTCAGCTGTTTTACCGGCTCGATTCGCTTGGGCGTCTATCTTTCGTTGGTTTCGTGGAAAAATAAAGGGAACGTGCAAACACCAACCAGCGATCGATGAGAATTTTGCAGGTTGTTTCAATCGTTTCCCAGTAAGACGAGAAGTGTACTCGTCCCTCGACTAATGACAAATTCCGTTCCCGTTCCCCGAGTCAACCCAATGCTGCTATTTCGAAGGGGTGAAAGGGCGGTAGCTAGGTAAGCTGCTAAAAATAACGCTGGTACATCATATCGAGCGGTCGTCTATAAATAGTCGGAAGTGACGAGAAACCCTGGATGGATTGGAGTTACGAGCGATGCTATTCAACACGCGCCATCTTTCAGAAAAATTCTTCTTGCATCGGCACACCTATTCACCAGCAGGGGCACCTCATCCTTCCTTCCCTCAATCTCAACCGCACCCCCACTTCTACCTTCGCGTCTTCTGTCAATCCGGTCAGCCCGGTCAACCGACCGATGCGATGCAAGCCTCCGCCACGGGGAACGGGCTTTCGTTTCGACAAAATTCCGTCCGCGTCTGCTACTCACCTGATCAACCAATTTCTCCTTCCCACCGTTCTCTTTGAACCTTTCTCGCGATACATAGATCGTTTGGTCGATCGATGCGCTGGAACTTTGGGGAACGGGGCGAGAAAGAGCGAGCTTGCCCCTCATTTTAGCAAGTGGCTTCAGAGATTTCTTAGGAGAGAAGGGAAGGGAATGGAAACAAGGGATGGAGGTGATAGAGAGTACCAATCGAATCGAAACGGTCGAGCCGTTAATAATAATAATTTGTATGTGTGATTAGCGAGAGTTTGTTAGCAACGTCAACAGTCTACTATAACAGTCGACTATTTAGTCGTCACGAGCCTCTTGCAAGTATCCGGTCGGTCGGTCGGTCACCCAACACGTGCACCCGATTAGTTTATTCTATATACGGCTTGCATTAATCTTTGATGAAACGCACCAACTGATTATCTTTCCATCTCCGCGAACACAAAGAATAAACATAAAGAACGAGTGCCACTTATTGTTAGTGGAGAAAAGAGCAGCATATTCCGCTAGCGCCATGCAAAATGGCGCTATATTTGGCCGGATCGTTGTTGCCTTTCGTGTGCCGAGTAGGTACCTTGAAACTCTTGAAAGGACGGATCGGAGTAGTAGGAGATCGAAAGAGCAACGAAGAAAGATGGAGGACAAAAGAGTGGGGACTGGACTCGATCGCGAAATTCGCGACGCAGGAGACAGCAGAGTTGGAAAGCAATAGTGTAGAGGAGGATCGTATACAAACTTGTTAGGATCCGTGAAGAGGAGAACCGTGGAAAGAAATAGCCTTTTCGATTACACGTTTACTCTGGCCGTGCTCGCGGGCGCTACAGATGCGAAGAAAGCGGCAGAGGGAAAGAGAGCAGCGTTCCACGCCACGCGCGTGTGTTGTGTACGGACGCAACAATACCGGGGTCTCTATAAATAGCGGAGATTCGCAAGCCTCGCGAGGCAGGGCGCTGTCATCGGGGGACAATGAGAGGACGAGAGAACGGGGGAGAACGAAAGAACGAGAGGACGAGAGAACGCCGAGAAAATCGCGAAAGAGACGGCAGCGCGCGTTGCGCGTGGCGCGTCGCGCGCAGTTCCTTCTAGATATCCGTGGTGTGCGCGCGGGCAAATCCGCGCGCCTACCACCGCGACCGGTTTCTTTCCAAAACGCGGCATTGATTGGTTCGCTCGCCCCGATGTTCCTTCCTCCGTAATATCGATCGGTCTAGTGTTGGCCAGTGTCTAACCCATATCGAAGGCGATCCAAGGTGATCCATGACAAAGCTAACGTTAGGCGATGGTCGGCGTGATTCGTTTACTGCTCGCTTGTGCTCGGGTGATGGTGTTTGGTAGTTTAGACAGTGGCGCGTGCGGTTAGAGTTTACCTTGTTACCGCGTTGTGTCTCCGCAGTGCACGCTCTTGTACACGTGCGAACAGACGCGTAGCTGTGTCGCTGCGGGCGAATGACAGACAGGTGAGGGGCGCATTTTCGAAAGGTCTGGTCGCGCGTCGCTGCGCGCGTTACGCTCCCACTTCCCCTTTCTTCTGATCTCCAAAACGTGAGCGTCGATCGGTTAGCTAGCCATTCAGCCCGCACCTTCTGTTATGATATTTCGCCAACTTGTATATAGTACTCTAGACAACCGCGACGATCGTGAGTAGCAACGCCTTGTCGCGGCTGGGACGTGTTAGGTCACCCCACATTTCTTCATTTATGTACACCACTTTCGATTGTTGCCCCGTTTCTTTTCGTCGCATTTCGTGCTGTCGCGGTCGCGTGGCGTAGCGCTATTCTCGCCTTGCTTCGTCACGCGTTTCCTGTGCTTGTCAACTTCAATGCAGTTTCTAACGCAGCGACCGACACCTGTTGTTGCAATTTTTCCAATGCTTCAGAGTGGGTTGTTGAATTTAGATAATTCCTAGAATCCAGATGGGGTGGGTAAGGAAATTTTCACGAACCTCATCAATGACAAGATCCCAAGTAGTTGGAAAGTTGAAATTTCATCAGTTCGCCGCGTAAAACGATATTTGCTGGACAATCAGATTTACAGTTCCCATAGAATTTACAATATCCATTATTTTTAAAAATAATATCCACTATTTTCGCCACCAGATTTTAGGAGAAATTCTGCCGTTTGCGGGCCCGAATTCTGCAATGTTGACGGCGTTCGCGTTGACTTTGACTTTGACTGTGCGAGTCGAGGTGGTTGCCAATTTCGGTCGAAACTTAGATCCGGGGTTGAGCTGTTGCGAATAATCGAAATCACACGGTTGACGGATTACAATGGAACTTCGCGACTACTGACCGAAGGACTCGAGTGACCGCTATTCGCGAATACGGCACAACAAAGGAGAGAAAAAAGGAAACGTGGTTGACGTCATTAGTATCATTCGCGCCACTTAGGCGGAGTCACGGGATCAATTTAGAACGTGGACGGTCAACTACCGGCTCCGATCGAGCGTTTCATCGTTTAACCTGTAAAGCGTCTCGCATTACGGGAGAAAGAAAAAGGAACTCGCGCCGATTCTCCGGCGGACGGTCGCTGGCGATTTCGTCGGGGTCCGCGTTGCTTCGGTATCGCATCCATTACGCGGTCGTTGGACTTTCTTCCTCATGGTCGTTCTCGAATCGAGGAAATCGAGTCGCACACCCACGCGCCAGACTGGCACAGTCACGTCGCCAGCTTTTCTGACGGAATTGTTGGCCTCGCGGCGAAAATTAGTCGCGTCCCTAGCTTCGAGCCGTCCAACACACAATCGCTCGAGTCTCCTTCTTCTTTCTCGGTCCACCTTATTTCCGTCGTGGTTCCTTATTTCTTCTCCGTAAGGGAAGGGAGAGAGTTGGGGAAGCGAGGAGCTACGAAGCTAGAAACTAGGAACTCTGCTTCGCGCCTCGGCGCGTCGCGTCGTTCTCTGGTGAATCAAGCAGAAACCGACACCGCTGTGGAACAGACTTGTTCACCACCGAGAGAACCGTTCGACACTATTCACCACTCAGCCCGTAACGTATGCAACTCTCATCGTCGGAACGTCGCGTCGCGTGCAGCGGCCGACTATGACACTACCTCTCGCGATATGTATCGCGTGAATCGACTAGGTACGTATCTCAGAGTGTAAAAGAGGAAACGAACCGTCGAGTATAGCAAGGGCAAAGGGCTGCGATATGTATGCTGGGAAAGGGTTAGGGAACATGGGTGCCAAGACCGGGAAAAGGGGAAACAGGCGCGTGTGTACGTTCGCCGTGTTTAGTAGGTGCGTATATAAATGTCATCCTATATATAGAGAGCGTTCGTCTAATCTTAGCTAGTCGGCCACAGGCCAGGAACACAAGTAAAAAGATCTCTCGACTCTCTTCGCCGGGCAACCACTCTTCTCGTCTCTCTCGTCTCTCGGTGAGTTGTTGATTCGGGTCCCATCACTCGTCGCGCTCGCGCCGTGGTATAACTTCGCTGCAATCAAGGATTCACCTTTCCTTTTCTACGAAAATTCTTCCACACGTTTAATACCAAAAACGACAAGCCACACGTGAGTCGAACGGACATGAGTTTTCTCTAGGCTTGGATCACAACACGATCACCACTCTCGTTCTCCACCGTCTACTCTCGACCGTCGACTCTCGCTTGACCTACACACCGACTTTTGCTAATAATAACAGCGCACCATGTCGAGTCGGTGCGGGCGATGCGAGCGAGATTCGTAGAATTCCGAGTCCCCGGAATTTCATGCGCTACCTAATTCTTTTGTTTCGTTTCCAATGCTTCACGCAGTTGGTGATCGACAGTGGTGTCGGTGAGGAGACGGACGCATCGTTCGTCGAGCTCACTGAACAAGGGAATGGGAGAAGGCGGCGATGGGGTAGAGAGAGTGAGAGAGAGAGAGAGAGAGAGAGAGAAACACCTACGCAGCCGCGGTATTAAAGTTTATCATAATTGATAACTAGACCGAGTTTAAACGCATACATCCGGACAACACGTTTTGTGGCAATTACTTTAATCAATGTAGGGCCTTAATTGTAGCTGCTACAATGCGTGACAATATTGTAGTAGCCGGCGAGACGCGGGAACGCTTTAACGACAGTAAATGCTCTGCTTGCCAGAGAAACAGCGAAGTTTTTATGGCAAGGTTCAGGATCGGTTCGCAGCGAATGGTCGATATGTCTAGATAATTTGGTCTTGAGGTTCCTCGCGACTAGTCGGTGATTTTCGCCCGAAATCGTCGCGTCCTGCCGTGCTCGACGTTCTCGTCCGAACGACAACTTTAATCCCGAGTTGTCGGACAACACGGTGTGTAACAGGCGTACGGTGCAAAGGGGACATGATTTCAGAGGAGAGAAGAGTAGAGTAAAGAGAGCGTCTCAGAGAACGGCCCTCCTCCGATTAACCTTGGACTTGACTCGGAGGAATGCAGCGTGCAGTGACCTCTGCTCGTTCGCTAACTCGACGCTCATCGGCTCGCTCTCGCTCACCTCCGATCAATGCTGCTTGCTCCATTTCGACTCCTTTCCTGCCCTCTCCTGTTCTTTACATCCCATGCGATTCCATTCGACTTCTTTCGTTTCGGTTCGACGCGCTTTCCTAATCGCGATTTCTTTCACTCGCGACTTTCGTCTCTCGAGCTCAGACGTCGTCGCACCTCGCCACTCGTCGCTCGTCGCCCTTCTACCAACACTTGAGCAACTACCGTAAACGCCTCTTCTAAACGCGAAGTCGAAGCCTGACACGTTCGAGTTGAAAGCGAATGACAAGAATTGGGAAAGCGTAAACAGCTCGCGCAAACGCTCGGAATCGCTAAAACGATTCTCTGTTCTGTTTCAGAAGACGTGGGCTACAGAAGCGTCGACATCGCGTCCGCGTTTACGCATCTACCACAGAAAGGTAAAGACCGGAGTAAGAAAGCGAAACGGTTCGATTGCTTCACTTTAATCACATGTACTTACACACGTGATCGAGATCCTTGGTTCTTCCCCTTTCGTTTCGTTACCTCTCTACTCGGACACTTTGTGTACCTACTCTCAAGGCACCGATTTCTTTTTCGTTTCGCAGCTCTCTTTACATTTCGTCAACTCCCCTTTTCTATCGCACTGGTCGAGTGAAAACTCGCGAAAGTTTGGTCGTCTTAGTTTTTTCTCGCTATGGCTTATCGGTCTCGTGGCTTGGTTTCGCGTTAGACGGCTAGAGTGTTGAAGATTCTGGGCCGACCAATCACTTCGATGGCAATGAAAAGAAATAGTACGAGTATGTAGGTGGCTACGACGTCTTGGAGGTTAGTTAAACGCGTGCGAAGGAAAGATAAGCTCTGTGCTAGGCGCGTGACACTTCTAAAAATAGCCACGCTATCGATCTTCGTTGGATTGTTGAACGATAATGATAAATACCGAAGCGGAGTTGATCGCGGTTGTTCGTGCCCCGCGTATCTCCGAGTTCCGACGATCGTCCCGTTCGATCCACCGTATTTATTATTATTAATCGTCGTGAAGCTTGAAAAGAATAACAAACAGCTACGATTTCATAAAGACTATTTGAGTTTCGGGTATGAGGGTGACGCAGCAACGCGGACGTTTTTGTCGTCATCGTCATCATCATTTCCTCGGGAACTCAAGCGACCGGGTGTTTGGTTGCGTGCGTAGAAATGGCCAGGGACACGCCGGGTTCGCCAATGTCTAGGCCGAGGGACTTGATCGGCGGAGTCGGTGGTGCTGCGGCCGCTTTGACATCCAGCGCGTATCATGCTGCTTCCAGCGATCCGAACGCCCTTCACGGTCACGCATTGCAGCAAAAGATACTGGAGGTAAGGTATTTTCACGCTACTCATCACCAAGTATAATTCTCCTCTCGCTTCTATTCGGCGGATCGGCGCGGCGAGGCGACGGCACCCTTCCCTTGTCTTCAATGAAAAACGCAAGTGAAGAAAGCGTCGTGTTCCTATAGGGTAATTGTGCCAGTAGTCGGCCGTTTAAGGGAAAGCGGAAATTCATGTTACGCGTTGTTGTTATTAATATACTTTTTTTAAATGCGTTATTGACAATTAAATTCTTTAAAGTATCTATTTTTTAAATATGTGGATGATTTTTTTAATAGTAGAACAATTTTTATTTAAAATATTTAAAGTACCCAGAAACGTCCTTTTTACCAGTAGTCAGCCAGTAAAATTCTAAGTCCAGCCTTTCATATGCCAGTAGTCAGCCAGGTTCTTCTATCAGGTTATATACGTACGTATCAGCCACCCTATAGTATCGAATGTTAAATGGTTCAAAATGCATGTGTGTACCTACTCAAAATTTAAAAATTTATTTTTTCTGAAAATTCTAATTATTTAAATTATAACGGCCGACTACTACCTGTCCTAGACCAATTGTTTAAACGTCAGCCGTTTTCTGTTTTAGACGGCCGACCACTGGTTTTACATTATTTTTGTCGATTTCTTAACAATATCCAGTAGCCAGCCGGGGCGGCTGACTATTGGTTTTCTTTATATTTTGAATGCCAATAGTCGGCCACTTCAAAAATACTTACTAACTTAAGTTTAAATGCAATTATAATTTCACCAAACGTTCATTCAAATGTTATTAATCGCGTATTCAAAATTCGAACATAAAAAACTTCGTATTAGTGTTGTTATACACTATTTCCAAGTGCCGCCTATGGTACTAAATTAATTGAAATTGACGCACTAGTCGTGAACCATCCAATCGCCAACACAATAAAGCTTTCTGCCGTTCATATTTTTACCGCTAGAGGCATAAAACTTCCCACATTCCAAGGAGAGAGTACAGTGATCATTGTTTCGTTTAAATATATAACATTTTATTCTTAATTTCTTATTTCTAAGCAATTTATTTCCGAAAAGGCTGACTACTGTGTAGGGGCCGAAATATGGCACATTTACCTACGAAATTAGCTTGGAGAGGGAACGGTGTGACTGTTTTTAATTCGCATTCCCTCGGTATCTACTACAGAGCTAACAAGTTCGCGTACTCACCGGAAGAGGATTCGCTTCCGCCTAGCCGCCGAGTCTGCTACACGTTTCGCTCGAACGATTCGGTTCTCGACCACGGGACGACTGGATATATGTATATTTGGTTCTATAAATAGCGACGGTGCCGCCGCGCCGCTTCCAACACAAGTCTCGGCTCTTTCGCGCTCTTTCCCCCTCGTTGGCTTCGACATCGCTCCTGCCGCCTGTGCTCCTGCGCATTATTTTTAAGCGACGGCTTGAACGCGCGCGTGCAAAACCACAATCCACTGCAGTCTCTCTTCTACATACGTTTCTCGGTTCCCGTTTCTCTGGCCGATTGCGAAGACCCGCGCAACGGTAGTCACTGCTTCCCGACACTCGTGTTCAGTCGATTCACGCCTATGCTACCACCAATCGATCTGCAAACTGTCCGTCGCAACGTCAATTTTATCTCTTCGAAAAGTTTCGCTGGCAATGTCGGTATGTGCTTTCAGTTGCAACAGCATCATCAGCTTCAGCAACAGATTCTGCGGCAACAGTATCAAGCGCAAGAACGGCAGCTGGCCGAGCTACACGAGCAGCAGATGCATCAGTTAAAGGTACGCGTTGTTTCCTCTACGATCGTTTCGCGTGTCGTGTATTCTTCTTACTTATTTCCTTTCGCCCGCGATTCGCGATCCCGTTTCGAGATCGTCACCCTGTATTCGTATCTATCGAAAACACGTACTCGAGGCGGAAGTTCAGTCGAAGAAACACCTTGCGATACATGTAGGTACTATGGACCCAGTTGAAATGGTTTGAATGCCGTTTTACACCGTTTTTCATTCTCCTACAAGTTATTTACTTATGTAGGGATTATACATAGTTAGGTAAGTAGGGTTTACCTACTTGCAATTAGTTTCGGGAAGATTGACGGGTATTTGCATACGCGCCGCCGCGCCGCGCCTTACTCTTTTCTCGATATTCTTCGCGAAATAGATAATTAGATTGTTACGATGCAGTTATTGTTGAGGGGAAACTCACGTGGCTGGATTTTTTCCGCAGCTCTGGGAGCAACACAAGCAACTGGAGGAACAGAGGAGGGAGAAAGAGAGACTGGAAGCTCTTAGGAAGAAGGACAAGCACGATCATAGCGCGATCGCCTCGACGGAAGTGAAGCAACGGCTTCAGGTACTTTGATGCGATGCTCGGAGCGGCCCACTGTGGTACATAATGACATTTTTGGTTCGAATTACCTTAAAGGTCGTAATTTTTCAGATAACTTGACGATTTTTTTTTTCAATTCTTCGCAATTAAATTCTCTATCGATCTGTCCGATAGAAATTTTGAATTTCGGTGCTGATTTTTTTATATTTAGCGAATTATACAGCACTTTTAGAGGATCAATATCTGTTGACTCTTTTGACCGCCGGTTCCGAATTTAAAGTAAGATTTTTGAAATTGAAGATGACGAATCCGATATGTTGAAGCAGAATTTCAGAAAATGGGTTTATTCGGAAGAAACATAGTGCGTCTAGATTTTCGGGGACGCTAATTGCGAATATGAGGTAATTATTATAAAGATCAAATTTTTTATTTCTACCACAAATCTAATACTGTAGATTAAATTGTAAAATTTAAAATGGCGGATGGACATTAGTATTTTAATTGCGAAGAATTTGAAAAAAAGTCGTCAAGTTTTCTGAAAAATTAGATTTGAACAACAAATGTCATTGTGTACCACTGTGCGGCGTTTTTTTTAACTAACGCTAACACGCGTTTAGAGTTTACATAGAGTGCGTGCAGAGGGTGGATTGTTGAGCTGGGGTAAGGGAAGGACTATGTTTCAATTCTCACTCAGAAAGACACCTCGCGATTTCAGAGTTTCCTCGTGAACAAGAAGCAGAGGGAGGCTGCGGCCGCGGCAAATGGAGCCGTGCCTGGTACACCTGGATACAGAAGCTGGTAAGACCTATAGGGGTAACTTGAGTAAACCCCCGTAACGCTGCGCTCTGGCTTTCTCTCTATCCATTATCTTGCCATACTTTCGACTAAATCAGCCGGGGGTGTACTCGAGTACTCGAAAAGCCGAGCGACAATGCGGATTTAACGAGAAGTCGGCGAATTGTTGAGCAGGTTACAACAGCAATCGGAATCGGCTGGCACCGCGAACGCTTCGCATCCCTACCGCATGCCGCAGGTGCTCCAGGAAAAGTTTGCCGATGACTTTCCCCTTCGAAAAACAGGTACATATGCTCGCGTGGACAGGAATACTTGTCGTACGCGATATATCCTATGCGATATGTCCATGGTGTCGAGTGATGATTCGCATACTTGGTGAAAGGTAGCCTATCTCTATGTGTGCCTATGTACGGTAGAATGCCTACTAAAGCATGGTGTTTGCGATCAAACGATCTTGCCTGTCGAACATGCCCTCCCCTGCGTGAAGGTTAATTATCAATTGACCCTCGGGAAGCTCCTTCGAGAGAGAAAGAATTTCGAGGTGCGCGAGCGGTGTTCAACGATATCGACGAGCCAACAGCACCGCCTCTATCTTCTTTCTTTCTTTCTTTTTTACAATTTTTAACATGTAGATTATTCCTTTGCTCCTCCTATTCTTGCCACCCTATCCGCTATCCACAATGTAAAAACACGCTCACGCTCTCGCGCGCCCATACGCTCTGTATGTTCCCGCTTCCTCCGTTTTGGCTCTGTTTCCATCACCGCTATCGTTACCACCGTTTTACCCCCACGTTACGACCCCGTTACGTCCCGTTACGACCCGTCACGACCGACAACCAACAACTAACCCTGGCTAAAATTGGCCAGCCTCGGAGCCGAACCTGCTCAAGGTGCGACTAAAGCAACGCGTGGAGAGGAACATGGCCGCGTCGAGAAACTCACCCCTGATGGCACGTCGGAAGGATCGCCTGCTGTCGCACCTCAAGCGGAAGTCACAGCTAGCAAGTACGTCCCTTCGATCGAGCTTAATCAAGATTCGTTTCGATTGTCGAATTATCCGACAGTTGTTGCGTGAGCATTAGCAAACGAGTCTCTGCACCCGTGTTCTCGATTAATCGATCGTTGATTTTGCCTTTTTTGCCAGTGTCAAGTAACAGCATGACAAACAGAGAACGTTACCGATTAACATAAAGAGCGAGTGTATCGCCCGAGTGCGTCGTGTCCCGTTGTGGCATACCGTAGCGTCGCGGCTACCCTTAACGAAACAATTGTTCGCTCCTATAGCAAAAGTAGCAAAGTGGCTGCTGTTTTGCCGGGAGGGTCGCGCTCGCGCTCGTGCTCGCGCGACGGAATTCGAGAGAAGCCCAGAGTGGAGAGCCCTCTCGAATTCCGATCTCGTTCGCGGCGGTACCGGTCGCAGGCGAACAGCAACGCTCACCGTCGCTCGCTCATCTCAACTTTTCCAGATCCTAGCAGCAACCCGGAATCTGGGCCTAATTCCCCGCCGACGGTGAACAATTCTCAGACGAGTCCCACGGCCGGAAGCAATGCGGCAGCGATTCAAGAAGTGAGTAACCATCTTCGCTCTTTACGAATTCTTTACCGAGTCGCAATTCTCATCCATAATCTCTGTTCGCAGGAAACAGAGAACACCGGGTACGGTAGCGGACTGACCAGTGGTAGCCAGCAAGGCAGTCTTTCGGATCTCTCGCTGTTCAGTTCCCCGTCGATGCCGAACATCTCGTTAGGCAGACCTCACGTACCATCCGGCACTAGCACGGTGAGTAGAGAAAATTCGATAACAGCCGATAATCACGGCGTTAAATTTCGCGACGTAGCCTAACCTTCTCATCTGTTGCCATTTTCTCCCTCTCTCTCTTTCTCTCTCTCTCTCTCTCTCTTGTTCACCTGTAGACCGGGACAAAGTTGGCGACCGTGTCGGAGGCTGAAGTGCGAGCGGCGTTTACGGCGCGACTAGGAATGCCACTCACCGGTCAAATGCTACCCGGCACGTTGCCGTTCTACCCTTCGCTGACGGTGATCGATGGAGAATCACCGACCACTGGTTACGTTCACAAACAGATGCAGAATTTGGATCATCCATCGTTAACCAACAGGCAACAACATCCGGCCGCGATGTACCACGGCGCCTCGGCGGCAACAGCGACGCCTATCACGGACACGCAAGTAGCTCACGCGAGGCTGCAAAAGGCTGGTCACCGGCCTTTAGGTAGTATGTTCTCTCTTTCTTGCTGGCAAATCCAGTTTAATTCGCGGGATGCGTTTGGCTGCGCTTTCTTCACGCGACCATCTGTTTGTTTCTCTGTTGTTTCGCTCGTCGCTCTAGGTAGGACTCAGTCCGCCCCGTTGCCGTTGGGTCATCCGATGTTGCAGGGCGGAATCATCGGCCCTCAAACGCATTACGAGGAGTACCTAGCGGAGAAACAGCTGCACGATCAACAGCAAGCGCACAATTACCTGAAACAGCAGATTCGGCAGACTGTGTTGACGCGAGTCGGGTCCCGGGGCCAGGCGAACCAACTGGACGAAGCGCCGGAGAGCGAGGAGTCCGAGGTTATAGATCTGACGGGAGGGAAAAAGGATTTGCCCGAGGAGAGTGAGATCTCGAAGCAGCAACGGGACCGCGAGCAATTCCTTCAACAGCAGAGAGACCTGATGATGCGACACACGTTGCAAATGTCGAACGAGTCGTCGACGGCCTACAACAGCGGGACTGGTAGTAGGAGCAGTCAACCATGCGCGAGGCCATTGTCCAGAGCGCTCTCGAGTCCCTTGGTTCACTTGGGTAAGCTCGTTCGCCAGCATCCACTCGCGAAACACATCCAGAGCGGGCACACGCTGTCGCGGCTACGCTCGTTTAACCTTGGACAAGGAAAAGTACAGTTGGCTGCTCGTGTGAGATCTCTAATCGTGTAATCGTTTAATAGTACTCTGCCTCGCTCAGGTCCCCAGGCTGCTGGCGCTGGTGATATGTTCGCGCGATCATCCTCCCACCGACCCACCACGGGCCTGGCCTACGATCCGTTGATGCTGAAGCACGCCTGCGTTTGCGGCGAAACCGTCCGCGGCCACCCGGAACACGGAGGCAGGTTGCAAAGCGTCTGGGCTCGACTCTCGGAGACGGGATTGTTGCAGAGGTGCGATCGTATAAGATCGCGCAAGGCAACGCTCGAAGAGATTCAGACGTGTCACAGCGAAGCGCACGCACTTCTCTTCGGTGAGTCGTCCCGCGGAACCGCGGAACCCGCGGTCTCATCGGCCTCTCGCGTCCTACCTCTTCCATTTCCTTATTCCTCCATTCGGCATTCGGTTGATCTGACCGAGCCGCCTTTATTACGCCTTTCCGCGCTTCAGTTTGCCCGCGACAGGGGCAGAGAGTAAAGTGTGCTTCGCGCAGGGACGAATCCGATGAACCGACAAAAGTTGGACGTGTCGAAGCTCTCTCAACTACCCATCAAGAGTTTCGTTCGACTTCCCTGCGGCGGAGTGGGCGTCGATTCCGACACGACGTGGAACGAACTGAATACCGCGCCGGCTGCTAGAATGGCTGTCGGCTGCGTCGTCGATCTGGCTCTTAAAACCGCCATGGGCGACATTAAAAATGGGTTCGCCGTCGTACGACCGCCGGGGCATCACGCGGAAACCAATCAAGCCATGGGTTTCTGTTTCTTCAACTCGGTTGCGATCGCTGCGCGATTGCTCCAGCAGAAGCTCGACGTTCGGAAAATCTTGATCTTGGATTGGGTAAGGGTCCTTCCCCTCCTCGTTACGCACGGCAAAACGCAAGCCGTCGCGAAAAAGGTGGATCTAGAGGAAAGACGGAGAGATATAGAGGGAGAGAAAGAGAGAGGGAGATAGGGAAGAGGTCGCGGCCAGAATAATCGATTATCCATCGCGGATCGAGCAATACGAGATCGTAGATGTTTAGAGAGGTAGTGACGGTAGTGACTCTAGTGACTCTAGTGACGCTAGTGACGCCTAGTGACGGTAGAGTAGAGTCAGTCAGGTAGAGAGGCTAGAGAAGAGGGATAGAGAGAATGAGATAGACGGCGCGGCGCGGCGTCTGAACAACCCGAAGAAGAGTCCGCAACTCGTTTATTTTCTGTTCGCAGGACGTCCACCATGGGAACGGGACGCAGCAGATGTTTTACGACGATCCACGGGTGCTATATCTGTCGATACACAGGCACGACGAAGGTAACTTTTTTCCAGGAACCGGTGGCCCGACCGAGTGCGGTGCTGGCGAGGGCCTCGGCTATAACGTCAATATAGCCTGGTCCGGCGGATTGAATCCGCCGATGGGAGACGCCGAGTATCTCGCGGCATTTCGCACGATCGTCATGCCGATCGCCAAGGCGTTCGATCCGAGCATAATTCTGGTCTCGGCGGGTTTCGACGCCGCGGTTGGCCACTCGCCGCCCCTCGGTGGTTACAAGGTCAGCCCGGCTTGCTTCGGAAAGATGACGCAGCAATTGCTAAGCCTCGCGGACGGCAAGGTCGTGCTCGCTCTCGAGGGCGGCTACGACCTGGCCGCGATCTGCGATTCCGCGCAAGAATGTGTCCGAGCTCTACTCGCTGACGAGCCCAGCCAACTTCGAGAGGAGGAACTCACCAGGACTCCCTGTCAAAACGCCGTCGAAACGTTACAAAAGACTATCGCCATTCAGGTAGGATTCTTTGCGAAACCTTCTGCTCTTTAACCAATCTTCTAACCATTATTCATCTGGTTGCAGATGTCCCACTGGCCTTGCGTCAAATTAAATGCTCATACAGTGGCGATGAGTGCGATCGAAGCCGGTCAAAAGGAGCGCGACGAATCGGATACGGTCTCCGCGATGGCCTCTCTTTCAATGCAACAGCCTACCAATTTAACGTGAGTTGCTTGTCTACTTGACTTCTCTCGTCGACAACCCACCGTGTAACTCGATGCGCAATCATTCGCTAGACTTAATATTCTTTCAGAACTACCCCAGAACATTCCCGTGAAGTTTCCGAAGAGCCCATGGAACAAGACGACGCCAAATGAGATCGTGGTTGCTCCATTTATGGTACACACTATCATTTCGGGAAACTGTAGCGACACAACCATCGCCTTGGCGTCCCGTTGTAAGGAAAATACTGCCGCGACTATACGGGGTAGCGGTGGCAGTGGCACTGATAATGGCACTGGCAATGGCAATGGCACTGGCAATGACGGTGATTCGGGAACACGAAACACCATCACTCGTGCACCAACGACGCTGCATTGCAATGGCGTGGCAACAGCAAACCTGCAGGCGGCTCTTCACATCCTCCCCGGCCTCTTCGTTTGCAACACCACACGTTATTGTTCACATGGTGAATCAAACGATGGTCACGTCGAAGAAACGCTATTGGAGGAGCGACACGCGATGGTCGTGCGAGGATAGAATACGTTTAAACGCGTTCTGCTCGCAAAACAGACGATTCGAAGTATTTGTCTTCGCAGCCGCGAACAAATCGCGTACCTCGAGAAATCTCGGGACGGTGTGGCCTCGGTGAATGAACAACCGTTTTCTCCGTCTTCTCCACCTTTTCGCTCGAAATAATGCCAACAGGGAGAAGAAAGTAGTACCGTTTGGGAATTCGTAAGAGACGCGTTGTCAGAAATTCGTACCTGCTCGTGAAATCTGCCTTCTGCCCAGCAGTTGTTTTCAATAATCAACACACGCCGAACGACGTTCGAAACAACTAGGTCGGCGGGATTATAAATTTACTTGCGCGTTTCGCGTCACTCGCGCTACGTTGTTTCGCTCTCCAACGACTCCTAAAGAACCGACAGAAATCGCGCATGTCCTGGTCACGGACGGATTTGTCGACTAAATCTATTTAAAAGACAGTAGTGTTAGATGTTATCCAGTCTCGTGCTTCTCATGTCTCCGTTGCCCCGAGAGCGTTGCTTAACGCGCGTATTCGCACCTGTCGGTACGCGATTCTCACTGGGTATGCATAGCGCGACTGAGTATGAAGCGTGAACGCGCAGCGAAAAGAGGAAAAGTGACCGCCTGCGAACATCGTCAGGTAGCATTTCGTCGCACTGCTAGAATGCAGCCAACGATCGCTGCTTCGGGCGGCATAGCGACATTTGGTTGTTTCATTGCGATCAAAGGCTGGTGTGATTCTTGTGATATTTTGTAAAGAAAAAAAAAGAGGAAATTTAACGAGATATTGTTAATTAAGGATATACGTGCACGCATGCGAGGGTGAGCGAGAGAGAGTGCGAAAGAGAGAGATATACTGACACACAGACACTCTCTCCTCTCTCTCTCTCCCTCTCCCTGAGATAGGAGCATTTATTTTTGTGTCATGCATTTTACGAGAACACGGAGAAACCTAAATGTATCGATCGATCGATACACGATTTCCGCTGATTCGTAACTTGCGTATTGCGTATAGACATTATACGCGAACGGTGTACGCGTATACAATTTGACGCGCAAATGTTTTTGCCGTTTATGCGCGAGAGAGAAAAAAAAGCGCGGGTATGAACGTCCAGTACAAGGAACATGTATACAACACACGTTTCTGTGTCCGCAAGAATCTCAAGTGTTCGTCGTGTATCGTCCCGTATTTTTACCAAAAATTATAAAATTGTCAAGCACGCAATGACTTTTCGGTCGATTCGAGTCTTAAATTCCATCTCTCTCTTTTCCTCACTCATGTATCCCCTCACTTTCGAGTCGATCCAGATTCCGGACGATCAGTCGAACCAAGTTTTCTTCGCATGAGGATTTTCCCATGTGTTCTCCTTCTACTCTCTACACAAACTCACTGTTATCGCTACTTTCCTCGTCTCGATTCGACCGAATTATTCGTTGACGCTGGTTCTCGCCTCTCTCGCGCGACCAACGTTTCGAAGTTGTCGACATTCGCGAGTTTTATGCGGTTCGGAAGAAAAAAACTTGCAACATTCCGATATCGTTCTAAAAAATCGATACTATTCGATACGAAAATCGAATAATAAAAGAAGAGTAAAAAGCTGAAATCGACGGTAAAAAGATGTTACGATTAAGTTATTGCACGTGTACGAAAATGTCCATATTACATAAGCTTAAATGTATTAGTCACACATTTTTTTATGTATATAAATGTACCTCCATAATTTTAAATAAAAGGTATAGTCATTGTGTTACGCATACTTTACCGGGCAGTATGCATGATCTTCGTGTGTTGGCAGTGATCGGTTCAGTGAATTGGATTAGTCGAAAATACTCGCCTTCTACTCGTCATAGTTGCACGTCGTGTTTCCCACAGTTAACATCACTTTAATCGTACTTTTCTGCAGGAAACGACAAGAATTGGCGCGAAGTCATGTTGAATTACTATTTTACATGGTAAAGCATTTGGCGCAGAGCGCTAATATTACGATAAGTAACTCGGTATTTTCTAAATTTATTTTCTTTCTCTTTTCTTTTTTTTAGTATACAGATTGACGCCATTACGATTAACGTTGGAAACATTCCTTTCTTTCGCTTCGTAACACACGATGCTACTGTTTTCGCGAAATTTTCTTCCGAGATTTCCATCGTTTCGGGCAATTTCGATAAATCAATGTCCGTTCAGAATTTTGCTGGATAGCATTGCAATTTTTTTACATTGGCGTGTACGTGTGTATGTCGAGATGCACGTAGTATGTAGATCGTAATCATGGCACACGAGCGCACGTGTAAACATTGATGCACGGTGCCGGATCGCTTTGCGTCTACATGTATATTTTATATTTATATGCTTCTACGATATAACCAAGATTGTTATCAGAGTATAATACATTATCGCTTATGTTTACATCGCAGACTTAAGGATCTGTGGAATATTTGTTTTTTTTTATGTACAGGGGCATTAAAAAAAATTTTTATAAAACTTACATCGATACGGTTTTACGGAAACGTTACATCTGCCGATATAAAGGTTAGCACGCTATTCCAATATTTCTGGGATCAGAGATTGTAGAATCACCGCCGAGGAGACAAGAGATTGATAGGACTTCCGTTGCACACGGGGACACGGTCTTCCTCAGTACGTGCCCAGTTAAATTTAAGTTTGGGAACCGATTACCGTTCATCCAATATAATTACCATACAGTCTCGAGCCACTGAATACTCGCGCTATTGCAAAATATTGTAATATCGGCTGCATTGCTTCGAACTAAACAACGTCGACACGGTTTTGTTGTGTGCATTGGCGAATTACGAGTTCCAAGTTCCAATGTCAACAGCGTTAGCACCAAACATCCAAATTAAGCCACGGTAAATATTCTCGAATTTTTCATAATTACTCTTGCGATAATAATTTCAAGTTACACGAATAAACGAACCAACGAAATCGTATAGGCTAATTGGTATTGTGAGAGTCCATCTCGCTACACTTTTACAAATCTTCACTACATGTATAAATCGAGTCTGAAAAATTCTATAAAAAAAGACAATGAACCTTCTGCAAAATAAATCACGACCTCAACTTTCTCTACGAGTTTTCTTCAACGTGTACGGGATTCAATTCCACCGACTCATTCGATATTACGTTCAATTCGTTTAACCGATAAATCCCATCATTGCAAGAAGATATAACGGGGTAAATGTTAACGTAAAAGAAAGAAAGAAAAAAAAACTCGAAACAGAGCGCGCGTCATCGATACCCAAACTCTCGTCCACGACTTTATCACCGCATGGCATAACGGTGTCGCAACCAATTACCCTTTCATTCGAGTCGCTCTCTTTAACCATCGCTCATTAATTGCGTTTGCGAATATATTAGGCAATGACTCTTGTTGTACCGTTACATGGTCGCTAACTAAACGTTTCGTTAAACGTTTTTGAGTGCAATTCGCATTCGTTGCACTCCGCTCATCGTTACAGATCATGTGTACACAAGCTCGGAAGCAAGCGGCGGTGACGTCGACGATATCGTTTATCTCAAACTATAGTCCGATTTCAATCGGGTACTTTGGCGATCCTAATACTCTGTTGCGACAATAGCAACGGTGCTCGTGAAACATCGGTTTACAAGCATCGAGCTACTAACAGCAATCTTTCGAGAAGACTATTAAACGCAGGTTCTTGTCGTCGCGGTCGTTTCTTTTTGATTCTACGCGAACCTCTTTGTCAATCTATATACAAGTTATATCAGGCGGACTCGTTTCGGCTGCAAACGCGTTTCAATTATCGCGCTTCAACGGCGTCCAGTGCTCTATTTCACGGTCGAGAAATTCTGCTGGGCATTTTGATTGGACGAAACCCACGTAGTGAACACGTCTCTACAATGGCTAACTACGCATTCATTACTACAGTACTCGTCCTCCCATTCGCTGTTTGCCACCGCCGGATTCGGACACCCGTGACGTATACAAGCATTCGAGGTAGGCCTTTGACCGGCCATTGCCGCCTGTGTCGCAGAGCTTACCGATGAAGCATTCGACAGCGAATCTCCTTTTGGAGGAGCCGCGTGCATTATTTGTTGTTGTTGTTGCTGCTGCTGTTGCTGCTGCTGCGAATGGTGATGTTGCTGCGATTGTTGTTGCACTTGCATCTGTTGTATTTGCTGTTGCGGTACCTGTGTAAAGGCAAATGAAACATTTGATCAAGGTGAGCATTGCGACACTCGCGTGAAGCTGAGATCAACGGTGAGTAAAGGGAAAAGTGTGGGAGAAAATGCGTCTGGATATAATTGCTCACCTGCATGTACTGCTGTTGCGCGACCTGTTGAGACTGCATGTGCTGCTGCTGCGTCTGTGACTGCGACTGTTGCGGTTGCTGGGGAATATGTGCCGGTGCCATTGGGTTGCTTATCAAACCCTAAATAAAACGTGAAAATTGTTTCTGCTTCTCGATTTATATCAACGTGGCGCGGGCACTTGCTTTACTTAAGGGGGTATCCGTATAGACGCGCACGAACGTGATATGAGGACGGGAAAAAATGTTTTACCTGCTGCGACTGCTGTTGTTGAGGATTCCCGGACATCGCTAAATGATGGGGGGACTTTTTCATTTGCATTTGTGGCGGTTGTTGCTGGTGTTGGTGCTGATGCTGATGTTGGTGCTGATGCTGGTGCTGATGCTGATGCGAATGTGAATGTGCGTGTTGCTGCTGAGGCGATGGCGGTTGAGGTTGTGGACTGTAAACTTGATACGAAACGTTCCCAGAGGTTCCATTTCCAGCGTAATTACCGTATGTTGCGTATTGAACTTGTTGCTGCGGTGATGGTTGTTGTTGTTGCTGCTGTTGTTGCTGCTGCTGCTCTGCGTCGGCTGCTCCTTTGCTAACCAGAGATGCTCTGTATGCCGCGAGCGCTTGTAGATATTCCTTTTTCGCGGCTTCGGTTTTCTTCTTGTAGACCTACAAATGTGCATCGTTCGAACTTAAATAAAGTAAGAATTAAAAAACAATTAAAACCGACTTCAAAAAAATAAAATTGCCCAAAAAAGTAAAAAATAATTTTTTCCCTTATTTAATCTACAACTCTCATATTTTTTAAGTCGGTCCCAGATTTACACAGTGCAAATAATGAGGCACTGACTTAAAAAAAATATGAGAGTTGTAGATTAAATAAGGGAAAGGATTATTTTTTACTTTTTAGTACAATTTTATTTTTGTGAAGTCAGTTTTAATTTGTTTTAAATTTTTTTATAGTACTACGACTTCAGCAAATGTGGCCCTTCCGTTACGTTATGCCAAGAACATTCTCTTATCCAAAAAATGTATCTTTCCATAAAGTAACGATCCGAAATCTGTCCCTTCCTCTCGGACTACGATTATTATGATACTTTTTCATTTTTCTCGTGCGTTCTTTATTTGAGCTAGTATTTTAATCTGCAGCTGATTAAAATACCGTAATGATATTTGCAAGAAATAAATACAATTTCGAAAATAAAGAAGAAGAAGACGAAGAGACGCATACTCACGTTTTTATGTTCGGTATCCAAAGCATCCCACATCGAAGCAACGATCTTGGATACCTCACCGAAGCTCGCATTTGGATTTTGCCCCTTTATCGCTGCTTGCGTATCCCTGAAGAAGAGGGCGTATGCCGAAACGGGCCTGGAACAACACACACTATCTTGTAACGACTTCGGTTCAATTTAATTTGCGTTTCACTCACTCGATGCGAGAGTGAGGCAATGAATTCCCCCCTAGTGATTCGCGTAATATATTGACGGATGCTGAGCAACAAGACTACTTACTTCTGCGGTTCGTTAGGATCCCTCTTCTTTTTCTTCTTCTGCGACTTTGGTTTCCTCTGGTTCTTGGTTCCAACGTCAGCCGGTTCCGGCGAAGGCCGCTTGATCCCCGTGATCTGAAGAAATAATAACAGGCATCGTGAATCATTCGAATCTCTTGAATCCCTTCAAGCAAACTGCGGAATGCGGCAAATTAGATCAGGTGGTTACTTACCATCCCCGAATGAGGTGTGCTGTCGTCGCTGTCTTCGCTAGTAGTAGTGTTGTTGTTAGGCTCCGAAACGGAGCTCGGTTGCATCGCGGGTGGACTACTCCCCGTGGGACTCCTGTACTGAATCTGCTGTTGCAGTTGCTGTTGCTGCTGAGAATGCATATACTGCATATGCTGTTGCATCTGAGCTTGTTGGTGTTGCTGGTGTTGTTGTTGCTGTTGAAGCAACATCATTTGCTGGTTTCCATGTTGCTGACGTGGCGAACTCACAGTTGTGTAAGAAGCTTGCGGCGAGTTACTGTACGTTGAGCTACGACAGAACACGGAGACGACGCGTGATCAGACATGTGCTCCGGTTTTAGATGAAGTGAAAATTATGAATGCGTCTCAATGGACTGCTCGCTCGTTTGCGCGTTATCGCGACAGGAACCACGCGAATCGCTTTTACATCAACCAACATAATAACAAACGTAAAAACTATGTCTTCCCGAATTAGTATCTTTGGTCACAACGCGCTAATATCACGAGGTAGGCTCGTCGTTCCTGTCTTTTACATCCTCCCTCCCAGCCGTACTCAGCCGCGTTCTCACCCCTTTTCCCTCTACTATTTTTCATCTATCTCTAGATGCAGACTACGAACGTTTCCAGTGACTGTCTCGAGATTGTCCTGCTCATAGCGAGCGCAACACCCTCTTGATCTAGATTTAAATACATTTAATCCACACGCAAACCGTCCATTGCCGAGCTACCCTGATCAGCCGCACTTCTTCTCACTCTTCCTCTTTCCCCCTATTCCCTCTCTCCTTCTTCTCATTCGCCCTTCCCTCCAGTCTTCCTTTAGTGAAAAATCTGGTTACCTGAAAGCACGTTTTGCTGTTTCGTAACGGTGGAAATGGACGGGACTCGAGACTTATCGCGTTCCAAGAATTTCCTATTCTGTGGCAACCTTCCTCTTCCCTTCTCCGTGTCTACGCAGTCGCTAATTCCCTCGCGACATATATCGCAACTAGCAACGCTAAAATTTTCAAGAGAAAGACGGACCTCGAGAACCCCGTCCTCTTTGTACTCGATTCCCGACCAAATACTGTCGAATGATAAATAACAGACGGCTACGAGGGAAACTCTACGTCCCCAAGGAATGCGGATACGAGCGTGGAGAGGGTGGTCGGTGCGGACGCGAGGAAGAGCGGAATTCGATCGAGAAGAAAATCTAGAGGTGTACACTCACCTGGCGCTAATCGGCTGTATCGGGTGGTCTTGTTGTAGGTAAAGCGATTGCTGATACCCACCGGGATCGAGATTTAACCCGTCTGGAGATTGTTGGATACTGCCGGTCTGCATCATCTGCGAAAGCGATTGGTATCTTTAACGCGCGTTATTCGAAAGACGGCGCGTCCTCGCGTTCGTGGGTTCTAAACGTTGTCCCAGCCTACCTGAGCTTGATAGCCATGCAATTGATCGCTTTGCGACTGTTGTTGCTGTTGCTGCGGCTGATGCTGTTGCGGCTGTTGTTGATGCTGGTGCTGATGCTGATGCGAGTGAGAGTGAATCACAGGAATATCGAAATCCTCGTCGCCGAAGCTAGGCGTGTGAAAGGTCTGCGAAGAAAACGACGGTTGCCGCAAAACGGTGGCCGCGCGTGCATCGCTGGACACGAACCAGCACTGATCGCAGATCGAGAGTGGTTGCCATAGAGGAAAAGGGTACGGGTACGGGTACAGGTATATGGGTACGGGTTCAGGTACGGGTTAGGGGAAGGGGCAGAGGCGAAGACGGAAACGGAAAACCGAAAGAAGGCTCGCAAATTACTCATAATTTGCTTACCCCACGAGTCGATCCGTTCAGCTCGATCATTCCCGTTTTCGCCTGGTTCCACCCGCATCACGATGCGACGCAACTCGGCGCGGCGCGACTCTTGCATCTCACCCCCCCTGCCACCCCACGCGTACACCAATCATCAACCCGTCATCCCCCATCTCCGGACGGATGACAGACGACGACGTTGTATCGTTGGAAATACTTTTAGCAATTTATTCCTTTTCGGGACAGAAGGCCGGGGTTGGGGAACTGGGGAACGATGGAAAATACATTTGCCTGTGCAGCCGGCAGCCGGACGGGCCACGGGGAATAAAAGTTTTTAAATTGGATTTAATAGCGTCAGGAATTTTCCTTTGAAGGAACGTACTTGCCTATTGATCGAGTACACCTCTGACTCCCTTCCCTCTCCACGCCCATCGCGTTACCCCTTACCTCGCGGTGTTTCTCTTACTCTCTATCGTTCCGCACTCACTTCTCTTCTCTTCTCTCATCCCTTTCCGCCGCGCGCTGCACCCCGCTCCGGTTCCCACTCCCGCCTCTGTGTACGCGTACAGTCCGTCCTGTTTCAACTACTGCTCCTATACCCTCGTGCACCTACTTCTCACTCCACCCTTTCCATCTCCCCCGAATCGACTACGCGTCTATCCATCTTCTTCCTCCACCATTTCCAAACTTTTCTTTCTCCCTTGGCCCCTTCGCCAGCCCCCAAACCACCCTGTCGCCCCGCTGCCGCCGCTCTGTCTTCTCCGTACCCCTCTACAGGCTCCTGCTTCACCCCCCTGCTGCCTAGCCGGCCGAGCCAAGATAGTGCTACCTTTCCTACCCCCTTTCCTTCGTTCGCGTTCCTATTCGTCTGTTTCCTCTCGTTCCCCGCGAACAAACGAGCCCGCGATCCCGCTCTCGCGCCTTCACCCCCCGTACCTTTCCTTCCCCCTATCCCCAACCAACCCAAGCCCGCATTCTGGCTCACACTTACATCTGCACCCACACCCACTCGCCAGCCCTAGCCAGATTCGCGACCGGACCGCGAGAGCCTTCTTTGCTCCTTACCAAATCGCTTAGTCGAATCATTCGAATGCGATACGTCGCCGCCATCAATGACTGTCTATACACAATGCAAACACACTGCGAGTATTCCGCAGCTTTCTTTCTTTATTTCTATACACTACGTCCGTCTTTACTGGATCAGCTAACATTCCGACTTAGACGGCCACTGTATTGTCTGAAAGAAGCCCTTGCGACTCGCGACGATAACTTCCAGTCCCAACTACACGCAGCCCTAAACATCTTACGTTTCGACCACGCTCTTCGAACCCGAACAGCCACGCGCATCATTGTAAAAACCTCGAGGAACCAGCTCGGAGGAATGGAGGGAGAGACCGGTTCTTAGGGATACATTCAATACGGCAGGGAGGACCAGAAAAATCGCACGAGCTTACGTACGATCGCGAGGCACGCGTTCGTTACCGTTATCATCGTTATCGTTGCTTTTGTTGTTCCCATTGCTAATTCTCATTCCCCTTTCTGTTTACGTAGACGCCGCGCCGTCGTCTACATCGTACAAGTAACTTTCAATGTCGCACCAACTCACCTGATCAGCCATCGCGTAGCCTTCGTGATGATAACACGCTTGATGGTGATGATGATGATGATGTTGATGCTGCTGCTGCTGATGATGATGATGCTGTGGCACGTTCAATGAAAAGTCCAGATTCTCGTTCCTCTGAAACAGACGAGAAAACAATGATGTTAATGGTTGGAGCAACGACTAAACAAGGGTTTCCGAGTTAAATTTTATTTGTTGTAGTAATCCCCAATATTTGCAGTTCTTCTTCCCTTCATTCCCCATTGTTTTCGAGTTCAATTTTATTTGTTGTAGTAATTCCCAA
The DNA here is from genome assembly GCA_963855975.1 of Andrena chrysosceles. Taxonomy (NCBI): domain Eukaryota; kingdom Metazoa; phylum Arthropoda; class Insecta; order Hymenoptera; family Andrenidae; genus Andrena; species Andrena chrysosceles. The sequence goes on along the minus strand of OY979769.1, from coordinate 13,381,525 downwards.
TATTTTCTGTTCTTATTCCCTTCATTCCCCATTATTTTTATTATGCTCTTGTCATTGTTCTTACTGCCAAACTTTTTCCACTATGAATCATTTCTTGAAATCTAGTGCAAATATGTACCGCCGTTCGTTTGGTCGTCTTGCTACATCAAGCTCACAAAAAATCACGAGAACGGCAATCGATCCATGTACGCTGATTAAATGAATATATTCCGCCCCGAGACAATTATTACGAAGGTATGTAACTAGGTACAACCACTTTCAGATCCTTCAGATTCGACTATGCATTACAAGTTCGATTCTCCCAACTCCCCCTGAATGTACATTCAAAATTATTGCTACCATCGTCGTCGTCATAACCACATCGTCAACACCTGTCCACCCTCAACCAAACATTATCTTTAGTTCCTATCTTTCCTCGCGTTTCTACCAACATTTCAGTGTAACGTACCAGCGCACTTCCTTCTCTTCTTCGAAATAAATACAAACAAAAAAAAGAAGAGATATCTAGCGGAGCTGTAAATTTATAAAACGTTTCCTTCCACAGTTATATGCAGTTGTTTCTCGCCATCTGGAAGACGGCACCCCGACCCCCTTAGCCCCGTACCTGCCGCTCCCACTTCTGCCAGGCTGCCACGATTTTCATCTAAACGCGACAAACAGGTGCTAACGCGTATTCTCTCCCTCGAGATACTTGGAAACAGTGAAAGTTTATGGAGAAGTGAACGAACGTATCCGTGAAAAAGCGCACACACGCGTGTACAAGTCATCATTCTCCCAAGAGGCACGTACGACGGCTAAACCCGAGCCAGCAAAATTCCAGGAAGTAAAAGATCGATCAAGAGACGAAACGTACGATCGGACAAAGAAAGAGCAGAAGGAAGAAGACAGGAGCACAGCATTTACTTTTCCAGCTGAAGCAACAGCAGGCAAGCAGGCAGGCAGGCAGACGGGCGGCCGTTCAGACAGGCAGGCAGGCAGGCAAACAGGCAAGCAAGCAGGATAACAGGAAAGCAGTCAGACAGAAAAGTGAACAGGTAGGAAGGTAGGTATGTAGGTAGATGGGTAGGTAGGTAAGCAACAGGCAAGCAGGTAGGTAGGTAGGTAGGTAGGTAGGTAGATGGACGTCGTCGGCAGGACGAATAAGTAAAATCGAATCGGACCGAGGCAAAAACGGAAGCGATGTCGCTCTTACTTATTTCTAATGTGACGCGAGCAAACCATGATAGCAATACGTTTTTTTCCGTCCCTTCGATATTGTCGCATATAATCGCTGGATATGGTGACTTAAACGGATTTCTGTTACCTACGTTCTTTTTCAACCGCTTTTCGCTAACCAGAAACGTATGCAGCAGGCCCGGCTCGTGCCTTTTTGCGCCCTAGGCAAACTTGCTAAATTGCGCCCTCTCTTTATGCTTGATAAATTTATTTCAGCGCTTTAATAACTTTACTCTGAATTTTTATTCATAGCTTCAAACATTTGCAGTATAACTTTATGTATTTTTTAAATAAGGCTTATTCTTTTAATTATGTATTTAAAAAAGAGGCAACAAAGAAACTGCTATTTTAAGCCCTAGGATGCTGCTCAATTTTTCCTATAGGGACGAGCCGGGCCTCTATTTACATAATACGATTGCGTATATAGGTATCTGATAATCTTACGATGTCCCGCTTCGTTCAACATCACTTCCCAACATTGCACGAATAATTTCGTAGAAATATACCTCTCTCGCGATTGCAACTTTTCAGCTTGCTTCCGACAATATTTACGAATACACAGTGACGCGAAACTTTTGCTACTGCTTTTATAATCTACTTGGCATTTCATGTTTCACGCGTGTCCTGAACATAGTAATCTACTTAAGCAATTTAGAAATGATGATGATGATGGACAAGGAGTAGGCAGAAAAGCACAACGAAATCGGGAAATCTAATAGATATAGTCGAACAAGTCTGTTACTCAGCGTAACCGATGCGATGTTAAACCTGTTCTTCTTCGCGTACCCCATCGTTCACTTCGCTCACACCGCTTCGCCAGCCAAACACGACAACCACGCCGCCCAACCCCTAAACTCTAAAGCATACTAGCCATAACCGATTCCTACTCCGTTCCTTCTAACGAGTCTTTTCTCAATCTCTTCGAAATACATACATATATACTCGGTTCTGGAGCGAAAACGAAACCACCACCACATCTACTGCGCACTGGATCGATTCGATTCGAATCGCGAATTAGAGAAAACACATCCACCCTTAAGCAAGCTCAAAAAGAAAATATGTATGTAGACTAATTTATTGAAATTCACAACCGTCGTCGACCTACGTGTAAAAGTAGTTGCATCGCAAAGGAATAGCGTCTGTTCCATTTGACTTCCGCGTTTCGAAAACTCAGATCAAGATCCTCTTATCAACTGGAATTATCGTTCGACTTATTCAGGCCGATCCCTGTAAACTTCGAACGAGAACTAGGTCGTTTTTAATAACCGGCGATCACTTCATCTTATAATTAGAAACACGTTTGAAAAGCGTTGAGCGATCGAGGATAGTTGATAGGCACTCTGTGGGAAAATTGGCGTGGTGCGTATATTTTGTACGGCAGTCGGGAGGTGGCGCCACGCACGCGTACCACGAGTATGTCCGAAAGCAAATAAGATCGCTTCCTTGAACGGCGAATTGTCGTAACCTCACTGCACCATGGCCGTAATCCAACTTGACAAAACTGAAATCGCGAGGAGACGAACGAAACGATGAAGCAATAGGCGACTTACTGTGCAAGCGAACCAACTGCTCGGCAGGACAAGATCCAGGTTATAAGGTGCAGGTGCACGTGCGACGTGCAACGCTCCACGGTAGTAGATACAGCTAACGCAACACCGCGAATTCTTTTCTCATAAATCACCGTTCCGATTCTTCGAAATACTTGGGGCCCAGTTCACCAGTAACAAATTCCGAGGGATCGTAAAAACGGGCAAGATGCAAACCTTGCGATCCTTTCCGATCCGATCGATCGTCGAAACGAGCCGTGGGACTCGTCGGGCAGCACGTTTTCACAATATCACCACGCGTCTTACGATGTTACGTCGGCGTAGGTATGCACGTACACGACCGTTAGCTTTTTACAGACAACACACAACAAACTCTCCGATTCCTATGCAACGCGTATACAACGTTCTCGACTCGTGGCGTAACTCGTGACAGCGTGGCAAAACGACGCGGGCTCCTCGCGGCGGCCGGCGCGGGAATGATTGAAGAAGTTCGGTTCGTGGCACACGATGCTGGTGGGGATGAATCTCACGACTCGTGACAGAGAGAGAGAGAGAGAGGGAGAGAGAGAGAGAGAGAGCCGACGCGCGCGCCTCCTGTTCCTGCGTAACGAAAGGATACGACGTAACGATTAACCGAACAGAAAACGAGACAACATTGAATAAACGCGGTAAGAAATTTGAGAAGCACGGCAACGTTCGGGGATTCACAATATACGCAGGCGCCTCGAAATGCAGGTAAGATTTTGTCGAATTTCACCGTTCAACTCGGGAAAACACGCGAGCGACGCTCGTTCGAAGCTTGTCGCGACATGTGTTCGAGGACCGGGTAATCGCCGACAACACGAGAGGCAAAGTACAGACATTAATGGTCATTCGCCGACTTATTAAGCTGTTCTTTTTTCCACGGTAGAACGCGTTTCAGTTGAAACGAGACTTCACGATGAGAGTCATAAAACGTTGACCGACCGTTCTTTTTTCTACTGATATTTGTCGGTTAAGAAATGCCCCGGATGATAACGTTAAATGCTCGATGTTTCTTACACTTGACATACATACATTAATTCGGAAATGTTACATCGTAGGAATAGCGTTCGCGCTTCGTGGCCCAGATAACGAGCTGTGAACGCAACGCTCGAAAAGAAAGGGGCTGCGGAGGAAGAGGGGGAGTAGTAGTAATAGTGGTAGTAGTAGGAGGAGGTGGAGGAGGAGGTTTGAGATGAATATGGGAGGGAACGAACTGTTGGTGCGGGAGTTCGCAGGGCGGGGAGAGGAATTCAGGCAATTGAAAAAGACGGGTGGCGTAATGAATAAAGGAAAGAGATCTCGCGACGTCGTATGTATGACGAACGCGTTCCGACGGTGTCGAAAGAGATTACGCTTTTAGGTGGAAGCGTTGCGGTACCTAGCTGCGTTCGCTAGTCTCAGGCGTTCGTGCACCTTTTCTTCGATCTAACAAACAGCAACGGCGATCGATCGATTGATTCGAGAGCGAGAGTAGCTACAGCAAACGAGAGGAAGCGGAATTATTGTAACTAGGTGGCTCCACTGTCGGACGCTTTTAGCTTCGGTGCAAGCAAAAGCCGGTTGAAAATTTGTAACAAGCGCATTATTATTTGTTGATATACCTCGGATACTCGAATATTGCAGGAAAGTAGGGCATGGTAGCAGGTGGGAGGGCCTGTGGTACGAGGAACTGGGGTTACGTCGGAGTTTATAAAGAGTCATTACGTTGTCGAGAAAGGTGGCTTTAATTTCACTGGCATTCCAATCACATTAATGTATGTACATATATCCCTACATACCATGGTATACGTTTTTACTCGAATTAGCGAGAAGTGCTAATTTACTGCGATCGACAAAATTGTTAGGTGATCGTAGCACGGTCACGCGTTTCGTAACTCGACATCCCCTTCGCCGGAAACTCACTATATATCTAATAATAACCCATCGTGAAGAATAATAACAAGGCACCAAGGAAGTACGTTAGGAAGAAAACAAGGAAGGAAGTACGGAATTAGCGTTCGAAAGACGATAGAATAGATATTTATTCTTAAGAATGCACGATAAAATTAATTCTCCTTCACGAATGCCACACGAAGGCTCCGCGATATATGAGAATGATGGACAAGCACAGAAAAACTAGGAATCACGAGAAAGGCTCGGAGCGGGACGGATCGATATTCTTTTGCGGGACAGTTGGGTGCTGCTTCGACCTAGAAAGCGAAAGACGGACGTGCGAACGGTGCGAGTCCTTTTCTTTTTCACCCTATTTCTTTCTTCTCCATAGCTTTACGAACGTCTGAACTGCTTGTCCGGTACAAGAACGATACACGATCCACCTGAACGATTATCTTGTCCCAAAAGGGCGACGCATTATGACAAGGATGAGATTCAAGTCGAACGGGGAACGGATAACAGAAAAGTTAAGCGTGGAGGGAAAGGTTAACAAGGCTAGAGGTGGGGGAGGATACATGCACATTTTTTAAACAACTTGCGACATGGTGCGCAACGGCTCTCTAAATCTTGCGAGTTCTGTTCGAATCTTGGATGTAGAGTGGCTCGGTAAAGCGATTCTAGAAAGGTTAAACGGTTTCTGAGTCGAGCGTCTACGACGCGATAAACGAGCCTGTTTAAAGTCGTTTCACCTTTGCGTCATGCACGAAGAGCCGAGATTACGGCTAACGAGCGGTCTTCGTCATCACGCTCGGCGAAATTTAACCACAAATACTCGAGATCCAAGTAAATCAACACTAACGGGATTAGATCCTTTCGATTTCCTGTCGTCATTACGATTTAATCAAAGTACCTATGTGCTATGATTTGTTAACTGTTAGTAAAGAACCAGGACATGTAGATGGAAAATTTTCAGCCCAAGGATTTATTTATTCTTTGTTGCTTTTACTAGTATGCGAATGACGAGAAGTGTGGTGTGGGGGAGGGGTGAAATGGTGTAATAGTCGGACAGCAGAAGGAATGAAGAACCGCTACAGGCTTGCCAACCGTGTGGAGTAAAGTCGTCTCAACGTACATAACGAATCGAACCGAACGGAACCGAACCGAGTAGAGCCGAACAACGAACGGAGACTGACCAGATGAACGCGATAGCGACGCTTCTTTTTCCTACCTATTCGAGAATCCATTAACGGTGTTTTTCAGCATCTCGAACAAATGTTGATTTTACCAATTTTCATTGGGCGAATGTTTACGCAGCTGATAATCGTCCAAGGCTGATCACGGAACTGCGATTTTCTCTGGTCGAATAAATTTCTCATTTTTGCCAAGTTTACACTTTCGCGTAGTCCCCGTCCGTGTCCCACCGTAACTACATATCGGGACACGCAGCGAATCGAGGTGAATCGCACAACTCGCAAAAGCATTTCGTCTTTATCCCGCGCACACCGATTTGTATTATCTATCGTCGACGCTCTCTTAAACCGGTTTTACTTATTACGCGAGCGTTCGCTTATCTCGCGTAGATCTCTTATTGCCAGTCACAGAGTGAGCGAGTGTTTCGCCGTTCCCGCGATCTGTTCCCCTCGCCCCTTCCTCAATTCTAATTCTTTTCAGCTACTCCGTCAAGCGCATTCTCCGGTTAATGCTTTGCGCGTAGATAATATGTATAAATAGTATAACGAACGCATCGTAGAGAAGCGAAAAATTAAACGGACAAAGAAGCCGTGAAATTGTGACCAAAGGTAAAAGACCGAGTATACGTGTCTTGCACCACGCGACCTTTTGGCCCTACGAAATTCTTCGGATAAACGAGCTTTTCACGTTACAACCAAGAAGGGAGCAACAAGTGTGTATCTTGTCTACCCTGCGGATCGGACCGTTCTTAGTTCTCCTCTCTCTACTTTCCTACCCCAAACCCCCTTCCCCTACTCCCCTCCTCCCTCCTCCTCCCCTTACTCTTACCTTTCCCCTTCCAATCTCACACTCTTTCTTCCTCTCTAACGATAAGAGTGCCGTTCTATTTATCTCTTTTCTCTAATTTCGCGCGCGTACACGCGCAGCCGAAGGATGTGTGCGTTACAACCGTCGCAACCTTTTCCTTTGTGGACACAACCGTTACTAAATCAAACGGATGAAAAGCTATGCGCAGTTTACAAGCACGATAGTTCGGACTCAGGTATCTTGCAGCGTTTCTCCCGGATAGTAAAGTCCCGAAATTCTAATCCAATACCCCCTCGATACGATTTTAAGAGAGCGTTTACCATATAGTTGCTGGCTGATCGAATAGTATTATAGATTCGTAGCCATAAGAAACGGTAGACGCGCGTTACCCAGTGCCGAACGCGATGCGATACATAGGTACTCTGAAATGCTTATTCACTGCAGAATGAGTAATGGGCTGCTAGTGAAATACGTCGAGACATAAATATTGTATCTGGAGCGCTATATATTACCTGTATCGTATACATTATCTACCACGCTCTCTGTTCTCCGTTCTGCTAGTTCCTATCTGATCGAGATCGTTGCCATGGGAATGCGCGTACAAGATTCGATTCGGTTCGAACCGATGCAATGCAATCGATTCGTTTGTATCGTAAACGGTGGGATTCTCTATCATGAAAGCATTTTCAGACCTTATTGCCCGTTTTCGACCACTAATCGCTGTCAAAAATCGTCAGTAGGATAAACTGGTATTTTTCTCCGTGTTTTCTTCGAGTACCACGATCAATCATACGCTTCCTACCGATTCTATAGTCTCGAGTTTTAGTGTCGTGTAGGTGTTCCCTGCGTTGTCCTCGAATGTTCACGATCAGTTTTGATTCAGGTATACTCGCAGTGGTCGGGCGACGCGCGAGGAAACGTAATCATTTGCAATCCCGCGTAGAACCGCTTTGAAACTCTACGAAGGAATTTATTAAAGTTTGACTAAGTCGCTTTACAAAGTTTCACCGGTGCACCGAAGCATCGGGGAGAGGAGCGGGCGGGGGGTTGCGACGTACACGGCAATCGCGTACCCCTTGGCGGGCAGAGGGCACGGTGGGAGCTACGAGGAAACGGTGGGGATTTCTCTCGAAGAAGCGGGACGAGTAGCCGAAGCAGGCGAAGGTGGAGGTTCAAGAGGCGGGGGAAGCGAACGAGATCGTTGACGAGGAGGTGAGGTGGGCTGAGGCGGGGTAAGGTGAGACGAGGTGAGGTGAGGCGCGGTGAGGTGTGGAGAGGAGAGGAGAGGTGAGGAGGGTGAGGTGCGGTGAGGTATAGTGGGGGTGGATGCACGGCGAAGGGGTAGAGGGACTGAAAGAGAAGGGGCGGCGGGGGAGGTACTGGGTACGTGGAACGACGAAGGGAGGCGAGCTGGTTGTATCAGGCAGGGAGGTTGAGGAGGCGGAGGGACGGGTGGTGGGTGGGTGGGTTGGCGGCGGGGAAGAGGGCAAAGTTACTTTCCCGGAGAAATAAAAGTTAATGGAGTTCCGTGCCTCCTCGTCCCCAGGTTCTTCCACCACCTTTTTCTTCTCTTCCATCTCTTTGCCGTCCTGCAACTTTCACGAAAGTTATTATATCTTAATTTACTATTGAGCATTATCTAAAATTTCTCCGACATTTCCGTTTTAATGCGATACAGAACATCGGCGAGGAATATATGCATCGGACCACTAGAGAGAACGTGTAGGAAATTGCTTGTTGTCGTTATCGGGAGAACATGCCAATTCTACCGTTCGCAAAAAAAATGCAACAACGAATCCATTAACGTTTTAAACAGTTTGTATCTCTTAAATTGTTCAGTTTTTCTGCAGTCTACAGGCGACGACATTATATACCTGCTATAAACAGAACTATAGCTATATAAGTAGGTACCTTGCTACATATTTATTCTCTATGGTCAGTTTTTTTTCATACGTTGAAAGACGTGTCAATGTCAACGCAACCCTCATACTTCCTCGTATTCCTTCGTATTTTCCTTCTCGTTGTTGGTCCGATTTCATATTCCCCATTCCGTTCTTCTTTTGGTCCCGGTATTTCGTCTTCCAAGTCACCCCTTCCCGCGCGGCGGTTTGATTTACGGCCATAAGTTGTAATATTTGCCCCACTATTGTATGGTAATACGCAGAGGAAAAAATATGTTAATGGTTGCCATAAAGAAGATATATAGCATACATATGTATCCCATTTCGTGACATACGCCTGGTAAACGCAAAAACTGCATTTACTGGTCCGTCTCTTTCGTTTCCCTTTCATAGGGCGCTTTTTGTCTTGTTCCTGTACATTCCTGTATTCCTCTCCCTTCACCCCTCTCTACCATTTTATCTCTTCTGCTTCCTCCGTATTCATTTCCCTTCTCTTCCCTGTTGTTTATTTTCTTCAATTCCAGCAGAATCGCAGAGTTCCAGCAGAACTCCCTTCTCTTCGATTTGTGGATGGGATTGTTTGATGGATATTAATTTAACGTTATTTGAAAATTAAAATAAGCATCCCTATCCTCTTCCTGGGAGCCTCTTCCATCGTGTCGCTGATAGCAATTCCGAGTGATCGATAAAAATTTCGACATTTCAATAACGTATCGTCCGTAAAGAGGGATTCGGAATCCTTTCTCAGTTCGAACGTACTTCTCTCTTTCATCCATATCTCGCCCAACTATTCCAATATTCGTTAATCTGTCGGAAAGTTTTTGGAAAACTTACCGTTATTGCAGGTACACGGGGTGGGCTTGTGCCCTATGCATGTAGGATGAGCGGAGTAAAGATGAAGCAAAGTGAAGGGCGAAGGAGGGATATTAAGAGAAGGAGAGAGGAGATCGGTGACTAGGCGAAGAAGAACCGTAGTTGTTGGGAGGTGGAGAAATTGAGGGAAGGAGTTCGCAGGGTAGATTCTACGCGGAGATGCGACTGGAGGAGAGTCGAGGGGGTCTGGGGGGGTGAGAAGCGGTGTGCCGAGGTAAGTTAAATAAACTTGTTTAGTTTCCCGGAAACTTCTGCCCGGCCATTGTATTCGACTGCCTCGCTACCGAGTACCGAGTTTGTTCCAAAACTTTCGAATACGAACGAGCTCTCCGGTTCTCCGTTACGCTTTATTCGCTTGTTTTGCCAAGTCGCTACCTACCGTTACCCACTCTTTCCTCTCGATATTCTCCAATTTCCTTCACGCATACTCCGCCGCATACCCGTGCCTCGCGTTATTCCACTTCGCGGTCTTTGTTGCTCGCTGGTCTACCCTCGCCGACAACTCGTCGCGTCGTTCCTTCCCTCTCTCCCTCTTCTCTCTTGCTTCTTTTTTCAACGGGCCAGATGGATGAATTAATGGAGAATTTCACCGAGCACATTGTATGTACATTGTGCCGTTCCACGCGAATCTAGCCGCGATTAAAAAATCGTGGAATAGTTATAGGACAATTTCACTGGACCTTCGTCCTTGTCGTCATTCTTATCACCGATATCATCTCTGCTGTTACAGTTGTCGCTTCCCTAATACGAGCATGCAGCCACGAATCTGATCGGAAACAAAATCGGACAAAGTGCCCTGTCGCTAGAGTGGCAGCAAACCGAATGGCTTATTGATTTAACGAGAGAGAGAGAGGGAGATAGAGAGAGAAAGAGGCGAAAGAGAAATAGGGGGAAACCGTGGACGGGGAAGCTCTGCGAAGCTCGAGGTGGTTAGGGGGAGGCTGGAGGTGGTCGTGGGGTCGCAAGCAGGAGGCCCGGGGGAGGTTAGGGTGAGGCTAGGGAGTGGGTATGGAGAGGAGATGAGTAACGCGGAATAGGCTAGGCAAGGGTGGGGAAGAGGAGAGCTCGCGGGTTCGCTGGCTCGCGAGGTCGGGAACGGTGGATGGAGTAGGGTAAAACAAGGTAAGGTAGGGTAAGATAGCGTCGCTGGCTGGAGAACAGGGACGCGGCGCGGTGGCGCGGTACGAAAGGCAAAGAGAACGGTACCGATATGTTCGCGTTCAGAAAGAAAGACAATCCGGACGGAATAATTAACGTGTCTTCAGGATCGAGCCTTCTGGAATATCCTCGAACAGTAGTTTATATTTTCTTAGGTCAGCATCGTTATTCCCAGCTGTCGTAATTTCCAACGTTTGTTACAATTCGTATCGATTAATAGAGACCAATTTAGCTGAATTAACAAAAGATTCACTGTATATGTATTTATATTGTATGGACATATTCGATGACAGGATATCGTGGCTATTCCCTGCGACGGCGTTCGAATAGTACGATATTCGAATGGTCATTGGTTGATCAACAAGTGGCTCATGATTTTGTCAGTGGGCTTGCGACCGACCGACCGACCGACCGACCAACTAGCCGGCTGGTCGACAGTGGTCCCGTCCCGTGGCGTGGCGTGCCGTACCGTGCCGTCCCGTCCTGTCCCGTCCCGTCCTGTCCCGTCGCGTCTCGGCCCGTTCTTCGGCCGTGCGTTCGTCTGGCTACCCAACTGTCCCCGTTCGTCCGGTTACCCGATGCGGTCTACCGCTAAAATACTCATCGGCTGCCCCATCCTGCTATGCATACCTACTGCAACTTCTCTCCTCGCGCATTATTCTAACCTGCATGTAGCGTGAACAAATTTTAAGGGTGAGGTCGAGGGCGGATAGTCCCATGCTGTTTTGTCTTCGAGGATTTTATGGCGGCGACTTAGCCTGCACGCGGTCTTGACAGAGGGTAGGGGAAGGTGGGGTAAAACGGAACGCTTAACTTTGGAGGGTGATAACTTAAAATCGGGAGGAGAAAAAGACACGAGACCTCGACAGGAGTCTTCAGTGGACCTTAGACTATAAGAAAATCAAGGTCATTGTTAAGAAATATCTTTGGGAACGACGGAAAATGAAATTTGCCGGAGTTATTGAAATCTTCGCCTCGCTCAAATGGTGGGGTAAAACGGAACACCCACTCGAAGACCGTGTAAACGTACAAAATCTTTATTTCTATGATTTAAAATGTATTAATTTATGTTAAAATCTATAAGTATATGTTTTAGGTATAACTATTGTAAATAAAATATAACAAAAATATATATTATACATATAAGAGAAAATATTTTATTAGATAACATGAAAATTACGGAAAATAATCAAATATAAATATAATATCGTAAAAGATGAATAGATTAATACAGTTTGTTTATTATTGTATGAACAATAAGCGGGCCGGAATCACCCGCTGGTTGGAATTACCCCGCTTTCCCCAACACGTGGATTTTTACATGAATATCAATATTTGCATGGAGAACACATCTGCGTTAAATGATTATGTTATTTATTACAATTTAAACTAACAGTTTGATCGAATGAAAGATGTATCTCATACATCATAATTTTCTATACAAAATCCATTTTCTTGGAAACAAGGATAGTAATTAAAAGTTTAATCTACAATCTAATAATTAAAAGAGATAATAAACACATACTAAGGGACGTTTCCATTCTTCCCCATGTATAATAGGCGTTCCGTTTTACCCCGCGAAAAGTGTTCCATTTTGCCCCATGTGCAGTCATTTAGTAAACATTTAATATTTACACTTCAGCGTGAGGTAAAGAACTTTTTATATATATCAAAATGTAGCGTAAGGACTATAGAATCCAACGATGTACTTGCCGTTATTAATTTTCGAAATCCAAGTACCGAAAAGTGGTCAAAAGTCCAACGCAATATTGAAACGTCGATACCGAAAATTGTTCAAACTCTCTTAATGAAAAAATAACTTGTGCAGAGGTCTATGGTCTATCACAAAATGCTATGAGGACCCTTTGGTTCCATGTCACGCGATACTAACTCATTCGCAGCTCTTATGTAACAGAAACATTGGTGTTCCGTTTTACCCACCCGTTCCGTTTTACCCCACTTTCCCCTATATAGTAGCCCCATAAAAAATTTAAAAAAGTAAAAAAATTACGCCAAGTACATGAAAAAATTGACGGAAAAGAGTATTATTAAATAAATTACAAAAAAGATAGAAGATAATTATAATTACAATATAAAAGAAAATGTGAAATTAGAATGAGCTGCAAGTACATAAAGGAAGACTAAACAGCCCTGCCGACGGGCGATGGCTGATGACCACGTTGGGTTTTCCCTCTTTCTAGCTAGCGGATGTCGAAGGATTGGTTGTTTAGCACTATTCCTACCACGAACCGGTCAAAAGACCGTTTTTAAAATGTTGATTAGAATTTCCTATATACAACGTAATTGAATCACCTTTAAACTTCACGACTTTGCCTCAAATATACGTATAATACATTTTTGAATATTCACTTCTTGTTTTATTGTTTATTTTCTGAGAAATATTTGTAGTCTGTCTTACCTAATGCGACCGTTCAAATGACGTGAAATGTGTCGGTAGGAATAGTGTTAGAGTGAGATAGAGAATATGGGAATGGCAAGCGGAGTGCGGACTGATGCGACGTTGTATGTATATGTATAATTATGTATTGCTAAAGAATAGGGACTCGGTTCCTAAAGAATCTGGCCACGAAGTGGGGGAAGGCTATGCTTTTTGGTAAGAGGATTGTGATGAACCGCATGGCACTATACCCCAGAACTGTCCCGGAGCGAGTTACTTACAACTCTTTATAAAAGAATTTTAAAAAAAATTGAAACCGGGTTCAAAAAAATTGCACTAAAAGGTAAAAAATAATTTTTCCCTTATTTAATCTACGACTCTCATATTTTTTAAGTCGGCGCCAGATTTACACAGTGCAAATGAGGACATGAGATACATTTTTCATCATATGTTTCCGTTCGTGGCCAATCTGGTGAAACTGAGGTAGCCCATGGAACATGCAACGAGCACGAATCATTTCAGACATCATTTCTCCCCACGTTTTTTCATCAAACCAAATGGCTTTTCGTTCAACGAAAATATTAGCTGTTCACTATCTACCCACAAAAGAGAAAGCAAACGTAGTCTCGCGATAAACGTGATTTTCCCTTTTAATTTGCTTTTTCGCGCTTTTAAGGAATATGGCCGGTGGAAAACAGAGATGAAAGAGACGATGAGAATTAGCAAAAATCTAGCCAGACAGGATACGATTGGCGAATTCAATTAGCAACGTGGATTCGAAGTTTTGCCTCGATCTAAATTCTAAATCCTAAATGTTGAATCGGTCTACTATATATTCATTCATGGTTACCCGCCTCCCTAGTGGCACGTTACCCTCTCATTTCGTTCTAATCGAAGAGTGGACCGAATGAGAAGGCGAAACAGCCACGGAAGGTGTCTAATAAAAATAAAGAAAATTCGTAGATCTATACCTATGTAGTAGCTATGCACACGGTCTGGTGTTTTCAGATTACTTGCCGTTATTTGCGTCGGAACGAAAACGCCGTGATCGTATTCATATAGGAATAAAGAAAGTTTCACGTCGTGCCGTGATGTGCTAATACCCATAAACATAGCGCAGTGTTACCGCGCCACGCCGCACCGCGCCGCTCGAGACCGTTTAAATAATGGAGCAAACAGAAATATCTATGTATCAAGTTAGAAGGGACTGACCTTGTAAGCGAACGGGTCAAACATTCTGCACACGTCGACGTCGTTGCCGAGTATCGTGTAACCAGCGTCCATGATGTCTCGACCTTTCTTTTCGCTGCCTGGAACGAAGCTTTCGTCAGAGTGAAATTCGCACGCCGAATCGCGTGAGAATTCTCGCGGCGCAGAGCGGCGCAGCGGGCGGACCAGTACCGAACAAACTGATCGCGATTGCACCAACTATGCCGTCGCTCATCGTCCCGCGGCTTCAGCCGTAGTCATCTAACAGCTTCACACCCTGTTGTCGCTTCGTTTCTCTTTCGCGTAGCAGCGCGTCCCGCGATAACCCCAGGCACTGTCTGTTTTCTCAGGATCTAATTCGAAAGACCGACCGGCGCGGCGCGGCGGGCAAGCCGAAGGTCAGTTTCCTTAACCGGACTACCGATCATGGGTCGATTCAACCGTTCCAACGGACGTAGACTCGCGCGCGTGCGTTTGTAAATCCGTCCGTGCGTGCATTCGAGCGCGTACAGCGCGCGCATAACCTATCTACGCGATTCACTCGGCCCGATCGTAGGAGAACAATCAATCTTCGAGTCGATGTATTTCGCAATATCGTAAGGCGTAAAGTAATCGCGCGTTCCTATACATCGATCTTGCCGCGCGGGAATCTTTGTTCACAATCAGTCTAGCAGGAGTACCTACGTCGCCAACATACTGCCGGTTCTTCCAAGCGTGCATCGCGGCTCGACAGAACGTTTTCCCGACGTTATTACAACACCTCTTCGTTGGGAGTCTAAGACGAATTTCAAAGGCTTTTCCGAAGAAACCGGTGAATATGTTGTGAACGTGATATCAACTCGCGTGAGAGTGTCAGCAGTCGGATGTTCTTTCTCGCTAGTCTTTTATGCGTTTACGCCACCGTTTCGCTGTTCGTTCGAGTAAGCTGATTTAGTCCAGTCCAATTGAAAGGTAATCGAAAGTAGGGCTCCACGATCGCGACCGTTCGAACATCGGTTTTTCGGCTCCCGGCGGCTAGGCCGGAGCACGTGGACGAACCGCTATTGTCGTCCGCAGGCGTAGATCCACTGTCGAATCTATTTCCTTCTAACCACCTAACACGGACCACGGCCACCAACTGCGCACCGGTACCGGCAATGGCAACGACGACGCCGAGAGCGAAAGCAACGCGAGAACGTTCGTGAGGTTGGTGGTGGTGCCGCCGCCACCGCCGCCGCCACCGCCGTAGCTGTGTGATAGTGGTAAAGGTGGGGTTTAGGTGGATGGCAATGCAGTTGTGGGCGAAGGGGATGGTGACAAACGTAACGGCTCTCTCTTTCTCGCTCGTGCGCACACACGCGGGCACCCCCTCCGTTCTTGTATCTCTACCCGGTTCTTAGGTATTGTATTATCAAACAGATACAAAAGAAGAAACGACAACGTTTAAAGTTACGTGATAGAAATAGTTTTACGCTTTACGCGCGTCAGGCATCCCTGTTTCGAAACGTGTGTCTTGCAAATTTAGACTTCGTTTACGCATTTCTGAGCTTGCCATCCGGTCACCTTCATTCTATGTAGGTATATCGCTCGGTCTTGTTTCGAAACGAGTCGGGATATCTTCTGGGAAAAACAGAGTGGGAGTATCTATGCATGTATGTATGTATATAGATACGTATGCGTACATATTAGGGTGGCTCTTATTTACTCTTGGTGAAATTTTTATCAAGATTTTCAAACACTGAAAATATGAAAAAGAAGATCTTTTTGGCACACCTCGGTATATGCTCCACCTTAAATGTTTTAAAAATTGTCCTCGAAAATAAAAATTGTAATTTTTTTCCTCTCCTTCATAAATAAAAAGTGATCGAGAAGGATTTAAACTTTCAAAATTTGAGGGAAAAAAGTTTTTTTGTTCTTCGGACTTTTTTCGAAAACCGTTTATCGTGGGAGAAGAAGTAATACAACGTAAAAAATATTCCTTGTCTGGATCTACAACTTTTGTTTGACATATTTCTTTATGTAATTAGTAACTTGGAGGATATTATATAAAACCGACTTTGTGAGCTGTTAAATAATTATTCAAATATTCAAGGGCTCAGGGGAACCTTTTCCCGTTATCCGATTGGGCTCAAACTTTACACAAACTTTTTTTTTTTATTATTTGAAACTATTCTGGGAGTGCCGCGAAGAAAATTCAAAAGTCGATAATAAGAAAAAACCTAGTCATGGGCGTCCAGAGGGGGGTGCAAAAGGGGCAGTTGCCCCCCCCCCCGGCTTTTGAGAAAAGATCGCTTATTTTTACAAACTGATCTGTTTATTAAGTTTGTACTAAAAATGTTAATATTTCTAAAATTCAGATTTAAGTTTTGAATTAGGGGTCGTCCTTAAATTACGTAAGGCTTTTTTGGGGAGGGAGGGGGTCGCGAATTTCTTATGTTTTCTTACAAGGGGGAAGGGGGAGTAAGGTAGCGTCTTACGTAATATTTTTTAATCTAATTTTCAATAAATACAAATTATATCATTAATGTTCTAGAAAAGCTTTTTAGTTTAAATTTCCCGAAACAGAGTTAAATGAATTAGATAAACCTTTAAAAGAATTTTAATAATTGAAAAATTTCAATGTAAAAAGTATTACGTAAGAAGGGGGTTGCAATATCAAATCTTACGAATTCTTATACTGGGGGAGGGAGGGGGTAAAAAATGGTCAAAATTACCCTTACGTAATTTAAGGATGGCCCCTTATATTGGCCCTACAAAATGAGTTGAAAAAAGCAAGCGGGCTACTCGTGTTTTCATTACAATATTTTTCTTCACCATCACCTCAAACTTGCCCCCTCCTGGAAAAACGTCTACGGACGCCCTTGACCCTAGGACATATGTATGTACATATGCCTCGTTTCGACAGAGCAATCTAATCTAATGACAAATCCCGCTAATCCAGCAACTTTGGACGCGAACGGTCACGTGGATCTCACGTGGGTTTCATTCATGAACGTCGCCCGCAGGTCTCGGTGGTGGCGTCAGCTGCGGTAACGGTAGTGGTAGGTAATGGTAAGCAGCGGTAGATAGAGGATAGAGGAAGTGATTTCAGAACGATGGCAACCTTGTTGGTGGTTTGCTAGTGGTAGGTAACCGGTAGCACGTAAACACGTTTATCCCAACGACTAAAGCTACAATGATAATGATTTCGATCCGGAAACGGAGAAATATCAAAATAACCAAAATACCTCCTTCCTCCGTTCCCGACCACCTATGGCATTTAAATTCGAGATTTGCCTCCCTTAACCACCCCAATCCTTAACCACGCTGCTCTATCCCTCGCGACGAACGTCCAACAATTCCCACTCCCCAGAGCTTACGGTTTACCTCTTTAAGTAAAGAGAAAAATTTTATAATTCTACAGTTGCAGACAATGTTGGACTTTCTGTTGAACTTGTTTCAACTTTCGTCCAGGCAATTCGCCCTTTTCCCCGTCCGATCCTTCGGTCGAATCGAGGTATTTGCCAGGTATATGCTCTGCGACGCGTATATCTCTCTGTATGTCTGCCAAAGCGTCGTACATACGTTTAGATTTCCGAGTCTCGTCGAGCGCGCGCATATCCCGCGGGAATCAATATCCGCGTGTACCTCTGCTTCCTCTCCCTTCCCTTCTTCGCCCTTCTCATACTCTGTCTCGTGCCTCTTGCCGCTTGCCTCGCGACTCGCGCCTCGCGCCTCCGCGCTCCGCTCCCCGACACAACTTATCAACTCGCTCACTCACTTGCTACTACTACTACTACCCCCTCCCACTCACACCGCCCTCCCCCTTTCCTTCCTCAGATGGCCCGGATGGCCGCGCCTCATTCGATACTGCATCGCGGGGCTCTCCGTCATCCGTGCATCCGTCACTGATAAACGTGATTTAGAGAAGGGATGTAGATCAGTGTTCGTATTTGGTACTTCGTATTCCGTGCTGCATAGCCCCTGATAGCCCCTCGAACCTAACCCAGACCTAACCTCCGTCAACACATCTCGCATCTTCTCTTCGCTACTCGCGCTAGTCACTGCCCTCTCTTTCTCGCCGTACTACATATTTTCCCCGTTCATCCGTGGCCTCGTCTCTCCAACGAACTCTCCCTCCTCCCGCTATTCCTGTCAGGTACCTTTCACTTCAGTCGGCACACAGCTACAAAACAGTCAATTTCAACGTGAACTTAAAACGAAATGGATTTTCCAGCGCCAGTACAGTCATTCGCGGAAACCTCCTCTGTTGGCTTCGATAGAGTCAGAGACTCCGGAGAACGATAAGGGTAACGCGGAAGGAGATGGTATCGATACTATTTGTACGCGATTATACATATGTAAGGCAAGACTTTGGCCGTCTTGTTCGTTTCGTCAGAAATAACACAAGCACCCCAGATCAAAAGAATCGAAAGAAGTATGTATAGGTTTCCCTACACGCGACTAGACGCATCGTCAAGAATTTCAAAGTCGATTTTCTCGAAAATGAAACGCAATATCAAAAAATTTTATTCCTTTTTCTCGACTTATTCACTTGTTATAAGTCGAAAAGAAAGAGTAACTTTTTTTCATATCGCGCTTCATTTTCGAGAAAATTGGCTTTGAAATTCTTGATGTTGCATCTAGTCGCGTACTGGGAAACCTAGCTTAAAGAAAATCACGGGCGATTTAGGCGTAAGCGGAATTCGCCCTATGATATTCGGAAGATTTATGTTTCATTACTATTTTCAAACTATAACCCATGCGATGTAAGAACTGGATGCGAGAAATGTGAACCGTTTCGAACCTGTCAAATGTTCGATCCCTCGTCATTTTTTCCATCTTCGAAGCTCGACCTTTCTGCTTCGTTCGCCGTTCAGTATCGAATGTCCACCGTTAAACCGACTCGATGTCAAGGTCATTATCGCGGTGTCGCTAAAATTCTTATTCTCCTAGATTCGTTTACGGGCCAAGTTCGTTAACCGTATGATCAGCAGCTAACGAATCCTGATACCGAATGTTATTAGCAACGCGAGAACGAGGCTCGTCACGCTCGTAAACCGTACGCGTGCGGTCAAGTAATCTAAAGTCTAACAATAAAGCAAGTACATATTGGTAGTATATGGCCGTCGCTACGCACGATGCTAATGCGCTTCGCCCAAGCGTTCGGTGAAACGAACTATACAGTTAAATCGAGCATTGTCTAATCTCGTAAAAGAGATGTTACGTCGTTACCTAGCAGGCAGGCGAGAGAGAATACAACCGCACCATTGCTCTACAAAGCCCTTCTCGGTCGAGCGGTCGAGCGATGTGCTACCGCGAGCACCTTTAAATCGCACTAAACCTTTGTAGTGTTTTGCGCTGAAACGTTGTATCTAACTGGATTGAAAGAAACGCGGACACCTCTGTTTCGTTGCTCGAGAATGAAAGGTCGATCGACAGAAGAAACGAAGAAGCAGCAAAAGAAAAACGTAACAGTGTGTGCACGTACTTAGGTGCTGGGTAGAGTGAAGCGTAGAGGATCGACGAAAATGCGAGAAGAGGAATCCTGCGAAAGCAAGAGCGAGGAAAGAGAGAAAAAAACAAGCGAACGGTGTCTGCTTACCAGCTGACGGTCTCGTGCCGCAACCCGAAACTCTTTTCGAAGATTCGATCGCTAGTATTTCGATATCGCGTAGCGTGGTGTAGGTATGTGTACGCGCGTATACTTGTTTGTTTTTACGCAGCCTGTCGCTCGCTGGCCGCGGCATAGCGACGGGCATGGTACCCAACCGGCTACTCGATCTTAATCGATTCTACTCGAACGGGTGGTTACTCTACTGCAACTTCGGGATCTTTTTGGTTTTTTCCAGCGTCTACGCAACAATCGCCTTGAAAAACACCGATAGAGAAACATCACACATTTACAGGAAACGCGGATGATACACGATATCGTTCGCATTCATTTCTTCTCCTTTTCCATTCCTTCTATCCGTTTGCTCGTCTTCGTTTCGTATTATATTAGGTACCGTTGCTATCGATCCGTTGATTTGTGCTTATGTACAACTCCGAACGGCAACGCGTGAGACGAGCAGCTAGAAGGGACGGAAATTAAATGGAAAAGAAGACGCGGAAGATGAAGACAAGGGTGGGGTGACATACATACGTGCCCGCCTGCTTTTAAGCAGGTAGATACTTGTAAATGTGTACTATGTACACCAATTTGCAAGTTTACACGGGGAACAATAGAAGAGGAGGACGACTACGGCCTACGGCGGTGGAATAAAGACAGAGATGAGAGGGTTTACAAAGTTTCGAGATTCAAAGGGCCACGCTTTCGATACGACAATGCCGTGGATAAATCAAGATGCGACAATCCGCCAGCTATCGTTCAAACACTCATTTGAGAAAGTGCTATTGGACAACAGCAGAAAAGCTTGTTGTCGAATCCTTCTACAATCATGTCCATGTTTGCGCCTGTTTTCCCGGAATCATGCAATTCGCGGCGGAATCAGTGGAATTGGATGCTGAAAGAAGCGCGTAATCGATGCACGGCGTGGGGAATAATCCGCATAACCCTTGGTGTGCCTAAAAGTGCAAATGCACCCGTCGATAGTCGCTCTCATTTGGTCTAAGATAGATCAATGTTGAAAGCTGGTATCTATCGTTGTCAACGACCCATTCTCCCCAGTTTCTCGTTTTCGTTCTTTCGATGGTCCTCATCCTATTTTAACACCCTTTTCGGGACTGGCTACCCGAGGGAATCAATAACCCACGAGGAAGCGACTGTGGATTCGGATAGCGGAGGAGGGAAAGGGAGACGCGAGGAACCAAAGAGTACCAAGGGGCGTCGCGTCGAGTAGAAGAGCTTCCTACCGTGCCGGGAGGGTGTCAGAGGGTGCAACAGGGACCGCGAACTTTAGGGTGGCGGTGGCACGCGAGAGAGTCGAAGCTTGGCTCCGCCTCCGGCACGCGACCAGCACGCGACCATTGCAGTCGACCACGCCGCCGCCCGCGCCGTCGGCCTAGGCCACCACCGCCACCACCACCTCCACCGCCACCTCCACCACCTCCGTTCTTCTCCTATCTCCATCAGCTTCATCGACAATTACACGAGGACCGGGCCAACCATTCGCTTCGGTTGCGACCCGATCTTTCACACTCATATTCAATCTTTGAGCGTAAGAAATTTCAAATTTCCAATGTCGCATGTCCGATAAGGAATCATGTTGGCAACCTACTACGTACGAACATGCCAAATCCGGAGGAAAGTAAAATGGAGAACTGAACGACCAGGAAAAACGAATACCTACCCCTTGGTAGAAAAATGTGAATGTGACAGCATTGCGAATAATATTACAAGTCGGTATCACTAGGTATTGTATGTACATACCACTCCTCACGCATACTTTGTTTTCTTTGAAAATTTTTACTTTCTTCTATGGTACTAATATCCAATACGAACAACAAATGGAAACCCGCATTTCTTGTTACTTATACCGCGAACCCGGACTCACCGATTGGAACGCAACTTTGTGGGTTTTTAGAGTGACTCAAAACGAGGACAACGGTGTGTTTCATTTGGGCCCTTCGCCTTGTGAGGGGGTGAAAACTAAGCTCAAAGTCAAATTGGCACTTCCACTTTTTCGCGTATAACTCTCAAAGTACGAGAGACAGAAAAAACTGTTTGAAACAAAAGTTTAATTGTGCAATAAGCGCTACAAACTTGCGCTAACAAAATTTTAAAAATATAGTTTTTTTAGACAGATTTTTTTTAAACTATTTTCAAAAAAATTTTAATGCAAGTTTGTAGCGCTTATTGCACAATTAAACTTTTACACCATTAAACTTTTGTTTGAAACATTTTTTTCTGTCTGTTGTATTTTGAGCGTTAAAGACGAAAAAGTGGAAGTGTCAATTTGACTTTGAGGTTAGATTTCACCCCCTTAACGGGCGATAGGGCCCAAATGAAACTCACCGTTGTTCTTGTTCTGAGTCACTCTAAAAACCCACAAAGTTGGGTTCGAATTCGTGAGTAAGGGTTCGTGGTGGTCCCTTGTTAGATGGTTTTGGATTTATATCTATCCGTGACTGAATTTATCAATTTATCTCTCGCGATCAGACTGCCTATCGTTCCGTTGCTATATTTCACCAATCGATTCCTATATTGTGCCAACTTTATAACATCAACTTCTTTTTACCCCGGTAGGTAACGTACGATCAATTTCAAACTCGACGGAGATACTTGAGTGAAATATGAGACTATTGCCCCAACCCCAGCCCACTACTACTGCTATATATATTTGTCACGTTTATCAGTATCTCCCTTACTTTTTTTTCTTATTGTGAAACCGGGCAAAGAGAAAAACTTGCACCAGAACCGAGAACGAAAAACCATCACAGAGTGAGCGCAGAAAATGGAGCAGAGAATGATTAGATTAGAGACTGTAGGTAATGGTGCGGAAAAGCTTACAAGGGAAGATCTCGAACCCGGAAATTCGAAAAATTCTGAATCTTTGTGAATATGTAGGGAATTTCCTCTTGATTACAGCGCAATTTTTGTTTGCTGCCCAAATTTACTCTAAGGGGGTGTGATTGATTCCTGTAAATCCGGTTATTTTCCCATTTTGTGCTTTAACTCGTGAACTGTAAAATAATTTTTTTACCAAATGATATATCTAATTAAAAGAAGTAACTTTTGTCTAATCTTGCAAAGGATGAATATTCCTCTTATCTTTCACGGTATTAAAAAACAAACTCTTTCCAGTGAGCAACCATTTCCTTTTTAAACGTTCAAGACAAACTACTCACAATAAGTACTCAGTCTGCGGCCTTGTCGAAACGTCGAGATTTGATGATACAAGAAAAGTTTATCGCTTTAAATCATTTTTTAAGAATTCTCATAACTGTTAACGATGACCTTTAATTTCTCTATAAGTTTATTTATTGTATTTATTGCAAGGACAATAACGAAATTTGATTGTAGGATTGGTTATTTCGATTCTACTTCAAGCGACACTCCAGGTCCCCCTAATGTTTCCCCCGTTTGCCATCCATCTCTTACCTGCAGATAAGAAATTCTGTTTACAAGCGCAAGAAAATCCAGAAGACGCACACAGGAATGAGAGAGGAAGAGGAAAAGGAAGAATAAATTATTCTTGCTTACCGAACTCATCGAGTTTCCGTGGCGTAATAGGGTAAAAACGAGAGTGAACGAATTCTACATCTTCATCGGTCCAATTGATAAGGGGAAAATGTGCTCATACAGACAAGCAGAAGTAAATTTCTCTTTCATGACCGTTCAACCGTTTCCCCAGCAGTAATATTTGCAATTCCGGCCTGAACGCAGTGAAAATATGTTCAATCGTTAGGTCGGCATCGATTCTATCCGATTGTAGGCTACGCAATTCGACACCGTATCTAAGACCGGTCAATATGTTTCCCAATAGACCGATTTACGTTGCGCTTGTTGAAAGTAGTTGAACGTATAACAACTAATTCGCTTTAACGAGCATCGACTCCTACCTGTCACTAATCTCCCGAAAGAATCCACTGATACCCGGCTCTACGGAATCAAATGTAAAATTAACCGCGCGCAATTTCTCCGTAGAACATTGTTACAGTTTATTGGTAGCGACACGAGCAAGATGAATCATAATTATCGACTCCTTGCTGCCGTCCAAGTACACCCATACCTTTTCTGGCTTCTCTTAATAATCCCTGAAAGGAAGAAACAGAGAAAAGAAGAGACGAGACTTCGATAGCGTCTCAAACATAACGCGATTACAATACGAGCGATCGCTATTTCTTTTTCCAGTCGAACAAGCATTACACGAGTTTGTCGTAATCCACTATCACGTCGCTTGGTATACGTTCGCAGAACATTTTTCTCGCCATTTCAGTGTCCTCCTTCCTATCGCTCTCTATGGTAATACGCACTTTGTAATACCTATAGAAAAACCATTCGAAACTGTCTAAATAGTCTTTGAAACTGTACAACATCAAAGTTCGGCGCAACCAACAAATCTCATTGCCCGCAGTCTTATCTGTTTTCTATTTGTTCTTGTTATTGTTACTTAAGTTCGCTTCATTACCTGTTACGCTCTGGATAAGAGCCGAAGGTAACGTTTGGACATTCTCGCGCGACTGCGCTTAATATGTCCGCGAACGATTCCTCCATCGCGTTTATGTAAAGTTGGTCTGTCACGAAGGCTCTGCATTCAGCGAACGACTCCTACAAAGATAAAATGGTCTGATCGTAGCACATTAGAAGCAAGAAAAATATGACAAACCATACATTGCACAGAGCCTCGAAAGAGGCTTCAAAAAAAGTAGGTGATCCAGGCGAGATAAAGACGTTCTGTATCACTATGCATGGATAAGGAAGGGTTTTCCCTGTAGCCTTGTTTGTCCCGAATTTAAGCACGCTCTTGGTTGGTATCTGCAAGTAGGACGCTGATTTACTTCAACTGTTGCGTTAGAGTTGCTGTTACATTATCACTTACATACGCCATTTTATAATTAGGCGAAGGAAAGGTTGAGCAACCGAAGCGATTTTTCACAATGTCCATCAATGTGGGATGATAATGCAGCACGTCGTCAAATGCCAATGCTGCAGCTGTAAAGTATAACTGTATCAAGGAAAATCAATGGCTCTATATGTTTTGATATAATTACCTTCGTATGTAACATCGTCGTGAGTTGGTCCTATACCACCAGATGTAAAAACGTAATTGAAGTTTCTAGAAAACTCTTTAATCTCCTTTGCGATATCGTCAACATTGTCTCGTACCATTGAGATCTGTATAGAAAGAATTTGTTAGAATAAAAAGCGTTCATTGAGTAAGTACAGTGATACGCACAGTTGAGGCAGTGAGAGCGAAAACGGACTAACCCACATTGAAATTTTTTTTTTCTAATTTATATGATTAGTAGAGCCAATTGGAATATATTATTACTACTAACTCAATTTCGAAAAAATATGTGGGTTAGTCCGTTTTTGCTCTCACTGTCTCAGTTAGTGAGTTACACGAAATGACTGAACTAACTTTATGAACCTTGACTCCATGCTTGTACAACAAGTTGCACGCATAAAAAGAATTGGTATCTTTGACTTGTGCCTTCAAAATTTCATCCCCAATGACTGAAAAAATTCAAGTCATCCAATGCTGGATAAAATATGAAACATATATCTAAATAGAATGTAAATAGTTACGATAATTGATGAGATACGCTTGTCTACGTTACCGATTATTCCGACGGTTGGATGTTCCACACTGCTTTTATCTATGGTAATTCGCCTATGGACACGGTATTTCGATGCATGCCCTACCACGCATCGCCGTATATTTATCATAACGCTTTAACCTTACCACTAACAGCCACTAACAGTATCGACAGTCGACACCGACAACAATCACCAAATAACCAACAATCAACGATCTCAACCAACAGTATCGCTATCGAATACTCACGAATGCTTATCTACGGAATGTGAAATGTGATTACGCGAAGCTGGTGTCAACCGCAGCGTCCGCTGCTATTGGTCAGAGGGAAACACCTACAGGATGTTTAATAAATTTTTAAATGAAGTACTACAAATTTTCCTACAACGGTTTTAAACTACGAGTAAAAATTAAGAGTAAGGATACAAAGAAGCTCAATTAAATGTATCATAGTAAATGGCGGAATTTGGTAAGCTCGCCTAGGGCGCAAAATACACTTGTGCCGTGCCTGGCTATTTGGCTGTCGCTAGGGATGGAGTGCAAAATCACTAACAGTGATTTATCACAGTGATCGCAGAATCACGATCACAATCGTGATTGAAGTTAAATCACGACCGTGATTGTGATTTTTTAACTTCAGTGAATTGTTTACTGTGATCGTAATTATTGATCTTGATTGAATTATTTTTTATAAAATACTTCAATATAGCTTGTATTACAATCAAAGTGTGTTAATTCAGCGAATATATTGGGAAACCAAGTGGAGGCGTGGCTTAGAGACCCTTTAAGTAGAGTCACGCAAACACAGCCTCGATTTTGATTGGTGCCGCCATTTTTTGTCAAAGGTGTGAAAATACAAATGGCGGCACCAATCAAAATAATGCTTTCAAGCAACGTTGTATATACTGCCACTATACCGACATTTATATTTTCACACCTTTGACAAAACATGGCGTCAAACCGACCTAACTTAGACGTGATTGCGTGACTCTACTTAAAGGGTCTCTAGCGTGGCTTAGATTTCAGCGCTGTGGTGGCAAGTTGGCAAACTACTGCCAGTAGGCTAAACATTCAGAGTACGTACTCAGCAGTAATAGCTTTTCACAATTTAAAGTTCTTATAATTAAAAAAAAAATGCGAATTTCTATTAAGGAAATTTGTAAATTCGCGTGTGCTACACCTCAGAGCAAAAATTTTATTGGTGGTGAAAACATAATTAATGGTGGTCACCTGTTGAATTGTGGAAAAGTGAATGAAGATAACAATGATGTCATCCAAATTATTGCATTTTGTTTACAAACTGCAAATTTAAGAGATGATCCTCACGAAATTAATGGTGAAATCTTAAACGATGGACGAATCATTGGGATGAATTGTACGTGTAAAGCAGGGTTAGGAAGTGCATGTAAACATACTGTGGCAGTGCTTTTATTCTGTAATCGGTAAGTATTTCGTTCCTTACACTATATTGTTTTAATGACTGATATAGTTATGATCATTAATCATAATAATAGTATTAATTAAAGTAGTGATATTTGGGAAAGTGATAAAAGCGGACAGTGTCATTTTCACATGCCCGACTGTCACAACCGTACACACAGCAGTATATTCTGCTCTTACTTTTTCTAGGAGAAAACTCCATTGTATCAATTTGTATAACTCCTTAATATTTAAAATTAGAAATTTTATGTTCAAACGAATTTAAAAACACTCGTTTTTCACAATATGCCTATTTAAACAAGATTTAAACACTGCTATTCATATGGACTGCGACGAATTTCAGCCTACCCGCAGTAGTTCAATTTTCTGTCACTAGTTGGCGTATCGAAATTCTTGGTTTCCCAATAGTCAATGTATGCACGCACTGATTTGATTGGCTAAAGTATTCACATACTTTTTAACTAAAGTGAAGAAATATTCGTTAATTTAAATAGATCAAGAACGATTACATTGGTTCAAAATATACAACTGAGATTCTATAAGAACAGTGAGGCCTTGAGAATGTTTCGAGAAAAAAATAGAAATTGGGGTTATGTGGCGCGTGCAAAGAGCAGTTATGCTCTCCACCAATCCGAAGCGATCACGAAAATCACGGATCACTGTGAAAAATCACCGTGATTGGGAACGAACGTGATCGGCTCACTCGTGATTCACAAATCACGGTTCTAGACAACACTAGCGGTCGCGCGCATGCGTCGAGCAGTCACGATCAGTGATGCCAGATTCGGGACGGGAGCGCTCGAGAATTTCCCCCACCGCGCACACACTACGCCGGAGCTGCGTGTCCATGAGTTGGACTTCGAAGCGTCGAGCTCACGGACACGCAGCTCCGGCGTAGTGTGCGTGCGAGGTGGGGGAAATTCTCGAGCGCTCCCGTCCCGAATCTGGCATCACTGTTCTCGAGCGCTCCCGTCCCGAATCTGGCATCATTGCTCTGTACCCGATATGGGCCCAACGCCGATCCCGACCAGCGAGCAAATACGGAGACAATACTGTATATATTTTTTATTGTTCAATAAATAGGAACAGAGAAATATCACAAAAGCACTACAGGCATTATTTTTACGCGCAAGTGACACGCATTTGGATATTTTCGCAGCGCTACATTTCTTACTTGTAGGTTACGAACTTTTATATTTTATTGTTGAAATACGACTATCGGAGCTACCTATGTACATGCATCGTAATACTTTGTAAAATAAAATGGAAAATGGGAAACTCAAGGACTATGTAACACACAAGCTTATGTTCTTCGAACTTCCAAAAAGTAGAGGTTTATGAGAATACCCTTTCTGTTTTTGATTGGAAGCAGGGTGAACAAACCAATTTTATATAGCAACCATCTGTTGTATATATTAGTAGTAGGTGTTAGAGGTTGGAGTATTTAACCACACACGTTTGGCGTATCTGACATATACCACACCGTGCAACTCATAAACCCGCTGGTTTAACCTTCCATTACCACTGCTTATATATGAAACCTTGACGTTACAACAACCAGTGAGAAACACTGTAACTCAAAAACCCTCTATCGAGAAATAACTTAACTAAATTGAAAACGCGCACGATACAACAGTTGTAAGAATCATTCATAGAATTTCATGGAATAGGAATAGATGTAAGGTACATTCTTAACGGCACAATGAATTAATTGCGCATCATTTTCGAGAAAATCGACTTCGAAATTCTTGACGTTGCGTCCAGTCGCGTACGGGAATACCTAGCTTAACGAAAATCACGAGCGATTTGGACGTAAGTGGAATTCGCCCGTACTTAGTCCTCCGTGTGCCCGGTATACCTATCGCTACGAGAAATTCTATAATTAATCTGTTCCACTCCACCCGAGTCTCGAATTCTCGAATGCAGTCAACTGCAGTCCCGAGCCCGACTGCACTCCCGACGAGTCCAAAATCCAACACTCAATAATTGCACTCAATGTGAAAAGTATTGCGGTCTAATCGTCTAATTTCTAATTTAAATAAATATCGAAGCAAACGTAAGGAGCAAAGATCGTAAGCAACCTTTCAGCTTAACTTTCAGCGCGTTAACATTTCGCTGGCAATTTTACTTCTAAAATATGTATGTTTATTGTTTCGAGTAATGGTATTTTTTTCCTATTATTTTATATATTTACATAGATAGTTTTCTTCTCTTCAATTCTCTTGCCAAGATGGCTAGCGCAAAGCTACGGGAAACGGCTATGAATTCACCGAAGCAGCTTTATAAATTTTTGCTGCGTGAATGCGCAAGGTTACCAAACGATGCGCAGCAATTTTATAAACATTCGGTTAAACAGGTAAGACATTGCGAAAGAATTATAGCAGACAAGATTTATTATTGTTGTTGATCACGTGATCTCGTCACTCGTGCACCGTATCGTGCGCGTACATACTCATAATCCGAATTCCGAAAACACTGTATTGTATAACCTAACCTAATTCTTTTACAATTTACCACGTTCACAGAGTTTCAAACAGCATGTAATCGAGCCGGATAAGCAACGTATTCGGCAAATCATGGAGAAAGCAGTGCAGGATGCAGAATGGGTCGTCAACAAGGTAATACAGAAGAGGTGTCAACAGACACCTTTCAAATTTTAACTTAAAATTATTCTCCAAGTTTACTCATTTCTCCACAATTAATTTGTTGACTTTTCGTACAATAGTTGTTAAATTAATTCAGCGATATCATTTTCCTCCAGTTCATCCTGGATCTAAAAATGTGCATATGGTGTACCTCAGGGTTGTCTAACTGACGACTCACGAGATGCTGGGGGCTCCTCTGCCTTGCGGCCACGCTGAATGGCCCCCTCCACACCTACTAAACATTGACGATCGCAGTCGAATTCGTCCGTCCCTACACAGACATAAATACATTCGATTGCTACGGCCATACATTTACATATAATTATAATTAATACGACAATACGAACTGATATATACTTACTTTTACTCGTCTCTGTGAATGTGAACGTGCTCATTGAGGCCGCGTCATATTATTGACAAGG
This sequence comes from Andrena chrysosceles, assembly GCA_963855975.1. Taxonomy (NCBI): domain Eukaryota; kingdom Metazoa; phylum Arthropoda; class Insecta; order Hymenoptera; family Andrenidae; genus Andrena; species Andrena chrysosceles. The sequence goes on along the minus strand of OY979769.1, from coordinate 13,351,661 downwards.
GATGGTATATCCACATCAATTTTTAACAGCGAAGATAATGAATGGTCCTCTAATTTTGACCGATATTTACTTTTTATATTTTTCATAACGGAAAACGCTCTTTCGCATCTGTATGTAGAACCAAACATTGATGTTCGAACGGATCTGCTTGGAAATTACACAATGCAACTCGATAATACATTTCTTGGTCTTCCCTGTTAAGGATATATCAGTTCGTATTTTCGTATTAATTATAATTATATGTAAACGTATGGCCGTGGCCGGCCGTAGCAATCGAATGTATTTATGTCTGTGTAGCGACGGACGAATTCGACTGCGATCGTCAGCGTGGCTGCAAGGCGGAGGAGCCCCCGGCATCTCATGAGTCGTCAGTTAGACAACCCTGGTATACTTATTTCTACCATGTGGCGTCTTTTTACACCTTAGTCTAGTAGGCCGTCTCTTTGGGCCTGTAAGATAGTGCAGACGCCCTTTGTAGGAAAGGCTTAGTCATTCATTTGACTCCAAACTGTAACCAGTTCATTATTGTTATTTGCCTGGAATTAACTTATAATTTGAAATCCCGACAGTTTTGGCAATTCTTTGGATTCAAACGCAAAGGTATTAAAAGACACCTTTTGGTTGAAATAGGTATACACAAAATCGTGGTAGAAACTGTGTTAAAATACTTTCAATATTTTTGTCGATACATTCTAATAATATTTAATCCAATTTGCTTTTCAGTATGCGAATGCTCGTAAGACGAAATAAGATAAACCAAGTAGGTAATCTTACTATAGGTGCATCTGACCACTGATCTGATCACCGATGCATAGCAAGTTCCCTTCGTTTCCTAGCAGAGGAGATAAAACATGGACTTCGAGAAGATAATACGTCGAGAAACTGGCGCAAGCCTGTCGCAATTCTGCAAAGCTATCGATATTTGGTGGCGTAATCCTCAGATCGCTAACCGCAGACTTCTCGCATCTGTCGAAGTATCGAGTCTGGAGATTGACTGTGATATTTTTGAAATTCTCCAACGGATCATTGGCATGGATCTTCCGCTTTCAACTACGCGACACCATGGGGACAATGCTGCAGAGAAAATGTTATTCGAGAGTTTGCGAGTCACTAGCGAACAATCTACACCATTGCGAGGCAAGAAGATTCGCTTGTACGTGACAAAACAATTGCCACGCACGCCGCACATATTTTCTGCTGGCTTTGAGTTTTCATTGTTAGACAAGGAAGAGGGTCGGGTGATTAACATTCACAAACCGCTTGATTTGGATAAACGATCGCTTGGTCCCAGAACGGCCTACATGATACACCAAGAGAAAGATGGTTACACGTCCATAAGCGTGTATCGGTCGATGAATATTTCATGCGATCCCAGCGTAGAGTGGTTAGAGAAGAAACTCTTCCCATCTATATCGAGGTGGATGAAAAGCGAAACAAGATGCACATCGGCCCCGTTGTCCTCGTTGAGCCTCGTGTCACCCGAGAAATATGCGAGATTGTACTGCGAATTGAAGGAGAAGTATGGCCCAGAATTGATGAAGAATTGGCCGGAGAATACAGATCCGAAAAAGTTTGTTTACGAGGATATTGCTATTGCTGCTTATCTGTTGCTATTGTGGGAGAAAGAGAGATTGGAAAGGGGAACTAAAGATTTACAATCATTCCTAGATCTGGGATGCGGCAATGGTTTACTTGTACATATTTTATGTAGCGAAGGCTATCGCGGATCGGGAATCGACTTGCGCAGGAGAAAGATTTGGGACCTGTATCCATCCGGGACTCCTCTGCACGTACGTATCGGTCCATGGGAACAAACAAGCATGGGCGTCCGCAAGGAGAGGTAAAAGGGGTAGTTGCCCCCCTCTGGCTTTTAAGAAAAAATCGCTTATTTTTTAAAACTGATCTTTATTAAGTTTACACTAAAAAGAAATTTAAAAAAAATTAAAACCAACTTCAAAATAATAAAATTGCACTAAAAAGTAATTAATAATTTTTTCCTTTATTTAATCTACGACTCTCATATTTTTCAAGTGGGCGGCAGATTTACACAGTACAAATGATGAGGCATCGACTAAAAAAATATGAGAGTCGTAGATTAATTAAGGGGAAAAATTATTATTTACTTTTTAGTGCAATTTTATTTCTTTGAAATCGGTTTTAATTTTTTTATTTTAGTTTTTAATTCTTAATTAAATTGGCACTATGAAATGGGTTAAAAAAGCAAGAGGGGGTATATTTTTCTTTACCATCACCCCAAAGTTGTCTCCCCTGGAAAAAAGTTTCCGGACGCCCCTGCAAACAAGTTTTAATTTGTTATAGAAAATATGGGTAGGTAGTACCGAATGATTTTCCACAGGTTCGTACCATCGTCCCTTCTTCCGCAACTGTGTATCCAGGAGTTGATTGGATCATAGGAAATCACTCGGACGAGCTGACACCGTGGATCCCAGTAATCGCTGCACGCAGCTCTCCCGACTGTCGCTTTTTCTTATTACCCTGTTGTCCATACGAACTCGACGGCACCAAGTACCAACGATACTGTTCTTCGAAAAGTCAGTATTCGGAATACATCGATTACGTGAAGAACGTATGCACAGAGTGTGGTTTCAAAACGCATATCGACAAATTAAGAATCCCTTCTACGAAACGAATCTGTCTGGTCGGGTGGGAAAGTAAGCGCGAAGAGGCGAACACAAGAGAGAATCGTATTCAGCAAATGATAAGCGCCAAGATAACGCTGGTTCGGCGAAAAGAAAAGATAAATGATGTAGAAAAAGTAATCGATGGTATCGACGGGTGGACTTGCGATTTTAAACCGAGAGACGTAGTGGAAAAGGTGCGAAACTGTACACAGCTCGATAAAACGTTAATCACGACTATCGTTGATAACGTGGCGAAACAACTACTCGATCAAGGCCGCATTATATCGCTCGATGAAACGCCTAAAAGAATTTGGAATGCAGGTCGTTGTCTCGACCTGCGCCAACTCACCGAATCCATTCCAAGGGAAATTATCATACGGCTGCGAAAAGAATGCGGAGGTCTTCAAACCTTACTAAAAAATCACAATCATGTGTTCCGCGTGGCGCAGGGGAAAGTTGAGTTTCGAATACCTGGAAGCGAAGTTGTTGCTGAAAGATCGAAGAGAAAGAGGAACTCTCTATCACCTCGGACGAAATTAAAAGGCTGCTGGTTCCATGAGAATCATCCGAACGGTTGTCCCACCACTGAAACCAAATGTAACTACAAACATCAATCACTGGATTAGTCTACTGTGTCTTATTATTAGTAGGTATATTTGCGAAACGATTATGCGGGTAGAAATTTATTATATTTTTACATTCATACAAACATCAGTGAACAGCGTACCCTGTACATTGAATATCATGGATCGTTTTATTCGCGAGAACACCAAATACCAACGATTCGACGTAAACCGCGCGCATCGCCTTGTAAGAAGAATCTCGAATCTTATTGCTGCTCGTTGAATCCCATTCGATTGAAATAATAAAATTCAGACAGAAATGACTACTTGAGAAATTCAACGAACGATATGTCGTCCAAATTGAGGGCCTTGACCTCGGTCAAGTTGTCCTGCAGAACCTTCGGGAGGAAGGATTCACACGTGCGTTTCAGTTTCTTCGCGTCAGCAGTATCCAGCTGATGAACGCGTTTCACGTGAGTTTGTAGATTGCCTTTCTGGGTGAAGGAGTACTCGCAATACGGGCAGTGATATGGTCGATCTCCAGTATGATGTTTCTGATGCATCTGCAAAGTTGACTTTTGAGCAAACGATTTCGTGCATAAATCACACTTGTACGGTCTTTCGCCCGTGTGAATACGTTTATGTCTCTCGACTTGGTACGGCTTTGTAAATATCTTTCCGCAGATATTGCACTCTCTCTTGGACGAGCTGCTTTTGACCACCGTGCTTTTACTCTCATTCATTGGCAAGGGTGCTTGGAGAGAAACTTTCGGGAACGGTTCCACCGGAGGCGAAGTAGCTGCGCCGGCCGAAAGGCAATTATTCGATTGCAATTGATACGATTGCGACGGCGATTCTGGTACTTTTAACATTTGTCCTAGACTCATTGAATCCTTTGCATTATCGTTACTGTTACCGGGAGAGACATGTAACGTCGACGGGAACGAGGAGTCTGATACGATTGCTGGTCGATGATTATGCGAATTGTCGATTGACGTAGACTGTGGTAATAACGATTCCTCGGTTTGGATAGTAACGAGCCCGTTCGCCAGAAGAAAATGTAAGTTTGCTACTAACTGATTGCCTTCGTTTACAGAGAGCAACGTGGCGTTACTGTTCGGTATGTTACCGTCCATATCGAAGGTAATTTGATCAGTCAAACAGCCAGCGGTTGCTTCCACGCCGATTCCCTCCAAATCAGAATAACTCGCGTCTGTTTGCGAGAGTTGCTCGTGGTGCAATTGTTGCACCTCCCCTTCGTAACTGCTCCCCTTCTCTTCAGCTTCCTCGCACTTTTCAAAGTCAGCTGCAACTTGGGCAATGGCCGCGACTTTTAAATGTTTCTGCTTTCTCTTCGGGCTGTTACCTTTATGCTCTCGCGTATGCTTCAGTAGGTGCACCTTTCTATGACCCGAAGTCCGGAATCTCGAATCGCAGACAGGACATTTGAACGGCTTTGAACCTTAACAATCAACATCATCGATTAATAAAAAGAAAACATTCAAAATTGCCAACTGCTTTATGTATAAAATTCTTGGCAGCCACCCACCTGTGTGTAATCGCATGTGGACCTTCAGGCTACCCTTCGTTGCAAATAAACTGCTGCAAACGTGGCAACGGAATGTTTTCTTGCCGGTGTGCACTTTCATGTGAGAATCCAACGTACATTTTACGGCGAAACTTTTGCTGCAATAATCACATCTGTACGGTCGCTCCCCCGTGTGGGTACGTTCGTGTCTTATGAGATCGCTGGGTTTGCGAAACGTCTTCGGGCAGTATTTACACTTGTTCGTGTACTCCTTCCGTTCCTTTTCCTCCATCGAAACGTCCTAAGGAATCATTCCGATTTTTTACCCTCCTACTTTTCCTTCAAAAAATTCAATCTCTCACGATAACAGAGGGGCGCGGCGGGCAACTTACTTTTGCTCGATTCATTACTTGCTTTTCGGCTACTGTATCTAGTAGGACCTTTTCGGACACTGTAGAATCTGGATCTATCGCGATATCTGTGAATGGTGAATCAACAGTGTGCTGCTGCTGCATAGCGATCTGGACTTCCGCTGAGACTGTTCCTTCAACGGCATCGCTTACTATCGAGCGAGGCATCTCGTCCCATGCCACCGAGGTCTCGTGAATTTTACTATGCGAGCGCAACTGCGTTCTACTGCTAAAATATTTCTCGCACGACGGGCACTTGCATAATCTGCGGAAAAACGAATCGGATGCAAGCATTAATCGCAACGGCCCAGTCGCCTAGGTTCCAGCAATCTCCAATTCTTCGATCAACACTCACTGTTTATTCACGTGTATCTTCGAGTGCCTGTTCAGTCCACCGTTCGTACAAAATCTGGAGGAACATTTCGTGCATCGATACTCTTTCGTCCCACGATGGATCTTCAAATGTTCCTGAGGCGGAAATCACGGGAAAGTTCAAGGCAAGCAAACGTGTTATAAACGTTAACGAGAGAGAAGAGGAGAGGAAAACCCGTTTTCCTGTTATTTCTGCGCGTATACCTTTAGCCCAATTGTTGTAAATCCTTGTCGGCTACACACGTGGCACTGCAACGAGCATTCTCCTCCACACAGTTCGCTCGTATCAAGTTTCACGGTTTCCAAAGTGGCCTCGGACGACATCGCGTGCACTTTTGGCGGAACCTTCGAAACGTGCGTCGTTCCTCGATACTCTTCTCTACGCAAATTATACCCGTACACTTGCTATTCATTTGTTCAGCGTTTACTTTTGCTTATCGTACCGAAGAGAACTGCTTTCTACCTACATAATAATGCGTCGAGACAAGAATACACGATAGGATAATCAAATAACCAACACTTACGTTAAGAGTATCGGACTGATCGTGCACTCTTCCCGGGCAGTGTCCGTGCATCTTCCTTCCATTTCCAACTCGCTCGTTATATCTCCCTTTCCCGGCAGATTTTCCTCAGAAATAAATACTACCGTTTGCACACACCTTCCTGGCTGATTATCGTTCACGTTCCTAGGCGGGCTAACCGAAACGGAAAGCTGATGCTCCTCTTCCGCAGTTCTGGGCAGTATGCTTATCATATTCGTCGAGCTGCTTGTGTCCAGTCCGATACTATCCAGTCCAATTTCAGTGCCCGACTGAAACATACCATCTTTCACTATCCACCAGTTCTTTTTACAGGAAAATTTAAGTATCTCTCGGAATATTCTGTCTCGAACTCACTTGCAATGCGATTTCATCCATTTCAAACGAATCTAACTGCGATGTGAATACATGCTCCTCGGGCGGCACCATGTTGTTGTCACTGTCGCCGTTATTGTTACCGTCGCCGTTACCGTTATTGTTATTATTATTGTTGTTGCTAGCCTCGTAGATGACATTCAATACAGTTTGTTGCTGTTGCTCTTTTCCATTATCAAGCACGTTCATATTTCCACTGTTCGAATGCCTCGAATGATTACTTTCCAGGCTGAGGTTCATCCTGATGTTGAACAACTGTTGATTCAACGTTTCTTCGATCTCCCGTATGCTCTCCTGTAAAGTAAAACATGGGTTCTCCTTCAATTTCTACACCTCATTCTCTACGCTCTGGTATTTCTTTATTTCCGTACCGGTGTAAGAGCCGGATCGCCAGAATAAATAGGCAACGTAACTGATCCCGTCTCGTCAGCATGTAACATCTGCGGGTTTTCAAGATTCGCTATTGAAACTTGCGCGGTATTTTCTGAAAAAGATTACAAATGCGATATACAGTTTTGAGGGGTAATTTTTCAAAGCTTACGGTTATCACGATACGTACGGTTAATAATCGTCGATGTGTCGCAGTTAGTTGATACAAGTTGCCTTACTTTCTCCTTCTCCGCGGTTACACTGTGAAATTGGTCGGAGAAAGCTTGAGAGAGGACTGATCCGATTTGTGGTTGAAACGATATTTCAACTGTCCCAAGATGAGAGGGTATAAAACTATCGGAACGTGTGGGGGATGATGTTGTAACGATGGCTGTGGTTGCGGTGGTAGTATTAGCGACAGTGAAATTGGACGAAGGGCAACAAGACGATCCAAGAACCGCTTGTTCTTTAGAAATTGACTCGGAATTTGACTTTACCGTATTCCGTTCTTGTATTTCAATTTCTTGTTCTTCTAATTGCTAGAAATAGAAAGCAAGAGAAAAGGAAATTGATAATTCCTGAATAATACGACTAGAAATGTTGTGTTTCTGTAGTAGATATTGTACCCGTTGCGCCAATTCCTGCTTATGGATTTTCATATGCTTTCGGCAATTCACGTATGTCTTAAATGTCTTATGACAATACGGGCACATGAATGGCTTTTTGTTACTGTGAGTAATCAAATGTCTTTTCATGCTACTTTGAGCAGAAAATTTCGCGTTACATATGGAACAGCTGTATGGTCTGGAATCCTCGTGCGTATGTAAATGCGACTTCAGAACGCTCTTCGATGTGAATCTCCTGAAAGGATTATCAACGTTATTACATGTTCACCGGATTGAAAATCTGGAACGATGTCAACTACATCCTTAACGACTATTATTGAATATAGTGTTCCTGATTTCTCGATATTTTTCTTTCTCGAAAAATCAGTTCATACTTCTTCAGAATTCTCGAGAAATTGAAAAAAAATATTACAAGATTTATATTTTTGGATTATAATTCATATAAGTTCTAATATTACTAATAAGATTTATTATAAATTGTAGATGTATTTATACTGTCGCGATTTCCTAGACTTAAGTTTCTCGAGAAATAAGAAAGAAGAAATTATAAATTTTCTCGAGAAATTCTCGAGAAGGAACACTAATTGAATAGTAACAATAGTATATACACCTGTCGCACTTGGTGCACTTGTACGGACGTTCCCCCGTGTGTCGAAGATGATGCTGCTTCAAATGGCTGATCTTTCTAAACGCCGCTTGACAGACGCAACACTTGTGCGGCCTAGCTGGATCAGTCGCCGCATCGAAAGCACGTTTCTCCTTCGAAGGTACTTGCGCCACGCAGATTTTGTTCCCCGTGTCACTGATGACCAAGGGTTCTTGCAACACTACTTGAGGCACTAATCTCTCCGCTTCTGGTGATAGCTTCGACTTGCTCTTTGCGTGGGTCTTTGGTCGATTACTAGGATAAGCGTTAATTCCAGCGGCATTCTCATCATTACCAACTGACTTCTTGTCGAAATATTCCTCGGACTTCGCGTGCAATCTACGGCAAGATTCGTGTCGGCTAACTGATCATACGATAACGATTTTCCAACGAAAAGCGTAACTGATTGTCAGACCCACCTGGTATGGGCAATCAAACTACCATGGCACGCGAAAGTTCTATCGCAAGAACCGCAAGCGTATTTCTTAGTGCCTGTGTGCGTACGTTCGTGTGCAATCATAGTAGATTTCAAGGCAAATGACCGATGGCAGTGTGTGCACTAAAGATATAGAATATGATAATACGACGTATCACGTTGGAAGAAAAGAAAGGAAAAGAAACTACCCTACCCTTACCTTAAATGGCTTTTCTTGCGTGTGAACGCGTAAATGTCGTATCAAATCTGACGGTTTTTTAAATTCTTTGTGACAAAAAGTACACGCGTACCACCTCAAGTTTCCCACGCAACGTTGCTTTATCGTCAGATATTTTCTAAAACAGCAAGAAATCAACGATGTACGGCAGACGCCGGAGAGCTTTCTTAAATTTACGTATTACGAGCGTATCACGAACCTTGTACCGCCATCCAGTGTCCGATCCAATAAAGTTACAAAATTGGTGCGCGCCGCCAGCTTTTTCGTTTCCAACGTACCTTGGACGAAACGGAGATTTGTGAACGAGAAAGCAGTAATTAAAAGTAAGCTTGTGACGACCTTACAATCCTCGAGCGAGCTGCGTACCTTCGCAGAGAGTTCTGTTCTTACTGGGAAGACCACTGTTTTTCAACGCCTGCTGGAGGATATCCTTCTTCGCGGTGGCTCCCGATAGCATATTTGATTCGTAGTTCTGTGCTTTCGTAACTTGACTCGTGCTCGATTCCAAAGACGCCAATTGCGACATCACGCTGTCCACGGTCGCTCGAATGTCCGATTCCATGGTGTCGGATGTGGATCCGCCGGTGTCTTTGACAATGACACTTTCCTGAAAGTGATTCATTTTCAGTTCGGTCGTGCTTACCTTACCGCTTTCGAGCTATTCGCAGTTTACCTCGTCCACGTCCGTGTGCATGCGCTTCATGTGACCATTCAAACTACCGAGCTTTTTAAATACGCACGAACAATAATTGCATCCATATATAGGCTCGCCCTCTGGTACATTGTGAACTCTCATTATATGAGCATTCAAATTACCTGCGAGTAAAATCGCACCGATGTACAGTGTTAACGTAAGAAAAGTGTATAGGTACTATGTATTTACTAATTGCAAGTAATTCCAAAAAGTGGATTCGAAGAGCGTGCGTGCACTGTGCAGCGTCCACTATAGATTTAGAAATAACTCGTACCTTTCTGACTGAATTTAGCGTTACAAAGCCCGCAGGCATGGGGCCGAATACCGTTGTGTTGCCACGTGTGGATTTGCAGAGAACTCTTCTGTGTAAATGCACGGCCGCATACTGTGCACTACGAAATTGAACGCGAGCCATGTAAAACAACAGTATTTCAAACTCGATTACGCAGGCTTCAGGTTGAATTTCTCACCTTGTAAGGTTTTTCGCCCGTATGTACCCTGATGTGACGCATCAATTGACTCGGCTTCTGGAAGGACTTTAAACATATCGTGCATTTATACATTGTCTTGTGCTTTGCCCCTCTTTTTGTTTGCTTTGCCACTTTTGTCTGTAACTGAAAGACACAATGAATTATAAGCCGGTTGCCAAATATCACTAGCTACGATTGCTAGACGATTTCAACTTACCCTGTAATGTTCACGAATATGAAGCCTGTATAAAGCTGGCTGACCAAACTGTTTATTGCAAAGTTTACACTTCCGCGCCTCTTCGGACGTCCACTTTTCTCCGTGAAGTTTTAAATGCACGTCTAATTGAGCCTGTTGCGTTCACCAATATGGAATTTAAAATCTACGCGCTACTCTATCGGAAATAGTGAACTTTCAAAAGGAAATGGAATAAAAGAGAGAAATGTGCGTGGCAACACTTTACTGTAGCATGCTCTTGGGACTTTTTTCTTTTTATATATTAAATATTCTAAGTAATATCATCACTTAAACTTACTTTAGTCGAGAAAGCATCTTCGCACTCTGTGCAGAACAAATTTTCTTCTTTCTCGTGTAGCAACATATGAGATTTCAAGCTAGCCATTCTTGCAAACTTTCTACCACATTCAGGACATTTTGGTTCGCCTGTATTATGCGTCGCCATATGGAGCGTAAAATTTGTCTGGAAAGGTTTATTAGATCTTCCTTACAGTTACACACAGTTCTGACAGTGCTTATGAATGATCTAAAACAAATGGAATCTCTATTAACTTACCGGTACATTGAACGACGCTGAACATTTTGGACATCGATGTGGCTTCTCTTGCGCGTGATTTTCCATGTGCTTTCGATATAACGTTTGCTTCGTAAATTCTTGCTGGCAAATGTCGCACTTCGAACACACTTTGTCCTATTGAAAAACGAAAGGAGAGAAGAGAAAAATATTAACTCGCTTATGTTTGAGAAATACAATTGTACAACACATAATTAAATGGACGAGCTATCGATTTACCTTTGAAGAAGTTCCTGTACACTTTCTGGGTCTTCCCGGACTATGTCTTCTCGACACATCAGATTTCTCTTTACAAACTTGGCCATCTTTTTCATCGACCGACAAATCATCGTTATATAGGGAATGGTATGTACGAGCCGCTACTTTACATTTCATTTCCACGTTTGAACTTGATTTCGAATGTTCAAAAACATCACGGTCATCTTCCATATTTTGCGTCGACTGTTCAAGTGCCGGTCCATCGACATCTTCCACGTTAATTTGAAAAAGAGGCTGAAAGGTTGTATAACATGAAAAGAAATTCTCCTTGATGAAATATTGAAATAGAAAATTAAAGACAACAGAAGACATTGCGACTTACAGACTGTAATAATAAATTTCCAGTAGAATCTTTCATATCCACCAACGACGTGGCCTCGACGCTGTGACCGATATATGTAACCGGGGTTGCGACAATTTTGAATACGCCATCTCTGTGTTCTGTAAAAAATTGTGGAATCTAAAGATTTATTTGCGAATGCTCAGAGTTCTTACTGACGCAAGTATTTTTTACCCGTCACTGCCAGCAGCGTGCGACCATCTTCGGTGGAGACAAGATTTATCGGCATTGCCTCCACACGTGGGGACTCTGTAATTATACCGTGCCGTGTCAACATTCTCTTATTAGTTTGGAAACATATGATCAAAGACTAAAGCAGTTCCCGTGTATGTAGCGTATCTTCGAGCACTGTGTATATTTACAGGTGTCCTTCAACACTCTCAATCCCTCAAGAAATTTCCGGAGCAATTGAAATATCTGATATCGTCTGGAAAGATGCATAATTCAGTTCTTTAATGAGGCTGAATTTAATCTATACTTTTACGGCGTAAGAGGTTAATAACAGTGAAAGGCGTCGATAAAAATTCAGACGAGTCTTTCGAAGAAATTGTGAAAGAAAGCACAATATAGCCAGCCATCGAAAGAGCTAAAGAAATAAAGAGAAGAGTATTTCTTGTATCTTGCAAGTCGGGCCGACACTATTTTTACGTCACCGATCTTATTAATACATAACGAATCGTAACGAATGCTAATAAACGTGAAAGTATTTAAGGGAGTAGACACGTCACGTGACCGGGCGATTTGGCAGGTCGGTATTACAGCAGGTTTTTCTCTGCACAGAAATGGTAATACCGATAGATACGCGGCTGTTTGCTATTTCCATATTCTATTCTAAATGTGGAAAAAAATTCCTAAGCGTTTGCGTTGTGAGTAACGGTCGCCGGGCGAGCCCTCCGCGAAGGTCGTTAGTTCTAAACAATGTGAACGGGCCTCAGCTGATTCATCCGAAAATCCATTTTGGGGATCAAGACACTATGGCGCTCAAAAATGATAATTCGTCAAAGCCCGTGTACGCTATAAATTGCAAGATGACATTGTTGAAAACCGGTCTAATCCGATTGAGTTGGAATTTTGAAAATAGCTTCATTTTGCATAAAAATAATGTTTGCGAGAAGGATTTTTGGCGAACCGAAATTTTTTTTTTACCATTTCAATATCGTTCCCTACCTTACCAACAGTCCGAAAAGCGATCTATTCCGATTGAGTTGGAATTTTCAAAATAACTTCATTTTGCATAAAAATAACGTTTGTGAGAAGGATTGTTGGCGACTCGAAAAAATTTTTTTACCATTTCAATGTCGTTCCCTACCTTACCGACAGATTTGAGAATAGGATACAACTGTTATTCAATGCATTCTCTTTATTATTCTCCTGTATATATATATATATTTAATATCGTTCAATAATATTTCGAATGGGTTTCTGCCTGACTTCTTCTAAAAAAAAGCTGTACGCAAAATTTGAGTCAAATTAATCTGCTCTCTCCTCTAGGTAGTCGCCTTACGCACGGGGCTTCGCTCTCGCTCGCTCTCGATCCATCTCGCTCTCGCCTTCGCCGGACAAGAGTGAGACAGGTGGGGATAGCGACAAGCCCGTATCGGGTGCACCAAACCGAGCATATACGGAGACAATTCTGTAGTTAAGTTATTTCTCGATAGAGGGTTTTTGAGTTACAGTGTTTCTCACTGGTTGTTGTAACGTCAAGGTTTCCTATATAAGCAGTGGTAATGGAAGCTTAAAGCAGCGGGTTTATGAGTTGCACGGTGTGGTATGTATCAGATGCGCCAAACGTTGTTGTGTGGTTAAATACTCCAACCTCTAATACCTAGTGGATATATACAACATATATAGTTGTATATAAAATTGGTTTGTTCGCGCCCTGCTTCCAATCAAAAACTCTGAAAGGGTATCCTCATAAACCTGTACTTTTGGAAGTTCGAAGAACATAAGCTTTTGTTACATAGTCCTTGAGTTTCCCATTTTATTTTACAAAGTATTTATTTTTTTGTTTATTTATTTTATTTTTTGGAAATCCTTTTTTGGACGTTGGTTTTATCGGGCGATAATAAAGTATTCACGAACTTTTTGTTGTATGCACTCGAATTTATTGTGGCTAAATGTACACATACGTAGGTATATGTATTAAATAAAATTATTCATCTTCGACATTCTGTTTAATCTGTCAGAATCTATTACTTAGCCTAGTCGAATTTGTGTAAGTCGTAAGAAAAGGAACGATAAATGAACGTATGTAAGTAGGTATAAGTACATATGTATAGTAGAATTGCCGTCGAATGACAGAAACGTGACGCGTTGAACGTTAATTGCGAGCCTGCTGAATACATAGCTAAGACGGGTCGAAATCGCCACCGGAGAGACAATATTCGAATAACGTTGCCGTCGACTTCTCCGTCGTGATAGACATTTGCATCGGTGATAATTCGTCCGCCAAGGGAAACGACAGAATTGTTCCAGCACTGGCCATGGAACATACATTCAGATCGATCGAGGCCGACGGTTGTCTCCCGAGTTCGCTCAAAGGGTTTCCGGTTACCATCGAGGCAAAAGACGAAGAATTAAATGAAGTAATAATCGACGAGCGACGGGTATTTAAATCGGACGAGCCACCTTCGAAATTCCGAATACTCCTTTGTTTCGGGAGCGATTCGGTAGGACTAGGAAAGTGGTTATACGATATTGTAGTTGTCGATGAATGGGGTATTTCTTCGAAGGCTACGTTTGTTCTCAGTAAGTTCAGCTGGGTTGTATCGACAGTTCCTTTGGAAGAAAGTATTTCACTGTCGATCAAAGGATCACTCGTGCTTTCATCTTTCTTCTCCTTTTCTACATGAATTTTCTTCTTGCTGGCGTTATTTGCTTCTTCTACGTTCTCTGTCCCTGGTTTCTGAGCTTCAACTTTCCCGATGCATCCAAGGAGGTTTGTCACGCGATCTCGGTGAAATTTCTCCATCTTCAAAAGCTCGTACATTCGAATTACAATGTCGTAACAACGCATTGCTTCCGAGTCGTTGGACTTTGTTGTAACTGGATCAACAGTCTGTGAACGACGATCGAATGTTTGCATAATGGAACTTGATCGATACAGAAACAGAATAAAGGCTGTTGCTCGTACCGATAATCTGTCGGCGGCATATCTTCGTGCTTTCTCAGTGACCAGGTCCGGTAAGCCGGACAGCTGAGCTAGAACGATTCCATAATCGTCGATGGGCGCTACTCCATCTTGCACCCGATGAGTATACGTTAAACCTTGAACATCATCCGTTTCCGTTCCTCGCAGACTTATCGTTTCCATATAATGACTGAAAGCCAATAAACATTTTGTCCGCTTATCAGGAAGAAATAAACATTTATATCAAGTGTCAGGCGTGTACACGCGTACTTTTTTACGTTACAGTACACGTCCGCCAGTTTCGTCAAAGTGACAAAATGAGTTGCGGCGAAGACAAAAGCGGTCGTACTCGAGAGACGCTCGCATATCGCCCACGCGATTGAAGCTCCTTCGTCGACAGCGGTGCCTTTACACAATTCGTCCAAAACGATCAGCGAGGTAGACGTGACGGATCGCAAAATATACTGTGCTTCTTTCATCTGAAGAAGAAATACGATTGTGATCGTTGAGAGAGAAAGAGAGAAATTGCGCATTCAACGTGTAGGTGGCTAACTTCAAGGGTAAAGGTGGAAGCATTGCATTCTATATCATCGCGAACTGCTATTTTACAGAATATGAGATCCGTTATACGAAACACTGCCTTCTTGGCTGGCACGAAGCAGCCAATTTGTGCCATTATATGCAGCAATACGATTTGCTTAAGGTAGGTCGATTTGCCACTCATATTGGGCCCGGTAATCACGTGAAAATTCCAATAGACCGACGCACTCTGCAACATAAAGAAGGAAATCATAACTCAGAACAGTTTTAAGAGTTACGACCATACACTTATAAACTAGGAGAAAGAAGATCTTACAACGTTATTGGGCACAGGGCTATCGAGACCGAAAGCTTCTAGCACTGGATGCCTCGAGTCAAGCAGTTCTAATTTTCGACCAAACGTTGGCTTCACGTATGTCTGGAGAGCACTGACTCTAGCAAGGGAGATTACTAGGTCCAATTCTGCCACATCGGAGCTTAGTTGAAACAAACAGCTGATATATTCTCGGAGATTTTGTTGCAAGTCACTGAGGAGCCTGTATTTGTGTTTTTATCATAATAAATCGTTATCATTAGTGTCTTACAATAGATGAGATTCGCAATTGACGAACGGTATTTGCGCATTGATACCTACACGTTACTCATTAAATGTAGCTCTTCGGATGCGATCTTGCACTGTTGGCTCAAGGTTGCGAGTGTGCTCGTGGTCATCGTGTAAACTCGCTTGCTTTTTCGTACCTGCGTCGAAACGTCGGAGTCTTATTTGGATTGCTTGATACCAACGATAGTACCTACTTACATACGCGTAAGTTTATACTTACCTCTATGAATTCGGCCGGTGGATCAAAAGCCTCCGCGTTCCAGTTGCGCGGGAATATCGCTTGAACGTGATAACCGAGCGACGCGTTACATGCCAGGGACAAAGTTAATTTGTACTTGGACGCCAGATTCTCCACCATAGCTGTCGAAAATTGAAGGATCAATGTTACACATATGTAGTTATGTATCGCGTATTGTGTAGTGTACGGATTACGGACATTTCATGTCGTCGATCAATTCGCAGTACGTTTGCCGAGCGATGTCCAATAAATCGTTGATCCCAGCTTTGATGGCAAAGCACCGTTGCATATTCGACGACGTGTATCCCGTCACGGATCTCGCGTCTGGATGTATCGTTTGAAGAATTCTTTCTCTCATCAGCCGAAATCGGGGATTCTCTAGATTCTGAAAGATATAACGTATGTACCTAGCTACATATGTGCGTGGGAACTCTTTATATCTCGTGCAAACCTTCCGAATCTTTCCAAGGATTTCACTCTCGCCGGTGGACAGTGCTGTTTCAAGTTCCGGTACAACGTCTAGCAGATTTTTTAAAAGTAACACATAATTCAAGCTTTGTTCCGCACATTGTATGGTATTCTCGTGGAAGACAGGTGCGGTGGATAAGGCTACGAGTCTGTCCGCGCCATATAATCGCCGTACAATCGGCTGAAAACAAGATCGGTCAGATATTCCATAACGATTCTTCGAATGCGGAGATTGAAGTGTTTACCTGAAGGACGGCTCTTAACGAAGAATTAGACACAAGCTCCGCGACAGAACATTGTCGTTGGAGGATGATGCTATGTTGGCACGGAGGCTGAAGGATGCTGGCGCGCAAAAGTTTTCGACCCATCGGTGTTGAACAATTGTCCAAGATGCCTAGCAAACTAACGTTTCGTTGACCGCATTGCGACTGAACTAACTCCAAGCTTCGCGCGCTTTCCAGATCTGCGATTTTAAATAAAGTGTTCAAGTAGAACGGTTATAGCCTATAATCTATGGGTAGAGAGCAATCGGAAATAGGGCTGGGACTATTTGCCGAATTTTTCGGTATTCGAATACTTCAGTTGTTCAATTATTTAGTGAGTATAATTCGAATATCCAAGTATTCGAATACTATTCGAATATTTAAGTATTCGAATACTGAAATATTCGAGTAGTATTCAAATACTTAAATATTCGACTAATAACATTCGAATACTCAAATATTCGAATAATAACATTCGAATACTCAAATATTCGAATAATAACATTCGAATGCTCAAATATTCGAATAATAACATTCGAATAATAACATTCGAATAATAACATTCGAATGCTCAAATATTCGAATACTCAAATATTCGAATGCTCAAATATTCGAATACTCAAATATTCGAATACTCAAATATTCGAATAATAACATTCGAATGCTCAAATATTCGAATACTCAAATATTCGAATGCTCAAATATTCGAATACTCAAATATTCGAATACTCAAATATTCGAATAATAACATTCGAATGCTCAAATATTCGAATACTCAAATATTCGAATGCTTAAATATTCGAATACTCAAATATTCGAATAATAACATTCGAATACTCAAATATTCGAATAATAACATTCGAATGCTCGAATATTCGAATACTCAAATATTCAAATAATAACATTCCAATGCTCAAATATTCGAATACTCAAATATTCGAAGTTTATTCGTAGCATTCGAATACTTGTAAAATATTCAAATATTAAATTACTCGAATAGTCCCAGCCCTAATCGGAAAGGCAAACAGCTCTCATCGCCAGAGTACCTATGCTAGTAGTGTTCGGCGATCCTTGAAATTCTATTTTCATCGATTTCGGGGTGTAAAAGATACGCTGCGCGTATTCAACATATTTCAATAAAGCCGCTGCGGCAGATAATGCATAGTATCTGGAACATATGTGCCGGACGAAATTTTAAAGGAAGGGAAATTCAACGAATTCGATAATATTAGGAAGGCTTACTTTTCCTTCACGAACAATTCTACGGACGAGTACTCGGGCGCGCAAAGAGTTCTTATTCGCTCTAATCCGCTCGTGTCGTTGAAATGAATTCGGGATATTGGCGTTACTCGCAAGTCGGGAAACTTGTTTACGATCGAACGATAAAGAACACTTCTACTCATAGCACGTTCGCACATCGTGTCTGGCATCAAGACCTGTGAAGTTTTACGTATAGTACTGCTCTCATTGTTAGGTAATTGAAAACGTCGGTAAATTCGCAATCCCTACTAAAGATACGATAACGGCGAACGATAACCTGGACTTACTTCCGCCGGGTCGAACAAATACAATTTGCTCAACGCACTCGCGTATGTTTGGGAGTCGCTGATTTGACAGAGAATCAAATAAGGACATCGAATGTCCAGCGCGGCCATTCCAACTTCTGTCCTTGCCTCGCCTCGGCCTGTTGTTATCGCTGGTCGGTAAACAATCATTATACCATAACTACTGCTCGATCCGTGGATTCGACGTACACCGCGAATTGTTCGATGTTCAACAAGCTGAATGACTTACCCAGAATGTTGCCACCGTTCTCCGGTGCATTTGAGCTAACACCTGCGGTGCTCCTCGTGCCAGATCTAACCATTCGCAAGATCAAACATTCTTAGCTTTTTTACGCATTTGTCTTTTTCCTCTATGACTTACCTCGAGACATAGTTGCGCGAAGAACTAGGTAGGAAAGTGGTTGAGGTCGTGGTCGAAGCTCGACCACGTCCTCCGCCCCGATAGCTTGAAGTTTTCGAGTATCCTGCACCCCCTGATTTCCATTGTTTTCGCGGCCTTTTGTCGCATTCCAGTTCTGTATAAAATTATATACGCCGCGCGTAAAGATTGATATGTATTGCGTTCGAATCGGGAGAATACTTTATGATTCCGGAGCAGGCCCGGATTAAAGGAGGACTAGGGGGGCCCCGGGCCCCGCTTTCCGAGGGGGCCCCGTTCTAAGCGATTAGCTCACTACCCTCCCCCCCCCCGCGCTATTCAACCACGGAGGGGCTTCGAAAGTTTGATATGTAGCCCCGGGCCTCAAAAATCAACCACGAGGGGGCCTTGAAGGTTTGATAGCCCCGGGCCCCAAAAATCAACCACGAGGGGGCCTCGAAGGTTTGATAGCCCCGGGCCCCAAAAATCAACCACGAGGGGGCCTCGAAGGTTTGATAGCCCCGGGCCCCAAAAATTAACCACGAGGGGGTCTCGAAGGTTTGATAGCCCTGGGCCCCAAACATCAACCACGAGGGGGCCTCGAAGGTTTGATAGCCCCGGGCCCCAAAAATCAACCACGAGGGGGCCTCGAAGGTTTGATAGCCCCGGACCCCAAAAATTAACCACGAGGGGGCCTCGAAGGTTTGATAGCCCCGGGCCCCAAAAATATTAATCCGGGCCTGTTCCGGAGAATGGTTACGCACGATACTTTGTTAGGCAAGGAACGGCAAATTGTTCTCGTATTCTGGCTCCGGCTTCGATTCCAGCACCGTTCCGTTCTCGTGGTGGTTGAAAAAGCTTCTCGTTTCGTATCACGTTCATTCTTTCATCGGCTTAACGATAATCGACGACAATCATCAATCGACAATTCGGAAGTTCCGTTGCGACGCGATCCAACACGAACTGACACGAACGCTTCGAAGAAATAGTAAGCAGCGCCATCTGTACTCATCCCGAGTTCAAATGAAAGGGCGGGAAAGGTTAGACTTGCGCCGAGTCTCTCTTTAAATTAGCAATATAGAAGATTTATTTACAAATTCGATACCTGTGTCCGTAATAGATGATACAGAGTTCCGTGATCGCTGGGCTTTCGACAGATTCAATAAATAACATTATCACGGTTGTTACGAGTTTAAAATAAATATCATTTAACAGTTGGCCTTCACTTTCATTCGCTTATTCTTAGAAGCTACTCACGCTCATTCATATCTAACAGCACGCGGCGCTTTGCAAGCTTAAGAAAATCGATCGTCAGGCTCTTATTACACACCTTATTGGATTCTACGGTTTTCTTAGCTGGCGAATACGCAAAGAAAGAAAGATCAATCAGCTGTGCCAACGATTAAATCGTTATTATCGTAGATAGGCGGGGTGGGACCATTCGCGTTAAACGTACGAACAGTGAGCGAGTCACTTCAAGTGGCGGGTATGCGGCTAAAATACATAAACAGGCGACTAACGACGGTCGATCGAAATGATCGACGTCCCGAAGCCTGCGCGATTCGATCGCGTTCAACCAAACGCAAGCCTGCCTACTGCAAACCCCTCGGTTATTACAAACTTGCCGCGCTATAAGCACGTCCCGTTATATCATCCTGATAGTAACAACAAGGTCGTTGTCGCTCCACGTTTACGCTGCATACATGTATAAGGTATAAGGACGTTATATACAAAATGATTGCTTTTCACACCATCGGACACCGTCGCGAGTGGGTTGCGCGAGTAATTGACGCGTAGCGAAAGAAATGCTTCGTAAAAAATGAAAACGCGCGTGTATAATCGTGTCTGTCGTGAACGCGTTAGACGTGACTTTCGAGAGGTACCTTAAACACTTTGGCAGCCAAGCTGGTATCCGGTAGAGATTGTGGACGAGTGTTTGTTACATTGAAGACGACGTTACTTGGACCGCGAAAGCTGACCTCGATGAGAAAACTGGCGTCGGTGAGACCGATACGGCCTGTACTGAGATCCGGGGAACTCGTTCGAAGCTGACTCTTCTTCGGCCTGCACTCGTTTCTCACAACCCTGTCGGCGGTCTCCGCTTGCAGTTTGTTGTCTAACCAATGCACTTTATCAAAGTCTTTGGTACCTCCCACGGTGTGCCTGCGCTTGATCGATCGTTCCGGCATACCGTTCTTCCGCTTCAATTTCGTCGCGCTGTCCTTCCTAACCGACTGGCGTCTCTTGCTAATGTTGCACTCGGTCTTCTCGGTTTTCGTCAACGATTCCGATCGTTTCAGCTTGCTGTTCGGAGAATCCGATCTCTCCGAGTGCTTGTTCAAACTCTCGGATCGTTTCAGTTTGCCACTGGTCGGGGACGAGAGTCTCTCGACGGAATGCTTGTTCAAGCTCTCGGATCTTTTTAATTTCGACGAAGTGTTTTCTGATCTCTTGTTCAGAGACTCGGATCTCTTTAATCGTGATCTGACCTCGAAGTTCGTCAGGCTTTCGAACTTTTCTAGCTTGTTGGAGTAATTCGCATCGTTCGCTGCCGCTCTCCCGTTCTGCGTCACGTAGCATTCTTGCGTCTCAGTGGACTCCAAATTTGGCTCGATCTCCTCCTTGCTGGATCGTAACTGGTCCTGCTTCGATTCGATTCGCCTTCGTACAATTGCGCTTCTATCGTTGTCTGGTACTTCGGCATCGAGGCGATCGATGCTGCTGTTTTCCGTTACTGACGAATCTGTATCCTTTTCCGGTGCATCCTGCGACCAATATAGAAATCTTTAGATAACGGGATAGAATCAACTTGTATTGGAGCAGAGGAGAGGAGAGCAGAGCAGAAGAGAGACGAGCACAGCAGAGCATATTAGAAATGAGGAAAAGGATGGATAGCCTATACAATGCTTTAGCCTATGTACTTACGTCTTTCTGACGAACGTTTTGAGGTTTCTCTAACGACGATTTATGCAGACTCGGGTCCCGATAGGCCTCGATCGAACAACAATCTGTAGATTGAGCGGTCGCCGCTATCTTTCGCTCGTCCCTTTCTTCTCGTAAACCTCGCAGATTTCGCAAACTCTGCGAGTCTCGCGTTGGCGCGATCTCCTCGTCGCTAAAAGACGCGTTCTCTGCTGTACACCCCCGACCCGTTTGATGCGACGAACTTACCAGGGATCTCCACTTGCGATCAAAGGTAGTGGTCAAGCTGGTCAAGAGATCGCTACCTGCAACCGACACACAGATTCGTTTTAATTAAAGCACACAAACAGATCCAAATTATTATCCGAGATTAGATTGGAAACGAAGGACTCAATTGAAGGCACACAACAAAGCATCGAATCGGTGGTGGTGAAACGTTTTCCAACAAACAATAAACTTGCACTCGATCGCGTAACAGTAAACGCAAATTGCTTGCGTGATAACGAGCTTAAAACGTTCGTTAGGGAGGCATCGGTGAGTGAGGCAGCGGCTAAAGAGCTAACAACGATCGCATAAACGCATTCTTGTCACAATATAGCAGCTTGAAATTCGTGTCGAGGATCGTCCGGTGTATTCGACGCTCTAGTATTTTCCTTTCTTCTTTTCCCACTGTTCCACTGTGAATGTGTTGCAACTTAACAATGGTCAAAGTCGATTGCAAGCGAAAGAAACAACAACAGAAAACAACGAATTTAGGGTAGAGGGCTAGGGCAAGGGCAAGGAAGAATATGAGTATCGCAACCATCTCCGTCCAGTGTTTGACAAGGAAGGGAAAAGGAAACACGGAAGAGTTATCGGGAACGTGGAAAGATCGCTAGCGTGCGCTTACTTTGAAAACGCTAATGGAAAGAAAGTGTAAAGCCATTCGGGTGAGGCAGCCTTATTCGAATAGTTTAATAGCGATCGAGCAGCTTGTGACTTGGGGCACTCCGGTCTGCAGTCGAAGAGACTTTACCTCGGAGGAATCTGTTTAGAGTGTTGGAAGACAATCCGGCCCCTGAGCCCGACACTCCTCGCGGCGATTGTTCGATGGGCTTGATACATTCAGAGAATTCGGTGGGCTCCGAGGCCGGTACTCTCGAGGAAGATGCAACGGACGTCGTGGATCGTCGCGCGACATCGATGATGTCGGCACTGACCATGCCCGATATTGACTCTGGCACTTGCACTCGGTTTGGCATTGGCATTGGAATTGGCATTGGTAATGGCGATGGGCGGGCCGATGTCTTCGAGATGGGAGCAGTAAGGCTTGAGGTTCCGTGCAGGTGGGGCGATATGTACCACCAGAAACCAGTACTTGCCGTTTGCCTAAGTGTTCAACGTATTCGCTTCGTCATAATCGACACCCCGAGCCAAGAGGCGCTAACAGGTGCTAACAGCTGGTGATAGTGGGCGAACGAGCGAGTGAACAAACGGGCAACCGTCGAATGAACACGAGCGAGTCTCTTGCCCCACCCCTTCCACCACTATCATTCGTCCCGGTTACTTTCAGTTTTCTATACTTTCTTCGATACCTCCTTCTCTCTATTCTACATCGCTCGATCTTTTCGGCGGCTCGAGGGATGTGCGCTCACGAGATGGTAAGTAGGCGCAGCGCGTTGCTAGTCTTCAGTTACTATATCCGTAGGCTACAAATCCTTACCCCTCCGGGGAAAAAAAGTGGGAAATGATGAGCAAGAAACTTGGAAATCATTCTACGGTTCACAGGACACGCTTAAACTCAAACTCGTGTATCGAGCCTCAGGCCAGCTGGGACTCGTTTCTATACAATACAAGTACTTGATAGATAGAACATTTAGCGAGTAATTAAGCGCGTTTGTGATTAAGCTGGCAATTGGCATTCGGTGAATCAATTCGGATTTAACGTTTCTGTGACATCAGCTAAGAACGCATGCAGATGCGACGCGAAAACTTGGAGCAATAATAATAATAATAATAATAATAATAATAATAATAATAATCGGCCGATACGTTTCAATCAGAGAGTTCCACCGAGCTTGATCTAATCTAACTAGAACAAGATCTCGCATGTGTGTCGCGTGATGTCTAGACCGTAGACCACGATAGTTCTTACATAACTTTGTAACCACGTGCATAATCAACAAGAGCCAAGCTCGATCGAAGACGAGCTGTCAACTTGTTGCTTTCAAACGAAATCGCGCATGCACGGAGAGGGAGAACGCGCAAAGAAGATCACTCTTAACTGGCAACGCGCCGACAGCTTGAAGCGTAAAACCTTCTGAAACGATCTGAGCGATCGTCTTTGCGAATTTTCAAAGTGTACAGCCTATAAACTGGCAACGTGCATAAACCACCAAATTAAATATAGCGTTTAACGCTCCATTATTCTAGCGCCGCAGTGCCGCTAATCTCGTGTAATCGTACCGCAAACACAGAAGAGCAAACCAACGCTAATAAAACAAAAAAACGTACAATTATCTCCGACTGTCAACGAGAAATCAAAATCTATCCGACGTCTGACAGTCACTCGTACGAATCATTTAGAAAGTATACCTGAGAAATATACCTAGAAAGCTTTTTGTTAATGGTTAAAATCTTCTGAGCCCATTGCAGAAAACAAGATCCGGCTACACTCATCGATCGTCAGTAGCGACGTTACATAGAGAAAGATATAAAGACAGTGAATAGATATATCAGCTACGAACCGAATAACGGGATATACAGTTTACAATATATTACATCGGGAACACTTGGACACAAGGCGTGAAGGAATAGCGGTGTATACGCGGATACTTTTGGCTAATGGGTCGCACGCGGTTTTCTCGTTTCGCTCGTATGCGCGGAGAATGAAATAATCAAGTTGACGACGACGACACGTATTAAGGAGATCGAACAATCAGTCAATACTAACCATCGTCCGAAACATCGCTGGATAGTGGTTTTCGTTGTTGTTGACTCGGCGAGAGTGACGATTGGGAAACATCCTGTGTCTCGTGCAAAGAGTCCAAGCTGCCGCAACGGAGGGGTACAAGCGTTGAAGATTCTAATATCGGCTATGGATGTAGAGACGCAGAAACATATTTAGAAAATACCAATTTGTCTGTTACGGAAGTTGAGGATTATTTTATCCGAGAATCGAGACCCGCACTTACCTCTTGGTCAGTCTTCAGTTTCTTTGTAATTGTGTTTGCGATGGTTTCTGGGGGAAGAATCGTGGAAGGTTCGTCGCCAAGCTGCGAGACTCGTCTAACGGTAGTAGGCTGTTGCTGCACAGCTATCGAGAGAGGTGGAATTCGCGCGGTCGTTCGAGATCCAATATCGAGGATGGATTTATCGGTAATCCTGTCGTTGAGGGTAGCAAGTCGAGCAGCCGATGAGAGATAAGTTGGCGTCATGGTAGTATCTACTATACTATCGAGTAGATCATCGTTCTCCATTTCACGTTTCGCTAATTGCCATTCCATCTCGATTCGTCGTCGCTCTTCTTCCCTTTTTTCGGCTTCGCGTCTCTGTCGGTTCTGATCTCTTTGCAGCATCGCCTTGGTTTCTTGCTCGAATCTCCGTATACGTTCTTGGGTGGTGGCGCTCAATCCAGCATACGTTCTTATCGTCACCTCGTCGTTGCTCTGTTTGGTGTCGTTCGAAGCGCTAGAGAGCGTCGAACTCGCGTCGAAGCAGCTCAGGCCAGTCTCGCTAGAGAGTCGTGACGACTCGGAAGCCGACGAGACGGTCGAGCGATGGACGGGTTGAATCGGTTGGATCGATTGAATCAACTCGCCCGCGGGAGGATTCAAATAGTTGCTCTTTGACCTATCGGAGAGTATGCTGTCGTTACTGCTTACCGTGTCGCCTGTATTGTCGCCGACAGAGTCACCGACAATTCCACCATTGCCGGCGGTAGTGACGCCACCGATTACCGCTGCGTCGATCGGCGACGACCGATCAGCGGATCGACCAGTTTGATTTTTATTCTCGTGCATCAATACGATCTCGCTGACAGAACACTGTCGCTCGTTCAGGGCCATGCTTCGTCGATTCGACATACTTTCCGCCTCTTGTTTCGCCTTATACTGTAATTAACGAATTGACACGTAATGCACAGTAGACGATAACTTTAAATTAGATATTAAACGGATATTAACCTTATCGATCTCGTGGTGACTCTCGTTATCCGTTTCATCCTGGCCTTTCCTTCTTCTCTGTATTTTCCGATTGGCAGCGGATATGATGGAAGACACGATGTCCTTGGCAGATGCCATTTCGCGTACTCCTGTTTTATTGAACCAGATGTAAAAGAAATGGAAAGAAATTCGTACTGGTATTAGTAGTAGTAACATTAGCGACAGCAACAACAACAACAGCCGCAACAACAATAGCAAAAGAAGAAGCAGTAGAGGGAAACAATTAAGTAAAATTTAACAAACACCTTTCTAAAGGATTTGTAGGGAAAGGTTAACATTGTACCGTACCTTCAACTTTTTGAATGTTGTTCAACAAAAGACTGTGATTATTGCTGGCGGTTGTGTCGATCTCACTATTGTCAGCCGGAAGGCTAAGATTAACGCTCAGTCTACTTAAATCGTCCAAATCATCGTCCGAGAAGAACCAGTCAACCTGCGACACGCCAACGAGTTTTCATTAACAATAATGCCAAAAGGCAAAACAGGGGATTGTTAGAGAGTGGAATACGTACGTTATTTAGCAAGCTTTCAACAATCCGACACTGGTGCGACATATCGGTGACCATAGTGACCATATTGTCCCTCGAACCGCTCGCTCGCACCAAAGTCGGACCGAACACGATGGCTAAATTCTTCGCTTCCATCTTATTCACTTCGCTATGCTCGACTATCCTCTTCAGATGAAGCATCAAGTATTTCAGAGTTTCGAAATGATGTTCCGGAAGATCCCTGAGCAGTTTTCGTATCGTTGTCATTCTCCTTTGCGGATCTTCAACTTTATCGGCGTCGATAAACATGGGATACAATTCTGCCGTAAGCAACGAGTCGGGAAGTTGCCGGAAGAAGGATTTCAATAGAGACGATATTACGTTCACGTCGCTCCATCTGGGATCCTAAGGAAGCCGGAAAAACGAGATAAAAAAGTGAAAATGTTTCACGTACTGATCTTGTTCACCTGTATAGTAGACAAGCCTTACCTGGAGATTGATATTTTCAAATCCTTTGTTCACGCTGTCGGTTAAATGTGAGATAGCGGCAGTGTTACCAGGTACTCTGTAAATACCAATGACCTCGAGACCTCTAGCTTCCACGATACTCGTGCACATTTCCACGATCAATGGCACGTATTCCGAAAATGACGACTATACACAGGGAAGGAAGGTAATCAGAAATTGACAGAAACAGATATCCAGTACATTCGCTGTACACGAGAGAGAGAATTACCGGTGGACAAAGTTCAAGCGGCACTTTGAAAGTAGCGCCCTCGGGTGGTAGCTGTGTTGTCGGCGAAGATGGAGATCCGGTTTGTCCATGCATTCTTCGCAGTTGCTTCGCGACTCTACCCTTCCATGTCTTGGTTTTCGGGGACACCAAAGTCTCGATCGTTTGACTTGGCTTTCGCGTTTTGTTTATCGGCGACTGACCCGTCGGAGATCTATTCCTGAAGGAAGTGAGTTTCTTGATACCCTTGTGCCCTGGAAGAGGGCTTAATCTTTGCCCGCCACTGCTCGGTACCGCCACGGTACCAACGCCCGCTACTGTCTGATATGTTGCTGAACTAGTGGTAGGACCTGGAGTTTGCGGGACAGCCTGTTGCTTCAACGTGCTATTGTACGAGATCTCCTGAAACGGAACCGGCGTGAA
Source organism: Andrena chrysosceles (assembly GCA_963855975.1). Classification (NCBI taxonomy): domain Eukaryota; kingdom Metazoa; phylum Arthropoda; class Insecta; order Hymenoptera; family Andrenidae; genus Andrena; species Andrena chrysosceles. The sequence goes on along the minus strand of OY979769.1, from coordinate 13,324,436 downwards.
CAACCTTAAACTGGTAAACATAATTGTAATCGAACGTTCCGAACTTACGGACGGCTTCTCGGCGGCAGCATGCTCATGTAGCGCTCGTAACCAGAGTGCCATAGACGCCGCATCTTCGGTTTGAAGAAGAACTTCTGCACTCGGATTCGCTAACCGCAGCACGTGTTTACGTTTCGTGTAATCTTCTGCGATATCTACTAAGGAGCATCTCACGTCCACGTTTTGTGTCACGCTCTCGCTATCGTTGGCCAGCGAAGGACTCTAAATCATCAGGGAATACTGAATTAAGTACACTTGCTTGAGTGAACACATGTACGTTCCGTTTGTATTGTAACAAACGAATAATCGCTTACCTGATTTTGACGATCCTTGTAAAAGAAAAGAATCGGTCCACGAAGAACGCCCCATACCTGTTTCCACGAGCGGTCAGAGGATCGCTGGAACACGCGATTAAACAGAACGCGAGGATCAAGTAAGGGGTTATCGATAGGCGATGATAAGCTATGACAAATAAATTTACCTTGCCATCGAGCACTGTAAATTTAACGTGCAAAGGACCCTCTCGTTCGACTTGTTCGATATCTTTCACGATACCCGTCGCTCCTCGACCAGTACAGGCATCGCTGCTGAAAAAGTCCAATGCGTTTTATTCATACAGCAGTGGAGATCGTTCGCGTGATTAATTAGTCACTCGACCAATCGACCAATCGATCAATCGACAAAAACCAAAAAAGAAAAGAGAAGAAAACAGAGACAGAAACTCTTCTCCTTGTTCAACCAAGCTAACTGACGGCCAATACGAAAGGAGCGAACATTTCGTTATTTTTCTTGATACCTTGAAGCAATTCTTTCCCTTCGTTGTCATTTCCAATGGTGGAATTTTTCAACCGAAGCGCCATGATATCCATTATCAGGTACAAACACATACAGCGACGTACAGAGGAACGTGTATTAATACGAATCTACAGACGTGATCGGTTAATCGATATCGGCGAAGCGGTTAAACCGGGCGACCAGCAGCACGGGGGCGGGAAAGGAGAAGGGGGCCCGCCAGTGACAACAATGCGAGTACACGAGAACACGAGAGAACACCGGAGGGAATATGTATGTGGGATGCAGCATCTTCGTGCTTCGTTTAACATGTACTATCCTCACCGATAAACATTTCTGTTTAAGGATGTAGACTGAGTCACGTCCTCGAAGATGCGTCGCAGCGATGCTATATCGTTTGCAAACAGCGGTAGCCGCCATCTCTTATGAATGCTGAAAACATGTATGGATTAGGGCTGGGACTATTTGTTGAATTTTTCGGTATTCGAATATTCGAATACTTCAGCCGCTCAATTATTTGGCGCATTTACTATTCGAATACTTAAATATTCGAATAGTATTCGAATACTTAAATATTCGAATAGTATTCGAATACTTAAATATTCGAATAGTATTCGAATACTTAAATATTCGAATAATAACATTCGAATACTCAAATATTCGAAGTTTATTCGTAGCATTCGAATACTAGTAAAATATTCGAATATTAACTTATTCGAATAGTCCCAGCCCTAGTTCGGATGGAGGCAGAACTTGATGTATACTCGCGTTAAATAATTACGCGACAGGCAGACGTTCCACCGGCCATTCCTTAGTTGACCATATGGAGAACATGCCCGTAAACCGAAGAGGATACGCGATATACGCATCACAATACACGGACGGAATCGTTTCAAAACCTTGCATTCAACTCACCTCCTGGAAGCGTGTACAGGCTCGGAATCACTCAGTTCTAAATCACTATCAACGTGCATTCGTTCGCCCCAAGTTGCCTTCAAGTAAGATACCCTCCTCGTAGCACGATCTTCATCCGCTGAAACAACCATGGGACGCTATTCATCTTCCGGAGGCTCAACAACGTCCACCTGACAAACATTCACTCACCGACTTGCGCGTTTTTCTGTCGCCTGAATACAACTCCGTTACTGTGCACACCGTTATCCGTTATCCCACCTTCAAATTAACGAATCAGTATTAAACCATAATTATTACATTCAATCGCTGCTTACTCGCTTAATCGCGTTAACGCGCGCGACTTCTACTAACCACGTTCTGCTTCGATGCTTTGCGCGTAACCATCATGCCCCCTAGAAGACCCTCTTCGGATATTTTTATCGTCACTAGCGGAGCTTGTCGCATCAATGTACGACGGGTTGCTGGTAGTAGTCTCGTTCGCGTTCCGCGCCCGTTCGGCATCATCTTGTTGCTGCGACCACTCGTGTCTACCGGTTTGCGAATTACCGCTTGTCGATTCCCAAGATTCTGTGCTGTTGCTACGTATTCTCGTCGTCCTCGGACTCGGCGTCCCTGTCAGAGATTAAATGAAAATATTGGATTAGGTGCACAGCTAGTTTCACGAACTTTCTAAGCATAAAATGTTAGTAAGTGCCGAGACGTTGCGCTGTCGAGCATAAAAACGCACATGGCTACAAAATTTAGCGTGCTTCGTCGGGGAGCGCAGAAGAGCGGGTGGGTGGGTGGTTGTGAGAGTGAGTGAGTAGGAAAGAGAGAGAAAGAAAGAGAGAGAGACGCATTTGCGGAACACAGCATTAAGAAACTCGGCTGCCTTTTCCCTCTACCTTCGTTGGGTTTGTAGTCGGTCGGTGGTTCACAATGGATACGTCTGCTTCCCACAGGTATTATCCTGTTTCCTTTTAATTCATTACCTAGATATCCAGAGTAAAGCATTAAGGAGAGATTGTACCCTGTCGAATGGTGTGAGAATTCTATGAAATACAGAGGTCCTCGATTTTCCCGGCTATCAAAGTTTACCTTCGCCACTATCCCATTTAGTAGTGTAGGTTGCCTTTAACCATGCGACATATACGGGGTAGCAGGCGCGACCGAATGAAACAAGATTTGCGGAAACTTACCAGAATCCAGGGACTTGGTTTCCCTGGTTGCGACGGGCGCCCTTCTCGGTTCTTGAGCTTCTGCTTTCGATTCGAATTCCCTCTTCCGAACGGCAACGTTCGGCACGCTTCGTTTATGCGACAATCTCGAGAGTTCGCTTTTGTAAAGACTGGTACGGTCGCCAGTGGTTGTCGGCTCGTCGTCGTCGTCGCTGAGCAGCCGACCGGATTCAAATTGTTTGGCGCGCTTCGACACTACCCGGAGACCCTGGGGAAGTGCCGAGAACTTGTCGTTCACTTTTTTCTCTGGTCCCGGCGAAGAAGGGAGAGAAGAAGCACCGTTCCTCGTATCTTGTGACTGCTGACGTTCGTTAGAAAGTAAAACCGCGGTGCTGGTGATATTCTCGTGTATCCTCGACAGAGTTCCAACGAAGCTCGACTTGCAGGTATTTCGATAGGGTTGCTGGTGATGCCTGTCAGCCTCTTTCGCTTCAGATCCGTCGAGGAGGTGATCGTAAACTGAAGACGAACATGGTCGATCGGCAGTAGTCTGTTGTTGCTGTTGTTGCCGCCGCATATCCTCCAGCGAACGCGGCGCATTCAACGTTTCATCCGTCTGGTTGTTTCGAGATTCGGGATATTCGGCTTCGACAGCCGCGTCAGTCTTGAGTCTCTGTACGCTCTGATTAGAGGAGGAAGATATATCCAAAGCGAGGTGGTTCGCGGTGAAATTTTTGTCGCGAGCGGTTCTCGGGATTAACGACTGTTGATCTTGTCGCGGATCGTTCGGAGGCCAGATCTGCTCCCGAAGTTTCTGCGGCCTTGCGTAGAACTCACGCGGAATCGCCGCTGAGCTGCTGTTTCGAATTGGAGATCCAGGCTTCTCTTCTGGTAAAAACCAACCGATCGGATGGCTCGGCCTTCGCAGGAATTCTTCCTTTTGCTCGAAACTTTTCCGGAGTCTCGTCATGATGATGGAGTCGTCGATGATCGGACTCCCATCGCCGTTGCAATTGTCGTTTCTAGTTTCGTTCGAGCTCCCGTATCTACCATCGTTCCTGTATCCATCGTTGGCTCCATTCCCGAGCCGGATGGAAATGGAATCGTAAGAAGGCGGATCGCCGGGGCGTATCGGAGAAGAATCCCTTCTGGAATCTATGCTGAATCTAGAAGCACTGGGGTCGCAAGATCTAAGCGCGTCAGTGCTAGCGTAACTGGATGCCTCCAAATTATTGTTGATGGTCGAGCTAGCTGTGCTCCCTTCGCTTGCGCGCCGCGACGTCACTCTTCTCGTAGAAGGACGGTAAATGGGCACCTGCGGCTCCGCTCGCGACAAAGGATATCGCGTTAAGCTCGGCTGCTGCTCCAGAGCTTGATAATACTGTTGCTGTTGACGTTCCTCCGCACTCGTTCGAGCCGGCTCGCCCAGCCGCACGCGCTCGTATATCGGATCCTTAATTCTGTCGTAAATCTCTTCGCTATTAGTTCTCGAATAGATGGAATCAGGGCGCATTCTGTCGTAAACATCGTATTTCTCGCACGACTGCACCCCAATCGAATTCCCACCCTCTTTCACGGATTGGTGATGCTGGTCTTGTGATTTTATTTTCTCATCCACCGACTCGTAACGGCCAGCTATCTCCGGAAAGGGTTTGCAACGATGCATCGCGGTCCTCGTCGCTGTCGTTGTTGCCGTTGTTCCCGTTGCCGTCGTAGTCAGTATCGTCGACTGCGTTTTATCATTTGACCGCGAAGGTTGTTGGTTCTCCTTGGAGAATTCGTTGAACCGGATCTCCTGGTCTCGATACAGGACGAGGCCATCGTCCATCGGCCGATCTGATTCGATTTGCAACGTCGAAATCGGCATCGAAGTTGGCGCGGAGCAAACCCAAGATTGCCTTGTCCTCGGAGACAAACCAGGGATCATACTCGTGACGGAACGGCGTTGCCTTTGGCTACTTCTATCCGGAGAACGTAACCGCGGTCGCTGATTGGTCTCAGGATTGTGAGCGGTCTCCCCAAAGTACCTCTGCAAAATATCATCCTCCTTCGAGACAACGAGAAGACGTAACCAAGGCCCTGCTTGTTGGATACGTTGAACCACTTTGGCGTATTGCTCGCCGCGCGTTGGTTTGCCATCGACGGAAACCACTCGATCTCCCGTTCGCAGGCCGGCTTCGGCTGCCGGCGAATTTCCGCGGACCTGCTTCACGAATATCGTGTCCATAGGCTCTTCGATTCTCGTCCGTTCGTGGCCGGGCAACATCTGAGGGGAAATAGTAATATGTTGTAGAGGGTGACAGACATAATCTCGATTTCAGTGTAGAATAATTTACTTACGCAACAAGACTCTGGGGGGTAGACGATGAAATGACGGAGGGTGAAACCGAAACCATTCTCGCTGCGACGTAACAGCAAAGTTCGCGGACCACGAGGCGGGGAATCGTCTCGTTGTACGACCCCGATTCTCGCCGCCGCTGTTCCACCGATCGCTGCCACACCAGTACCAACTACTGCCGCTGCCAACGCTGCCACCGGTGCCGGGGGTGGAGGTGAACCGTGTTCTCTCTGCAACGTATTTACATATTGCATACAACACACTTTATTCGGGGAGCAAACTCTCATCCATTCTTCTTACAATTAGAAGGCCCGTGCGACCAACGCAACAAGTATGTTTAACGATTATACAAGTGCAGTACAGTGCATATCTGTCAACATTAAAGCGACAGAAGTCCGTTGGCTTTGAATTGAAACAGAAGGGAGAAGAAAACGTAAAAGCGAGGAGTTGGAAGAGAGACGACTCGGACGGAACGAAACCAAGTAGATTAGATAGGGCTTGTGCGACTCGATGACGGTCAAGTAAATATGTACGAGACTATAAGATTATATAGCAAGCTTCATATTTGCGGAAACCGAAAAATTCCAAAACAGAGAGGTCGCGGTGATCGGACCGTTTCGTTTCAAGAGCGAGTCCCCCGGCTTCGTCCACTAAAATAAACCGAATCGAAATTTGGCACGATCGCTTAGTTTTACGTACCGTGTGCGCCTGGCCAATAAACCCTTGGGAATTATTTCGGTCTTCAGCCATCGTGTCGTCTCCTGAAAGCGACCAATAATTTAATATAATTGGAAATTCATGTTATTATCAAGGCGCCTTCAATCGGCGGAACTTTAGGGATTTGAGAATTTGGTCCCGTTGGAACAACGCTGACAAGTCACCGAGTCCGGGTACAAATATATGTATTTACATATAGGCAAGAATCTGACTCGGTTGTTTTACCCAGGGATCGAAAAAGTTCTCGAACCTTCGTTTTTCAAAAAATTCTGTTAGAACTTATGTTTCGTTTAAGAAAATATCTGTTCCTGCGGAATTTTTATTGAAAAAAATGTTACCTTTAGGAACTTCTTTAATATAATAAAAGTTCCATGGAAACAAGTTACATTAGAACATTTAAGTTACATTTTTAAAAAAGTTCTGCAGTCCATGTTTTAAATGGATCCTATTGAAAAGTCCCAGAATTTTTTCAGAAACACATTGCTTTACGATGTGTTCCAATACATACATCTGTAAACGTTTATGATATTTACGACTTACGACATTACATCGGGTTCCGATTTCAGTCACGTACCTACATACGAGTATTATATACTCTTGTATTATTATACACGTATACACGTAGATGCACAAGTCGGAAAGTTGTGGGAGCCATTCTACTTTCTCTGCGACCCGACATACTTTCTTCATATTAATCACGGTTGAAGAGGATATTCTTGAAATTTCTTTTCGTATCTCAATTCTATCTGACTGGGTACATAATAAGGAGGGATCGTTCCTATCAAAAGTTTTCCCTCTCTTTCTTATTTCTACCGTGTTATCGTCTTCCAATGTATATGTATACTATCATTTCACTAACGAGCCCCTAACTTGCACGGTCCATCGACTTGCATCTTCCAACCGGTTTCCCTATCTATTCGGCAAGTTTTGGTCGTTGGATCGCTTCGCAGCGGAATTAAATTAAACGATCGCGGCAGGAGATAAGAGATAACCCTGACAGGCGTAATGAGTTCGCGTCGAACGTGGAAAATTATGAATATAAATTCTGGTCCGACAACCGACATCTTTAACAGATTTTCCCATTTAAATATGTACCCTAGGGTGGCTCTTATTTTCGAGTTTTGAATTTTCTTCACCGCACCCTCTAGAATAGTTCCAAAAAATTAAACAAAATCTGTGTAAAGTTTGAGCTCGACCTGTTAACGGGAAAATTTGAGTCTATATCTTCGATATTTTGCAAACCTTTGTAAGGTGTTAAATAATGGTATATTTAAATGTTTAAGGGCCCAGGGGAACCTTTTCCCGTTATCAGATAGAGCTCAAACTATTCTGGAAATATTCTGGAGGGTGCCCCGAAGAAAATCTTGAAATTTTTTTTTACCAAGAGTAAATAAGAGCCACCCGAATGTACGCGAATATAACAGCACAAAGAATCGTTTGTAGGTATTGTCGTCATGCATCGAGTCGCAAATACTCGTGTCCCATAATAATCGAACGCGTTCGGTATCCCCAGAGCCGGACGACGAACGCGTTTGTCTTCTTTTTGTCCACTGCATTCCACCATATCCTCCTCTTCACCGTACTTCAAAACTTGGATGACAACGGCAAATCCAATTGCCACGGTTTGTGGGAAAAGATCATGCACTCGTAGTTCCGCGCGCAATAGACACACTTTGGAAATATCTAAATATAAGCGCAGAGCGGTAGACTATTGGCATCGTGGCCACCGAAATACATACACACATATGTATGTAGTCACAACTTATATAAAATAAATATTTTCAAAAAGTGTGAAATGCGAACTTTTACCCTATATGTAGGGCAAAAGTTCGCGTGTTATGGGGTAAAAGAACGAAACGATAAATTTCCACAAGGGTGTTTTATTTTCCTACATAGATACAATAGTTGTAGAAATATAGCAAAACGACTAACAGATTACAATTATTTCTTTTTAATCAAGGCAACAGTAATAGCACATTAACATTACCCCCACATTTGTAGTTCGCGCAGGCATCAGTCTTCTGGAGTTTCAGTGTGTTCTTCTTCGCACGCAGGACAAATTATTTTGTCCATAAGCGTTGATTGTTGAGCTATTCTCTTTTTGGAATCGATTGGTTTTGTTCCTTTCAAAGATTTTCAAAAGTAGATGTTATTTCTTGGATTTTATAATTATTTCTTTACACTTCGCATTTAGATTTTCTTTTCATTGCTTTATATACTTCAACATTATTTTTAAACGAGGAATTTGCATTCGAACTCTTGCCCCCATAGCTACTTTTCAATTGTTTAATCAATCCTATTATCTGTGAGAAGAGCTGAAAACTTCTATTAATACTTTTAAATAGAAGAATTTCAACCCTTTCAAGCGACTTATTAATTAAAATATTTACTGATCAATTCATAGGAATAATATTGATTCCTGAAAACGAGAATATTACACGAGAACTAACGAATTCAGTACTTACCGCATTGTACGATAAGAAAACGAAGCACAGCTACACAATTCGACACTGGTGACTTTACCTTGATTGACAATTCACTGTCAATCACCATTGGCAAGTGCCACAACTCAAACAATGAAATTCGCATGGTGCGAACTTTTACCTACGTCTACTCTACACGAATTTAAAAAACACTGACCTGGGCATGCGCGCACCCGCAATGGGTGGTGGCTGGAATGGAAATGGAGGGGGTAGGGGCAGAGGTAACGACAACGACGACAACCATAACAACGACAACACAACGACAACAACGACGGCGGAAGCTAGTAACAAAATTAAAAACAGGACTGCACCTACATCGAGTACGCACCTCTGATCACCTAGGAAGTGTCGTGCGTTGAGTGCTCGCAGCGCCTCCGTGATTGGTTCTTCGTCTTCCGCGATGCACCGATAAATTCACTTGTCCTATGATATCGCAATCGTTGCTTTGTTTCTCTTTTTCTTCTGCGTGGCTAGAAAGTTCATCCGCACCAGCCGTAAACGGATGAACCAAAGAGAGAAGCCGCAGTAAATGCGTGTTTGGTACTGCGCTCGCCGTAAATGAAAGTCTTTCGGCGGGCGACAAGCCTCTTTTTCGAAGGCATAATCCGTTTCGATGAGCGATTATACGAACCACCGTTGTTATCCTAGTAATTTTCTCGCAGGGCACATGACTCTGTAGCGGAACATCCGCGAGAACGGACGCCACGCACAAACACTCTCGTATCCTGCGTGAACATGCACGTATCGCGATATTTCTTTGACACAACCGTGTAACCACCTTTTCCGCGGAGCGGAAGCTCGAAAATAAATATGTAGCACTAGACCGAGCGACCAGCCGTCACGCACGTCAATCCAATCGACGCTCCAATTCAACGGCAAGCGATAGGTTAGTTTGCCCAACTCGTATAAACTGCTTCTCCTCTTCTCTGTCCGTTAATCTCGCGAAATAAAAAGTGTACGCGCAATCGCATTAACCGTATCGTCAACTTTGAGGCGAAAGTGGCACTTTACGTTTATGGCACAATAGGATACGATACGATACGGCACGATACGACACGACACGACACGACACAGCACAGCACAGTAACATGGCGGTCTAATAGAGCCGAGTATCCCAACGATAAACCAGCTCATGAAAATCACCACTGGAGACGGACGAATACTTGACTTTCACGTTGACAACGGTGTGCTCGCGCGTCGTTGGATATTTTAATTCCCGTCAATTGAAATAAAAGGTGTTAGGAAACGTTCTATTTGCGCCGGCCATAACTACGAGCACGAGCCGTCTTCCTCTTCACTTCACCTCCTCGCCCCGCACCCCTCGCTCCACGCCGACCCACTCCGATCATTCTCCCACCACTTTTTCCTTCGGGTTATTCTTCCCGGCCCCTCGCTCGTTTTCTAACGTCACTCTCTCACTCTCTCTACCTCTGCTCCTTTCACTATCGCCATCTCTGTTAGCTTACCAGCGCAAACGCACGCGTTTTAACAAGTTGTTGAAATATACCGATTGTCGGTAAGGTCACTCGCACTTTGACCATATACAGCTTTCCGAATGCTATCACAGATGACGCTCTCACGGGCGCGCGCAGTTAAATCGTATCTCTTCCAGCCCGCGAAATTTGATATTTGAAAGTTGGAATATTTAGATTCCTTTTATAGATTTTATAGCTTTTTATTTTGATTCTGATTTTTACACGCAATGTATACATACTTATATTAGACAAGTTTTACGTTTTTATATTAATATATGATGAAGCAAATAGTTGTTCATTTGTGGCAGAATAAACGCATATACATGAATGCATGTTTGGTACAAGTAATTACTTTTACTTCCATCTACAACGGTTCCAGAGACAAAGGTAGCCAAGGAGGTGAAAGACTAGATAAATGACGACCATGAGCAGCAGGTCCGTGGAAAAGTTGGTCTCGTCAAAGTCATAGCGTTGCAATACTCCGAGCCCTTCGGTGATACAAGGCAACTCGGGATCGGTGGTTTCGCAAGCTATAAGTTTATTGAAAAGCAGCCGGTTGTTGTTACTTCTTCGTACATGTTTAATTAAGTTCCTATACATGGTAAGACTTACAAATATTGTGCACACCGCTCCATTGAAGAATCGTAAGCGTTTCGCTAGAGTGTAGTAGCCAAGAGATATATTTCACCCAACGAATGTATAGCGGCAACGACCTGAATTATTGTATTAAATTTAAATGAATCAGCGGGTGCCATGCAGATTTTACACAAGTGTTTTTACACTATGCGGTACACAGAGAGTGTAATAGAAATTACCCAAGTTTCAGGAAGGGGCCCATAGTGACCATGAGAACATAGTCGAAAGGTACCAAGTAAGCCATCGCCAGCGGTACGCTTTCAAACGCCGTCGAAAAGAAGCAACCTGAAATGGTTGGTTTAGGTCTGGGTTATTAACGTTCTTCACGGTGCCTCCCTCCGTTGCTAATTTAGATTAAACACGAGAATTTACCACAAGCGGTCGACACGTTTATCGTGAGTAGAAGAACAAGCAATGTTAAGCCGAATGCCTCGATGCCAGCTCGCAATCCAGCTAACCAGTATATTATTGTCGTGAACAGCAGCGGCTCCACTATTAATCCGGGTATCTGTAATTCCATCGTTCGTTCTTTTATTTATAGACCCAAACCCGTGGACAACGGGCTTGCATGATTATCTACTTGCCAAAGAAAGCATTCGCGCGATATAGTAGAGATGAATGGGATACATTCCGGCTCGATACTCTCTCCGAATAAGTGGTAATTCCTGTGGTATCAATGCGAGTGTGGAATACATAGGGAAAAACGCGTTCTCAGACACCAGGATGAAAATCACGCCCTGTGTAGCCTGAATCCCCAGTTGATCGAAATTCACGGATCCCACGAAGCATAGGCCAGCGATTGTTGCGACGCTCTGTTAAATCTCTCAAAAGTGTATGTATAAATACATAGGTACAGAGTGTTGGGCAATAGAATGTGTAAGTACTTGTGTACGTGAAAAAATAATCGAATATTTTACAAGTATTCGAATGCTACGAATAAACTTCGAATATTTGAGTACACGAATGTTATTATTCGAATACTATTCGAGTACTGATGTATTCCAATACTATTTGAATACTGATATATTCGAATAGTATTCAAATACTTGTATATTCCAATACTATTCGAATAGTATTAAAATACTTGTATATTCCAATACTATTTGAATACTGATATATTCGAATAGTATTAAAATACTTGTATATTCCAATACTATTTGAATACTGATATATTCGAATAGTATTCAAATACTTGTATATTCCAATACTATTCGAATAGTATTAAAATACTTGTATATTCCAATACTATTTGAATACTGATATATTCGAATAGTATTCAAATACTTGTATATTCGAATAGTATTCGAACACTTGTATATTCGAATAGTATTCAAATACTTGTATATTCGAATAGTATTCGAACACTTGTATATTCGAATAGTATTCAAATACTTATATATTCGAATAGTATTCGAACACTTGTATATTCGAATAGTATTCAAATACTTGTATATTCAAATAGTATTCGAACACTTGTATATACGAATTATATTCGCCAAATAATTGAGCAACTGATCCATTCGAATATTCGAATACCGAAAAGTTCGACAAATAGTCCCAGCCAAGTTTTTTTACGTACACAGGTATTAATACTATTCACATACTGTAGCAGTGGGCTCACGAGTCAACTAACTCGTGTGTACCGACTTACCACTTTTTGGAGTATCCTGACGATCTGAACAGATGGATCTCTCAAAACTTGCAAGAAATCACGATAAACCAACCAGTAAAGCCGAGAACAACATCGCCGTTCTCTCTTTCTGCACGAATATGTATAGATACTTGTGTATAGAATGTAGAAGAAGCGTTAAGCAAAAGGGAGCGAGAGCATTTAGTTTCGTTCAATACTCACGTAACACTTTTGGTGTCGAAAATTAAGTTCACCGTCGCCGTCGACTAAAATAATATAAGAAAACCACAGGTGAGAAACGTCAAATTATAGACACACCTGCCTGCACTTTCTCTATCTACATAGATTCTCTACAGTCACTCACGTTCGATGGGTGGTAGTACAATTGGTTTTCTTTTTCCAAGATAATATGATCAATCTCTTTCGAAGCCTCGCTAGTTAGGAACATATCGCACACTTTACGCACTACTCCGTCGTCGTTTTCATTCCTCGAGCCAGTTGCCATAGTTGCTACCAGAAAATCCGCGGGATTGTAATTTCGCGGGCACTCGTAACCCTGGCTGAGAACAGTAACGATAAAAGTGTGATGGATTAGCTAAGGTCGCTTTGAAACGTAGCTCTTGTTTTAATGGTGTACCTTGCAAAAAATTCCAACGCTCGTTCGGTACCACCGGCGAACGCTACACGACCTTCCGCGATCAAAATTATTCGATCGAAAGAATTAAATATAGCGGAACTCGGCTGATGTATAGTGCACAACACTGTTCGTCCCTGTGCGGCAAAAGACTTCAATTGGAATACCAGGGAATTTGCGGAATGGGAATCCTGGCCAGTCGTTGGCTCGTCCAGGAACAATATCTTCGGATCGGTTAACAACTGAAAAAAATAGGTTTAAAATAAAAGAATATAGGTATTGCAAGGTGAAATGAATTTGGTAGTTATCGTACTTCCGTAGCGAAAGCCAATCTTTTCTTTTCGCCTCCGGACAGTACTTTGTTCTCGACATCATTACCAATTCGCACATCACGCCTATCCATTAGACCCACGTCTTGTAATAAACGATCAATTCTCTCCCGAATATTGAATCTACTCGATCTGTCGTCGAGCTTCATTCGTGCCTGTATAACAACAGTATAATAATTGTATAATATATTTATTTATTTGTATCTTTTAATTAATAAATCTCCATTTTTGGTAAAAAAAAAAGGAAAGAGTTTTTAATTTTCTTTACAAATTTCCCATTTTTCGGACGGCTGATTTTCACTCTTTTCAGTTTTTTTGTATTATAATTGCAAAACAATTGGATTTTTTACATTTGACTATGTAAACATGATTAGGCAATAGTTAAAAAAAATTCCCCTACTTTTGACAAGCTTTTAAAATCAAACTCTAATCAAATTACTCTCCTTTAAATTCGAAAAAGGAAGAAAATTAGTACCTGTCTTTACCCCACCTACTACTCAAAATGAATTGCATACCATGAACCAAAGATGCTCAACCACTGTCATAGTCTCGATAAATATATCTTCTTGATGCATGTAGCCACTGTTCAGCATCATGTACGACGAATCGACCGGCATTCCATTTGCTCGTATATCTCCACGAACAAGAAGTTGGGCTGTGAAATGACCACGAATTATTGGAACATTATACTAGAAATAAATTATGGCGAGGTGTAGAGATAGGAGAGAGAGAGAGAGAGAGAGAGAGAGAGACAGAGAATTTATTTAATATACTTACGCCCAGTACGGAATGCTAAAGTTGTCATCAGTGAACTTTTACCAGCTCCACTACATTAAGAGAAAACAAAATGCATAATAATCGCGCATGTAGGTATCGAAATATTTGGATTTGATAAGCAATGATAGGATGGAGAATCTTGACAAGCTTTCGCTTGTACATATCCTGATTCATTGATGTATGTATAACGTAGGATCCACTCTGTTTTGATTCTCAATTCCGAATATTGTGGCCAAGCCTGACGCGTGAATGGACCAATAGGTGTTTACTATTTACCTTGCACCAATTATCGCTGTCAAATCGCCGGGTTTTGCCGCACCACGCACTGAAATCAATCATGGATCGCAATAGATTTATCTAAAAAAAATACCACATCTATCTACGATGTATCTACAATCCTATAGAGATAAAATCACACACCGTTATCTATCAATTGTTTGCACACATTTCTTCGTCCACGATCCATCGCGTACACCGAAAGATCCCGCCAGGTCAACGTCACACCCCTCGATCGAAATCTTTCCTGCTCTTTCGCAGCATCGTGATTTATTCGAGGCCAATGACTGCAGTTTTCCAAAGTATCCATCGCGATCAGCAGTCAACTTCGTCGTCATCCGATTCGGCACGTCTTTAAATTGTGAAAAGTCGAAGAACCAGCAGCCGACCGATCGATCGGACCACAAGTCGTGCCGCAAACGGGATTGAACGGGATTCTTACTGAATCCCCCTACGCGCTAGACTCTTGGCAAGAGCCCTGCTATACTCGACCGACACCTGCCTGCCTACGTTCCCTCCTGTCTGTCCTCGTGTTCCTTAATCCATCGAGCTGACACTGTGTTCAGACGGTGCATAATTATCGCACAGCAACTCGATAATGTAAACGTGTAATTTCAATTTATCGCCACCGTGATACGATAAATTGTAATTACACGTCGATCCAGGAATAATTGGCCGGTGAAAGAAAGTGTGCGAGTTTCTTGTTCAGCTGTTTCCGCCGCTTTACTATTCGACACTAAGCAGAGATGGGCAAAAAATTATTTGAAATAAAAATTTCGTACACAAATTTTCATTTCGAATAATTTTTTGCAAATAATTCTCTGCCACTTGTAAGTTCATATTTAAAGACGAAACAAACGTCGATTTGTTTGCTGCTGACAATCCAGTGATTGTAAAATGAAATACGAGAAGGCGAGAGGGGATGAGGAGGGGTGCGAGCAGATTAGACACATTACAGTAATCGAAGAAGGAAACCCTATACGTGCCTCGTACATAATATGTACAAGGATTTACGTGAAAGGAATTCCTTGCTTGTATATGTAGTATGTACATTAGGGTGGACATTAGTTACTCTTGACAAAAAATTATTTTGCAGGACTTTTTTGGTCTCCCCCTCCCCAGAATATTGACACTCGTTGGTAAAATGACGTAGAAAAAATTTCAGGCCGATTGGACCACGGGAAACCAAAGCGCGTCGAATTTGAAAATTTTGAATTTTGTAAAACTTGACATAAATATACATTATGGTATATCGTTGAATTTGTATTTTTTTTCTATTTAAGAATACATACACAGCATATATGATTGTTAACAGAAAAAACACCTGTGACCTTGAAAACTCGAAAGAGTGACCTTGAGAAAAATAATTTCTTCTACCATTATATTCGCCTCTTTATATACTATAACTTTTGTCTGAAGAGTTTTTTCATATATCCATGAACGATGGAGATATTAAACATTTTCACGGGGGTTGAAACAGTTCCGAAAATAACTGTTTAAAACTATTATGTATTGGTTCTGACTGAAACAGTTATGAAGAACCGATATTCTGAATCGCAACAAGCTGTTGGAAGATAACGCGAGCTATGTATATATGCACCTATACTTGGTAGGTACTCTAAATAAGTACATGTAGATTCAAATTTTTTGTCAATCCCATATGTATATGTATAGAATTCCAGTAGGTACGCGCACTCGCACGGTATGAGTAACACAACCGGTTTGTTAACGATATCGGGGAGTATGCTTGGAAGGGGGTGGTTGCAACAACGGTGTCTGTTGCCATCACTCGTCCACCACTCGCCATCCGCGAACGGTTGACAGGAAATACCGAGACATGACATATACTTATACACTCACAATTAGCCGAGTTCGAGTTGCGTTCAACCTCGACTGTCTTCTTAGTCTCTCTTCGCCTTTCTTCCCTTTATTTTCTCGTCTCCTTTTCTCACACTACCTACCCCTCCACACTTGCGGTAAAGCCGGCGTGCCACTGCGGTGACATGCGCGTTGCCAGTGATGAAATTAACTCGAAGGACGATCGGGATCTCTATATGAGAAAAACTTATGCGCAGGAAACAATACACAAAACGCTTTTAATTCCTTCAAGCGAACGATACAAATTACAATTATTTGTTAAAATTGACCGTACAAGTTTATGTATACAGGCGATGCACGCGGGATCCGCGCGCAAGTACTAGGGCTGGGACTATTTGTAGAATTTTTCGGTATTCGAGTATTCGAATACTTCAGTTGCTCAATTATTTGGCGAATATAATTCGAATTCTATTCGAATATATTAGTATTCGAATAGTATTCGAATATATCAGTATTCGAATAGTATTCGAATATATCAGTATTCGAATAGTATTCGAATATATCAGTATTCGAATAGTATTCGAATATATCAGTATTCGAATAGTATTCGAATATATCAGTATTCGAATAGTATTCGAATATATCAGTATTCGAATAGTATTCGAATAGTATTCGAATAGTATTCGAATACATCAGTATTCGAAGTTTATTCGTAGCATTCGAATACTTGTAAAATATTCGAATATTAAATTATTCGAATAGTCCCAGCCCTAGCAAATACAACAAAAGAAACAATATAATAACGATGGAGACTGCTGGTTGTGCACGGCTGTCGGCGCGAATGCGGCCCGACGAATGCTCGCTCTGGCGAGGATATTGATATGTACATACCTACCTATTGTATAATAATAACAGGTTCCTTTACGTCTCCCATGTTTTACCTCGATTTAAGGCGTTTAGTTTTCGAGAGCAGAGCAAGGAATGCCAGGAACCGAAACACGACGATTAAGACGAAAAGGCAGATAATGTCGGTCCAGAAATGCTCCTAAAACCGAATCATTCGATATATGATACATACAACGTGTAGTGTAAAAATAAACTAATTATACACGATGCGCAACCTCTTTAAAATTGAACGTCTGCAGAACCATCCGCCCAGTTTTTGGACACGTCGCGTTGCTTCTCGTGCATGCTATGGTGTCCACTTCCGACCACTGGTTAATGAGAAGAGCTTCGTTGCCGTAACGAAACCAAGACAGATAAGAAAACCATTCGAAGTAGAATGGAACGGACCTGTGAACGGGTATACGGCGTGATACCAAATTTATCCAGCAGGCGCTTACAATTAGTACAATAACATTTTGAATGGTTAAAATTCTTACGCTGTGTTTAAAAAGAATCCACCGAATAATAGAAACGGTATTATCACCGGAGGTCCAATAGACAACGCCATGGATAGATTATTACTAAGGCAGGATATCAAATAGCCTAAGGATATTGCACAGAGGAAAAGGTTTACATCAGCTGTAATTGAATAACAGTACGAAAAAAAAATATATAAATATACCGAGCTTACCGAAAGACGTGGACACGTTCGCGACGAGAGTTACGATACCGGCAGTAATGAAAAAGTGATCGACTCCCGGATAGAGTCCAATCATTGGATAAGCGATGATAGTGAAGAGCATCGGTACAGCTATGAAGACAGGCGCCTCCGCCAACGTCTTACACAGAAAATATACATCCGTGCGATACATACCATTCCGATGTTCCCGTAAAAATATCGGTAACTCTGCACAGAAAACCTACACACCGCGCGCAACGGCCTGCATTCGTCAAATATTATTCCAATGTTGCGTAGAATTTAAAAGCGAAACTCTTACGTTTATCACGGCGAAAACGTTTTGGAAGGTCATGTTTGTGAGAAATATAAACAATGCACCGTTAATGTTCATTACTCCGTCTTGATCGAATCGTTGGTCGAAGTAAACGACTCCTATCAACAGCGACACCATCTGCAATAAGACGTGATTTTATAATCTGCACGCGACCAAATACATTATTGTGTGTATTGTAATTAGGGCTGGGACTATTTGTCGAATTTATCGGTATTCGAATATTCGAATACTTCAGTTGCTCAATTATTTGACGAGTATAATTCGAATATCCAAGTATTCGAATACTCAAATATTCGATGTTTATTCGTAGCATTAGAATACTTGTAAAATATTCGAATATTAAATTATCCGAATAGTCCCAGCCCTAATTGTAATATCAATTTTGTTCTACAGCAAGACCTACGACAGTCTGTAACAGGCGAACTTTAATGAGAACAGGCTCCTTGATAACCGACAACCAAGATCGCCAGAGAACCGCACGGAATTGCTCGCACCAGCTCGCTTTGTACGGCGATCGAATCTCCGAATACTTGGAGTCTCGCAGAGAGTCTTGGAATTCGCCGCCGTTTATCGCTTCTGCTTCCAGCGCAATCTTAATGCCGTGATCGCTCTTTTGAAAGGCATCGCACACAGTATTTATTGCGTGACGGCAGGACATCTCCTGGCCTGGCACCACTGCCAACATCTGAACGAAGTAATCGGCCGGATTATAATTACTCGGGCAAGCTGCACCTAGTCTGAAAGCATCAAGGAGCTTTGAGAAAAGAAAGAGGGAAAACGTATGTACCTGCATACTAGGCAGGGGCGTCCGGAGACTTTTTCAGGGAGGAGTCATGTAGCGTCCTACGAAACATTTTTTAACTTAATTTTCAATAAACTTTAGTTTAAATTTCCAAAAAGAGCGTTAAGTGAATTATATAAACCTTTAAAAGAATTTGAATAACTGTAAAAAGTGTAAAAAATATTACGTAAGGGGGTTGGAATATGAAATCTTACGAATTCTTATACCGGGTGAGGGAGGTTGTAAGAATTTGCCAAAACTACCCTTACGTAATTCCAGGACTGCCCCCTACTGCATACGTACGCGCATAAAGCTATTAGGTATAACGCTCGGTTCGGCTTGACGCGTTAATGATTTAACGATACTCACGTATCGAAAAATGTACAAGCTTGCGAGGCTGTCCCCATAAAGGCTACTCTTCCTTCCGCCATCAGCAGAATTCTGTCGAACAGGGCAAACAGTTCCGAAGAGGGTTGATGTAACGTGGCGACAATCGTCTTGCCGCGCGCTGCGATATCACCGCCGTTCTATTAACTTTACTGGATTTTCCAATCTTCCGATTGAGTACCCGGCGATTGGTGAATATTTCCAATTCACAGATACGAACACGCAACACTTACCGGCTAAAGCCTTTAAAACGGAAACTACTTGATGTGCCATAAAGGAATCCAGCCCTGACGTTGGCTCGTCACAAAACATCAACGGTGGATCGGTGAGAACTTCGGACGCAAATGACAGCCTCTTCATCTCGCCGCCTGAAAGACCTTTAATCCTCCCTGGTTGGCCGATCACAGTATTTCTACATTTAGTCAAAGCAAGCTGGAAGAAAGAGCGCAAAAGTTGGAAGCAAGGCTCAACTAAGTAGCATACTTTTCCAACGTACCTCATTGATCACTTCATTTACGCGATGGATCCTCTGTGCCATGGGTATTCGTTGATCCATCCGTACCATTGCCTGAAAAAGGAGATGCTCCTTAACGGTCAATGTGCCGACAAATAGGTCGTCCTGTTGTACGTAAGCTGTTCTCGATGTCAATATCGAAGGGGTGACTTTTCGACCATTGGCTGCCATTACACCACCGGCTACAGTTACCCCGCGGCCCGAGCGAAACGTTAACGCATTCAGTAAAGTTGTTTTCCCAGCACCCGAGGATCCCATGATTACCAACAACTCACCTGGATAAGCTACACCGCATACTGCAAAATAATTTCAACCGGATCGGATCGGACTACACCTATTTTTTCAACAAATGTCATTTTTGTAATTTTTATGGTTTCCTCCCTAGCCAGAAGTATATTCTTATAAATAAAAAAAGTTTCAGTTGAATTGGATGATAACTTTTGGAGATACAAGTCCCACCGATTTGGATGAATTTTTTGGCGCCTCGACTTTAACGACTCCCCAGTGCCGTCAGCAATGATTAATTATAAAACAAAAAATATATTTCTATAATTTAAGACATCCTTAATACAATGAAAAAAGTCCCATTAGATTATATATAGTAGTTTTCCTTTAATTAATTTCTAAAGATCATCTATTTTTATGGGCTCTATACCGGAATCTCCCCTTAAAATCATGGCTCACCGAGCCACGCGCCGTGGAACTTCACCTTTACACGCATCTCTTGAAACTATCGACAAGTCTACTGAGGTTTCATTCGATACGTCCACCAACTCTATATCTAATATCTATACCACACCATCGTATCATTTTCTAATAAGGCTAAATAATGGTAAACATCATTAGTTACGTATACGTATATACGTAACTACTCCAACTTGAGTATTTCTTTAACATTTCTTATAGTTTCATCTCATACCGTCCTTCAATAGATGCTTTCGTTCGACTGGCTTTTTTCTGACAAAGGATAATCGTTCCAACAATGTTTCGTTCTTCCGAGCAGCATACACATTTAAATCGCTCCAAGTATACGTAATCGATTCGTTCGAAGTATTCGCTCCAATGGAATCCGTCACTCCCGGCGGTGTTACCGCTGTACTCGAAGAACGTATGATCGGTTTCAACCTGATGAACGTTTCGGAACTTGTCGCCTTCCTATCATTATTTTCTTCCTACGATTAAAACAGCATACGCGAGTATAAAAACTATAGGTGTAGGTGCCAATCATTTACACCCCCCCCCCCCCCCCCACACACATCTAGCTACGTTACGCGAATCCGCAAAGTATAAACTTTAGATTACTTCACCCTATTTTATTTTCTCTTTTTTCGACTACTTGTTATAAAGAATGTGGTGCGTCAGGAACGAAAGGGTACGAAGCCAAACTAGTCACCCTACGACGGATAAACGGATAGCATTGCACGCACTTTCATATAGTTACGGCATCTTGTACTCGTTACGTATGCACGTTTCGATACAGGTATGTGTGTGTACAATCATTTGATACTGCTTAATGTACTGCGCTTACCAATAAGATCGCATCGTACGACACCGTTTGTCGTTTCTTTCCATAGCTACTCGACAGTCTCGTGGAAATTAGCGGTTCAGTTTCTTCCGTCGCAGTCATTTTTTATGGCTTTTTTTATCCCGACTAGTTTACCCCACAAGTTTGTACAAAATTTTTCTTGTATCGCTGCACGAAGCACGTGTAGTAGCGTCGTCGACGGTCAGGCGTAAACGGAATGAGCCAGGGCGTTCCGCGAGAACGTTCGTTTCCAATCGGATCCAAAAATGCACACAGAGCCGACAATGGTTTTTCACATTCTGATCGCTCGGAATACCATCAGACTCCCGTATACTCTTCCCCGTCAAGCAATAACGTGTTTTTGCTAAGTTTCAAAACACGACTATCCAGATGAGTGTGGCGCTTGTTCGTTCCAATGGATCCACAAAGATGGATTGTTTCGCAAATACTCGATTCAATGCATCCAACTCGATAGAGTGTCACACAACGACGCGAACCTTAAGTGCGGGGTAGCCGCAATCGGAGTATGTACATAACATTCTCGGATCGCCTGCCTCCCACCTTACTTACCCCGAGTCTTTCGTCTCGCGTCTCTGCTGCTTCTTTCACCGCTTCGCGTCACCTTATGTAACGCGATCCAGGAGCTTACCCACATCGCGGCCAATAACGAATATAAAAGAATCTCCTCGCGACAACCTTGCGCGTACATATAGCCATGCCCGTGATAATCGTCTTCTCTCATCCCCTTCCTTTGCATTCTCGTCTAAAGTTAACAAACAGAATGTCAAGTGTGCATAGAAGTAATTCACGTCGTGAAAATCGAACTGAATAACAAAGAAATTGTGTTCTGGTTGGTTCTATCGACGATAAAAGGGACGACAATGAAAAGAGAGGTGAAGAATAACTTTTTTTTTATTATCATCATCATCATCGATACAGTAGTACAATCCGAGGATTCTGAAACTCGAAGATTTCTCTGGTCTCGTGTCTTTGTACCCTTTAAAGCATTCGTTACGTCCAATCGAAAGGTTCTAGGAGGGTCGCTATATCGGCACAGCCACGACACTGCGATAATCTAGTAAACGGTAAACAACGACGACGACGAAGGCGACGACGACGGTAGGCATTGAAGCATTTCTCACCAACTCAACTCCCACGTGTACGTATATTCTCTTTAAGAATTCGCAGTGTCAAGCTCTGGATATGTACCGTAAACGTATTCTGCTTCCATTTTCCGTCACCCCCACGAACGTGACAGATATACAGTAGGACGAACATGAATCGAGTGCGTGAATGAGCCAGCAATCAAGGCCGTGCCTGAACACGCGCACTATCGCACCGTCGTTGCACGATAACGGGGCGAGTTGGGGAGCAACAGCGACCAGACACTTTCGGGCATCATCCTTTCATCGCTCATCAGATATGTCAGATCGAAACGATAACACTGGTTCGCTCGGGGCGCTCGCCCTTCCTCGATCCTGATCGAGTAGTTGTCTTCTTTCTTCTATTCGATCGTATCGTATCGTATCGGTTCATGTGGTTTTATTGTTTTTCGACATGTTGTGAGAGGCCCAGTTCAACGATGTTTTCCAAGAGTTGCAGAGAGCTTCGTCAAATTTGCTCCTAAAATGCTTCTGCGCCTCGGTCTCTGACATCTCGAGTACCTAAGATGAAAAAAAGCTTAGCATTAACATCAGAGTGTCCGAAGGTGGATTAAAATCTTCTTGCAAATGCTGTTGACCTACCAAAGTGTCTCTTAAATAGTTGAGATCTTTCTCCGACGATAATTCGGGCAATCCGGTTGATATCATCATGGCGAACAACGATAATATCAGGCCACCGTGCTGCCGCAGAACAAGAAAGGCTTGCTCGCAATGATTCTGGAATCGTTGAAACTCAACTGCTTGGCCACCCTTCTTCGTTTGGCCTTTGTTTATCACATGCACGAAATCGTTCGTCAACACGAACGGCACGCGTTCACGCCTGAACCCAAATTTCTCTTTAAAATGTCCAAGTATGTGGCCGAAATCAACGTGGAACAATTGGCCGGTCTTCTTCACCATTATATTATCGGAGTGTCTATCTGCGATCCCGAGTACGTACGTGGCCACACAGTAACCAGCGCAACTCAAAGTGAACTCTTCGATAGCCCTGTTCAAGGCGGTTTCGGTATGGTTGTGATCCTTCAACCAAGCGAGCAGAGAACCTCGTCTGTAGAGAATAGAAAACCAGCGGAGAATATATAATAAGAGGGGGATACAACATGTTCGCGATAATCGCGAGGAAGGAAGAAGAGATCCTCCAAGTAGTAGTAGTAGTATGATGTACCGTAAACATTGCAATGTGTCTTTTGGTCGTACCTAAAGGCGGCCGTTGCCGAGAATGTGCCTTTTTCTTTCTGTATATTCGCAATTGTTTCCGCGTTTAGAACCACTTCGATCATTCCAACTCTATTCTCCGTTGATATACAACCGTAAGGATTCATACGCAAGTCTAAGCCCTCTCTCTTCCATAGCTTGTCCATGATTCGTAGCATCTGAAGCGTTAGCATGTCTTGCCTCAAGTCGTCCCCGTGTTTCAGTATCAAATAAATATCGTCACCGAACGGATCAGCATTTTCAAAAACAAGCCAAAGCGGTCGCATTTTACTGTCCATCACTCTACATTTCTCGATTCTGTAAACCGTAATGTTTACGGATGTTAACGAAACACAACCATAAACCAACCCCATAAGCCAGCCCATAAAACGAACCCCTGAACCAACCGTCTCGTCCAGTCTCGTCCCGTCCATCGCCATTACACCTACTTTGTCAAACATTACACACTTACTTGATGCGTTTCCATCGGAAACTAGGGTCCAACGGATTTAGAACGTTCGATAGTGTTTCTTGGCAGTGAGGCTCTTGAATGAACTCTTGAAAACATTGCAAAGCAGCTTTACGATCTTTTCGTTGCTTTATTTGTTCAGACGCACATTTCAGTTTACCTAGGCACTCCATTTGTTTAAAGAGGAACCGCATGTGTTGCTGGCTTCCTCTACAATAGGCTTCTAATATTAAACCGAATCGAACGGACACGGCACCCACCTGCATTTCTGACCTGCGAACAGCGCGTCGTGATACCGCGGGTACGGTCGAGTCGAGCCAACCGGTGGAAAGTAAGAGGAAAATCACGTCGCACAAACCTCAGGTGCCAGAATAGAAAATGACCGATCCTCCTATTGTTAAGCGCAC
Organism: Andrena chrysosceles; assembly: GCA_963855975.1. Taxonomy (NCBI): domain Eukaryota; kingdom Metazoa; phylum Arthropoda; class Insecta; order Hymenoptera; family Andrenidae; genus Andrena; species Andrena chrysosceles. The sequence goes on along the minus strand of OY979769.1, from coordinate 13,300,082 downwards.
GTCTAAGCAGAAACTCCGTGAGATCGCAGGACAAGTAATTCTCATGCTTCAGCGCTTGCGCCAGCTGCAACAAGTAGAGGCTCAAATCTTCGTCGCTAACGTCCATTAAACAACGGACGGCGAAATTTCGGACATTCTGATCGGCGTAAGCATAGTCCAGTAGCTCGAGCGCCTTTTCCACGGGTAATTTTGGCCACTGCTGTACCAGTGCCGTAGCTTCGGCCACTTCCCTGTGTACGCGCAGAGAGAATGGGAACGTAGGTAGAGAGGTAATTATCCGTTTGTCCTCGATTGATTTCCGGAAATATATTTTTTATATTTTCACCTGTGATCGTTCCATTCCACGCAGTGCAGCAACTTAGCCAAAAGCGTGGGGATCTCGTGAAGACAGTGATGCCTTAACGTCCACATTATCTTTCGCTCTTGCTCGTGAAGCTCGTGCAATGGATCTCTGTCCGCCAACAGTCGAAGCTGTTCCAGTTGCTGAAGCTTCCCCGTGTCGCATTCTTCGCTCGGCGGCGGTTCTTCTTGAATCGATCGCTCCGCGGCAGACGATTCGCGCAACTTTCTCGCGTGCTCCACCATTTTCTCCGGAGTCGGGTAAAGAACTGACTTGTCCTTTCCATAGCTGCAACATACCGAATAGGGAAGCGGAAACGGAGACGGAAGAGATATACGCATCGATAGAGGAGAAGAAAAAGTAGAGAAAGAGAAAGAAGAAGAAAAAGAGCCTTACTTCGGAAACGTCAACATCAGAGCAGCTGCTCTGTCTATGTGAGGATTCGACACTACCGTTCCAAGGGGATGCAGAAGATCGTCATTTTGCATATCTTCGGCGTATGTCCACGTGTAAAGTGTCATCGCCCCCGTCTTTAACTGAGACTTGAAGTCGTATATAGTCGTGTTAGCCCAACATAGGGGGTTTATAAAAAACTCTTGTTTCGTGTCTTTAACCAATCTACGACTCTTCAGTCCTTTCGCAGTCTTGCTAATCTCGTACAGAACAAAGCACAGCCTAGCCATTCGTGGTATATCTCGTACCTTTATATCAAACTTTAACGTCTCCTCCCACTCGCAACTACCGTCCGCCGAGCTGACAATAGTTTCTTTGGTCTTTTGGCTTTCGCACAATGATTTCCCGCCGTGAAAGAGGCCGGCCTGAAGGCCAATCTGTACGGGGAACAACAAAGAGCCGTGAGTCGTGTGTAAAAAAATACCTAATAAAGATTAATTTATTATTATTACGCTCTCATGTACCTCGACAGTGCGATGAGCGGCATCACAGTTTAATCGCGATATTCCATTGACAGTGAAAGCGAACGGTTCCTCTATTTTCCAAGCAGATATATGTTTACCCTTCTTACGTAGGGTCAGCGTCGAGAAGGATGGCCTCGTACGTTGCAGAGCGTCCGCCTCTGCATTTTCCATGCTACTTTCCTGATCCACAGAGACGCTATCTCGACTTGACGTGACCAGTGTAGGAGTAACATCCTTTGCCAGACAGTCTTGAATGTAACTAAACTGTATTAACGGATAATCCCCAATTAAATACTCTTCTTGTCCGCACACCTTCAACGTGAAATCATTCGGATGCCCGTAGGACATCAAAGTGTTCGCTCGTTTATTTAAAATAGATACCAGTAATTGATATGGCGTCGTGGTGTGTGATATTTGAAATGTGAAGGCCGTCTGAAATTTGCAAAATTACATTTCAATTCTCTGACGAGTACGTAATGTTTCTAAATTTCCTTTTTATTTCCCGCCACTTTCTCCCGCACGCCGGGACGCATGGGCGTCCGTAGGGGGGCAAAAGGGGGAGGTTGCCCTCCTGGCTTTTGAGAAAAAATCGCTTATTTTTCAAAACTGATCTTTATTAAGTTTATACTAAAATAAGAGAATATTTTTAAACTAAGGTTTTAAATTTTTAATTAAATTGGCACTATAAAATGGGTTAAAAGAAGCAAAAGGGGTATATTTTTCTTTATCATCATCCCAAAGTTGCCCCCTCTGGAAAAAAGTCTCCGGACGCCCCTGCCGGGACGGGCGGTGGGGAAAAAGCGCGGGAAGAAGCATGGTGACGCCAGGGAATAGTCTACCGAGGTAAAGGGGGAACACGTCACGCATGCGCGTGATCACGCCGTGACGTCATTCGTCAACCAATCAACGCCAAGGTTACTTCCCCCCTCCACTCCGGTAGACTATTCTCTGGCATCGCTACACGTGTTTCGTTTCTGTTTCAACATATCCTACTAAGTTCAACTTGTCGTATATTAGTACATTTCAGTGTCGCGAGAATATCTGATCATCGGAATTTTACTCAAGTCGGAATCTCAGATGATAAAGTCAAGTCAGGCTCTAAGAATTGTAACATAAAGCGAGATCGTAATCTTTTAATATGTCAACGAGCAGGATACTCGACCAAGAAACTAATGAAGAATACACCGAAGGAAACTCGGAAAGAAGTAGTGGCCGTTGTTGTCATCTACTCGAAATCGAATACGAAAAATGCCGGCAAGAAATTCACGATTTAAAACGGAAACTTGAATTGGACGAGGCAATGCTACGCGAGGTTCAGGAAGCAAACGAAATACTCGAACATTCTCTTGATCGTCGAATCTCGGAGAAAGAACAAATCATTTTTCAAACGGAAGAAAAGTAGTTTTTTCTGTTCTTTCCTTTCTTTCTTCTTTCTTTCGAAGAGATTCCTAACCTCTCCCTTACTTTCCTACGTTTCTTTTCAGGCACCGTGCTATAACGAAAGAATATGACAACATAGTATCAAATCTTGAAGCAAAGTTGGCAGAACAGACAACAGAGATTCAAAAATTACACAACGAAATTGATCGTCTAAGAGCCTTGGATCGTTGCATACCCCAGACTGATGTTTCCCTTCAAGTAAAGGATGATGAATCATCAACCTCCCTTCGGAATCGCATCGATGAACTCGTGATGCTTTTACAAGTAGAGAAACTTAGATCCGATTATGCCGAGGAAACAATTAAACAATTGCAAACACGATGCAATGATTTGGAATATATTTCTCGAGTAAGAGATGAGTTATTCTTTTTCCTCTCGAGCCAAGTTTATTTTGAGAGACGACTATGGATTCTTAACGATGTATGGAATTTTTTTATGAACAGAATATGGAGGACCAGATGAAGGAAAAAAACACAGCTTTAGAAGATGCTCGTGCGCAACTCATTTTAGAACGCGCAGCAGCAGTAGCCTTAGAAGCACATCCTACCCACAAATTACATAAAGGCAAGTGCGTATAGACTAGGGCTGGGAGTATTTGAATAATTTCATATTCAAATATTTTATAAGTATTCGAATTCTACGAATAAACTTCGAATATTTGAGTATTCGAATGTTATTATTCGAATACTTGGATATTCAAATTATATTCGCCAATTAATTGAGCAACTGAAGTATTCGAATAACGAAAAATTCGACACATAGTCCCAGCCCTAGTATAGAACAAACAATTTACGCGAAATCGTTCATTTCCCATCTTTTCGCCAGGGAATTCACTTTTCGCCGAAGTGGAAGATCGTCGACAAAATGTATTAGGTAAAATGAACACGCTACGCGAGAAATATGCCGAAGCGAAACGCACGTGTAAAGCGCAAATGGCAGAGATTAAAGTACTGAGAGCAAAGCGGGTCCAAACACTTGAACAATGGAAAAATGATACGGATCATACGAGATGGAGCCAGAACGAGCAGCTCATTCAGAAATATAAAGATAGAATATCGGACCTCGAAGGCAAATTAAAATCCGAGATCAAGAAGAATAATGACACGAACCAACTGAATAATTGCGCGGACCCATCGTTCGAGTAAGACTATCGAGTCAAAGCGCGTTAGTAATTCAATTTATGTAGGCCATTTCCATTCATAGGTACTTCCAATCTTTGCTGGATGCTAAAAGGAAGGAAACGAACGAACTCCGGGTGAAAATAGAAGATCTTTCCACGCGAATATTGATACAGGAAGAAGCAGAGACGAATATTATGAAACAATTGCGATATTCGCAATACAAAGCTTTCTGCTTAGAGGTATAAATTATTGTTGTCGTCGATACGTGCTTTGCGATGCTCGCAGGTACAACGAAAGCGAGTAAAAGTACTTTTTCCTTCATAGGAGCAAACGTGCGCTCTACAAGCCGAGCTGGAATTGGACCTCCTGGATAATGCAGGACGTAAGGGGGTCTCTCGGACAGATTCCCAAGAGCGTATGCCACATCGAAAGAACGAGGTAACGGCGAGAGAAACCGAAGACATCTCGAAGCAGCTACATACATCAGAAACTTCTCATCCATCGCCATCGGATACTACTTGCCAACTTTTGAAAAGCTTAGGAGAATGTAAAGTCATAGAAGAAACAAGCAGCAAAGAAAAAGCTAATCACAATGCTACGGCAGAGTCCGAAGCTATTTCATTAAACGAGCCATGCGAGTTCAAACATGCCGGAAATACTGACCGCGCTAAAGACAAGCATTCCAAAAAGATGGTACGTTTTACAGACAAACCAATTATCGAGGAGAGCAACGACGACGCAGAAAAGTCAACCAAGGCACACCCCAAGTATCCGGTGGTGTTCATACCGGTAGCGGAACCGAATAGCTAACTTAAACTTTTCACTCTATACTCTACTTTTATATAATATACCCCCGAAGATTTCAATTCTTTTCTCTACGATTATGGGGCTGAGACATGGTCGAAAGAAAGTGTTTTGTACGCGATGATTAAAGTAATAATAACCTGATGTATCTCTATCGTCTTACCTCTGTGTTCTCAAATTTCGTAACAAGGACAATATTTCCATCTTTCAAACGACATTCAATGTTTTTTGGTATCGCGGCAGTTGGAGCTAATCGCGTAGGAAACTGATAGCGCACTTTCTCCATCCAAGATTTCTTTTGCCTTGCCATCGCGACCTCGTCTCCCAAAAGTCGCATCTTCCATCTGAAGTCATTCACCTCGGAATTCTTTAACGCCGCAAACTCGTGCAGACCTTTCCCAATCAGCAAGCCGATTTGAGAATCTAGATTCCTATCGCTTTTGACACCTTCGCGCTCCACAATTTTAAGCACAGCGCAGAACGGCTTGATGTCGCACAAACGTCTAGTCTCATCTCGTATCTCTTCAGCTTCTGAATTAGAATTAATACAAGAGAATACATAGGACGGAGCATCTTTTAATATACCATGAAGAGGATATTTGCTAGCTTCATCCCAGAGCTCCTGCGTAAAAATAATACTCTACGTTAATGGTACATATCGAGGACGCTTATGAAAGTTTTTTAAACCCGACTCACCTCTTTGATTTCAGCCAAGGTAATATTGCGATTAGTCTCGAGCGGTATAACGACTCCATTTGGCATCAAACAAGTCAATTCTACAACTTCTGTGGGTGACTTTGACCAAAAGTTGTATGTATACGCACTCGGTATATGTACCATTGTGCTGGGTTCTCTTTTACGAAATTGAGAAATGTTTCAATGAAACACACAAGAGATATTTAGCATCCCAAATATAATAATTAGCCTAGGAGAAGAGAAACAAGATTCTATATCGTTCCAGTCGCATATCGCGACTGAAGATGTCCCAAATCTTTCTTCATTCAGTGTCTCCGACACGCGATCGATTGGTTGTAAACAGTCGCACGATAAACGTCGGCGTCCCATGTAATTTTCTCCCTCATTTTTGCATCCATACATGTATGTAACTCCAAAATTTACCCGAATCCTACAAAGGCTTTTAAATTCTGATTAATTAACGAACCCGTTCTGGCTGTCTATTCGCCTTCGAGTAAGAGCGTGGAGCGTTTCATCGATATCTAGCGTACAATCAAGTATATTGTAATGCAACGCGAAACTTTGTTTGACCTGAATCACGAATGAAATGCATACGATCGTTTCCCTCTATGCGCGACAACAGCACTAGAGCACTAGATAGATAGATAATGTTTTGTGTGGATTTTGCTCTCGCTGATACCACAGTCACTAGAGCACTAGTCGGCCATTATTGCTATGCTATCAAATGCATCCTACGTATACATACACCTATCTATGCTTATACATATATGTGTATGAATCACAGCCACTGATTTATATGCATACATACGCACGGCTCAAACGATTGTAGACGATCGAGATTCGATTGTGGGATAACTTTACCATGGTTGGCATTTTTTTCGTCGCTGACATTCTACAGTATTTCATGAACATGGGTTAGGGCACTGCCAAGAAACAGACAGATTCCCGTCTAGAACACTTTTATTTTGTGATATAAGAATAAGCAACGACTGAGAATAACGCCCCTAGCAAATGTTACGGATTCCTATCTGGGCGCCCTCTGAGCTATGAAATGTTTGAAATTAAAATTCAATATGGCGACGAATGGCGGGAAAATTAAATAGGGTGACGAACCATGGACCTATATAAGTATGCATCCGTATTTATGTCAGAGGTGGCTAGCGTATTTTTCACCGTATCGTAAATGCATTTACGGCATGTCGTAAAAGTATAATATGCTGTTTTTGAGACCATTTCATACCCCATACAGCACACCTCGTCTTAGAGACGTCTAGTTTATGTCCATTTTAGGTCTGAACGTCTTGATTTGTAACAAGACGTCTCTGAGATGTCTTTAAGACGCTTTTTGGACGTCTTTAAGACTTTACCAGACGTTGTGCTATGTGGGACGTGTCATTTGTCACAAATGTAGTAACTAAGAAATTTTAATTATTTCAATGTATGAATAATAAAGTAGTAAATCTTTTTTACAAAGACGTAAAAGAAATATCTCTTTCACGTATGTAACGTAAAAAATATAAACCTATTCTTACATTAGCATTGGTAAATTATTATTGTCAACTTACTTTATACTTATTGTAAGCTTATTATAATTACATGATTTTGTACGCAGTTATTTTGTATTTATTAATCACCTTTACATTTGTCCCCTTTGTACTTTGTTCCGTTGCTTCACAATCATTCGGTATTACAATTAAATAATGTATAATTATTATTATTTTATGTACGTACGCGCATATCTCCTCAGCATGTGTTGTAAATATATATATAAAAACAAACATCAAATAAAAAAAATTGAGAAAAAAAATTAAAACCGACTTGAACAAAATAAAAATGCACTAAGAAGTAACAATAATTTTTTCCCTTATTTAATCTACGACTTTTTTAAGTCAGCGCCAGATTTATACAATGCAAATGATGAGGCGCTGACATAAAAGAATTGAGAGTCGTAGATTAAATAAGGGAAAAAAATTATATTTTACATTTTAGTGCATTTTTATTTTATTGAACTCCACTGATTAATATAAACCTTTAGGGTTCATTAAAAAAAGTAATGAAAAAGATGAAAATGTAGCGTTTTGTACAGTAGGCAACCATGATGTTGGAAACACAGCTTTGAAAATATTCGAATTATACTTATTGATAAATTGGCACTTCTTTATATGTAACATATACGAAAAATGTTTAATATGTTATTTATTTTCATTCCAAATATACGACATTTATTACACATTTACGACATTTACGACATTTACGACAGCTACAAGGCGTGCCATGTATAAAATTAAAAATTCGCGTCTTACTCACCTCTACTGCAATCGCATAAATGCATCCGTATGTGTGTACATGGCTTTCTTGTCACGACCGGTTCTCGCGACAGCCAGAGGACCACAAAATCGCGGGCGAAATCAAGGATAAATGTGCTGAGTCGGAACACCTGTCTGTTACACCGTGGTAACGAATGTGTGAAAGATTTATAGGATAATTGATAGTTTAAGAGTGTACACTGCAAAAGGAGATCCAGATAAGTGGAGTAGAGGAAGTCAGGAAAGGAGGTAACTAAAGGGAAGTTCGGTTATCCGACCGAACATTCCGATTTTTTTTAAACTGTGCGGATTTGTAGGGGACCTCAATAGACCCTGAAGAACCAAAAACGGGCACAAACGAAAAATTGCCTGATACTTGTGTCGAGGTCCCATACAATCCTGCACAGTTTAAAAAAAACTCGGAATGTTCGAGTAACCGAACTTTCTCCTTTGTTCCCTATATTGTCGCTTCGCTGATGTCTTTAACAGTCTTTTGGGACTCCCAGAAGCTTCGCATTCCTCCCGGAGCCTAACTCATCAGTCTCTGTAGTACATATTACGTTTGAACGAGAAAGAAAACTGCGGGGTGGGTAGATCTTTCCCAATAATATGGGGCCTTTCATTTTTAAATGAAAAGCATTTCAATAACCCGAGGAAGACTGTATATAGAATCGGCGCAGCATACACACGTAGTATCAACAGCCATCACCATCTAATTACAACACAAATCCGATAACGGTTGTTACAGTGTTTGCTGATTATCAAAAAGGATGGAGAACATTGATAGACAGACCGCTTTTTGGACAGCAATAGCACATGTTCCAAAACTGAGCTTCGTAGTGTTGCTGCACGCGGCGATCTTGTTGCACAGGGCCGATATAGTCGATCGTGAGAACAGAGTAACGCCAATACCGCTAGCAAGTATTCAAAATAATTACGATTACGTGGTGATCGGTGCTGGATCGGCTGGAGCTGTGATCGCCAATCGTTTATCGGAGAACGGAAACTGGTCGGTGCTGATATTGGAGGCTGGTCCAGATGAACCACTGACAACTGATGTGCCCATAACGTTTACGAACCTTCAACGAGGCCCCTACGACTGGAAATTCAAAACGGAACCGTCGGACAACTACTGTCTGGCGATGAACAATCGTCAATGCAACTGGCCGCGCGGCAAGGTAGGTAATCGAGGAATTCAGTTCATTCGTTTCTTGGACGCAAGATTTAGGATTACTTGAATTTCATAAAATAATAATGGCAGACTGGCTAATTATCTACACCAAATAAAATTTTTGAACGAAGCTTGGAAAAATAAGAGGTATTTCTAAATACTAAACATCAGTTATAAAGTCGTTGATTTTACAAACATCTTCCAAATGTTCCTTCCTGCAACTCCTTTCCATTTAATTAATTCAATTAACTCTGCAGTCCCAAAAAATAGCTGGTAAACGTCAAACTTCATCATGCACTTTAATTGAAATTCTAGAAACCTTAATTATTATCTTCCAACCCATAAGTAGTTATCTCTATTCAATCCAACCAGCTCTTTCCAAGCTTTCCATTTGAAAATTACGCGGAGCCGTCACAAATTACTTCCCCAACGATCGCAATAGAACGGAAGAATCGATTTTCTGTAAGGTTCTCGGTGGCACCAGTGTATTGAACGCCATGCTGTACATCCGGGGTAACAAGAGAGACTACGACGGCTGGGAAGAGATGGGCAATCCGGGATGGAACTACGAGAGCGTGTTGCCCTACTTCAAGAAGTCCGAGGACATGAGGATCCCCGAGTACCAGGATTCACCTTATCACCAAACAGGTGGATACTTGTCCGTCGAATATTTACGATATCGTTCACCAGTCGCGGACCACTTGGTGAACGCAAACATCGAGATGGGGTACGAGCTGAAGGACCTGAACGGGGCGAACCAAACGGGGACTATGTTCACCCAAGGAACGCTCAGGGATGGGCTGCGGTGCAGCACAGCAAAGGCCTTCCTTCGGTCGGCTTCCAAGAGGAAGAACCTGCACGTCAGCACGGAAACAATTGTGGAGAAGATTTTGACGTGCCAAGGTGAGTCGCTCGTTGCTTTTGCTTTTGTTAATTTGGGTTTGTTAGGAGTATATTTAAGGCCATTATTTTGCGTCAATTGGCAGATTCACACTCCACGACCGCCTACGGCGTGGAATTTCGTTCGAAGGGGGGACCACTCAAGGTGACAGTCAATCGCGAGATTATTTTGTCAGCTGGGTCGATACAATCGCCACAGCTATTGATGCTGTCTGGAATCGGCCCCAAGGACCACCTGGAAGAAGTGGGAATTCCTGTGGTCCACGACTCTCCCGGCGTGGGCCAGAATCTTCACGATCATACAGCGATAGGTGGTCAGGCGTACGTGATAGACCCGCCAATGGACTATAAAGGCAGTAAACCCTTCACTTTTAATATAACAGACCCTAGCGGAACAGAGAATTTAAAAGAATTTGCCTTCAACCATACTGGAATCTACTACTCTTTAGCATTGGCTGAGGCTGTGAGTTTCATTAACACCAAGTAAGTACTGTGGGATTAAATTGAAACGAATATTTGAAGAGGGCTTTGCGTTTCAGTATACCTACTTTTGTTTTAGGTGCGTTCAATTAAGGGGGTATACCCGTTTGAACCCTCGGAAAATGTGTACATTTTGTGGATTTTTTTACAAGTCAACGGTTCGTCTAAAATCGGGAGACTTTCGGATATGTATCCATAACATCCGAAAAACAATAGTTTTTTAACTGAAACTTTTTTTTAAGTAGTTCATAATACTGTGTAAAGATAGTAAAAAAACGGGAAATCTGCATGAAGCCGTTGATTTGCAAAAACATCCACAAAATTACTCACTAATCCTACGGATCATTCGTGCTTCTAGATACGCAAACCAGTCGGCGGATTACCCAGACATACAGATTTTCTTTGGCACCGTGGCCGAAGTCGGAGACGGTGGCGCTTATACTAGGGGGGATGCTAACTTCCAAGATGAAATCTACGCAAATTTGTACGCGAACGTCGGACACCAGAACCACACGTACCAGGCATACCCATTATTGCTGAGACCTCGAAGCAGAGGATACATCAAGTTGCGGTCAAAAGACCCATATCAGCATCCGATCATCATTCCCAATTACTTCAACGATACTAGTGACCTCGATGTGCTTGTAAGGAAACCTAACTCTGTCTAATTATTTAAAACAATGGTTTTACAGATATGTAGACCTTCAGAAACGGTATAACATTTATTTAAAGGTTTTTTGGATATTTTTTGTAATATACGAGTTACAAGCTCCTAAGTAAAATTCGAAAATTCAAAAAATTCTGAAACTTTGTGAATTTGTAGGGGATTTCCTCCAGATTACAACGCAATTTTTGTTTGCTGCCCAAATTCACTCGAAGGGGGTGAAATTAACCCTATAATTAACGTCACACAGACACCCATCTTTTTTTGTTTCACACAGGCAGAAGGGGCTCGGTATCTCTACGACCTGATAAATACCCAACGCTGAAGAAGCTGAATGCTAGGCCAAACCCAAATAAACTTCCGGGATGCTCGTCGCTACCGTTTCCATCGGTTGAATACTGGAAATGTTTCGCCCGCCAATACACGTTCACGATCTACCACCCAGTGGGCACCTGCAAAATGGGGCCTAAGGACGACCCGATGTCCGTGGTCGATCACAGATTAAGGGTCCGCGGTGTCAGTGGTTTGCGAGTGGTCGACAGCTCGATCATGCCGCGTATCGTTAGCGGAAACACGAATGCACCGACCATAATGATCGCTGAAAAAGCTGCTGATATGATTAAGGACGACAACAAGTCGTAGCTGGTTGCACCTCCATATACATATATTGTCGACCAATTTCGGGACAGGGACCACCATAATTTGAAATCGTGATGCGCAATAGCGATCAGAACGCGACGGCTTTTTGTCGTTTTGTTGATTGGATTTGTGCTTATGGATTATTCTGATTATTAGCTTATGCTTAAGCAAAGAGTGGGGAGGGTAAACGGATATTCAGAATTGACTGGCCGGAAGGAATAACACGAAAAGAATTACTTTGTTTTTAGTGCATTTTTAATAAAATCGTTTGGCATCAATTTTTTTTATTTTCTACCTTTTAGTGTGTATGGATTTACATTTCACTTCTTCATTTCAGACTTCTTTACAAATACATATCTTTTAAATCGCGATGCGACTATAGCTATACTCCGCGCAGCGGAGTCGCGAAGCGGCGCAGCAAAGCTGCACTTGTCCCACTGTCGGCTCGCATCTAGTTTCTGCGAAAACTGACAGATGCGTTAAGTTATTCGGTTACCTGGGTGGAGTCCACGAAACAGGCTTTTCTTTGTCTTTCAGCTGTGGTCGCTCCCGACAATCCTAACCCAAAGTCCGCGAAGCGGCGCAGCGAAGCTGCACTTGTCCCCCTGTCGGCTCGTAGCTTGGTTCCCGATTAGAGTCCACCAGTTGTCGGTGTCCTTTCACCGCGTTGGGAGGAGAGAGTGAAGTAAGGAGGATGGATGTAGGGATAGGGAGAAGTGTTTGGTATCGGTGTACTATCATACGAGCGGATCGCTCAGCATTGGCGATCTATGAGAGAGGAGCCCCTGTCTCGCTCCCCCCAGTGGGTCACCTCCGGGGTTATCGCTGAAACCCCGCAGCGAAAAAATTTTTGGGTCGCGTTCGTCAAGGGTTTCCACGCGACATCCAGGACCCTCCTTTTTCTTAACATGCTTGAATTTAATCGCGGTGGTCGAGGTATCGCCCCGTAAGCCTTACGCGGCTTTCCAGGGGTTTACCTCTTCCAGAAAACTAAGTAACCGAGCGATGCTGATTTCGGAGACCTGATGCGCCAAGAGCGTCGGTTCTCCAAGGTATTTCAATCTGCGTTATGCCAGTGCCGGGCACTCGCAGAGAATGTGTTTACTGGTCTCGATCGTCTGTTGACAGAAGGAGCAGGCGGACGTATCTGTGACTCCTATCGTGTGGAGGTGTCCGTTGAGATTTGCATGCCCGGTAAAAATACCCGTCAGCTTGCGTGTGTTCGAGCGGGAGCAATTGATAAAATCCCCGCTCTTTTTATACGTTGGGATCATGCCGAGGAATTCTTTTGATTGCCGGCACCCAATGTCCGGATCTTGCCATTTCTTCTTCCATTCCTCGGCTTTCCAGTCTCTTACGTTGGCCTTGAACGTACTTGCTGCTAACGGCGTTAGCGGATCCGAGTCCTGTCTGTTCTTGTTGGATCCCAAGTTGGCCAGCTCGTCGGCTCGTTCTTTGCCCGGTATTCCGCTGTGACCTGGGCACCAGATGAATCTCACCCGATTGCCCAGACCGGCCAGTGTGTTGAGGCGGTTCTTGCATTCTCCGACCAGCACTGATTCAGTGCCTGTGCTGGTCAGAGCGCGCAAGGCCGCCTGACTATCCGAGCAGATGACTACGGATTGTCTGTTTGTTGCCTTTTCGATGAGCATCGAGGCGCAGTCTATGATAGCATAGACCTCGCTCTGAAATACCGTGGCCCACTCGCCCAATTTCAGAACAGCGAAGCTCGCCCCCGTCACAGCATCCGTCCATGCCGCTCCTGTAAGGCCATTTTTCCTTGAGCCATCCGTGTAGAATACGAGTTCCCTATTTTTGTCGTACAGCGGCGAGTCCCCTTTCCAGGCTGCTCTATCTGGAATTATTACTTTATATTTGTTGCCGAACGTCAGTTATATAGCTATACCTACCTGTATACAGATCCGAACACAGCGGCTTCTTGACGTTTTCGTAAAGAACGCGAGTGGCTGATTTCAAGTCGTTTGAATTTGTGGTTATGAGTTATATTTAGTGATGACCGGGTATTTTTTTCACACACTCGGGGTTAATTTTGTTTTTAAATATTGTACTGTCATCCAAACTACGCACGCCTGCAAAGTTTCAAGACAATTGGATAGTTGGAAGTGGGTTAAAATTGAGTTCCTAGATTTGAACCGTACAAACATACATAAAAGAAACAAACAAGCAGAGGATCGATGTTGAATAAAGTCGTTTAAGAAAATTAAAAAATGCGACTGTGAATATCGCCGTGAGAGATACTTATCTGTAGTAGTAGAGCACTAAAGAGGTGAGTATGCGCATCCGCCATTTTGGGTCTTCTGCGGAGGGAAATCAAATACGAAGAGTCCGCTAAAACCAGTGATGCCAGAAAGAGGACGGGTCCTCTCGAGAATTTCCCCCACCACGCATGCACACTACGCCGGAGCGGCGTGTCCGTGAGCTCGGCGCTTCGGACAACGTCGTGAAGACGAGAGAGAAAACGAATGTGCGTCTTTCTCTCTCGCTCTTGAAACGCTGTGATCCATGGTGGGGTGCAAGCGACACGCGGCCGTGCGCGATCTTCTTGAGTGCCTCGAGATTCACTTTTCCCTTTCTGACATAAGGAATATTCCTTCATACCGATTTACACATTTTAATGTACCGTATATCGCGATGTTAGCTTTGCATAACGAATCGTTTATATTTCCCTCCCGATGGAAGAGACCACCACTTTCCCGTAGTTTCCATCGAGCGGTAGCGTGGACGCTGCGCGTAATAAATTTGTAAATAGTGCGTGATTCTTTGTCGCAACTTGATATAATTATCGAAAAATCTAGCGAGAAATGTGATTACGTTTAGATTTTAGATCATACTCTGAAAAAATATTTTTTATCGAAGGCGCTACAGCGTCCATGCTACTGGCCAAGAGTGGATTCTAATTTTAACAAAGTTCACCAATTTATAGTATCAAAATATTCATCTTTTAATAAAAAAATTCATTTTAAGGTTTGAAAAATAGAAATAGCTCGAATAAAAAGTACGGAAATTTAAAATGAAAACAAGAAATTATGAATGTACATTTTTCTTTGTTAAAGAAGTTACAGAAGAACTTTATCTAACCTTTTTTTTATGTAGAATTTAGTTCGTACATCTGAAAAATCGAAGAACCACAACGGGTAATTATGGTTTTTCGTGATCTAATCGGATCTTAAGACAATATAAAATTTAAATATAAAGTTTCATTGAAATCCATTTTGCCGTTTAAACGTAATCGTGTTAACAAATATATGAGATATTTAAAAAAAAAAGCTCTTTCCTAAATAGCCAAAACGTGATCAGGAGGTCTTAAAACGTGATTTCCGTAATAAAATTTTTTCCAAATTGAATCTCGAGGCACTCAAGAAGATCGCGCACGGCCGCGTGTCGCTTGCACCCCACCATGGATCACAGCGTTTCAAGAGCGAGAGAGAAAGACGCACATTCGTTTTCTCTCTCGTCTTCACGACGTTGTCCGAAGCGCCGAGCTCACGGACACGCCGCTCCGGCGTAGTGTGCATGCGTGGTGGGGGAAATTCTCGAGAGGACCCGTCCTCTTTCTGGCATCACTGGCTAAAACCTATTGAAATACGGTATTTAGGGTAGCTACGATAGATTCGGTAGTAAATTCCGCGTGAAAAATATTCATTAATTAATTGTTATTCTAATCAATATAAAATGTAGTAATGTATTTGTGTGTTTTAGGTATATTTTTCAAGGTATAAAGGAATTAAAATGCCGTGCTGCAGTGCTATTAATTGTAGCGCGAGAACAGAAAAGAATGTTCGGCTTTTTAGGTTTCCAAAAGATAAACATGTGATCCAGGTGCAGATTTCCCCTACTTGGGAAGGCCTGCTCTAAAGGGTTTCCTGTTGATAATAATAATAATAATTATAATGGCCTCTAATCCCAGACTGTCGAATCATTTTTACCGGATTGACTTAAATTTAGCATTCTTTCAAAGGTAAGTTATAAGGATTTTAACTGAATTTCTATGAATGTTATTTTTGAATAATCTACTAAGTAAAATAAGAATATATTAATGGTAAATGTGTACAAGAAGCATGCTTTTCAAGTCAACCCGATGAGAATTACTTGAGATAATTTACACGCAGTTACCATATATATATATATTTATGCATTTACTTATTAATGAACAAATGTGAAACATGTATAAACAAATACATAACAAATATAAAATGGATACACGTGTGAACGTTGACTAATGTTCTCTTCACTTCTTCAAAGTCGCAGTTCCGTAAACAATACCACGTTTCTTGCAATTTTCAAAAAAGTTTTTTAAACAAAATGATCGGACATTAAAAAAATGCTTAACAATTTTATATTTGACATTGCAACATTGAAGGAAAGCAACATCAACATTTTCGACTAAGCACTTAATTAATTCAGAGTTTCCATTTTTTATGATAAAATCTTTATACAAACTAAAATAATAATCACAATGGAGAGTTACGTGAAACGTTTCTAAACACGGTTCTTTGAGACCACCTTTATTTGCTTTCTTTGTGTAACATTTTGCTTTTTTAATGAAGTCATTATCGGGTAAATTCTTAGCAGATAAGACTTCAGCACATTTTGTACAAATGTGTTTTACTATTGAATTGGTAGTACTACCAGCTAGATAAAATATACAATTTGCATCATAATGAGAAATCCATTCATTAAAATCGGTAATAGAATAAGTCTGTATATGAAATTAAATAGGCGAAGTCGTAGCAGCAACATGTATAGTTGAAGTATTAAGACACTCATTGCTTGGAGATGACAATCCAGGGTCCAATTTCCTTTTCTTTTGACAAAAATCGAGAAAGAATTCATCCGAGTCATTTGTATAACTAGTACGTTCAACGTCTGATACAAATTGTGCAACTGATATATTTCTAATAACTCGCAGTGCTTTTAACGCAGAAGGCATTTTTCCTTCTTTATTTCGAATTTGTGAAAATATGTTTTCTGTGACATCTTGAGTAAAACGATGCCCCAAAATGAAATCGAATCCTTTTTGAAACAAAATTTCTGCAATGTCGCAAAATGACAGTGTAGCCAGAACGAATCCATAGTTTAATGGCTTCCAGCCAGTAGTAAAAATAATGTTTTGAAAAAGATCTACAATCGTATGTAAAAAAATATAGTTTTGATCACAATTTCTTGCAGTAATTGAAGTTTTCCTTGTTTGAGATGTTATAACAGAAAACCATTTTTCTATTGTAAGAATGAATTCAGCAGTGGATAAGGCTTCTTGAGGCAAAATACCATTATCTACAGCAGTTTTTAATGCGCTCGCAGTCTTAGAAGAAAAGAAGCGAATTGCCGCATCTACGTTCATTTTATCGAAATTTGTGGGCTCAATGTCTTCTTTTCGGATATGATGCAGTAAGCGTTTTTCTTGACCATCTAATATTTCGTAATTCCACAAGCTTGCAACGTATGATCCATCAACTGTATTCGTAGGAAGTTTCTCTACATCGACATACGACTCTGGTAAGTATATTTTTTGTCTTAAAAGAGCACATTTCAAATTTTTCAACAAATGACAAGGGTCTGGTATAATGAAAATTTCATGTCCGTTAAAAGTAAACGAATTTTGTCGTTTTCCGAATTTCGTAGCATTGGTATTTAAAGATGTCCACAGACTCCTATTTCTCCCGTCTAAATCTGAGGAAAGTGAAAGAACGTAAAGACCACAAGCTTCAATGCTTGAAATACATTCTAGTATAAATTCCTGTATCAGGTCTGGATCGATTGATTCTTTACGAGTAACGTGGCATGCAATGACTTGTTTCCATCGATTTTTTATTCCTCTAACGACGACTACGTATATTTTTTGACCCAGAAATGTATTATCTCCTAAAGTTACATTACCCACAATTTTTCCTGTGGTTTTGTCGTAGTCATATTGCTCATTAATGGCCATTTCATCATTCGATAGTATACAAAATCTATCAGTTGCTTCCATATTTTCAACTTTGTAACGTAGAAGCTCTAAGACATCCGAGAAAATTCCAAAATTTAACTTAAAATCTTGAATTCTTCGCATAAGAGTACTATAAGATGGTAGTGGATACCCAGTACTACAAAGAAATTTATAACCGTGAAGAGAGAGAGCAAATCTGAATTTAAAACCTTTAATAATACTCTCATTAGGCCATTGTGATATGCGACCCTCTTGCAACATTTTTATTTGGTCATCAGTTAAATTTTTTTTCATGTTATTTATTTTGGTATGCAATTCTTGATTTTCTTGCTTTAAGGTGTTATAAGTAGCAACTTTTGCGGCTTCCAGTTGCTTCTGCAAAGCTTCATTTTCACGCTTTAATCTAGAAACTATATCATCAGCCTACCAAAAGAATGAAAAATCATTAATGGACGAAAAATGAAAAATTTTGATACAATACAAAAAAAAATACTCTTATAAAACAAAGACTTAAATCCAAGATAATGAGTAAATTCCGTTACCTTGTTCTCTAAAATAGTTGGCGTATCATCAACATTTTGCACTTGCTCAATGGTAGGTAGTTGATTAGATACACTATTGACTAGTTTTGCATTGGACGAGGGAATCCTATTATTAGGATTCTGAAAAGTGAAAAATCTTCTGATTAAAAATGTCGAGCAGTGGTAGAAAATGTACTATACATGCATTTTTTTTTAATGTATAGTGACCGTATAAAAGCAAAATAGCATTTATAAATTTTGGGTTATACCTTTGTGGAACTATATTTTTAAAGAGGAGTAATTCAGAATGCGATGCAAGTAAAAACATGAAGATTGCTGATTAAAATTTCTGTAATGCTCTAGAGACGCTTTAATTATATTTGTTCACTTAGCATTACCTTGTATACTGATTTTCGTGGAAGTGGCGTAATCACGAGTGGTGGATTTGGGATGTCAAACAATGTGGGAATGGCGTTTGGCATCAATTTTTTCCAGCCATCTTTACGATGGGTTTCAAACTGTGAATCTTCAAAGTGTTTCTATAAAAGAAACAAACTTGTTAGAAAAACATTTTTCTTACTAGAAAACCTTTTTGTACAGAAAATATTGTTATATACATTATACAAAAACAAGGTATCGTCTAAAATACTTCTATAAAACAAAAAACATTTGAATTATTTATTATGATCTTAATAGTAATTATAACAAACAGTATATCTCATGCATGGTGTAGGTATATAACATTATACATACTTCGCATAAGCGAGAGGAATCAGTCGGTTTCCAATTTCCACGTCCCATGTTTTGTACCCATTTATTTCCACGTTCATCTTTTGGAAATCTAAAAAGGCGAACTTTCCTCTCTGTTCTCGCGCTACAATTAATTGCACTGCAGCACGGCATTTTAATTCCATTATCCTTGAAAATATACCTAAAACACACAAATACATTACTACATTTTATATTGATTAGAATAACAATTAATTAATGAATATTTTTCACGCGGAATTTACTACCGAATCTATCGAAGCTACCGAATTTCAATATATTTTAGCCGGTCTTAACGGACTCTTCCTGTTGTTTTGTCTCTGGAGAGGATCCAAAATGGCGGATGCGCATACTCACCTCTTTAGCAAAGAGGAGATATAATAAGAGGCGTCACTCGACAAGGACAGAAATAACCTAGGGAAATCACTACACAACCAATTTAAATGCCCATTCGGCCCCATTCGGCAATGATCGGTAAACTTCGGCAATAATTAGCCAATAGCGTTAAGGTACATCTTGTCGATTTGAATATCCCGCTCGAATGTACAACCAATTTAAATGCCAAGGTCAAGTAAGGACTTCAAAGGTTCCGCCGGAGTGACGCCTCTTATTATATCTCCTCTTTGTCTTTAGTGCTCTAGTAAAACTGCAGTAACCTACCCTAACCTCTCAAAATGCGCACACCAGAGACAAAGAGTAGGTATAATAAGAGGCGTCACTCCGGGCGGAACCTTTGAAGTCCTTACTTGACCTTGGCATTTAAATTGGTTGTACATTCGAGCGGGATATTCAAATCAACAAAATGTACCTTAACGCAATTGGCTGATTATTGCCGAAGTTTACCGATCATTGCCGAATGGGGCCGAATGGGCATTTAAATTGGTTGTCTAGTGATTTCCCTAGGTTATTTCTGTCCTTGTCGAGTGACGCCTCTTATTATATCTCCTCTTTGCCAGAGAGCTCCGACTCCCAGTCGCTTCATGCGAATTGCCTCAATGTAACTCGCATGAAACGGAAGAACAAGCATCCATGTAACAGTTCTACAATTTTTATAGTTCATGATAAATAGCGGTGACTCGCAAATAGGCTCTACGATTATTATAACCTAAAATAAAGTAACAGTTCCTGAAGGGGACGAGGTATCAGCTTTTGTATTGGTTTTATGAAATAATCGTGGCAAAATGCCGGAGAGCGTGAAAACTGAGCCGAAAGTGAGTAAGGAAGTTAAGACTGGAAAGGAGGAGGAAAAAAATGAACTGGTGAGTGATTTTTGTAAAGTGTCTTTTAACAAAGGACATTTTCGGAGCTAGGCCTTTGTTTTAATAACGGAGAAATATTATATAGGAGCAGTGTATCAAATCAAGGCTGTATCACTGCCAGCGCATGATCGTCGCATTTGTTAATATTAACTTATTCTAGTCCGAGGAAGATAAGCTGTTGCAAGAGGAGCTGACTCACCTCGTCGAGCGTCTCCAAGACCCCAGCTCCGATCTACATTATTCCGCCTTGGAATCGCTGCGTTCTCAGATCCGTGCATCGACCACTTCCATGACCAGTGTTCCGAAGCCGCTCAAGTTCATGAGACCCCATTACGACACCATGAAAGCTATTTACAAAGACATGACAGACCCAAAAGCTAAAGAACTCTGCTCCGATATCATATCCGTTCTTGCGATGACAATGGGCGAAGGCAGAGAATGCTTAAAGTACAGGCTCACCGGGTCTGCGCTAGCTATCGGCGAGTGGGGGCACGAATACGTGAGACACCTCTCAGGAGAGTTAGCTGGCGAATGGGACGAACTCACGGACGATGCGGAGGCCACGCGTAAGAAGCTAATCGCACTGGTGCACAACATTGTACCTTACAACATGGCTCACAACGCAGAAACCGAAGCCTGCGATTTGCTCATGGAAATCGAGAGATTAGACTTATTAGAGCAATACGTCGACGAGAGCGCGTATCAGCGGGTTTGTTTGTATCTAACAAGCTGCGTGGCATACGTAGCGGATCCAGAAAACAGTACTCTTCTTCATGCTACTGCCAGGTTGTATAGGAAGTGTGGTCAGTATCCTCAAGCTGTGAGACTGGCGATGCAGCTGAACCACTTGCCCCTTATCGAATATACATTCACCACGTGCCCGGACGTGTAAGTTGGGCTGTTATCGCGATTAGTTCCCTGTAAATAATACGAGTTAACGAATAAGTTTGTTCCTTTTTCAGGTCGGTACAGAAGCAACTTGCATTCATGCTGGGGCGGCAGCAGATCTTCTTGGAGTTATCAGAAACGTCTACTCCGGAGTACGACGACATGGTAGAAATAATGTCGAACTCTTTACTGAACTATCACTTCCTTAATCTGGCGCGAGAGCTGGATATAATGGAGCCGAAAACGCCCGAGGACGTGTACAAGTCGCACCTAGAAAACTCCAGACCTCCGTTCGGCGGTGGCCAAGTGGATTCCGCCAGGCAGAATCTCGCCGCTAGCTTCGTCAATGGGTTCGTGAACGCAGCGTTTGGTCAAGACAAATTATTAATCGAGGACGGTAACAAATGGTTGTACAAAAATAAAGAGCATGGAATGCTGAGCGCGACAGCGTCTCTTGGTCTTGTGTTGTTGTGGGACGTCGACGGCGGTTTAACGCCGATAGACAAGTATCTTTACTCCTCCGAGGATTACATAAAGTCCGGCGCGCTGTTAGCCTGCGGCCTCGTCAATTGTCGCGTGCGGATCGAGTGCGATCCCGCTTTGGCTCTTCTCTCCGACTATGTTTTACACAACAGCAACACCATGCGCATCGGCGCGATCGTTGGTCTCGGATTAGCATACGCTGGCTCGAATCGGGAGGCGGTCGTGAGCCTCTTGATCCCGGTGCTCAGCAATCGTAAGTCCAGCTGGGAAGTGATAGGCGTGGCAGGTCTCGCGTTAGGAATGGTGGCCGTGGGCTCTTGCAACTCTCACGTTACCACAGCCATCATGCACACACTCATGGACCAGTCGGAGACAGACCTCCAGGACACATACGCGCGATTCCTACCTCTGGGCCTGGGACTGTGCTTCCTGGGGAAGCAGGAAGCCGCCGAGGCTATAATAGCTGCCCTAGAGATAGTACCCGAGCCGTTCAAGTCGATGTCCACGACGTTGGTAGAGGTGTGCGCTTACGCCGGCACCGGGAACGTTCTTAAGATCCAACACCTGCTGCACATCTGCTCCGAGCACTACGAGCCGTCCAACGAGAAGGACGATAAGAGCGATCGCAAGGATAAAGAGAAGAAGGAAGAGAGGAAAGAGGACAAGGAGAAGGACCTGAGCTCGAGGCAAGCTATCGCCGTGCTTGGCATTGCCTTGATCGCGATGGGGGAGGAGATCGGCGCTGAGATGGCGTACAGAACGTTCGGCCATCTGTTGCGTTACTGCGAGCCCGTGATACGGCGCTCCGTTCCTCTCGCTCTTGGCCTCATATCGGTCTCCAATCCGAAGCTGAATATACTGGACACATTGTCCAAGTTCTCCCACGACAGTGATCCTGAGGTGGCGCATAACGCGATCTTCGCGATGGGCTTGGTTGGAGCGGGGACAAACAACGCCCGATTGGCCGCGATGTTGAGGCAGCTTGCTCAGTTCCACGCGAAGGATCCGAACAATTTGTTCATGGTCCGCATCGCGCAAGGTCTGACGCATCTTGGCAAAGGGACGTTGACCTTGTCGCCTTATCACAGTGATAGACAAGTACTAAGCCCTGTGGCGCTGGCGGGTCTTCTAGCTACGCTCATCGGTTTCCTTGATGTGAAGAACAGTATGTATTTCTCAGTAGCTTCCGAAGTATACCAGGTGTTTCAAAGAAATTCGTACCAATGCCCCTTTTGATTTTAGTTATTCTTGGTCGCTCGCATTACTTGCTGTACATGCTAGCAGTCGCGATGCAACCCCGGATGCTGGTGACGTTCGATGAAAAGCTGAATCCTCTCGCCGTGCCTGTCAGAGTCGGTCTAGCGGTGGACGTGGTTGGCCAGGCAGGCAAGCCGAAAACAATCACTGGTTTCCAGACGCACACAACGCCGGTTCTATTGGCGTATGGTGAAAGAGCCGAGCTCGCGACGGAGGAATATGTCCCTTTAACGCCGATCATGGAGGGTTTTGTAATTTTAAGGAAAAATCCGGACTTCACACCTTAATTAATGAATTAACTGTTAAGTGGAAGAACGTATTTCGTATTATATCGGTTCTAGTATAAAATATAAAATGAAAGTTACTGCGTGTATACAGATGATTCTCTGGCATACACACACATAATTTACACGCCGTGCCACCGGATCTTAATGGCAACCAGGCGGCGCGTGAATTTATTTTCTACAAGCCGCCGAAACATCTGAAAATCGAATAAACCAGTTCCCACGAGTTTTGTATTTTATTTATGGCGATAATAAAATCACAGTTTTAACGGCAGTCATATTTTAATAATTAAAATACTGATACAACGTGTAAAATGTTCGAAAAGTAATTACTCTAAATTTACAAGTCAAGAAAATAGTGGTATCTCAGT
Source organism: Andrena chrysosceles (assembly GCA_963855975.1). NCBI lineage: Eukaryota > Metazoa > Arthropoda > Insecta > Hymenoptera > Andrenidae > Andrena > Andrena chrysosceles. Next base: position 13,276,823 of record OY979769.1, on the reverse strand, counting down.
TTACAATAAACTCATTTCATTCGCAGTAAGTAGCAAAATATTGGCAAGATATAATTACAAGTAGTCAGTCAGACACGCGTGTAGAATGTATATCCAACAGATCGACTCTTGGTCCGTAAATACGATTAAAAAACTCGCTGTACACCATTCTCAAAAAGTATTTCGATGTATAAAAATTTGTAAATACGTAGCTTCGTTACTATTGATTAACCGATTTTATATCGATCAGCGAAATCCCCGATATAAAATCTTAAAACAAAGTAACTTACGTAACGCATAAATAGTTGATTTGTGATGCTTGCTCCCTGCGCGGGGAATTTCCTTAGCACATATACAGCTAAAAACAAACTGTAAAATCAGTTGTCCCATTCAAATTTCGATACTTTTGTAAATGTAAGAATAGATTTTCTATTCGCATCTTTTTCGAGTAATAAAATAATCTCGATGATACGGGATGTCAGTTTGTTTCTGATCTATACAAAATGCGTACGATTACGTCGCGTAATGTTCGAACAGATTTACAATGATGCAACAGAAAGCGAATTCCACTTACGCCCAAACCGCCCGAGATTTTCATTAAGCTAGGTTTTCCTAAACGCAACTGGATGCAATGTCAGGAATTTCAAAGTCGATTTTCTCGAAAATAAAGCGTGATATCAAAAAATTTTATTCCTTTTTCTTGATTTATTTACTTGTTATGAGTCGAAAAGAAAGAGTAACTTCTTTTGATATCGCACTTCATTTTCAAGAAAATCGACTTTGAAATTCTTCACATTGCGTCCAGTCACGTACAGGAAAACCTAGTAAGTAGAATTCGCTCAGAATGAACGAAAGTCTCGGGTACAAATGAAATAACACCGAGGCTCTCTCAATTATGGCCGCTTATTTCAGTCCCCATTTTGGCTTTCCGATTGCACTGCCTCGCGAACGGAGTAGAAGTAATTGATCATCTTTGATTTCATTGTTCAATTAGGTAAGATACTAATCAGTAAAGTACCATTGTTCACTCATGATCGTAAATGTAACTTAAACAATTAAAATAATACTAACGGACGTGCATATCTATATACTACTAGCCCCTCTACAAAAGCAAGAACTTATAAACAACGTCATAAAAATGATAAAACACTTCTACGAATATCTTTTACATTAAGCTCCGTAATGTAAGTCTAGCCGAATTTTCATTCTGTTTCGAAGGAACGAGACCTGGGTAAAAATTTCTTTCGCTCATAACGGCTTCTTCTCAACGTTAGCAATAATTTGCCTCCATGTTACAATGAACCGTGACTGGCGCCAGAACATGATGCGGAGATCCCAAGTGAGTCGTTTGAGAAGGGAGGCAAGCGGACCGTCTTCTCAGGTCCGGCTCAGTATTACTACCGACTACTAACAGCGGCTCAGCGAATGTCTGCTGCTCGGAATCGTCGTGAGGAGTCATGGTACTGTACCCATGATCACTGTCGCCACCAGGTGGTTTCCTATAATTCGTGGAAACTCTGTACGGCGATATAGGAGCTATACCGTCCCTCATGAGAGAGTCTAAATTATTCTTCGTCTGGTCCAACTCCATAGGTTCCGCATCACCTTCCAAGTGAGTCATGCGTAGCATATCTGGGGACGTATGAATATGCAAGCACTGATGCTCCAAACCTGACTGGACAGAGCGAAGCCTGTAACAGAACAGCATAACTCCCAGTATCATTAGGAACGCTAGAATCCCACCGGCTACAGGTCCGACCGATGGCCACTCTCGCACAGCAATCTCTTCGGTTGACTGGGAATCTGTATAAAAATAAAGGGAAAAATTATATGTATAAAAGGAAGAGATACCCAACGAAATCAATAGCAAAAAACCCGCTCACTATATGTTCCATCGCTAAGAGGCATAGAGGAACCCAGGATGCCTCTAAAGCATCGAGACATGTCGTTGCAGAACGGAGTCTGCAAAGGGGTTTCACCGTCGCTGTCTACATGGCACCATTGGCAACCCACAATTCCCAAGCACTCATTCTCTGTCTTAAATATCCTGCAATCAATGGACGGACATGGTTTCAAGCTCGCAGACTGCGCGCAGGACATCTGCGAATTTCCTCCTTGCTCGTAAAGTACCGGGCAAGGTTCTAAGTCGTGCATATCGTGTATGTTGTACTCAGCGCAGTTCGAGAAGTACAGGGCGCACTCGCAGGGACATTCGCACTCGGTTTGCTCCATTCGTTTGCAGTTTAAACACGAATGATCCATCTGGAACAGTAACGGGGATGCGTTTTCACTTGTTCCGCTGAACCCGCTGGGTATTAAGCCGGGAATCCACCGGGAAGCTAAGCTATGCTATGTTTTAGCTTAGCTTTTGGTGGAAACGGTTCCATAAGAATGTATTGAAGCTAATATTTTTAAAACGTAGCATAGCATTGCGTAGCTTAGCTTCCCGGTGGATTCCCGGCTTTAGTATTTGTACGGAGTAACTGGATTGTTACTTACTGTGCTACACGGACAGAAAGCTCTTAATAAATTACAAGTCACATTAACTATACCTAAAAATACATTAGTTCCTGGTACAGCTGCCACTTGATATTTAACACAGTGCTCTCCGTGAACAATATTCGTGAGAACTTCGTTCAACGACGTGTTAAACTGATAGTACCTTTGCACGGTACCGTCTAAATAGTTCGCGCAGGATTTCTTTTTAACGAAAAGCTCGTGGTTCAGTATATCGTTCGCAACCAGTAGCTCTTTATGAGTCAAATGCTGCTGCTCAATTTTACCATTCGGTTCTAAGAGAGCCGGATGCGATACCAAGTACCCTTTGTCATCCATTAGAAAACACTTTACTGTAGAATTGTTACAAAAAGGGAACATCTCGTTTAGAAGTCGTGAAATAAAGCCTATGGTCACGTCCATCGACAGAACCGCCACAGCGTCGTCGCGCGTGGTTGACTTAGAATTACGGTGAACCGTGTGACTCAGGGTAACGACGTATCCTGAGCCACCGGCACCTAAATACGGAGGCGTGAAAACTAGTTTCCCAGGATGCTCCAGTGCTTTTCCATACCACATTCGTCTTTTAGGATCGAAGCCAGAGTCGAACATGATCCCTGGATAGATCTCTAAAACTCCGCTCACAGTTCCGACGATATATCTTCTTATTATAAACTTATTTAAAGCGCTTTCTATATGTCTACCTTTAAAGTATCCCAAGATCTGAGTCAACATGGCTACGTCTGGCTTGACGGATTGACGTAAGCCAGGATTAGCCAGGAGGCCGGTTAAGTCTTTTAAGTACGCCATGTAGCTTTGCATAGTTACGGCGGATCCAGCTTCTAGTAACTGTAATTGTTCCGCCGGGGATTGGAAACACCACGGAGAGAGATAGACCACTCCCATCGACAGAGTTGAGAGTTTATTATTGTAAGTACAAAGAATGCCTTTGTCAGCGATATTGTGCATTAGCAGGTCGAGGCGATGGTGCAGAATATTTGTCGACAATGTCGGCACTAGTTTCGCGACAGGCGAGATGCTGTCGTTGGTCGCTGATACCAAGCATACTATCAAATCCTCGTACATCAAATGCTTCCATCGATACCACTTCTGCTCCCCCAATCGATTTTTTACATTTATAACGCCCTCTTGCTGTTCGATCATCAGCCTTACAGTTTCAAGATTAATGTTCTCTATGTGCTGCAAGTTAACTTTCAGTGGTTGATCGATCATCGTCTCCAATCGTGGGAAATCTTTATGAATCCAAACTATACCTTTACTGTCGAACAAAATAGAATATACCCGTGGACCGACGTTAAAGTACGTTATATCGTCGACAAAGTTCCTTAAATGAATATCCAAAGATATCAGCGCTTTATCCGTAATTTGCCCGATAGACAAAGTCATCGTTTTACTGAACAAATCGAAGTATGGATCGGACAAGTAATAATCTCTCTTATGTTCCTCCGAACACTTCAAACCAGAGAATAATTTCGATATTTCGTATCCTAGAATATTCTGCGTCGGACGAACTATAACGCTGTCATTATATTTCATAATATTTGTATGCGGTTCCTGATCGGAGAGAATTAATACCGTCCTCAAATAACCATTCAGCTTCCCTGTGGAAATCATGTTGAGAATATCTTTTACGCGTGAGGTGACCTTAAGCGTATTAGTCAAGTGTATGAACACCACCTCCCCCTTTACATTTTGCAGTAATTTACTGAAATTAAACTCAACCGTCTCGTTTGTCTCCGTCCTGGACAAACTATGAATATAACGAGCCAATTGGAACTTATTAACGTCCGTCGCTTTGAGCAAGCCCTCCTTACAGTGTATCGAGGAGTTGCTGGAAAGACCGATAACGTTAATGCGATCGGTCTGCGACAGCACGTCTATTATCGTTTCGGCAGTTATTTGGGCCAACGTGATGTCTCCTTCGGACATAAATACACCGTGCTCCAGTAGCAGAAGTACGTTCTTCTTGGGGCAATATTGGGACAGTAAAAGAGGCCCGATATTGTGACCCGAGCTAGGAGTGCCGCACATGGTAGCGGGGTACATAAAAGGCAATAGGTGTACGTTTTTCCATTCCTGATTCCTCAGATTAATCGCCAGCGTTTGAGCGATCTGCGAGCAGAACTCGGAGAGCCTACTCGAAACTATATCGAATCCGCTCATAGAGCCAAGTTGTGCGAATTGGCTCTCTGTCTTTACTAAGACCGGCTGCACAGCTTTGTAACTTTGCTTGAGGAGCTCTGCGTAGGAAGACAGCTTGTTGTTCAGCTTATCCACCAGCAAGCTCAGCCTCATGCTCAGGCTGCTCGACATGTTTACGAACTCCATTTCGTCGAGCATGTTCTGGAAGGATGTCGAACCGAGTTCCGCGTCCGTAATCGAGCGGAACTCGTTTGACAGCCGGAGCACGATGTCTCGCAGACATGTTCCGTTCAGCGGTTCCGCGTTCACTTGTTTACGTAGAGTTTTACCGAACTGACACTTGGCGTCAATGCTCGGGTCCTCCTCGGCTGAGCTGTGCAGAGTCACGAGCACCGTCACAACAAGTCCCAAACGCAGGATCCTCTCGGGAACCATCCCGTTTCTTAACGTTTCACGTCTGTTGCCTCGGGTAACCTTAAAAATTTCGTTATGGCGCCATACCGACGCAGCTACCACAAAACAAGGTCGACAAGTGCAGAGCCGGGCAATAATAGGGCAAACCAGCCCTATCACTTTCTAATTGAAATGTGATCGATATGTCCTCATTACTACTACGGAGATATATACGCGTGTGTTGTGGTTTTAAAAGCTCACGATCTTTCCTCGCTGTAATGCAGCCTCCGAGCAGTGTCTAATCTAAATTCCTTTTGTGGGACAGTCATAATTTTACGATTCACTTAGATATTCGTTGACGATGAATCGTTTACTTGAGGAAGATTATTTTTATATTTATGCGAATGTTAATCGCCGGGAGTACTAGTCAATTACGAAATATGTATGAACGCGACACTTTTTACTCCGCTCATTTGAATATTCAAATGATGGAATATGCCCGCCTCCGGAGCGCGGGAGTATTTGAACGCGAGAAGGGATTTTTAAACGTGTTTCGTTGGAAATGAACTTTGAAGTAGAGCGCCAATTCAAAATTTGGGGTTATGAGATGGAAAGTCTTCCGTTTATTTGTCCATTACTAAGAAAAAATAGAATTTTATAAAAATTATAGTGAATACAGTGAGAGTATTATTTATTACAAAGAAGAGAGTTGTTTTCAAATTAGATAAGGATAACCGCAGATAGGGTCGGCGCGAGAATCGCCAACGTCAAGAATTTCAAAGTCGATTTTCTCGAAAATGAAGCGCGATATGAAAAAAAGTTACTCTTTCTTTTTTACTTATAACAAGTAAATAAACCAAGAAAAAGGAATAAAATTTTTTGATATTGCGCTTCATTTTCGAGAAAATCGACTTTGAAATTCTTGACAATGCGTCCAGTCGCGTATAGGGAAACCTACCCTAATGAAAATCACGGCCGATTTGGATGTAAGTGGAATTCGTTCTTGGTTAACAACAGGGGCGGATTTAAGAAAAAAGGCCCAGGTGGTAAACCTTTTGAGGGACCCATTTTTGGGGGAAAATGGGTCCCTCAAATTTACTAAAAATGGGCTAAGTGTAGTAATACAGAAAAAATAGTGTTTGATTAAAATCATCATTTTTTTTAAGATAGGGCCTTAGGGGGCCTTCTGGGTGGAGCCCATTTTTAGGGAAGATGAAGAGGTAGTTTACTAAAAACGGGCCAAGTGTAGTAGTATGAAGAAAATGTAGTGTTTGGATACTTATACGTAATCGTAATTTTTTTTGGTCACGGGGCCCTGCAGGGGGCCTTCTGTGCAGGGGCCTAGGTGGCAACTGCTCATCAGCCACCCTGTTAAATTCGCCACTGGTTAACAACCATCTGGGTAAAATGACACCGTGGCGATGACCATGTGCCTCGTTGCCAATTCGAAACAATGGCAGTTGTCACGTTGCCACGAAAGGAGTCGCGCGATCCTAAAGCTGAGAATTACATGTAACGGTGATGTTTGGAAACGAGGACACTTTTATTATTATAATGCACCGGTGAACCTTGACAACAACGAATAAACAAAATCACATAACTGACGAATGAATTCCTGACTCATTTAGAGGTTATTTCTCTAATTTCTCCCCCCTACAGAAAAGCGAGATTAAACGCTAAAACGTCTTGTCAGTATGACTGACGAAAAGGTAACGACGCCGGAACGAGGGAGGTTAAATTACGATAACAAACTTATATTAGCCCCTATGGTGCGCATCTGCACACTCCCTATGCGCCTCCTTGCGCTTGACTATGGCGCTGATATAGTGTACACAGAGGAACTTATAGACTGGAAGTTACTGCGATCGCTCCGTCGTGAGAACAGTAAGAATGCAAAATCGCAGCTCTAAAACAGCTGAAGAATTTTCTGTGACAAGTTTATTTTCAGGTGTCCTGGGAACGATTGACTACATAGATAAAACAGACGGCACCGTAACTTTCCGAACCTGTCACAGAGAAAGAGATAAAGTAGTCCTACAGATCGGCACTTCCGACGCGACTAGAGCGCTGAAAGTCGCTAAAATGGTAGAGCAGGACATCGCCGGGATAGATCTTAACATGGGCTGCCCAAAGCTATTTTCTATGCTAGGGAAAATGGGAGCTGCTCTTTTAAAGGAACCAGAGACAGCGATAAACATTTTGAAGACATTAGTCGATAATTTGAGCATCCCAGTCTCCTGTAAAATTCGCGTGTTGCCGAACGTAGAAGAAACGTTAGAACTGTGCGAACGTCTAGCGTCTACTGGTATCTCAGCCATAGCTGTTCACGGTCGGACTGTTCACGAGAGGCCACAGCATGCGAATCGCAATGAAGTTTTGAAAGAAATCTCTGCCAGACTTACAGTACCAGTTATAGCAAATGGAAGTTCGAAAGAGATACAGAAACATTCTGACATTTTTAAGTAATATATGTTCACTTCCTTCGCTCGCCCTGTTGTAATGTTCTGTGTATTGCTGTTTATACAGTTTAAAAGTAATTGTAGTTACTTACAGGTTCAAAGAAGCGACGGGGTGTAGCAGTGTAATGCTCGCCCGCGCAGCGCAATGGAATTGTTCTATATTTCGTAAAGAAGGTTTGCTTCCCATGGAGGATGTAATAAAGTCGTACGTTAAATATGCCATAAATTGCGACAATTCGCCTTCTAATACCAAGTACTGTATACAGAACATCCTGCGAGAGCAGCAGGAATCGCCACTAGGCAGGAAGTTCCTTAATTCTCAGACTCTCGAACAAATATGGTAAGACTCGGATCGTTCGAGCGATTTATTCACTTATTCGCCGCTGAATGCTTGACGATTTTTATTTTAGTGATGTGTGGGGATTAAGCGACTATTGCCGTTCGAAGAGAAAAGAGTTCGAAGAGAAAGGTTTGCTAGGCAGATCTCAAGTTTCACCTATGAGAGAAGACGAAGAACAGTCGTCGAATAAAAGAAAAATCTCGGAGGAAGAAGATGTGATTGTAATGCATTGCGCATTCTTAAGGAACAGCTACGTGTCGGACGTTGAATTGCCGAAGTCTATATTGCATAAATGGACGCAAAGCCAGAGAAAGAAGATGCCGCACTACGATACGCGACAGAAAGGAAAGCTCTTCCGTTCTATTGTAACGCTGGATGGAAGGAAATTTGGATCGTCTTTCTGGTAAATAGATGGTACGCGATATTCTTTTATGGCGTAATTATTTTGCGAAACTCTTGCAGGGAGAAGAATAAAAAGTGGGCGGAACAGGGAGCTGCCTTAGTTTGCCTTTTCTCTTTAGGACTAGTCAGCGAGAAAGCTTTCGCTGCGAGCGGCAATGTCCCTTGCTGATGTCGAGCGACTGGATGATAGATAATGTTCGTTCGAACGCAACGAAGCCGAATGGTATTTGCGAGGAGATTTTATATCAGCTTATGGAACTGATGCTTATATTTTTTTATTGATTTTTGTTGTCAATAAAAGCACTTCTCTGTTACGTAATAGTGCCATATTTATGTAATTCCAATTTATCGATGGACTCGCGGTTAAAAATACATGTTTGAATTTGGCGGTATTTTTTACGACGAGTAGAGGGGCGCATGGCGGCGTTTTAGAATTTTTTAAATGCCTCCGTGAATGTCCCCGAGTAGCATTAAGTTTTCACAAAGTTGATCACCCGAGAATATAAACAATAAGTCGTGGTCATTTATGCGATTGATATTACGAGATCCAAATTTTCTTGTATAGGGCGAATTCCACTTACGCCCAAATTGCCCGCGAGTTTCATTAGGGTAGGTTTCCCTATACGCGACTAGACGCATCGTCAAGAATTTCAAAGTCGATTTTCTCGAAAATGAAGCGCAATATCAAAAAAATGTATTCGTTTTCCTCGACTTATTTACTTGTTATTAATTATTTTTTTTTCATATCGCGCTTCATTTTCGAGAAAATCGACTTTGAAATTCTTGACATTGCGCGCTCCATTTTTCATCGCCCCCTATCGTCGAAACAACGAAACTGGCAGTGTGTGCGACAGCACCTTCGCGTGCAGTTGTTACGAACGAAAGGGGAGGTTAACTCTACTTTGAATTTCAAATAAAGTTGTTGAAATCAGATACAGTTACTTAAATAACAGTCGAGCGACTTCACTAGACTTTAATGATACTAAAAAAAGATTTATCACGCTCTAACAAGTAAACAATTAATGAGAAATGGGTCCTCCGAAACGTTTCAAAAAGGACAATGGTACGAACTTTTCATTTCTTAGGAAAAGTCCAATATTCTTTAAAGAACACCTTTTTATACGAATTCTAACAGTCCCCATAAATAAAAATTTGTAGAGTAATATAAGTTCATCTTGTACAAGTGTCAGCAAAGATAAAAGTGGGTTGTCTCGCGAGTCTATATAGTTGTTATTTGCTTTTATAGACAGAGGTAAATGGAAAAAGCGTAAAGAGGACCCTGAAGAGTTCAACGACGACGATCCTTTGGACGATAACGAAGCAGAAGGTGTACCAGATGCGGCAAAGAACGATGTCGAGAAGCAGGATGAAACAGCGTTGGAAGATGAATTTGGGGCGAAGGATTATCGTTCGCAGATGATTCTGAAGCCCGATTTTGGTTCGAGACCGCTTTGGGTGGTAAGACGATCCCACTGAATTACTTATTATTTAAAAATTGATATCGATTTATTGTTTAAACAAGAATCATTTTTTATAGGCACCGAATGGACATATCTTCCTGGAATCCTTCTCGCCTGTCTACAAGCATGCTCACGATTTCTTAATCGCCATCTCCGAACCTGTTTGTTGTCCGGAACATATTCACGAGGTAAAACTATTGTTGCAAATTTCGGTTTTGGGTAATACTCAAAAAGAATGCTAACAATCTAAATTTTGCTTCGCAGTACAAACTAACAGCTTATTCTTTGTACGCTGCTGTCAGTGTTGGCCTCCAAACCCATGATATTATCGAGTATTTGAAAAGACTCAGTAAAACTAGTGTCCCTGATGGAATCATAGAGTTTATAAAATTATGTACACTGTCTTACGGCAAGGTAAACAATACTAATTGGAAATTGTGAATTATTTTACACCCCATGTAGCAAATAAAACTTGCAAGTTTTGTTAATATTACAGGTGAAGCTTGTGTTGAAGCATAATAAATATTTTGTCGAATCTCCTTTTCCTGACGTATTACAAAAGTTATTGAAGGATCCTGTAATACAAGAGTGTAGGCTGAGAAAGACTGTGGGGGAAGATAAGGAGGAAATAATTACGAATATTCAAAGCAAGACAAAAACCCCACAGGTACTGACTCTAACACGAAGACTACTTTCATAACAGGTGGTATCGACTGTTGCTTTTCCTTACAGTTCGGAGCGAAAGCAATAACCAATGTCCCAGCTGGAACCACGAAGGGATCCGAGACATCTAACGATCAAGTTCCAGCGGAAGCGGCTACTGTTCCTGAAGATATAACCACTTTCTATGATAAAATGGATAAAGAGGACGAAGACGAAGAAGAGGAACAAGAATTGAAAACTGTTAGCTTCGAAGTAAATCAGGTATTTGCTTTTCGCTTTGCTTCGCGAAGCACGCGTGTAATCGCCGCGGAATAATAATGACAATGTGATTGCAGGAAAAAATCGAAGTGATTCAAAAGAGGTGCATAGAATTAGAGCATCCGTTGTTGGCAGAATACGACTTTCGCCACGACAGTGTAAATCCAGATATAAAGTAAGATCGATATTACTATAATACTATGCGTTTTAAATAAGAAAATACCATAACGCAGGGAATGTACTGTGTTTTAGTATCGATTTAAAACCGTCGGCGGTGTTGCGGCCTTACCAGGAGAAAAGTTTAAGAAAGATGTTTGGAAATGGGCGCGCTAGATCGGGCGTTATAGTTCTACCTTGCGGTAAGTAATGATTTTATTACCCAAAGCGTATCGAATGACAATTTATTTTGATTCTTCTGCTGCCCACAGGTGCTGGTAAAAGTTTAGTTGGCGTGACAGCTTGTTGCACGGTACGGAAGCGCGCGTTAGTGTTATGCAACTCAGGAGTGTCGGTGGAACAGTGGAAGCAGCAATTTAAGATGTGGTCAACCGCGGACGATTCGATGATCTGCAGATTCACCAGCGAGGCGAAAGACAAACCTATGGGTTGCGGGATTTTAGTCACCACCTATTCCATGATCACGCACACGCAGAAACGGTCGTGGGAAGCCGAACAGACTATGCGATGGCTTCAGGAACAGGAATGGGGAATCATGGTGTTGGATGGTAATCTATTTTAGCAACGAGTTATCGATTAAAGGGTTCAGTTGATGCTTGTCGTGTTTCCAGAGGTGCACACGATCCCCGCGAAAATGTTTAGAAGGGTCTTAACCATCGTTCAGTCCCATTGCAAGCTGGGTTTGACCGCGACGTTGTTGCGAGAGGACGACAAAATCGCCGATCTGAATTTCCTGATTGGACCCAAATTGTACGAAGCCAATTGGCTGGAATTGCAGAAAAGGGGCTTCATTGCTAGGGTACAGTGCGCCGAGGTTTGGTGCCCTATGACGCCAGAATTTTACAGGGAATATCTTGGTTGCAAAATGAGCAAGAAGTTGGTAAGTATTACTTGCACATTAAGAGGACTAGTAGAAAAATTGATTTTTTGGTAGCGCGCCATCATTGTTTGTGCGCTACTAAAATCCAGTGCCTTCTTAATTTTTTTATGATAATCTCGAATTTTTACGGACCATCTTCTACTTGCAGCTGCTCTACGTAATGAATCCTAATAAATTTCGTTGCTGCCAATATTTGATACGATATCACGAAAGGCGTGGCGACAAAACCATAGTTTTCTCCGATAACGTTTTCGCTTTGAAGCACTACGCTATTAAAATGAATAAGCCGTACATCTACGGGCCTACTAGTCAAGTGAGTACATAACTTTCTACTCATAATAACAAGTACACTATACAATCCTAATTTTAGAGCGAGCGAATACAAATCTTGCAAAACTTCAAATTCAATTCCAAAGTGAACACGATCTTCGTGAGCAAAGTGGCGGATACGTCTTTCGATTTGCCGGAGGCTAATGTATTGATTCAAATATCCTCGCACGGTGGTTCACGGCGACAGGAAGCGCAGCGTCTTGGACGTATTCTACGAGCTAAAAAAGGTAGACACTTTGAGAACCTATGCTACCTCGAGTAATTCAAATTTGAAAATTCCAGAGACTGAAATTAATGCTTATTTACAGGGGCCATTGCAGAGGAGTATAATGCGTTTTTCTACACATTGGTGTCGCAAGACACGATGGAGATGAATTACTCAAGAAAACGCCAGCGGTTCCTCGTAAATCAGGGATACGCTTACAAAGTTATTACAAAGCTTGCAGGGATGGACGAAGTATGTATAACGAGTTAGAAATCTACGAAAAAATGGTGTAAAACTATTCTAAATCCTGTTCTGTTAATTTGTGAAATAGGAGCCAGATTTGATGTACTCGTCTCGAGAGGAGCAGGGTCATTTGTTGCAACAAGTTCTGTCTGCCAGTGATATGGACGCGGATGAAGAGAGAATTCCTGGAGAGGGGCCAAGACCAGTAAGTTCTATATCGAGAATAAACTACTGCGGAAAAATTGTTTCTTTTTTCTTCACCCTACATTCTGCTCGAATTATTATTTCAGATCATACGCAAGGTCGGCAACATGACATCGATGTCTGGCGCGGACGATGCAGTTTATTACGAATACAGGAAAGCCCCCGGCTCGTCTACAGCCAATAAGCATCCTTTGTTCAAGAAATTTAGAGCGTAGAGAGTTCCTACCACATGTGTGTATATAATTCTTTCCGTAGCTTAATTGAGAAGTAATTTTTTATATTGTAAACGCAACGTCGTCGATCGGTATCTAGATTTAATTACAGAATTTTTTAATATATAAATGGCATGCGTTTAAAATTTCGGGTTCTATACTTTCCCTCTGATGTCGTCATTAAAAACTTATTTCCAGACCATTCACACCGAAAGCGACAATCAATAATCCGCGCGTTCTACGTTCACGTACTCCGTGCCTCATAGCTCTCGGTAAACCCGACACGATTTACGAGGCAGTAATGCAATTTACGCAAATGTAAACTCGCTTGTCGGTCGACTCTCGATAATGCGATCAAGATTATCCCCGATAAATTTGTTAGTTCAAAGCGATACAGCGATAAGTACGCGCGCCTAGACTGAACTATGCACTCATTATTTACACAATGGAAGCACCTTGAACGAGCCCGAAATTGTTTCGCATCGAGCAAATTTGCCAAGTGCCCGAATGATTAATCAGTACAAAAATACCGTGAACGAATAAGTGCGAAATCGTCGAGCTATCGGTTTCCCCGTTCGTTTACTCAGCACACTGATACAGTGCGTAAACATCGCTGAAACGATCAGTCTACCAACATTAACTCCGTTCCCATTTCGCAAGTCGAGCTCCGTACAAAGTGTGAATAGCGATGGGGGGAACAGATAACTGTCTCGCGCTGCGTATTTCAGATAATGGGAGGCCTAGTTTCCCTGTATATCAGGTGACAGATTTTTTCACCGATTAGAATACGAAGCGAAACGGAAAGTGGGAAGCGGCGTTTTAAATCTGCACTCTCCCTTTTCATAAAAGCAGCGCGACGCGCGCGCCTCGCGCTAATTATCCGCGGCGACCGATGTGGCGTTCGTGTGGACCAGAGGTCGCTGTTGATTCGCGCGTCGCGAGCCAATGCACGGCTGCGCTCGCCTGCGGACGGACGCATTTCTTGCCCGCGCTTCTGTGTGTTCGTTTGTAGCGAATCATCGGTAGCCGGTGAATGTAGTCGCGAGTTGTCCGTACGTGAAACCGCCGGCTGTCACATGCAGCCAGTTATCCCCGTTCGACGCTCGGCGGTGTGTAGCATCGCGCAAGAAACGTGCTCGCGTTCCGTTCGCCCTCGTCCACAGTTTCCTCCCTTCGCGATCGACCATTTTTCCCAACCGGGGAGGCGTCGTTTCGCAGCTATCGCCTGGCCGACGGGAGCGCGGCCTTCGATATGACATGCATCGACACGCGACGCCAGTGCCGTAGCCGCGGCCGAAGCAGAACGAGGCGAGTCCGCGTAGGCGTATCGTCGTTATGAAAGGAGAAGAAGCATCGTCCTGTTCGCCAACATCCAGCCAACGTCAGATCACAAAGAACATTAGCAACGTCCCAATAGGGAGAGCAAAGCCAGGCCATAACCTCTGATGAAGAAAGCATTTATTCCCAAGAGAGGACAAGAGGCGTCGAGGGGAGAGAAGCAACGAGCGGCGAGATTCGCCGCGTAGAGGGGCGAAAGTTCAATGCATCGGTGAAAATCGGGGGAGGAATCAGCGTTTCCCTCGGGTGGCTGCGTCGCTAGACAGAGAAGAGGAGGGTGCATATATGTCAGTGATCGGCGAGCAGAGGCGATCCTTGTCTGTTGGCGTTGGAAGTTGGCTGGTCTTACGAGAGGGAGCGAGAAGAAAGAAGCTAGCTCTCTGTAGGAGAGACGAGTGGCGAGTGGCCCGAGCAAAGGCCGTGGACGGCCAGGCCTAACCTCGACGGGGGGGAAGTTAGCGCGTGAATGTGTTGGAAGCGGTGGCCGCGACTCCGTCGTCGTCGTCGTCGTTGCGATCGCCGCGAGAACGGTGCTACGCCGTGGAAATCGCCGAGGAAACGTTGCACCGATGGCCCGCGGCCGGATGCCAGGGCGGTTGTGATCGCGGCGCGACGGGAACGTCCGGGATGCCTCGGACGGGTATCGTATTCGCCGCGGGGCTGGTTGGCGCGTTTCGAGATCGCCCCTCGGATCGATAATTGTGCGAAAAGGATCGAAGAATAATCGGTCGCGACGGCACGGTGAGAGAGCAGAGGTGTCCCAACCTCCCCCCCCCCTTCCCCCCTGCCCTGTCCGCCTCTCACCGGCTCCCCGCCCCCCCGCCGCACTCCCTCCTGCCCATCCCCCACCCCACACAGCCCTTGTCGGAGGTTAGTCCTCCGCGACACACGAGGATCCTCGCTCGAAGATGAACTCCATGATATATACCCTGTACGGGTTCGCGGTAGTCTTCATAATATGCTGGACCGTGATGTGGATCGTGCATGTGCTAGCCCTGATCAGTGGTCGTTGGAAGCTGCACCGTAAAGTCGCCCAAGTACCAACCTACGAGGTACCGTTGCCCGGCGTGTCGATTATTAAGCCCCTGATGGGCGTCGATCCGAATCTGTTCGGGAACCTCGAGACATTCTTCGCGATAGAGTATCCCCGGTACGAGCTGCTTTTCTGCGTGGAGGACGATTCGGATCCGGTGCTAATGCTCGTCCGTAAACTGATGGAGAAGTATCCGGGGGTGGACGCGAGGCTTTTCATCGGCGGCCGTAACGTGGGCGTGAATCCGAAGATCAACAATATGCAGCCGGCGTACGAGGCGGCCAAGCACGAGCTAGTGTTGATCAGTGACAGTGGTATTAAGATGAAGGAGGACACGCTACTGGACATGGTGAACTACATGACCGACAACGTGGCGCTGGTGCATCAGATGCCGTTCACGTGCGATCGGGAGGGTTTCGCCGCTGCTTACGAGAAGATATTCTTCGGCACCGTACAGTCGCGGATGTATCTCGCTGCCGATCTACTCAGGATAAATTGTCACACCGGCATGTCCGCGTTGCTGAGGAGGGCGCCCCTCGACGAAGTTGGGGGATTGAAGACGTTCGGCGTTTACCTAGCCGAGGACTTTTTCTACGCGAAGTCGCTGACCGACCGAGGCTGGCGAATCACAGTCTCCTCGCAGCCGGCGTTGCAGAACAGCGGCCACTGCGAGCTGCATTCCTTCCAGGCCCGGCTGCGAAGGTGGGCGAAACTACGGGTGGCCATGCTGCCCACAACGATAGTCCTGGAACCGTTGAGCGAGTGCTTAGTGTTAGGTGCCTGTGCTTCCTGGGCGGCGAGCGTGCTCTTTGAATGGGACTCCCTTGTTTTCTACTTGGTACACATACTGTTGTGGTTCATGCTCGATTGGACGCTGCTGTGCGTCGTGCAAAACGGCCCGTTGCCGTTCAACAAATTAGAGTTCGTGTGCGGATGGTTGCTCAGCGAGATCACCAGGCCCTATCTATTCCTCCAGGCGGTTCTAGATCCTCTGATACAGTGGCGGTCGCGCGTTTACAAGCTCAGATGGGGCGGCGTCGCGGAAGAGGTTAAGGCGAAAGTCAAATACTAAACGGGACGTGAAGGAACCTTATTCTTCCTTTTTCCTCGGTATCGTGTCCTTTCTTTAACTTCTCTACTATCATTTTCTCTATTCTCTCTCTCTCTCTCTTTTTCGTTCTCTTTCGATGCTACCTGCACGTCCAGCCGCGTCGATTAGTGTGCATACAATACCGCGTGCGGTGAACGCTTATCGGCGTTCACTGACCATTTCCGCACGCAGTTTTCGTTTTCGCTGAGCGTTCGAGTGTTAGTATCGAAAGAGGTACGTTCAACGCATTATGAAAGTGAATGTGTTCGGTACCATTGCGTGAACGGAGTGGGACGCTGTTATACTTCTGTTACTGGTGACGTACTTTATATAAATTAATAACGGGGATGATCCATAATGTGTTGTGATTAATGCGATCAGACTCGCGACGCGTTGCCGCTGAATCAAAGAAACATTTCCCCGCGTAAATTATTCCTGCTGGGTGGATACGTGAAATTCGTGGCTGCGACGCGTAAATTCGAACGTCTGATCGGATTAGTCGCTGTCAACATTCACTAGACACCGTGCAACAGGGTGAAGGTTATAATTTTTTTATTTTTTTTTTTTAAATAACCGATACATCGCTGTTACACGTAAGCAGTACTTATATTTTGTGTTGCGTTAGATCGCGAGAAATACACACACACTAAACAATATACGTATACACGCACGCGCCTTACGTAAATACGATGACCTTGCGCGCGCGAGCGTGATTTTCGATTATTCGGCATATTATCTCTCCATTGGCTCGCAACAACACGCTCATTACTCGTGCAATTTCATTTAGACTTAGGCGTATATCTCTCGTTTATTGATGATAGGTTATGTTAGATGGTAACGAGAAATGATCGATGTTTCTATGCCTTTCCTTCTCGAGGCGTCTCGTCTGGAACGAGAGAGACCTTCAGCCTTCTAGCCGAGTATACATACGCGCCGTGAAATATTTAAAGTGCCCTAATCGAAATGATCCCCGCGATAAAATACGATCCCAATTGTGCCGCGATCGACTCTGATAGCTCGTGCAGATTTAGCACCGCATTGTTCTCGGAATGCACGCTTAATCTTGTCGTTGCAATAAGTAGAACGACGTTACCGTCGCCTCGATTTTGTGTCCGATACACGTTCGTATTTCCTAACCTATCGTAATTAAAGTTGCTTTAACAAATTTGTCGATAGAAAATTGTAGAGAAAACTGTGAGAGTCAATGGAACGGGAATGTAATAGTGGTTGTTGATAAGATCAGGAGAAAGTTGGGTCTGTAATATACCTATACGCGGTAGCAAAATTAGGTATTTAGCACTGCACAGATGGCGCGCGCGTAGTGATTGAAAATCGCTGTATCCCGGAGTCGCGTTAATAGAGATTACTATTACAATTTCAGCTATTTCTGATTAATGTTTTTGAATCAAAGATTGGTGAATTCGACTCTGCAATCTAGCAGGAAGTCCAATGACCGACTGATAACATATCCCGTCAGCATTAGTTTGAACAAATATCGTTCCGCTATTAGGGCGATCATTTATCGGTCATTACCGCCTTCATTATTTACTCTGTCTTAAGGCTGGAACAGACACGTCCAGTAATTTAGTCTCTAATAGCGACTAAATTAGTAATTTACCATTGTTTTACTAACAAAGAAACATATCGAACCCGAAAATTCTGATTTTAATGAAACTCCGTACGATTGTAGAGCATGTCGGAGTATGTAAGAAACGATTTTTTTTCTGCGGAAAAACACTCTGAGGAGGTGAAATCAGCCCCCAAATTTTCAGCGATTTTTCGTTTTTCGCGTATAACTTTGTAACGGTGCGAGGTAGAAGAAAACCGTAAATGGACAAAATGTTCAGTGTTTGATGCCGTATAACGCGCTGCAAAAGAAATTTTTGTACGTCCAAAATTATACTCGAAAAACGAAAAATCGCTGAAATTTGGGGGCTGATTTCACCCCCTCACAGTGTTTTTCCGCAGAAAAAAATCGTTTCTTACATACGCCGACATGCTCTACAATCGTACGGAGTTTCATTAAAATCAGAATTTTCGGGTTCGATATGTTTCCTTGTAAGACTAAATTTTGGTGTTCACGCACGAAAAATTACTAAATTATTTTCTACTCGACTAAATTACTGGACGTGTCTGAACCAGCCTTAACATCAATTAAACATAGCTTTGCGTAATTGCACTCTTCTATCTCTCCCTCGACTCTCACTTGTTTATCTGCATTTTTTTCTCGTCTACATTCGCGTGCATCCTCCCCGATTAAGTTAGGGAATTTCGTTTGAATCTAGTCTATACAATTCGACGCGATGCGATGTGTTTTCACTTCCCGTATTTATTTTGCTACATTCCTTGTCCGCCGCGGAGCGTTCGGACGAAACCATCGACTCTTTGTTCCTCGTCCTTAAACGGGCGAGGACGAGTTATCGCTTGGCAACTGTTAATTGCGCCGCGCTTTAGACACTACTCGCGTGCTTCTTTTTTCCCCCCGATGAAATTGCATCGCGCGAGGAACGCGACTGGCGTTGGAAATAATTACATTTCGAGCCGCGTGATTGGAGCACGCGCGGCATAATTCTTATTCAAGGTCCTCCGCCATTATCCCATCTCTCCATATTACTCTTCTTTCGTGTGTCGTGAATTAATCGTATCGTCGGGTGACAAAAAGAACGATCGGGACTCGTTGCGAGAAAAACATGTTGACCACCTTTCTTTGCCACGTATACTGTTCTCGATTGTTTATTCATGACTTCAGTGATCACTAAGGAAAAATTCCACTGTCGCCCAAATCGCCCGCCCGGAAATCACGGGCGATTTGAGCGTAAATAGAATTCGCTCTATATTGTTAGAAGCTTTAAATTCGTGGGTTAGGTTTAGCAAACTTCAAAATTCTTTCATATTCGCGGAATAAGATGGAAGACCAATTTAATAATTAATCGAAATTAATTTATTCCGTCGAACGAACGTACGACTTAACTCTGTGTTTCTTCCGTGAATTTGTATTGCGACAGATAGAGCGGCGGGGCGGGGGAAGGTTGCCGATTCAGCGAGTTTTGTGCAGCGAGCGAAGTGGAGGCGCTTAACAACAAAAGTGAATCTAAAGCTTTTGAACCCTGACACTTTCGTCAGTCAAGTGGTCAATTAATCGTGATATTTATACTATGCTGCTCCGCCGCGTGGCCACATAACTGTTTAACACTCAAATCGTTGCCCCTGATTATTGATAGTAGCATTTAATTTGGGGCTTTCTTCGTAATGATATTGCGTGCGCACTCACTCGCAGTACAACCCCTTTCATTCACAGTAGATTCGGCGCGCGAACAATGCGTTATCCGATCGAATTGAAATCAATTGTTGGTGCTCCCCTGGCGATCGCGGGGGTCGTTTCGCGATACAATGCAAAAGGGCACCCCTTCGTTTCATTGTGATTTATCGAAAGACAAGCCGATCATTCCCATTTTTATTTCGCGCAATATTTCCGTCCCTCTCGCTCGCTGACGGTCAAAATTCCCCGAGTCACTCGCGATCGATGAGACGTTTAATCATCCACAGCGAATCCCCGTCGCTTCAATAATTGCACCGCGGATTGAAAGAAAGGGGGCGAGGGAAATTGTTTGCCTCGGTAACTCGATTTGAAAATAATATTCTGCGGTCGGGGAGGAGGCGATGAAATGTTGGATTAAAGTTAGTTGAGGGGATTTCACGAGGGTGTGTAACAATCTCGTCGAGGGAATCTCAAGGAAATTACTTGGCGATGGTCAAAGGAATTTCTCTTTGATACATCCTGCGACGTTTCTAGATGGAATTAAAATTTACTAGATCTCAGGCGGTATTTTGTTATACCCACGGCAAAGTATTTCTTATTGGGGGCGTTTTAGCGATTTAGTGCCGTCGCTGAAAATGGTCCCAGCATGGCTGTACGAATTAGACATTTAACAAGAGCGTTAAATACACGGTGTTCATTCCAGAAATTCGGTTCATTCCCCTTAATTGCTCGGTAACGCGATCCCGTAACCGCCTTCGGCCACCGTGCCATTTACGTTGCGAAGTATGATAAATAAAATGCTCTTGGGCAACGCTTCCGGGATATCTTTGGTAGAGCTTTGAGTATTAATTCTTTTTGTGGAAGAAGAATTATCGACGATACCTCTATCACACTTATATCTAACTTCACTTGTTCATAATCAGTTGACGATTGAAATGTTCACATTTACCCGGTATCGATCGGTTTACCTTGGATCGGAGCGTGTGCCCCCCATCGCGAGGCGGAAGAGCATCGATCGAACCCTGGGTCGTTATCGTGCCGCGTGTCTCCGTCAGAATATCACAACTCGAGTCTTCGAATTAAAATCACAGATTTGATGGCAATGAGCATCCTCTTTATCAATGTTTGCACCTTCATTGCCCGAGACGGTGTGCGCCACTCGAATTCGACGAATTTCTGGCATACTTCTCGTCGAGGATAATTCTCGCTGCCACGATTCTTACGTCAGGGGACGAGTAATATATTTTTTATCGTGGTCGAATAACTGATGAGCAGTCAGTGAGATATCAGCGCGAGCCAGCATTCCGCAGTGAATCACAAGTTTTTTCCGTCGCGTAGAATTTGTCCGGTGATACAATGACGCACGCCTATCTGTTAATTATTCGCCCTTTACTTTTTAGAATTATATTCGAAAATTCTGTAATCGTTTTTAAGAATGATTATTTCCTTGTATCTCCTTATAGTTAATTATAAGTGAGATGTTGAAAATCAGTTTCTGGAAACTATTTCCTTTGTTCGGTGATTCATGAAGATAAAGTAATACGGCAGGTTGATAGGCTGCCCACTGATACTGATAACTATATTTGTAGATGACTACAGAATCGATTATGCCAGTAGGTATATCGGAATAAATAAAGATAGGTTTGTAGAAGACCCTGAGTAGACAAGCGTTGACACGCTAGGCTGCGACCACTGAGGTCCTGCGTTCGAGTCCTACTGATGATATTATGAGACCCACGTACACAAGTTTTTATCGTGGCAATATTCCTTTTCCCAGTTCTTTATAATAAAAGAAATAATGCAAGACGCACGTACTCCGATACTCGACTGATACGTCCCATATAAAATTATCGGAAAAGATTACTACTACGTATTATCATTCGTAAAAATAGCCATTAAAAAGAGGAAAAAGAAATCTGGCGACGAAAAAGATTACAAATGCATGACGCACGGAGGAAAAGAGTTATATCACAAAAGATAACAATGTGAATGTTGAAATTGTCTACTTGGAGTTTTTAATAGAAAACGATATTGGAAATTTGTTTTAGCGGGTACCAGATGTGTCTCCGGCACGAACGAAATCAAATCTAGAGCTGATAATAAAATCTGACCCGATGATATTACTTCAGTCATTTAATCCATGGGCGGGTGCGTTGGCTTCTGGTAATTCGGTGCGTTTCTTTACAATATGTACACACCCAGTGGTGTGTTTGTACCGAATATCTTCGGAATGTCTCCTGACGTACCAGATTCCTCCTATCTTCCGATTAATTCGACTCTGGACTGTGTCTGAATTAACGCGATACAGCGAATAACTGCACGCATGATAAAGGTCAGTGTGAGTCATGCGGTGGGGTGGTATCAGCGATAAGAGGGGATACGAGATGATTCTTCTTCCACTGTCTGCATCATTAGCAGAATGACTAAGAGATTGAACTAGCACTCGTGATTCGCGGTATCTTTCCTGAGCCCTCGTTAGCGTTACTCTAATGTACCTAATTCGAGCTTCTTTCGATTCGAATCGATCCCCACTGGGAGCTTCGCTGACCTAGTAGCCATATTTCGATACTTTCGGTGCTGTTAACGATACGTTTCGGCGAATTCGAAATAAAAAGCCGGGGGATCGAAACGGAGGCAACTAGCATATTGTTTCGTCGGGCATAATTTATCAGTGGTGTATGTATGCGACGCCCGTCATCGAGCTATACCATACGTGTCCGCAATTATATACACGCTTGCGGACACGTTGCCAGTACGATAGACGCGGGCGAAGTAAGAACGAATCGAACCGCGAGTTCCTCGACTGTCATTACATAATTGAATGTCGTCCTCGAGCCGCAGCTCGGTTCGGCCTTACGAGCCACCTGAACGAACGCAGAAACCGGAAACGTTGGCCGCTTTCGTGAACGTAATTCGCCAGAAAATATTCGGTCGCGTGGCGTTTTACGTCCCAACAGCCGACGTTATCGAACAATCCCCGTTTCCCTACGCGGATATTCAATAGAGCAATTAACCGGTGACAGGTTCGATAAGGAATAACAAGTATATCATGACATTTGCTTTATTCTTTTCGCGATACGGCCGTTAATAAACGTCGAACTCAAGCGCCGAGCTGTTCCGGTTCACGGACGTCCGTAGCAGGTGGTTGTCAAGCCCCGATCTCCCAAGATCCTCCGAGACTTCGGTACATTCCCCATTTCGAATACCATTCCAGCCGATTGAAATTCTTCCGGTGTATCATCTTCAACGGTCTCTAGTGGCTCCCTGTTCCGCTATAACAAAGAGGCTACTGACTAAGCAAACAAACATCCGATCCACTCGGTACTCCCCGCGAGTCGTCAAAGAGACCACGCACAGTGACATATTCGTATCCTCGAGTAGACTCGCCAGCCATCGATCTCACGCATCCAAAGAATGCCCAAACGCGGCTGACCCACCGATCGAGGCGACACTCTGCGGGGAGTCGCCGAACTAACACCAAGCTTGCTCGTCGCGTAGCCTGCGCGATCTCCATTCGAGCCCATCGCTAGAGGACGTTGCCTGCGATCGAGGCGATTACGCGATACGGCAATAACGGCGATCTCGTGGCCCCGCTGATAATTTTACTATTATGATTCATTCGCGACGGTCGATTCATTCTCGCTAATGTAACCGCGACGATTGAGGCGAGGCATTGATCCCCGGCGACTCTTGTATCGGCGCAACCTCAGCCGCTTCCGCGAAGAAGCTTAGCATTATTCGCGATACCAGAGCCGCTCTCATTGTTTACCTTGTCGTCTGTTTCGCTGGCTGCCTCGGCGTTTGCGTAACGGCGAATTATTAACGAGCGAGTCTCGTCTATCATGCTTTACTTAACTGCGTGCAATTACGCGCTTAAGGACGCTGGTTAATGAGACAGGAGCGAAATAATAGGACGCCGCTGGCCAACGATGGGTATTAGCGTTCTAGTTACGGCGGGAATCTGGGCACGGTGATTGTATACGGTTTTGTACAGAGGTTATGGTAAGTTATTCTTTAGGCTGTCGTAATGCTAGCCCGTACTGTGGATCGGTGAGTCACTCTGGTATGCGGAAAGCAACGAAATTCGTAATTCGCCGCGTGTAGGTCCGGCGCCCGGTCGATGGAACTTACAGGGTGACTGTTTATTAAGGCCACGTCTTTCCGTGATGTTTCGCAATAAAGTTATATGATTATTGCCTTGGAGAGTTAGGTAGTAACGGTGACCCTAGATGTATAACAGGTGATGAGCTCGCAGATAATCGCGTGCGTGCGCGCATGGGCTAACACACACACATACACAGCGACAGAGGCGAGTATATAAGGGGAGAGAGGACTAGCTTGTTTTTTTTAATCGGTCTCCACGAATTTTACCGCGCGTCGCTAACGGTTGCATACGCACAAGGAGCCAAAACATTCGTGATCCTTCTCAGCCTTGAGCAGTTCGAGGGGCCGAGATTCGGAGAGGTGTGAGTCACTCGCATGGTGCTTCTTGGAAAATATATATTCCAGTTGTGGGAACATGTCTAAAGGCTCAAAATGGTATCACAATGAATGTGTATATTTAATTGAAAAAAATTTCACTTGTCAGCATAACGCATGAATAGTTCGTTATAATAATTTATACTGTTCGTGCATTGTTCTGATCAGAGACGACTGTTAGTTGGACTTACGCCAGTATTCTAAACGTTCTGCTCTTGTTAATTAAGTCCTAAAGAGAAATGTTCTTATTCGAGGCATTGAGAATAAAAACGGACTAACCCACATTGGGAAAAATTAATTTCTCCTATTTTATATGATTAGTAGTCTATTGGAATACATTATTGGTTTTAGCTCAATTTCGCAAAAATGTGGGTCAGTCCGTTTCTGTTCTCAATGCCCTATTTCTCAGTCAAGAATGAAATTATAACTGAATTCCTTTCCCTGAGAGCCTTTAAGACTTGAAAACCGTGATTAACTCAAATTCTCAAAATTTGGACTTACACCACTATAATTCTCAGCCCATATTTCTTCTTTCCAGTCTTTTCAAACCATGAAGCATGGCGATTTCGATCGTCAGCTTCAACACACTACTTCGTCTTACGATTATCGTTTCATTCTCATGTACCCGCGAACGCATTGGCCACCCGCTGCCGCCCCGACGCCTTATTTATTCGCGGACACGATGGTCCTGTGGAAATCTGTTCGATGCATTCGGACTGCCTCGCGAATCGAACAGATTCGAAAGAACAAAATCCCTTTCGATTCGCGGGGTCCTCCGACGTTGGCGGCTGGGCCGAAACGCTTCGACTCTCCTCTGTCCTTTCCCTTCTACTTACTCTTCTTGTAAAACGACCAGTAGTTCGTAAGCACGCCGGGGGTATACTTAAGAGTGATCTGAAACGTGGCCAAGCGGAAGCAGCTGTGATCTGCTCTTAGATAGGATTTCCGCGCCTTATGTAATATATGTCATCGCGACACGTCGCTGCGTCCACGGGCATGCATTCATTAAACCTCTAATCTGTTCGTTCTACGCGGTGGTGCGAAGGAGCAGAGTAGCTACCGCGCTGCTGGCGATTATTAGCGGCCTTCGCTAGCAAGCATTCGCATTCAATACATATCCGATTCACACTGTATCTTTTTTGTTGATCAATTATACATATGTGTATATATATACATTGTACATGTTATATAATAATTAAAATAATACTGGTATCGATGCTACTAACCGTTTCTATTAGCAACATCGATATCGTTCAATGATAATATTAAATAAGTGTATATAAGCGTGAATATCAAAAGACTTGTCCGTTGCTTTTACTCAATTTTACTTCTTCTCTTTTCTTTATGTATATATACGTGTATATATACAGTACAGGAGATATTTATTGCATCGCTCGAGTATTTAGTATTAACGCAATATACAATTAGTATTAACCTCGTTTAGTATTAGTATCCGGAAAGTACTTCTACGCGATCGTCGAGTAGAAATATACAGTGCGCGACGTGTTGGTTGAAATAAGTTGTATACCGACCGCTTTATGAATCACAGAGTTACGAAGATGCGATGGAATAAGTATTTCCAATACTGTACATAGCGGGACATTTCTTCCGCGCCACCCGGTGTATACGTAGGTACGAACCTATTAGTCTACTAGTCATTTGTCGGAGATATCGTTTGCGCATTGTAGGTTATTTCTCTCAACGAACGCGATTCGACCGTCGCCCGGCGGCGCCCAAGTCGATCCGGCATTGGCCGACGTTTCCGGAGCGTATTTTCTTGCAGTTCTCACCGCGATCTCCAAGCCGCCGCTCGAGGGTGAAATGTTCCCCTCGTCGACCAAACAACGGCGTCCCTGGCGAGAGTTAGAGGTCCCAAGGGACACGGTTCGCTCGCGACGCCCGCGCAGTTACAGTTTGCGAACAATTTATAGCCTGTTTGCAATTGAGAGCGCGCCCTAGTCGCGTAGGATTCAGACACTTAACACGTTTCCTGCCCGCGAGCGATTTCTGCCTTGTCTTCTCTGCCGGTCAGAATCCGCAGCGATTCCCTTTACCGGCCACGCACCATCGCCGCTGAGTAAGGGGCTCGCGGGGCAGCGAGCGTGTTAAGACTCGCGAGCGCGTCGATCCGCCAGCGTCTCTCAACGCGAAGCGAAAGCGCTCTCCAACCTCCGCTTCTCGAGCGGAGCTTCCAATAGCCCCGCATCGACCGCCAACCAGCCAACAGCCGAAGCATAATTTCCAATTAATCCGCGATTTAGTTGCGAACTGGCGCGCCCAGGTACCGAGCCCCGCGAGCCGTGCCAAATCGGGTCAAGGTACTCGGTTATCTAATATTTTAACGCTCGCCGTGCATCGATATCGATGGAGGATAATGGATGGCTTATAGCCATCGAGGCTATTAACGAGGGTAGTTTAGTAGAAGTTGCACGGCGCGATACAATTCCTGTGATTAATCCCCGATTTGGCAAAAGGTTTCCTCCGAGACTCGTGCTTGCTCGCCTCGATCAGCTAGCTGACTTCCAGCTTCGATCCCATTACCGTCATTGTCAATAAATCGTGTTAAAAGGATTTGAAATCGCGTTATTGCGAGCGTGGGCGCCTTGTATTATCGAGCATTCGCATGGGAAGAATCTTCCCCCTAAGCTTAACGCAACCGAAGCTGCTTTGTGCATTCTCCTCCGCGAACCGAACAGCTTTTCACTGCGGCTACGTTATTTAATATGCTCCCTTGTACGAACCGGCTATTTATCATTTATAACTGCCCCGTCGTGGGCCTAGGCGACGCACCGACTGCTTTCGATCGGCTGCTAATCGGCCGTCGGTAAATCTGGATTCCAGAAGCGTGCGGGGTGGACGAATTGGCGGCTGAACACCAATCCGAGCACGCTTGTTGGCACAAATATTACACTTCTGCTTTAAAGAGTTTACCTTCGACGCGGCTACTAGCTGTCGAATATTCCGGGATTAACGTAAGAATTATTTTTAGTTCCTTCTACGAATGCTGTGATACAAATGAATAATGTAGCCAGATTTGCCGAGCGCCCCTTTTACGCGTGCAGAACGAGCGCGCTGTGTTTGTATACAATGCAGAAAGGTGAGACGCGTCGGGCAGCCTGTCGCCGAAACAGAAACAACGTAACGCGTGCCCGTGTCAGGTTCCCTGAGTCAGATTCTGACAAGTCAGAATCGTCACGCACGGTCGAGGAAGTGAGCTTGCGTGGTTAAGATCTTTCTCCTTATCTGATCTACTTTAAACCGAGTGTGGATCGTTGATAGAAGTGCATCTAAGCTTAGACATCCGGCTACGTTACGAGAGAAGATATGCATAATCCATTTTATCTCGCTCGTCTGAATGCTCGGACTTTTACTCGATGCATACGCGAGCGCGATGAATCGAATTCGTTACGCTGCACATTTTTTACGAGGGAATGCACAAAGTGTGGTTGGCGGTTACGTCGATTAACACGTACGCGGGCCAGATGGTTCTTACTGTAATTTTTCACTTTGAACGCGCGCCGTCTCGAGCCACGGCCCGACTTATCGCTTGAAATGGAGATACGGCTTGTGCCGTAGGAGTAACGAAACTCCCGCGGGCATGTTATCGAGACACCGAAAGGGAACGCGTCCCGGTCGAACGCCAGGCGCAGCGGAGGATAGGCACATCCAGGTCGTAAACTCGTAGCGTTGAAAGTAAACACGTTCCGAGCGTGGATACAAAACATAAGTCAAGGGGTCGAAGCTACTCGAAGCTTGCTACATTAGTCGGCGGTTTAATTTACGACCACGCTATACCTTTTTTCAACTGTACTGTAGGAACCTGCGCGACGGCGCATGCTTGGAAAGAGACAGACGATACGCCAACTGTGACCATGAGGATCGACTAGGGGCGCGTGCACGTAGTCGCGTGTCCCTTGCAACGCGAATCAACTCGAAGCGTAAACGGAAATACGAAGCTCAAACGTCGGGTAACGGTCGGCTCGTGCGAACCGCGAGGGAGGGGGAGGAAAGAGCGATAAAGGGGTTGTAAAGATTCTTGTCGCTAATAGAAGCAACACTCGTTATTTATACTTAGGTCCTACGCTATTCTCAGTCAACGAAGCCACGAATTCGTTTCGTTCTCACGGCAATATGAAAGCTTTGCTCGCGCCCTGTCTGAGTTACCCGCGGCACCCCCAATATTAATTTCCAAATAAATAGTTCGTTAGAGCGCTGCTCCGCGCGTGCATAAAAACTAGAACGAAATGCTGCGTCGCTGTAGAGGCGTGATTCCGCGATATTAATTGAATTAATTGCTTCGTTTCTTTACTGCCAAATGGGAAGGGGGTCGGGGTCGCTACGATTGAATGTTGTGCGCTCTGTCGAGGGGGATCGATAGCCTGTAATATTCGATAGCAATATTGTGTATCTACCGTTCGTTGGTGGAGCCTGAAATGTGGATATAATAAGTGCGAGTTGCGCGTGAGTGATGAATGCCCGATGTGTGTGTATGTGTGTGTACGCAACGCGTGTTGAACAACACGCGATGGAAACGGAGGGACGGCGGTGTGATTTAAGAGGACTGTCCGGAAACAGGCTGTTCCGAGGATCGATCATTTTCCTCGATGCGAAATGACGGACAATCTACTACGATTTAAGATTGTACATTTGTTTCTTTTGTTTACGATATTTATGACGTCTGTACATACATCTATGTATTTATAAATTGTACTGTTTCCTTTTTTTAACAGTCAAAATGATTTTGGGAAGAATTCTCTTTTCTTTTAAGCCTCTGCCGTACGTTTACGTTTCTACACCGTAGAGAGTTTAAGTTTAAGCAACGCCGGTGCAGCGAATTGAGACTCGTCCGTGCCTAATAGAGTCGCATAGCGAGGCGCAGTTTTTATTCTGGAAAATTCGCCGCAGCGACGAAGGGAGAGAGGACAGGGTGACGAAGGGCCGAGTACTCGACACAACTTTTCACCGACTTTTCTATGAAATTAATTCACTCACTGCTGCGGTCGCACGAATCTTTTTTATTAGCGTCAATTGCCGAGGGGGTAGCGAATGAAGAGGGGATTCTCGCTCCACGCGAGAACATTGCCAATTAGAGATCGTACTAATTTAATCCAGAGCCGCGTACTTAGGCGGGGTTGTTATTAATCGTTTCGTTGTTTCTCGCGAGATGACTACTGACTATGCAGTCCGCCCCGTGTTCAAACCGTGATATATACATCATCAATTAATGCGTAACACGTTCGACAGATTTGCGTTCAACTGTACATGTTTATTAAAGTACCTGAATGGAAAACCACCAAGCCTGTGTTTTCTCTTCGATGTCAACGGGCGTGTCGGGTCTTCTCGCGTCGCGTAAACGATACTCTTTCTCCCGTTATTTCTTTCTTCTCTCTTTTGCGCCTCCGCGCAGTCTTGAGGCTACCTCGCTCGTCACTTTCTTCTCCCGCTTCTGTCCGCAAATGTACTTTCGCACGCGTAAGCCCCTGTTTTCTTTCTCTCTCGCTCTTTCCCCCGTTCTTCCTCCATCCCCACGTATCGGTAGCCTAGCGTCGAGTGGCCGTCACAATGGGCAGCTAATTCTTTTGAGGAAAACGAGGACTAGACGCCGCAAAAGGGTCGAGTGAAAGGAACAGGTCGTTACGCGGAATTCGCGGCTCGTCTCTCCGCTCTTCTCCTCGACGATCCTGCGGATCGAGAATCGTTTCGTGAGATTTCGAAGCCGGCTGAATAGATCGAAGCTCGTGACGTTACCGGCTTGTGAAATCGCGGCGGTTCGGGTGTCCGTGAACGAGGCGGAGTAGGACGTCGATCAGAAAGCGTTTCCCTTTTTATTTATTTGCTAGGCGGGCGTCCTGGTTACGCGGTGGAAACGACCGATTCGAACGCGATACGCATTGATCGGCGGACACCGCGAGAAAATGCATTACACGGCTATCGTTGCTGGTTGGGCATTGATATACCAGGTAGATTCTACGCACACCGCCGGCGACACACGCTGACCGGCGTATCGCGTTACCCGTTTCATATTTCGGTGCCAAAGAAAACAGTTGCTAAATATTTTTGCAACGTAGCAGCTGTGCGGTATTTTATGTCGACGGCTATTAATTTGAACCCTTTGCGATCTACGTCAGCATGCTTTCGTCAAGTTCAGGGCCGGCTTTTTCTATAAAGGGGCCCGGATGGGAGAAATATTTTGGGGCCCCAAAAAATTTCTGAACGGTAAAATTGCGTAATATCTTTTCACGAAAAAGGATAATATGAAGAAATAAAATAAATAAACATTGGTATATTTAAATATATGACTTCTTTATTGCCATATCATTAATACCATTAGATTATTATATTAGAAATTATATTTTAATTTGAAATTCAAGTCGGTTAATAAAATTAAATTTATTTTAATCAAATAAAAAAATTTCCTTCTCACTATATTCTCTTCTTCTTTTCTCCATTTTCTGGAGCCCGTGTGCTTTGCACGCACTACATCCTCCCCAAATTAAATAATTAAATTCTATCCCAAAATGGTACTTCCATTTTTAATTAGTATTATTACATTTCCGTGGAGGTCTGCGTTTCTGGTAATCATTAAGGGACATCTCCGCGCGGTCTCATTGGCCCATCGTGAATTTCCAGCCGATTAAATCTCCAACGAACAGGTCGCGTGACTTTTTAATTTATCGCGCGTGTATCTGCGCGGCTCTCATTGTTCCTCTTCCTCCTTTTGCGGGCAAGGTCGCGCCGAGCTATTCAAAGTAGCGTTTTACGGTCGGTCCATTCATTTCGACAAATTATTTACGTAATTCGCCGGAAAATTCGCGGCGAGCTCGGGCCAGCAAGGTCAAGGGGGTGGTATTTAAAGAAAGCGTTCTGCGATTCTTGGACGCGATACCTGCGAGGATCATTTAAACGTCGCTTTTGATACTCCTCCAGAGAACGTGGGCCTCGGCTCATTAGGAAAGCCGGTGACGAAGTTGAAGTTGAGCTGTGCCGAGGTGCCAAGAGATTCGGAGGAAAAGAAATTTGTAACGGTGCTAAGTGAGGCAACTTCCGAGAGTAGTTTCCCCTGATTTCCCTGGATTTTCCACGAGCTCGTTGAACCTAACATTAGTCGACGGAGGTAACGATTTCACGTCACATTTAACAGACGAAAGCGGAATTCATTAAGCCTTCCCCGCGATTGTTTCATTAGCGAACTAACGAAGTTCCTGGGGGACAAAAGAAGCGGCGAGAATTCCGTCATTTGAATTGGAAGCAATGACGTTGACATGATAGCTTCCTACGGCGGAAGCAAATTGAAAATGGGCAAAAAGTGGAACTTGGATGACAACGTCGTTTTATGGAAATTTAAGGAAGCCACTGTATTATTCAGTCATTTTATTCGACCTGCAAGGGGATTCGACGTGGATGGAACAAAAATGAGATAGCTCTATTAGAGAGAGAGAGAGAGAGAGTTACGTTTTGTAGAATGGCACCGTAAAGTGGGGGGATGTTGGCATATTTTTGTAACACTTTGTTATATAATGTAAAAATTAACATTTTTACGATTGCTTTAAGTATCCCATCTTCAAAAAAAAATATGATTATGTATAGGTATCCAAATACTACATTTTTTCGCGCTACTACACTCGGCTCGTTTTTAGTAAACTACTTCTTCGTTTTTCGAAAAAATGGACCCTTCAGAACATTTGCCACCTGGACAATTTTTCCTAAATCCACCACTGCCTATTACCTATAATAAAATACATAACACTTTCTGTCATAACTCTAAAGTTTTACCAATCTGAAGTTACGTTGACACTTAAATTTTTTTAGTCCGCTTTAAGTATCCTATTACGAGAATACATAAATTTTTTATCCTTCTTCTTTAATACATGTTAATTAACTGCCAATGTGAGCCAGGATCGAATTAAGATTTTTGTAGCTCGCGGTTATAAAAACTTCGAGAGCCCCATTATCTAAAAAGCGAGAGGGGGGAGTAAAAATGGTAATAAAGCACAATAAAATACATACATCTTCAAAAATTGAAGTTTACTCTAAATAAAATTGAATCATAACGAAAAAAATGATTTACAAATTAATAATATTAAAAGACAAACATCGGAAAAATATTTTAAACCAAACCACTAGCGCAATTACTAATTATTTCAAAAGGGAAGCTGTAAACAGAATTTCATTCAATTATTTTTTACATAAATGGAATTATTGATGTTACCCCGTTCTGCTAACGTCCCCCAGTTTACGGCACTAACATAATATACTCAAAGTCTAGCACCGAGTCAATTGTGCGGCCGTAAAAATGACTTAAACCATCGTCGTGGGTACATAAGCGCGTCGTGAATCATTTCGCTGTCAAAACAAGACCACATAGCAAGAACGCCACATAACATCCGCCGTGGATGAGACGAATGCGTGACGCCGACTGCCTATATAGAAGTCAGAAACAACGCTGTATGATCCCGTGGAACAGTGTATCAATGATCGATAGCAGTCTGGCCCGCTTCCCCTTTTTTTAATACCACAAATGACACAATGCCCCAGGTGCCCACGTGGGACCCCGAGATTCGTCCGACTCTCTTTCTCCACAACTTCTCTCTCTACCTCGTTACACGTGCATTGTACCTCCCGTCATCATCCACTAAATCGCTAACGAAGGGGACACTCGGAGGCGCGCCTCTTTAACCGAAACGTAACGGCCACGGTACGTCTTCAGTCACGCTAAACCGATCCCCAGAAATGAATCGCTCCTCGCCTAACAATTAGCATTCAAAAGAAGATTAAGTTGTTCAAAAAATTCCAGCTTAAAAGAAGCAAAAAATAATCATAAATAAATAGAAATAATGTTAAAAAGAATAAATTAGTAAATACTATTGAAGTATATATACGTGCAGGAAAAAATAAAGATATTTTTGCTCGTCTAGAATCGCATGTTAAACCACTGTGAATCCTTGGCGCAAAGTTTAATATTAATCGGCGCCAAAAAGGTCGAGAGACTTTCTTTTACGGCACCTCTGTGATACGCCGTGGAGAAAACAGTGGGTCATAGTATATTTCCTATCATTTATGGACTGGGCGATGGGAATCGTCCGGGCGTGTACGCAGAAGGTGAAAACCCAGATAGATATCGCGGGGCATTGATAAGCGAAGACAACGCCGCAGCGTGTTTTTCCCCGTCACGTAACTTAATTGCAACAGCATTGTAAGTTTCAGCGTGACGCGCGGGGCAATGAGTAATCTCTGGCGGAACGAAGGTGGCAGAAAAAAGGCAGGATTTCAGCGTAGCGTTAAGGACCGTGTCCGAGGAGAAAACAATATTTACTCCAGCGTGGAATTAAGCCCCGATCGAAGCAGCCGTTACGTAAGGAAGTTCGGAACCGTTGAGAGAATTCGTTATCTCTAGAGGTGCTAACGAAGAAGAGACTTCCCAGTAACGCCCTTCTATTAATCACGGCTGACCGCCGGTCAGCTTTTCAAGGGCTCGTTAATTTGGAATTTGTTCGCCACGCGCCAAGCGGTTACATATTAAAATAGCGTTTCTGGCGCCTAATGTAAAAATGTCGCAAATTTCTATTCTTGGCTCCCGTAAATATAGACGGGCAATGCTTATTTAGCAGTCTGCTTTTAAACATACACAGTGCAAGTGGATCCATTTCAGGCGGGTGCCTAATATTTAGAGATGTAAAGTAACGCAAATATGTACCCCGTTATCGACGCACGCAAATAAAGACGAAGCCGATAACGCGGCACGCGATTTCGGTTTTCCTGTATCTCTAATCCGCGTTAATAAAAAACGCATATGGAAATTGTACCAAAAGCGACGTGAAACGATTAAGATTAATCGTCGTAATTCTATGCTTCGCTAAAAATAAACAAGTCTTAAATGATACCGTTACGCTTTTAAATTCGAAGTAGCGACGGCCGTGTCGTGAATGGGATTTTTTCACTGACACGCTATTTATTCAGAGTTCGCAGAGTGCAGCGGTGTTCCTTTGAATATTATGAGTCTATTACGGTTTCTATATTTTCAGGGTTTATTTAGTCCTATACTTATAGAATTATGATTACTGAATTAAGTAATCTAATTTTGTGGAGTGATATGAAACAAATGTTCTTAGAATTTCCTAATCGCCTGCAGTACCGAGAATTTCGATTTACCCGATACGTGTTATTAGGGATTTTTCAGCACGCCAGGTGGCAGCACTTGCCGGACGTCGCATCAACTCATATATTTACTCGCGTTTAAACCAGGAAATGTAAAAAAGCAGTTATTTGTCTGTTGCACTGTCATTTGGTCGCTGGAAGAATGATTCGTTATCCCTACACGAGTACTTAATCCGTATTATCTGCAATTACAACTTGATCTATTTTTACCGGCTATCTCGATCCTTCGAATTAGCGATAAAAGAACTTTCTAGTAATTCATAAGTTATGAAGTGTCCCTTATCATGGACACTTTTATGACATGGGATCTTAAAAACCTAATCACCTCTCAAGATACTTGATTCTCATTGAACTTGGGATATCTGTCTCTCTTTTATTAAAAACACGACGAAAGAGTCCCTTTCGAGAGGCTAGGTTCGACAACCACTGCGACAAACGAAATCCGAATTTCCAATGCAGCGAAGTTCGTGCAGCGTTTAGGTTGGTGTAACGATTTCACGTCGAGCGCGCACGAACGTTTACCGCGATTACACGACAAGTTGTCAAGGGTAAAAATACTGCAGTACAGCCGCAAAACTTTCGGCGGAACTGAACGGAACCATCAACGCGCATCGGCGATGTATGTATTAGTCACGCTGTCGCTTTCAAACTGAAAGTAAAGACGTTCACCTCCGCGGTTTGTCCTTGATTTCTTCTGTTCTTCTCGTGCAAAAATCTTGCCACGAACCCTCTGCCTATCCTTGCCAATTCACCCCCTTGGTCCCCCTTTATACGCTAAAATACCTATATCCCATTATACCGATCATTTCGCCGATTTTTGCCACCCGATCTATACGCAATCTGCACATTTCTCAATATTTTTATTTCATCGTTTCACATTCTTCCTAACTCATCGATCTGTAGAATAAATAATGTTCTTCACAAGCATTCAAACTTTAAACTAATTTAAACGCATACGAACGACTTGGAAATAACTAGAAGCTACTTATCGCAATATGAAATATGGATGCTGTTAAGAAAAATAGATATTCTATGGGGTGAATTTCTTTGTGCCATAAAAAGGTCATTTTTCTTATTCATTGGATGGACTTAATATCTGCTCGTAGGATGTGTAATCAAACACGTATGCAATATCTAGTGAATCATACTGGATTCACGGCTGATAAACGTTATATATGCCTACGTTGCTATCTAGGTTAACGTTTGTGGTTTATCTGGCGCGAACAGATATCTTAAATAGATAGGAATCATAGAGCGAAAGATAGTGATAGTTGGTGGCGATATTATCGGACCTAACCTCGCTGGACGCTGAGCGAACCATAAAAGAAGTTACTTCACCGATAAGACAAAAGCGCTTCCTCGTATCTACGTTCTTTTACCGTGATCGCATGGAAATACTCATCGAGTCGAACAGATCTCCCGACACGAGATTAATCGAGTCAGGAAACAAGGTATCTGTGAAGAAAAGGTGACCATGGTTTGCCCGAGCAGCGTCCTAGCGCATCTAGCGAAATTTCTTGTGACGATCGGTTGCATGGTAACTCTTCGCGATCCCTATGGTAAAGCAAGCCCTTGGTCTTCCCGTGCCTTCCAAATTCTACTCTCGCACTCCATCCTGGGGATGCTCAGGTTCGGTAAGGAAGTACCCTTTGACGCTTGGGTATCTTGCATCTTGGTATTCGCCTAGTTGTATTGTTAAAGCGACGTTGTCTGTACAGGACCCCCTAAAAGTACGGCTTATAAATTATTGGGGGTCACGCGGAGGATTAGTTGGTATGAAACTACGGTAAAGGATATTGTACTTTCGAGCGCAGAGCTCCGAAGGTGGAAGGCTTCTTTTTAGTTAGCCTTTTGTAGCGTTTCGATTTTTGTTGGAACAGGTGAGAAATAATATCGAAACTTCAGCGCACTGGATCGAACGAGATATTCGACAGAAAAGACCCTATCGCTTTGGAGTAGATCGTAGTACGCTTATTCTGGAGCAGATTTTTATTTGGCACTAGCTTGTAGAGGTAGCTTTACTTATAAACTTCGCATTGCTTCTTTTTCGCTTTCCTGTTATGGCTTCTGTTGCTAATAATATCCATTCGCATGCAGTAATGTGAGGCAATAGTTTAGAGGAAATTAATATTCGTAGATCTTAGTGTCTTTTATTCTTATGAGTACATATACATAACACAAACATGCCTATAACATTTATCTAATCCAGTTGCATTGCCTGTTGTATTGAAACAGACAACCTCCTTATTAATCATTGTAAATTCATTTTTATGTGTTTTAACGCAAACTTTAATAGTTAGGAATTATATATAACGATAGCATAAGTATCTATGTATATTTCATATTATTTCTCGCAAGTTCCAACTGTATGTTCACTCTCGAATTAATCGCTGTTGTATTCTCTTCTCTTGCTATCAGATTCTGTTAAGTTGGTCTAGGTGAATATTCCGAAGACTTAATAATCTTGCAACACTTCACAAATCAGAAACACGTTTCCTGCTTTGTTGTTTGCGAGCAATTAAGTCACGCCGTAATACTTAGTAATGCAATAGCACCTATGTTTCACTAAGCGCTTAGAGTACTGTGCCCATTATTTGTAGCAATATTACTTCCAGGAGCACCACTTATCACACCGGCAACCAACGTAGCAAAGTACTTAAGGATCTGCTACGATTGGTACTCGAAGATTGTTGATGTTATGCCCCTGGCATTGTTTACCGCTGGTATCCTAAACGGATATGGGATTAATGAAACAGTTTGGCTCATAGTACTTTCTTTTGGCATTTTGCCAATATTTTTCCAGCTGCAATCGAAACGGAAGGAGAGCCAAGTAAGGAGGCACCAGTTGCTATTAAACATCGCTTCC
Source organism: Andrena chrysosceles (assembly GCA_963855975.1). Classification (NCBI taxonomy): domain Eukaryota; kingdom Metazoa; phylum Arthropoda; class Insecta; order Hymenoptera; family Andrenidae; genus Andrena; species Andrena chrysosceles. The sequence continues at coordinate 13,239,739 of OY979769.1, read as the reverse complement.
ACGTTACAACTGTTGATGATTACATTGGTAGGCTTGCGGAACACTAATTACAATGTTATCAGCTTAGTCGCTTCGTGCATTTTCGAACGGTTTTTCATCGACGAGTTTTGCTACTATTACGATATCCCGAGTACCGACTTGACCCAATACTCCCTGTGCTTCATAGAAATCTTCATGGTCCTGACTATAAACGAATTGTGAATAATATTTATTATAAATACAAAGTTACTGCAGTTTTACATCTTTACGAAAATAAACTGAGTTCTCCTCTGTGTACGCTCGTTAATTCAAATCTCGCGGCATTTCGCACTTGCAAGAAATTCCCTAGAAAGGATGACCGAAGAAATTCCCTACGCAACGGGGAGGATCTCATTCGAAAGTAACTAGCTCCTAATATAAGCCCCAAAGAACCGTTTAATCTTCTCGAAGCAGCAAAGAATCGCACTCTTTCGCGAACTCTTTTGAGTAACCAAAGAATCTTTGAATCTTTAATCATCGCGGAGGGAAAGTCAAAGTGGATCTAGTTCCTTTTAAGACGTCATATCCGTCAGTATTACATCTCATAACCCCCATCTGTATTCCGCGCAGATCCAATGATAATACTTAAATTCCTATAACATTCTCAGAGAGTTAATTTTCAATTGAACGTTAAAACGTCCGCCGCGATGTGTCTCTCGGCGATCAGTCCTCCCTTGGATCGTTACGTACCTTGACTTCCATCCACTCGACTCTCGAATCGGTATGATCAGACTTTTAATAGTACATTCGAGCGATATTATAAGAAATGAATTAACCATAAGTGTGGATCTTCATGAGCGCAGACACCCTGACGAACTAGGTCAGCGAAGAATCGTGTTGCGCGAGCCGTGACAATATCGTTGGATTCCTCTCGATTCCTCTGCAAGGTAGCAAATTCGGCTCACCGTCGGAACGCAGTGAATGATAATCGTTCCCGTGCACGTGACGAATCCAGCGGACCGAAAGATCAGCCAGCGCTAATAGCAGAAACCGCGCAGCTTTCGTAGCAGCTGTTACTGGAAGATGCGAGTGCGCGTCTCTGCCATATTTCGGCAGGCCAGCGAGTAAAACGTGCCGCGGGTGATCCTAGGTCCCCGTGAATCCCGAGTGCCCCAGGTGCTCGCGCACGTCCCCGAAAAGCGACCCGACATAAATCGGTCGCTTCTGTCCCCGAGACGAACTTCCAAGGTATCGGGCGTGACATGGCAGAGCGGCTCGGTTTGGGCCCCGAAATTCGGGAGCTCAAGCTGGGTCCGACCTTTACCAACAACAGGTCCACGGCTTTTCACACCCTGAAATGTTAGTACCGGGGTTAATCGATAAGTTTAGGGGATGAATCTTTTTGGGTGCTCCGCGAGCAATGTCGATTTCGAGAGTTTTTAATTCCCTTGACATACGAAACGTTATTGCTAGTGGATATTATGGCACGTAGATGTAATTGACGTAGTTTGGTCGAATGTGGGAGATGCCAGTGGTTGACTCACTTAGCTGGCGTTTGTTTCATACTTGCTATAGATAGGATAGCGCATAGCTTTTAGTGTAATAGGCAGGTGTACACCTTAATGTTGCTTCCTTAATTGCAGATGATTTCAAGCCAGCGAGCGTGGACGTTTCCAAAGTGGCGAGGGTCGATGTTGGCGCTAATAATACAATGACAGTTACTGTACCACACTTGGATGGCGCTGGGATCCCTCATACGGTGTTTAAAGGCTCTCAGAGACCTCACCATAAGGAGTGTGTTTTGATAATAGATAGAGTGACCGGGGAAATCACTTTGGAAAAGCTGACAGCGAACATACAAGTTAAAAAGACTCGGTACAGCTATGATACATTTGTTCTTATGTATTACATTCTGACGTGCATTGGGAAAAGTACCGCGTTTCGTTTTTCGACTGTATTTCCGAAAAACCCCATGCTCTAAATTAGCTGAAATTTTGGAAATAGTTTCATTTTGCTTAGAAATAATTTTTACGAGAAGCATTTTTGGCGATTCGAATTTTTTTTATCATTTAAGTGTCACTTCCTATGTTACCGACACGTTGAAGCCACAGAACCTGCTGTTTTCAATTGTTTTTAAAAGGTACAACGCATTCCACTTTTCAACTTGTTGTAGCAAACTGATGCGAGCTCTGTAATTATTTGTTTTAAAAGTTTTGACCATTATACATTATACTATATTGTGTCGATAAGGTAGGGAGTGACATAAAAATGATAAAAAATTGAAATTACCAGAAATCCTTCTCGCAAACATTATTTCTATGCAAAATGAAACTGTTTCCAAAATTTCAGGCAATTTGGAGCATGGGGTTTTTTCGGAAACCCTGTTTTTTTTTGTAAAACGAAAAAATGGAGCATTACTACATTTTCTAACGCACGGGATTTAATCGCGACACTGTCGGTTCATGCATTACTGATATATATCTTATGATTTTCCAGAACAGAATCAAAGCCTCAATCACATTTAACTGTTCCTGGGGGGAATAGCAGCAATAGACCTATAACTCCTGTGGAAACCAGGAGAAGTCCTACGCATGGCAGGGCGACTGGTAGAACGAAAGTGACGAGCGGAAAGAAAAGAGAACCCAGCGTTCAGTTACACCCGAAACAGTACAGTCCCCTCCGAGTTTCTCCTTACCACGGCAAGAGTCCGCCTTCTATATCAGTCAATAGGTATTTAAGTATTCTTTAACATTAAGGGTACAGTCGGATTTAGTAAGCGCGCGTTATTTTAATGATCGCGAAGAGAAGTATGATATGGAGAGTCGGAATGCATTGGAAATAGTTAACGTTACTGTTATATGTTAAGATCTTTTTCTAAACGTACTAAAAACACACAGAACTTTAGTTCACCAGTGCAACCTTCAATGGCACCATCGACTTTGGCTAGTTTACCTATGATCGGCCTCGATAACGACGACTGCCCTTTACCGCCGTCTGCACCGTTCCCAGCGATCAACAATTCCTCCGCTCCTCCGAAATCGTCTCCCGCAGTAAATGCTCAACCGGCTGCGAAACCCGTGACCATGGACAGCGACCAAGGAGCCCTGAGCGATTCTACTTCAAGTAGTTCGAGCTCGGATAGTTCGGACAGCGATTCCGACACTGGATATGCTTCAGTGCTGCCGAAAACTAATGGTACATCTTTGGGATATCTCCTATTTCTCTTAGCCCCTCCTTTCAGTATATTTTAATACTGCTGAATTCTTTTTTAGGACACTTAAACAGCACAGCTTCGTCCCCTACGCTGGTGATGCCAGATAATCTGCTCACCGAAGACCTGCAATTATCAGAATCGGAATCCGACAATGATTAATGGTAACGTATATGTATACAGCTGGCAATGCTTTTCTAACTTCTCGAATGATTACGTTCCTGTTAACACAGTATTTTTCAGAGGCTATGGAAAGATCTTCGAAAGATCGTGTTGCCAAACAATTGCACGTTCTCTACTTTGGCGTATCGTTTGCGATATCGAAGGATTCAGGAAGATGCTATAGAGAAATGTTGATTTTCTTTCACGTCGCAGCGGGAAAGTCTGTGTAGCGAGAGCATGCTCTTCCACGTATTCCCGTATGTATGTATTGCAGTAAGCTACGTTATATACAAACGCAGAAACCTTTGCCTTTCGAAAGCAGTGAATATATGGAGAAAGGAATGAGCGCAGGTGGTAATGTAGCGTATGTACATTTACGTATAAGGTATTAGGGATTGTACAATTACTATTGACTAATATTTAGTGTAATTATATGATCTTTACTTTCTTACATCGAAGGTAGAAATCTTGCCAAAATCCTCTACGTACTTCCTAATGATGAAATTGCATTGATCTTTTAATCTCTAATCGATCCTTGATGTTCTCAGTGAAAATCAAAAAAGCTTCGATAATTATATGCCGCACGCGGTACATCCAATTGATTTACCCCGCGATCTCTTTGTAACACAAGGTGTCGTATGTGATGTGTATGCGAAACGATTAAACGACTGTATTACTTACAAAATATTTATTTAAATGAATTGTATAAATTTAATAAAGTATTCATTATAGTATGAATATCGTTATGTACATGCATAAAAATTATGGTATACAATATCGAATCTCGAACATTATATATTAACAGCTTATTGGCAGCAACTCCGTCTCAAGTAGCTTCAACATTTGTACCGCATAAACTACATAGTAATCTTTAACATTTGGTGGTGCCTTTCACTGCGAGCGCACTTTACGCTGGTAAATTATTTTTGTAAGTCTGGTAGTCCAAGACTAATCTGGCGAGCTGACTGCGCCGACCCAGGTAGAAGTTCTTCGATCGGACGCAGATCTTCTGGATATTATCGTTGTACGTGGCGGAGCAATTGACGTTCTTGTATTTCACTTTAAGGGCCGGCTCTATCGCGCGCAGCATGTGCACGTTACTAAAAGAGACGAACATCTCGAACAACGAGGTGACGGGTACGTCTTGCGAGAGCTTCAGGAGAGACGGAATGTCTCGGTCGGAGCGCGTTATAGGAATGCTGGCTTCGACGGTGCGTCGCACTGAAACAAACGTGCAAAAGTACTTCGCGGGAATAATTACCTAATGAAGGGCGAATTCCACTTACTCTAAGCTAGGTTTTCCCGTACGCGACTGGACGTATCGTCTAGAATTTCAAAGTCGATTTTCTCGAAAATGAAGCGCAATAACAAAAAATTTTATTCCTTTTTCTCGACTTATTTACTTATTATAAATAAAAAAGAAAGAGTAACTTTTTTTGATATCGTGCTTCATTTTCGAGAAAATCGACATTAAAATGCTTGACGGTACGTTTAGTCGTGTACAGGATTTGGGCGTAAGTGAAATTCGCCCGAAACTGTACAGAGAACCACGTACTTGCGTTGTAGTCCTTCACGTAAAAAGCGATATTATTGTAATTGTATTCATCGTATCTCCCGTGATTGCGGTTGATATCTGTGTCGACTTGCTTCGCGTCGTTTATGTGAACTATATCCGGCTGGAATTCCGCGAAAGGAATCGGGCTGAATATTTGATTCTGGCTGATGGTATTCATGCGAATCTGGAATAATGAAATATCAATTACAAAATGTCTATGCTCCTCGCGATAAATAAGAGACGTACTCTGTTTAAATAATCCAATCGAAGCTGTATCCCAGTTTCGACGAAGAGTATCAAGCTTTCGGGGGAGAATTTCCTGATGCATAAGTCTGTAATAGCAATGTTCAGCATTGGATCTAATTCGATGGAGATTACGTTGTTCGGCAGGCGTATGGAGAGCCAAGTGATTTTCAACTGGTTCTTTTTATACTTCTCCGCTAGCATCAGAGCGTACTGTTTGATATCGTAGAACACATCCCCCTTGCCTTTCGAAGTGGAGTCGAAGTTGTAGAGAAGAGCCTACGTAAGATTCGATATTAAAAGAAATGTGCAGGAAACTTTCTTAGATATAATTCAAGTACCGACCACCATGAGGAAAGTTTTATAATTCTTCTCCATGCAATCTAAAGCGTATTGCTCCAAGAAGCTTAACGCAGCTTCCTTCTTGCTCGAGTCGACGGTCAATATTATATTCACTCTCGTATTCTCCGTTACATAAGGGACTGGTAAAATCTCAACTTTACCAAGCGGCTTGCACACTTCGATTCTCTTTCTGACTTCTTTACCAGTAACTACATCGACGAACGCTAAATCCAATATGTAATCCATTCCTCGCGAGGCGTCGAACTTCTCGTAGCCGTTCAGTAATCGTTTAAATTTTAATTTCTGCTCGGAGCCAGCGATTATTTTCGAAGTTGTCACGTTGATTATCCTTTCAATGTCTTGCTTCATGTCTGTCTTTAATTCCTGCACAGTTGAGAAGTCCGTGCTGAAAAATGTATGCGTCTCGTTGAAATATGTCCACCGTAACATGTCGAAGCGTCCGGAGGCTTTGTTCCCTCGTTGGTTGCCAACGGGCCAGGAGACGTTGCCTTCCTGTGGCGGACCCAAATGTGCCATATCCACGACTGTTTTTCGAATATCAGAAATCTTTTCTTGAATTTTCATTGACTTCATCTGAAATCAGCGAACAACATTATCCGACATATCGTGGACCACTTTTAAAGCTACACTACGCGTAAAAATTAAAGGAACACTATAATTAGTAATAATAATAATTTCCCGAAAATTTTGGTCATTTTCAAATGGCTATATCTTTGCGAAAAATGGTCGCAGAAAATATTTAAAAAAACGTATTTTAACGTTTGAAATTTCTAGTTTTTGAATCAAGCACTCAAATATTTTTTTTCATCCATTATGATACTGTTTTATCAAGATGAAGCGCAGGAAACGAAGTTTCAAAATTTTTGCGTAGTTTAAATATTTTCCCCAGAGATACAGTCATTTGAAAATGACCAAAATTTTCGGGAAAGTATAGTGTTCCCTTAATTTTATCGCGGAGTGTATATATAACGAACTCACCGCTGTAAAGTAAGTATTGAATTTGTAAATAAGAAGGTGATCGTAGATTGGGTAAATCACAAGTGAGTCTGTAAAATCTTCGTTCCTGGCTAGACTCTTAAAGTCCCGTTCGAACAGAAACGTGGGTTTCAACGTGGCAAATGAGAAGCTCTGCCCTTGCACACGATTGGAGCAAGGTGTCGACGAGGAGTGAACGATGCATCGTCCGAGATTCACGTCATCCGAATCGGAATAAGCATTCCTTACGCACCAGTCCAAATTGTTCTTCAATTCCTGTATTATAGAGTTACTCAAGAGAATCCCCGAGTCTGAAAATGAATAACGAGACGTTAGATTACATCGGCTAGATTCTTTGATACGCTCAACTTATTTTACCTAAGGAACAATAACTTGGAATATCTCCGAGAACACCCATGTGAATACTCTGACTTACGCTAATCTTGGCAACAGATTCAACTAATTTTCTAGCATTGACATAGCTCACGTCTTTGATCAACAAATAGTAATCATAGTTCTCCAAGTAGTTGTCGATTATGTATTTCAGGGTGTGGAACGGTTTTAATATGCTTCTGGTATCCGTGAACCCAACTATGCCAGGGAGAGTGACGTTGGGTTTAGTTCCTTCTGGTATGGAAATAAAATAGCGTACTTTGTCCACGATGTGAGCGATCGTCTTATTAATCGCTATGTCTCTACTATGCAAATATTGCTGGCTCGTGATCACACCGACGAAAAGCTTCTCTCTGATACCGAGTTCTGTGGAATAGTATCTCGGGCGCACCAGAGTTTTCGGAACTTTCTGTGCCTGTTGTGGTTTACTGTTAATGTTTATTTTTGGCTCATACTCGTCCAAGTCTTCTGGGTCATTCGAGTAATGTATTAATTGCTCCGTTTTGCTGTCGTAATCATTTTTGTCGATTGGTATTGATATTATACTGAGACTCAGGCCAATACTCAGCCCAATTATCAAGTATATATTTGCCCAACAGTGGGACAGAAATATCTTCAGTAGTGGATTCATTCTGACGGAGTATTCAACAGTGTTTTAATACTATTTAATATTTAATATTGTTATAGCTTCTTCCTTGTTTAACTAATATGATTCTTAATTGATAATTTCCACTGTCATTTTTTGACATAAAAAATACTCTTCCGTGGCTTTCATTAACCTTTAATACAAGCTGCAAATTCACAAAATCGAACGATTCTGTTTAAAAGCTTCATTTGCTACTTGTTTGATCATTAATAAAGTCTGTGAAAATGAGAAAACTTACCTCATGTTGTAATTATTTCTATGTTAAGTATATTGAGTATTATCGAAAGAAATTCCTGCCTCCCAATTCTTAATTATTACCCTTCTGTCCATTCAAGAATCTTAAATGCTGATTAGTAAATCTATTTCCAGTTTTCAATGAGTTCTTTGTTCCTTCGTACATCCCACTGACTTCATTGATTCAAAATTTAAACATTTCCACCTCCATAGAGAAAATAATACTGTATATAATTTACAACTGCTCTTATTTCCATCCTCTTTTATAGCAGAGGTTCTCAACGCCCAAATCGCTCGTGATTTTCATTAAGCTAGGTTTTCCTGTACGCGAGAGGACGCAACGTGAAGAGTTTCAAAGTCGATTTTCTCGAAAATGAAGCGCGATATGAAAAAAAGTTACTCTTCCTTTTCGATTCATAACGAGTGAATAAGTCGAAGAAAAGGAATAAAATTTTTTGATATTGCGCTTCATTTTCGAGAAAATCGACTTTGAAATTCCCGACGTTGCGTCCAGTCGCGTACAGGAAAACTTACCTTAATGAAAATCACGGGCGATTTGGGCGTAATTGGAATTCGCCCTGCATTGCTTAATTCTTACATCAGAGTCAGATGTGTTCAAATAAAGATGGCACTTGCCATCACTTGCCATGTTTACTAGAACCACGAAAAGTGGCATGTTATCCCGAATACTTTAAGTTTAAATAATTGCCATAACAGAAGATGAATCAAAGCGTCATGTTACCATTTCCAGAATGTTAAGTCTAGTTACTACTTACGTATCGAAGTGTTTATTTAACTCGAAACGTAGAGGTTATACACCCCAAGGATAGTGTACAAATCGTAATGAACTTAAATACAATCGTATAATCTAAACAAACAGCTAGTATGAATTTACTAATAAGAACATCTTCTAACTTACTAAAGAAGGCTCCAATACCCAAAGAATGGACAATCACGCCACTACCGGTTATCAAGTATTTTCATAGAAGTCACGAAGTTTCGAACGATAAAAAGAATCTTCCAACCAAGTTTGTACATACGCCTTTCCACGAGATAGAATCGAAGGAAAAAGAGACATTTCTAGACGTTATCCGCTTATACATCAAAGACAACTCTTTACGGAGGGGACATGTGGAGTTTATTATGCTCGCTTTAAAGTACATGGACGAGTTTGGTGTGAACAAAGACTTGGAAGTGTACAAGGCTTTAATGGATATATTTCCAAAAGGGAAATTCATACCGACCAACGTCTTCCAAGTCATGATGTACTATTATCCGAAGCAGCAGGACGCAGCTCTTTCGTTGCTTCTGAAAATGGAAGAGAATCATGTGCAGCCTGATTACGAGATGCAGCAAATGATTATAAACATTTTTGGGGAAAGGGGTTACCCAATGAAAAGGTTGGGCCGCATGATATACTGGTTACCTAAATTCTCTAGGCTGAATCCTTGGCCGGTTCCTCAGCCCACACCCAAGGACCCGAAAGAACTTGCTTGCTACGCCTTGAGAAAGGTATCCAGTATAGACGCACAAGTCAAAATTACTGAATTTAGAACGGAAGATGTAGCGGACTCTATCGAAGATACATGGATCATATCGTCTATGAGCAGATCGCAGGAGGAGCTGCTCGCTGTACAGCCAACTGATAAATCTCTGTTCATAGAAGGGCCGTTTATAATTTGGGTCGCAGATCAATGTATAGATTATTTTATATTGAAGGGAGATCCGATAAAGAGAGAGGTCATTTATGATACTTTTGATGGTGAGGAAGCTGGGACTCTTTGTATTTTGTATAGGGTATATCAAAATTGGGTCCTGTATCTCCAAAAGTTATCCGATTAGACTGAAACTTTTCTTATTTTGAAGAATATACTTCTGGGTAGGGGGAAAACAAGGCAGAATTACAAAAATGACATTTTTTTTAAAATAATGATACTTGGAGTTTGAAATCACTTTTTCCTTGTATTTTTCGTTCGTTCAACGCCTTTGAAAATGATAAATTTTCAATTTTTTGTATTTTTTTCTGGTTTCCCCCTAGCTAGAAGTATATTCTTTAAAATAAAAAAAGTTTCTGTCGAATCGAATAATAACTTTCGGAGATACAGGTCCCACCGTTTTGAAAACGCTGTTTCGAGAAAAACGCGTTTAAAGTTTTCCGAGTAGCCGGTTGTTGCCCATGCATTTGCCACTACTCAAATGCCTATAACTTCGGGAATTTTACTAATTTGAACAAATTCTTTTAAACATGTATTCCTAAAAAGTTGAACATTCGAAAAAAAAATAAAAAAAATCGACTTTTAGACCGGAACCTCCCCTTAAAAAAGATGTTAACGTTTCGATAATTCTTACACCCCCATACAGTGGTCGTTACATATAATTTTTATACACCCTGTATATTGATCGCTCTGTACTTGTTAATCATTAGCTTTCGCTGTTCCCTTTCCAGATGTTTCTAAATTGCAAATCCCATTTTGGGAGAAGCTCAACATCGACATGCCTGTTACCATCCACGAGCAAGACGACGGCGTGTATTACGCGATGTGCGCCACTGGTACTTCCTCGAAAGACTCCCTGTTGTCTTGGATAAGGTGCCTGCAGAAAATGAATCCAGTTCTAGAACACATACCGATAGTTTTCAAATTGAAATCGTTAGTAGAGGAGCCATCGTACATAGAAAGTGGAGATATAGAGAATACAGAAGCACCCGAAGACATGAAAGAGTTGAAGGATAAAAATTAGTCTATACAAGTGAATAATTTAAAGGATATAAATAAAGTTGTTTTTATTATTCGATGCAGTTTCGCCTGCCCTCCAACACCGTGTCGAAGTCCTCCTTCGAAATAGAATCGGCACGATTATCCACTGTGAATATTCGATGCGAAACGATAATACGTATCAATATTCGCCAAGAGGTCCCCCGACTTCTTTTACATAATTTCAATTCGACGGACGCGCGTTTAAACACGAATACACTTACCTTTTAAACCTGTGTTACAAAATCGCATTGTACCTCCAGTGAGTAATCGTCCTGCGAACAATTGAAACCTTCTTCGGAGCGAGCGTCGCGTAATCAGGACCCTGGTTATCAAGAATCTCTAATAAAATGGATTATGGAGTTGTATGTTAGTCCGTGTTTGGAATTTGGTAATTAAAAGCTAGCGTTTTTGGAAAAATGTCTGTAAATAACTTAGCGAGAATCGGCGCGAATGCGTTCCACGTTGTGAAGTCAAAATGTAAGTGAAAAGTAAAATCGAAGCATTAATTGGCATTCAATTTTTTATTAATAAAAGCGTATACGATTCTAGGGGTAACTATTCAACGGAGATCTCTCGCGATCGATGCAATTGACCTTCTGAAAATGCCTGACTGCAAGCACGTACCTTCTACTTACGCAGTAAGATCTTTCATTCATTTACAGAGATTGCTTAAAAAGAACTCTATGCATACTTACCGGCTGAGAGCTTTCTCTACTTACGTAATCTCGTGGCTTCCGCTCGTTTGAATTCAAAGCTTCCCTGCGTTTCAGGGCGCGAATTACGAAGACGTGGCAGGAGCATACGGCTCGATCGTCTCTCCTTCCTTGAAACCATTTTACAAAGAGCCGTTGATAATACACGAAGGTCGGGGACAATGGCTGTGGGACCATCGTGGGAGGCGATATTTGGACATGTTCGGAGGCGTTGCTACTGTCTCCGTGGGTCATTCTCACCCGTGAGTGCATTAGAGAGCAAGCTCATTAACTAGCAGTAAATCGTTAACGACGATTACCTCTCGAATCAAACTAAAACATATGAAAGTGTAATTATCTCATGGTTTCCCAGAAAAATAGTGGCTGCTCTAACCGAGCAGGCATCGAAGTTAAACCACGTTTCATCCATCTACATGCAACCCCGGCTACACGAGTACGCGAGCAAGTTGCTCAGCAAGTTCTCCGGGAAGCTGAAGGTGGTCTATTTGACCAACAGCGGTTCAGAGGCGAACGAGCTGGCGTTCCTGATGGCCAGGCTGCACACGCGTAGCCACAATATAATATCCTTGAAGAACGGCTACCACGGAGCAACTTACGGGACTTCAGCGTCCACCGCAATGGGTACCTGGACGTACCCATTCGTCGCAAGGCCGCCTGGATACGTGCACGTAATGATCTACCTTCCACCAGGTCCTCCGTTGCTGCAATAGAGATATAATTACCGCTCCTCTGCTTTTAATCCAGTATTATTAATGATTCCACAGCTAACAGTCGGTCATTTTAGGCAGCTCACCCGGACGTATACGGCGGCGCGTGGGGCGGTTCGAAATGCAGAGATTCCCCTGTACAAGTCTCCAGAAGGGATTGCAACTGCGACGAGGGACAATGTATAGCGTCGGAGAGATACCTTCGTGACTTCAAGGAAGTGTTCAGTTTCAGTTTGCCCTGCACGCAGAGCGTAGCTGCGTTCGTTGCTGAAAGTATACAGGTATATACTTTGCGAATTCGTGGTATAGGCTTTATTTAGGTAACGTTGCGTGATTAACAGGGAGTCGGAGGAGCGGTGCAGTACCCCAAACACTTCCTCAAGAACGTGTACGACTATGTCCATGAGAAGGGTGGGTTGTGCATAGCGGACGAAGTTCAGACGGGCTTTGGTAGAACCGGAGAACATTATTGGGGTTTCGAGAGCCACGAGGTGGTGCCTGATATAGTGACCATGGCGAAGGGTATAGGGAACGGATTTCCTCTTGGTGCAGTCGTTACCACCAACGAAATTGCTGCCAGCTTGAACACTGCTTTACATTTCAACACGTTTGGGGGCAATCCGCTCGCTTGCGCTGTGGGGATAACGGTTCTACAAGCAAGTATATTTTTCAAATATTGCGTATTTACGGGAACGTGTAGTATTATTAAGCTATTGCTGTGACGCACTCAGAGGGGAGGCTTGGCATTAAAAATATTTTTATCCGTTCATCTCGGCTCCCCACAAGATTAAACCCTGAGTGCGCCACTGAGCTATTGAATTATTCCGTTCTTCCTACTCTAAAATTGGATAATAAAGAAATAGTTATTCTCTTAGATTATAGAGGACGAAAAGCTTCAAGAGAACGCACGCGTAGTTGGTACTCACCTGATCAATCGCTTAAGTACTTTGCTATCAGAATTTCCCGACGTCGTGGGCGACGTTAGAGGGAAGGGACTGATGATCGGAGTCGAATTAATTTCAAATTCGAAGGCACAGGGGCCTTTGGAAAGCGAACGCATGCTCGAGATATTCGAAAATATCAAGAACATGGGCGTCCTCCTTGGCAAAGGGGGATTGCATGCAAATGTAAGCCAACCGCTGTTTATAAATATTTATAAAGCTTCATTGTTTGGATATTTATAACAGCTAATGTGCATAGGTGCTAAGGGTAAAGCCACCTCTATGCGTGACGAAAGAGGATGCAGATTTCACGTTCGCGGTTATTAAAACGGCGTTGAAGAATCACAGGGAGAAATATTGCTAGCCAGGCGAGTGTAAGTGGATGCGACCCTTTTATTTGGTACAGTCAGTTACGATTTACATAATTTATATTACATTTTGTACAATGCAGTTGTCCCGTTTACCACTATTACGCTTATATTTAGCATGCAGATCGCGCGATTACAGTATTCTGTACAAGAACTAATCATTCACAATGCGAACACAGTTCTGTTCCTGGTTAACTCGGGGAGAGATTATCTTGTATTTCGTAGGCTTGGATTTCTCAAACTTCTCGAGGGCTTAGTGTGAGAAATTAAAATTCAAGAGCACAATACAATAACGGTGAAGATTACTATCCTAGCGGCGCTATTTTCTCACTACCCGAAGAAATTTCTTTGCAATCTCGACCATTATAGTTTCAGTCTTCCCGATCAAATGCGTATCGAGATTTCACCTTCACGCAGATGCAGTCAACGATTGTGTACGTTTCACGAACATAAATACTATTAACATGCTATATCTTAAGCACGCGCGCTAAAATGTTATCTACGATCACATATGCGTAAAGCGAAGCAGTAATTAAATTCGACTTCTTTCAAACTGAGATTATTACATAGAGATTATTTCCTTGAGATTACGAGAGCAAATTATCGATTGTATTTCCTCGAGGAGGAAATTAATACAATTCTGAGAGCTTTCGAAATTCAGTTACATAACTTTCTGGAAGACTTATTCATAAATATGTTATACAAAGAAAAATGCAAGAAAGAAATATAAAGCTAAGTAGTTGTTAACAACGAATATACATATTAATAAATATAAATGCAGTAAAATTGTTTTGATTGAACGAAGACATAACTTCTGGAGGCTTGTAATATTTGGAAACGACATTTGGCACAAAACATATAAACTATTGTTCCCAGAAAATGTATATAAACGCGAAACCCTATCTGCTTCAATTATTGCCTACAGGTTTCCATTACGTTATATTTAATTAAACAGTTATTCACTAATTATTGTTTGTATCACAAAATATTCAGTTCTTTTACAGTAATATTATACGTGGAGGAAATGGCTGTGCAATTGTCTAGTAATTTTTATACTAAATTATATAGCTTCGGAGAATCATTTGAAAAAGTACTAAACCCAAACTATTGTAGAAGCTAAACTGCTAAAGTACCCGTTCCTAATTTCTGGTCGAAGAAGTCTTCAATTTGAATAAATATATCGAACTAAACAATATTTTAACGCGCAAATTATATGCATACGATCGATCGATAGTAAATACATATCAAACCTTGTTTCTTTAGTCATAAACAGCATGAATAACATTGCTAGGTATGAAACATGCAGGTACCCATTGAAGAAGTAAAACTTTCGTACGAGTCCTAGGCAATTAGGGTCGTTAACACTATTTTAGAGTCCGGTAACGTGTCAAGTAGATAATGAGACGACTCTGCCATCGAGGCGAGATCAGCTTCCAATAATGCCAGCTGAAGTTCTCTTCGTGCCTTCTGTACGACATACACCATTAACGATATCCCTATTAAAATCTGTAAACAGAGCAATGGTAAATAATTTCAATAATAAAATTAAAAGGGGAAGATCGAAAGCTTACCTGAAAACAGAAGACGACGTAGCCAGTCGCTGCCGTCGATTTGTCCTCGAGAACATCTTGCATGGATCGCAAGCTACTGCCCAAATAAATATTAATGATTTGAGCGGGCAGTAAGCCCAATGCACTAGCTACGTGATACTGAATGCCACCCATGTTGCTCACCTAAACATTTGTATATATTATTGTTCTTACTGTACTTCCCCATATAAGATTCAAATTTGAAACCGAACATACCGCAAAAATAGTGTTTTGCAGGCCAAAAGGGATAGGAGTTAATCTCGCGAAGAGCACGACTTTGAAAGCTTGCGGCCCAGAGATGACTCTGAGTATCGCTCTCGCTGTGTCGTTTTGCAAAAGTGCTCCGATGGGTAATTTTGATGATAACGCGCTAAGGGTAACGTGCGCTATGGCTATTCCTAGATTAGCGGACAATACTACCATCATGATACCTCTTAATATACCGAAGAGGTAGCCGCTAGCGATAATGAGGAATAGATAGCCGATTACGATAGGGAACGAGACCACTGTGAACAGAGTGATAAATATTACAGTGACGATCCATAAGTTCTGATGCTCGATCCAATACAGCAGAATTTTTATGTAGTCTCTGCAGATGAAGACGATCGCTCCTAGAAGAGCCAAGGTGGCGATCGTCACAACGACGTAGCATATCGAATTCGAGTTTATGCAGTTGCATTGTATCAATGTGGAGTTTTTAGATGGACGAACGTCAGCTTCTACGTCCTCAATGTTAATTATATCCATGTCCAATGAATTTATCCCTCATTATGTACGAGGAAACAATCGCTTAATTGTCATCCTTCTGCTAAGACCTATTTAAAAAAAAAAGTAGATAAGATTATTTGGTTTCAAGTAGATTACAGTCCATTGAAGACAAGTCGCAGAATTTAGCTGCTGTATATAAGGCAAGATTAACATAACTTTGAGCAGATTTAATTAGAAGGTAACAGAAGCGACGTAAAGCTGCAATTGTGAGCTGTACCAGTCTATAGATTATTTGAAGTAACTTCTTTGAGTGGATTTTTTTCAAGAGCATGTATATTACAAGAACGAAGGAAGTGAATTTTAATTTATAGTAAAATAGTGCGTAGTTGTTTTAAATTGCTGTAATTAGTCGAGCGAAGGGAGGCACGCGAATATGAAGGAATGTGGAATAAAACTATTTTTACCTTATGACACTGTCATAATAAAGAATCTCGTAAACTATTGTCTTCTGTTTCTCCATCACTATTTACGATGGGAAAAGAACGTATCAATTCGTGGTCTCCATCTCGACACTGGCATGCATCTTTGCGGAAGAACGTGAAGCTTCGCAGTAAAAAAGCGCGGATCGCGTAAGCACGTTAAACAATAAGGAAAATCCGTTTATAATTCCCGTTTGCGTCAAACGGTATAGGTCGGTGTCAAAGTAGAAACATCTCACAGGTTCATCGCTAGATGGCTACGAACGATAGCCAATTCTCGCTAGTTCTAAACGCAGGCTAGATTTTAGAAACGACCAACCCATGAACACTTTCAAATATTCCTGCGGTTTGTGGGCGGGCGCGTAAAATTTGAATAATCAAATGGGTGAAATAAGAATACTCTTACATCGCTTGCGAAAAGTATAATATGATCTTTAAACGTTCACGGTTATTACCGTTAAGGAACTCGTTTTTGATGATTTTAAGGGAGAATTTTAAAAAGTTGAAAGTAAGTATAATTTAATTAATTATAGGGTATGGAATAATAAGGTAACTGAGAATTAGTTTTTGATCATTTAAGGACAAATTCCACTTACGACCAAATCGCCCACGACCGTAGGAATGTTCCGTTTTTATTAACCGACTTCAAAAAGGAGGAGGTTATGTATTCGACCCGTGTGTACTTTTTTTTATGTTTGTCCCCTCATAACTCCTCGGCATATGGACCGATTTTGATGATCTCTTTTTTATTCGAAAGAGGATGGTGCCCGGTGGTCCCATCCTACGCGGAATCAATATTGGCCCATTATTTTACCAGTTATAGTTAATAATAATAATTTATATGTTTGTCCCCTCATAATTCCTCAGCATATAGACCAATTTTGATGATCTTTTTTTTATTCGATAGAGGGCGATGCCCCGGTGGTCCCACCCTACACTAACTCAACATTGGCCCAATATTTTGCTAGTTATGGTTAATAATAATAATTTATATGTTTGTCCCCGCATAACTTCTCAGCATATGGACCGATTTTGATGATCTTTTTTTTATTTGAAAGAGGGCAATGTCCTGGTGGTCCCATCCTAAACTGCATCAACATTGGCCCAATATTTTGCCAGTTATAGTTAATAATAAAGACTATTGTCACTTAATTATTATTCGTTTATGTACGTACGCGCATATCTCCTCAGCATGTTGCGTCAATATATATAAAACTAAAAAGTTAAAAATAAAAAAATTTTAAAAAACTAAAACCGACTTAAAAAAAAGTAAAATTAAAAAATAAAAAATAATTTTTTCCCGTATTTAATCTACGACTCTCATATTTTTTAAGTCGGTGCCTCATCATTTGCACTGTGTAAATTTGGCGCAGACTTAAAGAATATGAGAGTCGTAGATTAAATACGGGAAAAAATTATTTTTTATTTTTTAGTTTTACTTTTTTTGTAATAAAATGAATATTATAAATTATATATTCCTGTTTTCGAGTCGTCATTTATATTCAAAAACCTGTATTTTCCGATAATGGCCTTTTCACAGATTTCTCTTCCATATTTAAGAAGATTTTTCATAACTTTTGAACCGAAAACCACGGGCGTTGCGGGCGATTTGAGCACAAGTGAAATTCGCCCTAAATGGGCGGAGACTTTGAATTTTGAATTGGCGCTCTAAAATTCCTCAAGGCTAATTTCCAACGAAACGCATTGAAATTCATATAAGAGTTGCGTGTCTAGAACTAGAGCACTAAAGAGCAGTGTTGGGTAAAGACACGAATTTTCGATTTTATACACGACACGTGTCATAAATGTAATAAATGTCGTAAATGTCGTAAATGTGTCGTAAATGTCGTATAGCTGAAATGAAAACAACTAACCTAAAATACATTTTTCGTATAGGTTATGAAGAAGTGCCAATTTATTAATAATTATAATTGTGATTAAAAAAGTTAAATTAAATTAAGTTACACTGACGAAAAATGGATATTGATAGGTTAGTAAAAGAGAAATGCATTGCGAAACCAAGAATTTCGATACGCCAACTAGTGACAGAAAATTGAATTACTGAGAGTAGGTCGAAATCCGTCGAAGTCCATATGATTATCAGTGTTTAAATAGAATAGATATGTTGTGACAAACGAGTATTTTTAAATTTCTTTGAACACTAAATTTTTACTTATTCGAATAATATATACTTATTCGGAATGTTTGGTGGAACCGGATCTACTTTCAATAGTTTGCCAACTTACCATCAGAGGGCTGAAATCTAAGCCACGTCTCCACTAAGTTTCCCAATATAGAATAACAAATATAATTTGTTTAAATTAAAAATTATGTTAATAGAAAGACTATTTTTATTTTAGGAAAAGAAGCAATCAATTAAAATTACAGCACCTTACTGTTCATTTTGTCCAATGGAATTGTATAATTGTTCATATTGTAGATTTAAATGTATTGTATTTAATGTTTTTCTCGATGGAACTACATAGTCCTTATTTAGTACATGCACAAAAGCTTTAAAGTGGCTTAATTCCATCACGCTGAAAGGGATATTGCGCCAAAAAAAGAAATTTGTTTACAATTTATCAATTTCATTTTTTCTGAAACAGATATTTTTATTTACATAATTTTCAATTCAAATAAATTTGATTTTTCATCGTACATTTATTTCTAATTACTTTACCTTTCACGATTCATTTTTTACTAGTTTTATCTAAACAATTACAAAACAATAATTAAGAGTATTAAGACCAAGACCTCGCTTTGGAATACTTTTTTGGGGTTATGAACGCGGCGATTATACGTAGTTTTCGACATTATTGACGTATTCTACAGTATTCTATAGTATTCGCATGCAACCAACAAGCGAGTCAGAAAGAACTATATTTTTCCAACACTTTAATTGTTGAAACCTTAAAATAATGAATATTTCTATTTACGACATTTGCGACAAATGACACGTATAAAATGGACTTAAAAACGACATATTATACATACATTTACGACACGTCGTAAATGCATTTACGACGCGGCGTAAAATACACGACCCATCACTGCTAAAGAGGTGAGTATGCGCATCCGCCATATTGGGTCCTCTGGAGAAAGAAGATTATTGAGTACCCGCCTTTTTGAGTATTGTCAAATTCGTTTTATAAACCAAATATAAACTTAAATGTAATAAAACACGCTAATAACGTGTCATGCTACCATGTATCAATATCAGCAACGCATATTTTGTTTATAAAATGAATCTGACAATACCCAAAAAGGTGGGTACTCAATAATCTTCTCTCTCCAGAGGATCCAATATGGCGGATGCGCATACTCACCTCTTTAGTGCTCTACTAGAACTGTGCACGCGTTTGTGTTCAATGATCGATGATCTCGGTAGTATTTTCAAATTTGAACGCCAAAATCGATCAACTGTCAAATAATACGCTGTATGTAATGTGGTACAATCGTCTCGTTATTTCATCAATTTAGCGATTAGGAAATCGCCGAGGATCTTACGTTAGTGGGCGTTCTTCCTCGGAGCGATTCACGTGTGCTTGTAATTGGGCGATAAACAAAGAGTTCAACAATGTTTACACCGTCGAAGCCCACAGCGGCGGATTTTATCGATATGACCGTATTAAACACTCCTCAGCCGCAAGCAACTTCGACGGTCCAAAGGAAGAACACGTAAGTTCTCTTTCCTTCCAGTTATCCCAAACATTTAGAATGGAATTTTCTGTTAGCAGATTGGAGAGTAAATTTTTTAATAAAGATGTCAGTGATGCGTTTTTTAAACGCCCTGCATCGCACAAAGCTGACGTGACACAGAGATCCGAAGACTCATCTCTCGGAATACTCGACAATATAAATTCCTGTGAGTGTTCTTTGTTCCCCTATGCAAGCCTTATCAACCCTGGTACTTCACAGTTAGCTTTTGCAGTTTTAAGCGAAATGAGCGAGATGGAGACGGAGAGACATAAAGAGAACAAATTGGAGACGGAGCGTGAACTGGCCAGGAAACTGCTTCAAAGGTGTAGCGACATAAAAGCCACAGCTGTTGTACATGGTAAACTTCTGTTTATTTTCTGTGTTTATGTGTATACAAGGATCACGGGCAATGTCATTGTTACAGACACGAACAAAGAGAATAACGTGAATATTCAAAACTTGTCTGCCAACGTACCACCTCTGACCCTTAACGATCAAGGTCACTCTATGTGTTCGAACAAGACGAACTCTCAGAATGAAAGTACTTTACAGTCGAGCGTTAATAAAACAAGCAGCGTGAGTATTATTCTCTGGAAGAAGAGATTGATCGAAGTGATTCCTTTATAGAGTTTCATTTTTAGGTCGTATTTGAGCCAAATGAGATAAGCGCTCGTTCCTCTGGGCTGAGTAGAAGCTCGGAGAAACGTTCGTCGTCGGCGTCAAGTAAGAATGCGAACGCAATAACGTTTGACACAACTACTGCTGAATTAATGGCCCAGTTTAACAACGAAGAGTTTCGCCCCGCTTCTGAAATGGTCAGTCAGATGTTAGCCGACGAGGTGTCTTGGCAGCAGAATTATTCGTACGCTCTTCCGACCGCAGCTTCCGCTGACAAGGAGTACTTGAATCTATCCTGTTTCTCGGGTATCATCGGTGAACTGGATTTGTCAGTAGAGTGAGTTTCGGAAGTTCGAAGTATTCTATGTTAGGCTCCTGACACGATTGGGTTTCAGGTCTTGTGCTGGGCGCAAGGTATCCGTCGATGAGTTTTTCAAGCGGAAATGCGGCAATTTCGGAGAACTATCGGACAACGCGATGGCGAGACCGAGCTTGGGTCTGTCTGTGAATAGTCCGAGGAAGAAGGAGCACCTCATACCGTTGGTCGATTCTACCATAATGACGGAAGGTGTGTATCGCGCGGGAGGACTCACCGTTGCGTATAAAACAGGGATTCGATTTTTCAGAATCTTCGGTTGGATCGTACATTGCCAAAGATGTTGCTCAGCAAAGTAACCCGAGCGCAACGAAAGATATGGAAGAGCAGAGTATCATGAGCTTGACCAGCATTGCTCAGGCGTTGCAGGACATCGACAACGGCACACCGCGGAGATTAGTGGATCAGCTTATAATGGCGAAGAAGAAGAAGAGGTCGGTTCAGCTGCAGGACCCGAATACGGGCAGAGATACTTACACGTTGCGGACTCAGAGTCGAAAATCGATGCCTGCCGCTCCAAGTAGGAACATCGAGACTTTTGAGAAAGATATGGGATTGCTGAATCTCTCCACAAAGTTATCCCTAGACAGTAAAATTATTAACGAAACGGTAGAGTCTAAGCGATCGATTCCTAGAATGCTATCATTCGATTCTAACGCAGGTGTAAAAGTACACTTCGAAGCAGCCCGCGAAGAGCTTAAGAAGGAAACGAACCACGGGGCCTTGACGCCTTCGTGTACTCAAGGTACGGCGGCATTAATGGAAACCGTAAATTTTAATCGCATAATGAGTATTTAGTTTAAGAACGATCGTTCATTTGTAGATTATAAGTCGTACTTGGAAGACCCTAAGATATCCCTTTCACGTTATAATAACGAAAAAAAATCGTCTCTCCACATTACAAAGATTAACACGAAACGCACTCCGGAGAAAAAGTCTGTTCATTTAGAGAGCGAAGAAATAGGGAAGAAAGAGCCGATAAAAGAGGAGAACGTTTCTTATAAAGACAAGTCAGAAAGTTTTATACAGAACCTTTCGAATTTCCAAGGAACTGAGTCTCAGTCGAATAGTATGCTACTATAATAACACAATGCTCGCTTGCTTCGTGCACATTTAGTGTTCCTGTCGTTTCTAATTATTGTGTTTTTTATAGATGTCGTTATCGGAAGAAGCACAGAGGAACTGTGCAGTTGCATTGTTGGCATGTCAAGAGAAACTGACATTGAGCTTTTGAATAAGAGCGATAGATGGGTAATATGTTCGTTGAGCATAAATCAGATTCAAGGCGACGGGCAAAACGTTCGGCTTGTGTTGCCGAAGGATGTTATTCTTATCAAACCGAACGCAGAGCAACATCCCAAGGTAACGATGCAACTAGTGTTCCTTCTCGAGAAATTTTATAATTGCTTAATTCTTATTTCTCGAGAAACTTAAGTCTAGGAAATCGCGAGCAATTTACCATAACTTTTGCATTTTTTCAATTTTTCGAGAATCCTCGAGAAATCTTAAGTACGATCTCATTTCTGATTTCTCGAGAATGAAAAAATATCGAGAAATCAGGAACGCTAGATGCAGCAGTCAAAAATTGATAGTACACTTGTTCCAGATTACGGTGACAGTGGAGAAGATGTGTAAGTCAATTATAGCAGTCCTGAACATAACTGTATCAGACATGGTAACGAGATCAGAATGGACCATGAGGCATATAATTTGCTTCAAGCCTGAGGAGTTCAACATAAACATCATAAGCCCTTCTCAAAAGAGGGAATTGGATTTCGAGTGCATTGTCGAGAACAGCATGGCGTCTCTGCCCATCACGATCAAGAATAAAAACAACGTCGACGTTCCTATCAAGCTCACCATACTACAGGTGAGGATTTTATTCAGTCTCAGTTTTGTGTATTTTTCATGTGTTTCACTTGATGCAGGATGGACCGTCAGTATTCGGCATAGAGAATTCCGGCGAGTTGCGACGCGTGATACTGAAGCCTCAAGAAACATTTGTCACGAATATTCAGTGCAGAGGTGTGTTGCCAAGAGGCAAAGAAACACGTTCTCTACAACGATACGACGGCACTTTAATGATCCAAGCGGAAAACGGCCCGGACGATGCTATAATAATCAAGGAAGTCTCTCTCGTCGGGCAAGTAGGGACTTGCAAGATACAAGTAACCGATACAGAATTGCCATTGATCGTTCCCAATAAGCAGAGCAAGCCATTAACCGTGATGAATCTCGGAAACACGCCAGTGACGATATCCGCCTCTTTTATGCAAGACCAAGAGTCCTTGAAGATCACCAAGTATTTCTCGGTGCAGCCTGAAAATTTGTGTCTGCAGCCTAATGAAACGGGTTGCTTTTTTATCGCGTACAGGCAACAGCACCAGGATGCCCCCAGAATGTGAGTGATCGCTTTGCTATAATATACAAAGTCCTCGATTCTTTCGCGTTACATCATTGTACTTGCAGGCATGCGAAGATAAAGTTAACCGTTCCGAATAACATGTACCATTATTCTATAATCGGAGAATCGAATTCATGCTTCAACGTTGAAGCGGACAACGAGAATTTCCTTCGTTGCGAAACGCCTCAGTATTTACCATCCGTTAGCTCTCCGTCATCTCCGCATAGCGTCACTTCGAATAGGTGAGTTAAAGGTTCGTCTTATTGCTGGTGTGTTTATTAAGCTTCAACCGTCGATGTTAAACGCAACAGGTCAGGAATCTCTGGACGAAATTCGCCTATCAGCACGGCGTCGGGATCGACCGTTGCTGGCGACAAAATTCCAATAAGAACGACTCACGCTGCCTTGGTGTGGAACAGCGTGAAGACAGGGAAGTCAGAGATCAAGGAGTTCACTCTTCGGAATATTAGCAACAATAAGATCAAGATCCAGGCTGTTATATCGGACAGCGACAAGAACTTTCGGGTACTCTGCTTGTAAATCATTGCGAGAGTAATCGATAATTCGAACGTATGAGAGCATTGAGAATCGTTTCAGTTTCTTCGGGAACGGCAAGCGGTGGGCACGTCCATCGTGCTGGTGTTGCAGGGCTCGGAGAGCAGAACGCTGTCCGTTGTGTTCAGCCCCCATCACTTGGGCGCAGCCACTGGGAAGATAGTGTTTAGACACTACGAGCCTAAGAGGGAGGATAACGAATCTCGCCCGTCGAAACTGGTAAATAGATGTCGAGGAGTATCGTAATCGATTTCTAATGGATTACTTGCAGGTATTCTTGTACGGCTATGGTGGCTACAGCAAGGTTGAAATCTCTGAAGCCTTCAAGGATACGAGCGGGAAGATGTGGTTGTCGCTCGGTACTTTAGACAGCGGAGGATCCTTGAGTGCCAAGATTAAGCTGCAGAACACTGGAGACTTGTATTCATATGTCAAGATAAAATTAACACCGAAAGGTTTCCTTTTAGATAAACAAACGCGTTAATGAACATTTGAATCGCTTTCTAATCTCCGAAAACGATTTCAGCTGTATATCCCACTATGGTCGCGAGTTGGCACGTAAATCCAACCGAATTACTACTAAACCCGAGAGAAATCCGGTGGGTGACTTTAAAGTTCCACCCGCGTAAACAGGATTTAGTGCTGCTGCGGAAATCGGATGTATCGCAAGTGGGAACGATACTGATCACCCATGGCGACGAACCTTCGCGTTGGCGAATTCGCAGGTGAATAATTATCGTCATATTCGAAGGTGGCCATTGAGAACTAACTTGGAATTCAATCTGCAGACTGTACAATAAAATGAAAGAATCAGGGGAACTGAGTGGGAACGATAACGAAGCGTTTAGAAACATAGTCCACCCGATATGCAAAGCCTTCCCTGGTGAACAGTTAACGTCGGACATACATACTATTCGAGATTCAGTGGTAAAGTATCGCGAACCCATCGATCGATTTCTATAAATTACTGATTTATTAATTTCTGAATTCTAACGCGCATGCAGCAAAATCTTGGGGATCTCTGTCGAGGTATTCACCAGCATGAGATACTGCTAACGATGGAAGTGTGCGCCGACGAGACTTTGTCTGTTCTTCAAGACAGCGCTGACGAGTCGCAAATGTTTTATTCCCTCTGCAGCGACAACAGCCACCTATACGAAGGGAACGGCGAGAGCTTTCTACCCTCCGAGTAAGTCATCTCTCCTGATCCCCGATAACTTTCCTCGACATTTGAGATCAACCAGGACATTTTGCAGATCACTCGTGGAGGAGAGCATGGCTCAACACGACGCAAACACCGACAATTTTACAGTCAGCCCGTCCACCGTCACATTGTCCCCGCCATCGAGAACGGAGGCAACAGTAACGATAAAGAGTTCTTGCGCTGTAGCTCAGCCGTTCGAAACCTGCTTGTCGCACACAGAATACTTGAGCGTCGTTCCTGCGGAGGGAATGATACCCACGAGAGACTTCCAGTTGAAGATACAGTGCAAGCGAAAGATCGAGCGCAGCTTCAACGCGGTGCTCGAGATCTACACGGAGAACAGCAAGCTGGATGTACAAATAAGAGTTAACATTAAGCGATTGTAAATTGATACGTTAGCGTTAAGTTTTTTACCTATATATTTATTATCTGGAATCAACTGTAGCTTCGCACTTTTCTACGAGCAATGTTTTTATTTTAATAAAGTACTTTCCAACAATCCATCTCTCCGTTAAAACTTAAGTGGGGGTCTTCTAGCAAGTAATTCTCTCAGAGGCTTGCTAGTGGAATTTATTTTAAACAACGTGTCGTGATCCGCCAGTGCCTCTATCACCTGAACCATATTCTTTACATCGTCTATGCCGCTGTGTAACGCTCCCACCATGGGAAGCTTCAGATGCAGAAGCATGTTCTTCAAGCTTCGCGGATAGTGTTGCGTTGCGTCGCAGAACGTGAGCTTCAAGTTTATCCATTTCCCGAAATACGCTGGCAGTGGTATGTTCTCCAGATTGCATTGACTAGGCAGCATCATTTTCAAGTCCCAATCACCGCATGTTACAAAAGCAGAGTTGTTTCCATCCTTCAAGTAGCTATGCTCGTCCAGCCAGCCGCAGAACTTTTCAAACACTTCTGGGAACTGCGGCTGGTTATCCACCATGTCCTGGACGATTCCGGTCAGCTGTGTGCAGAAGGGAGTAAGGTTTGGATGGACTCTTGGCTTGATATACTCGTGGAAAGTGTTCTCTATCTTCCAGGTCTTGGTGGAAACAGCTGCGCATGGGAATTCGATGATCTCTTGGGGTTCTAGCTTCTCGAGCTCCTTGCAAGTGGCTTCAAAGTCTATTACAAGCAAATAATTGAAGGGCTGCTTCACTTCGTTGGTACCTTTGTAAATTGACCTAGGATACTTCTTCAATATTCGTTGAGCCATGGCTCGTGGAGGAGCTAACGAACAATCGAGGCAGAAAAGAACGTTCTAGGTGAAGAAAGTATCTTGGATTTGTACTCTGAAATTACTAGCAAGAGAAGATTGCCAAGCCGGAAATTAAAAAAATCATGAATCTTTGTAGAGGAAATATAGATGTGTATTTACGAATTTTTTTTATTGCTTTTTTATTGTAAGTTACCAAATGATGGTGTTAATTAAGAAAAGTAACTTTTGTCCGAAAACTTTTTCTCTATTTCTCAAAGTTCGGGATAATTTTCTAAACTCCCGGCTTGGGGATCTTCGCTTTTTAGGTTAACAGATACCTAAAGTACTCACTAATTTACTTGTAAAGCAACGACAAATCTCTTAAAATTTCAAAGAAGTTGGCATAACGTGTCGGCCCGTTTCGCAATTAACATTCTTGATCCCAAACATTCATTACAGAACCTTCACAGAGTCGTAAAGTACAGTGCTCCCCGTCAACAAGAATAACAACAAAGAGCACGTGGGACATGGGCATTATCCTTCAATCTCATTCAAGCTTAGACATCCAACTCAAAATACAAAAGAAGCAGGTAATCCCAAGAAATATTATTAACAAAATTCTTAAGAATTCTTTTGCAGTCAGAAAACCTATTCAAAAATCAATAACTTCGCCGAGTTTCTTCAGTCGATTAAGCAGCGTGTCGCCCCTTTTTATCGCGTTCTGATAAGACAGTCCCCTATCACAAGTAGCGTCCGGTGCTCGTCCACGGTCACAACCTGCTGCGCTGACGGTGACGATAGCCCCAGCTACATTATCAATCTTACAGTGCAATTTACCAGTGGCGATACACCTCGCCACTTCCTGTTCGATGTAATCCTCGCTGACACCAAATTCGCTGGCCATTCTGCTCAGATTAATCGTTCTGTACGCTCCCAGCAACTGAGTGTACGCCTTCAAGCGCATTTCCCTCACATAATAACGGCGATGGCAGTGCAGCAAGGGATTAGCCTTAAGTTCCAGCTCTATCCAAGCCAGGTTTCGAAAGAACTCTTTATAATGACAGTCGTACAGAGAATAGAAATATTCTCTGTATCTGTGGGACTCGGTGAGCAGAGCTTGTTGCAGCATCCCGTTATTATGGAAAAATCGGTGGAGGTCAGAGCGTGGCAAAGAGAGCATGCCAGATAGGACAGTGTATTCAACGACATCTTTAAACGGTAACAGCTCGTAGGACTCGAACGTGGGAATGCAGTCCAACAGAAGGGACGTGGCTCCCGAGAGATTTCGCGTTGCGAGGCAATAGACAGCCTCGTACACTTTTAGTTTATTGCGAGAGCACCAGTTGCTACTCGATGCACATCCTTTCTCTATCAGTCTTGATATCTCGCCTATGATCTCCCCCATCTGTCGAAAGTTCTTTCGCACGTAGCATATTCGAAACAGACCGAAGGCAGCCTCGATCCTTATACTCGCGGAGTTAGACTCGTCCTTGAAGATCGAAGTTGCGATGTCGCTCGCGTGATCTAACTCGCCGATCTCGCATAGGAATTCTAGCTTCTCCCTCCAGTTTCTTTTTGTGGAATCTTCGAGAGCAGAATTGTCCGGGGACTCTAGTTCCTGCCAGACAACTTTGTTCGCCTGCCTCATCAGATCGAGTAGGTCGTCGTTGATCACCCAGTCGAACTCTTTGCAAGCTTCCTCGTAGTATCTGCTCATGTTCTTGCGTGTTACTGTGTCGAGGAATTCGTTCTTTAAGTTCTCGTCGTTCTGGTATTCCCATAGGCTCAGCTTGAACCGTTTCTTGGATAAGAGGATGTAGTCGGGGGTTTTTTGATACAGTTCTGAGTTACTCATCGTGGATTCGGTGGTGGGAAGTCCTTTTTAGGGGGTTACTTTTAGTATTACGGAGAAATGGGTAGTTTTTTGTGGTATTTGGGTCTTTCGTAACCTAGCTCTAGGTTTCATTGTAGGAAATGATAAAAAACAACTGTGGGTTAGAGGAATTTATTTTCCAGCGATATTCAGGGCGTGGGGATCAAGGGTGGATTCGAAGATTTAGCGCCCCCAAGCGTCTGCCGCCCTTTTCGCGAAATATTCAGGCCCGGATTAAAGGAGGGCTAGGGGGGCTGCTGCCCCTGGCCCCACTTTCCGAGGGGGCTCCGTTCTAAGCGATTAGCTCACTACCCCCCCCCCCCCGCGATATTCAACCACGGAGGGGCCTCGAAAGTTTGATATGTAGCCCCGGGCCCCAAAAATCAACCACGAGGGGGCCTCGAAGGTTTGATAGCCCCGGGCCCCAAAAATCTTAATCCGGGCCTGGAAATATTAATAGTATCTAAACAAAATTCAGTGTTTCTACTGTTGTAACAGTTTACTTCTAAATTAAAAATTAACGGAGAACTGGAATATTGTTTTAACAATCACTTTATTAAGTTTGAATTATCATTATTTGATTTATTCAAGATTCATTTCGGCTAAATTCGCCTGCCAATCGTTGCGTCGCGTTCGATTTGAAATCGAAGTGCTGCGTCTTCGCGGGGCTTTTGCAACCGATGCCGGTAGAACGCACTATTTCTAACCTAGTTTCACGCGTGCAACTAATTTTTCAAGAAAATCCCTAATTGTACGCAATGACAACGAAATCTGGAGCGTCTACAAATTTACCATGGTGAGAATCATATATCACTTACAATCGCGTCTCGAAAGTAACTATAAATCTCTGCAAAATACCAATTCGAATTTCTTCTTCTAGGGTCGAGAAGTACCGGCCCAAGAAATTAGATGACCTAATATCTCACGAGGAGATTATCAAAACTAGTGAGTATTCAGACAAGCTTGATAATTCAGCACTTATGTAACAAATATTTTCCTTCGCAGTAAATAAATTCATCAACGAAGATCAGCTTCCTCATCTTCTCTTCTATGGACCACCCGGCACTGGAAAAACCAGCACTATTCTTGCTTGTGCCCGTAAATTGTACAC
Source organism: Andrena chrysosceles (assembly GCA_963855975.1). NCBI lineage: Eukaryota > Metazoa > Arthropoda > Insecta > Hymenoptera > Andrenidae > Andrena > Andrena chrysosceles. The sequence goes on along the minus strand of OY979769.1, from coordinate 13,210,706 downwards.
ACTGCAACAGTTCAATTCGATGGTTCGGATTTTTTGTCTTTATTTCATTTAAACAAAATCTATACTATTATATAAAATTGAAGTTGCATACTTTGAAATGCGGTTTCTCAGTAAATATGAACTGTAGCCACAAGTGTGTTACATCACTTTGTTCGTCTTGACGAGAGGAAGGTTCTAACGTTTTTATTTTTTTAAATAATGATTTTTAAAAGGGGTGGTGAAAAGGGGTGAAATGTGTTTTCATGAAGTCTTCAATATCTCTTAGACCCGAAGCGAAGCGCGGGGGTATTTTGCTAGTTATACATAGATTTCATCTTGGGAATAGGTGTTCGAAATGAACGCTTCGGATGATAGAGGCATCGGTATAGTCAGAGGCCAGATTCTGAGCTTCGCGAGTACAGGCACGATGTATAGATCTGGCTTCAAGCTAATTATATTGGACGAAGCCGATGCCATGACGAACGATGCGCAGAATGCTCTCAGAAGAAGTAAGTTTCGGTTTTACGAATTCTTCCAGTGGGAAGAGCGAGTAAGAGACTTTACTAAGAGACTGTGTTTCAGTCATTGAGAAGTACACCGACAATGTGAGGTTCTGCATCATATGCAATTACCTGAGTAAAATTATCCCTGCCCTTCAATCTCGCTGCACTAAATTCAGATTCGGTCCACTATCTGCCGAGCAAATCTTGCCAAGGCTGGAGGACATTATTAAGGAAGAGAAGTAAGAATAACGCTTTCACCTAAATCCTTCGATATGTTAGTGGAACGAATGTATCTGATCTGAACTATGTAGTTTAACTGTGAGCGAGGATGGGAAGAAAGCATTGATAACGCTCAGTGGAGGAGATATGCGAAAGGTTTTAAATGTCCTTCAAAGTACGTGGCTCGCTTTTGGCTCGGTAACAGAAGCGAATGTTTACACCTGCGTGGGGCATCCTCTTCCAATCGATATTAAGAACATAGTTAATTGGTTGCTGAACGAGTCTTATGAATTATGTTACAGCAGTGTCCTTTTTACTACATAATTCTCAGTTATTACTGTGTTCTTATATGAACTTAATATATTGCTCAGAAATACAGGATATAAAGCTGAAGAAGGGCTTGCGCTGCAAGATATTTTAACAGAACTCCACTTGTTTGTGAATAGAAGTATGTAACTTATTTACGAATTGAAATTCGGGAGAATTTTCGGAGATGTTAAATGATTTCTTTGCAGTCGAGTTCCCGAATCCGATACTTATCGAGCTGGTAATAAAGCTCGCGGAAATAGAGAAGAGGATAGCCATCGGTTGCAGCGAGGCGGTGCAATTAAACGCCCTCGTTTCGGCCTTTCAAAGAGCTCGCGACATCGAGACTTCCTAGCACGCCTGGTGTTCTTGGTTTCTGATTACGGTAAGGTAACTTCGAGTTTAAAATACTACATTTTGTTACTTGGGAGGAAATAAAGGAAGGATATTTTTACAAATCGAGATCACGCGACGATCCCTTTCACGCTCCGTTCTCCGTCCGCCTTCAACCACCCTTTTTTCTATTTCGTAATGAATTACGTTCTTTCGTGAGCCGTATCAAGCTGACGGATCTTCAAAAAGAAGTTGTCAAAGTCTTGGTCACAAATCAGTGGAGCCGGCAGGAGCCCCGACGCTCGTAAATTTCTCCGTTCGTTCCCTGTAATCGCGATCATCCTTTCACGCGCGCGGGAGTTATAGAAAACTCATCCCCGAAATGATAAGTTTCCCTGGCCGCGTGCTCCGAGTGCATTCGATGCAATCACTGTGTGTCTGTACTTGGTCGTACAAGTGGAACAGCGTCTGACAGCGGTCCGACAAATACCGCCCAATCAGCACGCGATCGCTCGAGCATCGCGTCGACGAAAACATATCCAGTCTCCAGACATGCAATGCCACTATTTCTCGTGGCAGCGATGCTCAGTAACAGCCGTGCTTCAACCAGTGCTTCGCGATGTTTCCAATTCCTATATAAATCCTCGAATTGTGGAATGTACGGTCCCTGTAGAATCGATCGAAACTTTATCGACTCACAGGTACCACGTACTTCCGAACTTATGCAAAGATGGAGACACGTGCTTCCTTCAAGGGGGTCACTTTGAGAGCCACTGTCAAGGTTCGTGGGTACAGTACTTACGTTTCTCATCACGCGTTAGTAAATTCCCTTCGCAGTAACAATTGAAATAAAATCATATAGCGTTCGATAACCCGCGATTTAACCAAAGAGAAATTTCCCTGGCAAAGCTATGCAAACAGAAAGACAAATGTCATTTTTATATCAAAGTATATTTACGACAGAATCCTTTGGAAGGTGTGGAAGGTTCACCGGATGCGCGCGCATCCAGTGTACAATCGCGTTGCGTATTACCGGACACCTCATAATTCCCCACTGCGATTGTCCCGATTTCTGCTTAGCGGAGAATAAAATACTTGCAGTCGGTGATGTCTCGCGCCACTTCACGGCCATTAACGACCAGAGCAATAAAATGTTTTATCGCTTTATTTAATTGTCCCCGGACTCGAAACGTTTCGCAATTTCCATCGACGCACGGCGCTACGTCGCCACACTTCTCCATTCGGTCTCCCGTTCGAAAGAGACTGTACATTTTCAGCGTGCGGCGTAATTAGTCGGTGTAATCGACGATGGCCGGCGCTGGATTGATCGGATTAACTTGGCGGGTCGGCTGTTAATCATTCGATTAGCGTGGTTAACGAATACACGGAAAAACCGTGTGGTCTCTGCGCGCTACTCGATTTACATTGCCGGCGCGTGCTAATGTCCTGCGCTAATGTTGTAGTAGAGGAATGTATGGCAGTGGCGCGAGGCTGCTTACACGTGCCACGCGTCCCGAAAGTGAGGCGCAACCGCTAAAATCGCTCCACTACTGCTGTATCCAATCGGTGCAAGTGGAATGACCCAGCTCCAGTGGCATGCCATTACCGTCGTCTCTTTCTCTCTCGTCGCCCGCCTATGCAGTCTGTCTCGCTTCGCCAGAACTCCTCTTCGTTCCCGTACGGTAATTCTCTTTTCCCTTATTTCACCCTAATTCACTCGTCTAACCGAGTTTACCCGTTATTCGCGTATTAGGAGATTTTCCCTTTTCCGGAGTACCTGCTTCGTTGAATATCTGGAAACGAGCGTTGCGTGATTATTTTCATACCGGTTCGAGGAGGCTCCAGTGCATCGTTGCCCAGTAAAACATATTTTTTAATTAACAGCGAGTCCGCTGCAATTATTCGCACGAGTTTAACGGAACGTTTGCCAAATGAGGACTTAACGTCGACTGGAAGCTTCCCCGGGTATTGGAAGGAGTCGTATTTCCTGCAATTTTTTATTTTACACAGTGGCATTTTTTTCCTCGGTGGCGGTGCGCTCGAATATTTTCACGGGGCTGCATGACCGACCGATCGATTTATCGACGGCTGCTGGAAAAACAAGCGCGCTAGAAACGTAACGCTTGGACAGCGCGCGGGATGTAAATTGTCCCGCGAATCGATTCTGCCCTATCGCTTTTTATATTTACGCGATATTTATTTGCCGTGGTGCACGCGTGCCGCCGGGGGAGGGGGGATCGATCTGTTTTGCGCACGACGCGCCGCGCTGCCGCGGGTGGCCTGAATTGATAATTAAATAATACCCCGGCTCGATATCAAACGAAACTTTCCGGGTAATAAGAAGTTGCCGACGGGGCGCGGGCACCGACGCACGTCGATTCTCCGAGTTATTTCAGCTTGAAAACTTGGCGCAGACGTGCCCTTAACTTTCCGCCTCGAAATAACTAATTCAATTAGTATATCAGCGCCGCTAGACCCCCGGGTTAACTACATCTTTGCCGGTGTATCTAATCTTCGCGCTAACGTTAACTCAGACATTGCTAATCCCCCCTCCTCGAGCCAGCCCACAGAATCGACTCTTCTCCGCCCGATCCCGTCCCGGTGTAATTCGAGCTCTGCCCTCGTGGAGCGTAATCATTTGCCCCTTTGATTTCGCCACTATTTCGCGCTGGTCTTATCAACGACCATCCTTTCTAAGTAGGTTCACAATTATTATTATTTATTACGCGACAAGCCCAATTTACACAATAATGAATATAGTAGCATAGCGTAATAAAAAGGAGACGTATGGGGTGACCTGTTCAGTGAATGAACACCCTCCAGTGAATGAACGTTGCTCATGTAATTAGGGCTGGGACTATTCAAATATTTTACAAGTATTCGAATACTACGAATAAATTTCGAATATTTGAGTATTCGAATGTTAATATTCGAATATTTAACCCTTCGTGGTCACACGGGGTGTATTGTACCCTAAGAGCAATTTTCGATTTGAAATGTCGCACCTTTACGTCTTTCAAAGGGGATTTATCGCAAAAAAATAATAAAAAAATTTTTTTTTAAAAAATCGGTTTTTCCCACAACTACAAATTTTATCATATCAAAATTTATGTTTCTAGAAAAAGACTATTAGACCATGACTGTATAAGTATTACGAATGTACAATTATCACTAAAAAATTAAAAGATTCAAAAATACGAAAATGGTAACTCAAAAAATGACGCTGAGGTACAGTGAACCCCGTGTGACCAATGTGTGATTATAAGAAGGTGTGACCACGAAGGGTTAAGTATTCCAATATTATTCGAATATTTAAGTATTCGAAAACTGAAATATTCGAATTCTTAAATTTTCGAGTAGTAGGTTTGAATACTTGGATATTCGAATTATATTCGCCAAATAATTGAGCAACTGAAGTATTCGAATATTCGAATAAAGAAAAATATACCCCTCTTGCTTTTTGAACTCATTTAATTTGTTAACCAATAATAACTTATTTAAAATCGAAATTTAAAAATATTCCCTTTTTTAGTATGAATTTAATAAATATCAGTTTTGAAAAATAAGCGATTTTTCTCAAAAGTCAGTGGGAGCAACAGCCCCTTTTTGAATACAAATTTTAACAGACATGCAGCTTTAGTGTTTATTCACTGAACATATAACCTAAGAGTAAAAAAGAAATTTAAACATTGCACCAGCCGAAAACCCGAATCTGCCAAAATTGCCCAAAGCCTTGACACGCCCGTTTAAAGCCATCGACCGCGAGCATGACGTATATGTATATAAATGCGTGAGATTTTTATTTATCCGGTCGCAGAGGATTCCGATCGACTCACCCCTCCGTGATCTCCAGTTCGTTTCGCCCGGCAATCACGCCGCCTATATTCGACGAACCAACGTCGAAGGATTTATACCGTGCTCGAAGTCGATCGATCCCTCGCGCACCGTCGAGCCAGGGGTTTCGCGAGAATCGGCCAGCGTCGCGCGGAGCCGCTCACATTCGGCTGTTGAGCGTTTATTGGCCGGCCGCGGGAACGAAGAAAAATGCCATCGGTTTTGTAAGGTAAATTTTTTTTCAACCCCACGGCTAACCTGGCTGCCCAGGCGGCCAGCCAGCGAGCGATACATCATTTAACGGGGGCGCACAAAGCGGCCGTGTAAGCGCAGCGCGAAATCGCCGACGGTCAGGAGAGAAGGCACAAAGGGGTGGCTTGAATATCGCGGACGAGCTCGTTCACGGGAGACGCTCCCGCTCGATTAGCCCTATCTCGCTTCTCGATGCTCCAGAGATTGAAACGTTGGGGAATCGACGAGGATTTATAGTCCGGTGCCATTCTCTCTCCCTCTCTCTCTGTGTTTCGACACTCGGGGCATCGCCGATAGTAGTGGAAAGTACGGGAAACTCGGGCTTCGGAAGACTTTGGAAGGTTGTTCGAATAAGGGTGGCGGACTTTGGAGTCCCGAGAGTGGACGCGAGATAGGAATCAGTGGGTGGCGAATTTTCGGAGGCTCGATTGGGTTAATTGAGGACTTTGCAGAGGCGGGAGGCACCTCTGTGTTTACCAACTTCAAGTAAATTAGAGAAAAGTGTTTATGGAATTATTACTTTGACTTGGAATTAAAAAGAGAACACTGAATAATTAAAAAATATATATTTTTTCTTACAATAAGTCAGTGAGTTTCAATCTGTGAGTCGCGAATTGCTTTCTGCTTTCTTTTTAATATTATTAAGTTAGAATTATATTCTGAAATACATATTTTTAATGTGTTTTCTTTACCTTATTAAATTTACCTTACCTTATATGGTGCGGGAGATCGTGGGTTGTTTGAATATTATAAAAGGGCATCGCGACTCAAGACAGGTTGGGAAATATTGAAATATGTAGCAGTTATTGATATAATATATAATAGAATAAGATAAAGTACAACGTCAAAGTATATAAGGTGCGATAAAACAAAATGGAAAATAATAATATCGCAGTATAAATAATATAGTAACATAGACGTAGGAAATAAGATAAAAAGAATAAAGAGCACTGTATCAAACCTGCAAAATTAAGCAAAGATTGTACTAGGCTATAAGCCTTAATACAATAAACAATAAATAATAAATAAAAGTAGTTACTGAGTAAACAAGTATATTTTTGGCAAGTTTTTAAAATCCGGAACCCTCGTATTGCGCAAAACAGTAATACCTACGTGCAGACTTAAAATTTGTAATACCTAAATCGCTCATTTGTTATCAGCTTCGCACCAAGTGATGTAGAATTTTTTACATACATAATACATTACACGTCATAACTGAAAAACTATCAAAAATAGAGCTGCGCCCTTCTCGCTCCAAGGTCCTCAATTACAACGAGTACTCGTATTCCAAGAACACCACCCCTACAACCCTTATTCTCGCCGTTATTTTCGGCTCGGCCTTGAATTTTAATGAGCATCGCAATCGCAGGTACCAGCGTTGCTACCCGAGTTTCGTGGTCTTCGTCGAGAGGCCCGGGCCACTGTGGAAATCCCTTTACAATCGGGGTCGCTGTGTCACGCACTTGTTACGCGTCCGTAGAAGCTACTTTCGCGGTGGACACAGGGTCGTGTGCTACTTCTTCGCGAAACACTCTCGAGGTTACACCTCGCGAGCCAGTAGCCCTTATTACAAGGGCGCGTAGTGCCCCAACTTCTTCCTAAACTCTCGACCACGGAGATGGATGGGGAGCCTCCGAGAGGAACGGAGAAATCAAAGCGCCGAGCCATTATAAATCCCAAAGAAGCGTGAAATCTTTATTGATCGCTCACCCCCATGTATCGCGTAGCCTCCCCTCCCAAGCCTCCACCCTTGCGCTCCTCTTTGTCCCGACGCTTTTCGTCGCGAAAATTCCGTGAGAAACCTCCACGGCCCGCGATACCGAATCTCTGCGATATAAATTCCCTCCGTGCATTTCCTTCGATACCTACAGTACATCCTATTCCATATAAAGTGTTTAACGCGGAAAAGATTCCCTGGAGGGGGCGAGGCCTCCGCGGTGAAGCTATGCGGGCGATACACTTTTCTATCAGTTTGCTTTCCTCCTGATCCGTTTCGATCAGACTTGTTGGGGTTTTCAGGGACAATATCGGGGGGTTGGGGGGACCTCGGTTCCAGGAAGACGATCAGGCGTCTTCTGTCGCTGGTCTGGAGCGGAATCGTGGAGGCACGGCGGAATAGGTATACGCCGGTGCAGCTCGATGCTGATCGCGGAGCTTGACCTGGAGAGGGGTGGATGACGAAGGGGTGGAATCCGTTCGGAGGGGGTTGGCGTTGTCGTTAGTGCCGTAAGGCAACGCTCAAGAGCCTAGGACCACTCTCCGCTGACTGGAGCGACTGTCAGACCCAGCAGTTTCGAATTTAATGTAACGCTCCGCCAAGACTTCTCGGCAACCAAATACCTTCCACCGCTAGTTACCTGCGCGTTAACCTTTCACTTCAAACTCAAGGGGATCGTTCTTTTTAAACGATTTTATATTGGCTTCACTCTTCTGTCTGCTTGTATGTTGGTTTGTTTGGTTCAAATATTGAAAATTAATTTTAACAATTTAGTTTGTGCAAATTTATAAAAAAATACCCTCGAGGGGGTGAAAAATTGTATACTCTACAATAAACATGTATAATTGCAAATGTAAACGACTTGAAATCTGCCTATGACCACAAATTAAATCAATCCAATCAACATGAAATCACCAATGGCCACACACGGTACATCTAAAAAAGTGAATAATAAAAAATATATATAACAACAATTTTAAGTTAAACGATTTTATTTAATTTGATCAAAAATGCACTAAAAATGAAAGAATAATTTAAATAGAATCGTGGGGCGGGACATTTCATAACAGGATATGAATCAATTTTATACAGAATCAAGCGTCGAAATGAGCGATGAAGAACGATGAAATATTCTGCCCCACGATTTTATTTAAATTATTTTCTAATTTTTAGTGCGTTTTTGATCAAATTAAATAAAATCGTTTAACTGAAATTGTTTTTTATATATTTTTATCTTGGTCTTTAACGATGGCGATCAACGTTCTTCAAATCTCAATATTGCATTACTCAGTAATAACTTAAGTAATCAAGGCTTATAAGACCCCAAGTGTCTGCAACCAACAAAATTTGGCTCCTCCATCTAAAAATTTTAACCTAATGTTTTAAAATAGAATTTAATTTCAACAAAATTTGCTAATAATTAATTACAGATGAATATTATTCCACCTAAATTTACGAAAAATTTAGCTCCTCTTAGGATTATAAACAATTATTTTAAAATACAATTTTTGACAGTGAGGATTTTGTTGAACAACAAAATCCTTTTGTTTGATAAAAAATCGAGTAATTAGCACATGAGTGATATAAAAGCAATTTATACCAATTTATTACCAACTTTCCTAGAGTGTTCCAAAAAGTTTTACTTTTTTATTGATTTTAATTTCCTCATTCTACCAATTCCGCCACGCCCCTAGATCAGGCCCTGTCTCCTATTTTGTGTAACACAATTAATAATTGCCACCCACGGGCTGGCTCCGCTATCCGTGAAGACGTCTAGCCATCCGCGGAGGAGACTTTCAAGCGGGCCGGGCCTGGAAAAATCCCTGGCCACTCCATAATTGCAGCCTCGTTTGTCTCGCCTGGAATTCAGTCTCATTATGTACTTTCGGAGCGGCGCAATTCCGCATTGTCGCGGCCGGATGCCGTTGGATGCGCGTTTTGCTTGCTGGTTAGCCCCGCGGAGACTGCTAGTCTCGCCGATAAATTATGCAACGGCGGAGTTGCCGGCGGGGTATCCCTCGCGTATGAGTAAATACATCCTCGTCCAAAACCTGCCTGTCCACGTTAACGCCTGTGCATAAAACTGGCGGTTAAACAATTCCCCGAATTATTTCGCAATGGAATACTTACAATAAAAAATCGATCTCTGAAATTACATTGTGGTCCCATTCAAAGAGCACTCGCTACAGCGTTCTCCGCTCGTCGATCGCTGTTCGATAAGAGCCTGCCCCAGTGTTTTCTTTCCCGGCGCCGTGGGATTTACATAAGTAACGCTCAAAGTGCGCCAATTACTTGGCGATCGGCGGCCCGGTGGCCAGCTTTGCGGCTTGTCGTCTGACTAATTCAAGGGCCGTCCCGTCCGACCGCCTCGCAATCGATAATACACCGGTTCGCGATCGTTTAAACGACGCTTCATCAGCCGTCGTTTTGATATCGGTAATTGTTATCCCCTCGACCAGACGCGGACGATTATTCTTCTTAATTAATTAGCGGCCGCGCGGGAACAGAGGGAAGAAAGGATGGAGGGGATGGAAGGGCGCTGGTTCGCAAAGGGGATGGTGGTGGAAGAAAGCCTCGCGTCGTCCTCTCGGCGGAAATTTATGCGCGACGAGTAATACGTACTCGCCCCCTCGACAGATATCGATAGACGGGTCCCTTTTAATTATTTCCCTCCGGCCGTCCGAGCTCTAGCGCCCTTAAAATCTCTCGGGGTAGGATGGATCGGGGGCGGTGCGCGGCGCGGGGATGAATGAACGGTCCATTTATGTATGGTGTATTTGATTGCAGCCCATTCGAAGGGAAGCATTTGCGAAGGTGGCGAGAAACAAGAAGCGGAGAGCGGGTGGATGGAAGGACGGGGGGTGAAGAGGGCGGGTGGAGGGATAAGTGGGCAAGAAAGTAGGACGAGCAATGTCTTGGTTTGCTACTCGTCCGAGCAGCCTCGACTGCTCTCTTCCTCGCGTTTTTCCCTTCACCCGAGAGAGCGTAATAGCCGGTTTTCGCGTGCTCGAAATAAAATTTTCCTAATAATTCCCCAGTCCCTCCCCGCCCTTCCGCCCTCTGCTTGCACTCCGACGATACGGGCTTATCGTAGTTTCGTTGTCGTTAATCGCCACCCTCTCCCCATCCCCGGCGAGTTTCTTGAGGCGTTTAACCGTCGTGAATCCAGTCGGACGGGGATTCTCGGGATTCGGGCGCAACCGTTACGATCGCTCGATAAGAAAGTCGAAAGCGGGGCTTGTCGCGATTCCCAGATGCTTCTGATACGTTTAATTGCTAGCGGCGAGGGGTCCGAGCGCCGATTAAGCTCGCTGTTAATAAGGACGATCGGATCGAATTCCAACGATCGCCACTAGAATTCTTCGAGCTTGTATTCCAAGCGAATCAGCTTTCTAGTATTTTCACGGAAACCTTCCACATTTGGAAGCACTGTTCCCAGTTCGTTGACTCGCGGCGGGCCCGAAATACACTTTTTTTTACCCACGGAAAGTCGTATCGCTGCCAGGAAATGGACTTTGAAACATTTCGCGAAAATTAAAGAGCACCGCTTCCACCGAGCTGATTCTCAACGACTTACACTATGATCTTCCAATTCGTATCGCGTTCATCAAATGGGTCCCAAAAGTCTTGTCATTTTTTCTATACTACCGATCTCCAGCCATTGCGAGTCAAATCCTCAAAATTTCCTCAAGTTTCTCTAAATCTTAAATAGTATAAATTCAAGTTTCCCTAAATCTTAAATAGTATAAATTCAAATTTCCCTAAATCTTAAATAGTATAAATTCAAGTTTCCCTAAATCTTAAATAGTATAAATTCAAGTTTCCCTAAATCTTAAATAGTATAAATTCAAATTTCCCTAAATCTTAAATAGTACAAATTCAAGTTTCCCTAAATCTCAAATAGTACAAATTCAAGTTTCCCTAAATCTTAAATAGTACCTATAATTTCAAGTTTCCCTAAATCTTAAATAGTACAAATTCAAATTTCCCTAAATCTTAAATAGTATAAATTCAAGTTTCCCTAAATCTCTCCAAGATACCTTCCATTCCCAATACCCTGAAAAACATCCCCCTCTCGTCAGCACCCCGTCACCCGAACGGTGTGCGACGCAAAGCATAAAGCGTCTCTGTTTTCTCGGGGCAGGCTCGCCGGCAGTGGCACCGCGTCGCCTCGGCACGCCGCTGGCCGAGGGGTTGCTGGCTGGAGGGGATGAAGCAGCTGGGGTGGCTGGAGCTACCTCGAACGCGAGCTCGCGGCACCTACACGCCGGGTCTGGGTTTGGCCGGGTCGCGGTGGGTCCTGCGCAGCCAGAGGGACAGAGGCAGAAGCGGAGACAACGGGTAGAGGCACGGAGGCAGAGGCGGAGACGGGCAAAAGTGAGGTGGCTGGCGGGCAGGCAGGATATCGGGCCAGGATAGCGGGACAGCGGAGTTGACAAAGGACAGTCAGACAAGCAACGAAGCAAAGCGAAGCAAGCAAGCAAGCAAAGCAAGCACCAGGGCTGCCTAGAGCCACCCAAATCGCTCCCTCCCCCGCCGACACACACCCCTCTACACCGTGGTTGTTCGCACTCCTCCTCCGTTCCCTTCGCTCGCCAACGTTATCGTTCGCGTCGCGTCGAGTGCCCGCTGCGCGTTTCACCTGTGCCTGCGACATTCGCGTTCCTCTTGGGGGCCTCAGCTCCGCTCACCCTGCGAGCGTCGTTACGGGGGATAACGGAAACTGGCGACGACCGCCTCAGAGCCAGGACCCCTGTGTTTTGTGGTGTTCTCGCGTTGAGTGACGGGGGCGCAAGGATGAAGACCCTGAGGAAGAAGCCGCGCCAGTGAGTGGAGAAGGATCAGCCCGGATCAGCGCGCTGCGTCTCGGGGACCGTTGGACGCGCGCGTGTCCAAGCATCGCTCGTCGAACCGGCTCTTCTTCCAAGCTGGGCGACGACCGCTTCGTACCTCGGCCGGTCGTTCAACGTGGCCGATCCTTGGACATGTAAGTAGCACGTATATCCTTTGTCAATATGATATCCTCTCTCTACGAGTATTCCAAGGGCTGAGAAACCCTAGCCCTCTGTATCACGAAGCGCCCTTGAATACTTCACTCCGCTGTCGTGAATCTGTAAACAGTGTAAATGGTCGAGAGGCTTTCGAACTTCCCTTGTAACCTAGGGCTCAGAGATAAGAATTCTCTCTGAAAGCTGCAGAGGGACGCGGTTTCTCTGGCCACGGTGCTCCACTCTCGCCTCTGCCTCGTTCCCCAGGTCCGCGGCACCCGGGGGACCGTTTCGCCCGGAAGTCGGGGCGAAAATCGGTGAAAAGCGACGGCGTGGGGGATCGATCTGTTTGGCGGAGAGCGTGCGACACTGACAGAACTCGAACACGCGAGTAAACACACTCGATCGCTGGGGGTGGCGGGTGCAGCGGAGGGTGGTCGTCGGGCTCGGTGGAGAAGGACTCCGTGACGAGTCCTGCGAGGGATCACGGGGGACGGGAATAGTTGAAGGCTTGCACCGGGGAAGATTGCGCAACTGCGACCAGGAGCGAGAGGGAAAAAAAAGGATGAGAATTGGAGGGCAAGATCCTGGTAGCCTCGATACACGGGGATCCTGGCGTGCGCGCCGCCATCGCCGTCGCCGATTACCTTTGATCGCTGCGAGCACGCTCTCGCGATTGGGTTCCCTTCGAGTGGCCTCTCTTCGATCACACGCGAGCTGCTTGGGAGAGACCGCGCGAGGGTTCCGGGGGGTGTTGAACCGCGTGAAACTTGCGAATGGTTATATACACTAGCGGACAAAAAAGTTACCACATTTCTGATTTGTTCTATTTCTGTTGTTGTTCGGCATACATTTCTGATGGAGAATTTAAAGCTGTATGAAACGCAGTTAAAGTTTAATTTGTTTAACTGACAAACAAAATGGTTATATGTCATTGAATGGGGTAACACATTTTTCGGACCGACAAAAATGTTACCACGTTTTGTTTCTTTTTAGGTTGTCCTAAAAATAAAAGGTGCCCCCACAAGATATTAGATTTTTTTATTAATGTGCAAAAGTGGTAACTTTTTGTTGGCTTTAAAAGTGTGTTGTCTTGTTTAATGTTATGTAGGGTTTTCGTTTGTTAGTTGAATAAATTCAACTGTAACTGGGTTTTATACAGATTTTGATTCTCCTTCAGAATATGTATATTAGGCATATACAGTAGTTTTGAATTGATATTGAAAAGTAATAGAAGTAGGGTGGTTCGAAAAAGTAGTAACATTTTTGTCAGCTACTGTAGACTACTAGCTTAAAGTTCCCGGCGTTGTATAGGTATCTTTTTCGGCGAAGAGGAGGATGATTTTTAAAAAGATTACTTAGGGAGCTCCTTTGAGCTAAAAGGAACCTACCTACCGAATTTCATGGTCGTAGGATCACTGGTTCCAGAGAAATCGTGATGAGGCAGAGAGTGAGTGGTATTGGTAGTGGAGTCTGTGGTATTTGGATTTGATTTTAAAAAATCAAAAGTGATTGATGGTTTTCTAATAGAGAAAAGAAAACTTGCCTTTCATGATTCAGATTAAACCCTGCGAAAGCTAGATTCCGTCGAAATAAATTGCAGGTGCCGCAAGAAGCTTGAAGTATTAAACTTTTGTTATTTTTGAACATGTTTTTATAGTTCTGTATGTACCAATTTTTTGTACTCTTAACACGCGTCCTCTCATGCGTCCAGCAATGCAATAGAACGCTTAGTTTAAACATTTGCGTTTTCATTTGTATAGACAATACATGTATAATAATCATAAATAGGCTAGGAAATCTATCGAGTAAGCTTTTTTTAAAAAGATGTGCTACCGTGCGATAAAATAAAATTTTCAAGATTCAATATTAAGTGACTTGCGGCAGCTTTGACCATTTATTGACGAAAATCAGATTTTGACAGCTCGAGTACCATTATAAAGGCCCCTCTTGCTGACTACTAGATGTCAGGAATAATAAATAAAAATTGTTCCCCTATATTTCATTGCACCCTACTTACTGTTGAACCGCGTGGAACGCGCGAATTGAAAATAGCGGGCGCCAATTGCGTTCCAGTAATTCCACCGCCACAAGGAGTAAAGCAAGTAGAGGACATTGTTGCTTGCGAGGGAGGAATAGGCTTAGAAGTGCAAAGTGAATCGAACGATGCGATTCTTATTCGGGAAAACGTCCTCGAGCGTAAGGAGCTCGCGCGATAAGACCCTCCTATTGCTTCTTATTTGTATTCCCCCCTTTCCCCGAGCACAGTATCAAATTCTTCGTTCCAAACATCAGTCAAGTGTCCCTCGACAGGTTGCCTGCCCTTCTTCCAGCCTGTTTGCCACCCACGGCACCCTCGAGAATCTCCTGAGAGCAATCGCCCCGTCTCGGGCCAGCGTCTAATGATTTCCACCGCGATAACTGAGGACAAAACCAATATTCTCGTCAGTTTTAATCGAAGGAGGCAGATGGCTGTGTCGGGACGGCTGGAAACTGGTCCTTCGCGATTGTTCGGACGACAGCCGTGCAGAAGTTCCCGTCCTCTTGATCCGTTTCCGCGCGTAACGCGAAGTCCGGTCGCGAATAGGGTCAAGATAGTATTTCGTTGCGCGTTTTTAGCTCCGTTTCCGATAACGATCCTGAACCGAAGCCCTTCACGGGATATATTCCCGTCGATTGAATGGCAGCAGGCTCCCGAACCCCGTTCCAGGCATTTAAGGCTCGAGTAGACGGACTTAAATTCGACAAATGCGAAGTATAGCGAGAGAATACTTGCTGGGAAAGACTTGCGCGATTTCTGGCGATTTGGATCAGCAAGTGGTCTTGTTCAGAATTTTGTTCGTAGTCAGTGGCGGATTTAAGGAAAGGGCCTAGATGGAAAACCTTCTGGGACATTCTGTATACGTAACAGAATTGCAGATAAATTGCGCGTGTGGTATGAAAACGATGGGAAACAAAAAGAATATTCTAGTGTTTCATTTTTCATTTTCATTCTCATTATTCATTGAACATTTTTCATTTTTTATTTTTTTTATTTTCATTTTCATTCTTACTTTCATCGAACATTTTTCATTTATGATTTGACAGTTTCCATTTTCATTAAACATTTTTTATTTTTCATTTTTCTTTTATAGGTATATTTTTATATATTACGTACTTTTTTATGTTTCTTTCTTCACTCAATCTATGCATATACAAAGTGTTATATGAGGCAGTGAGAGCAAAAACGGATTAACCCACATTTTATTCGAAATTGAGTTAGTAGTAATAATGTATTCCAACTGGCTCTACTAATCATATAAACTGGGAAAAACAAATTTTTTCCATTGTGGGTTTATCCGTTTTTGCTCTCACTGCCTCATATACCTACAATTCTTATGTAATGAGTTTAAACCCGTTAATGAATAATAATAATAATAATAATAAAAAGAACTGTGCCACGCAGTGCATACCACACAATATAAGAGGATTTTCTGTAATGGACCAGAGAAAGCAGTACAATACCTAAAGCCAAGTAATACACTTTCCCGCCCACGCACATAAAAATATCAGTCTTAAACCTTCCTTTGACCACCACTGTGGATCAGGCACCGAGCCCGGGGGCCCCTATTACCTTGAAAACTCTGGATTTCCTTGGCAAAACGCGTTTTAATGTCTCGGCAGCGATCTGTAGCTTGGCGCAATCCTCGAGGATCCTCCTCTTCCACGAGTCAATTTATTTCAATGGGGGTAATTAGTTCCCTCGCAAGTGGAGAAGTCAGACGGACCCCGTTTCACCCGATCAACGATCGGCAATCGTATCGCGCGCAATAAAATCAAGTTTTCAACTGCTCGCTGATAAAAACTGCTTTCCATGTGATTTTAAAAGCGTCTCTTTTATTTATTTCGCGACACTTTTCTCGGTTGTAATTGCGCTTTCGTGTTCGAGAGAAGGTATCATTCTTCTGGGAATATTAGGGGAGGGTGGTTTCGATGCGTCGCCCCTTCCCCACATCCAACCGCAGCTCTGATCGCCCCCAATTGTCAAAGAGCATCCATTTCTCGCCAGGAGCGACGATTCGTTACAAAAATGGATTTCGCCTGTTTCCCTG
This sequence comes from Andrena chrysosceles, assembly GCA_963855975.1. NCBI lineage: Eukaryota > Metazoa > Arthropoda > Insecta > Hymenoptera > Andrenidae > Andrena > Andrena chrysosceles. The sequence continues at coordinate 13,194,484 of OY979769.1, read as the reverse complement.
GAGCAACGGAGCGGACATCTCCATCCATTTAGCCGCTCGAACGTCGCTCAGCTCATGCGGAATCAAGTTATCAATCTTCTTTGCTTGCGCTAATATTCGTCGAGTGACCAACGATCGTTAAATGACTGACATTAATCACGGTGTTCTCTCCATTCTGTTATAACCCGAGCTTCGAGGAATACGAGTCAAACGTGGCAGATTATACCTTTTACAGAAAATGTAATAGGAAATGAAGGGAAATATCTATTCGTCTCTAATTTTGAGTAGAAAAAGTCCAGCCTCTAGTTAGAGTAATGTCTCTTCGATTTATATATCGGAGAGATCGTTGGATCATCGATTTTAGACAATGTTGGGTTCGTGGAAAGGTTTTGCGAAGGAGTCAGGAATGGTTGCGCGGAGTTTTCCGTTCGCACGTTAATCCAACGGTGCGCGTTTCCTTTCGAGGCAGCTCCATCTTGGAATTGCTCGGCGTAGAGGGAATTCGCAAGAGTCGCCGGCTCTGGGGAGGTAGAATCGACGGGAAAACGATCGATCCGGCGTAGCCGCGAGAGAGAACGATTGCCTTCCACCTTGGAGCTCGTCGATTTTCCCATTTCCTTTCCGCCGTGTACGCGGCTCGTTGCACGGTTTATATACCTGGTCTTGGTAATTGAGCGATTCGATGCTATCCGACTGGCTGCTCAAACTTGTATCGCTGATAAAGTCTGGTCTGAAAGCGTCCACCTGGCTGGACCTTATCTCTCCAAGTGGACATCTTGGTGGTTTGTCGTTAGCGGAGTCGGATTCGGTCTTCCCTCGAAATCATTAGATCCGTTGGAGAGATATGTGGCTCTGTGTCTGACTCTGGTTCGAGCTGGTTTCGAGGGCTGGAATTGGGAATTTGGTAGTTGACGTGTTGGAAGAATAGAGAGGTTTGTGATGAGGGGTTTCAGAATTTTACGGTCTTTATAGCTTTAGATTTCTCTGGATATCGAGGTTTTCGTATCTCCAGGTCTTCAAATCTCCAAGTTTCTGTGGATAGGTATTGAGTTCTACAAATGTCGATATCCCCAGATCACTGGACCTCAAACTCTCCATATTCCCAGATTTCTGAATCTCCAAATGTCTACATACTCAGATTTCTAGATCTCCAAATTTCTCCCCATCTCCAGATTTCTCTGGACATTGGTTCTCCAGTTCTCCATGTCTCCAGACTTCTATGCACCAAGCTGCCCACACCTTCTTAACATCTGAAGATGTTAAGTTTCCAAGTCGCTAAAATTCTAAGATCCGAAGACTCCAAATAGTTGCAGTTTGCAAGACCCTGAGACTCCAAGTTCCGAAGCTATGAAGACCCCAAAAGGGATGATACACACCCGAATTCCCACATTATCTCGATCCAGATTGCCCATCGGCGCGAGACTCAGCCACGGATCGAGAAACGTTCGCGAGGAGCTCGTCGGAGCGTTGCAGCCGCCCCCTGCCAGAAAATTTATCGTCGAAGCTCCGCTGGGGTCAGTTAAAGCCGCTACTTTAATGCCCGCGGTGAACGCGCAACAAGGGGATACGCGTGAACACGTGTTCTCTCGGCGATTCTAAATCGAATTTAAACGCCATGCGTGGCTCAACTCTTCTCTAATAATTCCCACACCCTATTAACACCCTCCTCATTACCCACACAAAAATACCACAAAATAGAACTCCCTGAAGAAACCCAGAACCAACGAAACACACCTCTGCCAATCTAAATCATCGACCACCCTTAAAACGTACCCTCGAATCCATTACAAGAAACACTCCTCCACCCCCATTCTGTCCAACCCTCTCAGCCCTGCCCACTCGCAGGTTCCTCCCTATAAAAACTTTTAATTGAAAAGCAGCCGCGAGTCGATGCTTAGAGACGAATCGATTACGAGTCTCCGGGGAGCTCTGCACTCGAAATAATTTCGTAATTAAAGCAGGATCGCTCCGATTGTCTTGCAACTGTTTCCCAGCAGTAAGTGGGCAGGAAGCAGAAACGGGGCTGCCCGCAATCCGATTATACACCATCGCCCCCGAAACATTCTCTTTATCCTCTAGCCTGTTCTCAAGCGCATCTTTCAGAGGTGACCAGCCTGGGAACTTGTGATCAAACTGCAGCGAGATTTACCGATTTCATGTGGATCCGGTGGAAGGAGGGGTGGAACGAGGGCGTACACGTGTCCAGGTGGTGTGAAATCCTGAATCGTGGGGCAGAAGCTTCTACCTGACAGCTCTCGAGTTTGCTTGGCTGGTACACAACGGATCCGCAGTGGCCACGCGACCGTCTGTTACGTGGAGTATAATCGACCGATTGACCAGCGGGGTATCCCCGAAGCTGACACCCGATTCGTATCCGGCCATTTCGCTTGCACGCACGAATTATTGCTCCTGGACGGTTGATCGGCCTCTCGGATGGAGGAACACCTTCGATCCGACCCTTATCCAGGTCTCGTGCAACGGAGGAGCCTCGAGTGTCTTGACCTGGGCCACCTGCGACTTCGAAATTAATCCTCTGGTTTGATTAGAAGTGGAGAAATAGTGAAGACACTTGAGATTGTTTCGAGAGTTTTTCAGAAGAAGGAGCGCTTTCGTAGCACATAATCCTCTGGTTCTTAAAATTCTCCCCTCACGACTCAATTTTTATTTTAGGAGATTCCGCAGCCTCGCGCCATCGTTCATCAGGAACTTAAATACGCTGCGGGGACTTAAACCCCCGAATGCGCGATCTTTAAGAAGCAGAAGGAGCCTCGAGCAACCCGAGAGTGTGGAGCCGTGAAAATAGGATGGTTGATTACTCGCGCGGAGAAATTCGTCGAAGAGGCATCTTCGTCGCTGCGAGAGTTCGTTAAACTAATTTTTATAATATCGCTGGGAAAGCGGGTCGATTACCGTTGCCTCGAGTTCCTTTTACGAGAAGCTAATTTCTAGCTGGGCTGGTTATGTTGGAGAAAAAACGATCCTCGGGCGATGGGACTCGAACCCACGATCGTCGGATCCACTGCGCGCTGGTCAGCCGCCTTAACCGGTTCGACCAAAGTCGACTTCTCCAGACTCTATTTAAGAGCGAACTCCTACAGTTACCCAGGGATTTACTGGACACTTTGTATCTGAAGATAAGCTGGCAAAGATAGCCAAGTATCCCACGCGTAATCTATCAGCGAACTACCACTCCAGATTACCACTTGCCGCCCCAAGTGTCATCCGAATCACAGCACCCTCCGACCAACCCCTATTTCGAATTAACCAAGCACTCGGCGGGGTGAGAGCGACGAAAGGAAAGACAACGCTGCCTCTCCCCCTGTCCCCTTAATTCCGCCGCGTCTCGAGGCCGTCTACCAGAAGGGGCTGCCAGAGGGGTGGAGTTATCGAGGGCCGGAGTCGTTGGGGAACTCGATAAGACACCGTACGCCACTCGAGCCGATTCTAATGCCAGTTTGACACTTGGAGATCGATGAGAATGGGAAAGTATCGTACGTCAGGCCCCTTCGGAAAATTATTCAAACCGACGCGCCCACCTCTATAAATCACAGCCGGGGCGGAAGAGAACGTGGGAGGGGGTGGCTCGAGTCGATAATGATTCGCGGGAATAAACGGGCTGTTCCGATTACAGTTTCATATTGAATCTTTCATCGTGCCCGCGGTACGTGGACAGCCTCTTTCATCGTAATTAGATGTTCGAGGGGGGTGGGTGTCGAGGAACGTCGATGAATAACGACACCGCGCCACACCTAGGCTACTCCTACCCCCGGGTCTCTATTTCTCTTTCTCCATCGGCTTTTTATTTCTTCCCGCCGCGATATACCCGAGGCAGAAAGTCTGCTCACGTCCCGCGGCGTTCCACCCCCTCTGTAGAGAACAGGTAACTCTCGAAGGAACTCCGAAGTATCCTGTATTAAATTACAGACGGCCGGGCGTAAATCTTCGCCGAGCAACTCTCTGTTTCCCTCCCCCGCGTTTTTGTTACTTTATTTCTCGCAACTTTTCGAGCCCGCCTCTTATAATGGCTCCTTTGTGCGTGCACATTGTCGCGAAGGAGAGGGATGTAACGTACACCGCCGGTCGCCTTAAAGGACCAGCAACTTTCCGCCTCAGGATCGCTTATTAATTCCCCCACTGGCGACGCCGAGAGGGGAAGTCGTTCCTCCGTGCGCTTTGCCGATCGGTATTTCGTTGTGGGGCGGGGAGGAAAAAAGGAGCGGAGGCTGTGCGCTGCCCCGATCAAAGCGGAGGCTGCGGGCTTTGTGGAGCGCTTCGCGGCCAGGACGCGCCGACAGGGACAAAGGATCCGCCGTGGACGCGAAGATTACGCCACGCGCGGCGTCCTCGTGGAAAAGGAACGGCGACGGAGCGGAATCCGGGGAGCGTGAAATGGAAATTGCTGCGGGGACTTGGCGCTTTGGCGTGGCTAGTGTCCTAGTGTATCGGCGTGTCCCTTGGACTAGCGAGATCGAGTCTCGATAGACTTGATCTGGAGAGTCTGACTGAAATCTTCGTCATTTGTTCGCTTTGTGGACGAACGAAGTTCCTTGGTCAAACGGACACTGCTTGTCTAATCGTCAAACCAGGGACGATGAAACACAGGTTCTTGTTCGATCAGTGTTAAGCACCTCGGAGCGGCGTTTTGGGAAAAGATGGGTGACCGGTCCGTATTTTCCTGGAGCGCTGCTTCGCTGCTGGGACCCTTAAGAGTAAAGTTGAGGTTATTTCCGGAAATTGTTGTAATAGGGGTACAGTAGGAAATTAAAAAATTCTCGTTATAGGCTTTCCCCCCCACAGTCGTGTGCATGTAGAACGCATAGTCGAAATGAACTTATAACGAGAATTTATTGTACTTATACTATATGGCTAAATAAGTGGCTGACGCTAAAACTAGTTGTCTAATCGTGAGAACTGCGCTGCGGTCCAATAGTCGTGACGAGTTTTTCCCGTCTTTCTTCATCCCTATACTAGTGTATCCCCAGTTCCGATTTCCGGTTCACCATCGACGCCCTTTCCCTCGATACCCCTGCCCCCTATTTTCCCTCTATTCCAAACCCCTCCACCCTCGCAGCAACCAGAAATCCTCTCGCGTTGCGTCGCGACGCGAAAGAAACGACACACGATCGTATCGAGGGATTCCCTTTGAGCCGCCTTTAATAAAATCCCAGCTCCCGGAAACGATCTCTCCTCATTAATCTATTTAGTCGGCTGTCGGGGCCCGGCCCTCGTCAAAGCGTTTATTTCCGTCTTTGGTTCGCGCGCGCACAAAGGGGGAAAGGAATGCAAAGAAGAAAGAGGGACAGGAACAAGGGGGCTGGTTAGGGATTGAGGTGGAGAGAAAAAAAACCCAGGAGGTAGGGAAAAAATGAAAATCCGCTTGCTTCGAAGTGCTTTCAACGAAATTAGAATTTCAAAAAGGTCACCGGCTAAATTTCCTCCCCACGCGTCTCACCCTCGCGCGGCGTCGCCCGCGACCCGCCCCCGATTATTAATTTCTTTTTCTCCACTTTTTTGGCCCCACCCCCTCTCGAGCCTCCTTTTTGCCCTTTGTTTCTCCGACGTCGATGAAACGATCCAACCCCCTGCGCTCCTCGTCGAGCCTCATCTTTATTCATCGCGTACCGGACCGGCCTATGGTACACGTTGTACATTACTCGGGCGAACTATTAATTCTCGTTTGACACTCGGAGACCGATGGGGCCAGACACGTCCCCGAGTACTTTTTACACGGGGATTTCCATGATCGATTACCCCTCTCCCGCGTCGAACATATGTAGCCTCTCTCACGGTGTTTTGCCTTCCACCGACGGGGATGGAGAGGGCGAAGCCCCGGCGGTCTATGCGCGGACCTCCACCCCTAGCGAGTCGAGCTCACCCCCCGGAAACCTGACTCCCGAAAATGCTCGCTCGTCCCCCGACACGGTCGGCGTAATAGCGGGATTAATCTATTTGCTGGGATTTTTCGCGACTCGTTCTTGAGCTGCCCCGTAAATTTCAATCTGCTTAACGGGGATATAATTGCGCGCGCCGCTCCCCGGGGCACCGAGCTGGACCGGCGGCGAATTATTACGATTACAATTTCCAACTGGGATGGAATTGGAATGTAAAAGTGGAGCCGGGCTGTATATCAGGCGGTAGCGTTCGCTAATAAACGATAATCTAATTTCGAGACTGCTCCCGAAATCGGCCAATTTGACTGCTAACCCACCGTTCCATCTTTCGCCGCGCGCAGTAAATAAGAAGGCCGCGCGGATTACCATCGAGCCACCGCGGCTCCGCTGCCGGCGCGGGAATTATGCATTTTCTCGTTTAATTGCCGGTGCAACCGTGCGAGATTACGATACGTCGAGGGGGAGGTCGGGGCTCGATTGAATTTTCGATAGAGATACGCTTCATATTAAAACCGGCGAAACTCGCGGGCGGGGAGCAGATTTTCTTTATCGGCGGGCAAATCCTGCGGAGGAAATTGCTCCCCGAACGGTGGAAGAAGGAGCAATCTGTGTAGGTGGGATAAAAATTACCCCTTCGGAATTCTTCCGTCGCTATTTCCTTGGAAGTGCAGGCGATTGAGATTCGTGCGCGTGGGTTTTGAAGCGATGGAAGCAGTTGTCACTCAGGTGGCAAGGCGGACGCAGCATCAAGAAATTCAAAGTCGATTTTCTCGAAAATAAAGCGCGATATCAAAAATACATTACTCTTTCTTTTCGATTTAGGTATAACAAGTAAATGTGTCGAGAAAAAGGAATAACATTTTTTTATATTGCGCTTCATATTCGAGAAAATAGGCTTTGAAATTCTTCAAGTTGCGTTCAGTCGCGTATTGAAAATTTACCTTACGCAGGCCTCCGCCAATGGGGAGATACCGCTATGGTTTATCAAGCACAGGGAGAGGGGAGAGCGAGCGCCGCTTCGCAACAGTTTACCAGCTGCATGAAGTTTTTAATTGCGCCGACTATATTGCGCGACGCTAGCCCGAGGAGTTGGCGAATTCTTCGGCTGCGCGGTAAGGGGTCGGAGGTGGCGGGTGCGCGCGATTTGAAGTATTCAAATCCGCAACCGCTTAGCGCAAAGTACATATTTAGTTTCCGTACTTATGCCCCGGCCACATGTAAAATTCCCAGCAACAAGAATTTCTAATTAAATAATTTCCAAGTTTCCGCGGCCGGGCCGGCGCGAATTGCCAATCTCCATGAAACGGTAATACCCGTGTTCCTCTGAGGGGTGGCTGCCGAGGGAGCCCCGGCACGGGGGGGAATATATCTGCTCGCAGTTTTCACCGGGACCCCGCGATACCGTGGCTCTATCCGTGGGGAAGCCCGTGGGGAGATCGACCGTGTACAGGGTGTTTCCGAGTAGCAGACACTGGGCTTCCTCATCGTTTTTACTACAGAAATTTGCATTGTAGAACCAGAAGGGTAGGTGAGATTTTTTTATAAGTGAAATTTTGGAAGATGGATGAGTGAAATGAGACATTCCGGGGGTGGATATGAAGGCAGCCTTTGGTGAGGCGATGCCTGGGTCTTTTTCGACCCAGGCGTAAAGCCTCGTTCAGATTAATCAAGTTACTTGACTCAAAGTAGGGCTGGGACTAATCGAATAATATAATATTCGAATATTTTACAAGTATTCGAATAGTATTCGAATACTTGTATATTCGAATAGTATTCGAATACTTGTATATTCGAATAGTATTCGAATACATGTATATTCGAATAGTATTCGAATACTTGTATATTCGAATAGTATTCGAATACTTGTATATTCGAATAGTATTCGAATACTTGTATATTCGAATAGTATTCGAATACTTGTATATCCGAATAGTATTCGAATACTTGTATATTCGAATACTTGTATATCCGAATAGTATTCGAATACTTGTATATTCGAATACTTGTATATCCGAATAGTATTCGAATACTTGTATATTCGAATAGTATTCGAATACATGTATATTCGAATAGTATTCGAATACTTGTATATTCGAATAGTATTCGAATACATGTATATTCGAACAGTATTCGAATAATTGTATAGTCCCAGCCCTAACTCAAAATCGCTTGAATTCGAGTAACTTGAATTGGCAACTGACACTACTGAACACAAATTTGGAGTCAAGTTACTTTTGAATTCAAGCGACTTGAAGTCAAGTTACTTGACTAATGAGAACGAGGCCTTACGTAATTTTGGTTCCTGATCACACAAGAGTACCTATACAGTAATGAAGGCAACGATCCGAAATGAATTGTTCTGATAAAATATCGTTCTCTAAAATTTAGCAGATTCCATGGGTCCAAACAGACTCAGGCACTGACTCGCGTGTGGTCGCTCGAACCACCCTCTGCTCGAGGGTTAATATCGCCGTGTCGACTAACCAGTCCATCGAGCCCCATCAACCGATACAACTTTCAGCCCCCTCCCCCACCCCTTTTACGTAATAACCAATTAAACAAGCAACTGGCAATTCTGAAAAGCCCTGTACAATAGGATGAAAATTCGCGCGCGCCCCTTTCGGCGCGCTCATAGCCCGCCAGGGAGCCAGAAAATTATTACAATTAGCGCCTCGGAAGCGGGTCACGCGTTTACAATACGCTGCGCAGCGGAAACGAAACGGACGGCGATTTCCCGGCGATTTCCTGGCGATTTAACGACGTTATACGGAGATTTAGTAACCAGAACGGCTGGAGGGGGTTCGGACGTTGCGACGGCTGCATTAAATTTCCCTCCATTAATTCTTCGGCGATCCCTGCCGCTCTGGATCTCAGGAATTAAAGCGATCATGGAGTCAGCGTCATTTTTCCACGTTTTCGACCCCCTTTTTTAATTTTTATTTTTCAATTCGCGCATCCTCTTTTGTTTCCACGCTTTTCCCTGGGCACAGCGAAGGGGTGGTGTTCGAGGGGGTGGACGATTATTCGCGTCACGCCTGTCGAATTTATCATTGTTGATTCGGTTGGCCCTTTCAAACGGGCCGTATTGACAAAATACCGGATAATTCTGTTCCTTTCAGCAACCCCCTCGCCCCTCCGTCAGCCGTGCCGCCCCTCCCCGTGCCACTATCGGGTCGGCTCGTTTTTCGGAATTTATGGCAAATTGGATAAACGAGCGGTACGGTTGTTTGTGGCGTTCAAAACAAAAGGGGGAAAAAAGAGCTGGAGGTGTCGATTGAAAGTGACCAATCCACCCCGCTGCTCCGACCCATCCCCTCTGAAACGCCTGTTAATTTGTTAACCCATGCGGCGGATACACGGGACACGGAGTGGGGGAATAAAAAAAAAAGATACTGGCTCGGTGTCCTCCACGGCTCGTCTATAATGGAACATCCTAGGATAATTTTTTATTCCAAATGCCACCGGGTGTACTGAGGGGAGTGGGAGTAAATTGGTCATTACAGTCGACACGAGACGCGATGTGAAATTTTCGATATTTACTCGGGTGTATAATCGAGGGGTGATGGAAAAGGAGCGTTCGTATTGATCGAAATTAGAATATTAGTGTGGAACCTGGTGTTTTTTGTACGGAGACTATACATGCAATCTTTTTAAAACTTTCAGACTACCTATAAGCTCTTACTATGTATTTCAAAAAGTGAAGCAACATTTTTTATAATAAAATTTTTTTGGTAACTCCAAATGGCACAAGTGTTTAATGCCAAGTTATTCAATGTGTATAGTCTAGGTTTCCTTTTAGTGGCCTGAAACCAAAAAAACAAATAGTTTTGTGTTTTTAATAAAATTACGCTATGGATAGACCGCAATCTAGAATATTATTAAACTGAATAAGTTTTATAGCACAATTAACGTTCATTTTTTTTACGCCCTTCGAGAGAAACGTATTCGGAAAGTCTCGAACCCAAGACAGTGAGCCTTTTCGCCGCAAGAACAGGAGTGGAGGAGATAGCGGTCACCTTCTTTCGTATCAAAAACCCCGCCCCTACTTCTCAACAACCCTGTACCGCTCCATATATAAAAACACCGCCATTACGCCCCCTTAGCAACCTAAACCCCCGGTGTTCTCACCTCGCAGTAGACTTTTCAATTCTACCATCCACAAGACAGACGTGTGATCAATGGTCCCATATATGACCCGATTACCCGCGTTAAAGAACGTTCCAGCAGCCTCGGAACGCCCGCTCCATCATTAAGACGTCAGCTTTTTCCCCTCGCTCGTTTTCTGGCCAGAGACGCACTAACACGCTCCAGTGGGGTGGAATAGACGATATCCTGTTAACGCGTCATATAGACCGTTTGACGGGTTGCGTTCCCCGGGCGTCAAATCGTATTTACGGCGAACAGTTAGCGCCGTTTGGATACGGTACAGTCGTTACCCGGTCGCGGGTGTCTCGAGGATCCCCGGAATTCTCCGTCGCGCCCGACAAAGGCTCGTCAGGATCGAAATTGGCGTCGGGACGATAATTCTCCGTGGTTGTTGGGCTCCACGCGCCATTGTGTCGAATTATCGTCGCTCAGCGAACTCGTGCTCGCTGAGAAATGCTGGGAGCACGGTGCGAAACAGTCGCGAGTCGTTTAAAAAGTTTCATCGAACCCCTTGCTCGCGGAAACACCGGGGACCAAAGCGGGAGTGGGCTCCTCGAGGGGGTGGGGCGTCGGTGGTGGATTTTAGTTCGCGCTGCAAAGGGTTGTTTGTTCGCTTCTTTGCTTCAGTGTTTATCTGGACGCGAACGTATACGATAATTAAGCGACAAACACGAAATGTGACGTTTTATGTACCTCGAGGCAGCGAGGGAATTTTAGGGGCGGGTGGAGGGTTGCTGGATTATGATAGAGATTAATTTTCTTCTTTTTTTTAGGGGTCACCTTGGTTGGTCCGGGTAAAGGTGGTTTTTACGTTTGAGCGCTCGCGTACGCGTATCGACCCGTTTGCTTCTCGTGTCTCCTCGCGAGCCATTTTTCCGCTTGCGATACATTATTCAAGCTCGATATGGAGATGAGCCTCCCCGATGAAAATTGGGGATCGATGAGTGAATTTTATACGATTTATCCTTCTGTAATTTATTCCGCAGCAGAGTGCTCTATAATTGAGCCGTGGCATCGGATGGATAAATATATAATGGCCCTGTACCTATATTCTCGGAGAAACGGGGCAGGAGTGGTACAGAGAGATCCAACCTCGCAGACACGGTTAGAGTGCCCTACATTAACCGACGCGCAAACGTACACCAGGTCTGGTTAAACGCATTCCAGTTGGACGTAGTAACCTCGATCGACGTTATGATTTCTGGCCGCTTGCGACCAACATACATACACCCTTGTCAACAGACGTAAAACTGATCGATGTAATTGCGCGCAGCTTCGTTGTGACTGTAATGAATGAGTGCGAAAACCGGGGAAGCGAGAACTAGGATCGCGAGAATAAGTACACCACGATATTGTTTCTTCAATTGAGGAGTTGAAATGGTAAATAATGATGAAAGGGGATCTTCAGTATTTTTTTGAAGCACAGTGACGTTTGTAATGCGATCTTCATCATACTGGACTCTCATCGATAAACTAGCAGGTACTGCCTCCGACGCTGCGATTGGAGATTTGTCGAAACGGGTATATATATATGAAGGAATAGATGAGGGAGCACTAGCGAGAGAGCGAAACAGTCGAGAGGCCATCTGGTGACGGAGTCGGAAAATAAATTATTCTAACACTCAAAGTAGATTTTTCCATACGCGACTGGACGAAACGTCAAGATATTTAAAGCCGATTTTCTCGAAAACGAAGCGCAATATCAAAAAAATTTATTCCTTTTTCTCGACTTATTTACTTGTTATTAGTCGAAAAGAAAGAGTAACGTTTTTTTTATATCGCGCTTCATTTTCGAGAAAATCAACTCTGAATTTTTTGACGCAACGTTCACCACCGTATTCAGTACGAAATCTACATTCCCACGAGAAAAATAATTTCTCACTTCCCGACCACTTACATCGTATACCATTTCAGCTCTCCAATTACTTCGACTTCAGTGAGCATCTAGTGTAACGTGTCTGCCAGCGTCTCGCGGCATTTTTCCGGAGTTAATATCGACCGTTGTACGTCGGATGGAAAATAGAGTTACCATAGGAGTGGCTCTGAAAGGAGCAATTGGCGGGATGGTAAAAGGGGACGTATCATCCGAGCGATAATGAGCGATCCAGGGGCGGATAGTTTGAATTTGTTCACAAGGGGTGGCATAGCTAGTAGCGGGAACGATGACTGGCGCGAGAGACGTCTGCGTGTGCAGTGTGCAGTCCGCCGCGGTAAAAGCCGGTGACCTAAATGTCGCCTTTATGCCAGGGGCGTATCTGTCATACGCGCAGGTGCACCCTATCCCACGACCGCCCCCGGGATATTAGCAGTGCCCCCTCTCGACAATTTCTTCCTCGCTCTTTCGCTTCTATTCTTTGCCCCCCGCGCGCTCCACCCCCTCACCCTCTACCCCCACAGCCCCTTTATTCTCCATTCCCCCTGCCGAAATAAAAGGTCTATCGTGTTGCGTATCTGTTTATCTAGCCGCCTATCTATCCATTCATCTATCCGCCCGTTTATCAGTATTCCATCCCTTTTTTTTCTCGACGTTTCTCATTTTCTGTTCCACATTTCTCGTTACCCTCTTCTGCCCTGCTGCCACTAGTCCCACCCTCTCAGCCCCACCAACCATTCAGTTTCTATTTCTCTTTCTTTGTCTCCATTATATCCTCTCCTTTGTATAAAATCCTCTTGAAAAATTTACGACGTGATAAATTATTGTTCGCTCCTCGGCGGGGCAGGGGCTGCGGGAAGCGTGGACGAAAGAATTGGTGAGGAATGTTTTCTTCCACCCCCCTCAGCGTCTGATCCCACTCGCCCCCGGTTTTGTCAACTGTTAAGGGTGCCGGGTTGCATGGCGTCGCCCGAGAGGAATTAATCATTCCGTTATACTTTCCCGCCGTTATCGCGGTCCGTCCATCGCGTTACATTTCAATTTTATCGGGATAATAACGACGCTCGCCCGGATTCGGCGCGGCTAAATGCCGCCGCTGCAGATTTTAACGAACGGAAATTCGGCGCTGCCAGCCCCCTGGATCGAACAATTACCCCTTTCCCGGATAACAACAGGCTTTTGTTCGCCTACAAGCTGTTCGTTAACTTTGGGAGCCACGCGTGTATAGGATATATATTCCTAAAAGCCCGGTCAAAATTTCGCGTACGGATAACGGGGGGTTGTGTTTCCACCGACCCCGCGCGCGCTCTAGAGCTAATTATTTTTCTTCACCTAGGTGTTTTTATTTTTAATCGTTATTATTCAACGTCGTCAGTGCTTCACGCTCCATCACCACATAAGTTGAGTTTATCGTTGGATCATTTTGTGGGCAAATGTGTGACTGTAGTGAATTTTTTAAATTTAAAGGAAGTTTAAAGAAGTTGTATTAGGCAGATTGGGACCGTCTTGGGACGGAGAGGAATAACTTGGAACTTGTATATATACGAACGAGAGAGCAACTAAGGACTTGCGAGAAAGAGTTAGGAAGATTAGACATCTAGTGGCGCTGGCGAGCACTAACCAGCGCGATCCCATGGTGGGGCAGGAAACATCACAGCGCAATACCTAGTATTATTTAGGTAGAATGGTAAATGTAGTTTAAAGTTCCTTTTGGCGGATGTGAAAAATATATCCGTGGCTGGACTACGCGGGGAATCGAGCTAAAAATATTAGCAAGTTTGAAGCAGCAGCTCGTTAACTAGAAATTAACCTGGATCCCAAAGTTAGCCGCGTATCGACCGAGCGATGTTTCAATTCAACTTTTCGAAAGCAAGTTACAGAACGCGAATCGTAAGGCTGGGACCATTTCAAAGCAATGACGTGAAGTGAAAAGTTAATCAAACTACCCCCTTATCCGCCCTCTCTCTTACCCCCGCCTCTCTTATCGGTTCATCTCTGTCTACCCCCGCCCCTCTCACTTACGCTGCTTATATTCTCAGTCGTTCAGAAAACTCCGAACAAGTGGCAGTGTTTCAAGATTTGTTTGAAAATCTTCCGGCGTTCCGCGATTCAGGTAACATTCGCAGCGACCCGAGCCCTTGAACGACCGAATTATTTGAAAACTCGTGAAGGGATGGAATCAAGAGGTCGTTACCTCTGCTCCCCTACTGGCTTCCCTGTTCTTTTCTCAGCGTTCCTCCTCGCCTAGTCCTACTATTGCCTTTATAATTGTTCCTCGAATAGACGTTACCATGGAATCGAGAAATAACTGAACACAATGCGCCGACGGTCCAATCAGAGTTCACCCTTGGAAACGGTTTCAGCAATGACACCATTTTGTCTGCGATTTTTACTTGGTTGGAGGGTATCATCGAGCTCGAATGCTTCTGTATTAGGGTACCATTTCTTTGGACCTTATAGAATTCTACGTAGGTACAAAGGGGACAGGTAGAAACGAGCTTGTAACGAGGAAATAGTTAGGGGCGGATTTGTGTACGTATAGGCTAAGTAGACTGCAAATTTTGGGGAGTGGCAAATCTTAGGGAACGGCAAATTTTGGGGAGCGGAAAATTTTAGGGGGTGGTAAATTTTGAGGAGCGATAAATTTTGGAAGGGGCAAATTTTAGGGGGCGGCAAATTTGGGGAGCGACAAATTTTGCAGAGTGGCAAATTTTGGACGAAATAAATTGAAAAAGGTTGAAACACAGATGTTTTAATGAAGTTTAAAAACAATTCTCTTTTCTTTCACCTAGCAAATTATTACCCTCTAAAGTTTCAAAACGATAAGTATTTATTTCATTATAAAAGCCATCACCGAAAAGTTGCTCAATTCTCTGCAGAGACTGTAGAATGTCCCCTTAAAAAGAAATTACTAGAAATCCTCTCTTCTGTCACTTACAAAATTTACCATTTCAACTCCTCAATTACACATCGACGTCGGTAGCCAGGAATAAGTGTCATTGATCCGCGATATTCGCGAACCCGTCCTGTAACATTCACGTGCAGTTAACCAGAATTACTCCCTGTCGTTCTCCGAGCACCGAGAATAGCTATTGACACGTCTCTGACTCTCCACAAGCGTGTCACAGATAAGAGTAAGAACGAATGGCAAGTGGTACGTTCCCATTGCACTATAATCAAATCTTTGCGTTCCATCACCTTCAACGCGCACTCGCTTGTTTCCATTCCAGCCGATTAAATAAGGGTTGACTGACGCCCCTATCCTCGAGCGATGTGTCATTGCGGGGGAACTGTCCTCGGTAGCGGGTCCATCCTATTCCGAGCTAGCGGCGTGGTCTGCTAAGGTCCATTAGTCACGTCCTTGATTACGAGGTGCAGGAATTTTTCATTCGCGAAGTGGCTCGCTTTGTCAACCTCTTTGTGGCCCGAGATAGTGTGTCGCGCACGGGCCGGCCCCTCCTTGGGTCGCGGCTAATTTCCCTTTTCCAAAGAATAATACTTCGCCCCCGATGCTTTTTGCGCGCGCCCACCCCGGTCGCGTCGCCGCGAGTTCGCTGGGCGGGGAGGGGGTGTGTACGCGTTTGCAGTTGCCCGAGACAGCGGGTATCTCGAAGCGAACGGATCCGGGCGGAGCACAAAGGAACGACGTAAATTTTCATTCTGAAAGTTCAGCGGCGGGGTCGTTGGCGAAATCCCGGCGTGCTCGTAAAAACGAGTCGCGCTGTGAAATGGAGGAGTTATTCGGGCAGCCTTCACGATCATTTTAATAATTCCGAAGGCGTGACAAGGAGGGCGTGATAGTGTCTCGTGGACTGTGCTCGATATTCAGAGGGTCTCATATAGTAATTATTAGCTATTGTCTCGAAAACTCGAGAGACCAACGATCTCAATAATCAATACCCACGTAGCTATCTTTACACGCCACTGAAAAATACCTATTTTTAAACAGACATCCTTACAATCTCGCCTACCCTTTAATGGGGTGATTTATGTTAATTACTGCGAGGGCAAAGGGGCCTCCATTAGAGGCTCTCTAGTAGGTGAATGGCTAGGCAGCGAGCAGTAGTGTGTCCGTGCCATAAGTCAGACGGAGGAGTGCGAAGGATATTGTCGCGAGCGAATTTGCAGCGGTGTTTCGTGATTGCACATCGATTTTTCGACGGTGTGGCAGGGTGGTAGGGGTTGTTTGACGAGTGGCACCAGGGACGGCTGTAAATTCCACCGGGGCCCCGGTCGTCTCCGCGAGCAACCACCTCAAATAAATGCACCCTGCGCCTGTTAATCCCGCGCACGTGACGACTGCATTATAGTCGACGGGAAATTCAGCAGGCTTCAACGAAACGACAAAATTCACCATGGCGAGCCTTTGTTGAGAGCAAGGGTGCCTCTAGCCTTTTTTGTAAAAATAAAATAATGAAAAAACAACCCTGGCGATGACATCGAAAAACATGAAAAATAAAAATATTTACGTTTTTAAAATAAGCGTTTTTTTCTGAAATCCAGGGGAGTGACTCCCCATTTCACCCTCCCTCTCCTCGAACGTCCATGATTGAGAGCACCCCTCCACAAGCGTCAATTCCGCCAGCGTACAAGGTGGACGATTCTTCGAAACCGTTTCACGCGAATCTCAAACAACTCAAGTTCGAACCCCCATGGAAGCCATCCTTGCCCTCGCCGTCGATTCCCCCTGCTCGCTGGGAGATTCGATTTGCCCGTCGGAGGTGGTGGAACGTTAAGCAAAGGAGAGAAAAAAAATTGCGCGCAAACGAGCAATTAAGCACGAGCCCAGACCACGTCGTTCGTAATTGATTCGTTCCGCCTGAGAGGAGGTATAACCGAACTGTTTTTGCACACCCCCCTTAGCATCCCTCTCCGCCGACCTCGCTCTTCGACGGCTAGTTTCCGTTCGACGTGCAAGCTGGATGATTAAAACTTTTTTTCCTCCCTGCTCGACGGAAATACGCGCTAAGCGTGTATGTTCCTACTTTTGTACTGGCTGGCTCTTGGCGCTCCTCGGCTCTCCCAGCTTTCCCTTCGAATTTCCGCGGGCAAGGCTCCGGTAAACGCGGGGGAAAAAAATGAGAAAGGGAGCGCACGTCATCTCGCGCAAAATTCGGCGGCTGGAAATTGTTCCATCGTGATTAAAATGCTCCCACCAAATGCGCGGTTCCTGTGCCTACTTTTCCTCTATTTTTTCCACTGTGCGACTCGGGAGCCTCGTGCGTGAATGCGTTGAAACTTGTGGATTGAGGGGAATCGGTAGCTGAGGAATATTCGCGGAGTCACTGCTTGTAGCTTTAAAGCCTTCGCGCATTTTGGCGAAGCGGTGGGAAGAGAAAAATTGATAAAAAATTGATGACCGAAGCGCAGCGATTTAGTTAATTATTATTAATTTCTTCGCTAAAATGACCCAGTGGGTCCTTGCTTCGGTGCCCTTTCGAAGCAGGTCGCTGTGGTACTTTGATTACCGTCTACGTAGTTCGCGAGGAGAAAAGGAGCTCGTCGCCCCCCGCTGTCGATGGCACCCACATTCGCCCACTTAACAATATCCAGCTCGGTGTTCGTGGCGCGTCTGCACTGCCGGCGCAGTGTCTTTGTGCCCGTCGCAATCACGAGAGACGAGCACCGCTATACCGACGACCACGAGCAATGGGACCGGTAGGGGGAAAGGGGGTTGGAAGAGGGAAAGAAGTCGTAGATTAATCGGGGACGCCTAACAATCGCGTAGTATTCTTCGCTCATGTTCCGTCCCCTGGCTCGAGTCCCTTTTCCGCACGAGAGGACGAGCCTCTGAATTCGACGAGACCGAAACAGCGGAGAAAAAGGAAGGGAGCGAGGAAATACGGCGTGACTCGAAAGCAACCGATTCCCCTTACCGGAACGATGTCTCCGGGTTCTCACGTTATTTAATTCTTTTAGTCCCTCATCGACCCATTCACAAAGATTCTATTTACAAGGGAACACATTAAAAATAGGTACATATTTCAGAATATAATTCTAACTTAATAATATTAGAAAAAAAAACCAAAACCGTGGCAACTCCCCAGAAAATACTTGCTACCGGTTGGGGATCACTGAATTAGAGTAAATTACCCGTGATAACGATCGAAGCGGTCGCGACGCACGACCCACCCTGTACATAACGGAGACTTGGCTCGGACCTCGCAGCGCCGTACGTGTACGTGTGTTCCCGCTGACGCTCCTGCAAAAAGCTGAACGTCAGGGGCCGTCCGGCCAGCCGCGCACGTACACGCCGCGGGGTTGATGTATGACGCGGCCGCGGAAGCCGGATACCAGCGCCGATGGGCCGAGATTACCGGGGGCAGATAAGATCCTGACGATGCCACAGTCGGCCGCTCTTATCCGCCTCCTGATGGACAAGTCCGGCAATACGAGTGTTTGTTTTGTTGGCGCTATCGCGCGCCGCGGCGGCGTGAATCGTGAGGGGTGGGTGAGAGGGAGGAGGGTGGGATTGAAAAGAGGGTTGGAACGCTGGCCACGGAAATCGGGCGTGATGAATGCACCCGGGGGACATAAATTCGGGGACGCCGCTGAGTGGACGTTTTTCTATGGATGATTCGATGATAAGCCACCCCCTTGATCCCGGAAGGAGGCGCCCGATGTAGCGAGGGCTCGATACGTATGGCGGTGAAATGTAATTGAAACGTGGCCTCGTGACGGGAAGGGAGCTTGGTATTAAAAAAAATGTCACCTGGCTAGGGGTATTTTTCAATTTGGGGCGGTCTAACTCGATATCGAGTGCAGGTATCGGATTATCGAGGACCCCCGCGCGGAAACTTCGACAACGAGATTAATAAGAGGGGCGAAATCCTATAAGGTCCAATTTCTGGTCCGACCTTTAGGCGAAAATTCGATTCTCCCGGGTTATACAGACGTTTCCTTATTATCAAAGTGCGATATCGCTCCGTGTTGGGTGAGGGTGATTGGCACCCTTGTCAGTGGCGCACCTAGAGGGGACCTGGGGGGCCCTGACACCCCTCAAATAAGCGACTTTGTAAAAAGAAAAGAAAAGTGGATTTTATTTTTTAAATAAATTCTTCTAATCACTTAATGAATTCTATTGAATCTGCATTAAATATAGATTTATCCATTTAATAGAAGTTAAAGTGATTTTTCAAAATATATCATGAAACATGTCTCATGAGAGTCTGATTTTATGAAACTAATGACAAAATAATTGACAAATAATAAAATAATCATCTCGTGAGATTAAAGTCACATGTGATACGCGATATTTTTGTCTCATCGGGATTTCCACCTTAATATGTAGTATGTACTAGGTTGTAGGTAGAGAATAATGCTAGGGGAATCGGAAAAGGGACATTGATCAGGGTCGCGTAGAGGGTCCTGAATAAATTCAGTTTTTTTTATCGGACGCGTCGCCATGAAAGCGATAGAAAGGAATTACTGGCCAGATAAAATCCTGATGATGCCAGGTCGCGCCGACTATCGTTTACTCGCTCAGCTGTCAGCGCAGGTAAGGGTTGGGGGTAGTGTTTGATCTATCGAGATTGGTTGCACTTCGATCGGTCAATCGGCGATCTCATGGCAAACAGACGTCGTAAATAAACGGACTCTGCCGTGGACGTAAGAATCGAATATCGAAGGAATTCTATTTAAAAACACCCTACGAGTTATCCACTGCAACGCGATTTTAAATTCAAAACGCCTTAAGCCAGTGAAACACACGAATCAGATTAAAAGTCAAGCAGGCAAAGACACGGCAGAGGCCAGTGGGATTTGGAAGCGGTAATTGGAATGCACCGAGGAATAAATTACTGTATGTATTCGCGCATCGAGATAACAACGATACGATCGGGCGGGAAGCGAAGAAGCATTGAAATTTCGTTGGCGCTGGACGGGACGGAAATTTTATCTCGTCCGGCCTCCTGCCGGCGCGTTTTGTTTATTTAATGACCCGGCCCGTAGCATGTAATTAAATAGCTCGCTTCTACCCGCGTAAAACGGCCCGGGCTTTCGGGGCAAATATTAATCAAGCGAAGGGGGTGGCGGAGGGTGGGATGGATATTTCGTTTCGCTAACGGTTAATGCACAATTGAAAAGCGCCGTTGAATATGATATCGCGAGATACACGTAGCTATTTACAAGCACTCGCGTTTGGTGGCATTTTATTTTTTTTTATTTTATTTACAAGCACCGGGGCACGGCCAGCCAGGGCGAAAACGGTCCAGAAAGTTTGATTTTTGGCAACGGGGGAAACGCTCCCCTCCGACTACGCCCGCTTATTTCCTTCCCCTTTTCAGCCACTCCTGGCACTTTTCCCTGCCAACGTCCAACTTGGTCCGACCGCATATGCGCCGGGCTAGAATAGGCCAGACACATTGCATCTGTCTCGTAACGCCCCGGGGATGTATGCATACGCTCGGATACAGCCCGGGGGAATCTATAGATGGCGCTATGTCGCGATAAAAAAATCCCTGTATCGCTGTCGAGCTCGGCGAGCCGACGTTGCTCAACTTTCTCCCCCGGGGCATGTTCTAAAAATCGCGTTATATTATTGTAGTAATTCTGGCGGCTGAATATTAGAGAACGGAACGCCGTGGCATCGCGGTTTCATCTATATTCGATCGGCTTTCGCCTTTGTGTAAATCGCGGGAGTCTGACTAGTGGCTGGTGCGCTCCACTTTGCGGCCGTCTGACTAGTGGCTGGTGCGCTCCACTTGCGGGCGTCTAACTAGTGGCTGGTGCGTTCCACTTGCAGGCGGCTGACTAGTGGCTGGTCCGTTCCACTTGCGGGCGGCTTCTTTAAAGTTTTAAGGGGACCCTAAGGTTGAAACGCTCGAAAAATACGTGATTTTTATGATATTTTTACGAGAAGTGGTTGTAACATATCCTAAAAAATGTTTTTGACTTTTATTGATACACTTGATACGGTAAAAAAAATTTTTGTTTCATGTTTTTGGGTTTGATGAATTTTCTAACCACGATTTCAGAAGATCTAATGAACTGATTTAAGAAAACCTTGACGCGTTTGATTCGTAACTAGACTCGCTTTCGCGTCATAGAGAAACATTATTTTTGGAATGCGCGTTCTTTTGTTATCTGCATTTTTATGCTTAAAATTACAATTTTTTGCACTATTTAGTTCAGATGTGCAACAATCACAGTAGTTTTTATTTCTTCCCGCGACTGTAAGTAAGGCAGTAGCCATTGATAAATTTTAAGAAACTTTTTCGATTTTTGATTTCACAAGATCCTGTGATTATATTTAATTAGCAATGAGACATCTATTTTTGACAGCGCTGCACTAAGCGCCATCTAGAATATACACGAACACCAAAAAATTGGAACAAAAAATTTTCTTATTATCTTAAAGAGTGTATTAATAAAAGCCAAAAAGCGTTTTGACGATATGTTGTAACGTCTTCCTTTAAAAAATTTCAGGATATCACCTATTTTTTCAGTGTTTTGACCGAAGGGTCCTCTTAACAGTCAGAAAGCTACTTATACGTCGCTCCATCTGAACTAACCCGGTACCCAGCGAGTTAATCTGTCAGGAGGTTCGAGTAATTACACGAGGGCAGTAATTCCAGCGTTTAACTTTTCGCGTTAGCTGTAGCATTTTAATGTTCCTCCTCGAGAATCGACACAGTTAACGAGGCAACATCTCGGCGCAGTCTGTAAATATTTCCCCCGTGCAGCCACACCTTTTCCCTAATTCCACCGTGGAAGGAAATATTACAGCATCCTGCACAAAGAAACTCTGCCACCCTATGCAAAGCAGGCTTGTATAACCAGAAGCACTCTCCTTTATCCTTTTCTGTCCCAGGTGACCCTGGGATCTTTAATACATCCTGGAAAGCCTGCGCCGCAATTTCCACGTCGCTCCCGATCAGTAATTGAGGGGCTCACAGTGGAAAACATGCCACAAATGCATAAAATTGATTATCATTATTATTATTTATTACGGGACAAGCCTAATTTCTACAATAACGAATGGAGTAGCATACGTTGGTAGAAGAAAAACAAGACATTTTGAACAGTAAAAAATTAAACATTGCGCCTTAGTTCACCTCATACTCTATCACTCGTTATCAAGTACCCCCATTTTTAATCATCTGGAAATCTAAGATTTTAAAACCTCATCTGCTTGTCTCAACATCAACAGCCACACTAATTTTGAAATAAACGCTTGAATTTAAAATAATTACACTTTCGTTCCGCATTTCCTACGAAAACAAGTTTCCCTTGAATTTTCCTCTAAAATCATAAAACGCCACCACGCGCCTATTTTCCCTCGGGCCCCTCAATTTTCGCCATCCCCGCTGCAAAGAGAGAACCACCCCCTCGCTATGAGATCCCTAAAGCGAAGGGTAGCGATCGGTCCAATCGCTTATTCGCAGAATATCGTCACTTTTTGCTGGCACCTATCCGTGGCCTATGGAAAGGGCGCGCATTCAACGGCAATGGGTATCTCGCGGCGAGGCCACGCGAGCCTATGGACTCTGTCGAATATTCCCGAGCGGATTGAATGGCCTCGATAGCTGTTGGGTCCGCCGTGCGAGCCATTCAATGGGGAAGCCCAGGCAGGCCTGGATTTTCCGAACCGAGCCGCGAACCAAAGACAAAACGAACGAGGGTGGACAATGGCCACCGACGGGTAGCCCCGGCTACGTGGATCAGATATCCAGGGAGCAGCCGAGGGGCGGCGTCGATCACTCGGTGCCAGAAAGACGGGGCTATAATTAAGCAACAGGTGTGCCAGCTTCTTCGCGGCAATTTATTAGGGGGCCATCGACGGGGGACTTTCTATGCGCGGTTCCATTGAATTTTTAGATACTCAACCGCCCCTTTCTCCGGGTAAGCCGGGTTAGCCAGGTAACGGGGCTCTCGGAGGAGCAACGCCGCCGTCGATCGACCGAATGGCGAAATGGCAATTGATTGGGAAAAGGGTGGCGGGGCCCCGTGATCAATAACGCGGAAAGAGTATGCCGCTTGCCAACCGAGTGGCTAAAGGTGACTTTAACGTCGTTCCCCTCTGATCCCCCTCGGCCCTCTCTCCCCCCGGAACGATTTCGTGACCCTATTTCACGAAGATTAAAGGACAGAGAGATGGTAAATGTTAATGGAACAGAATTGAAACGGGGGAGGCCTGCCGGTTTTTCCGTTCCGCTTCCTTTGCCCGCTGCCTTGGCTGCTGGCGGAGAATTTCAATGCGGAGGCGGGCGACATGGAAATTAACAGGCTCTTATCGTTACACACCGTCGCTGGGAATAACGATACGGATCTGGTATGTACAGGGTGGCTCGAAGGAACATGGGAATATTTGTACTCTGGGTTTAGGTGGTTCGGGAAAAGATGCTGGGTGGAGGGGACCTGGTGAGCTACTTGAGGAACACTTCAATGGTGTTCGACAGGTTCAAGAGCTGCTTTGGGTTAGGGAAGTTGATGAAATATCGATGTACTTACTTTATTTTTGTATTTTTTCAGTATCTAGCTACTTCATTTTTGTATTTTTTCATATTTTTTATATTATTTACTAAATGTAATTGAAAAACATAATTTGTTTTAAATTCTACCTCAATAATTTTAAAAAAGAACCGATTTATCGATATTCCAATACTTTTTTCGATATATCGAGATGCGATATTGATATATTCGAAAAATATGGACACTATATACATATATCGATATTTCTAAAAATATCAATCTCCCTACTTTGGTTGTACAGTTGACAAGAGATGCAAAATGGTACTTTCAATAGGGACATTCTTTAAAATAAAGTTTTGAATTAAATAATACATGGAGTAGGCAATACTATGAATGTTTTAAGGAGCCATTCTATGTACTTTCCCGGTTGAACAAGAAGCCCATCTTCATGAATTGTTTTTTCAAGAACTATTGTACGGATTTTAATGTTTTTTTTTTGTTAAATATTTATTATTCCTTGCTGTATTCCTGTACTGAAACGCCTTTTTTCATACTGCTACTTGTACTTTTACCAGAAAAATGGCAAAACGTCATAATACTTTGATTAAAGAAATTCGTAACAGGTACATTTTTTCTTTTAACAAAGACGAACGAACTTTTGAACGAATTTTATAATAAATCTGATGATTCACTTTTGTGTATCCAAGCGAAGCCAAAATAGGTACATTCTGAGGAGTCTCAGGCGTTCTAATATTTATGGTCCCGTGCCTAGTGGAGAATAACACATATAACAACTTATGTATCTATTCAAAACTACACCAATTACATCCCCATTTACAATCCACTCGATGCCCCCTCGCATTGCAACCCCGGTAAACAGCGGAACAAGGAGGCCCAATTGCTGCCTAATTAGAGCGATCAGTGGTGCGACGACGAGCCGGGGTTGGCGAAGGAGGCCAGGGTGCACGGTCAATTTCCACGGCACCGGAATTTCGATGCGTTGCAATGGCGCATAGAGCCGAACTGGAGCGAAATGGGCGTTCGGTTGTTACTCGAAATCCTTCTTTTCCCCCTGGCCCGGGAGCGTAACGATCGGTACCCATGGAACCGTAGAAATCGTCGATCCTCGAACCTGCCTGGCCTATTCTTGGCCGACGATTCGCCGGCCTCAATTTCGCATCGATGAGAACAACCTAAGGGGACGAGCAGGAGAAAGGGGCAGGTTCGAAGGAGGCCAGAGCAGTAGGGGGTGGTGGCGAGACGGGCTGATCCACCGCGAAGAGGTCCTCTCAATCTGCCAGTCAATTTTCCCGTGCACCGACCCAATTTCTCTGCCCGTGCGGGCAATTTAACTCGCGTCCACCCCTCCGCTCTGCATCTCCCTTTTTTCACCCACGAATAACGGTCGAAACTGATTTTTCCAAGCACCCTAAGACGTCCCAAGACACCACCACTCTTCGTCCTCCCTCTCGACCGCCATCTTGCCTCCGCCCGCGATCCAAAGCAGAATCGAGCAAGGGGTAGCAGGATATTTATAAGAACCGCTGCCCCCCGGGGGGATGTTTGCGGGCAATTCATTGGGAATTCCCGACAACAACAGCGAGCGTACCGCGAGTGGCTTTATTTTGTTGGTCGTTTCGCGACCGTCGTTCTTTGCCCGATTCCCACGCGGCTTGCATTCATAATTCCTCATGGGCGATTTGGAAAATCGCCCCTATCTGAAGTATCTACCCCGACTACCAGCTCCCCGGGTGGTGTCATCCCGTTCCTTCTCCAACCGGTGCATATTCAATTGACCGTGCGCCGCGTAACTCGCCCCTCGCAGTCCTGGCGACACTCCGTACGTCGTGTAGCGTATATTCGCGAGCGCACCAGCTTCCAGCAGCTCGAATTACCATATCCCACTCGGGTCGTACGTGTACCCGGGCCGTCTTTGGCCCAGATTCCCCTGGCCGTGGACTTAATAAACAGAGCCTTTAGCGACACGCGTACGAGACGCGACCTCCTCTCCCGTTTCTGAGATTTCTCTACCTCGCGCGCACCTTCGTCTACTACCCCCCATCCTCTCTTTATCATTGGCAGATTAGATGCGGGGTGGGTGAATCTAGATAGCCCGTACACTGGAAGTTGTTCCTGCGAAACGGGCGAAGGTAGTCCTCCTGTAGAGATAAATATGGGCGGCTGAATGGGATTAGCATAATCCAGGCGTTCTCCGCCTTAATAAGTCGACATTGGCGCTCGTAATAGCGATAGTAATAGTCTTTGCTACACGCTTGGAGATTGCGCCGCTATGAGTCGTCAGTTTAGTTTACTGTGGGGGCTTGTAAATTTAAACAAGGAAGATTAATCGATAGATATTGTAGAAATAGGTGGTTTTGTAAATGCTTACGTGTTTCCGGAGCCACGGAAAAAATACTTCGGGGCGACGGGATTCGAACCCGCGATCTTGCGAATCCTCGGCGTACTGGTCAGGCGCCTAACCAACTCCACCGAAATTGACTCTCCGTGGTCTGTTATCCCGGACTCCCTTTTATGCGGTGTTAAATATTTTCGACCTCGACGGCAGATCTGAGAATGTGATTGGTAAAAGACTATGGATTATGATACGCGAATTAGACAAAGTAATAATGATTAATGAAAGAGCAAAAGGAAAAAACATAATATGTCTAAAAGAGCGATACCAAAAGAGATTCGCCAAAAGAAACACTCAAAAATGGCGAGACTGGATATGGAAAGCCTGTTTGACCGACAAATTTAACGCGGGGCTTCCTGATCCCACAGTATGAGGATTCGATTGTAAGTGAAGCAGTGGAATGTTGAAGAAGTAGCATTATTTAAAACTTTCATAGCGCTGTTTCTCGTGTCCATACTCACGCTACTATATCTTCTTGACGGTGGTGACTTTTCAGGGTGAGGGGGCATGTTGATGTGTCGGCGGTTGCTGCTGATCGCAGCCGCGATCACGGCCTCGATCGAGGCTGGCTCCGCTAGTTACCATCCTGGGATCTCCTCCGACTACTCAGGCTACCCTGGTTTCGCGGCCTACTCGGCCCTGACGGCGTCCAAGTCCTCGTCGGGCGCGACCACCACGCCAGCAACCAGCTTGGACAATGCGCTCATCTGCAGGTACCAACATTCTTCCTCGACTCTCGCTAAAACGTACCGTTTCCAATTCCCACCGAGCTCTGCCACTCTTCCACTCTCCGACACTCAGAGAATTGATTGGAATCCGAAGCTAGTTCCTTGCTTTCGCTTCACCCGGCTCGTTTCCCACCTGCAATGCCCGCTGGGAATAGGATTAAATCCCTTGATCCAGGGTCGTTATAGTTCCGAGCGGCGCCGGTCCCCTTTGAGCCGTGACGCGTGTTCGGCAGAAGCGGGTGCATGGGGTGGTTGAAGAGGGTGTCGCAGGTTTAACTCGCGTTCTATTTGCAGGCCATCCGAGTACCTGTGCGGCACCGGGAGCTGCGTTGCCCAGGACAAGTACTGCGATGGCGAGAACGACTGCGGCGACAAGTCTGACGAACCGATATATTGTAGCCGTGAGTACCTCCGCTATGCTTCGTTTATCCCCTTGGGGAAGCTTAACTTACGACGTCTACCGGTGACTTAACTCCCTCGTTCAATTTTGATACCTAACTGCGCCTGTTTTATCGGCTACCCCCGTTTCTCTGACACACAACTCCGAGTCATGCGAGAGAGCCGTGAGGGACCGTTTACGTGGGCTTTCAGCGTGCAACAGAACATTGTATGGGGACGTCGGTCGGACCTACAGGGTGGAAGTACGACGGCCGAGGGAGGATCGGCTGCCGTTCTTGTGTCACCTCAACTTCACGGCGGCCGGCGCTGATCTGGGCGACCTAGTTCAGGTGGGGCAAGAAAGGGGCGCCTGTCTCAACGTAGAATATAGAAAAGTATAGTGCATTAAGGGGTTAGATACCCTTGACAGCTCGGAAACTAGGGTCATTTTTATGATTTTTTTCATATAAAGAAACTTCATATTTAAAAATCAAGATATACACCTTGTTGTGTATAAATTAAGTTGTATTCTCTTCAAGAAGAAATTTGATATTTTAAAAAATGGTGCCATAGCAGCACCTTATTCCAGCAAGTGGAAAGAGTCAGTCACTAGTCGGACGGAAGGAATCCGGTAGCGTTCCTTCCTTCTCCTAGTCCCTCTTGTTCCAGAATACACATGCCATGTGGTTTACCTCAGTACCTCTTCTTTGGGGTTCCTTTGAATTACCTGGCTCTGTATGAGACGATTAATTGCGCAGCGCGGAGTCCCCACAGGGGTTCTCGTTACAAAAATGAATAAAAGAAGCCTCGTGTTACCACAGAGGAACTTCTTGCGACGGGATAGCAGTTTCCGCACAAGCTGCGTCAGAAGTTGCGCAATTTTTTTGTCGGGATACTACCGCGTTTAATCATTGCGGCGATCGGATAGTTTTGCGAGAAAGTTATTCCCCTCGCCGCAGTACGTTACGTAGTTTGCTTAACTCTTGGATACTGGCCCGCTATTGCCGCCCGCCATTGTCCGTTTACTTGGCCGCAACTTTGCCTTCGGGGATGCTGAGCCCGTTGTACACGGGGCTAGAGAGTAAAGTAACAGATTACTGGGTTTGGGTGAACATTTATTACAGGAGCATCGGGTGTTAAGTACACTGTCCCCCTACTCTGTATAACCAACCGAACAAAAGGAGTCCCTGGAAAGCACTTAACACCCTAAAATTCGCACCCTTACAGCTGACTTTCGACACGTTCACCGTTGGTCGCTTCCTGTCCTTTACGTCAGAGGGATGCCCGGACGGTTACATGACCATCCATGAGGAAGCTCGTCCACCGACGGGTGGGCAGTGGTGCGGCAGCGCCTGGGGATACACCGTGTACTACAGCGAGACGCCTTCCATCAACCTGACCCTGTATCTCCTGCGACTGTCCGAGCAGGTGGGGAGAACGAGCCCTCGTTAGTCGAGTGACGAATCCCTTCACCAAGTATTGAACAAGCGCTGCAATGTTCGCAGGGTATCGGCTACAACTTCGACTTCAACCTGTCGTACAAGTTCCTGAGACGCAGCGAGGCCCACCTCCGGTACGGGAACAGTAGCCTGTCCACGTGGCGGGGGGAGCTGGTGAACGGTACCTACTGTGATCGCGTGCTCACCAAGTGCGACACGCGGGCCTGCCGACTCCAGTCGCCCAACTACCCTGGGATTTACCCGAGAAACGTCACTTGCTACTACAGGGTGGAGCAGAACAGGGCACCGCCTGGCTACCGGGCCCTGCTAGCCGTGAGTCAGAGGAACAGCCACAAAATACACATCAAGGACCAGGTCGTCAAGTACGATGGCAGCCAGAGGATACTGAAGTACAGCCCTTTTGTTGATCTTGTACAGCTTCCAATCATTGATTAACCCTTAACTGGTATCCTGGGGTCAGTCATGACCCCAAGGTTCGCTGCAAAATTTTTGGTTGTCTAAGTTTGTAAACTGAATTTCTAATTAATTTTATAATAATAGTTTAACTTTCTACGTTTCTATTATTTCATAGATTACCTAAGAACAAAATATTCATAGAGGTTGATCTAATGTCGACTTTACAATTTTCTGCGTTTTTTTTTATTTAGGGTCTACCACGACTCCAAGATACCAGTTACGTTTGAAAAAAACGGTATACCAGTTAAGGGTTAAGTTGGCTAAGCTGTAGACGAATTTTTCTTCTTCTGAATGTTCGAAAGACTGCTGGGCCACCCCCAGGTGTTCCCCGCTGTGTTTAGAACCTAATCATTGGACCCTCAGAAGTTTGAACCCCGGAGGGAGTTCCCCCCTACAGTGTTTGCTTCGTCCCTCAGAGTTTGGGATCAGTGCAACGTGGTTCAGGATTACTTGACGGTGTACGATGGTGGCTCCACCTCGGACAAGGTGTTGGTCAGGCTGTGTGGAGGGGACGCTGTGCCGGACATCGTCAGCAGCCACAACACGATGCTCCTAGAGTTCCACACGTCCCCATATGATAATCCGTCTCACCCCGTTCCGTTGTCGTTCTTGCCGGGCTTCGAGCTCGAGGTCCAGGTAAATTTCCAGTCGAGCTTGATAATAGCCTAGTGGAATCGCGACGGAAGCCTTTTCTGGTGCCCCGCCAAGCTCCAGCCGCAAGTGATCCGGCGTGGACTGGCTTGCAGGTGCTGTTCGTGGACGAGAAGTCCCGTAGCTTCGTGAAGGAGAACCACAATTGCGACTTTTATATATCCAGCGACGAAAGCTCGTCCGGGGTGCTGGAAAACCCGAAGCATTCGTTGCCTCCCAACACCACATGCCGCTATCACTTCCAAGGCAAGCCGAACGAGATTGTCTGGTTGTCCTTCGTCAAGTATTACGCGGCCAGTGTCGATGCCCCGGCTGGAATCGACGTTGCATCAGATTGCAACGCGAAGTTGCTCATCTGGGACGGCGACCACACGCTGGATAAGTTGATCTCTGCGCGCAAGGTGAGGATTCCCCTGTTCTTCTTGCCAGCTGGATCAGTTCCTCCCGTCTAGGGACATTTGGGATTGAAAGCACTGCTATTTTCGCTCGTAGAATATTAGTCTGATGGGGCAGTTCTGCAAGGATGACACTCCCAGGCTTTGTGACCACAGTCTGCTGCGGAACGGGAGCCGTCACGCCAGACCCTGCAGCCTTGGCGAGAGTTACGTGTCGACCGGCAAGGACCTTACACTCGAGCACATCCTGCGCCAAGGGAGCGCCCTCTACCCGATAAGCTTCGTACTGCGTTACGAGTTCGTGCACGAGGCGGTCTCTTGCAACCACGTGTTCGGTGCCGCGTTCACCTCATCCACGTCTTCCACGTCCTCTTTGTCCTCCTCGTCCTCGTCCCCCTCCGGCAGGGTGGGCAAGTTCGCGTCGCCGAAAAGTGTGTTCTTCTACGGACGCGGTGGTGCGCAGAACGTTAGCTGTGTGTATCGTTTCGAGGCCGAGCCAGACCACAGGATAGAACTCTCTGTGACGAGAGCCTCGTTCGGGGAAAAGGGATGCTCCTCGTACGTGGACCCTCTGGTCAATCGGTGGACCTGCGACCGACGAATCGGCGAATCTGCGAGGCGAGGCGCCGCGGAGCTCGTGGTCGCTGAGTATCCCTGGCACGGCGTGGAGTTGGTATGCTTCCTTTTGTGCTGTAATTCGCACGCAGCGCCATCGCGCGGCTTTGTTGTTTGTAGTTTTTTCTACCGGGTGGCGCTACTAACACAGTACAACAAATTTTGACTTTTTTTGGACTTGTAACATTCAATAGCTGTCTCTTATAGGTTTTCGTGCCCAGAAAACGAATCCGCAAACCATTTGTTGCCATCACACTCAATTTTTGAGAAAATCGATTTTGAAAAAAACTGCAAATTTTCAACTTTGAACATCTTTTGTGTCGAAACGGTAATAGTTATTCGATTATTCGTTGCGTCAAATTATTCTATGAACCCTTCCGAATACAATGTTATAAGTTAATATTGAGAAAGACCAAAGAGAAATAAATTGAAAGATATCTGCAAAAATTGCTGCATTTCAAATGACCTTTTCGCTTTGATCGTTGTTTAAACATATTTAAATGTTCATAATGCAATAATAACTTATATCATTGTATTCGGAAGCGTTCATAGAATAATTTGACGCAACGAACAATCGAATAACTATTACCGTTTCGACACAAAAGATGTTCAAAGTTTAAAATTTGCAGTTTTTTTTCAAAATCGATTTTCTCAAAAACTGAAGGTGATGGCGACAAACGGTTTGAGGATTCGTTTTCAGGGCACGAAACCCTATATGAACCGGCTATTGAATGTTACAAGTCCACATGGCTGCACTGTGTAATCAAATCATTTTGAACTCATGCTTGGACCATCGGTGGTACATACTGTAGTGAAAGATTGACCACAATCTAATTTTCATGCAATGTTCAGGTCCGCGACTGCCTCTGCTCGAACGTAAGCGAAAGGATTACCCTGCGAACACTGACGTCCAACGTGGTGGAGGTTAGGTTCACGGTTACGCTGATGAACGTGACCCAGGACTACAGGGATTTCTTCTTCGAGGGTGAGTACCGTTTCGTCGCCCTGGGAACGGAGGCGAGCGAGCAGGCCTGCTCGACAAAGCTCGAGGAGCGACGGTTGCGCGGGACCAGCGGCGAGATCTCCCTCAGAAGTCCCCTTCCGCGGATTATTCCCGGTGTGGCGGCAGTCGAAGAGATCCTGACCAATACCGAGGACCTGACCGCTACCCAGTGCGTGAACGAGCCTTGGCTGATCGAGCCGGAGGACGCACGGATCAATTTCCTGTACTTAAGGACCGCCGGGTACAGCATCACACTGGACAACGTCGAGGAGTGCGCGACGCTGAACAGAATCGTCGTTTACTCAGCGTCCAACACGAAGGAGCGTAGCGTAATTTGCCCCGAGGGCGGCGTCGACACTGCCAGAACGGTGGACTTCTTCTCCGGTGGCTGGAACTACAGCGCCGTAAACGCCACCGTGGCGATGGCGCAGCATTCGAGAAGCTTCATCGTCGAGTTCCTCCAGAGAGAGCCAGGGTTCTATGCTGTCACGTGGATGGCCATTTCCAAGCGGTCCCCTAGCCGAAGCGTGGGTCCCAATATCTTTACTATACTGCCGCAGGAGGAGTGTCCTTACAGGTGAAGCAGAGTTTATTCCATGCCGTCTTCTCATGTAATTCGCCCCTGTTTCTCAGCAACACCTATTATCTTCTGTTTCAAGGTGTCCGGAGATTCAGGCCTGCATAAGCTCAGTGTTATGGTGCGACGGTATCCGTCACTGTCCTTCAGGCTTCGACGAGGAGGAAGCCAACTGCTCGTACCGCTTCGGCGTGACGCTGCTCTACGTAGCAGTGGGCGCCGGCGCCCTGGGCATATTCCTGATCCTGCTGCTCGCCACTGGCTGCCTCAAGTATTGTCTCTACCGACATAAGGCTCGCAAGAAGAAGAAGAACGTGGCCCTGAACGTGAACCATCTCCACGTGAACCATACACACCACAACAATGGACTAACCGGGAGTCGTCTGAGCGGACGCTACAACCTTGCCACGCCTCAGGAGATGTACCTGGAGAACTACGGGAAGGACAGTATTTGTTGACAATACGCCATCGCCGACATCGAGACCACCGTGTGAATAATGCAGGATTTTTAAATTACGCCTACCTCGCTGGCCTCTGGATTCCCCCCGCGTAAAAGCAGAAAGGAAAAATAAAAGATAACGGGACGGGCAGGCGACGAGTTGTCGAACGCCTACTCTATCACCGAGGCGCGCACACGCAGAGAACATATACGCAATAATCTCGTATTAAACTCCGTAGACCAATTCGAAGGCATTTATAACGAGCAGGAAGTTTTCCAGAGCACGATCCGCGCTCTGTCCAACCGACGTTCGGTCTTTTCGAGTTCGTTAATGGCGGGAACTTTAAATTCGAACTGGAACACGCGAACATTCAAATCTCGCGGAGACGCGTCGACAGGTTGGAACAGAGGGCGGATCGAAACGGAAGGATGGTTGAGCGATTACTCCAACGCCCCGTGTGTATGGTTTCCACGATGACACCGTCGCGGTATCACAGTAGCTCTAGGGACACACGTTTTAGGTTAATGGCGACGCGTGGCGGTTGAACGGGAAGCGCGAAAGTTTCTATGTTAACGAGGGAGGAGAGAAGCGAACGTAAGTATATGCTTTTAAAAAGAAACGAAGTAGGACTCGTAATTCGCATTGGGAGATTTTTATCACGGTCGGTTGCCGAGGGAGAGTGCCAGGAAACGTCCACGACGCGAGACGACGCAGAGATTTGAATTTGGCGGGAGAAAGAGGGGAACATTGGGGGAGAAACTACTGTGATTCATTCGAAACGAGAGGAATACGAGGTTTCCAAAAGAAACGCCTGATCACGTATAACTGAAAACACGTAAAAAAATGATGGAGGAAACTTTAAAAAGAAAAAAAAACAGAAAAAGATGATTTTGATCGATATTTGCCGTGTTTTTAAAGTCCGTTTTACTCTATATAATTTTATAATTGTCGTGTTGAAATGCGATTTACCCTAAGGATCATCACGACCAAGAAATCGAATCAAGCAATTGTCGCGTTATCACCGACCCTCCCGTTCCATCTTATCAGAATCGATCGGTGTGTAAATCTGCGTCGATCCGTCGATAAATTCCATCGTTTTTTGTAAAGAGACGCGCAGCCACCAGAATCGGTAACGCGGGTGTGTAGAGGACGCTCTTACCGTGTCGACCCGCTCGAGTTTCATCCGAACTCCTTCGACGAACGTCCAAACGATCGTAATGATCTACGCTCCCGCGTTCACCGCGATCCTAACCTATCCAGATTTCATAAGTACCATACACCTTATCGAAGGCGATATAACATATAGTTAAATCACGAAAACACATGTAACCTAGGTTTGATATCGATGCGCGAGGCTTGTGACCGGGATGTAGAGATCGATGTATAGTTGATTATCGTTTAAAACGAGCGCGAAAGAGCTACGAGAGTGGGAAAGGCAGAAATGAACACAACGCATACATTGTAACCCTGTTACGAGAAAGTGTTAACTACTAAAGGCCATCGTCTCACATACACACACCTCAAACACTCACAATCGGCACACATACGTCACTGGGGCTGACACCCGCATACACACACATCCGTAAATACATACAAAACACACACGTATGGTAAAGAAGCGCGTATTACTTACGTCTGTATGCTGTGATAGAAGTAAGCGTATCAACAATCGGAAATAAATCTCTCGCGTGAAGTTCGATCTCGATCGTGTCCACCCACCGAGTCTCCCTAATCGATATTGTTCCCTCTATCTCTTTCTTTTCTAATCGATCCTGCAATTACCGACTGATGTATACCTGCTCTCGTTATGAAAAAGTATTCTCTATGGAGGCTGGTAGAAAAAACATTTCATTTCACGTTACCAGTTTACTTGTACGACCCAGAAGCGCATTGCCCCGTGCTCGATTCAGGAATCTGTTGACACACTGTGGGTATGGAGTGGAAAACCTTTCCGTTCAAAGATCACAGAGATTTCATTATTCAGCCCCTCTTTCCAGTCAACCTTCGAAACTAACGAGGTACATTCAGTTCCTTGGACCTTCGCTCTTATTTACCCTTAGGTTAGTATATATATATACGTATCCACTTCGGGGAAAGGATGCACTTTTGAAATCTAAATGTCGGTCAGCCATGAATATTGTATAACGTGAATGAGACGTTCGATGTGGGTCAGCGGGGGACCTTTTTAGCAACGATTTCTACGACTTTATTGAGAGTTCCCCTTTGAAACGTTTCTTCTTTTGGGAACCATATCTCGTCCTGGGATCTTGAAGCCTCGTTTCAACTCTAAGTCTTGCCTTTGACAAGGATTTATTTTGGAATTCTTTCAAAGGGATCGTTCTTTTGTAAGAACCAACTCTATTTTCGTAAATAAGGGCGATAAGGTCACGCGAAGTACTACCTTTTTACCTTACGATGGTAATTTTGATTATCGATAATTTACAATGATGAAATGCGGTTTTTAGACTCGCGCAGACGCAGGATGTCGATGTGCAAAATAATCAACCAGCAATCTATCTAGCACAGGCTCATGAAAATACAAGAGGAAGGGATAGAATCCTAAATAAACGACGACGGTGTGCAGGGCGTGTAGTTTCAGGTACGCTGGTTAATCAGCAAAATAGAATATGGATGCGCGAAACCCAGTCCTCACCGAGAGGCGTCCATTCTCAGTCCATCCATATTCTGCTCGTAATTTAAGTTCGTCAATGGGATCCCCTATTTCGTGGCCATTTGCTCTGTCTCCCGATTTCCGTTGATTTCGAATGGACGTTGGCCCGGGCACTTCAACGCCGCTGAATTCGACCAAGTCGTTGACAACCGGGAATTAAAATATTCCAATGAATTTCTACGTTATCGGCGATTACTTGGGATGGGTGTAATCGATCCGATTCGTGTGATCAATGTGAAAAAGTATATTAACAAACGTTCTTATAATACAACAACGACGATTCGATGCCAGACCGTACCTCAGCGGTAACAGTGGAACTCGATGAAGAGGAATGACTGTATCGGCTATGTCGACTCGAACATGC
Organism: Andrena chrysosceles; assembly: GCA_963855975.1. Taxonomy (NCBI): domain Eukaryota; kingdom Metazoa; phylum Arthropoda; class Insecta; order Hymenoptera; family Andrenidae; genus Andrena; species Andrena chrysosceles. Next base: position 13,159,032 of record OY979769.1, on the reverse strand, counting down.
CGATGCCCAATAGTAAATTTCTTCGAGAGAAATGCAGCGCGAGTACGGGCGTGTTCTTCGTTGCGAATGTCCTAAGCAGATAGGCTTCGGCGTTCGTTTTCACGTCCGGATTGTGCGACACGTTCACGTCCTCCAAGCTCATCTCTTCCGCGAGCTTCGTGAAGTCCCACAATTTGATCGTAGAGTCCAACGATCCTGCGAAGCGAACATGGCATGAAGGCAGATCGGTATGAAATTATAGAAGACAGAACAGCGAAGCGCTAACCCGAGACCAATATATTCCCGTCCCTGCTGAACGACAAACAGTGAATCGTGCCAGTATGGCTAGTCAGGGCGGCGACAAGATGACCGTGGGCCAGGTCCCACACCAGGACACGGTGGTCCGCCCCAGCTGACGCCAGGAAACGACCTTCCGCGGAGAATGCGAGCGAGTAGATCGGCGCTTTGTGACCGGTCATCAATCTGACTTGGCTGCCGGACACGCAGTCCCACAGTCTCACGGTCATGTCGCTGGAGCCGGTCGCCACGTAATTGGAATTCGGATGGAACTGTACTACCTGCAACGAGGTCGTGATCCCGTGTGAGATCGCGGTGAATCGGTGAATTCAAGGTAACTTACGTCCACGTCCGAGTAATGACCAGCGAATATTCGAAGAGGCTGGTGGGAGTCGGTCGCCCAGAGTCTGGCGGTCTTGTCGTGGGAGGACGTCGCGAAGTAATACCCGTGGGGCGAGAATCTGACGCACCAGACTGGGAACAAGTGGCCCTTGTAGCACACGACGCAGGTCCACGTGTGCAGAGACCACAGTCTGACTGTAATTCAGCGTAAGGTGACGCACTGTTATCAAGTACAATTCGCAAAGGCTTCAGCCAGCGTGTGGCGTACCTGTGCTGTCTTCCGAGGACGAGAGAAGAAGGTTTCTGTCTGGACTAAACGACATACTGTACACGGGACCGTTATGCCCGAACAGGGACCTCGACGATTCCGCTGTACGATCGTCCATCATCCTCACCAATACGTCATCTGTCGCATCACGATAGAAATTCATTCCCCGCCACGTTAACCCCATTGTATTACTACTACTCTCCCAAGGAAACAGTTTTCCATGCACACGAATCATAAACGTTTAGCGTATCTCGCCGTGTCTCCGTCGTTCGAAAGTTAACAACCACTACCTGCTTCCCTATCGATGTCCTGCAATTGTTCGCCAGTCTTCATCAGTCTTAATTTCTGTGGAACCAAGCTCCACACTCTTATACAAGAATCACCGAATCCGATAGCCAGTAAGCTCGAGTCCTCCGCTACCTCGGCCGCTGTCACACTGAGTCTCGTGTTACGTATGTGCTCATTTCGATAGAACAGTAAAATTCTCTCTGTGGACTTACGTGTGAACCGCGTTCAGAAGCGTGTAGAAGCATATGGACGGCAGAGTGTCCGGACCGAGTACAACGCGCTTGGACGCTTCCCTCAGAGCTTTCACCTTCTCCAATTTATCAGCATCTTTTCTGTATTCAAACAAGTTACATTGCGTGAGATGTAAACGAAAGCGTGAATCGAGTTCGTCTAGAAGGTTCTTTACAAGTTGGGCAAAGGCATTCTTCCAACGGGCGGCGCGTTTGGATCCGACTTGGTTTTCTTAGAAAACAGGGGATCCTTTTTCGACTTCTTCTTCTTTGGTTTATCTCCGTCTGCACCCCCGGTGTCGTCCTCCTCCTCTTCGGTCGGAGGTATGCACTGGATGTCTGGTTCCTTTAGAAGTCCATAATACACTTTCGCCTTGTTGTCTAAAATTGAAATCGCATTTTACATCGGTACCTCGATTTCTCTTTGATTCTACAGAGTGCTTTCTACCTTGCCTCGTCGCTTCGCCAACGACTGCACCCGAAGTAGCATCAATTTGCTGCTTATTCCTCGCCACTCCTTCGTACATATCGAAATACAGGTGTTCTTGTATAATATTTAGCAACACGCTATGTTTCTTCTCTTGCAAATGTCGCTTTAGTATCGAAAGGGTGTCCCTTGACATTCTGATGATAAACTGATTGGATCTGCAAAAGATTTCACATAACGCAAAGTCTCGCTGTGGCCAGAAATCATACAAACATAAATCAGACACTTACTTAAAGGTATCGGTCAATTCGTTCCCCGCCATTTGCTCCCGTCTAGTAACGTTAGACAATCTTTTCAGATCGTTTTGATAATATTCTTCCAGATTCCCACCAAACTTCTCCACGAGCTGCTTTGCTTCCTCCGAGTGATTGTTGTAGACCAGTTCGAGGTACATGTGTACCAAAACTGGGTACAGTATCGTACCCAATTCATGCTGTTTTTGGTAAAAAACATATTTCATTAGAACCATTCGAACAACACAGGCTTTCAGCGACTTACCTTGTAGATATCCAAGGAGCCCTCGACGAACTTCTTCAACTCGCTGTAAGCTTTCTCATACAGCGCAGGATCTCCCTCGCTTTTGTACGCGGAGAGTACACTGTTGACTTCGGAATCGGTCTGTTGAGCATCCTCCGGAGAGATGTCTGTCAAATTGGCTTCCTTCTTGAACAGCTCCTCTGTACTCTAGAAGGTTAATAAGTAGCTAGTAATCGTCGTATTATGTTTCTATGTACTATAGGAATACGCATTACAGAGAGGATACATAGACGGTGAATTATTTCCAGACCAACGCTCAATGTTTATGTAAACTACTTAGGTTAGGAAATTCTTCTATAGCGAAATTCTCCGTGACATACCTTCAGATTATACTTCCTGAGCAGCTGCAGGACCGCCAGCATGGTACTTTTATCTGTCTCCATTTTTCTGCAAGTTATTCTGTCAAGAAAGCGAAATATTTGTTAACAAACGAAACGTGTAAGGAATATACATCAACTCCTATGTCCGAACGCGCACGTAGGCGCGTGTGTACAGTATATCGTGCTGCACTTGACCGCGATTAAAGCCGGGGGCGCTGTTGGCGCGCAGCAATTATGCGCATGCAACACTATGCAATACGCAGTCATATTTATTGTTTATTTTCTTTTTGGATTATTTATATAGATACCTTTTCATCCAAATTTAATATTTAATTTAATCAGGGCTGGCGCGAGGCGGGTTCCTCGGGTTCCCCGTGATGCGGCTTTGAACTTTAAATGGCCTCACGGTTCACGAAAAATTCTGCGTAGATTTGGCGTGGCTCTTTGCGTAGACAGGCCCGATTAAGATTTTTGGGGCCCGGGGCTATCAAACTTTTGAGGCCCCCCCGTGGTTAATTTTTAAGGCCCGGGGCTACATATCAAACCTTTGAGGCCCCCCGGTGGTTGAACAGTGGGGGGGGGGGAGGTTTAGTGGGCTAATCATTTAGAACGGGGCCCCCCTCGGAAAGTGGGGCCCGCGGCTGCAGCCCCCCCCCCCCTTAATCCGGGCCCGTGCGTAGATATTTATGATTATACCAAATTTGTTTAAAAGGCCCCGCGGACTACGGAAAATTCTTCGTAGATTTTGTGGGTCATTTTGCGTAAATATTTATTATTATAAAATTTCTTTAAATGGTCCCGCTGTCCACGAAAAGTTCTTCGTAAATTTTGCGGGGCTCTTTACAGATATTTATTATTATAAAATTTCGAAGTACAATATAACTACGTTTTTCTTTGGCTCCGCACAATTTTGCGGAACCTAATCCTAGGCTCTGAATCTAATCCAATTTATATAAAATACCAATGGCATATCACAAAATACTAAAAGTCATTTTTCTCAGAAGTATCTTTTGACCAGATACGCCTACTTGAATTAAGACGGCAGATTAGCAGTCTTTCCTGGACTCATCGGAGGAGGTTGATCATTGAAACACGCAATTGCTCGAGACGTCGGAGTATTTAGTTTATTTTCACCATATACATACAATCAGCATTATTAAAATAGAATTTGTATATTCAGATCCATATAGAACATCTATAGAATATTCATGTAGGTAAATGTCACATATAAAGTGTGAATATATAACAATATAAAATAGAAGTGTAGTATAAGAGAATCGTTCAGGCCGTATTTCCCACTTCGCCACCGTGAAACCGTCAATAATTCACCTATAAGCTCAGCTCGTAACCTTAATGGAATACTTTCCTGTAAACACCTGAGTGTAGGCAGAGACTCAATCTAAAACACGTACAAAGCTTCAGAGCATTAGCAAGAACCGCGTAGAAACTATCTTGCGTAGGAACAATGTGCTCGTGGAGCTTGAAAACGAGGCACGCATCACTGGCATTCGCAACATATCCATGAAGAAGTCAGCAATAAATAGGGCTACAAACATTGAAGCTTGAAGACTGTTCATTAAATGCGACGAGGGAGACTGTTGACGCAGATTCTTAAGAAACCAGAACCAGAAGGCACTTCTTATAGTGGCCGCAGCAATCGCCCTGAGAAAAGATTCCATCGTTAGAGTACATTCTCGCTTGTTTCCACGCGAGTTCTCTTTCTTCAAGCATTACTAACGTATATAAAGTCCTCCAAGGATTCGTTGTACTGTTGTTTGAATGCTTCCTTTATCTCTCCCATGTCCACCTCGCTACGCGTGACCACCAGTCTGATCAAACGGTCGTCGTCCGTGCCCAGGCCCTTCATACTCTTGTACAACTGCTCCGCGAAGAAACCGCTTCTGTTCTTCACGCATTTCACTATTGCGAAAATGATTTATTAGTATATATACGTTCATAAATTAGAAGTACTATACACACACGCGCAGGCCTGACGCCGCGGTGTTTTTCTCGTGCGCGATAAATGTTTGGTGCCGTTTCAAAAGTAATCTTTCCGAATAAATTGCAATTAAAGCTCTTGATATATTCCCGGGACCGGCAATATATCATGATAAGACTATAAATCATATTTGTAGCATCTTAATTTAAAAATTTATCTCATATTTTTTTACGTCTTTTACGAGCTTAACCGTGCACACACGATTAAAGCAGGCGTGTTTACGTACCAATCGCGAGGAGACCTTTCTTAATGTCGCCAGAGAATTCGTTCTCGATAGCGTCTTCGATATCGTGACCAGTTATATTTTCGTATTCGTGGAATATCTGTCTCAGCTGGGGTACGTTCCTTTGAACCAGGATCGCATTGAATGTTGACTCATCGGTTCCGAAGCGAAGTTCACCTGTTAGAAGCGTTAGCGATGACTATTCAACACGTATTAGGGAACTAGCGTCATTGTTGAACAGAGTATATATACCAGCATTGAGAAGTTCTTTGGCATCCCTCATCGCGGCAGCGTGGTCTACGTCGAATGACTCATCTCTGTTGGCACAACACAGCGACACCATCAGGCGCTTGAAATTACCGGATGTGTCCTCTCTCAGATCGTCCTCCAACGACCGCCCGTACACTGAACAAACCGAAGCGTCCAATGAGAACATTCGCTCCGTTAATTGCTATGCAATCGTTACGCGCGTGACTTACTCGCTTCGTAAGCCTGTTTAATCACACGAATCTCGTGATTAGACATGGTGCATAGCACTTCGATGAGCACGCACTCGTCGGTGCCGACGCCGGCCATTGCGTCGTGCAGCTCTTTGGCATAATACTGTGGCAGCGGCATCATCATGGAGAGAACTAGCTTCTCGAAATTGCCCGACAGCTCTGACTTCAAGTCCTTTATGAGATCCTGTTTAAAGAATATCACAGATCAGTCGCTGCCTCTATAATTCGCTTTACATTCTCGTCTCACCTTCCCGTACAAAGTTTTGAACTGAACAGCAATCTCCTGGCGTTGCAGATTACTGCGATTGGCAAGCACAAGAGTGATAGTCTTCTCGTCCGTGCCGAACCCTTTCATCGCCTTCCTCAAGGCCTCCGCGTCTGCCCTGGGATCAAAGTCAGGGTAGGGCACGACGGTGGGAGACAACTGCAACAGAAATCGATAGCTCATGATGCTAAACTTACGCCACTCGTCGAACAACCATAATTCCGAAGGAATTAAGCATTGCAACTAGCGCAGCTGCTGGTACATGTTTCCTCAATCTCACCTTAGGCGTAAACTGATCTTTCCGGGGGGCTGGGGCTGGACGAGGAGGCTGGGGAGGAGTAGTTGATTTCCCCTCGTATGGAGAGTAAGATCCTGCACCCTGCCCCCCAGGATAGCTTCTGCCTTGGTAATAGCTCGAGGTATTCGGTACATAGTAACTCCGTGGTACGGAAGGATAAGGGGAAGAGCCGGAAGTGTAGGATGCTCGTGTGTCCTGGGTCTGTTGGACGTTGGGACACATGTTGTAGTGTTGTTGCTGTGGGTATGCAGAGGGTAGAGCAGAGTACATTGGTTGGAGAGGATAAGGGATGGACTGAGGTACAGAATAAGGTGTCCATTGCGCAGGACCTCCCGGAGCGGGATATTGGCCTGGTAGAGGATGATTCGGTTGTGTAGGATAAGGGGTCATGTTGTAGGAAGGGAAAGACATCCCAGTGGGAATAGAGGGACTGTTCGCATAGCCCATGTTGCCACTCTGGGGATAAGGCGAAGCACCAGAGGCAGCGCTAGGGGTGGAGGGTGTACCAGGCGGAGCCCCAAACGACGTTGGCGGTGGTTCTAGTCCTGGGCATTGTATCACTGGCCGTCCCTTTGATATTAATGTGCAAATTAGACAAGTACATTTGCATCTCTAGACACGCCTTTTAGTGTTTGCTTAACTATTTCATTCGTGAATCTGTTAATTGCTCATACTACGCACACAGACAGGCTGTTCAATCATTTTCCAGCTGCAAACTCTAACATATTGCGAAGAATAACACTGTACAAACTAAGCAGCCATACTCACTTGGTAACCGTAACTCATTTTCCCTGCTTTATCCGAACGAACGGCAGCACGCGAGAGACCTGTAATACAGAACGGAAAATAATTCGACTAATTAAGTAAGGAATGATGGTGGTGGGAAACGATCGTGAGTTGAAATAAAATGATCAAGAGACCTGCGGGAAAACAGGAGTACTAGGTTGGAGACGCCCAACGAGGAAACTGAAGCTACGTGTAGATCTGCGCAATTGTAGTTACGAAACACTGGCAAACAAAACGATCTACCAGGCTTTATACGTAAAGCTATTATCTCTATCGATAAATTCTGGCCGCTTACCTAAGTTTCCACGGAATTCGACGCTATAAATATCAGCAGCTTTGGTTCGCGCGAAGTGCAGCGTAACTGTACTTACGGCTGTACCTAAAGTTAGGGCAGATTGTTACGCGAATGCAAGGGAAACGTTCGTCGCTTTATCAAAGGATGTGGTTAGGTAGTGGGAGAAAAGAAAAAAGGCGATCGTTTACCGGTTGCTGACGTCACACAGACGTCAGATGCGTCACAGTACCGCGGAAAACCCAGGGACGTGGCAGGGACGTCTCAACGGTTTCAACGAACAACAGAATTGTTCCATCGGGCGGGAAAAAGTAGAATTTGCTGACAACGTGACTGCGAAAAATTGCTAGACGCGAGAAGATTCTACAAAATACGCGGTAGCGCTCGGAAGAGTTGTTTCGAGGAAAATAAGTCGATATCATAGAAGAAGATTCTTAAACGAAACCATAATTATTTCTCCTAATATGATCGTGGACTATATTAGGCTTGGAGAGATTGTGTATAAAGTGAGAGCAGTATCTTTTCGTAGAAACTATTGTGTTCCATAGTTGCCTAGCGTGGAAGCAACAATGGCGGCCCAAGGCAGAGCTGAATTCGCGCGTTTTTCGTGGCAGCAGTGATGTTGAATATAATGTTCTATAAAGTTGGGAGTAACAGGAGCAGTGATGGGTTTACTACGTTACATCGAATTTACTACGTGACAAGCGTGAAAAATGTAAATAATTGTATAAAATGTAGAAAATATATTCAATGTCAAAAATTCAAATACAAACACTTAACCTCTACCTATTGTATTGAATTTTAGTGCACAATGTTTTAAATTACTTTAAAAAGAAAGATTGGAATATGGATTCTGGAGAAATTGATAAAGCTTTAGCAGATTATTTCTTTGGATGTACCTACCATTCCATTTAGTATTATTGAATCTGACCACTTTAGGAACTTTATTCATAAATTGCATCCAGCTTATAAAATTCCAACTCGAACGACATTGTCGAATAATTTACATAACGTCAAATTTCAAGATACAACCAATTTCGATTAAATCCAAAAATGCAGTTCTACTTTTAGATGGTTGGGAAAATTCATCATCTAACAATAAGTATGTTGCAATTCTGAATTTAATGAATACAATATGTCGATGCAGGTTATGATGTTCCAAAGTCTGCAACGGTTTTTCAAACAATGTAATTTTATACATAAAATACATGACGTAGTAAAGTTAAGCTATTTACGTCTTATTCTACGCGTCGAAAATTCACTTTTTTACGTTAGGTAAAATACGGACCGACCACTGAACAGGAGGCATGAGGGGAGGGGAGGTGTAAGAGACAAAGCATTCGAGCAATCTTCAAAATAATTTATTAAAAATGTCGCATACTCGATATTCGAATCGGTAATCAATAATGGTATAATTAGTAACTACACGCATGTCGTGTGAGCATGTCTCCAGAGGTTCTGTTCAAATCTTTGTTTTCTCGTATTTTACGTCTGGCGGTGGTCGATCCCCTTATTGTTTTTACCAGTCATCCCCGTGAGTGTCCTTCGAGTCAAGCGACACGATCTCATTAGCGTTAATTAATCGATCCCCTTCCGCAGCGGGCAAATGAAATTAGATAGGAAGATGTTGAAAGCGTTCGAACTAACGCGTCATTGAACCGATCGGGGTCACAGAAGTGTCTCATCCTTTCAGTAATGACGCCTCCGCGGGGATTCGTGTTCATTAGTGATAACGAATTACGAATCATGAATGAGTCATTCAGATACCTCCTTTTAATACGTTTTCTAGGTTGTGACGTTCGATGCGTGTCGCCAACCTGTAGGACACCCACATTTCGTGTACGTGTCTGTATATAGGTGTGTGTATGTGTGTGTGTGCACCGTGTGTTATTGTCCTATTCCTGACTTCAGGCTCACCGTAAACCAGATAATCCTTCCGTTCGTGAAAGTGCCTCGTTCTAGCATCCCGTTAATGATCATTTCTTTGGAATAGCTTGGCGTCAGGAATCGAGAGCATTTCAGGGCCTCGAGGTATCGAGCGTTTCATCTCTTTCATAATCTTCGTGCATCGTGAAGCGACCGAACCTATTCAAAATCATTAAAACGACTCACGGTCCCGTGAACCGTGTCCTCCGTTAACGCGAATACAAAACGATTCGGTTGATTCGAAGGGATTGATTGGAAATCATTCTTTCGATTCGAGATTGTGCATGGAAAGAAAGAAGTTCGAAGATATCGACTGCGGTGCGAGTAAATTGCGCGGGAACTTCTTTACCGAGGACAGTTTCATATACCGACGATCGGTTACATCGTAGTCGCCTCCGTAATTATTTAAAGCAGAAGTGCGATAATTGGTTTTCGAATGTGAGGGGAAAAGAGACGTAGAAAAACAGACGACGAGGAGCTTTAGAATGTAGCGAGAGCTTTTTCTCTGTTAAAAAAGAGCGCACTGATGTACCGACTTTTGGGAAACGCTCCTCGGTTTCGCGCGCGAGAATCGATAGGGGAAAGCGATACTTAACGCTTACTCGTTATACTAAATCGTTCGGAACGATGATTATTGCGGGGCGCCGAAGCGTTCGGAAACAATAAGAGTTCTCGGCAGTATTCGGTAAGAGTTCTGCGCGAGCAGATAAACCAGGCCTGTTAACTGATTCAGTCCCCATGAATCAAATCGTTCGCAAAGTCGTTGGGAAATAAGGGAATGCGTAATAGCTCAATCATTTTAAAAAGTAAAGCCCAAATAACTCTTAGCTCTCTGGAGCAAACCTGACGGAGTTGAGCGATCATAAAGAAATAGTGAACTCGTAAATGAAACGCGCGCGTAAACGAAATACCTAAGCGTAAGAGGAGTGGGGATATGCTTCCCGCGTTCCTTCCTTGGGGCAGTGATGCCAGATTCGGGACGGGAGCGCTCGAGAATTTCCCCCACCGCGCGCACACTACGCCGGAGCTGCGTGTCCTTGAGTTGGACTCCGAAGCGCCGAGCTCACGAACACGCAGCTCCGGCGTAGTGTGCGTGCGAGGTGGGGGAAATTCTCGAGCGTTCCCGTCCCGAATCTGGCATCACTGCCTTGGAGCCCCAGATATGGGGGGGATAAGAACAACGCCACATCGCGCACATAGCCTTCCGCCTTAAGCCCGCCAGTTATTCTCAATTCACGTAATTCTTCAGTTTTGTGGCATAGTGTCGATCAGTGCAGTGTTTTCACGTTACCACGCGACTGGTTTCACAAGAATCTGTGTATTGCGAAGCGACGGAGGGACCAGTGGTGGACAGGCCTGGGATAAACGCTCCGCGAGTCAGTCGGTGAGTGTTTAACGCCCTGCTTATATACGTTACTTTCTCCCCTATATGTATGTACCTAGCTCCTTCCCATTCTGCGTTCTTTCGCCAGTATATAATATAAACGGTTCGAGGAATGAGTAACTTAATCGTGTTGTGCAGTTTCTCGGTGTTCACGATTATCGCTTCGGCAACACTTAACGCTTACTTTATGTACATGGAATTTTTTCGATTCTGCTTGCATTCTCTCCTTTATCACATAACTACGGGTATCTTCTGCCGGTACTCAACGGGCACATTCAATTAGTGTATTCAAACGAATATCGGGGGAGTGTTTGATGATTGAAACTCAGGTATGATGGTCCGTTTAGTTAACTGCTCTTTGGTGGAAAGTGAGAACGCGGAGGGTTATTGAGTACCGTCAGAAGAGGCTTTCTTTCTCGCTGATGACAGCGATTCCGCCACTTAATCCCAGCGCGCTCACGGATATGGTTTACAATCGTAATTAGTAACGTCTAATCGGCTACGTTAGTTAATCGGTAACTTAGATCGTGATCTAGAAATTAGTTAAAATCCATACGTGTACACCTTTACGTTTATTTACAATCGAGGCGTTCGTGGGTGACGCGTTGCTTCGCGACCACCTCGTTATTTATTTACAAGTGCCGCTCGCGGGGGCCATTGATCTCAAGCTTCGGTAGGATCAGTATCTTCATTACTCGCGTTACTAAGTACTAACAGAATCATAATTTCTAGTTTCTTTCTGAGAAGAGAAATTCTCGATCGCTGTTAAAGCGGATTCACACATATCGCTTGGCGGTCGAGTGCCGTCAGTGTAAATGGTAAAAAATATCGTCTCTCTGTTTTGGAATGGCGTTACATACCGACACTGAAACAAAGAGGCCACTGACATTGGCGCCACTGAACCGTCACGTAACTGGTACGCGTGAATCCGCCTTTATGCTCCCTCGGTTTATTCCACTCACACTACAGGGCGTTGTAAAATAGTGACGCACAGGGGGAAACAATTCCTCTGAAAGTGTATTGAAAACCTAAAGTAACTTTTTTCATCCCCTTTGCAGCACTAATCCAAAAACCCTCTATTCAACCGTATTTTAGCTTGCATCCTTCCAAATGCAATTCCACTTAAACCAGTGGATTGGGATCGAATCCATCCAGCCTCTTTTGACGAATCTCCATCAGTATCGATCTCCCGATTTGCGCATCGTCGATACTACCTCCCACAGCCCGCATAGCTCACTCTTCCCATCGCCAATTACTAAAAACGGGGCAAGCATCGAAGGTGTATGTACCAGAGGCACGGAACGCGGGCCAATTAACGCAGTGACCATCGTGCAAACAAGTTACGAGCACGGAGGGCGGTACACGCGATTTATCGATCAATGGCCCTAGCGCTCGGCCGTCTCTAAACAAGGGCCGCGTTTTCGTGCACGATGCCAATAAAGGCTGGATAAATCGCCACCGGGACCAGCACGATCGGCCCGTTTTGCGTGTCGCTGCGACGGAACCCTTTACCATTAAAGTGCACGCGAGCGCGACCGCAGTGGGGGATATTTCGCGCGCACAACTCGATTCTCCGCATCCCCTCAATTTTAATTCGCTTGTTCATCTTCGTTTCTTCCTTCGTCGTTACTGCGTAGCGTCTTCGCGATAGATTTCTATTATGTTTCTTCGTGTCCTAAAAATGTAGAACACTCGAGGAGACTTGGACGTTCGAGATATTTTTGTGCGGTTTGATTCTTCGTTTTCTTCACTTTATTAAAATGCCGCGACTCTTTGAACACGCTCGTAGATCGGGGTAGGGATCGTTCGTGCTCGTTCTGTCGATTATTATTTCGTGGGAATTATACAAGGTGTTTTTAATTTAAGTATTTTTAGTGTATTTAAAATTTCAGGAAAATGTTTGGTACGAAAGTTGCATTGATTCTTCTGTTCAGAGGGGTTAACGAGATGCAACTATGTTTTTTTTTAATGATTTCTAAAAGACCTTATTAGCCTTGAAAGACCTCCCACAAAGCGATGCAATTTTTGTAGGAAATATTTTCATGTAATTTTAAATACAGCAGAAATAATTCATTTGAAACACCCTGTATAGGGTATCGTGGATAGTCGACACGAATGCGCACGTAAAATGGAGGTGACAATGAGGTTTCCAGCGGGATTGCGCGTTTGTCGGTGAATGTCACACTCGAGGAAAGGGAATCGCGCTCGTGATTGTTTGATTCGAAGCGTTTAGAGAGTTTGAACGAAAGAAATTGATCGTTCAGGGGTATACTCGAAGGATTGAATTTGTTCTGGCTGTAGCTGATGAGTTTCAGCTGCAGGGGTCGAGCGGAACCGTAATTCGATTGTAACTGAATTAGGCTGATCCGATTCTTTGTCCATCTAGTGGGGAATCAATGAAGCCTTGTCTTACAGAAATGATCTTTAGTCAATAAATTAATTTCTCAAGAGAATCTTTCTTTACCGATTGCTTTCTATACTTCTTCGTTTGGAACATTTCTCCTTCAAATTCTCATCTACTTATTCATCAGGCGACAATTTCTCGTTCAACTAACGAATAAAACAGTTTTTATTACACCGCATCGCACGAAAGTGACTTATAATTAATTACGGAATCTTCCTGATCGGTGCCCACTTTGATACGATTCTCCACCATCGATGATTTTCACGAAACAACCCTTCTTCAAGAAAATCCTCCGTACAAATCCGCTTTGTACAGTTTTGTTGGAACTCAGGGCGCATAAGGTACGGAAGAAAACGGAAAAATGGCAGTGAACTCAAGTCCCCGCCAATACCAGGAAGATCCTTCTTGACCGACACCACGATTGTCGGCTTATTTCCTGGTAAAGCAGCGCGATCACGGGGGACGTGGAAATAATTCAGTCTTCGATTCTCTGGATCGATTGTACTGACGGCAGTTTCATCGATTGCGCCGCGATGTATCACGCGAGCGAATCGAGTCAAGGGGAATGCTTGAACGCCGCGTTTAGCACAGCGGTCGCGCGCGATTGGTCCCCGCAGCGCGAGAAACACGGCGATCGATTATGAAAAAATGGATTCGTTGCACGAGCGAGCGAGATCATTTGTATAGATACATAGTAAACGGTGCCTCCTAATTCATAGTCGAATTATCGACCGCGCTCGATAAAGTAGGAAACGCGGTGCAGGTGTGCCGAGCAACAGCGATCTTCGTATTGCGCATGCTTGAGCATGAGATGGAGCAGTCCGCGCATGCGTGAACACGAGATGTAGCAGTGCGCGCATGCGCGTACACGAGATGCAACAGTCCACGCATGCGCGAACACTGTACACCATGAATATTCTTAGAATAATGGGAAATTACGTAATAATTTCCATGTCTTGCTCCTACAAGACTCAATATTGCTTGTCACACCTATGACGAGTCTTCTCGTCAGGACGAAATCGTGTGACGCGTTAAAGCGCCGAGGAAAATTCTCTTTCTTGAGTCACAATGTTGTGCTCTTGGCTCGATGCTCGCGTGAATCGCGCGCGTTTGACGAAACCCAGCGACACCACTTTTGCGCGAGGAGATCTCGTATTGTATAAAAAAAATTCCTTTTGGTAGAATGTTCCATGATGGAACCTTGGGCCCATGATGGGATTACCTTGTGGTAATCGAGTGATTTGTTCGTAAACATTGCTCGTGCGAATGCTGCGATCTTTTCGCGCGCAGGAGGGGTCTGTTTAAGGGACGCCTTCCGAGGACGTCTGCCGCCACTTTTGGCACTACTTAAACCATACAATCAATCAATTCGAGTGAAAAAACGCATACGTTGTAAAGATTGTCTTACGTGAACGTATAATGGAGGGGTTGGTTTCGATTACTGTGGCTTTCGTTCGCGGATCTCCCCGTTTCTTTTTCGTCTCTTAATAATCGCCGAGTGCACGGGGGTGTGAAAGCAACGAGAAGATGGCGGTGCTTCCGGCTAGCTGACGGCGACCTTTCTATCGCGATGCTGTTTCTCTTTTCTTTTTTTCTTTCTCCTCCCTTGGCTTTGATTTGTACCTCCTCTCTGTTCCTTCGATTTATGTTTTCCTTCGTCTTCTCCAGTTCTATGCTTACTGGCTAGTAGTAAAGTTGTTTTGCACGGGCCTCCGTTCGCGACTCCCTTATTGCGAGTGAATAAATCGGCTTTCAGAGGTCATCTTCATCGGGAATTCTTTGGACCAGTCCATTATTAACTTTACTACATTCGGCCACACTCTTGGAAGTTTGACCGTCCCTTGGAAATCCTCCCCAACTGCTAGACCTGTTAGCTATTGAATTTTGAGTTCATCAACCTTGACAGAAAATGACGGCTGAAGGTGGAGTCGCGCGCGAACGTAGGCGCGTGCTGAGACAGCGTTATCCCGATACAAATAGATAAATAATCAATTATGTACAAGTATGAACAAGGTGTACAAGTGACGGCGTCGGGTGGTAACGTCAGATCCTCAAGCCCATAATCCCGCCGCCTCGTAGATCCTCGCGGACCACCCTCGGCCGGGTGTAACAATTCTCAACGGAGCACAGCTCCGCGGGGAAGCAGCGTTCCCACTTTCCCACTTTTCCTCGTCGTATATATCACATAATTTCAGGCTACCAATAGTCTCTACCTTTTTCGTACTCGTTCTTCTTACCCCTAGCGTAACGTAATTATAATTAAGTCGCCTAAACGGTAATCACTCGAAACAGTTTGGTCAGTATCTATTAGTTTGAAGTTTGCTTCGGCCGTCCCGTCGATATTCGCGCGATCGGCGATCCCTTCTCCCGTTTCCTCTCATAGTTACAACCTTAACACTCATTCTGAAGAGTTGGATCCCGAGTCCTCAGGGTTAGATAAAGGAACAGGGAACGGAGGTATCGAACGGTACCGCCGATCCGCGCTCCTTCGACGGAACGCCTCGATTCACCCGAAGACCGTCGCTTACGGTCCGTCGATCGTCGATCCCTGAATCGGTAGTCGCGCGGAGGTTCGCTCCGCGAGGCTTGCCGAAACAGGGACGGGGAAAGGTGAAGGAGAAACAGGAGCCAGCGTCGAGTGACTCGCGCTGAAAATGGCGCCGTTGTCGGTTCTAATCAATCGGTATCGCGATTGAACGACTAGTGCGAGTTCCTTGCTCGATTCTGCTCGATGCTTCGAGCCTCCCCTCTGGAATGGGAGGTTCCACGGGATTTCGCGTTTCTCGATCGATTTCTGAGATTGAGGGATCTCTTCGTGGCGATGTGCCTTCGATTCTGATTTCGGAAGGATCGATAGGGACCACGGTTTGCGCTAAGCTACACTACCAGCGAAAGGATATTCACCTAGGATTTCATTACTTATTGTCCTCGTTAAAGCAACTCGATAACCCTCTGGGAGCGCGTTGTGACTGGGTAATGCGTGAGGTTTGAGGCAACGCGGCCCAGAGGCGAGATTTCGCACGGTTGTCCCTTTTAGCGCGGCCACTCTCTGTACTTTTATCGTCTCTGTTGTGTTTTCCAAGGGGTGAATGTTGGTATCCAGGCAACCTCAAGATCCTCTGTGTCCTTCCTTTTTAGTACTCTATCGTATTTTTATCGGACATCTCCAGAGACGACGGGGATATTAAAACTGGCCGCGCTGGAAAGGGGTACTGTATCCAATTCCGACAGAGCAACTAAGGTTTCCCGGTTTCTGGCGGCCTTTAAATTAGCCGCGGTCACGTGGATGGCCGAGAACCGTCCTGGAATCTCCGGAGTGACCTATTTCGTTACACGAATTCCAGGAGGAGTCTCGGCTAAGCAAAGGGACCAAGAAGCTTCCACGAAAACCCGCCGATCCTCCACTGCTAGGGTGACCAGAGTAACCAGAGGAAAGTATGCTCGAGATATCGAGCAGCGAGCGATCGAATAGAGCAGGGTTCGCCTCCCCTGAGGCGGACCCTTGGTTCTCTTCTTCTTCGTTCAGGGGAACAGTTCTGCGCGTTACGCGGAGGCGATGGTCGCCGTGGTGGCGTCCGATTCAGGACGCCAGACGACGGGCGAGGATGGCCAGGGGTGATCGTCACACGGTGGTGACGCGATCGACCTCGACGTAGCGCACAGAACTGTCGCTGTGTCAGCAGATCACCTCCTTCCCGTCGATGATCGCCGTTTCCGAGGAGATGCTCTTGAGCCGGTGCTGGGATATCGATCGGTTCGCCCGTTGCCTGCAGATGCGCCATGCCACGAAGCAGATGACGCCAAGGATCGTGACCACCGCTAGCAGGCCCAGGCCCAAGTGCAGCGGAGGCAGTCGGAGGAGCATCGAGCAGTGGGTCAGGGCCTCGTCGTAGCCCGAAGGGCAGTGTGAGATACCGTCGCACCATAGGGAAGCGTTTATGCACGCGTCCAGCTCCGGGCACCGCTGCACGCAGTCCCGCGGCATTTGCAATCCTGCCGAGGACGTCGACGAAGGCCTGCGAGCACAGGTGTCTGTCCTCAGGGCTTGTGGAGGACTTGGGGCTGTACTTAAAACTTTCTTCATCGTCTTTTCTAGGGCGCTGTTTTATTATGTAGCTAATGTAGGTAATGAGGAAATCTTCTTGGGACTTGGGAATTGGGAACTAAGAACTAGGACTTGGGAGTTGGAAACGGGCAAGTGAGAATTGGGAATTGGAAATTTAAAAGTGGGAATTCTTTATCTAGAAGAAAATTTAGAATCCCCCAAATCACAAGTAGAGGAGCCAGAATAATTCCCCAAGAAACATAGAAGCAATTGAAGTGCAATCTCCCCTTACCTCCTGGTGAGCTCGAGCCACGTAATGGAGTACGAGTCGGGTTCCTTGATAATGAACTCGACAGCGATGGTCCTGACAGGGTCCTGACCCGGCGCAAGGATCATAGCGTTGCTGCTGACGGCCCAGCCGTCGCTGAACACCTCCACCACGTGGTGCCTGTACTCTGGGGGTGGTTTCGGGCACACGGACACGTGAATCGCGCCCCCAGTGTGCACCACAATGCGGTTCTTCGTCGCGCACTTGCTCGCATTCGACATTATCGTGCCATGCATCTTCACGTAGAGATACTGGCTGGGACCTGGATCGATCAGCCAGGGATGCTTCTCGCAGTTCTTCTGCAACAGACGTAGAATTGATCGTCGAAGAAACTGATTCCGTGGAATTCTCCAACAAACACCTTCCAAATGAACAGGTGAATCTACTCAGTCTATTCAAAACTACCGAGCGAAGTCTCTATTATTCGCAGTCTACAATCGAAATCTCCCACACCGTCCACTACAACCCCTCACCTCATCCTCGTCAAGAATAGGCGATTTGTACTTGATCTCCCCGGAGGGTCCCCTGACCCTGCGTTTCTGCAGGCACGGGCTAGCCTTCACAAAATCCCAGGTGCCCTCGAAGAAGAGGTTATTGTAGTCGTCAAGGGCGTCCATAGCCAGTACCGTGAAGTGTACCTCGACTACGTTCGACGTCGACTTGACGTTCATTGGCAGGGAGCGGTTCGAACAGAAGCAGTCCCTCTGAACAGGTGGCGCGTTCGACCAGGGCGAGTCCAACACCTGCGAGCACAGATGCGAGGGACTGGTATCCTCTCCCATTTACAAGCTAATCGCGCCTCTACGCCACGATCCCCTAATCGATAACGAGCCAAAACTGACACCGCGGTCCTCCGATTTATTTCACCCACAGTTTCCCAGGTCCCAGTTGATCACCGTTCAAGGAAGCAAATCCCCGCTGAAGTTGCAAGGAGAACGCGGTCTCGTTAATTACACCAGCGCGAACGTTAATGGGGAAACTATCGACGGCGGGGAAACTTTAAATTAAAATCGCTATCGCTGCCGGGGAAGTATCGCCGGGACCAAGGGACGACAAACTTGTTACGTGTCTTTTAGTTACGAGCTCACCGAGATTGATTAATGGCGCTACTTGACGCGTTGGAATCCCAAAACTCCCGAAATCCAAAGGGAAGCGTTCACCTTGCACCCGTATGAAATTAACCGATTTATAAACGACTTTGACTAAACTACGTTTGCTCAGTCCAAGTGCAAGTTCCCCACGCTCGAGAACTGCGGTTTTAGAGGTAAGTATAAAGGCGCTCGAGAACTGCGCGAGCTTCCGGAATCTAGCTGAAAGGGATCGCTTGGCGGAAGAAAAAAGTCTAGCTGTCTCAGAATCGCTGAAGGATTGAGGCGTATCCTCTAATTATGTGGACGGAGGGCTCGCGTCAAAGGGTGGGAAAGACAGGGGCAGTGGTTCGCCTCGTACCTTCACAGAGAAGTTCTCGGTGCCGATGCACAGCAGTCGATTGAAGTCCTGGCTGGAGACGCTGCGGCACGTCCGATTCCCGTTCAGAAGCCTGTTGAACCTGAGCTTCACGATCTCGTCGTGGTCGCCCTCGAACCGGTACACGCAGCTGGAAAATCCGTTCCAACGCTGCACTTTCCGCCTGTTAATCGAATCCGGCCACGGCTGGCCGGCCGCGCAAAGGAATCGCTTTCCCCGGTCGATAGCGGCGTCCGGAGGTGATTGCTGTGCGGTGCACGCCGCTTCTCCACCGAGCAGGACGTTAATCGGCGACCGGGCAAAGCGATTCCGATGTCAGACAAGGCACGGGCGAGCTTCCCGCTGGATTATCAAGCGCGCTCGAGCGGACAGGCGACGCTTTCCTGCGAGATCGGCGCACGGAATGGTCGATCGGACCTTAACTGGGCAAGACGAGTGAACTCGTCGCTGAGACATTCTGTCGCGGTGGGTAAAACGAGGGGACGGACTGCGGAAAAGAAGGGTCTCGGGTGAGATTCCTCGTTCCTGATCCCACATTAGTTGGACGAAAAGAATTGCTTAGCCTTCCACTATTGCCAATGCTTGCGGGCGCTGTTTTTCCCTAACTCGTTGGTATTGGATACAGCAGATTCTAATTTTTCATTAATCATTCCCTTTAAAGTGGTAGATGGGAATATTTCTCTAATGGAACACGATATAGTGGTTCTGTACTTTAATATCCACGAGAAACAAGATCCTTACCTGATATTCTTCGCCCCACCACGGCCGTAGAGGAAGATATCGCGAGGTGCCTGGAACCTTCGATCAGAGTAATGATCGCGACTGCGGCTGTAGAAAATTCTCGAGCAGGGCCCACTTCCGTATGGATCCCCATCCTGGTGCAGGTCCACGAACTCGTAGAGGGCGCGGAAATTCACTGGCCTGTAGGCATAGAGAAATTCCAGGGTAATAGCTTTGTCTCCTAGGTCCCAATCCGAGTTGCCAGGAAATTCCCTACGCGCGACGCGGGACTCCCAATACCCTTTCAGAAAGCTTGGTTTTTACTGTAACGCGTCGTTTGACGACTATCCTCCCCCGTCTTCGATTCACTTCTATTTGAAGCTTCGCTTAGAGTCCCTCGCAGTTTAAATAGTTTCGCTACGAGGAAAGTTATTCTGTCCCTATGCGAGGGTAGGACTTTTCGATTAAGAAATTACGGAGTTTTAACGGGTTAATAAGTGCCAGGGGATGATGTGGCAGTGGTTTCAAGCGGAAAGGATTAACTAGACCGTGCGACGCATCCCCGTTCCACGGTTGACCACCCGCTCTCCACGTCGGTGTCTTCAGGGGCTTCCATGGAAAATAAAATGCAAATAACCCGTTGGCGTTGCCCCTCGCCGCGATGCCGACAACCTGCCTGCGATAATTACGGAAATAACCATCGATGCACGCCGCTATGCGCGACACGGGTGATGGATAAGCTATTCTGAACGCGTTTCACGCGCTGCGAGTGAACCCGGGATTAAAAATGGCCCTACCCACTCGCAAGCGGAGGTAAAATATTAAAATATTCGACGGCCCCCGTACATCTGCTGCCCCGCCGCGGATTATTTCTTCGTCATTTATAAAATGCGGAGCTTTAAAGAACAGAATACACTTTTGCACACTCATGCTGCACTTTTCATCCCCTGATCTTCATGCGGACACTTCGCGGAAGGTTTACTTATAATTTATAAAAGCGAGAGAGACGTATCCTTTCACTCGTGCGAACATTCATCTGAACTTTTCGCATTCAATATTATTATAATTATTATTATTATTATTGCGCGGGTATGTTAGCATTTAGTTTACAAAAATAATTACAATATCAACTAAAACGAACGCTACCCTCGACAGTAGTGGAACTCCCTGTCAAACACCACCCTTAAAGGATGAACCAAGGATCGACAAAAAGTGTGTGCAAGTGTATAGTTTTCAATTAACCGGCTTGATTGTTGGAGCGAGGAACGAGAGTGGCTCGAATACCCCAGGCTCGCATGTTAATTGACGAGATAGGCAAACGAAATGCTTGACTAAGGGGAGGAAAAGAAACGAGTCGGCTAATTAAACGGGAATTAATTCGCGTTCACTGCTAACGCGAGCGAATTGCAAGTTTTCTCCTCGATGATTCTTTGTTCCGATACGTTTGAAACCTTTCCTTATAAATAACCGATACTAGGTGGAGGAAACGGGAGAAAGACGAGGGGGAGCGCAGATATTGCCGCGTGTCGCCGTAAAGCCGGCTGCATTCTTCGCGTGCAACGTTCTGTATCGATTCGATGGGTCGATGTCGCCAGCGAATTCCTACGGAATTCGCATTTAAAGCCACCACCGGTGTGCTCGAAAGAGAAACGCACGAGGGTCGATGCAAAGGGCTAGGGGCGCATAGAAATATCGCGTAATTTGATAGGGTGTTGACCTTGCGTGGTTGTAAAATTTTCATCGATTCTCAGGGCGTGAGAAAGACCACAATCTTCCAAATGCTGATTGCAGACTACTTAAGTCACCGATCCTTTCTAATTTCTGCTAAGTACCAAACGGTCATTCTCCTTTCGAATTTGCGAGGTGCACTTAAGGGTGCAAGGGTGCCTTTTCCCGTGGAAAATCTGTTTACAAGCTCGATGGAGGAAAAGCGTAACAGCGCGGTGTGTCGATCGATATCGCGAAACGCAGGTGGAACAAAACGGCACGCGGTGTGTTGGAAAGGGGGCTTGTAATTGAAACGGAAACCACTTTTTTCCATCGACCCACCCCCGGCGCACTCTGCCGTTCTGTGTCCGCGATCGAGTTGAACTCGCCTGAGAGCCGTCGACTCGACCATTCGCATCTCGATGGTCAAACTGCTCCCGCTGGACACGAAGCTCTCCCCCAGTGAACAGGGGCGGCTTGTGTTCTGCAGGATCGCGTGGTCGCAGGTCCTGGGCACCTTGTCCTTGCAATACCGTGCTAGTAGGGTGGTGTTCCCCGAGGGACGAGCCACTAGAAGGCGCGAGGGCTCGCCTGACCTGTCCGAGTGTCGTTGGTGCTCCTTCTCGCTGTTGGCAGGGGACAGTAGTTCTTTGGTTAAGTTGTATGGGCTGTAATAGGTCTAGGGCACTGATGAGCATCCCGGGAGCTGTATTTGGCTTTCCAGCCACTGACCCGCAATTGTTTTAAATGTAAATCTATGTCAGAAATAAGAATTTCACCCCATAGTATTTAATATTGCGGCCCGTATAGACTATTAGCTTTTCTCTATTGGCACATGAAGGGTCAAAGGTTGCTCATCACTGCTCTAGGGTTTGAACTAGTTTGCAACCCACAGCTTGCAAATACACTAGGTAAGTTCAAAGACGAAGTGGTCTAAACAGTCGCGGTGGTAGTCTTCCCAGAGTTACCTATTCTTCGTCTTCAAGAGTCGCCGTACCTCAAACTTCAAAGTACAATACATATCCCACAGTCAAGTTTGCAATAAAAGCATTCCCTCTACCGCACCTTCCAAACTCCTTCAGGCCACTTAAATAAAAAGCTCAGCCCCCACGTCCCCTTCATGAAGGAAACCAAGAAACCTACCGCATTCAAGGAAACTCCTTCTCCCCAACCACCACAGCGACCACCAGACCAACCCCCATCCCCTAACACTACTCTAATTCATCCACAGTTAATCAGAGACGACGGAACAGACCAGGCAAGGTCGTTGCACTCGGACAGAGGCATCATCTCGCCGTCCCAGACCATGAGGGTGGTGGAACAATCCTCGTCGCCGCTGGTCAGGCTGGTTCCCACGTGGAATTTGAGGATGGACAGCCAGACGCGGAACTGCGGCTGCGGCGGCCTTGGCGCTGGCCTTCTCCACACGGTTCCGGGTCTCTGCTCCGGGAACTTCGGCAAAGGGCGCGGCGGCGTCGGGCTGGGCGTCATCGGGCCAGCCCCGCGAAGGTGGTACAGGCATGTACTGTTCCTCGGCAGGGAGTGCCTCGGCGACGCTAGCACGCCGCCCCCGCTGCCCTGCAGCCAGAACTCGCAGTGCTTGTTCTTAGCGTATGTCGGCGTGTCCGCATCCACGAACTTCACCTGCAACCGCATTCGTTTGCTCCTTGCAACTAGCTTCACAGTCTGAGGTTCGCGTGCTTCGATCTAATCGCGTCCTTTCAACCTTTGGAGAGCCTGGACTCTGGTCTCCAGGGGTGGTTAACCCGGGGAACTTGCAAGTGGGTTCTTGCTAGTTCGTTGCTTTGATATTAGAGTTCGATCTGGACTTCTGAGGTAGTGGATGGAATTTGGTGATTGCAGAAATTGTATTTGATAGCTGAAGGAGGATTAATCCTTTTCCATTGGAGTCCACGGAGCGGTTTCTGTCTCAGAATGAGCTAGAAACTTGCGGGAGTTAGTTACAAGTCGGTTAGGAGGGTGCTAGAGCTCTCTGTACCCGGTGAAAAATCGCCAAGGCTTGGGCTATACGTTTAAATGGGATCCATGATGCAGGCGGCGCTTTAACGAGGCGTAGGTGCGAAGCACACCTGTTCCCCGGCTCCCTGAATGTTTGAAGAGAATTACCACGTACTTGCACTTCTAATTGAAAGCCGTGGAGAGAGTGGGGAGGCGTGGGGTGCAGGAACGTGCCGTAAGGAGACGTGGTGAACTCGACGAGGATCTCCGTGCCGCTGCTGGTCGCCTCTGGCACCGGCTCCCCACCGCCGCAGAATTTCAGGATCACTGGATCACGGGTCGTGTAGCCGTCGTACACAGTCACGTAGTCCTGTGGAGAATAGAGTCCTCCTGCCATTCACAATTCGCTTTACACCGAAGTAATATTCAACGCAATCGAGTTATTCTAAGAAAAATTGTAAGTTTCCAAAAGTTTGTATACTATTGCATAAAAAAGTGGTTCCACCTTCCTGGAAAAACAGTGGGGGTCTGCTATAGTCTCATAAAAGTGCCATTATCCCTTAAAACTTTACAAGAGACTCTATTAACGTAACTTGTGTGATCTGTCCAGTGAATGAACCACCCCCAGTGAATTTATGTAACTAAGTTCTTCTCAAATTTTTCATTTAGTTTAAGGTAAGCCTTATTATTATTTTTGTTAGGTGTTCATTCATACGCCAAGAGAAATCGATTTAGTTCATCGATTTCGTCAAAGCCCTCTATAATTTCCCCTTCTCTAAATATCCGCCGCTCTAGAAACACCCCGTGCAGACCGTCGAAAGCCACGGCAGGCCGATAAATCTCGCCCTTATCTTGCGCGCCCGCACAGCTGCGGGCATGGCCCCCAAATTTACTCGCCCCCGTTGCACGGTGGCCCCCTATGGTGCGCGGATCGGCGAGTTTGCGAGCGGCTGGGGCGATTCATGATTTAAGAAGGCCACTGGCCCGCCGGAATTGCCCATGCAAAGTAACGGGCTCGCGTTCGATTTTATCGGCGAGGAACCGGTCACGTTCGCCCGCTTCCTCCGGCCTCGGTGGCCTGGAATTTATACGCGTGGCTGGCTAGCTAATCCAATTCTCCTCGCGGGCCCACGTACCTGAACCTCGTCGCAGTCCTTCCACAGTCGAAGCTCCCGCGGAGCCGACTCTGCCTGGCTGCTGGTCGACCTCGCTCTTATAGCCACCAATTGGCCACGGGGTTGTTTCACCGAAATTAAAGCGTGCTTGCCCGTCGGGACGTCGTGCTGCCTCACCTGTATCACACGCGATTCAGATGGAACGAGCACGGGAATTGTGCTTTTTCGAGACCCAGCCCACCCCCCTTTTTGCAGCGGTGGGGTTCTTTATTTAGGGGCTTGGTGGGGATCGCTTTGCAGGGATCGTAGTTTCCTGGGAATAACTCGGGGCAATATGGGTTCTATTGTTTCAATTGAATTTTCTTATTTCCTTTGTGGGGTTGGTGTTGGGTTAAACGATGGTGCTTGAAGAATAGGACTCATATTACGCTGAGCTATTTCGACTGAAAATAGTTCCTCGTATTAGGATACTATAGGAGAAAAATGAAAACCCGGGCGACGGGATTCGAATCTAAGATCCGCGGGGCCTTCGCTTTACTGGTCATCCGCGTTTCTGATTCCCCCAATGACGACTCCGCGAGGTCTCTATATTCTGGACTCTATTTAAAGGACGCCACCCATCCTGCTCGACACTATTTTTTGCCGAGTAGATATATGATTATGTAGGGGGCAGAGATGGGCAAAAAATTATTTAAAATAAAAATTTGTGTACGAAATTTTCATTTCAAATAATTTTTTGTCCACCTATATATTAATTGAAACATAAATGCACAAAAGGCATATACAATGTTCTTAAAAATCATGCAAGATGTAAATAATTTGAATACACGAAATTTACATACAACTATAGAAAACTTATAACGGGGGTTAATTTATCGCGACACATTTTTTTGACGATAAAGTTTGTCGCTTTGAATAGTTATTCGATTACTAACTTTTAGATTGGAAACCCGGAACAATACCTACGCCATGTTCTTCTAACTATATAATTTAAAGCAATGCCATCTATGTATCATTAGATGACACATTATTTACTTTACAAGAATTTCGTTTACCTTCGTGAGTGATCGGCAAAAAATAGTGTCCAGTAAATTATGTACCAATCGCACCATAGATCGTTCCCAAACACCGAATGCCTCCCAATGGTACTACACTTTCAGCCTTCCCACCCTTCCACCCCGAGATGAGAGGGTTCCCCGTTAACCACCGGGAATAAGAAGTTCTCCGGGAACTATGATCCACCTGCAGGATTGTCCACGTCATTCCGCCCCCAACTGCGGCTCTATTTTGGCGCTAGAGAAGAGTTAAAGTATCCCAGCTGCCAGTTATCCCCCTCGATATCCCTTGTTTACGGGAGCAGCAGCTGAAAAGTTTTCAGAAGGGGTATCCCCGGTGGGCTTACTCACGGCGTAGTAGCAGGTGAGATTGCGGGGGTAGAGCCCCGGGAAGTTGGGCGACTGAAGCCTGCAATTCTTCCTGTCGCAGTCGCTGAATATGCGCGAGCAGTAGGTCCCGGATATCAGGTCGCCGAGGAACTGCTCGTTGCTGGGCTTGCTGGTCGATGCCGGCTGCTCCACCATCTGCACGGGCATCGCCATCGAGCTGTTGGCGAACTCACTAGACGTGGACGTCGTTGGCTCCGTCGAAGCTGGCGTCCCCGTCGCGTGCGTTATTCCTGGACAGGGGTAGTTGCAGCGTTTAGGGGTGTCTTTGATTTTAATAGGTCTTAGATTTTCATAGTTTGTTGCTTTTTATTCTAATCTATCTGTAGCGATTAAGGACGAAATGCACACCCTACTTTCCAATTCTCAATACCACCCCTATTTTTCAAAAGATTTTAAATGCCTTCACAGCTTTATTTTCAATTTCTCACCCCTTCATCCAATTCTCCCGAAAGCCGCGAAGTAGACACGTGTCTCTCAGATTTCCACCCATCCCCGATCATCCCCGTCGAGGCAAAACCACGCGAGGCTGATTTGTAGCGTGCGGAAGGGAAAAGGATTGCTACCTCGCGGAGTTTTACGTACCCACGAACGGATTCCCGTAGCGCACCACGGCGTCCGACTTCCTGATCATCTTGTACGCCATCCTGAAGTCGAAATTGAATCCCGTCTGATCCTTGCTGAGCCTGAGCAGCTTCAGGGAGATGGAGACAGCGGGAGTCTCGCTGTAGTAGATCGCCGGGCCCCAGGAGGTCCCGCACCAGAGGCCTCCCACGTCCGGGCGCTGGGCCTCAGAAATCTGCAGGGACCCATCTGGGCAGCCCTCCGCCGTGAAAGACACGAATTTGCCCAGGGTGAAGCTGTCGAACGTCAACTGAAATCAGGGGGAACAGGTGGGCATGCTCTCAAGTGGCCAAAAATTCAATCACGTTGCTTCGAAGTAAGAGTAAAATACTTTGCGTCAGAGATGGGGACAATTTTTATTTAAATAAAATTTCGAATAACGATAAAAGTTAAAAAATTATTCGGCATGTGTTGAATAAAATTGACCTGGGTCAACTTTATTCGAGGAATAGAGATAATTTTTTTATTCTTCGAACGTTTCAATTTCAGCATCGAATAAATTTTTTAACTTTAAGTTCAAGTTTAAGTTTAAGTTTAAGATTAAGTTGAACTTTAACTTTAACCTTAATCTGAACTTTAACGTTAACGTTAACTTTCAATTTAATAACTTTACCTTTAACTTCAACTTTAACTTAAAGTTGCATTCGGTTTCTTCACTCTTTTAGAGTGAATCAGTGCTCGATTAGTAGTTTGCAGAAGCAAGAAGCAGTGTCCTGTGCAGCATCGATATCAAGGAAGCTCCCCTCCCGAGGGAGAGTCGCTCTATAGAAGAGGATATTGGTGTCACGACAAACTTGCAAGGCAAATCAATGTCTCTATTCTCCATTCCCCTTCAACTGCAAGTGGCAAGGGATGCTCGATCATAGAGCCACTCTAAGTGACTCCCACCATTCTGGAAGCGTGCCCCGAGCCGCCAAGGAAAGGGAAAAGCGCGGAGCGGTTTTCGAATACTCCCGGCAGTTGTTTTTCATCCAATTCCTTCGGAACGATGGACGAGGCCGCCTTTGATGGGAACGGCAAACACGTTAGAACAGCCGTGTAAATAATTTGGCAGCGTGCACGGCAAAGTTTCATCCCGGGGCGAAACTTTTCGGGCATGAAAGCTATTCGGGGATGGTTCTCGCAGCCGGACCCGGGCAATCCCGGCAATTTCCGTTATTAAAAATTCCGTCGTTCGTTCTTGTTCGCCTGCCAACGGTTCCGTCTCTCCCCGCGACCGGCAACTTCCATTTCTTCGTTTTTCCGGCGCTGTTGCAACGGAAACCACCGTTCCGCGCCCTTTAATGACCACTGCTGCTGTGTTGCCTCTAATTCGCGAGTAGACGAAAGGGCCGCCGAAATTAGCGGGCAGAGCACGTTGCGAATTAACAGGATCTCTAATTCGCGCAAATACCGCGTGTTTGCTTGTGAATGATCAAGTTGAATTGAAAGAAACTTGGCTACCCTTCGCGTTACGAATATGTTAATACCATTTACACCAGCGTTCTTCAACCCTTTTACATCTGCGGACCGGCGAAAATAGGAGAAACATTTCGCTAAGATGAGACGGCTAAGATAGAAATAGAAACCAAAGTAGATAGAATTATTTATTAAATCTAACCTTGTAAAATTACAATTTAATTTAATTTAATATTTTTTTATTCTTAGGAGTCATTCTACTTTAAACATTTTTCCTCGATGAATTTTTTCATAACGAAATAAATCTTTTTGAAACTTATTCAACTACTCCTATATACCACCGGTTGAAGAACACTGCTTTATCAGGTATAAACGAGAGAAATTGCTCAACGAATGTGCACGAAAAGTGGCGCCACTTGAATCTTCATTCGCTGCTTAATTCATCTCCAGTTGGATAAAATGCTCGTCTTGAAATAGAGCTCCCGGTTCCTTTCTTCGCGTCCACAAGTGTGTTCATATCGCTCGAAAAGTTTAAATATCAGGGAATTACTTAGGGGTTGAAGGAGAATTTACCTGAACGATGTCGCCAAGATCGCCACCGGGCGCGCTGAATGTGAGCTTGCAATAGTAAGGCACCTTGTCCTCCTTCGGTCGATGGAGCTCCAGGTCGTACGTTTTCCCCACGTCGCCGTAGTACGTTTTGTTGCAGGCTGCGACACGAAAGAGAAGGCGGGGTGAGAGGAGGGGAGGGCGCGGTCTTTCAGTCTCAATCTTTGCAGGGGAGGTCTCTCTATCAAAAGTATTACTCTACCCTGAAATCGGAATTCTTCTTTTAACGCGACGCGGATAAAGGCGCGGGTTGTACAAAGGGGCGCGCACTTTCAGTCGCACTTCGATACAAAGGCCGAGCCTTTCTATCCGAAGCTGGGCTACGGCGCTGCAGATATTATTGCACAGTTTGGTTTTTTCCCCCGGTAATCTCATCAGCGGAGCGGGCGATCAGGGGGTAGCAACTTTGCAGAGCTTCCATTCGTCGAGATCGGGGGGGTGGGTAATTGAAAGCTGTGCTCGTAATCGTTCAGAAGTCTTCTATTACTTGGGAATTTCATTACTGGAGAGCTGGGAAGTTCTTATTTCATGCTTCTTGCTTCTGCAAGTTGAATATTGAAGGCGAAAAACGGAACCTCGGGTGGTGGGACTCGAGCCTAAGATCTTCGGGTCCTCCGCTTTCAGGGCAGCCGCGTTATTTTTTTTTTATCATGATATTTATTAATGAGAAGGAATTAAGCCGCGTTGTCGATTGCCTCAACGCCCACTCTGCGAGATTAATTTCTTTCGGACTCTACTTAACGGAGCGCCACCTATGTGCTGCTTGATTTTATTCAGGGAAGGGCAAAATATAGAGAAATTGAATTTTGAATTTATTTACGCGGTCGGGAGTTAATATAAACGGTGTCGTGTAATTTGGAATTACTTCGCAATTTAATTTATTTTTATTTTGTAATAAATTAACCCCGTAGTGCCCAGTGTGACATCACACTATTTTCAAGAGTGTAAGAAAATGCGATACTTAGAAAATCATTTTGGGAAACTTTGTTTTGGGTGACTGGACGAAGGACTAATTTATTTTTTTTCCCCGCTGTCCACCGTCCCTACGCCCTAGTCCCTTTCACTTTAATACCAAATTCAATCAAACTTAGTACAACAATCACGCCCAACTACCCATTGTATCATAATTCCCAGCGCCCACTGCAAACACCCTGCTCCACTTTTCCTTTAGTCGACAAGCAAAGCAAACCGATTCGTTTCCATTGAAAATTTCAGTCACTGTGCCAAGCGCCCCGTGTAATCGCGGGTCGATTGAATCGCGAAGGGGGGTGGATTATCGAAGCAGGTTGTAGCCAGATCAGAAGGAATGCCAAGGTAAAGAATCGGTGGGAAGTGTTGGATGAATTATCGATGCCCTTGGGCGGTTCCGAACGGAATCGAATGGAGCCGTCTTCGCGCCTGCTTTCGTTCAAGTTTAATGGAAAGACACAGAGAGGAAAGCCAGGCGAGGGTGAAGTACAATTACACGTGGACCTCGCGCATTTCTGGCATTGCGCTGGCCGTGGGGCATCGATCACGCGAGGTTATCGAGGGCAATCATCGCGTCGCGTGGATATCGAGGCCCTCCGTGCTAATTCGCCTGTAAATACCCGTATCGTTTTTGAAACCTGTCCAATCGAGGACGCCACGAATCAGTGGACGATTCCCGGCGATGCGATTTCACCAACTCTGGTCATCGAAATTGGCGAGGGATGTTTTGGGTGAACTAATTTCGGGAGAGACGTACCACATGTTTTCTTTTGCTTGTAAAGTATAGGTAAACGTAGTATATTTACTTATTTACATATCTTTAATAAAATATAACATTAAGTCTATAAAAAGTTTACTTTAAAATTGCAATAAGCTGTTTAAAAAGCTTGGAGGAAGTGTATCTCTCCCTACACTGGGGGATAGGTGCACCTGCGTAAAAAAAAAAACAGTAAAAAATGTTAAAACACGTTATTATGCCGAAAGAAGAAATTACTGCCCCTATTTAAACCAGTAATAATAGTTCAACTGTTCACAGAAATATTTCGTACGAAATCAAAGGCAATGAAAAAGCTTTTTCCGTTTTAATGCACTTAAAAGATCGATGTCTATTGTTTAATTAGATTATGTTCGTTGAATGCTGTCAATTGTTTGAAATGGTGCGTCTCTCCCGAAATGACCCTAGGTGCGTCGTCCTGGAAACTAACTGTAGCAAGTGATAGCATTTCTGCGATGCTCTGGGAATCTTGCACGCAAAATAGATATAACGAACACGCCCGGGACTAGGGAGTTTGAACTTTTCACTCCACGTATGTTCTGGGCAGCGTCGAGTTTAAATTAACGTTGCGCGATGACTCCATTAAACTTGCTAGAAATGGAAGAACCCTCGGTCCGTGGGATTAAATGAATTACTGGGTTCCAAGTGCTACATCGTTTCCTATTCCACAGCCTCGCGACCCTCGTTCGCCTTTTATCCCATCCACGTTGCCAAGGATTGCACCAATATGTCGCGAGATGGCGTTTCGAATGATCCCACTTTCTCGCAAGTCCTCGCTCAGCTACCGGTTCCTATATATACAAGTTTCGACTACTGTTTCGTCGGCTGGATAAAAGCCTTACTGATGAGTCCACTAGCAGATCAGAATAAAATGCATGTGAACTCCACATCAGCGTTACCAGATTCGAGGGAAAAGGGCAAAAGGCGGGGGTGTAGAATTGTAGTAGGGGTAAATGTGATGTTATAGTAAAATATATTTCTCTCAGAGGGAATTTCTCCTAGCAACGCTACTCCACACCCTCCCACACTCTTTCCTGCTGAGGACAATTTGAATTCGATGAACACCACTAAATTCCCACAAGAAATGGTCCACTCCATCCCCGGTTCCGTAGCCCCTGAAGTTAACCTCTACACCCCATCTCTCTACCCGTTCGACGATCAAGCTCAGTAGGGGTCGCCCACCCCCCGCAGCCTAATTACTCGAGAAGACGTTTCCATCGAAAGGAAAGCGAAAGGCCAACCGACGATCGAGTTTGCTTTGGCTTCCTATCGCATGCACTCAGCGCAGAGAGTCACATCGTACAGGACGGCTTGATTACGATACCGGTTCATTGTGGGGCTTCAAGGGCTCATCACGGACGTATGGGACGGAGATCGAGACTACGTCGATGGGCACACCACACCAGTGGGGCGACCAGCGGGGCTGGGGAGGGCGAATGGATCCGGGGAGCACAATGCACGCCATTTGCAGGCATTCTCGTTCCTAATCAGAATACCAGTTTGCCTGGCTAATAGCTCGACTGAAATCTGGCCACCTTGCCCCCGCTGCTCCTTCCCTCTAACGGTCGTGTAACTCGATAGTCGGACGATTTTGTCCCCCGAGAATCGATTTCTGGGGGCGCGGACATCGTGCACGGTGGTTGATCCCACCCTGCTTCGGAATCGAGTTTCATTTTCGAGCGTAAGGTGTCGTGGATACTTCCTTCCGTTTGCAGCTCGAGGGAAGTTATGGGTAATGGACCATTGGGGTGTAATGGGGTTTACAGGATGTTTTAATAGATTTCTTTTTAAAGGAAAGCTTGAAATTGCGTTTGGAGTATTTTGTCGGTACCACTGGAATACCCTGGCACAATGTTTCCCAATCTTTTTTGAGTCACGACCCCCTTTTATAATATTCAAATAATCTGCACCCTCCCCATAAGGTAAGGTAAATTGAATGAGGTAAAGAAAACACATTAAAAATAGGTATTTCAGAATATTATTCTAGCTTAATAATATTTAATTATATTAAAATACATAAATTAAATATACTTAAAGATATTTAATTATCTTATTTAGTGTGATGGTCCCACAGGTTGGGAACACCTATGGGATATGAATTTTAAGATCCAATTCATTTTGTTTCTTTTTACCACTAATTATAATAGGATCCCTTTGGATCCCTTACAATAACCCGATAAGTTAAACAAATACTCTTCTTCACTTCCGCTCTGTAGTAACTCTAAAATAAAAATAGAGCAATCGCGTCGACATAATTCCCCCACTGGCAAATACTCATGGGGGAGGTAACCGAGGAGTCGCTGGTGCGCGTGGATTCTTGAGGAACAAAATCGGGCGGCGGCCGTTGTAATTCAATATCACCTGTCCGTCGTTAGGTTTAACGACAGGATTCGGTATCGGAAACCGATACTCGGCCCCCGTAGTATTACGAATTCACAGGGTTGCATCTGTTACGTCAAATTACGAAAGTTGCCAGCCGTCCCCCTTTCCCCGTGGGGGAAGCCCCTCCGTGCAACGTCTCGCGGCTGACTAATGACTGACATCAACTACTTCGCCGCGTTCGTAGCGGAGCCAGCGCGGCCTGACGCTTATATCCCTGCGGTCCGCCGTGGGTCTGACGAATTACGGGCCTTTGTCACTGCTCGGGAGCAGTCGGCCATCCCTCTCGCACAGACACCGGCCCGCGCAAAAACAGAGGGACTTTCTGGGGCGTAGCAATTAATAATCCTCTGCTTCTCCGATCTCTTTGTCTCTCCAGCTGTCCCAGATCTTCGGGCGCCCGCTTCCTCCGGATCGGCGTCTCAGCATCCCACTTCGCCGTATGAAATATCGACGCGAGCGTCGCAACCTGCACGCGGAGGCTTGGATTAAGACTAAACGCACCACGTTTTTAAACCGTCACCGATTTTAAAATTCGGTTCAATATTCTGGATTCATTTTTGCTTCTTTAATCCATTAATCAATTTTTCTTTCTTCCTCGTCGCTTTTGTTTTATTTTTCGATGAGAAACGTGTGTAATTAATCTCCCTTATCTAACGCAATCGGAGGATAAGTAATTTTATAAAAGGGCGTTAATTTATAGGTAATTTAACGTGGGAAACCTTAAGACCCAGAAATAAAATAAAACAGTAGAAATAATATATAAAACTAAATACCGAGTAAGATTTGTCCATTTCAATATTATCTCTGAGGCTTTCAACATGATACTGTCTTCTGATAAGTAATTTTATAAAAGGGCGTTAATTTATCAGAAGACAGTATCATGTTGAAAGCCTCAGAGATAATATTGAAGTGAACAAATCTTGCTCGGTATTTAGTTTTATATATTATTTCTACTGTTTTATTTTATTTCTGGGTCTTAAGGTTTCCCACGTTAAATTACCTATATCCAATTTGCTAAAATATGACCTTTATTTCCTTACCGGTCATTTCACCGGTTATGGTAGGGTTGTATATAAAATACCGGTGCCTTTAGTGTTAACACAGATCCACCTGTTTTTACTAATTCTTCAATTTTTCATTCCTCTTTCCTGGAAGCAGACCTACTTTAATAAATCCACGGCAGGTGAGCCAGCTTCCCACGGTTTCCCCCACGGGCTAATATTTTATTACGCAGTAAAATATGCACTCCTCGCGGCAGCCAGTGCTTTTCCATTTATCGCGCGGACGATCACGACCCCCGCGAGATCGGGATGCTTAAATCACGAGGCCCGCAGTCGGCCTCCTCTGGCTGCGTAGTTTTCAGGGATCCGGCGGATCGATTTGTATCGGGGGTCCTGGATATTCGAAGGCTTCCTTGTACGTTCGAGTGACTTCACTGAATCGCTCGCTAGGTATGTCTAATATGGTCGTCCATCTTTTCCGCAGGCTTCGCGGAAGCAGCTCCTCCGAGGATCCACTCGCGAAAGGGATGCGCCGAGCCACGGGGGAAGCCAGCAGATGGTAGTCTGCGATCAGCTGCCTATCAAGCCGAGTGCTTTTTGCGGCTTCTCGCTGAATGGGGAAAGAAAGTCATTCCGTGCAACGTTTGAACGCGAAACGTCTGCGACCGTTTGCCTCTCGATCTCCCCCCCTTTCACCCCGATTCCTCGCTTCCCTTGCCGCAATGGCGCCATGTTTCGCGAACCTTATTCATCCACGTTGCTTTTGCACACGGCGGATTTTTATTAAAGTATAGAGGGTGCTATTAGCCACATTCGTGGGGATTAATTTGGGTAGAGAAAGGTAAGTAGTAACAGGTTTGAGTGGATTTCGAACGGAAAAGAGTCGAGGAGAAACAAGTAGCTTCCACTCAAAAGTTGTTAGTGATGTTGTAATACATTGCAACGCGATAATGGAATTAAAATTATGGGGAGAGAAACAGTAATTGAGGAGTTGAAATGGTAAACGCTGCGAGTGTAGAATAATTTATTTTAATTTCTACGGTTGCTTGCAAAGAAAGTACTGAAAACTCTCATTTCGAGTCGTTTATAATTAAATAATCCTTGTTGAAAACACTGTAAGTGCCAAAATTAATTTTTTTTATTTG
Source organism: Andrena chrysosceles (assembly GCA_963855975.1). Classification (NCBI taxonomy): domain Eukaryota; kingdom Metazoa; phylum Arthropoda; class Insecta; order Hymenoptera; family Andrenidae; genus Andrena; species Andrena chrysosceles. The sequence continues at coordinate 13,124,521 of OY979769.1, read as the reverse complement.
TTGGAAAATGTTCTACCTGCCAATGGCAATACTATACTATAGAATTTGATTTTTGGCATTTACAGTGTTTTCTACAAGTAGTCTTCAATTCTTTTTCACGAATTTGGACTATATTAAAGCAAAAAATGGGATATTTTGTGATGCATTTGGGTTATTGTATACTTAAACCTATCTAGCAATCTAAACCTATCTAGCAAAATTTCGTGAATAATTTAATACCAAGAAAGTTTGTTCTCCCCTGAAAACTTGATTTTTGGTACTTATAGTGTTTTCTACAATGACTCTTCAATTATAGAACACGAACAAGCTTTGTGCCGGTTTTAAGAAGGAATACAAAGAATAAGATACCACGCTGTATTAAAATTAGCGTACCCACATACATATCCAACGCTAACGGGCACCCTGTTTGAATAATTCCTCTGCGAATCCTCCCCTCGTCTCGCATCCCCTTCCCAAAAAGCGTTGCCTTAACGCGTGACGCGCAAATTCCACGTTCCCGTGGACGCAGAGCGGGCGGAGAGGATTGAAGCCCGTTCGTTTATCGGGGGAAGCACGCTGGCGGCTAAAAGAGAATTCAGAGATCATTTCTCGTTTGAAACGTCCAAACACGCCGGCGGCAGCGGACGCGCGAGCGAGCCCCGCCGAGGATCGAAGCGGAAAATAAAAAGAGTCCGAGGGGGAAAAAATGGAAATAAAGCGCGAGCTGCGGAATGGATAAACGACCAGGCGATGCTCGAGCTTCGGCGGGGGCGTCCGGGAGTGGAAACAACCCCTGTGGGCGTCAGCCAGCGCTCGTTTTCAAAAGAATGCACAACGCTTGCACAGTCTATCGTTCGCCGTGCATCGAACATCGTCGCTGTTCCGAACGGAATCGGAACGCGTCTCCAGCAAAGCTCACACCTCCTTTCTCCTCCGCTGCGAGGAAATATGTACAATGTACAAGCTGAGAGGGTGGAACGTTAAGGGAATTCGCCTATGTAAATTGTAACTAATATCTATTGCGTCTCAAACATTTTCTCGTCACCTCTTCCAAGTCATGTATTTTTTGTTTCGCGATATTTAGATTGTTGTGGCTTGGAAAATATGTGCTGACTCCTCTGAGTGATAAACAGAGTTGGGCATAATCAATCGATTATGTAATCAATTACTTTCATTGCAATTACAGTGTAATTCCGATTGAATTGAACTAGCAATTAATTATTAAAGTAATGTGTAATTCAACTACACAAGTAAATTTGAATCGTAATTTGTAATTTGTAATTAGATCACATTTTGCCCAATAGATTGAGGGTGGTTTGAGAGTGAAATAGAAATACTACATATATGCAGCATAAAAACACTATGATTAATACAAGAAAAATATAGAAAGGATATAAGAAGATTGAACATTATCCTCGAATGTACGAGACTTCCCTATCCGAAGACAGATGAAGCATATTATTCAAGAAAATTGTTCAATAAAGAATCCCATATCCCCGATGATCGTAGACAGATGTCAAAGACACGACTGCGACGCACACGAGGAGGACACGAAGCAGAGAAGAGGGCAGAATAGCAGAAGATGAAAGGCGCGACAGCCCCTGCAAACGCGTGCACGCAGCTTTGTGCTAAGGGGGAATGGGCGGCGGATTTTCGCGTGCCAGATGCTCGCAACTGCGCACAATTTGCGACGCCAGCGAGTGCTCGACGCCTTTTCACTATCAGCAACGCCCAACCAACTGGAGAACGCATGATTCTCAACAGAAACGTACCCACAGTCTACCCCACCCTTCCTCCTCGTCTTGTCCTTTCTTTGTCGATCGCGCCGACCCTTTGTCCTCGATCTTTCCATAGAAAATGAGTTTTTCCCATTTCCAATCGGCCTCGCGATTTGCAACAAACCCGTCGACCTAACAACTTTGCTAAAACTCTATTAGCAACAAAAGGACACGAACGAAAATCGTGTATCAACTTGAAGAAAAGAGGTATATATCTTTGTGATGTGGCAGAGGTTTGTGTGTGATATGGAAGAGATTTAAAATTGATATGGCAGATGCGTACAATGTGTAAGTACCAGCTGTGGGAATAGTGAAGAAATGGCGTAGAACTATTCGAGAAGGAGAACTTTAAAACTACAGTGGAAGTGGTCTGTGTATACCACAGAACTGCTTCAGGAATGTTCCACAACTCCAGTAAGAATACTCTGTCACCAACATGGGAAAGCTGCAAGAAGGAAGTTGTAGTACCACCCCCAATCTCCCAGATACACCACATCGTAGCATACTAAACCCTGTCTGTATCTCCAACAATGCTGCGAACCAGTGGTACAAGAGTACCACGAGAGCGACGCAGAAGTGATAGAAGCGTAGTGGAGAAATGCTGAACGAATATTCCATAAACGCCATAGAAAGCTTGGTAGCATAATCCGAGATTAAGGTAGCGAGAGCATAGGAATCCCGCAGTGTATATATCACAGAAGTATTATATATAGAAATATAACTCGTGTGCCCCGAGAAGGCACGCATTATCCTAAAACCCGCGAACCTCGTTGGAACTCCTGCGATTGTTCCCGGGAACAACAGGGCCCGCGGAAAGAATGGAGATCCTCCGCAGCGCTCGGGATTCATATTAAATAAACCACGGCTGTATTTAAGCGGGACGCGAAACGTAGCCGTTTTGTCCCGGTAATGGTGCAGCGGGGGTGCTTTTGTGCGCGCGTAAGAATGAGCACCGACTTCAATTCCTTCCTTCTGCCTTTCAGCACTCAGCCAGCGACCTCCCGCCTCGACTTATAGGTTCCCTCGGATGGGAGGCCTCCTTGGTCTTTATCGTATCGCGAAATACGACGATCGCGGCCGACGCGACGAGTGGCTTCGTTTCCTCTCGAGTTCCCGATTCACGCGCCTCGTTATGCAGAGAAAACCCAGAAGCCCGGTGCGCCTCGTGTCGCGATCGACGCTGTAATTCAACGCGGCGAGGTTCAACGACTCATCTTGGAGCTGGCTGAACAGAGTCTGCAGAATTTCCAGCTCGTAGGTGTTTATAGCACGACGCCATTTCGGTGTTGCGCCTTGGGGGATGATTTAGGGGGTCGAGGAACCTTGGGTTATGAAATGTGCTTGTTGGTGGGAGGGTCCCACGAGTAGTTTCTATGGGGAGAAGCAATATTGCTCTGTAGTACTCGCCAGCGCCACCAGAGGTCTAATCTTCCTAACTCTTTCTCGCAAGTCCAAAGTGCAAGTTTCGTTCGTATATATACAAGTTCTAGGTTTATTCCTCTCGGTTCCCATTCGTCTTGGGCAGGGTCGCTATTGTAAATGTTATTCCTAATCCCCACCTAGCACATAAGATTCCCCTGCTAGCCAATTAAGTTTAGTATAACCTAAAATTATAATATGGACTTAAATAATTAAACCTAACGTAACAAAACGTTAGAGTATAGCGATGTAAATTATCCTTAAACTTTATTTATTAATACAAATTCAGAGTAGTGCCCTTCTTTCCCTAACCTTAAGCCTACTTAAATTAATTCAGGGGCATAAATTAAACAAAAATGAATATATCGTGAGAATTAATGTAAAAATTGCAAGCAAGCAAAGTAAATTGCAAAGACCACCCAATAAAGGACCTCCCAAAAAAACAATTTAAATCTATAAGATCCACGATAATAAAACCGATTTTGGAAAAAAGGAGCTGGGTCCGTCGGCTGTGGCCTTTTTTCGTCTATGAACACAGGCACCGGGCGCTACACTCCCCCACCTTAAATTCAAAAGAGATGTATGGGGAAGATTTTCCACCCTCGAAATCGCCATCGCGAGGACAGCTAGGAACCCTCTCGGCAGCTTTTGACAGCTGTGTTTTAATATTCGGGAATGGCGGTGGAGGAGGCGGAAGAGTTCTGCGAGCACGGCAGAAGGGCGGAGGAAAAGAGATGAACGCGTGGAAGGGGGTGGCTGCAGAAGAATTTACGAAAGCCAGAAGTGGATGGTGGTCTGGTTTGACCCAAATGCTCGGTCGGTTGGCTTTCAGCCAGTTCCCTGTGTCTGCACACTTGGCATCGAGGCCTTTACTTATATTTCTCCGTGGCGGGACAGGGAGCCGGGACGATATAAATTTTCAACCCCGATACATTAATCCAGCGCCAATTGGTTGCGACTTCTCGCTGCGAAACTGTCCGGGAAACTCCTGGAATGTTTTTGCATGCAGGAGGGGGAGATTCGCTTAAATGCTCTCCGAGAATTCATGGCGAGAAAGAATGGTACAGAAGGGGCGTAATATTTCATTTTTTGAAAGGCTGCGACAAGTAGTGCAGGGACGTGATTTTCATTAAAAAAAAATTATAACGAATGTAAAGGAGGAATTGTATATTTCATGAATAAATATTATAATGGAAAATGAACTTATGTTTCAAATTCCCTTCTCAGTATCTCACGTTTCTACCTAACAATTTTAGCACAGTCAGTAGACTTGGTAAACGGAGGAATAGTATTTTCAGCAGCATTTTGTTTTGCAGGCCTTGTTGCCAATGCAGTCATAATTTTTAGCTTCTGATATTTTCCGAAATGTTTCCTAACGGAGACATAATTAACTTTCCATTTAATTTTAATCAGTTTTGTACACAGATGCCACCAGAAAATCTGATATTTTCCGAAATGTTTCCTAACGGAGACATAATTAACTATCCATTTAATTTTAATCAGTGTTGTACACAGATGCCACCAGAAAATTTTAATGCAACAAGTGATTTCGTTACACCGCGTGGTTTTAAATTGAAAACAAATTAATTTTTCATATTTTATATCTTATTTAATTATAATTTTTTATTATACTGCTCTTAGCTACCTACATTTACAATTTGGTGAATTTAGAGGCGCTGTAACTCTTTGTATTTCAATTATTAGGTTCAAATATCACAAACTCATTCAAATTGCGCGCGCTCTATTTCTAGCCAACGACAGAGGGCGTCCTCTTTTGCGGGAAACTCGTTTCCTTCTTTCCTACTGCGATCTCAAACTCAATGCTACTCTCGCGTCGTTTTCCTTTCGTTTACATAGTAAAATAAATAAATAAACGATTGCACACGACGTTTAGGAAGAAAAATGGAGGCCGAAACAAGCTGCGACGATCCGCAATTCATGAATATGCTGGAGACTTGTCTATGCGGAGAAATTGACAAGGCGAATAACACATTGTTAGGTAAATAAACGCCCACGTTTACAGTTTCCTTTATAACCTACACGCTTTTTGTTTGCTTTTGTATTTTATAGTTAATTATTATTTAGTACTCATATTTTTTCTCTATTATTATTAGTATTTTGTTATTATTATCAGTATTAGCCTTAAGAGCAACAAATAGCAAAATTTTTTCATGTAAATAGACTCATATTATTTTAGCATGGTTTATTTTTTTCGCAATTTTATGCAGATGGGATTGTAATAAAGATGTATTATTATTATTATTATTACAATATTCCTGCATTCACGTGGTTCTCTAAAGGTCTCATGGCGGAGTTAAAAGAATTGAAGGCAAAGATCCAGTCGCAATTGCGAAGGAGGAAAGACCTGAAGGAGAGAATCACAAACATGCAGGAGAATAGGCTGTCCTTAACAGCCGTTTCGAACATGTATGTTGGGCCAGTGCATTAATTCCACGCTAGTTTAAATAATCCCAGCTGCGTGAAATTTAATAATAATCCGAGGCCCGTGTACTCGCGACAGACACCACAGGTACGTGAACGAGGTGTCCGACCAAAAGGAGCTAGTGATGCTGAACCTGGACAACGACTACAAGATCATGCAGTTCGAGCGTCAGCAGCACCGCGGTATTCTCAAAGAATACGAGAAAACCTGGCTGGATTATCACGTGCGTAAATCCAACGGAATTCCATTAATTAATTGGGCCGAGTTATGCGGAAACCTACCAGCCCAAAAAATGCCAAAAAATAATTTAAATATAGCGCGGATCCTATAATTTTGTGATCTCTATTTTGTAAAGAATTACCAACCTATAGAACAACTCTTGCATTATACAATTATTTAAACTACATAGCCATAGTTCTATTTTAGGCTTAGAAAACAAAAAGGTCAGAAAATTAAAATTAATATTCACTATGCTACTCATTATTAAATAACCAATTAAAAACATTGTAAAACAATAACAAGGGATAAAATATAACGAAAAGATATAGAGCTATCTACTTTTCTGTAATAACGAAAATCTCCCAAGTAGATTTACTCAGCTTCAGTTCATTGAGGATTGGTAGCTTCCTGCATATTTTGGCCCAATTACAACGTCATAATTAGATCTGTAATCGAAGAGTTCAAGCTCGTTGTAAAATTAGAATATCTCGGGTGGGTGACGCTATCCAGGCAAAGTACGAGGAATTTCCCGTGGCGAAACTCAGAAGGGAAGCTAGCATAGAGTTGCAGAAGCTTCGTATCGAGGAAATGTTGCTGGAGCAGAGGATCTGCGAGTTTGAAAAGATATCGCGACAGAGAGGACTGGTCGGGTGGTTGCGATTACGCGGGAAGATCGTCGAGTTCTGCCGCGCGGTTTCGAATAGCAGAAAACTCGATCTGACTCTCGAGGATTTGCTCGAATGCGTCGCGCGTCGCAAAGAAGAGCTGAGGAGCGTGGACAAAGAGGTTGCCACTGTTTCCTACGGATCTTCTATTAAAAATTGCCTACGACCCTCGTCCGTTTGCTTTACGTCCTGCAGCTGGCGCTGAGAGTGAAGACGCGGGAAGAGGAGAAGAGCGCTCGCGCGTTGAAACTCTTGGAAATGCCACCGCCCACGGTCAATTTCTCCTACATGCGCACGATCTACGGGCCCAGATCGAAAAATGGCCCTGTGGACGGTTGGAAACGAAACGACGAGAATTCCATAGGTGCTGAACGATTTTCCTTTCGCGAGCTTATCCCTGTTTCGAGTTCCCCAAGAAATTGATAGCCCCAAAAAATCGTATTAGTAGTAATAATAATAATAATTACTCAAGCCTAACCAGGGTACTATTAAAATTCACCTTGCATTGCTCATAGTTCCTTGGCATTCCTAAAAATAAAGGAATCCCTGTGTTGTCCCTTTTCACCCTTAAATAAACTTCCCCAACAAAGTCCCACTCGAGCAACCCTCAATAAGAATTGATCATAATCAGCTGATTGATCAATAATCACCTCAGACACTCTGTCCGTGGACACGATGATGCTGGAGGAGATGTGTCTGTCGGACGAGAAGTCGAAAGCAGCCCGCCCCCAGAACTGGGACCGAGTTTCATACAGCAGGAGAGTTGCGAGCGAGGGTGCGTCGCCGGTTGCTAGGAGTCCTTGCCCGAGCAGGGAGCAAGAGGAAATGGAGCGCGACGAGGCAGTCAGCGAGTTGGACGAAAACATGGGATCGGAAGCGATCGATTCGCAGCCCAACGAGGAGGCTGAGGAAGCCGAGGAACTGGAGCAGGAACAGGCAGAGGAAGTCCCGTTGCCGTCCAGTGCTCGCAGAGATAAGCAAACGGTGGTGGAGGCTCGCTTGGGGGATGCCGAGGATCCTCCACCGAAGAGGGCGAAATTGATCAGCGACGAGGATAACGCTGGAGCTTCTATGATGAGGACGATGAACGCTCGATCGGAGAGAAAGAGGGACCAGATAACAGATGCAGCTGCTGGGCCCAGGATCACGAACATCGTACCTGTTCGTTACGAACCATCGACTCTGAGGAAGATGGAGCGGGGGAACATTAAGCTATCCAGTATGTGGTTTCTGTGGTCGAAAGAAAGTTTGAAACTCGCGATCTGCTGTGTTGTCTTGTGGGTAACCTGTCGATTGGGGTGGGCCATTTTCCCAAGTATAAAATCTAGGTTTTCCACGAGGGTGCTTTTGTTCCAAATATGATAACTAACACTTGTGCAAAATTTGAGCCTAATCGGACGATATTTGGGGGTCGATAGAATTAATCGTTTTTAGAGGCATCGAAAAATGCCTCTAAATGAAAAACAGAATTTGTGTCTGTTTTCTAATTAACAACTCTCCAACTCTCTCCTTGAGGATTTAGGGATACTAGTGAGAGTTATTTTTATACCTGACACAAAAACATTCTTTTACGCTATTCAAGAATAAATTGTAAAATAATGTTGGAAATCGTAGCGACCTGTAAATCTGGTTCATATGGGCCATTTTTTATATACACACTTTCTTTGGTTTAAGAAACAAAACCAGGCTTGTGGAAAGCAACAAAGAATATAAAAAAATCTAGTATAGGTTATAAAGTTTGAGATAGGATTCCTTCTAAGAAAATTATGTTTCATCGATAACAGTTTGAACTTTCTTTTGAATACTCCTGTATTCCATCACCAAATAATTGAACGTGAATAACACAATAACGATTGTGATCAGTTGGTTCCAAAGGTAGCCAGCTAGCTGGTCCATCTCCTAACCCAAGGGCCACCAAGGCTGACACGTCCTATTATGAATCTCCAATGCGGAAGCTGAACCCTAACCCAGGCAGTATGTTCACTCCTCATCGCTACGACTTCTCCGACAACAGCAACATGAGCTTCTGCTTGGACAACATGGCTGTCCTGAAAGGTACCTGCTTCCTAATCCACCACTTAAGCTCCTCCGCCATTTCACTCCTTGATTCTTCCACCAGATGACCAAATATCCCTGTACGCTGGTTCTGCACGCGACCTCTGCGAGTGCACCCACACGTCCACGCCACTGGGTAACCGCGAAATGGACGCCGCCGAGGAGCCCAACGAAAATGTCCCTTCCACCAGGAGGTCTCAGAATCTGCCACGTAATTTCCTGCGTATTATACAATCGCCTCTTTTCAGTGCTAGATTAACCAAAATAAGCAACAAATTTTCTGAATTTTAAAACACAACTTTTGTTCCAAACGCTTTTTAATCAAATTATCGAAAAAGCCCAAGAAATGGTACATTGCGTTGAAGTGATCAACTTGTATGAGAGGACCTCGAAATCTTTTAACTGCTTGGCGCCTCTAAAGGTCTTAATCCAGCCCTGTCTCTGCTCACATCTCCCTTTCGTTGCAGAATTCGACTTCAGTAACTTTCTGAAGAACCATCCAGCGCGGCAGCTCTTCTAAAGTGGCCATTTTTCTTCAAGTCAGCTCCATAATCAGGAATAAGGCGCAAGGAAGACTCGAACAGTAAGACACGATACTATCTTCCTTTGAATATCCTGTTTAGCGTATTGTGTTTGAAATAAAGCCCCGCTCCAAAAAGTAAATCTTGTCTTCCACTACACGCCTCTGTTTCTCCTTCGACCATCCTTAAAGACGTTTAATTACGCCCGACTGGGTGTCCGTTTTCGTTCGAGGGACGCCTGGCGACACGGTTAAATAATATTCAGAGCGAAATTACGCGAGACCTCTGAATTCCCTACCCTTGGACTGAAAGAGACCGTCGGGGGAGGAAGTCGGACTACTCGCTTCCGCCCTGAGAAACCGGGGAAAGGAAACACGAAAGACGCAGGAGAATGGGGCGGAGGAAAAAAAGAATGGCTACGGAGTGGGCCAGAGGGGCAGCAGGGGGAGAAAGGAAGAGCACTCAGCTCTCGACGACTGGAAAGTAGGTCCTTTAAAGCGCGCCCCTTTGTGCGCCACTCTTTAAAGACCATTGCCACCGACATTTAATCTGCGTCTGGATGTTTATGAATTATTTAAGAGCCGATGATGCTGATGCCAGGGGGGAAAATGCTGCAGGGAAATATATCGCTGGCTTGTTGGTAAAGCTGGCCGAGCTTATGTTTATTAATTTTTAGTAAATGCAAATTTAAAGTTCAGTTTATTATAATAAATCAAATAAATGGAAGCTTTGGGACTTTTATTAATTTATTGGTGTAAAAAACTTTGGAGATAATTGCTTCCATTAATCTTGAAGGATTTTGGGATCCTGTGATGGAGTTGGGGAGGTTTACCAAGTCACTGGGAGTGAAGACGCGATTTTTCTTACACAATCTTTGGTATTTTTTTTATAGAGCATCTGTGGAATCTTTTCTGCCACAATTTGGTTAATATGTTTATCCATATTTCAGGAATGTTTACAAATTTTATTAGAGAGAAATAATTAAAATTTGTGGCAGTGCAAGCGTTTGAATGCATTCGCTAAAAAAATGTCCCTCTGGTTTAATTCCGGTTATTCTGCTCGTGTGAGATAAAAAAAAACTAAAATGATTCTTAATGAAGACGAGCTTTGCTCTAGCTGGCAGCGGAATTAATTCAAAATCATGTATTTTTTCTGACTCTTTTAGTCCGCTAAAGGTAGGAAGATCATGAAAGAATCGGTAGGCAAACTTCAAAGGCTGCCATTTTTTAATTGTCGATTTTTTTCTTTCACTCTACTACCGGCTATGGCCATGTTCGTCCTCATTAAGAATCATTTTGGTTTTTTATGTCAGGTGAGCAGAATAGCCCGGAATTACGGAAGCCATGGAGAGGCTTTTTTTTAGCGAATGCGTTCAAACGCTTGCACTACCACAGATTTAAATTACTTCTCTGTAATAAAATTTGTAGACATTACTGAAACGTGGATAAATATATAAACCACATAGATGCTTTATAAAAAAATACCTAAGAATGTGTGAGAAAAAGCGCGTCTTACATTGGAATACCCCCTTAGAAAAGTAGAGAAATCCATCAATAGCGCAGAGTCCCGACCAACCAGAGAGGCAGCGCGATAATTGCATAAGAAGGCTGGAAATAAATTTCCTTCAATCCCTCCAGAAACTTTCTCTTGGGAGGACGCGCGAGGTCCACACCGAGGAATAGGTAACTTCTTAATAAAACTCGATGCTCCAGCTGCCTCCGTTCTCGTTCCCACGTTTAATTACTCTAACCGGCATAATTGATATAAACGAACTGGACCGAAGTAGCGAGAGGCGGGGAATTCGCGGCGCGAGAAGAATACGAAAGTTTGTTATTGCCTGTCGTAACTTTCCCCGAGGACGACATCCCTTTATGAACACAGTTTACGAGAACCCACGACGTATCGAACTTGCCAGTTTTCACGACGCGAAAGAAATTCAGTAGTTTAATAAAAAGGAAGGACGAAGTTTGCGAGGGTTCAAGGGGATTCATAATCTTACGATGACAAATGGGGGAACATCGACTTTGTATACGATCAATTCCACTGCCAATTCCGTTAGCCCGCCTTGCAGAGATGGGCAATATTTCGAACAACGAATAAGAGTTAAAAAAAGTATTCTTCATGTGTTGAATAAAATTACAATGGCGCGTGTGTTACACGTGCAGTAAGGTTAAAGTTAAAGTTAATGAAGTTAAAGTTATTGAAGTTAAAGTTATTGAAGTTGAAGTTATTGAAGTGAAATTTATTGAAATGAAAGTTATTGAAATGAAAGTTATTGAAGTTAAAGTTATTGAAGTTATAGTTATTGAAGTTAAAGTTATTGAAGTGAAAGTTATTGAAGTGAAAGTTATTGAAGTTAAAGTTATTGAAGTTAAAGTTATTGATGTTAAAGTTATTGAAGTTATAGTTATTGAAGTTAAAGTTATTGAAGTTGAAGTTATTGAAGTTGAAGTTGAAGTTATTGAAGTTGAAGTTGAAGTTATTGAAGTTGAAGTTATTGAAGTTAAAGTTATTGAAGTTAAAGTTATTGAAGTTAAAGTTATTGATGTTAAAGTTATTGAAGTTATAGTTATTGAAGTTGAAGTTATTGAAGTTGATGTTATTGAAGTGAAAGTTATTGAAGTGAAAGTTATTGAAATGAAAGTTATTGAAGTTAAAGTTATTGAAGTTATAGTTATTGAAGTTAAAGTTATTGAAGTTGAAGTTATTGAAGTTGAAGTTATTGAAGTTGAAGTTATTGAAGTTAAAGTTATTAAAGTTAAAAGTATTCAAATTAAAGTTATTGAAGTTAAAGTTAAAGTTGAAAAATATATTGACGCTCAAGTTGCAACGCCCGACGAATAAAAAAATTAACTTTATTCCCCAAATAATCTAAAGTTAAAGTAACTATTATTCTATCCATCACTGAAATAATTTTTTATTTATTTAATGCCCAACTTTACCTCTCTGCAGCCACCATGGCGCAGTGACTCCAAGAACCGACACGTCCGTGGGACAACTCCTTTCACAATTCCGCTGACACCGGTTCCTTTTCCCCTATCCTCGAATTTCCGTCCGTTCGCGCTGGACTTTTGGAGGAGGTCGCTGGGCTACGTGAGCGGAATGGCCCTGCTGCGGGGCAACCCTCTGCACGCTGCTCCCGGACGGGCAGCGGGAGTCGGGCTGCCCCTGGACCCCAGGCAACCACTCCGCGCGGATGCTCGTACGGTACAAGTTCATTGGGGCTCGTCCACTGCGCCACCGTGGCCGCTGTTTTATCAGCGCCTCTTCCCGGCAGCATTAAGTAATAAAAACGGCGGGATGCCTGAATCAGGTAGCACGCGCAGCGTTTTACGACCCGTCCTCGCTGAATTACGAGCGCGGTGTAAAAATGGGGATCGCGGACAGTCACTGACTCAGCTCGGTATGCTCCCTCTAAAACGAAAACGACCCAGCGACTCTTTCAGCGGCAGTTACGATCGACTGTTCAAAGGGAGTTCGAGGGGTATCGGTTTCCGGGTTCGCGCGGGGTTGGTGGCTCTCGCTGGAGAAACTCGAGAGGTTTAGGCAGTGATGGAATAGTTGGGGCGCGTTTGAAAGTGGAGGCATATTTGAAGCTCACTGGTGATGGGGAATAGTGATCGTGTGTGGAGGGTGGGATATCAGGTTTCAGTAGTAACATCCACCATTGTTCGGACTTGAAGAACCACTTATGGAATACCTATTATTGTGGCGGGTATTTTCGGGTCAATTTCGAGCAAATATAGGTTTGTATATAAGCTTCTATAATTCGCGGCATTGTTTCCCAGACGAAACAATAATTAGTCGTGAATTCGTCGTTATTGATGGTGCGATGGAAGGCAAGAATAGGGGCGAGTTCCTCCACCGAGCAACGGGTCCACGAGCATTTCGTTCGGCCCATTGTCTGTGGAAGTGTATTCATCGAAATGCAGCTCGAAAATGTGGCAGAAAGTCTCTTCACTTTGTTAGAATCCTACCCTTCCCCCTCACCAGGGGCGGATTCGGAGATTTAGCACCCCTAGGCTAACTAGCGTCTACCTTTCCATGAAATATCGTTAAATATTGTAATTTAAAAGGATTGAGGGAATTTTAAAATTAATTCAATATGACAACTCACATATGAGTTATTGCTGATTTGCTACATTTTAAAGAAGTGAATTAATTTTGAAATTGTTTCAAGCCCCTGTGTTTAAAGATCACTCTTTACTTTCAGTGTTGAGGTATATATATTTTATTTCCGAACAGAAATCTATTTTCGTCGATGAATTGCTTAAAAAAATTATAAAAAATTGCAGGCAAAAAATTTTGCTACTTTTTTAAATTTCTCTCGCCCAATATTTGCGGCCTAAAAATTTCCCACCCCTGCCCCTCACTGTTCTTTCCTCCCGCTCCAAAAAACAAAAATGCCAAATTTAAAATACCCAAGGGCACTGATCCTTCTTCCTCGAAAAAAAAATACAGAAATTCATCGAAAAACGAAGCCACGCAGGATGAAATTAATTTTCGAAAATGTGGCCTGACAGCCTCCTCGCCCGAGATCCACGTCGGAGTCGTTTGGTTCTCAGAAGACAGGGGATGTTTCCCTTACTCGCACGGCCTGCTATCGACAGACCGTGATAGAACGGAGTGGCTCGACCCCGAAGATCGGTGAGCAAGAATGGGTCCCTTCGAACCCCTAATTTTCGTGATTTATCCCCGCGTTGGTCGGGACAATCCTCGGAAGAACGCGCAGGAGGGTCTGAATTTACCGTGACCCACGTCGATCATATCAACCACGCGTGGGAGTAAAGAATTCTCGTGACAAATGATTCCCAATTTCGCGACACGAATTTATTTTCAAATCTAAAGGGACCTTTCTCGAGTTCGTACTCATTGGTATCAAGATTCTTGCGCTGGAAAGTAAACTAACGGCGAAGTCCTTTAATCGAACGCCTCGCCCACGGCAACCGTGTCGACGTGTATGTCGAAACAGTAGTCTTAGCAGGGGCACGATGAACGCGATGCAAAGCGAGGTTAGGTCGACAAATCATCGTTATCGCGCAGAAATTTACAAGGGAACGAACGCAGTCACGACCGCGGATAAATCTGATCGGGTTTGCACGCATCCCCACGAACCTGCCTCGTAACTCGGTATAATTACGACGTGCACGTGGCACGATTAAGGCCGGTTCTGGTGGGTTGCCTACCACCTAGGGGCCGGGGCCGACAAAAAAGTGGCTTAAGGCGGATTCACATGTATCACTTACGTCAGGATCAATGGTCTCTTTGTTTCAGTGTGAGTAACTGAGTAATAAGAGCGAAGTTCTTCGTTTGAAAATAGGAAAGCGATATTTTTCACTGTGGAACTGATAAGTGGGAATTCGCCTTTAGATACTTTTTTGCCACGTTTCTTTTATTTTCTTTCGGTGAGCTTTGAATCACGAATGGGTATAGGATCGAAGGTAGAATGGGAAAAGTTTTACTCACGAGAGCACTGTCGTGGTTCGTCGCTCCTGTCGCCGCAGTCGTCGACGACGTTGCACACCTTGTTCAGGGCGACGCAGCGGCCGTTGCTGCACTGGAACTCGCTCTGCCTGCAGGAAAGCACCGTCGTCGCCATGAGAATGCAGGCGAAGGCTGGCCAATGCGTGTCTGAAACGAGAAAATAGTCGCCTGTTTAATCATCTTCCTAGAACTCTTTGGAAACTGGCAGTTTGCTCTATTTTCTAAAGCTTTTACTCAACGACACTTAAGGAGCCTGCTCGAAGACTACTCTGGTCACGAAAATTTTGGAAATTCGAAGGAATATTATGAGTTCTAATAGGCTTTCGAACTGGGCCATTAGTGGAGGCTTGGAAAGCTTCAGAAACTTTGGAAGACTTATGTTAAGCACCCCTTGAATCCACAGAGCGTTAGAGATAGAATTTATTTCCTATTTCTATTTCGTTTACTTTTAGTTTGAGTTTCTTAGAATTTAATTTCTATTTCTTGGTATTTCGTTTAGTTTTAGTTTCTTAGAATTTAATCTATATTTTTATTTAGATTTTGTTTCTTAGAATTTAATGTGTATGTATAATTGTAATTATTTCTATTTCTATTTAATTTTAGTTTCTTAGAATTTAATTTGTATTTCTATTTCGTTTAGTTTTAGTTTCTTAAAATTTAATTTGTATTTCTATTTCTATTTCGTTTAGTTTTAGTTTTTGTTTTCAGGCTTATTATTGATGATTGCAACCTCGTCATTTACTCTATGAATTATACCATAATTATCTGTAGAATACTAAATACTTCTTCTACATACATATTCCTATTCCCCAAAAAGAAAAATCAAAGCAGAAACGTTAAATAAGCAGAGTAAACAATAATCAAGGGTTTATTTTCACCAATGTTGCTTTCAATCACATTGCCCAGCGTTCAGCGAAAAGCTCCAGTGTTTTCACGGAAGGACAATTCATATCGAGGGGAAGTATTATTTGCGAGGGGGTGGAAAGGCAACCACCCCGCGAGCAAACAACGCATTCGTCTTCATAGTTGTACGGGAGGCTGCGACGGGTAGGATTTATCATCCACCAGTTTCCTTCGAGCCACGGCGAATATCTTCCTCTATCTCCGATTGATTTAACCCGTTTTGTAGCGTCCGCCTGTCCCTCGGCGAAAGAATAAGATAAACGATTTCGTCGTTTGATCGATGGCGGAATGGATCGCGGCTGATTTATCCCCCGAGCAATTCCGCATCGGAAGGATATCGCTGGAATTAACGACGACGTCCCACTTCCTCGGAGCTTCGTCGCAAGCTTTTTTCCATCTTCACGAATCCATACTGAAACGGGGATGAAATTCTCTGACACTCGGGGTGCTCGTTTCCCGGAGGTAGATTGAAAAATAGGAGAATCTTTTATAGAAGCAATGACACTGTATCTTTGAAGGTGTAGGGGTGAAAAACAAACTTTAAAATTCATACTGTTCTTTGCATATTATCTTGCTATCACTGTCTATTCTGGGCCACCCCTAATTAATACGTCTGATAGTCCTTGCAGAAAACACTGTAAGCGTCAAAAATCAAATTTTCCAGGGGAGAGAAAAAACTCCCTCAACTTTATAATTTTTAAATTCAAATAAATTTTATATTAATAATTTCCTCATTTTTCCCCGAAGTATTTGCGAAACTTTCATTTGCTTTGGTTCCATTACCATCCACAGTTCAACTTTCTTTTAACTACTACTGCGCCTTCTCACAGAAACGTTCACAGAGACCGCAAACGGTGAGAGAAATTCTGAAAGTCCCAGAGCAATGGAGGTCGAAAGCCGCGGAGTGGAGGTCACCGAGGTGTTTCGTGGAATTAAAGGCGAGCTGGAAGACGGAGGAATCGATCAAGAACGGATATCGAGGCGCGTCCTCTCGATTTCCGGCGTCGTCTGTGAGCGTCGACGACGTCGTTCGCCCAATGGAGGTCGACGTTGCCCTGGACGCCCGTTTCCCTCTACTTCTTTAACTCTCCCGGTCACGTATCTGGTTTCAGCGATCCTCCTCGTACGAACTCGTCGAATTAATTCTCGATATACTTTTCCAACCGAAACCTGGCTCACGTTTCCTCGATCTTCGAGCTTCTTTATCGTTTTCCACAATTCCGCCTGGACGTCAGAAAAGACCAAAGGGGAAAAGGAAAGAGTTAATCGGACTTCTTGGAAATGAACCTTAGCGCGATTTAATGCCACATCTGCATTTTCAGTAAGAATATTTTGTGGGGGCACGGAAGTCGAGGCGTTCTTTAGAGGTTTCTCCAGATCTTGGAATAAGTGGGACCAAAGGGCTGTTTTCGGTCCCAGGGACTCCGCGCAATTCCTTTTCGAGCACTGGCTGGCAGCCACTCGCCGGGAAACGAGAGGGGCTAGGGTGGGCGGGGAAAAATTGTGGAAAAGGGGAGACGAGGGCGGCCGCGGAGGCGAGGGATGAAAATGGAGAATTCAGAGGCCAATTATTCGGGCCACTCGAACAGCACGTGGGAAATTAAACGGTTCGAGGGCACTGGAAATAAATACTTCGCCTCTTTCTCGCGCCACCCTGCACTCGTGCTCGAGGGTGCTCGAAAATTACGACTATCGAGGAAACTTTTTTTTGCGAAAACGATGTAACGCCGCCACTCCTCGTCGGGGCTCTTTGCAGCCGGGCGAACGCGCGATCCAGTGACGTTTCCCTGATTCGATATTGTACGAGTGGCTTTGCAAACATGAAGATATAATGCAGAATAAAGTTTCAGAGAATCTTATCTAATTGCGGTAGAGATACGAGTCTGGGGTTTTTCGTTATTGAAACCCAATCATTAAACATTCTCGGTTGGTCTCATCGATCTGTTTAGTAAATAGAATACGAAACTTAGAAAATACCTGTGCTAGCACACTCAATTTTTTTCGAGTCCCCACTTAATTCCTTCAGAGTGCAATCACGAAAACAATTTGTAAACTATTGTGTTATATGTAAAGGGATTTATCCACAGAGTTTAGAATTATTCGAATAATCTTCGAATACACATTTCGAATAAAACGAAGTTATTCCAAAATAACGAATAATTTTTTATTCGAAATAAATTTTTCCCCCACTCTGTTTACCCATACTCATAATAAAATAATCGACTGAACCCGTGGGAAGTACCCTCGTGCACAATAATAAATAGTCGAGAAGACCTCGCACTTTTTCGAAGACAAACAACAAACTACGCTCCGAAAAGAACGAAGCAGAAAGAGAATTCTCGATCGGAAGCGTGCCAAGCATCGATCCCCCATCTCTGAAAGATTCATCGAGCCCTGGCGCACACGAACAGTTCCAAGGAGAACGGGGTTGGCGTCGGGGAAAGTGGTCGCTAAAATTTTCACTCCTCCCTGCGAGCGGCGAGATTCAATTACATCTCACCACGGCGAGTAAACGATGGGTGGTTTAAAGAGCACATCCGCGAGCTTTGCCAGCGAAGATCCCACGGGGGCGTCTTCTCTCGGCCGCCATTTCCGTCCTCGTGGAATCTGCATCGCACAGCCTTTTATTTCATTCCCCACGTTCGCCGAGCTCCCTTTGACCAGCGTCGCGGTGAAATGTCGCGTGTGTATGGATTTAAAGCGAGCACGAGTTGCTGCCACGGTTCTTGAGCAAGAAGAAATCAGAGGGAACGTGGATGGAACAAAGGGCCTGGTGAAAAAAAGACGAAGGGACGTCCCGCGATACATATTCGAGATCAGAATCGCCTGTCTCGAGTTCTTCCCTCCACTCGCCCCTCTCCCAGCTTTTTCGCCGCGACTTTTTCGAACCTCTGGCTTTTGTCATCGCTTGCGCGATAAAGAATGCCAAGGGCGGAGAGTGGAAGGGTAGGTTTCGAGGCGATACAGCTTCCAGGGGCCCTTTTTGTCTCGTGATCAACATCGTCCTCTCGCTTTTATCGCCGCAAACGTCCAAGGGACGACGTAAATTGTCGCCGCCAGCTGGCGGCGGGAATATTTCGAGCGATCATTCAGAGTCCAGACGCATCGATCCCGCTCCAAGCTTCCTTCGAATCGTTCCACGAGATTTTTTTCGTTCCATCGAACTTTCATGGCTACAACGGTAAAAAATATCGAGGAATATGGAATTTATGATCACCCCTTATCGGTGGGGTGGAAAATCCTTCGATTCCCCTTCTGGCGTTTCGTTCGCAAAAGGTAGAATTTTTCTTTGAAATTCAATAGTCTCGACTGGAGTGCCAATTTCTTTGCTCTAGTAGAGATAGAGAACAGAGAATCGCTGGGTGATATAAAGCGTTGCAAAATTGCAGGGTAGAGGTATTTCGCGATGAGGTTTACTGGGGGTGATTCAGCGTTCAAAAAGGGATCGAAAGTGTAGTATAATGGTTTTTGATACGAGGCTTCGTTGCCGAGGAAAGCGAGCATGAAGACGCTTGCGGCTCGAGGATCATTTGAATTTGAATACCTCGCGTCATAATGGCACGGAGCTTACGAACTAGGGCCGTCCCGACTCCAAACTTCCCTTCATTTTCCTTCGACGAACGGGGGCGTACGTTCGAGAGGGAAGTTCGATCGAGACCCAGCTCGATGCTACTCGTTACGAGAAAGTAGGAGTTACTGGAGCGACGCCATAGTCGCTAGAGTAAGTTGGCGATTTTGCCCCACGACGGGCTCCAATTTATTGCGACGAAAATGCGCTTCGTTCTTCGTATTGAAGAAAGGACGATGTGTTAGGAGCAGCCTATCTATTTCTCGCCCCGTTAAATTTTTTTTATCCAAGAAGAAAAGATAGTGTTTAAATCAGGGGTTGAATGAAGCAAGTAAAATTTTCAA
Source organism: Andrena chrysosceles (assembly GCA_963855975.1). Lineage (NCBI taxonomy): Eukaryota > Metazoa > Arthropoda > Insecta > Hymenoptera > Andrenidae > Andrena > Andrena chrysosceles. Next base: position 13,105,143 of record OY979769.1, on the reverse strand, counting down.
TTAATAATGGAATAACTGTAATTTTATGACTATTATCTTTTCTGTTGCGAGAGAGCTGTTATAAAATTCCGTGTATTAACCGAAACTTTTATTGTGTACATTTTTGTGTAAAGAAGAAACTTTTATTTTCTTAAAAGTAGAACAAAGTTTTGTTTAAACAGGCACATCTATTGTGCTGTGAAAAAGTTAAGGATGTGACAATCAGATTTAAACGTTAAAAGTTCGATAAATAACTTTTATTTACAAAGGCTAACAGTTCCATTCGACCCCTGCTTTAAAATATCCCAAAGATCCTTGGTTAATAGAAGCTCGGTGTGCCACAGCTACACTTCGGGAAACGTTGAGAAGCTAGCCCATGGATACGTGGAGAGTGTGAATCACGAGACTGTAAATGGAATCGCCGGGGACCGGAAATAAGAGCGACCTATTTCTTTCCGCGGATATTGATCAAGTCGGGACGTCTGAGAATCGACGACAACGCGCTAAGTGCTCTCGTGTCCGCGGAAGTTGCGCGATTTCGTCTGCTTTTCGAGCCCCTTGAACCCCGGCGAACCATAAATAGAATCGAAATTCCAACAAAGGGACAGTGGAAAGGGATCGATCGATCCTAGCCGTTCATCCGAGCTGCCCGACCTCTTTTCCTTTCTCCGCGTAGAATTCGGGAATGGTATCTGGGCTGGTGGGCTAATCGACTCGCTTTCAATTAGCCGATCGCCGCGAAGGTCGCGACAAAAGGAAAAAGTAGCCGATTCACGGCGAAACGAGTGTTTGATCCGTCTACTGGAAACGTTCCAAGTCTCTCTGTATCTGACAGCCTTCTAGCGCTGCTTCTGCGGGGCAATCGCTCCCTTAATGATTAGTTTTATCAGCGAGAGCGTGGCTCGCCTCGGATCGCTCTAATTGGACGCCGGGTGGCCAGCTGTCATTATTCCTACGATCTGGTATTCGATCGTACGTATTTTCTACACGGGATAAAGTGCAAAAAAGTAAAAAAAAAGGTAAAAATGGCTAAAATGGTAAAAATGGCTAAAATGGTAAAAATGGTAAAAATGGTAAAAATGGCTAAAATGGTAAAAATGGCTAAAATGGTAAAAATGGTAAAAATGGCTAAAATGGTAAAAATGGCTAAAATGGTAAAAATGGCTAAAATGGCTAAAATGGTAAAAATGGTAAAAATGGTAAAAATGGTAGAAAGTGTAAAAAAGTATAAGAAGTGAAGAAATATGTTTGGCCCTCATTTCTTGTCGGTGTAACGCGAGCTTGCAGGGGACAATAACCGGGGCGCGATGGGAAATATCGCGTAATAACTAGAGAAACGCTGCCTCGTCATTTTCAGCGGGCCAGGTGACAACGTTTATTACCATTCGGTGTGGTGACTTATTACCAAGCCCGCGGTAATAACCAAGCAAGCGGATTTATCGTGGTCGGGTGTTAACCCGATATGAATCGATATACCCAGCGTATCCGTTGCGCCCGGCGTCCGTGGAAGCCTGCCAATTTTCATACTCGAAATTACAGCGACCCAGCGGCGCGCACGACACGGAGAGCTGATTCCACGGGTAGAGTGCCACTCGCAGTGGAAAAACGCGGCTATCGGCTGATTCGAGGGACGGAAAGCGTGGCGGGGTTCTTGATAACAGAACAGAGAAGTAAAAAGAGGGCGATACGCGGCCCAAGGGGTGGTTTAGAGCAGACAAAAGGGGACAAGATGCGAAAGGGAATTCTTGTCGCCCTTATCCCTGCGGCCTTCCGCCCCAAACCTTCTCGCGACGCTCGAAACTTACCGCCTGGGTCCTCCGAGAACCCATATCGTTCGACAAGAGGGGGCACGCGTATTTTCTCCTCCCCGTCGACCAAAGATTCCGCGGAAACTCACGTCTAACCCAGATCCATGGGAAGCTTCTCTCGTCCAACAGCCAGAGGAAACTATTTCGACCACGTCGGAGATTAAATACAGGCCCCCGGAAGCTTTTCTCCTGGAAATTGGGGAGTATATTACCTGCACGAGGGCGCGCTTGCAGCCTGGTTACGCGAGATCGAGTTTTTAATTTAAAAGAATGAGTTACGGCGAGGATCTTCCGCGGGAATTGATTCACGGCGATGAAAAGGGAAAAATACGGGGTAGAAGTAATGGGAGCTCTTTGGCTGAGCTGGCACGGCGCGTGGATGACACGCAACGGGCCAGGGTTCGAATCCCACTAATATTAGTTTCCATTTTTTCCGAGTACTTGACCATCGTCGGCCTGCATTGGATGCTATAAAAAATATAGAGAAGCGAAAAGATGAAAAGAAAATGGTTGAAATTGATTATTGATTATTAAACTCCAGTGCGGAATAAAGGGAATTTCTATAAGTCTTCCTTACGACCCTGGGAAAAAGACAGTCCGTTGTCGTGTAATCGAGGGTGGAATTTTCTTCGTCGCGATGGAGACAGATTGGCGAGGTGGAAAAGAGAAAGAAGGGGGTGGTGGAAGTTGAGGGGGAAAGGCTTTAGAGGACAGGGGGGGGGGGGTACCTTAAAGCGGGATATTTCCATTGAATGGGCATATTCTGGAGGAAAATGGCTGTTGCGAGAAGATCGATACTTGTTAGGGTATTCCTGGGAAGCATGCACGAAACATCGTTCACGAGTTATCGAGCATTCGAGTATCGAGAAATTACTAGAAATATATCGATGGGAAAAAGATGGGAAAAAAGTACACCGGAGCCGTTCTCTCTAATTCGGTTCGAAAGTCGTTGACTTAAATCAAGCGCGCGATATGAAAGGAAAATGAAATATTCCCGGCGATACCAAGGGAAATGGAATATAGAGCACAATTCGTCTAGATTTCGTTGAATCGAAGAATCCCAACAGTTCGACCAGGAAAATCGAGCGGTACAAACCCGAAGGAGATTATATCCTCCCCCGTTGGCCACACTTTCCCTCGCAATTTCATTTCCGCGTGTCCCGCGTCCAATTCGCAACGAAAATAAGCCACCGCGACCCCTCCCCTATTCCCCACTCTCTCTCTCTCTGCAATTTTTCTCACCGCGGCCACTGAAATCCATTATCCCGTTTTATTTCACGACTGGTTTAAGCTCTCCTGGCCCGAAATCCAGCCACCATCGTTTGCGCTAACCGCATTATTCTGTGCCATCGTCGCTTCATTATCCACCGATGGCAACCGGGGAGGGTGGTACGCACCCCTTCAACCTCTGACGATTCACCCCTCGCAGATTATCAGAATCAAATCGCGTTATCTTAATTTCCCTGATATCCGTGCGCCTCGAAATCCGTTCCATAAGAAACTAGCAAGGTTCAACTGATATTCCACTATTTTACACATCACCCCTTTCTACCACAAATTTACCTTCGCCATACGAAAGAGTCCGTCCTATTTGGCGCACTCATTCACGCCCAAAGGCATCGGCGAGGCGCATTAATTAAAAAAAAGGGGGTGGCTGGGTGCGCGAAACGCGGATCGAAATGATTCCAAACGAGCCACCGTCCAATTACACGCTCGCTGGTCCATAATATGAATAATACTGATTAATTAATACTACACAGCTGCCGGTGAATAGATCCCGCGATCCCTGCCGCGGACATTGTCCTGGAAATTGGCGAATTATTGGCACGCTGGACGATAACTCGCCGCCAACCGTTCCTATTCGCGGATCATCCTCCGCGGGTCCGAGCCAACCATCGGAATGATCCTACCATTGACTCTCCCTATTTTAGGACAACCTACAATCTGCATGTTAAACTGGTTACACGGTTTACCACCTTTCTATATCGAAAACCTTTCAGCTCCATGCGAATACGAAACCGACGGGCTACCCTCCGCCTAACTTAACACCTCTTCCATCCCACCTACGCGGCCTACCACTTTGCTTCTACTAAACAGCGGTAATTTTATCGATAACCAGAGTAGTTATAATCAACGAGGCCCATTTATCGGGTAATCGAATCCTGTTTCACCTAAACTCCGAGGATACATGTATCTCCTGTTTCGCAGCCCCGTGTCCGGAGGCACGCGGCATTTTAGCCGCGGGATAAACCTGACACCGGTTCCACCGCGGAGTAAAACGGGCAGGGTACACGCGGCGGTGGTTAATAAAGCGAGATGCGCGCAGGATACGACGCATAATCTATCCGCTGATCCGGCTAGCGGCAATTAGGTCGCTGAATCTATTCCCGCGTTCGAACAGCGCTGAATTTTGCTCGATGAGCCTCGATACCGCTGACCATTGATTAATTCAATCGGGAAATTGCTGGAGAATCCAGCGGACGGTCGATTGTCCAAGGGATTCTGACTCCCGACTGAATTTCCCACGGAAAGTTTTTCCTTTACCACCGTACGTCGCGCGGTCACCCATTTCGCCGTCACTTTTAGACCTTCAGCTGGCGATCCTCCGGTTGCCGCAGTTCAACGTGCAGTTTGGTTACGCGAAAGTGAAACGTTAATGGAGCAGAGTTTCAGGTGGACCGGGCTTTTTACTGGAATTACTGAGCATGTGATGCTGTTAGGTGCGTAGAGTGCCTTTTCTACCGATCCCACATGGGGTCTGGTGTAATTCAACGATACTCTTCGATTTTGGTTGAAATGGTATAGAAGAAGAAATTTTTGTAGTAGCTTCTCTGAGGTGAGTGGCCCAGTGGTTTTGAATCCCACTGTTCGAACACTCGCCTGAGTTGCACCGCGTGCACGGCTGCACTCTCTCTCTATTTTCTGGGCTCTTAATCCCAAATTTGTCTTTCCAAGATCGCGAACTTTGAGCGAAACTCTTGCAGTTGCTACGAATCCTTCGCGATTTCTCGTTAGCAATCGACAGTCTTCTCTTCACATCAAGTTAAGCACCCGTTTCGTAGTTTTACTAACAGCTATTTTTATAATTTTCACGAGCACCCTGACAAAACAAGTTTCCATATCGCGCAACATCATTAATTATCGTCATCGCGGAATCACACCTGGGAATTAATTGAATTCAACAGCCGTATTGCACGTTTATTCCCGATTCGGCCGCGCAAATGTTAATTAACGTCGATCAGCCTTGGAGACCGGCTCGCCCGCGGCGATTCCGCTGGCGCCCACAGCTGCCAGCGTTTCGAGAATTGATTCGGGGTAATCACAATTCTGCTCGACGAGGAATTACCCTCCAACTAATTGCCCCCGTTATAAAAGCGCGGATGGCGTTCGAGCGAGTACGTTTTTCCGTCGCGCTCGCCGGACGCATACTTCGTATGGAGGAATCAGCCGCTTCACAATAACGTCCTACTGACGAGCCATTCAGTGTCCGAAATGAACGATCCCTGTCCCGGCATTAATTAATTCCCAAATTACGTATTGACCGGGCCCACGGGCAATTATGTCCGCGATAGAGACTCTTCGTTTCCTGTCTCTCCATAAACAGAGTCAAATGTGCTTTACGCTAATGGCTTGTTTAATTTGGACAATCGATGGACCACTGAGCAGAGTGTTCTTCGTTTTGAATGACTCGAGGGCAGAATCTTAAACTTCGCGACATCTGGGACACGGATTTTGACGAATCTCATATCAACATATGTCACTGTTGTGTCCAACACTCAAGCGTTTGCACAATATTAATAAAAAAAGATATTTAATGCGGCGAAAAACTTAAACGATAACAGAGTATTTTTCATTGCTTCATTTCTTAAAAGATAAAAAACAATTCATGACACCGTGCACATCTAATAAAAGATGTCTGGTCATAGTTATATTTTTTAATTTCACAATGAGTTTCTTGTTGACACTACATTTAATTTAATTAAAAAATATATCGCTTACACGGCTTATGACCAACCGTGATTTGTCATTACAATATTTTTTTAATAATATTTGAGAAACGCTACACCAACGCTACACATATATAAAATTCATCAAAATCCGTGCCCCAGATGTCGCGGCCTCCCCTTAGTCTCGAAGGTCTGCGTGCAAAGTAGAAGATTCCAAGAAGCTTCGTTGGATAGCTTGGAAAATGCACATTCCCTTGCTCGTATTTGCCAAGATTCCGTAATTTATCTCGCACGGGCGTCTTCTGCGTCGAAAATCTGCTCCTGTCCGTCTATCTAGCAGCCGTGTCAGTTCGCACAACAAATTCCCTGTCAGATATATCAGCTAGAGCAACGTATCTCGAGAGTTGCCCCCCAGTCAGGCGAAATTACTGCGACGAGTCGGTCAAATCAGGCTCGTCTGATCGAATTAATTCGCTTCCGAGGCTGCTCCACCTCGCCAAGATCCACGAGGACGTTTCAAAGTCCTCGGACGCCATTGGTAGGGCGCGACAATCGCGCGCGTGCGAGACAGGCGGTCGATTTAATTGGTCGTTGAACAATCGTGACTGATAAGACGGCTACAGCCTGACTATAGAGGCAGTCATTCGATTTCCGACGGCAAACGCATCGAAGGGATCTGCGGCCGGGTTGAGGGGGTTGCTGGAAATTTGGGGACGTTTCGGTGGAATTCGATTGGGAGTTGGAGTGACGTTGGGATACAGCGTAGTGGGAAGTTCGAAGTATATTGGGACGGAATGATATTTTCTGAGTATGTAAGCGCGGCATGTATCCAAAAAGGATTTGATGCATGCGAGGTTTGAGAGGTAGTTTGAAATTTTGAGAGTGCGATGTAAAAGTTGAGATACTGAAGATCTAGGATATTTGGGGTTTGAGAAGTTGAAATGGGACATCATAATTGTTATAAGATAAATTTTAAAAGTTATGGTATAAGAGTTAATATCTTTAATTAAATGATTTTGGTTAGGAATAGCCTTTATAAATCATTAAAAAAAAATAATTACCACTACTGGTATATCGACCGCAATTTTTTTCGGGTCGATCATTGTCCATTATTGTTAGTAATATTCCTGATTAATTAAAACTTAATACTTTTTGATCATTTCATTTTCTGAGAGACTTTTTTGAGATTTAATAATAACTGGCTTCCATTTAAATATAAATCAATTTTTACTTAATGACATTTTTCCAGAAAATCTTTAAAATAACTGTTATTTTGGACCTCTGGTTTAAAATTAAAATACATACTCATTTCTACCGAGATTTAATTAATTAATAGTAGAATCTACTCTACTCTACTCAATGTCTGAGATATAACCGACCTATTCTCCTTACTATCGAATTGCAAGCTGTGGTGGACTCTGCATTTTGACTGTACATATCTACAAATCCCCATTTATTTCTTCTACATACTCTACTCGATGTCTGATCCATAGCTGATCTATTCTCCTTGCCACCCAATTGCAAGCCGTGGCGAACCGAGGATACTCCTAATCTAACCCCTAATAATCCTACACCCCTTTGTGGCCCACGCAACGGTGGATCCCAATCCCCCATATCCGCCAGTCCCAAGGGATCGTAATCATAGACTACCCCAGATCCCAGCTCCAGTTTTCCCCCAGTTCCCTTAACAGAACGAAAAATCTTCCAATAGGTACGTAACGTAATAGTAACAGTAACGCAATAAGGGCCAAGTTGGAAAGTTGGTGAGCTGCGAGAGTTTCCCGAGATATCCTCCCCGTTCGATCCCTCGGCGACGAGCTTCCCCGGAGATTGAATTTCCAAGTTTACGTGCGCGGCCAGCCAGCCCCGTCCCCAGACCAGAAATTAGATCCCCGGAACCTTCACCTTCGACAGCCGCCCTTTCTTCCGACGCGACACGGAGGAAAATCGACGGGACAAGGCGCGGCCATTATCGGGATGGAATTTTCGAGTCGCTGCGAATGGGGGACGTTTAATGAACCCCGAGACAATGGCACTGGGTGGCCGAGTGAATTATCCCGGGGAAAGTTTATTCGCCCTGAAAACACCACTAATACCATGGAAACCTTGAAATCTCAGAACAGGGGTAGAAAAGAATTCGTGGGATCCACCGCAAATTCGCCGTAATGGGGCCATTGTCAAATATATTCTCTCAGTTACCCTCACAGTAATCTCAATAGAATTCCACTGTTGCTTTAACCGCTGAACGCCCAGGGTTGAATTTGTATCAGCACAGTCGTCGACTGAGGCAGCCCCGATAAGGAACGAAGACACGAAAGGGAAACTTTAACACCAGAGGCGATTAACCGCGACGGAAGACGAAAGGCCTTCGATAAACCGAAGACAAAGGGGCCGAAGTATCGATGATACGGCTGAACTCAGCCCTCGCGGAGGGAGCGTTGAAAGGGTAGCGAGGCAAGCTGAGAAGAAAGGAGGAATCCGAAAGGATCGATCTCGCGCTCGAACGGTAATTAGCTTCGGCCGGAAGTCGCTCGATCCCTCGTGAAGGGAAGTTGCGAGGCGCGTGGGCGGATGAGCAGACAAAAGGGGGCAGCGGACTTGAATGGGAAGAAAAAGGGAAGCGAAGCGTCGAAGAGGCAAGCTCAAACGGAACTTACACAGTACACCTTAAATACAATAACTAAGAGGGACATCACAAAGCTTCGAAATTTAAGAAAAAAAATTCCTCAGCTTCCCTTCGACATGAATTCTTCTCACCTTTGGCCCATCCAGCACACCTTTATTTTCGACAACCCACGGGGGGATGGAAATCCGCGAGACAGGGGTGGCGGAGATAAAGGGAGAGGAGCGTGAAGACACGATATAGCCGTTGGCTGCTGACAGAACAATTTCATCGTTCCATCAGAGCAGGGGGAAGTTGCACCCTTCTGACGTCCCCCTGGGGGCTTCAAGGGAGGATGGCAATCGATATCTAATACTTGCGAGTTCTCGATCCAGACGCCTACCAGCCATTTCCCCGCGAGCAGCGAGAGTTTCGCGCGTGCAAGAACGAGCAAGGCTCCAGAGCAATTAGAGGAATTTTGCTGACTGGCAAAGTTATTAGAGCCGCGGGGGACGATGACAGCCAGCTGGGGGCGATGCTTCATCCCCCTTGAGGGGAACGGGATTAAAAAACCTCTGCGCTGCTCTTTACCCTCCTCCATTTTCCTGTGTGTTTTTAATCGTGAAAAGGGCCATGGAATTCTAGGTCCTTTCGTGTGGGGAATTTCAAGGGTCATTGAGAATTCTGAAGTCGAGGGAAATTTGATGTAGGAGTGTAGAGTTCTCGGCTGCGTAACGGGCTTCGAATTTTGGGGTGAAAAGGAATTCGGTCCGTGAAGGGTTGGAAGGGGCAGTCGTCGAGTTTCGAGGGGAAGGTTTCTGGTGGAAAGAATTTAGAGGCAATCTCGATGTAGAGTTTTATGATTCGAAGATACTTGAGTAGATAGTATTTTGGTATTTTAATTGGTAGATGGGAGTGGGACGTTTTTCTAGGGAGGAACGCGTGCCTTTTTTCCAGGATGGAATCGAAAGCACTTCCCCCTGGAGGAGTTTGCTGACTCGCGAGAGAGACCTTCGAGGCTAGCTTAGTCGCTGCCTGCACTGGCGGGCTTTGAACAATGGTAGTTCGTACCGCCGGCGGATTTAATTGAATAGAAATTAGACCATCGATCAGACCGGTGTAGAGGCGTCGTTGAACTGTTCCCGTGCGTTTACCTGGAAAACCTGGCTTCTAGGCGAGAACCGGGCTAGAGTTTTCAGGTTCTTTCACTTAGCAGACTTTCTAGTAGGTAAAACGGTTAGGTGAATGACTATTTTAAAGGCAGCAAGGATTATCTATGATTAGCCCCCAGAAAGCTTAACAATTTTTGTCCTCGCAGTTCTCCAGCGATACTCAAGACTAGAGCTGGGATTATTCAAATAATTTAATATTCGAATATTTTACAAGTATTCGAATGCTACGAATAAACTTCCAATATTTGAGTATTCGAATGTTATTATTCGAATACTATTCGAATAATGATGTATTCGAATACTGATGTATTCGAATACTATTCAAATACCGATGTATTCGAATACTGATGTATTCGGATAGTATGGTGTGAAGTGGGTCAAAATTAGCTTACAAGATTTCACCCTGATAAATGAACCTAAAGAACTTGATTTATAATTCACACCATACTATTCGAATACCTCAGTATTCGAATACTTAAATATTCGAATAGTATTCGAATACTACCATAAAATACTCGAATAGTATTCGAATACTGCCATAAAATATTCGAATAGTATTCGAATACTACCATAAAATATTCGAATAGTATTCGAATACTACCATAAAATATTCGAATAGTATTCGAATACTACCATAAAATATTCGAATAGTATTGGAATACTACCATAAAATATTCGAATAGTATTCGAATACTACCATAAAATATTCGAATAGTATTCGAATACTACCATAAAATATTCGAATAGTATTATAAATATTCGAATACCAAAAAGTTCGACAAATAGTCTCAGTCCTACTCAAGACTCATCTCTAATTCTCTCCCTATAGATAAACAATCCTCCCCCTTTTTTTATTCCACATTTGTAGCATACTTAACACTTTGGAGACCTAATATCACTTATGCTTGATTTCTCAATTTTGATTTTCTACTTTCCGCGATCTTAAGAAGTAAATTTTATTTCATATTTGTCAATTAATCTATATTTATATCAAAGTAATAGAATATATAAATGATAAAAATGTTACTATTACTATATTAATTTAAAAATATATAAATAAGCTAATCTAAACTTTTATACTCACACCCTAAATATAGAAGTTTAAAATTTCTTTTAATTCTTTTTAAATGAATATAGCATAAATATTTTAATTATTACTTAAATTCTACTGATTAATATTTCTAATTCTTTAAAATTCAAAATTTCATATGCCTTTACATTAAAATATCTTCAAAATTCAAATATCTCTACCCCATTTCCAATATATATCTATATTGTGAAATTCGATAGATCGACAGTGGGTGTGACTTTACCCCAGTATTTGCAGCCGCCAAGGTGTGGAAACCTCCACAATATTCGCGAAATACATTCGATCCCAAATCAAGATAGCCACCACCCCTAGTTCCCACCTCGAAATCATCACCCAAGCCACCTCGAGGGAAGCTTGTCACCTCCAAGATAGAGCGTTCGTCCGACGCGTGGACTGTTGCGGTCGGCGTAACGACGTCCACGAGATTGAACGACCCAGAGAACGAGGTGCGCGAAACTGTAGACAAAGAGTCGACGCGCGAGCGGATGGATAATCGTTTCGTTTCCGCCACTCATCCTCCGGGCTGGCTGGAGGGTAACGAGCTGGGTGCAAGGATAATAAAATGCTAAGATGCCGACGAGACGCGAGCGACAGCCGCTCGAGAGGCCAGAGAGCTCGACGACGAAAAACAAGGAAAAACAAGGAAAAAAGGGGGAACGTCGAGCTGGCTGCAGCTCAAGGGGTAGCGACCAGAGGCGTTTCATTAGTAGAGCCGGCTGCAGCCTGTTCGGGGGCATTCCACGATCGTTTCGCTAGATTCCCAGCAACTGATAAATTGTTTCCAACGAAGGAGTCCCGGTCTGACGCTGATTAAGCGCTGGCACGCGGGTTAGCCGCTCCACGGGGACTGGTCGATCGATCGCCTCACGAGATTCTTGAATTTCGATGGCGAAGTGACGGGGAAGAGGCTACCTCGACACTGAGTGGACCGTGGTTGTATATGCAAGCGATTTTGAATTTGTTGTTCAGTCTGATTTAAGCAGTAATCTTCTAGGTAAAAGACTTGGCGAATTCGGTGACTTCGAGGCGACAGTAATCGTGGTTTTTGAGTTTCTTCAGTTTATACGATAACCACACTCATATAGATTAAGAGAAATATTACGATTTTTATTTTAAATGACTGCGACAGCAGGAATTCATGGTCGCCAGCTACAAACATTTTTTCAACCTCCAACTCTTTTTACTGTTTTTATTATAATTTTAAATAGAATTATTACTATTGCATAGAAAAAATTGAGCACCTTCTTCGAATGTCAATTAATAAACGTACGAAGTTTGGAATTATAATACTGAATACTTTTCGTTCAAAAAATTCCACCAAATGTGCCTTATTTTCAGAGCGTCAATCTCGGGAAGCCCCTCAAGGTAAAGCCTTTAGGGTTTGTCTTGAAGACACACGGGGAATTAGATTGCCAAGATTCTTCTTTGCTGGGCATTCATCCGACATAAAATCCTCCCTCGAAGAAGCTCGAAAATTAAAGTCACTTCCCCTGTGAATCCTAATTTTCCTCTCTAGCAGCGGGCGACCGAAGAACGTTGCGTGCTCGATCGGATCCAGGTTCCAGGAGGGTGAGGAGCCGTGGTGGATGGGATCGCGAGAGGGATGCAGCGGGCAAACAAAGACGCAAAAGCCGCGGGAAATTGCTTTCGAGCGTGCCTGGCTGGCTGAAGCTGGCGGAATCTAGGTGAAAGTCTGGTTGCCTACACAGAAACAACCCTCCCGCCCTTACCGCGATGGAAAGCGAGCACGTGCAAACAGGCGAGCTCGAGAATTTTCGCGTGCCAGCTCCACCGATACGCGGGCAAACTTATACTTATTCGCTGGCCGCGGATAACTTCTGGCTTCGAGCTTTCAACTGTAATCCCGCAGCCTCTGTTTAGCTGGCCGAACAATTGCGCGCGCAGCTACCTCTGCGGACTCCGCAACCCTTCCGCGTTCCACGCGGTCCGCGTCGCTGTTTCGGGCGCGAAGCTTCTGCCGCGACACGATTTCTTCTGTTTGCAGGCGGCAGGGGCAAACAGGTTGCCAGTGGATCGAGATAGGTACCCCGGTGGCGCAAACACGCGGCTCGTAGAGAGACCAGGAAATTGTGCGACTTGTATTAAACGCTCCTGGCGATCGCTGGAGCGCCGCGTCTCTCGAGCCTCGTATTTATTTCCCGCACCGTCGCGACGCGTTGCAACGACGCCAGGGGCTGGCAGAGAGTCCCTGGTATTAAAAGCCTCTGTCGTTTTCGGTGCCAGCACTCCCGCGGAGGGGTTTTGAGTGTAAATTGTAGTTGGGAAGAGTGGGATGTTTCATGGTGGCGTGGTTTTTGAGAGACCCCGACGGTGGATGGAGATTTTGAATCGGGGGAAGGGTGATAGCCTTTGTAGAGGACTCGAGTGCCTCGGCTTGACGGTCGAATGGCAAAGGATGAATTTCTAAGGCAAGAGCGATCGATCCGCGCGACAGAGGGCCCCGAAATCGACGGACACAGAGAATAATTACGGTTTGCCAATTAAATTAATTGGCAGTCTGGAGGGGTTGGGCTGGCTGGCAGTGAAATAAAGCTTCGACGAAAAGGGAGTCACGGGCTTCCCAGACACGGCCCGGCCGCAAATATAAATCCCTCAATTTGGACAGCCACGGCTGGGCCAGCGTTTAATCCGGCCACGTGGCTCATTTCGAAAAACGTTTCCCCTCTCGAATTCATGGACGCTGGTTAAATTTCCATCCAGCGCTCCCGCAGCTTCCCGGAATATTTTCCGATTCGCGTTTATTGAAATCTGATGACTTTTCGGGGATCTCTGCTGGCGGGAAATGGGAAGTTTTGGACATTAAGTGGAACAAGTCATTGAATCTGGGTTAGGTGAAAGTTGGGTTTAACTTGATTCCAAGGCAGGCTGAACTTAAATCGAAATTAGGCTCAAGTTAAATTAGGTGAAATTCTCTAATAAGTTAAGTTATCCACAGGGGGTCGATTAAATCTGTCAGATACACGCCGACAAAAGAATGCGTTGAAATAATTCGCGAGGGGAGAACCCAGTCACCTATCCAGATGGAAAGTTTCGCGGTTGCACGGATGAATATGCGATTATTCAAATCCCAGCCGCATATTTCGTCCCGATAAACCATTTGCATGCGTACGTATATCCTCGTCGAGGGAAACGGAGACGATTCCCCCTACTTCCCGCCATCTGTGTCCACCGTCGACGGATAATGCACTCTGATAAGCCCTAGCTAAAAAGGATCCGCCAACGGGGACAACTTAACGCTTAATTGCGGGGAATTTCATAAACTGGGATCGATCCTCGTCGACCAAAGGAGATCAGAAAAATTGAAACTCAGCACACTTCATCCCCACTGGCCACTTATTTTCTGCAGCGAATTACTTTGATCGAGGGCGACAAATTAACGGATAGAAGCCGGTGGCACTTGCCCTCGGTGGTCACTCGCGAAACAGAAGTCGGTTTTTAATTAAAAACTGGCAACTCGGGGACTTGGAGCGGGGCGAGTTTAATAATGGGGGATTTCAGTGATTGTAGTCAACCGAACGTTGCAACGACGAAGGTGGAACTCCCATGCACCGTTGATATTGTAATACGAGGTATTGAAGGTAATTGCACAAAGTGGCTTGGATTGAAGTGGGACGCATTGTACGGATATAATTAGGGGTTATTCCCCGCGGATTCAGCCGTGAAGTCGAATAACAGCGGCGAAATAAATAATTGTGAATTCAGTGGCCTTTCAATCCAGCAGCTATTGAAACCCGCTGGTTCTGCTCCAATCTAATTGTGATTCACCCAAAGCCTTTTTCCCCAAACACGATCCTATTCATCTCGTGTGCGAAAGCAAACACATTACGCTGTTCAATGCAACGAATCCTCCGATATAACCTATAATCAAATTACTCATCTAGATATTTCGCGATGATGATCTATATTGATGCACGTCCAATCGCGTGACGTTGTGAGCTGAGTTCAGAGTTCATCGAACTCTTCTTTCTGCTTACCTTACCCTAGAGGGGCCCTCCCTCCCCCTCAATCAAGGTCGTGGAGGAAAGAACCAGGGAAAAGAGGAAAAGAAACACGCGTCAGCTCGTCATCGGTCATTTTCGTGGGCGAAGCGTCGAGGGTGATGCGACGGACGGGCCAGCCTCCCTTCGCGCACCGATGAAAAATTCATCCCCTCGTTGTGAATACAGATCGAGCCATTAAGATTCAAAGTGCACGGGGCCCCGTCGGTGTTGCGCGAGAAATTCGCCAGAACCAGAGATTTTAAACGCGAGAAACTCGAGGCTGACGTCTCGACGCTCCCTCTGTTTTCCACCACCCTTCGGATCCCACCGAAAAATTTTATTTCACGTTTCTTAGGATCCCGAGTGGTCAACACTCGAAGTGCAGTGGCAGATTTAAGAAAAAAAGAAGAAGTCCCAGGTGGCAAACATTCATTTTTCGGGAAAATGAAAGGGGTAGTTTACTAAAAACAATCTAAGTGTAGTAGTACAATAAAATAAAATGTACCTAGTGTTTGGATAAAATCGCAACTATTTTTTTTGAGAACAGGGCCCTAGAGGGGTATTCTGAGCAGGGGGCCATTTTTTTATTCCGTTAAATCCTCCACTGAAGAAGTGTTCAACGCGTTGTAACTTTCCCCAGGAATATTCTAATGCATTAAATCAGGGGCTGGATTTCACTGGCTAGAGGGATGCGAACGATAATGGGAAAGTTGCGCAGGTGCCAGTAATTGATTCATGCATTCGGAGAGGCGCTGGGGAGAAGTCGCGGAATCACGGCTACGTGACCTTTGCCCTCGCGTTTCCAAGCGTGAAACTCGAAAGGCGTTCGCCGTGTGACGCGATCCGCGTTACCCCTCGACTCGTAATATCCTTCGGGCCGATCCCCGCCGGGGGTGTTCGAAAAGGATTACGTAACGAGGATAAATTGTGCTGAGTGCTCCTCCGCCAGCGAAAGATGAGTCATCTGTTATTCCGAATCCAGGCTAATCCCTCTTCTCATTCAAATTTCTAACTCAACTTCCCGTGGATATCAAGCTTTAAAATTCAACACTAATTCCACCCGCGCCCCACCGATTACTCCACTGCGTTTCCAACTTCCAAAATTAAGTAATTCCCAGCAGCGTCCTCTGCATTTCCAGTCGACCGGCTCGCGTTAGCTCCCCTCAGCTTCACAGCTTCAAAGTGTTGCGAGCACCAGGTTACCGGAATCTCAGCCGGAATCGTGGACGTAAGAATATCAGGGGGATTGGCGACCTCGAGACGGTAAGTTATCACCGTTAATTGCCGTTGATATCGAGCCGGATAATTAAGGGATTAGGCGAGCTTCCGTTTGTCGGTGGTAGACGGTGTAAATTAGAAGCAGCCTCGGAATTAGTGGTGTGTTTGTTGGTTGGGGGGAGGGCCCCGCTAAATGCTAGGTTAACAGCCACGCGATCCTACATGCTGTGATTTATGCAACTGCACCGCCTCGCTGCGTGGCCAAGACACTTAGAGCGCGAAGATCCTCGCAAATTCCTTCGTCGCGCTTGACTAACTTTCCAGAAATCCCTCAGCGGAGTCGTAAGAGTTTTTTTTTTCAAGCAGCTCTTCTCGTCGGGCTTAGCGATGATGATTCGATCGAAGATGGGAAAGAGGAGGGGTTCGAATCGTTATTCAAATCAGCTCCCCAGCCGGGTAATAATTACTTTCATTAACGACGCAAGTTAGCAGGAGTGAGAGAACTCTCACGGCTTCGTAATATTTATCGGGGAAAGTTTAGCAGCCCAGTGCACCGTGGGAAAGAAGAGAAGGAAGGGATGTGACGCACGGAACGGGGAATATTGAAACGAGCCGCGCGGCCATAAATCCCGCTGTCTGCCCAGTCGTACGGTTATTCCACTTAGGAGAAATTAAAGGCAGTCAGCTACCGCCGCCCAGGCGCTGCGAAACTTTTCCAAAGTTCGATTAATTTTTCCACACCCCAGCTAGCTGATCGCAGAATTCCATTCAGCCGAGGTGTGGCCTTTTTTCCTCCGGGAAATAGGAAACTTATTGGAACTTTCTACTGATCAGACTCGTACGTCATAGTGGACTCGAATGAATTGAAGACTTTGCAGCGGGAAGAGAGTGACTTTAATATATTAACTTTTGGAAAACTAATGAAGTGTTAACAAGATATCTGCGACACTTAAAAACTACATTAGTAGATAAAATAAGTAGAAATAAGGTAGTTGACCCGGTTTTCGATCGGAACCCAATTGTCGATCACTAAAGTAAAAAATACTATTTTAAAATATTTTGTGTGTCGTAAGGACAAGAAATAAAATGTCATTATATTTATAAACTATTTAACAAATAGTTAAAAAAAATTTAGACGTATGAACAGTGTCATCCGTGAGGAAATAATGATAATACTCGAGTAGTATCAGAGTTTCATCTTTTCTCCTACTTTCTAGCCATATTGCATCCATAACCAAAAAGAAAAATGATCTCACTGATAAAGAAAACGTTAATTCGAATTAATTTCTTTCATTTGTTTTGTATTGTTTTAAATTATAAAGTATTTTAAGTATTTTCCTTATTTTAATGATAACAAAATATTTCTTAACCAACATTACTACATTTTTTAGTGATCGAGAATTGGGTCTCGCATATATCGAAAACTACTCCCGACTCTAAAATATTGATCGACATTTGCGTTCCAAAGATATATTTCTTTAAACTACTATATTAACAAAAATTTTCGATTTAAATGTTATTTTTCAATTTTATTTACTTCATTAATACGTAAACTTATTATCGTAACCAAATTTTTGTCTCTTTTCCACTAGAATCATTGTTTTAACCTAATACAATCTCAACTAATCACTAAGCGATCGAGAATCGGGTCAACTACCTTATCTTTTCAAAATTTCGAGCCGTCTCTTTTCTGCTAAATAATCAGAAATATTACAGCGTCGGCGTATTACTCGCAATAAAATACGCCGAAAATTTCGAATAACAGTTTCCAAAATCTCGAGAATTTCATGTTTCTGGAATCTCCCCCCCAGCTCAATTCCGTAAACACATCACGCAACGAGGCAGCAGCCTCCACCCCCCTGTACCACATCCCCCGTCCCCAGTTAATTACCCTCGTCCCAGCCGATGCAAGACGAGTGTCTCCATTCACAGGTGCTCCACTGTCAGCGTCCGTGAACTTCGTGGCGGCGTGGCGACGCCACGCGTCTCCGCGCTCCCAACGCGATTGTAACTTAAGCGGCGGCTCATTATACAGCTGCATCGGTAATTAATACCGACTACAGCGCGTCTGGCAGCCTAATTAATCGCTCGTCGCTGGAAAGAGGCCGCGCCGGGGACAAAGAATCGCGGCGGATCGCCTGAATGCGCCGAGGATTACGCGCCGCGGCGGTAATCGCGTCGCCGCCCTCCCCGCCCGCACCCTCCATTCCCATTTTTCAGCAACAGCTCACCTCCTATCTAGCGCAGCCCGCTTCCGAGTAAATTAATTGTAACTTCCACTGCGTCGTATTGTTCCTCGAGTATTACTTGTCTATTAAACGAAACAATGGTGGAACAATGGATCGATTTCCAGTGGCTGAGGGAGAGGGTGGCTCGCGATTATTGCGACGTCAAAGGGAGACACGCGAGCACCGCCTGGGTGCCTCGTAATTAGAATGCCGGATTAGAATCGAGGATATCCAGCCTCCATCTTCAAGTTTCTATTGTGGGCGAAGTGCTCTGGATGGAAACGCGGGTGAATTTGATTGATGCTGGGAGTTGGGCGAAAGAGGGTGGAGATGTAGATCCTCTGATCGCGTGGATGTTCTACTTAGGCTTTTGTAAGCGGACCAGATACAAGTTTAACCCTGCGTGGTTACGCGGGGGTATATCGCGCCCTGGGATATGTCTTTGCCAAAATTTCTGCAAATTTTTAGACCTTAATAATGAAATTTAAAAACTTGAGGAATTTTAAGAGAAAAAGTTGCTTTTATCCAGAACTATTTCTTCCAATACAAATTTTAACACATCAAAATTTATATTTCTAAAAAAAGACTATTTGACAAAACTATCACTGAAAAGTAAAAAGATTCAAAAATACGAAAATAGTAACTCATAAAATGACACTGCGTGTACCCCGTGTGATTAATTTGTGATTATAAGAAGGTGTGACCACAGAGGGTTAATCTTCTCCTCTGCTACTTCCCGTCTAACTTCCCCTCACGACTGGTAAAAGACCGGAGCACCCGATTCTCCAGATAAGATCAGAGAGATCCCGAAATTTGAGGGCGATAGGGCGACCAGATGCCATTCGGGGCACTGGAGGCCGCAGGATGTTTGAACGCGATCTAACGCTCGAATCAAGCCACCGGGTCGAGAGAGGCCAGCGTCGAATCAGTGGAATAGGACGGTTTCGGGCAGACCGCGGTGGGCGAAGTAGTTTCGGATGTTTGTGGCCAGACACGCTGACGCGGTCGTTCGGTTATGCTTCGCGGTAACGATTCTTCGGCCATTCGGTTAATGGAGAGACTTAGACCGGCCAATTCCGTGTCGATATCGATGCTACAGAGGCGGATTGGGCCCCAGTCACTATCGATCCAATAAACATTAACCACGCGTCGATGCAGTTAATGCAGAGCGAGGGGAATGGTTTGCGAAACGGCTGTGAGGTCGATTACGGGGGAGATGATGGAGTCAAGCATTCAGAGTGACTTCTAGTGGATGTATCGGGAGATTCTGGGGTTGGAGTTTAATAATTGAGGACCCAGTGGTTAATGGACATTTTTCGTTTCTTTGTTCCATTAAATTCTTTGTACCATTTACCTGAAAGTACTAGGTAAATATTAATTTTTTCTTTCTGTATTTCTTGAAATTTTTTTTCAGTAGTTCTTGAAATCTTTTCGTTCAGTATTTCTTGAAATTTTTTCTTTCAGTATTTTTCGAAATTTTTTCTTTCAGTAGTTCTTGAAATTTTTTCGTCAAGTATTTCTTGAAACTTTTTCTTTCAGTATTTCTTGAAATATGACTTTCGATTTAAAATCTAAATTAGTGGTCAGAGTTACTCCCTTCGACGGTATCTACCTGCACTGTCAGTGAACAGAGTCACCGAATGGGTGGCCAGAATATTCCCAGGCTCGAAAAGAAGGCAGACTGAAGGGTGGCTGGCACGGAGGCGTTCTGGCGCGCAATTTTATTTTCCCGTCGATTGCTTTAAAGGCTTCTTGCGCGGGGGTGTTCGCACGTATGCATATTGTATACTCAGACGGCTGTCAGCCGCACACGTGGCGCAGTTGCGTCACATTATTGCCAACGAGCGGCCATAATGCGACTCGCATGAATATTCCACGAGCTCTGTCTTCCCTGACACTCGATGATAGACACCGGCACGTACGCGCCCGAGCAATCTGCCGTCGCGAGTCTAGCAGCGGATCGATCGCTAGCAGAAGGTAAAAAGGCACCTGCTTCCTGATGGTCGAATTAAATCGGGCCGAGTTGCCCCGAGACCACCAGTTGTTACGCCTTAACCAGGGGGCTTCCCAAGCACCTCTAATCCCTTATTAGCCGTGCGTCGATTTGCAGGAGCCACCGAACGGCTCCCAGAAGGGAAGATTAGTGGCCCGGCAAGCTTGGCGATACGCTGCGTCGTAAGTTCGCCAGTAATATTCAATTACGAGGCACGTGACGCGCTTTCAGGCGGAAATTTCACGCCTCCCCGGCAGCTGAATTTTTCAAGCTCAAAAAGTATTGGGGATAAAGAAAAAATGGTTGAAATTCAAATAGAACTAAAAAGGGTTGAACTCTGAAAGTGGCAGAAGAAAGTGGAAAGAGGTCTGGGTTAGCTTTACGTCTTCTACTAGAATTTCCAAGCTTGGGCGATAATATTGAGAATAAAGAAGGGAAGTTTTGGGAATGCGAATAGATGGAAGAATTTTTTGTATATAGAACAGGGAAAAAGAGGATCCTAGAGAATAGGTGTGCGAGGGGTGGAAAGCACTGGAACGAGTGGGAGGCTCCGATGAGGCTGAGACACAGGGAACACGGAAAGAACAGCGATCAACAAGAAGGTCTGGAAATGGAGAAGTTACGAAAACATCGTGCAAGGAGGGAGTCCGTGAAACAGGGGCAAACAATGCGCCCCCTGAAAGGAGGCGCGAGGAGGGAGAGAGAGCGATAACGAAGGGGGGTAAGAAGAGGCAAGTGGCGTGGAAGAAAGAGGGACGGAGAGAGGGCACGCCGAGAGCAAACCCCCGGTCACAGCTCTGGGGGTGGATCAATACCACCACCACGAAATCGTGACGGTGCACAGGGATTCACCAGCCCCACCGACGAGGGCTGCTTGTGTGTCTTACGGCTAGGTGCACTTTGACAACGACATCTACCTTAAACCACCCCTCTCGCCGACCTCCCCATCGCCGCGGCCCCCTTTTCTGCCTTTCCCATCCTCACCCTCTAGCCACCCCTTTACCACCCCTCGCCCGCCGCTCCGAGCACGCCACGAATTAAATTACACGCGATCCTGGCCCCGGGGCTCTTTGTGAAACGGCCACGCTCGGTTACTTTCCGACGTACCTACAGGCATACGAGCGGGTGCGCAGAGGGTGGTTGTTTTCCCGATTTTCGACGCCTCTGACTTTCGACGGGGGGTAACCCAGCCCCCTCCGCGAACCAGACACCGTCGACACTCGATCCGCGCCCCGCTCGATGCAATTCCCCCGTTCATCCATCTGCCTTCTGACCGGCGAGTATCCAGCGGGGGTGTTGAATGAATTTGCGCAAAGAAAAATCGAAGTTCCCGCGGAATGTCAACTTTTGACAGGGTAGGTTTACAGAGGGGGTGCAGTTTAATTGGGAAATGCGAGTGTCACTTCGCGCGAAAGCTCGAAGCAGACCCGTGGCATTTGCATATTTAAGGGCTGTAGAGCGGCGGCCCGATAAATTTCGGGTTTCATCGAAAAGAGATTTATTCGGCCGTGTAAATAACCGTTAGGACGCGAGAGCCTGGATGCCGTTCGTTAATTAAACCGAAAAGTGTCGTTCTGACTCAGTGGCGCACGATGAAAGGGGCTTTGTAAAATGAAGCGAAAACTGGATTTTATTTTTTAAACAAATTTGTATAATAACCTAAGGAATTTGATTGAATTTGAATTAGTAACATTTTTATCCCTTCAACTTGGCTCCCCCGAGTTTAAATCCTGAGTCAGCCACTACTCTGACCGTTCTCCAGTGGGGAACCACCCCCTCGATTGCGCTTTTACATCGTTCGAAGTTTCACTCGAAGTCGAGTTCGAAGAAATTCTGGGCGGGGAAATTCACGCCCCCTGGCGTTTCCCTGATTCACGGGGTTGAGGCGAGAAGGGGCACTGTAAACTGCTCCCCTTTTGCCCGTCGAGGAGAAATACGCTTCCGCTAACGAATCCATCGGAAAGAGCGAGCGAATTTCCTCAGGGGGTGGAGCAGCTTTTCCTACACGTTCGTTACCATCCCCCTGAACGGTTGAGCGAGCTCGAAACTGTTCACCTTTGATACATCCGCGCGGCACGCTTCGATATCCGCGCAAACGAGACGCCGAAAGTCGAAACGCGACGCGGGTAAACGCTTTGTGCGGACATCGCGCGGAGGTTGGAACGTGGGGGTGCGGGGGGAGGAAATGGAGAACGAGGGCGACGAAATAAAAGTGTGGACGGTGAAAGCTTGCCGGGGATGCTGTTGCAAACGGAGTTTTGGACACTTTGACGAAACGAGCAGGCTTGGGGAACGGCCGGCTGACATATCGTGGACTGCACTACTAGTTCTTAGAAGTGAAAAGCGTCGAACGTCCAAGAAGCTTCTTCCACTGCTTCTTTTTGGTATCAAAATTGGAAATCTTTGAGCACTTAAAGAGGCTACTTTTGTTGTATTAAAATTGCAAAATACTAAACGCCCAAAGGGGCGTTCTTTTTAGTATTAAATTTGGAAATCTTTGAGCACCCTAAGAGGCTTCGTACTTTTCCCTCCCCTGTGTCTATGGCCACATTTCTTCTCGATTAAAAACACGGGAAAGATGTGCTTTCTAAAAATCTACCGCCTCGGGGGGCCGTTCATCCCCGAAAACTCTATACATCCTAGAGATAAATGGTTTCCCCCTGTCGTCGCAAATCCACGGGGAGTAGAAAACAGCGACCACAAACGTCGTTAGAGAGATGAAGAAGAAGAACAAAGGCAACGAACCGTCGCAGGAGCGAAGCTCCATTTTCATTAATCCAGCGCCCCTGGATGCTCGATCGTCGATCCTCGTGTACGGTGTCCGGAGAACAAAAACCAACCCCGCATCGAGGGGGTGGCGTGTCGCAAAGGCAGCCAGTACGAAATAAGTATTTCGCTTCGCCGAGCCAGCTGGGCCGCGAGGAAAGGATTAAAGCATCGGAATTCCAGCTAAATGAAACATTTTTTCCTCCCCAGTGGGGCTCCCCTTTCAGCGCCAGTCGACAGGAAAATCCTCGGGAATTTTTCGATCGAACCCTCTCACGAGGGGATGGCGAAACGGATAAATACACGGGCAAATGTAGCGGGGGGGAGGGGGTGGATCCTCAAAGGACTTCCTGGCATTCCGAGGGATGCAAAGCGCATCGAACAAGCCCCCACCGACCCCCTTTCCGACGTTTCCCACGCCCCTGGATAACGAACAGGTCCGAGACGTTATCTTCAAAGAGGCGAGGAATTCCTTTGAGCTGCGACAAGTCGCAGTTCCTCCCCTCGACCGTGCCGGGAACACAGACCCCCCGCGCGATACTGGACCCCCCTTTTCGCCCTGCCAGGGTTTGGGAGCG
Organism: Andrena chrysosceles; assembly: GCA_963855975.1. NCBI lineage: Eukaryota > Metazoa > Arthropoda > Insecta > Hymenoptera > Andrenidae > Andrena > Andrena chrysosceles. Next base: position 13,081,761 of record OY979769.1, on the reverse strand, counting down.
ACGAATTTTCAGGTAGCCTCGAGCGGAACGATCGAATCAGCCGCTGCGGGTCAGCTTTGGGGATAGATCGTCAGAGGAGTACAGTCGATTATCCGTATCGAGATTCGATTGATCCCTGACAGAGGAGGTAACGCGAGATCCTTCGAGCATTTTCAGTTCGTTTTCGAGGAAGAGGAGGTGTCCCGAAAAAGTGATTTCGATTATCTTAAGAGGGAAGTCTCTCGCGAGGTTGGTAGCGAGTTTTTGATTCGTTTTTTAAGTGACAATCTCTACCGTTGGTGTTCCAATGCTAATTTCCAGCCAAGCGTCGGGTTAAGGAGCCCTTTTAACCGAGTTTGCCTCCCCGAAGACCGTCGCGAGTCGTTCGACACGAAATTTCACGAGCGAGCGAGCTGAACTCCGCGAGCTGATACTTGGGAAACATGAACCTGGAGAGTTCTCGATTCTTGGGGAAACTTTGCCGAGCGATTCTCGCGAAAAGTCTCCTCTTGCTTTCTGAAGGGGCGGAGGGGGAGGTTTTCCTTGTCACGGAGGGAGAAACGGAAGCGAGAAAGTTCCTCTGGGTGCTTTCTGATCACAATAACGTCCGCGACGATCGCTGGGGGTAACAAGATGGCGGAGGGGGTGCACCGGGTTGCACTCAGCCATTAGCTCGTACCGTGAAATTTATTCCCTCAATTTGCTTCGTTAATATTATTATTATTATTATTATTATAAAGAGGCTACATGTGTTTAAAATTAAATGATATTGTTCTGAAATAATGTTACATTGTGGGCTAACGAGCCATTTCTTGATTTTTTGTTTAATTAATTTTTTATGCACATTTGCAGGGCAAAATTTTGCATAAAAATAAATTGTTTAACTTTAAAGTGCAATGAATTGTTTATTTTCTTGAAATTAAAATTTTTGTCCCGTCAGCAGATAATGATTTATTTTAACATTATTTTACATGAATATCATTTTATATTTCCAATTTTTCTGCAGTCGTCTGAAGCTAAATAAGATCGGTAAATAAACTTTTTCGTACTCTTTATGGACTAATAAATCATCTGTAATAAGTATTCTGATTTATTTTATTCAATAAAGCATCTAAAAAATTCCTAAAATCATTTTCGCCGTGACTAAACTAATCGAAACACGTTCATCTGACAATTGAAGAGTCCTTGTAAAAAACATTTAACTACCAAAAATGAAATTCTATACTACAGTATCACCATTGGCAATTGGAGAATTTTTCGATAAAATATTTTTTTCAATTTTGGCACCTACAGCGATTTCTACAAGGACTCTTCAATTATTTCTGAAGAATGGAAAGAGGGTCGTTACTCCCAGCCCCGTTAAAAAATCCCACTGCACCGAGGGGTGGGTGAGCGACGCACGTGCAGTTAAACGGTCCGAACGGACGAAACAATAGCAGGAAGAGGCTGAATGTCCGAGGATCTCGCAAATAAGAAAGCTGCGGGCTATCCTAAGCGCAGGAGCGTTTGTTGGCCCGTCGCTATCGACGGGGGAGGGTTAGAAATGGCCGGGGAAGACAGACCGTTCCATTGAAAGTACAACAAGAATGCCGTCGTGGAAACAGTGGCTTCTGGGCGGAAAGTCGATGGGAACACGAGTTTCCAGCTTTCTGCGTTCGAGCGTGTGTCGGCGCTGCTTCGGGGGAGGCTGAAAGCGTGCACCTCCAGCGGAGAAGACGATAAAAAGGGTACGAGGGATGGGCCGGAGCGGGGTAAAGAATTGCGGAGGAACGAGAAAGTTAGGAAAAAAGAAAGGGACGCGGAGGGGGGTTGGTAACCAGAGACAGAGGGACGCGCAGAATTGCAGAAGCGGTGGAAGGACGAAGAAAAAGGAGGCGGCAGGGGGATGAAACGGCGAGGGGTCCTGGCGAGAGGATGGGGAAAGTTAAGGGGACGGAACACGACTCGTCCCGAGGGTAGCCGGAGTTCTCGGTCTCTTTAAATCGTTCCCCGCGAATTCGAGCATCCGTATCTGTCCACCCCATCGAGCTTGCCTGCACCCTCGACCGCGATCGAAGCAGTAAATACAGGGGGCAGCTTCTGGCCAGCGACCTCGGAAGATGCAGAAGGAAGGGTTAATTCTATCCTTAAGCTCCACCCGCTTTCATTTATACAGCAGGGAATTTAATTGAAATTAAACCACCCTCTGTATTCAAATACCTACCTATTATCGATTACACAGAGTAGGAAAATTTGGGGTGATAAAAACTCCCAAATGCAAATATAACCTCAGATTTCCTCCATCACTTCCTCTGATTTCACAACTTCCCTCCACGTTTTTATTTTATTATGTGCGTTTGAATAAAATTAATATCCAGAGAAAAATTATTCAACTCATGAATAATCGATGTGATTAACTTTGTGAATAACTTTGAAAGTCTTCGAGAAATTTCAGAGTTCTAATATTTATTTTCGAATTTAGAACTCGAAGATATATTGAAAGAAGCTTTCTCATCGCATTCCCGCGTTACCCTAGCACCCCTAGAATTTTCACAGAAGGGAATAACCCCTAAAAACTAAAAAGCAGTCCCACACTCCTTAGCAAAATCCAGCAACTTCGACTGGCCCCCATTCACCCCGTTCGTCTTCCCGCACGAACATCCGCATCGCCATAAATCGGCTCAATTTCAAGTTCACTAATGGCCGCGGTCACGGAGCAACGGGGTCGAGCTTCTACGCGTCGCACCGTCCAGTTTTCCACGGTTAAACGACTGAACGCTTTTAGGTTGGGTCGTCAGCGAGCTTTCCTCGGGTGCTTTTGGACCGCCGCCTAAACACGGGGTGTCCCGCAAGTCGCGACAACGCACGCATCCCCCAAAGAACCTCCGAATCGATCCAGGGACCGGTGACCACTACCTTCGATTTACCTCCACACTCGAATCTCTTGAAATCCTCGTTGATACATTGAAAACTCTGCATTGCTAAGATCGTGGGAGGCTGAGGGCAGAGTAGATGGCTCGGTTATCAAAAACGTGGCAGCCAAGTGGGTCAAGAATCGGGGGGCGAATTGGAGGGGAGGAAAAGGGGTTGGAAAAACGTCAGCAGAGCCAGGCCACGACTGCGTCACTCGAAAACGATCGAGTTGTTCTCGGCCAGAATCAGGAGCCGACATTGCGACTGTGCCGAGCTATGACGCAATCCGAGTATACAGTATACGGTGCACAATGGCCCGTATCTGGGTCGTGGTGTCAGTGCTACCCCTTGCTCGCCCGCCCAGGGGGCTGCAACCCCGATTCCGCTTACAGCCCTGCCTGGAAAATCGCTGCGATATCCACTGGGCCGCAGCTAAATTATCGAATCCTAGATCGTCCTTGCTCACTTCGTCCACAGGATTTTATGGACCCACTTTCCTCGTCCCCCCACATTCCTTTCGTTTGATTTATTTAATTGCTAAAATTACAACAGTCCCAGGGCGCACCATTCCTGAATCCATTACAGTTGGGTAATTCTCCCACGTGCTAAAGAACACCCTTGCGCTTCGTTTCCCTCGACAGCTACCATTTTCCAGCGTCCTTCGAGCCACCCTTAATCGCGACGAGAAATTCAACGACGAGATAATAATAGAGTAGACTAATTTCGAAAGAGGATTAAAACCACTTCGCTCGACGCATTATTGATCCGAGCTCGTTACGCGCGTCCTTGATTCAGGTGCGTTTACAAGGAATTGAAGAGACTTTGTTGAAATACTATAAGTGTCAAAATTGAAAAAGGAAAGGATATTTGTCGAAAAATGTTCTACGTAGCTATATTAATGAAAACTATAGAATTTTTTGTGATGCATTTGGGTTACTGTATACTTGAACATATTTAGCAATCAGAACAAATGAAATTTCGTGAATAATTTGAAGTTGGGGAAATTTTTTTCTCTCTCCTGAAAAATTTGATTTTTGGCACTTGCAGTGTTTTTTTATTAGGACTCTTCAATTCGCATTGAGCGGATCGAATGTAAGCTTCCGTCGAGTTGTGTCACTTCGCCTTCCCCCTTGAGTGCCCTTCACCCTTCCCCTTTTTTTTAACAGCCCCGAAACAACGTCGATTGGGATTTTCGTGCTGCAGCAAGGGGGTGGAAAAGTCGGTTTTCGAGCGTTTTACACGCGTACCGCGGCACTGCGAGTGGGCCGCTTTTACGATACTCGTTCAGCTGTTTTCCCTGCGGTCCAATAAAACGGCGGTTCGATTAAAGCGGGCCGATAGGGCCGAGGGAAATTGCGAAGGGAGTTTCGGGGGGCAGGGAAAATTGCGGCAGAAGAACCACGTGACGATTCAAATTTAAAGTCACTTTGACAACGTAGCCGAAAATGCAGCGTTTAAAAGTTATTAGTGTTAATAGTTACTAGAGTTTCCTAGACTTTTCCCCTACATTATAGATTGTTTGCGAAAAATTACCCTTTCTATGAAATAATAATTGGTTGAAAAGGAAGCATTAAGATATTTTACATTATATTTAAAATTTACGATATTAGTAACTCTCCCCTATCAGTTCCTCATTTAATAAATAATGTTAATTTGAAGATCTAGTAATTGAAATAAATATTAAAAATTGACACTACACACCCCAAAAAAGCTCTTCTTTTCCCAGAAAAAAAATTGTACTACGCCCGCATCTGCTTAAATTAAACCGAAACCCAGCGAACTCGGGGCACACATTTTGGGGTGGGTCGAAAGTGGAAGCGACCCGCGATAGAACTCGTTGTTCAGCCGGAGGAAGGCTTCGGCGAGAGGCCCAGCTAGCCGCGTTTCCGCGCCTAAAACGCTCGGGACTGTCAAACAACGGGTAGGGTGGCCATTGTAACGATCGCGGAAAGGGGGTCGCGAAAATGAGAGAAGAGGGCGTCGAACGTCTATCCTGGAATTACGTTGCCAGCGATCCCCGCGACCCAGATCGAGCTCGCACGCAGATCGCTCGCACGCGACCGTCCCACCGTTCGCTCCACATTCGCGGCGACCCCCTTCTCCCCAATTAATCCCGAAGAAAAACACATGCCTCGATTCTACGAAAGAAATTCAATTAGGTAATGGGTACATATCGTACTCGCTTGCAACCCCCGGCGGTGAAATGCCGCAGTCCCGTGACGGGATCTCGAAATCCACCGGAGCTAGGTGTGCACGCGTCGCGGCATACATTACGCGCCCTTGCGCGGCAATTCGTACGAGGAAATGGGAAATTCGCGTATTTTCCGAGGATAATATCGCGATAAGCCCGTGAGAATCGCGGCTGCGGCTCGAGGGGCTCGTCGGGGCGGGAGGCTACGCGGAAATGGCCCCTTTCGCGGAGCGAATCGAAATGGAAGCCGACTAGGTTGTTGGTTAGACTTGCGGGGTCTCCCGAAGTGGCTGTTCCCGTGGAAATATTTGATGCGAGACGTAGAAGGGAACTCGCGAGGCCCCGGTATATCTACATTCTCTGCGAGTCGTGTAGGTCGAAGGATTAAAAGATAACTTGGCGGAGATGGAAAGAGGGTTTATCGGATTAACGCCTCGGAGATTCCTGGGGTGGTTTCTTTAAAGTAAGTTCGTGGGAGGGATGGACTCCCTTTGATGAAATATTCCTGGCAGAATTTTGAAGGAAAGTTGGTACGCTTCCATTGGCTCGCAGGCGTCGAAGTTGTAGAATGAGTGGTTTTCGTAAAGAGCTTGGTTTTCGAGTTAAGCTTGAAAATCGATGGCGCATCGACACTGCCACGCATGCTCCGGCGCATTCCAAACTTGTATCCTCGAAAACGAAACATCCTGGGCAATGATCAATCCTCCGATTTCTGCTGCGTTCGCTATGTACATTCAGCATGGTTTCAACTCTCAGTGTTTTATTCCCTCCCTCTATTTGGGGGGATGAAGTTACATAAAATCGGGTCCTGATCAAGGAGAGCACAACCAGGGTATTTTCCCAGAGAGGTAATATTAATAAAAAAGGAAAATTAAAATGAATAAAAACCAACAGAAAAATAAATCTTTTTAAGAAACGTTGAAACTTATAAATTGCTTATTATATTACATTAGGGAAAGGTGCGTACCTTCTTATTTTGATAAAAAGCTTTTGTTATTCTGCAAAAATTTCACTCCCCGCGAAAAATTATATTTTAAAATAATTATCTGTAATTAAATACAAAGGGCGGCAAACAATGGTTTCGCCCAGAGTAGCTAGATCGAGCTCTGCACAAACATTTCTGTTGCACAAGGGGAGAAATAAAGGAATTAATGGTGAAACGGAGAATCGAATGTTTCCTGTTTGTGGAGACGGTCACGTGTTCGCGATCGAGAGTGGAGGAATCGTCGATGGTCATCGACTCCTAGCTCGTTGGGAAGCATGCAAGGAGAGTTCCAAAGGACTCACCCTTCATGCCGAGTACTTGCGCTCTCCTCCTCTCGAGGACACTTTCCTGTGCCGGTTGGTTCTGGTCGTACCGCGGCGCCTATCGATACACGCTGGAGAGGAGCTGCCTACGAAGTCCAGGGATCGCTCGTTGGGTCTGCTTCGATCAGGAAGATACGCAGGAACGTGGAGCACTCCCTGCAACAAACGGCGAAGCTACTGGTTAGATGTGTCCTAGCAGGGGGATTATAAATTGCTTCTTAAGAAAGTGCTACTTGCGAGACCCCGCTTGGCGTGAGATAGAAAAAGGATTTTTCGATGAATAGACTAATCAAATTCTGATCGAGAAATTGAAATGGTAAATGAGTAAATGCTGCGAGAAAAAAAAATTGAGTAGGTACTTTCGTGCTTATGATTACTAGGGTGGCCCTATTTTGTTCTCACCCCCTAGAATGCTTCTATTTCACAAGAAAATAATCCCTAAAAAAGTTTATTCCAATTGAATAACAAGAAAGGGCCTTAAATATAAAAAATAATTTTGAATAATAATATCTCAGAAATGGTAAGACCTACCAAAATTTTGTTCAAATAATATTACAAGAGCATTCAATTTTCTACAATTTCTATATATATATAATTTTGTCGTGCTTCCCATCATTTTTTAGATAATGGGGATTTAATATAGAGAGGTCCACCTCTCAGAACTCTGTGGTTTAGTGTAATGCCTACACTACGGTGTGATCGAAAAAGAACTCTGATGTTGAAAAATATGGGCCACCCTAATGATGACAGCTCTGCAATAATAAAGTAAAATATTCCCGCACTGCCAGCGTCTACCACCGCATTCGAAATCTCCAACACACCCCTTTCCGCAAGAAAAATAATTTGCCCTTTTTTGCCGTTCCAACTCCCCGGCTCAAATCCCCACTGATACGGTGGACAGAAATGTTTCACAACAGAAAACACACGGTGGAAAAAGGGACACATACGTATCCCGGTATGCAAATACAGGAGCCCGCCTTGAATCAACAACTCGGTTATCTGATCAACAAACGTTCCCCAAACGAAGCAGGACAATCACTGTCCATTCTACTGTCGCTCGTCAGTGAGACGTGCAGGACGATTGAAAAATATCCTCACGGAATTCACCGACTTGCGAATCAGCCTAGCGCGCATAGAATATCGCGGGGATCATGGCACGCAGGATCCACCCCCGGGGGTTGCCTTAAGGCGAGACTGGATCGCGATCACGAGAGGAGAATTACAGCTGGGGAAAGAGAGTCGACATCGTTCGTCGATCCCTCGAACAGACACTGGTGCTCGGGGGCGAAGTGTGATTATTAACGTTACGTTTTCTTTCTCCCTGTTTTATTTCTTTCGGCCGCGCTGAAAGGCCGCCCGACTGATTGGACGCGAGAGCCCGCCTTCTACGTCGCTGCGTTCGCTCCTTTCTTTTTCTCCTTTTTCCCCCTGGTTTGCAAAATTGCGCCGACGCCCGCGCCGGTAATTGTAGCTACAAAGGGGGCGGAGGGGGTGGCATGGATCGAACGCAATTTTCCACGCTCGCCCTGTGAAATAAGGCGCCTCGAGTGGGCTGGGCTCTTCTTTGCTCGAGCGTAATTCAGCGGCGTGCCGCGTCTGGGCGATTCAAATCGCTGGAACCGAGGCGACCGATCCCCACAAAGGGCTTGATGAAAAATCGAGGGAAATTCAGGAAGCCTGCTCCTGATGGCTTGCTTTCGGAATTGGGCAACGGGGGATGTAAATGGCCGTTGGGAGTTGTCGCGCTTCGTGTTCCCTTGGAAGGTACGAGTAACTCAGTAGTACAGGTCAACGGATGGCTCTAGTAGTTCACTTCAGGGCTGTGCTACTGGAAAGTGCTTGCAAGCTGCACGGTCTCTAACTGTCTGTGGGTCCACGCGTTAATTTTGATGGTGACTAACAAGTAGATTCGTTTAAATAATATTCTTTAGTTTGATGAAAACGTTCGTTCGCTGACTTTTAGGTATACCGAAGTGTCTTTTTTTATTACACATATTTGCACCTTTACCAGAAATGTGGCAAGAGGTCGAAGATAGTAAAAAAAGAAACAAAGGGCCCTGGCACCCCCCAAAGAAAAAGAAAAAAGGAGATTATTGTAACCACCACTGAAGTAATTCAAAAGCTAATTGAGAGAAGAGATTTGTAAAAAGAAAACTGGTTTTCATTCTTTAAATAATTTTTTCTAATCACCTAGTGAATTTTATTGAATTTTCATTAAAAATATTTTTATACCTTCAACTCGGTTCCCTCAAGATTAAATCCTGAGTGATTCGCTTCTGAATTCTTTGGACGAACTATTCGCAAACGAAGCTACAAGCCAGTAGTGTAACTCAACGAATGGCTCCACACAGTTTGCGGCGAGTCCACGTTGCTTGCGGATGCTCGTAAGCTACAGGGTGTTCTGTAGCCATCAGTAGCCCAAGAAGTAAAATGGACGGGGCCAAGAGCAGGGTAGCTGGCAGCGATAAATTGGGCAGGGAACGGAGGGCGATACGTGGACGTAGGTAAAATGGAGGAGGTTGATTTCTGCGGTCCCAAAGGAATCCTCGAACCTTCCAACGGAATACATTACTCTCCGGTTCGGATGCTCACTGTCGCTGCGGCCCGTGCAACCCGTTTACGCCCAACTACGCGCATATTTCACGGCTGATTTGTGGCCAACAAGAAGCCTGGGCGATCGCGGGAATACCAACGAGCCGCAGTCGTGTTCGACCTGACTAGCTCGCGGCTGATATTTCTGCAAACTCCTACACGCCGCGATTACGGCACTCTGATTGGGGAGGGGCGGATAATTACGTGACGGTGAAGAAGAATAGGAAAAAAGGGGTAGAATTGTGTGCTTCAAAGACGAGTCAATTCTTCAAGCATACGTGAAAAGCTAAAAGCAGAGAGCTGCTGTTCGTGCCTGCCCTCAGAAATTATCGTTTAGCCATCAATCGAGCGACCGGCGTAACGACACTATCGTCATCCATCCTCATCCACACCCCCATAGCCTCCAGTTATTCGTTCCTCCATCAAACGCGAGCCACCCCCGGCCCTAGTCACGTGCAGCCTTCGACTAACAATCACACCCATCGAGATCGGCCCCTGGTAACGATCAGCCCGACCATCGATCCTCACCCCAGGCTCGTATCAAAGAAATCCCAATTTCCGTGGAGTTGTCCGCGCACAAAAGCCACCCTCCCCTTCCCGAGGTGGCATTGTTGCCAGCCAGAAGCCCCCTAATGATTCAGGATTACTGTCAGTCGACTCGTGAAATAGTTGTCTAACGACCATCCCCCTGCATCCCATCCCCTGGCGTGTACCAGGGGAGCCCGCTGCAGAGTAACTCGAGTTTCCTGGCTCATTAATTATCCCCGCGTTCATCTTATCGCTAGTCGGAGGCGATAGGTGGCTGTAATTAGCGTTGCTTTAATTAAGAAGATCGGCCCGCCTGCGTGCTAAACAAGGCGTAGCGAGCTCAAACTACGCTCAAACGATTCGTCTCTCAAAAATACATCAAACAGGTGGAATAACATTCTGTCGTGCGAGCCTCCGTTTTCGAGATAATCCACCTAGAAGACGAGTGCGCGCTGCGCGACGCAAACACTTTTAAGCCAGAATTTCTCGCGAACGAAGGCTCGTACGAGAAAACTCCATTGCACATTTTCTGTTCCTTTTTCAGAGACGAACAATTCTCCGTAAAAAACTTCCATATACGACCAGCAGACTTGGAGTAAATGTTCGAAAACCGCGCCGACCATTACGAGCACCCGCGACGAGCTAACATATCCGAGCACAAACGCGGACACATTCAATTACCCCGTATCCGGTTTCGAGTCTTGCTGCTGGGGGAGAAAGAAGGGGAGAGAGGGACGAGCTGGCTAGCGGTCGCGCACGCCTGGAAAAGCGCAAAGAGGAAAAGCGAGCCGACGTCCCCTGGAAACGTGCAGGCGTTATCGTTTCCGTCCTCATAACGTCCCGTGTCTCCGCTTATCGCGCCTTATCAGCAACGATCCGTTGGGAACCGGGCCCTACGCCACCGTTTCGCTACAGTTCTCGCCCGCCCCTTTTCGCCCTCGTTTTTTTTTGTCTCTGCCCGTTCACCTGTCAGCCGATTCTCCCTCGACTCGCTGGATATTTGGAGCCCCGTCCCTTTCCCCGCGCTTCAAACATCCCACCGGCGGTGATTAGCGAATTCGGGGGAGCGTGGCGAGGTCCCCGCGTCGTCCGGAGTGGTTTCGGCGAATTTTCAATCACTCATTTCCCTGTGCCATACGAGACTAGATGGGCGGCGTGGCGTTTGGACCGTTAGGGGATGAAACGCGGAATGCGCAGTGGTTTTGGAAAACTTACAATAACTCGTAAATCTCTGCCGTGATGGGATTAGATGAGCCGCGGTCGAGATAACGCTGGCAATATTTTTTATGCCTGCTGGGGCGAATGGATTTCGCGGTGCGTTATTAAGCCGGGAGGGTAGGCTGGACGGGAATGGATGGATGGGAATTAAAATATTTCATTAAGCCGAGAGGATGCATAGATCTTATGAATATTGTATTAAGATGCGAAGATAGATGGGGCTTAGAATGTCCCCGCGTCCCGGGTTAGGTGGAGCGTGCGTTCCTTCTCGTCCAATTTCAAGCCCTGGCTAAAGAATTCCTGCTTTTTAATATACAGCGGGTAAATAGTGTGCGCGTAATTCCCAACGTTATTTCCCCTCTCCCTTCCTCTTGGCTGCCTCGCTGTTTTACGTCGAGAGAAACAATGGCTGAGTCGAAGAACGGGGGTTTCCAGGGCGGAGGGGCGAGGGCAGCCGGAAGTCAGGGGCCGAAAGAAATATGGGAGGAAGAGAATTCGTCCGAGTTCCCCTGGGGAGGCTTCCCTCGTTGTAAAACTTTCGAAATCGTCTTTTTACACTCGTCGTTTCGCACGTATCTTAACTCGCGCCGAGGCCGAGTCCGTGGCCGTCCGTGTAAGCTTCGAGCTGGCCGTAAAAAAAATGCCCCAGCCGTTCCGGCCGCGTCGTTTCATCAACATTTCCCAGAGGGAAATCTTTCCCGCCAAAGCAATCGTTTCCCTCCGAAGGAATTCAATCTGCAGACCCAGAACCGCTCCAGCCGTTCGATTTTCTCCGCTCTTATTTGAGTAATAAAATAAATTACGATCTTCCAAGTTCATTTAAGTTCATCCCAGTGCCAAATCACGTGATCACGAAGATAAAATGGGGGAACAGTTGTTGCCATTGTGACTTAATATTTTACCGAGGAACTTAAATAAAAAATAATAATTTTACTGACGAAACCATCAAGCCTAAATTATCGAACGGTCCTGCCAAGGAAACAGTAGATTCGTAAATTCTAATAACGACCCACTGCAACAAGAGACTAAATGATTTAAAAATAATAACACAATTATCTTCATTCGTGCCCAATTTCCCTTTAAGGGTATGGAAACTACCCTCAAAGTCGAATAGCCATTCCCACTTTATCGCGTTTAACTCCTAAAATTTAATGGCGCACTGAGCGCTGCAAACTTACATTAACAAAATTGTGGAAAAACTTTTCTTTCATCGAGTATTTCTTTAAAACTCTTTTCAAAATTTTGTTAACGCAAGTTTGCGGTACTTATTGTACCATTAAACTTTCGTTTGAAATTTATTTTTCTGTCTCTTGACCGTTAGGAGTTACACGCGAAAAATTGGAAGTGCCTATTTGACTTTGAGGTATGTTTTCGCACCCTTAAAGGACGAAAGAAACATACCGTTGTTCTAGTCTTGAGTCACTAAATAAATCCACAAAGTTGCGTTCCAGTTGCTTGTGAGAAAAGTTCCTTCACCCTTCACCCCCAAAATGTCCAACCCAAGTATTTCAACTTAAGTACAAGCTTCATCCTACCACTTCCTTCACCAGGTAATTCCAACGTACCTACATCCCCCTACTGACGAGTGTTCTAAGGTGCACAGGGAGGGCAAATAACTCAAAGGTCACAAACCAAAGCAAGAAGCCCCCGAAATGGCCACCAATAACGTCCCCGTCCCTCCATTAACTCCGTCCACGTACAGAAGCCGCCGTAGTGTCATCGAAACGCGGTGGACAAAGGGGGAAGTGTGCGAGGAAAAATGTCCCAGGCTGGAGGAGCCCGAAAGAACAAGGGGTGGTTTCCCTCCACGGGGAATTAACTTCTGGCCCGTTAGCCGCGAACGATCTCGTTAAAACGTGGGCCAAAGGACCAGCGGGACACGCGGCCCGCGAGGAACAAGGACAACGGAGAAATTGGAGCTCTGCCCGTGGAAAAATCCATGGAACCGCTCTATTATACGAGAGAACCGGGGGAGGCGTCTTCCTGCCACCGTTCGATTTATGCCGGCGATAATCGAGCCCATTAAATCCCCCGAACTATTATAATTCGTTCGACGACGCGGAACAACTAGGAAGGCTCGCGACAGCGGGCGCGCGGAGTCGATTAAAATTTAAACAAAGGGGCGTTACTACCGCGTCACGCCGGATTCAATTACAACTTTCCAGCGGGAAGTTGATCGAAGCTTGGGAAAAGTCTGTCGCTTTCCATCGCTCACTTTTTGCTATGCTTGACTGTCGATCGACCGACACGAGAAAGTCGACTAGCCTCGCAGGGAAATATTCACAGCGCGGGGTCTATCGAGTACCGTAAATATTGGTGTATAACGTTCGAAACCTTGGATAATGAAAAAATTATGTAGTATACAGATTATTAGCTGTCAATGAATTATGCAACACGAGGAAACTGGGTATAAAGATTATGGGGTCGCTTTCTACCATTATTAAAATGGTAATTTTTTTACTTTAGTGTTATAATTAATAATAAGGTAAAAGTACCAATAACTGGACACTTAAGGATATCAAAGTTGTATATCTTAAAAATGGACCAAAAATAAATGTCCTTTTGAACAAAACTGTCAAGATAAATGTTACTTCTTTCTAGCAAATGCGCTATTAAAACCTTGTTTTCAGTGCGTTATTTTAATTAAATTGAGTAAAAATACAAATAGTTATGTGTACCAATACGTGGACAATAGAATTCTGATATGTCCCAGCGTCCCATTTGTGGTGTCCCAATACCTGGTCAATAGGGAAAATGTCGCAAAGCTCGGGGCAGAGGGCGCCACTAGTGTTTGTGTGAATGGTTATTTTGAAAATGTAGCATGCAATTGAATAAAAATATAACTTGAAAATAGTATACTTGTATTTTGATATACAAAAATTTGAGGAAACACAGACACTTTATCGGTTTGACAATGCCGTCAGGTATTGGGATTTCACCTAACCGTTTAAAATGCTGGCAGGCCGATCAACTGGACGGCTGGTCAGTTATTGGGACAGCGTGCAGAGGGCAAGATTATTATGTACCGGTACATGAACACGTATATTTTTAATTAAAATCAACATTAACCGAACAATGTTTTGTTTTGTATGTGACAAGAAACTTCTTAAGAATCTGTACATTCGTTTTTTTCTCAGAAAAACATTATATAACGATGATTATCATCTTAACAACTAACTGTATTTTTCTTAAGAATTACTTAAGAAATCTACGCAGAATTCAAGTGCATGCACCTCCGATATTTAAAGACTGTTTTATATATTAAACTTTACATCTAGGACTTTCTTAATTTTTTATATAAAAGAACAAGTTGCAAAATAACATATATTCCCAACAATATTGTTCTAAACTTTCTATGAAGCTTAGTAAAAATATAAATGTCATTGGTGTCCAGGTATTGGGACGTGTCCAGTTATTGGTACTTTTACCTTACTACGAGGAGAACACGTAATCTTCGTAATTACCCTATTTTCTCGCGTTGCTTAGATTTAATCACACACAATTTCGCTCGTTAAGGAATAGTGTCATTGATAGTCGAATCTGTCGCGGCGAATAAGTGTCTCCGAGTCTGAATCTAGGTGGCCAGGAAAAAGGATGTCGCCTGACGATGACAGGTTAAAATACGCCTCTGTTTGGCGGCAAAGTGGAAGCTGGAAATCGATCCAGTTTCCGGGCAGCGATGCTCCGGTTCTGCGGCCGAGCCCGCGACTCGAATCGGGGCTTCTTTTCAGGGCATCAATCATCAGCCCTGGGCCGGTGTTCGCGGAGTCAAGGAAGAAGGAAAGGCACGAGAGGAAAGTTGCTCTTAACAAAGGGCCGCTGACGTGGCCGACGTCGAACCCAGACCAGCTCCCTCGCCCACCCCCTCCGCCCCACTCCACCCCCATTTTCTTTGTGGTCGTAAAAAGTGTCTCCGCTTTTCTTCCGCTGCTACTTCTTCGCAAGTTTTTCGCTCTCAGCGAAAAGCCAGGGGAAAAACAGCGCCGCGAGTCCCTCCACCCCCGTCTACGTTCAACCGAGAAGCATTTCCATTCCAACCCCCCTTCTTCCCTTATCTCTCGCCCCCTTTCGCGACGAATGTTCCTGTTTTCATCCACTCGTAGCTCCCGCCCCCTTTCTTCTAATATTTACGGCGAGTTATGTGCGCTTATTTTCGCAGGGGGTGGTGCGGGACGTCGCGTCGGAATTCGCGTGCTTTCTTCGAGGCGGGGTGTTGCCAGCGACGTCGGGGACGCAACGTCGAACGCAGTCGAATTTCCTGCCGCCCCGTTACCGCTGTCGAGAGCTCGTTTCCGCGCCGCGCGATCTGTCCTGTCGAGCGATGTGACAATGTGAGAGCTGATACCACGAGCCAGTTTATCAGCGACGGAAATTAAACTAGTTTCGAGGGTGTCCAGGAACGATATTAGCCAGATACCGCGAATAATCGCGCGGGGATAACGGGGGGATGGTTTTTGGACTGTCGGGGTCGTCGATACGCGGGGTATGATGATTCCTGGCTGCTGTGAATGTTGATGAGAGAGGGGAAGGGATTGAGGGAGCTGAAGTGGACTCTTTGAAATATGGGATCGCACAGTGCGTTGATGCATGGACAAAAAGTGAAAAATCAAATATTTTGCAGGGTGATAATTATCATCTAATATTTACATTAAGATGTTCAGGAATCCAGTTCGGTTATGGTTGCTAGAATACCGTAGTTGTTTACGATGTTATTTACCATCTTAACTTGGAATGTCAGGACTTCAAGCGTCACTGGAAATTTATATGCGGTAGAGTTACGTTCTATTTTTTCATTTAGACCTTAAGAAAATTTATTATTCTTGGCTCATTTTATTCACAATGGATTCTAGTATTATGGGTATGTGTGTTTCAAAGTTATTGTTTAGGCTTATGCCCATACTGATCATTAGAAAACTTCTTAGTCCCGAGAATGAAAATTTTATTTCAACTGACTTTTTAAAAAATACGTATCAAAACGTATCCGTGATTTTTTTATATTTGGTTCCCCTAAGTGTATACTTTATGAAAATATCGCGTTTTCCTGCTACTACGTGCAATTATTTGAGAAATAAATTTTTTTAAGAAGACGTGTGCGCATCAGCAATTCTGATGTCTTTGAAAAGTGTTTTTCTTTAGACCAGAAAAAAAATAAATGGAATTTATGACCACATTTTGGTTCTTTTGAATATAAGAGTGTCTTTTTTAGTCTAAATAAGCTTATATATGTAAAATATATTTCAATGAAAAAAATTTAACTTCAAATGCACGTGATAAAAATACTTTGATAAAAAAATGTTTCGAACAAAAGTTAGTCAGTATTCAGTTAACAACGTATTGCAAAAGTAAATATTGATAAAAAACTTTTTATTCAATAAAAAATCGAGATCACCTCAATTTTTTTTAAGGCAACTGTATACTTTTTTATACACCAATCGATGCATCTATATATTCTGGTTAAAAAAGTATTGGGGTATATAGGTTGAAAACTGATCAGTTCGGAAGTTATGATTTTTGTCCCAACTTCCCATTGATTCAACGCACTGTGGATCGCCTTAATTTTGGGATATTGGACTTCTAATAGCTTCGATTTTCAATTTTATAGACTTCTAATAGCCTTGATCGGACGGGGAGGAGATCTTTCTTGGATCGAAAGAGGAACTTCGGACGATGAGACTTGAATCTTCGGATCCATTGTGTTCGTTTAAAATTTTTGCATCACACCAGAAAGATTAAAAAGGACAATCTCACAAATTTTTATCAACATGGTACCATTTATAAGATAGGTGCGATACATTCTTAACCGATTCCACCAAAGCCGAGTCTCCAAGATCTCTATCTTTCACAGTCTATTTAAGGGGCGCCAGAAAAACAGAAATAAATAAATAAAAAAGATATATATCCCAAGTTCCATATAATCCAATACACGCAGATATTAGAAAGACGATTCTCAGAGCTCCCACCGTGATCCACTTTGCTCTATCCCGACCTAATCTCACCTCAGCAACAACGTCCACACCAAAATATCCCCAAAATCCCCAAAATCCAAACCATACCAACCCCCTGGAACTCGAAGACTACCCCGGCCCACCTAAGGCCCGATTACACGACTCGTTTGCACCCCCGTTAAACTCGACAAGAACAGCCATAAATACGCGGCCCAAGAGAATGCAAGTTACACGATATAACCTTCCTCCCCTTCCAAGCCCGCTCATTACCATTTGCGCCCTAACTCCGCGCCAGGCAGGCACAATTTCCAGCGTGCTCTCCCTTAACGAGTTAATGCCGGCAAAATGGTGTACAGTTTCATTAATTATCGCCCGTAATGTCCGCAGCATTTAGAAAGACCTTTCCGTATCCGCTGGCGGAAGCATGGCTGCGGTAATGGCCCCTCCTTTTGCTCCTTTATTCTCCCAGCATTCGAAAACACTAAAGCCTGCTAGCTTCCCAGCGCTGGGATCGAAGGGGCTGTGCCAAACTCTGCGCGTTCCTCGCGAAACTTCTTCTACCGTGTTCGATCTTTCTTCTAGGAAAGAAGAAGCGCGCTTATGGTTGTTCGCCGGTTGGCATCTTCTTGTTCCGGGCTATCCGGTCTCTGCCGGAATCGCTGGCGCGATCGATTAAATGGACGAGCAGCCGTGGCAAACGCCTGCGTTCCAATAATCCGCTCGTCGACGCGGATTAAAGTCGTTGCACGGTTTTTCGCGAGCCGAATGAATCGTGTCGGGGGACAAAGGTGGCTGATTGCTATCGGAAAAGATGATAGGATCCACTGTGGCCTGGCGCGCGCAGCGGGTGATCGCGATCGGTAATCGAACACTGCTGGAAATAATTGCTTCGACTTGTGCACTTTTGTCGGCCCGGGAAGCTGGCGGGGGCGAAAAAGAGGAGAAGGTTTCTTATATCTTGGGGTGATTTAATTTTTGGAGAAACTTCCAGGGGAAGATGGACTGTGGTGAACGTGTCGGCTTGTTGAAGAGGAATCAAGAGATTCGGGAAGGATTTTGGGATTCCGGGGATTTTTAGCACATGTTTAAATACAATGTTGCAAATAAGCAGTTATTCGACCCATAAATCTCTCTATAAAAAATGGGGGATGCAAAATTACTCTTTGTGGATAAGGTGATAACCATTCATATATATTTTAAGAATATTTTTAGTTTTTTATTTTAGACTATCCTGTCAGGATGTCTGATGGCGCCCATTAGGAGCTCCAATTTCTACAGTGGTGCAATAAATGCTGCATATTTAATGCAAAAATTGATAAAATTCAAACAATAATGTTTTATGTTTGTTCTTCAAACATATAGTAATAAAGTCCAAAAAGCTTTTTTACTTTATGTTGTTCAGTTTGTTTTTTTAAGGCCTCCACACCACAAGTAAATCCAAAAACTCGAATCCCACTAAACCTCCCTCGCAAGCCAGAATTATAACCCAGCAGAAAACGTTACACAAGGAACCAGCGACCATTCGTCAATCCTCTTTCGCACCCCTTACCAGCCCCCCAATATTTCAACAACGCCGCTAGAGGAAGAGACTGCACGAACGCGAGTTCGCGAGCCAACTCTCAATTTGTGTAGCAGATAAATTCGAAAACGTTCAGCCGAATCACCGAGCATCGTACCGTCGACAGGAAAAAATAGACGAGCCATTCTTCTCCCCGACGTGGAGCATTCGACGAGCACGATTTCGGCGGTGCAGCTGGTGGAAGCTCGTTAAACAGAAGGGATTGACCGAGCACGAACGGTTTAATAACTCAATGGCTCAGCAACCATGCAATCTTAATCCAATATCCAGGAGTAAATCCTGTATTCCATGATCGCTGACTTCGTTTCCACCCGGAGAAGGAAGGCGCGATCTCACCCCTTGCTCCCATCCCTCTCAGCTACATCCCTAATTCCAATCATACCATCGACGAAAAACTAGAGAACGGAATTAAGCTCGTATCAAATAATTCAGAGCTACAATCTGTTTGCACAGAGTTCCTATTCCAACAATCCCTGCGATTCCATTTAGTTAACGCGACTATAGAAAGAGGAAAGTTTAAAGCGTTACACCCGAAACGACTCAAAGGCCAGAGAGCAACCCCAGCTGGAATTAAACACAAGCTAGGGTGCATAGCTCGGAGCACTCGTGCTCCAGCTAACTAACCGAATTCCCGCGGGAGGATCGTCCATGACTGAGGTGCAAGAATCCAGAGGGCGAAAGGGGGGCCTAGTGATCGCAGTAATTGAAGGTGCACGAGTAGATAACACAGGGGGTGTGTCGTGGCAAGGGAGCAAGGGCACACACCGCTGGAGCAAACACTTCTCCCAGCTTCCTCCCTTCTCTTCCCCTTCTTTTCCCTCATCGCGTCGTCCCCTCCATCTTCTTCGCCCCGGCTACGCTTGTTCAGCTTGTCGAGGGGCGTTTGAATGTGCTCCACACCTCATGACTTATGGATATCCGCGTTACACTCCACCGATCGACTGGCCATCGGTTTCCGTGCTTCCACCGGAGCCGCTTTTATCCTTCCGGGCCGACGGGGAAATCGAGAAGCGCGCTTATTTCGTTGGCTCGTCTGCAAGGGTGTTACACACCTACGTGCCCGTCGCGGCTGCAACTTTGCCTCACCAATTTGTCCGAAGGGAGTGTACCCGTCCGCCCACTTTCCTGTTCCGCCGCCCCGTGAGACGAGCAACCCGCTATGCCGGGTTCAGCGTGAAGTATCTGTGCGTCTGAGAAGGAATCGGTCTTCTGGTGCCTTCCACTGTGCCCTTCGGCTGAGCAGGAAGGGAACTCTTGTGGGATTAGGGTTAGGGTTATGTTAGAGTTGCGATAAGCGATGAGAGCGACGATGACAGCGAAGCGTAGAAATAAATTGTTAATTGAAGAAAAAGGAATTCGAGGATGGTGGGATTCGAACCCGCAATCTTCGGATCCACTGCGCGCTGGTCAGCCGCCTTAACCGGTTCGTCCAAAGTCGATTTTCCGGGATCTATATGTTTCGGACTCTATTTAAGGGGCGCCAGATGTGGGCCAAATCGCAACATGGGTCATTTCCCAAACGTCAAATCCCTACACATTCTATAGTTTTATAATTGAAATATAATCGAGAATGTAAATGTAATTCTTTTTATATTAAACAGAAAACGGGTGCAAAAATTTGGGGCGCCAAGAATTTTCTTGCATAAGGGCGTCAACCATCCTCGCTTCGCAGCTCTAACGTACCCTAACGTACTTTTAAGTGACCAGGAAACGAGTAATTCAACGCCCGAGACTACTTCGAACTCACCCACTCTGGATCTAGCGCATCACACCAGGCTCGGTCTACACCTGTCCCAACTTATCAAAGCGTGGCTAACTGTCGACGGACCTAAATCACCCTGACAGAGTACACTTCGGAACTTGCCAACTGTAAACTGCCTCAGCTGCCCCCGAACGCTCCGACGCCCGCCGTGCGCGCCACCTAACCTCAAACGAGTACATCGTCCATAAATGTCGATCCTAATAACAGCCACCTTATTCCAAACTAACCACCCCTCGATTATAAACTTCCGCGAAGTCGTTCCGAGACTTCAGCCCCAGGTGGAACCAACCTCCACCCAGCTACTATCGAATGCGCATCGCGAATCCTCAGAAGAAGCTCGTCGAGGAAGCTTGGAAAAGGAAATAAAGCTGGCGGGAGCCAAAAGCCCAGTGGATTCCACGCGAGCATTATGCGGGAGCCTTAATTTGATTTGCAGATAAAACTGAAGGCCTCCCTGAGGAGGAACTCGGGAATCAGCTGTTCTCTGATGCGGCGGCCATTTGCAAGGACGCGGGCCCGCGGAAAATGGCCCCCACCGCGAGATCTCACTGCTGGGAATCAACGCGTGTGACGCGTGTTTCGCAAGGAAGGACGATCGCGATACAGCCAGCGATGAAACGCGACGGTGGCAGAGAGTCAACGAAGAATGACGAACGGGGGTGGAGCGGCGCCGATACGCGCGGGCATAAATAGAGGGATTAAAGCGAGGGCTGAGCCCAGGGGCGCGTGTATCACAATATTTTACGCGCGCGGCCGCATGTGTCAGGCCCTGACGAATCGCGCGCCGAGCTCAGCCAGGCCGTGCATTATCAGTAATTGCTGGCGCGATAAAGCCGACCCGCGACCAATTAAGGGATAATCTTTCGGGCAACGTTCCGCTACCCGTTGCTCTGCAGAGCGACGGTCTCTGATGGCTAACTGAATAGTCGTCAATACGCAACCTCTGTTTTTTGGGTGTCAATTATTTAATAAAGAAAGTATTCTGTCACGTTTCGATAGACAGGTATCAATATTTGAAGGGTAAGGGGGGAAACTGGGAATGTCCATTTTTCGGGATTTTGCGATTTATAGGATTTTGTTGGCGACAACTGGGACTACAGAGCTGTCCAATCACAAGGGGTTATATTTGTTTAAATGCCCCTGTAAAATAGCGTTACAGATCTGGTACCTATACTGGTTAAAACAAGAAATGTGGAATGTCCCCACTTTGTGCCAAAACAATAGATTATTTAAGAAGAAAATTATATTCATTGAACCTTGTTTCTTCACTGGTGGACTAAAGTACTAAAATTTAATTTTCTCGATAAAGCTGTTTTGTGACATACCCATTACCCTTCATTTATGTCAAACAATCACTCCTCTAATAGGATCTCTGATATGGCGAATTTGAGAGAAGAGGATATCGAGTTTCTTTGCAGGTCCATTGTGGTAGCTGAGGGCTCTCGCAGTGTATTATGTAGGACTGATTAATTATTATTGATTTATTGTAATTTTGTACTCTGCTGCCTTTTTATTTTTACTCTGTGCTCTGAAGGGTTCTGCTCTTCGATAGAAGTGCTAGGCAGATGTATGCTTGCAATACGTGATTGGAGAGTGTTTTAAAATGATTCCTATTCCTCCTCGCATTTTGGAAGTAGCTGCGAACAGTAGAGGTTTTTCACCGCACCGACGGTATGTGGGAAGGAAGGGGAGCTGGCTGCAGGAATGAAAAGCCACTCCCAGGCAACAGGGCTTAATAAAGGGGCTGCCGATGGGGAAACACAACGACGAGGAAGAACGCGCGAGTTTTCCTGCCTGGGCATCGATCGCCTGGCTAATTAATGTCCCATCAAGGAGATCCGAGTGTCGATTGGCTGGCCACTGGGGAAGGTCTCTCTGGGATCGCTGTGGAAATTCCACGCTTCTCTCGGACCAAGACCATCGCTGCACCTTCGTCGATAATAAAATTCGGAAAAATCTGAGGAAGGGTGACTTCTAAGGGCAGGACTCTAAAGATGAGTCCACTATTTCATAGAAAATTGGGAAAAACGTAGGGTAAATCCGGGACAGTCGGTACACCTAGTATAAAATAGCTATTATTGTAAGTTGAGGACAGTATTAAATCTAATACTGATACTATTAATTTTATCAGAATCAACCTAATATGTTCAGAATTTTATGCTGAGTTTTCTCTCTCTAAATGATCTTTTTTCTGCCTCCCTGGAATATTTGGAAATGTTAGGGGTGAATCTACTCTTTCTGCTGAACCTTAATTATATAACTATACTTCACCACCCCTCAAATAAATAAATAATCATCCTCTTCGCACAGAATAATTCAACCAATTCTAAGTACTGAATTGAAATAGTTCTACCGGTGCTAATATCGTTCCGCACTCCCGACGAAAGAGTTAAATTTCCCAAGCTTATTAAAGGATCGCAACCCATCGGATGCCCGCTTTGGGGGATTCTTCAACGATATTAAAGCACCCCGGCCGACAGTTGCACTACAGCGTCCCGAAAACGATTGGAATGGCTGGCAGCGTGCTCGAAGGGGTTGAATGCGTTCCTCCACGGTGCGGGGCCCGAGGTGTTGCATAACTGGAGGCGCACACGAATCCAGGGGCTCGCGTATCGTGCATCGTTAGCTTTGTCGGCCGCGCTGGTCGCGCTGGCCGTGCAACCCGCGACGATCGATCGATTATTTACTGGCCCGCGTTCGTCTCGGTTCACCGAGAACCGCGATGCATTACGAGAAACGTTCCACGGTTTCCCGGCACTGTTCGGGCCGGGAATTTTCATCGGGCGCCTATCGATCCAGCCTCGAAAATGGAACACGCGCGAAAACACGTACCGCGGAGATCACCGACCGGCCGCTCTCCGTTCCACCTGCTGTGCATTAGTCGGGGCCGATTAAAAATCACGGATAAGTCCCTTAATGGGTTGAATCCGGCGGAAGTGGGATCATTTTTTTAGTAATTCAGAATTCTGAGATGGGACAATTTGGGATGAAAGATTCAAGTTGAAGGGGTTGATTAAATATGGGCTACTGTACTATTATCAGTGCTGCTGTTACTATTGTGCTTCTCGATTATTAATATATAAAAGGTTAAGGAGAGTAGGCAGTGAAATCACTCGAAAATCAAGTAGGTACTTTTTACGAATTAATTTTAATTTTTAGTTACTTCTTTCCTTTTCTTCTCTTTCACACTTTCTCTCTGTTAACGTTATTAAATAGTTGTGTATTGTCAAGTAAAGAATAATATATAAAAGGTTAAGGAGAGTAGGCAGTGAAATCGCTCGAAAATCAAGTAGGTACTTTTTACGAATTAATTTTAATTTTTAGTTACTTCTTTCCTTTTCTTCTCTTTCACACTTTCTCTTTGTTAACGTTATTAAATAGTTGTGGATTGTCAAGTAAAGAATAATATATAAAAGGTTAAGGAGAGTAGGCAGTGAAATCGCTCGAAAATCAAGTAGGTACTTTTTACGAATAAATTTTAATTTTTAGTTACTTCTTTCCTTTTCTTCTCTTTCACACTTTCTCTTTGTTAACGTTATTAAATAGTTGTGGATTGTCAAGTAAAGAATAATATATAAAAGGTTAAGGAGAGTAGGCAGTGAAATCGCTCGAAAATCAAGTAGGTACTTTTTACGAATTAATTTTAATTTTTAGTTACTTCTTTCCTTTTCTTCTCTTTCACACTTTCTCTCTGTTAACGTTATTAAATAGTTGTGGATTGTCAAGTAAAGAATAATATATAAAAGGTTAAGGAGAGTAGGCAGTGAAATCGCTCGAAAATCAAGTAGGTACTTTTTACGAATTAATTTTAATTTTTAGTTACTTCTTTCCTTTTCTTCTCTTTCACACTTTCTCTTTGTTAACGTTATTAAATAGTTGTGGATTGTCAAGTAAAGAATAATATATAAAAGGTTAAGGAGAGTAGGCAGTGAAATCGCTCGAAAATCAAGTAGGTACTTTTTACGAATTAATTTTAATTTTTAGTTACTTCTTTCCTTTTCTTCTCTTTCACACTTTCTCTTTGTTAACGTTATTAAATAGTTGTGGATTGTCAAGTAAAGAATAATATATAAAAGGTTAAGGAGAGTAGGCAGTGAAATCGCTCGAAAATCAAGTAGGTACTTTTTACGAATTAATTTTAATTTTTAGTTACTTCTTTCCTTTTCTTCTCTTTCACACTTTCTCTTTGTTAACGTTATTAAATAGTTGTGGATTGTCAAGTAAAGAATAATATATAAAAGGTTAAGGAGAGTATGCAGTGAAATCGCTCGAAAATCAAGTAGGTACTTTTTACGAATTAATTTTAATTTTTAGTTACTTCTTTCCTTTTCTTCTCTTTCACACTTTCTCTCTGTTAACGTTATTAAATAGTTGTGTATTGTCAAGTAAAGAATAATATGAAAAATAAAAGAATATTTGATCTTCGAGCGAACTGACTGCCTACTTAGTCCCCTTAACGAGAATTACCTACCCAGGAATTTCGTGCACAGGCGTACGTAGAATAATGAAACGACAGAGCAGTAATTAATTAGTAAGTATCTTATTTAGACGCCATCGACAGATTCCGCGGTAATTTCTCAAACGTCCGCCTGGATCTTCCCGTGATCCAGCATCCCGTTACGCTTCATCGGGACAGATTAACGAGGGTCCGAGTAGCTCGGCGCGTTTTAACGCGATTACCAGCGAGTTCGGAGGTCCGAGCTGCTCCACAACTAGTTTCTCATGGACATAACCCCTGGGGGCATTTGATCACGCTCGGAGCTACAGAAATTCCACTACTCCAGTCAAATTTTCAACATCATCCACCCAGAAAATTAAAAAATTCAAAAATTCCTCGAAGCTATGCAAATTCTCTTGAAGTCCCTCCCAACGAACTTGTCCACCGTTTATTCGCCCCGAATCCCCGAGCGGCGAGGAGTTTCGAATTCATTAGGCGCCATAAAATTATTCCCCGCTTAATAAGCGCGCGTGCTGCGAAGTCAGGCTTGAAAGCTCAGGCTCGGAAGCTCGGGCGATGGCCTGCACGCGTGACTAAGATCGTAGAATTTAATATTTATGATCCTCCGTCGCCCCCAAGGAGCTTTGCCAGCAGAGGCGCGACGAGGAGAAAATCTCGGAGCCCTTCGCGAAGAATCTCGGCTCGCAGGACGCGTTGCGAGGACTCGAGTACAATTTCAGGATTGCTGGGCCGCCGCTGGATTAAAACGACCGCCGCGGGACCAACCGAGGGTGGGAGAAACGGAGGGAGAAAGTGTACTCAAGGTGCATTAAATTAAGTGCAGGGGGAGGTGACCGGAGAAGCGAGTGGATGAAAAGTGTGTACCGTGTTTTCAAATATTTGCGGCTCTTTCGCTGCGTTAGAGTCTGTTTGTGCTCGCTGGCGAGAATAAGGAGAGCAGCAGGGGAAGGATAGGAGTTAACGAAAATAAGAGTGGATGGTAGAGAAACGCGTTGCGTTTCATGTAGGTGAACTAAGTGTGATAGGAGCTCGGAACACGCGTGGAAGGTAGGAGAAATTAAATGTGGAACCGTATGAGGGTAGATGAAAAGCGGAGGCGCGAAGAAACGAAGTTCACGGCTCCTCGAGTGCTCGACATCGACTACCTACCCGTGTCTCGAGTTGCTTTTTTTTATTCTACTGTGACATGAAATTTTTTAAACTTTTTTTAGAAACTTTTTTTATGGACTTCATTAAAGATTTGTATTGGATCAGACGTGGCAGATTAGGTGTAAGCACATTTTGCTTCAATAGAACTATTTGCAAAACTTTAAATGTATTTTTCTCAAAAAGGAGATTTAGAAAATGGTCACGATATCTTGAATTCAAGTTGCCCAATTGAGCCCATCTTGAGCACGCTACCATAAGTAGGTCAAAATATTTTTCTTTCCTAATTTATTTTAATTATGTAGCCCGAAAAAGACGAAGCAAAATCGCGAAAGTCGACACTTAATGTTTAAATTGCAGCTATTTTAAGAATTCTAGAAATTTCAATCCGAAATCTGAAGATTTCGTCGTTTACCTATATGAAGAAAAAGAGAAATATATAAACATGCGTCCTTCTTTAAATGAAATTCTTTTCAAAAGCAAGTAATTTTGATCACTCCTGGTAGAAGTAGATATACGTCAATGGTACTTAAACTGTTAACAAAGAGTCCCGGTTGAAGTTACGCAATAATTGCAGCACTCAGCGACGAAGAGAACTTTTCAAGCCAGTTCGAGCTCCAGCTCAGGGGGTGGCTCTCTCCCAACTCCCTTCGACATGATTCGCGAAAATCTGCCGTTAATTTCAGCAGGGCTTCCCATCGAACCACCGTTCGCGACTCCTTCTACCACGTAACATTTTCAGAAAACGTATCGAAATTCGAGATTCAATAAACAGGTTCGACTCCGAAGCAGCACAATCGCGCGGGCGAACTGTCAAAGCACGTGCTTCTAATGATAAGGGGAGCGAAATTCCCCGCGCGCCTAGCTCGTCGTTTTTACTTTCCAGAAGCCGGTGGTTCCGGCCGCTAATTGCTGCGGCGTTTTCCCGTGGAAGCAAAAGCGTGTCGCCCGGCGAAAAAGGAGGAAACGAGAGCAGGGGAATTTTCAGGCTCGAAGGTCACCCTCCGGGTCGCCACCCCCGGCTCCCCTCCCGGCCAGATGGAATTTTAATTTCAACGGTGGCGGGCAAATATAAAAAACGAGGCGCGCGAGCAGCCGTTGGGTTAAACAGCCACTTTTCCAGCCTCAAAGAGCCAACGGCTGGGACAAATATTTGCGCGACAGCGGCTTCCCACCGCCTACATTGCCTACAACCTTGCAAAACAGATCCTGCAGCTTTCCGCTATTAGGTTTCTATTAATACGCCGACCGACGATCGTCGCGGGACTAATTAACCGGACCTGGACCGTGGTAATTAACGATTAATCGCTGAAAGACTGGGGGAAAAGGCACTTGGCGCGGGTCTGGTTGAATTCAATAATTACTGGCTGTTGGAGAGGATTCTGTGTGTAGTCACTCGAAACCAGAGTTGGGAATTTTACGAATAAATTTTTATTCACGAATAAAAAGAAGTTATTCGAGAATTTATTCCAATGACCCCGAATAAGAATTGTGAATAAAATTATGTTATTCGAGAATAACAAATAAATTTTTATTCCAATGACTTTCGAATAAGAATTGTGAATAAAATTATGTTATTCGAGAATAACAAATAAATTTTTATTCCAATGACTTTCGAATAAGAATTGTGAATAAAATTACGTTATTCGAGAATAATGAATAAATTTTTATTCCAATGACCTCGAATAAGAATTGTGAATAAAATGAAGTTATTCGAGAATAACGAATAAATTTTTATTCCAATGACTCTCGAATAAGAATTCCGAGTAAAATTAAGTTATTCGAGAATAACAAATAAATTTTTATTCCAATGACTTTCGAATAAGAATTGTGAATAAAATTAAGTTATTCGAGAATAATGAATAAATTTTTATTCCAATGACCTCGAATAAGAATTGTGAATAAAATTAAGTTATTCGAGAATAACGAATAAATTTTTATTCCAATGACTCTCGAATAAGAATTCCGAGTAAAATTAAGTTATTTGAGGATAACAAATAAAATTTTATTCCAATGACTTTCGAATAAGAATTGTGAGTAAAATTAAGTTATTCCAGAATAACGAATAATTAACGAATTGAAAGTAATTATCGATTATTTATTTGAATAATGCCGAACTCTGCTCGAAACTATTTAACCAGATATCTTCTGAACGTTCGGAGACTGCGGGAATGGCAGTCTATCGTTCGAAATTGTCTCGATGGGGACTGCGTTTTGACTGAATTTATATGGAGTTCATTAAAGCGACCCGTGGCCTCGTCAGAAACGACAGCTGGATGATTCATTGCTTGCCCGATAGAAAATGTCACTGCGCGAGGAAGGAGCGGCAATCCATTATCGGGGAAACCGATCTCGATGCTCGTTTTCCACTGGGGGAATGGTTGATCGCGAGATTAAGCTCGCGACTGTCGATTTTATCGCGACTGCAGTTTATCCCGAGAAATGGCACCGGCGGATGTGTCTTTTGGAGGAAGGACGCGCGAAAGGTGGCCACGATTGAAGGGAGCGCTGGAGGAATGCTCTCTAATTTAGCGACGGGATTATCAGGTCGGCGAGGAACTCGCCGAGGAATTATGTTTCACGCTGCCGGCGCGTGAAGGCGACTGCAAGTTTCAGGAGCAAATTGCGCGAAGAAACAGTTTCGTAGTAAGGAACTCGAGCTCTGAAAGGGCGAAATTGAAAATGCAAATCGGGGGGAGGTAAGTTTCCGACGGAACGAGGGGGTAAAATCGCCCGACGGGCTTCGCGAACATTTCCAGAATCTCTCGGCGAACGATAGCCAGCGGCCTGCTTCCGGTGTGCCGTAACAGCTGTTTTGCATAACCTAATTAGTCAGCGAGCCGCGCGGAATTAAAACTGCACCCCGTGCTCGGTCGGGGGACGTCGGGGTCCATCGAACGTCTCTTCGTCGACCTTCCACATTTCTTGGAAGATCGACGGAGGGTGGCTTCGAATTTCGAACTCTCAATTTTTAATTTTAATTTAAATTATGAGGGGCAGCAATTTCTGCTCGACCCAAGGAGATCCCTCTTATTAGGGTCAAGTTTTGTAAAATTCATTCCCTTGTTATAAATATTACCATTCGCCTTATTTAAATTTGAAGGAGCTAAGTACACACTACACTCCTCGCATTAATTAAGGGATCACCTCTAGGAACCGGAAAATAGGGGCAGGTATATAGGACTTTGTCAAATTTAAAAACCTTTGTTCAACTTTGAGATCTTCCACGAGGAGAATGAATTTTTTTACACGGATTACATTTATACCAGTCGAAAGCGACCACGTTCCTATATAGAAACGGAGTAAAGTATTTTTCATGCGATTTCTTTTACCCGAGTTATTTAATTTTGAAGCGAAAATCGTTTTTTGAATTCAGTTGCTTTTAGCAAGCAAAGGAATTATCGTAGAATATTTATCAGAAATGCGATAGAGAAGTCAGTCTTTCCTCTTTAAGACGCATTTTTTGCTTTTCGATTCGGTTCACCCCAGAAGGTAGAGTTTCCTAACACACGCGGTGATAATAGAAACACCGATCCTATGGAGCATGCAGATAGGATTTCAAAGGACTCACCCCTCATGCCGAGGACCAGCACCCTCCTCCGTTCGAGGACACTTTTCTTCGCCCGACGCCTCGTCGATCACCCTCGCACAACTACTGAAACGCTGGAGGAACAACTTGCGAACTTCACGATCACACGTAATACCGTTTCGATCACGAAACCGCGCACAAACGATCGCTCGCAGGCTTCAGCAACGTGGTACACTCTCTGCAACATGCAAACAGTGCCATTGTTAAAACATAAAATTAACGAAACAATCCCCCACTCCCCCGAGCTTCGTTCCACAAACGAATTCTTGTATTTGCAAAGGTCACTCGAATAATCTGTTTCTCGTTCGCCACGAAAATTCCAAAGCACAAAGCCCCACCCCCCGTTTTCATCCCTCTTTCAGTTTCACATTCGTGGCAGAATTCCGAGGCGCAAAGGGGAATCCCATTTACCAGGATTACCTTGTTTCCCGCTACAGGTTACAATTTTATTTATCCACCTCCGCGCGGTTATTTTCCCTTTCGTCCCGCATTCACGGCGTATTTCCTAGCCGCGCAAAAGTCCGTCCAGTCGCGAGTAATTAAATAGGCCCCTCGTTTTTCCGAGGCTCCCGCAGATCCTCGACCCTCCTCGTAAATTATATTACCCGGGCCGCGTGCCTTTTCCAAACTTGTTAAACACATTTCTCCCGCGACATAACTTCGATGCCGGTTAACGGGGGATGTAATTATCCCAGGGGTGGTGGGCGCCGTGCCTCGCTGGCCGCTCGGGCGAATCGAGTTCCATGCGGCCGACCTTGTTAACGCGTGGAGAGCCGCCAAATTCAAGATTACCATTGCTCGGAAGTGAAGTTCGAGTTGCATTGCGCCGGAATCACAAGTTGCGAAGGGATCGCGAATAAAATTGTTTTAAGGGGTCGTCGCGTATTTTATCGAAGCGGTAAAAATTTATAAACAATTGATGACCGAAGCACAGTGACAGTTAATTAATTATTACTAATTATTTTCTTCGACGCCCTTTAAACTACCCTTAACGCCACGCTAAGCAGAAATCGAACTGCGGACCTCCACAAACTTACCGGAACGAAACTTCTCGCGAGTCACTGGCGGGGTTGATTCACTCCGTGCGACGAGTAAAAAGCATTCGGCGCACAAGTTGCCACGGATAATGAAATTCCACGGGATGTCGCGCGAAACGAAAGGAAATCCGATAAGGCGTCCAGGCTGTAGCGTTCCCAGCCCCTTCGGGGGCAGAAATTCGTGGGGCTGGTCCCCGGGGGCCGGCCAATTTACGAGCGAGGCTTACTGCGTAATCGTCGTAAATATCCGCGGGTCGACAAGCGAAAAAGGGGGACAGGGGGGCCGTAGAATGCCTCGGCGAAGCTGCACCGCGTCTACTTATCACCAGCAGACGTCACCTTTTCCCTCCGCCCACGACCGCGTAAAATTTTTACGAGACTCCCGCGGCTGAACCTCCAAGTCTCATGGAAAATCACGATTCTACTGGTCTACACTCGCCCCACGTCCCACATTGGCGAGTTTGTCCCAAAAAACTTGCCCAAAATTTCCAGTACAATGACTTTAATTTGGCAAATCTAATTAATGCAACTCGTGACCTAACTCTGCATAATTCCTTGTCAATTTAATTTCATAATTTGACGTTCAAAATTACATTTCTGTCTTCTCAGTGTGATAT
Organism: Andrena chrysosceles; assembly: GCA_963855975.1. Classification (NCBI taxonomy): domain Eukaryota; kingdom Metazoa; phylum Arthropoda; class Insecta; order Hymenoptera; family Andrenidae; genus Andrena; species Andrena chrysosceles. The sequence continues at coordinate 13,050,919 of OY979769.1, read as the reverse complement.
TGTAATGAAATTACTTCCTCAATTTACCTTATATAATTGAAATTATTACTTTTGGGGAGGTATTACCCCTTCAACCCCCTAACAAGAGTAAAAACTACTTAGTTAATGAATAGTTGCAATACCTAAATTAGGTTTTACGATTTAACGAACTTCTTAGTACATTTCGTTCTTGTTGCTATTATTTTGTAAGACGCTCTTGTAAAGATTCCCAAGAATATACACAAAGCACTGAAGGACACAGTACGAAGTAGTTCTTACAGGTTTTCAGTCGAGGCTTACATCGGGATTATTGCGGAAAAGGGTACTCACCTCCGAAAGTTGCAGCGGCAGGAGCTCCACAGGCGCCAGGGAACAGACACGTCACAAAAACACTCGGTGCAACTTCATCGCTCGCGAACGAAACGAGAAGAAGCTATCCTGAGCGAGCCACCACGGCACTTCTCATATCCCAATTGTTCACCACCCCCTTCGATCCCCTCCAGCCCGAGATTCCATCAACAAATGTCGCACTTCGCGAACATCCAGATTGGTCGATGATACCTTCTAGCCTGACCTTATCACTTTCGGTCACCTCCAGCTACTTTGGCTTGTTTCCGTCTGCTGCTCTAGCTGCAACGAGGATGTCCCGCGTTAATCTGGCTCAAGCTCGATCTAGGGATCGTTAAACGAGTCAGTGAGTCAGGGACGAGATGTAAATTCGCTCGTTTCAACGTCTGTTGAAATTGGAATCGCGATGGACTGCTTGTCGAAATTTTTCAAGGGCTGTGGAAGGTTTCAGACACCCTCTGTGCGGGATTTAATGAAGAAAGTAGCTCTGAATCAGTATAAATCGGTGCTCTGAATATTTCAAACATCGATGTGGACGAATGTAAAACACACTACAGTTTCGACATTGTACGGCTCGAGAGACAGCGAATGACTGGAAGGTAAACAAACGTCCTCGGCCGACTGAGCTGCCTGTTTCTAATAACGTAAACACGGGGCAGGTAGCGATTGCTGGGTGGGTCGATCGTTTAACGAGCGACAGAGTGGGGTGGCCCGTCCTTGGACTTTTCCAAACAACCCTCCCCCACGCTCCATCCACTGCATTTCCACCCTTTTCTCACGCTGACGTCATACCTCTGCGAACTGTTCGCGTTGACGTAATATGTACCTTGGGTGTACTTATTTTTTTGAATCAACGCTATAAATGAGAATTTTTAAACATACTGATTTGCAGAATAGTGAAAAATATTTGACACCTATTTTTTGTTATCGACGATAGATCATGTTGGACGTGTGAAAACGGGCTCCAAATTTGGGGGTGAAAAACATATTTTCGGGGATATCTCGTGAACTATTAGACGTAGAACAATTTTCTTTATATTAAATCGTGTGTTTTTTAAATGAAAACCTAACTCCTTGCTCAGTTTTTAGAAAAATTCAGAAAATATGCTTTCAACCCTCAACAATTGGGGGCATTTTCACAGCTTGAACATGCACGATTGTAGATACCAAAAAATACTTGTCAAATATTTTCCACGATGCAGTCCCCTGTCAGTGGATGGGTTCTTACAAGTGTCGGTAAATTAAATAAGATTTCTCCGGTCACTACCTCCATCCAAGAACCTTTCAGAAATTAGTAGAATCCGAGAGACCCATTATAAAATTAAATTACTGCCCCAGGAATCGTTAAACGTGCCCCCAGGTCTCTGATAATTAAGAACATCCCCATCGAGGACTTTTTAATCGCCTTCCTCCGCCTGGAACTGGTGAAATACTTGGAACACTGCTTCAGGAGCAGGCGTTGAAAAACGCTTCCAAGGCTTTTCGCCCTGTGCCTTGGAAGGGTAACTCGCGTTCCTGAGCAGGACAGTCGAGATGTCTGGAGGCCGATGGTTATTGTCAAAGACAAACGGCGAGGCGATCTCGAAGGAATTCTTGAAAGAGGGACCGTGCTCGAGAAATCCTCGAGCGTCCTCTTCTTTTGATCAACGAGTGGCCTCGGTGCCTTCTCCGTAATCCAGACACTTCCGTCGCGTTTTTCAAACGCCCCCGAGCAATACCACCACAAAGTTTACGAACGATGCAAGCTTCCTGGAAACTTTGGACCTTGCCTTTGAGCTTTCCTTTTTATCCGCCGTTAATGAGCGCAGTGATAAGACCATAAACAATGTTCAAGCCCTGTTAACAATTTCGGAGCGTCCAGGGCCTCGTGATTGATATTAATTTCATTCCTGTTCGGGCCACGACGAACGCAATTCAGCGACTATATACCCGGCTAGCAAGTGTAAAGGCTGCTCGTTCGATCGCGGGAGTAAATATATATCCCGTGCAGCCGTGGCGAATGTTATCTAGCGAGCGGGATCATCGAGAGCTTAATTGATCGTTTTGCTTGTATTATGTCCAGCCCGCGTCCATGCTCCGGATTAATTTCGCCTTTGTCCACGGTGAGCGCGTGCGGAATCGCGCAGAGTGTCCGATTTGGCCGGGGTAAACGCGCCGATTAAAATCGCGCGGAGTAAATATTTTCTACCCCGTGATCGATACTTAATTCGATACACTGCCGCTCCCCAATCGCCAGTATTTCAATCCGGCGGTGGCTCCCGTTTCTCGGTTAAAAAAGAGTACCTTAATTGACAGTTGATTACTCCATTTCGCAGAGTTTGAGTCTCCTGAGACTTTCGAGGGTTCCCGAGACAGTCGGATCCGTTGAAAGCATTAAAACGCCGGGATTTTCCGAGGCCCCCGAGAGCTCGTAGCAACAGTCGGGTCGATTCGAATCTTTCTGCGGGAATTAAATCACCTGGAAATTAATTTACGGCGGAGCTTCGAACGACGCGCGACTGAGGGGAGGATCCAAGCGGGAAGAGGGTAGAAAAAACATTCACCGATATTACCAGAATTCCAGCTGCCCGCGAACAAGTTCCAACAGATAATACACCCCCTCTGCAACCGAGCCACCCTCTCCCCGAAACTTCTCTGGGCGAAAGCTCTGCCGATAAAAAGAGCTATAGAGAGGAGGGTGGAAAGAGTGGAGGGTGGCTGGGAGCACGCAGAGACGTCCGTGGAAAAATTGGGTCAGATCAAGATGAAGGAAGGGGAGGACCGGCACGGAAAAGTTGCCTCGGCGTCCAGGAAGTTGCCAGTCGATAGCTCGAGCTCCTCGCAGAGGCAGGGCGAAAATGAGAAACAGAGCTGCGGAAGGGGTTGGAGGGTCCCGTGGGTGAAAGGTCAAGAGAAACGGCTCGACAGCGTCGTCTAGAGCGGGCGGAACGCGTGTTTGTGGAGATTGGGAGGGCGCGCGGCGCGGAAAGAATTCCGCGTCCTGCGGCCGTGAAGGTCGTCGCCGGGACGAGCACTCTTGACCTGGTTGCAGGGGCGAAGGACGAGCTAGACACCCAGGGAAATCGAGTGCTTATTCTTTCTACTGTTACAGGGGTAGGAATGGTTGGAATGTTTATCAAACTTGCAGGATTCTACGGTGGAACAATGAAGTGGAGGTTTCTAAGATTGTGAGAGGAGGTTTGAAGATGTTTGGAGATATTTGTCTCTTAGAGTTCAAAGTTGGAGGAATTCGTGAAAGTTGCACCTCAAATATGAGCGTCCCCTCTGACGGAGATCTGGAGAGAAAGCAGTCCGCAAAGGACACGGGCAATCTGAAGATGCGGCCCGCCGCGGCATTCTCTCGTTGATTGAAAGTAGTTTGTCAGCAGAGCCTCCATCAGAGAGATTGCTGGAATTTCTGGGCGCCAGAGAGAATCCTGAGGATCCGCGGAATCATCTTTAATACCGCGAGATCTTGCTGGCTAAGAGCGACCTATTAATCAAACGACCAACCGTCGCCCGCTAGAAAAACCCGTCAGAAAGAAGACACACACCGACGCGGAGTCAAAAGCCGCGGCGAGCTCCGAGCAGCGAATGTTTGACAGGTGAAAGGGCCGTTTTTCCGTCGGTATGAAAAATCTACCGCGACACCCTCGATGGAACTTTAGATCACAGCGATGACTGATGGATCCGAGGAGGAACTAGCATCGCGGATTACACCCTATTCCGCGGAGCTGTGTAACACGCTCCATTACTTGATCAAACATCAAAGAGTCCGTCCAACGAATTCTCCTTGGAAGGGTGCTCGTCGAGCTCAAAGCCACCTCTGTCCTTTCAAGACCAGCCAAACGCTTCGTCACAATGAGCGGAGGCTAAAAAGAGTGTCCAACTTTTAGAAGCTACCTTCTTCAGCGACACCAAAGCTGAATGCTCCTTGAATGCCCTAGTCCCCGAAACGAACGCACAAACTCCCAAGCGGAGACCCCTTTCACCCCCACTTCGTGAGATACAACTTCGAAACAACCCCTGTGTTTCTTCGACCGATGCAGCACGAAGAACCTGCTACTTTCGAAAGAGCGCTGCTCGACGTCTCAAGCCAAAGTGACCCGGAGGCGCGAAACCTACCCCCTTGGTCCCAGAACTCGCGTGGCAGCCGGTTCGATCGGTGGGACCGTTGGTCCGCGATCTCTGCGGGGCCGTGGAAGCGTGCACAAGGTAGAGGGTGAACGGCGACGCGTTCGGTGGTGGCTGGTCGCGCGCGCGCCTCGCAACTGGCCTCGGTGGCCGCGGTCTCGCGGGGAAAACAGCGTCCGACGTTCTAGGGGTTGACCCAGTTCGAGTCAGGGCTGGAGAGTGCGCGGTACGGACGCCAGCACGTCGCGATACCTACTGAGCCGACTACGCTGCGCGGACCCTCGCCTCCGACCCCCTTCGACCCACCCCCACTGGCAGCGTGGCACGCCGCTTCATCCACCCCTCCTCGTCCATGTTTAATCATTTTACTGTCTGCGTATCTTACACCCATCCTCCCCTACCCCTTCACCTCCGCAGGCCTCAAATCATCGTCCACGTCAGCGGGAATTGAAGAGGTGTGGGTTGATAAGGGGGTTGTTTTTGCGTGTTTTGCGTGTTCGGAGGCTGCTAAGTGGTGTGCCCTCTGCGGGGTTCAACCACCCCCTGTGTTTCGTTTGAGAACAGGGGCAAGTGGGGTAAGTATCGTTAGCCCGCTGGTAAAAGTGACCAGGTTTCATGTTTCTTAATTTGGTGAATTTTAATACTACAAGATAATGCACTGGATATTTATTGAAAGGAAAACTTTGAGTTAGTAACAATAGTGTATTCCAATAGGCTGTGTTTGCTCCTAATGCCTCATTTTCTAAATACTAAAATCTCATTTTTGGGAAATTTGGAAGAAATTTGTAGTTGCAACTTGGGCAGTTTTATGTATTCATACATCTGTGAATTTACTGTTCCTCTTGAAGGTGTCCTGTAACTTTTGAAAGTGCCTCGGACAGGTTGAGTTCGATTCGCGAGTCCGCTGGCCAAGTTCGCGGCGGTGCTAGCGGAAAGCCACCACCAGCACCCCACTCCGAAAGCTCGAAAGCAACCCCTACCGCTTCGAACACACTCCCCTCCATATTGATTAGTGCGCGCAGGCCGGCACAGCATCCAGCGAGGAGCCCGCTGCTACACGCTGTCGATATGCTTGCCAAACCGAAATTCGAGCCTGACGAGCCACCCTCGCGACAACACGGTAACTTTTATTTTTAGTGGGAAGGGTTGACGAGTCCAAGGTGCGTGTGTTCTTCCAAGAGGCCAGCAGGGGTTGTCCTCCAGCAGAGTGGACCATCGGGGTGTTTGAAAACACCGAGGGTGCGCGTGGGGGCGAAAAGGGGACGTGGGATCGTTTGAATGAGATTATTTTCCAGCCCCTCCGTTCCGATGCACTGCGTTATTCCACGCTGTCCAAGTTATTTCGGAATAATCGCGAGGCGATGGCGGCGACGATTATAAATTCAGAACGAGATTGCACACCCCGGCGCCCCTCGGGCTTTCAACTAACTCCGGTATAACGCAAATTGCAGCGAAATGACATCGGCGATGGCATTATTTCGGGCTGCACACGCGGTGACATTTTGATAAATAATTCCTTTAAAGAAGATCAAGCTTGGGGGGTGGTAAAAACTTCTTCGTACACATTCACCCTCTTTTAAAAAGGAAGAAGAAGCTTAGCCTGAATCGGAGCCACCGGCCTGGCCCATTAATTAACGATATCGACAGGCCCGCTAATTGACCGTTCGTATAATACGAAAATGGCACTTTACACAGTTGGCGGGATAAACAGCTGGATCCCGGATGCTGGCGCGCGCGCGCGCACCTGCAATGACCACGAGACGCAGGTGTGAACCGAGCGCGCTTATTAATTGATTAAAACCGCGTGCGTGCCCCCGATACCCCAAGCTTCCGTACTTTTCCCGGCCCATTACACGCGGAGCTGGCCATTGGTCGCTATTTGTAAAGAACACATCAATTCCACCCCCTCCCGCAGGATCGGTTTCACCCCTAACAACTCGCTCATTACGGGAGTCCGATCGATTAACGCGCCAGGGGACAGTTGTAACCGTTAATGAGATATTTGGATGCTTGGGGAGTTGAAATGCGTGGCTTGTCTTCCTTTATTGTTCGTGAATACGCGTGCACGGGGGTGGAAGCGAGGGTGATATTAAAAAGCGATTGTACCATTCTCTATTGAAATAGCCTCCCCTCTGCCCGCTTGAAAGCGCGTTCAAGTGGCCGACGAGGTTTGATCGCGCGTGGAATTGTAAATTGGGATTTTCCAACGCGTAGTGGGTTTTTTTACCATTTGCAACGTAATAGGAATTTTTGTCGCTCTGTGGGTTGTTGTTTGGCTGGGCCAGGGGATTTGACGGGTCTTATTAAGGGGAACTCGAGTGGTCTGGATTATTGCTATTGTTATTTGTTAGTTTGTTACCTATATATAAATTTGAAATACGTTTTCTTAGTCAATATTAACTGTACTCAAAAGTATGTTATATCATTTTCTTCGTCTTAACAAGAGGAAGGTTTTAACACTCTTATTTTTTTAAATAATCGATGTGTATATAGAGGGTGGCCAAATTATTCTACTCAAAACATTTTAACAACAAGTAACGATGCATGAATGTTATTGTTTTTTCATTTATTGAAAAACTAAGGCAGATCTAAGAAATCTTTTTAAAAACTACCTCCCCTTCACCAAAGAATATATATATATATATAACCCCGACAACGCCGGGTACTTTAAGTTATAATATTGATATTTAAGGTATTCGAGAAACTGGATCAGTTCCTTTAACAGTCGTAATTGGAAGGACGTGGGAATGACTATTGTAAAGCTACTTGGACGTGAAAGAGAAATTTCTAATTGAAAGATTCCTCCACCAGTGCAGTGGAAGAAGTGGATATCATTGAGCTGTACTACTTGGCCGCGGCTGAACTTCTGGACACACGGAATAATCGGAAGAAAACTCCGTCGCGAATGAAGCCACTGAGATCCCAGAGACTCGACAAAACCAGGAGTTAAGATACCGTAGGCATTCGCAGTGGAAGAAAGAAAAGTGTCAGATATCATTGAGTTGTACTACTTGCAGCTCTACCCGGAGTTGCCAAGAGCCAATGTTCCAAGGAAAGGAACGCTGGATATCGCGCGACGATGCTACTATCGGTCGGGAGATAAAGTCGAGCGCACTTGCAACGAGCTGAAAGTTACGACTACCTTCGTCCAAGGCAGAGGCAGCGAAAAGAAACGACAGGTCTGAGAAAATACAGTTCCAACAGACCCCGCGAATTCCTGTAACAGTTCCAACGCGTTTAATGCTGCATTCGGTCCAAGTACCAGCGAACCATCGCCTTGATCCATTCCCTGCTTTCTCGCTACTCGTCGTGTCACCCAGTTTCGACGGTGAAAGGGGTGCCTTTCCCCGAGTGCCTTCGCAAGGTCAAAGAGCAGACGAAGGGGTCGAAAGTTGCTTCCTCATTGGCCCATTCATCGACGTTCAAGGGTGGTAAAGGTATACACGCGGTTTTGGTTGGAGGGTAAAAGGACACGAACGCTCCGCGGTGACTTTAAGCCCCGCTTCGGAGGCCTCCCTTGGCGAACGAAAGCGAAAGCTCTCGGTCCTTTTCACGGCGCCGCGGATTTGCGAGCGGGGACATGCATTTCGAAGAAGGTCGAGACGACAGCAGGCTCGGCGGCCGTGTAATCCCCTTCAGGGGATGCACTTGATTTTCTTTCATCGCCTCCCTCGCAAGGCTGCCAACCACCCCCTCGTCCACTGGACCAAGAAAGGCGTTAACGAAGGAGGGGTCGACGTCCTCCACTGGCTCCCTCGGTTCACTTGAGCGACAGAGTGCTCAAGACTGTTCCTCATAACCTTTCCGCCGGTTACTTTCGGAAATTGATCTCAGTGTTATGGGGTGCTGGAGAGTTCCGCATAATTCCAAAGAGCCGCAGGCACTGTTATTTTTCTCAGGTTATGTAACAAGCACGCGGAGAGAAAATCCCTGGCAAAGGCGAGGGGGTTGTTTCGACTGCCCCGCCCCAGAAAGCGCGCGTGGAATATTCACGAGAAAAGAAGAACCACGGGGCTAGTTAGCCCCCTGTGTTCCTGTCGCCGAGGACAGGAAACGAACTCGTTTGCGAGGTAAAAGAGAGCAATGTAATAGCTTCTTAACCAGACTTTCCCTTGTGTTTCTACTATTATTGCAACCACCTTTCGCGAAATCCCAATGCAGGAATAAACCCGGTGAGTTGGAAATGAGATTTGTTGAGCTTCTTGGAACGTGATTTCGGCGCGGGAACTGGGTCAAAGAAGCACCACGAGGCACGGAAGGGGAAAGTTGTAAAGATCGAATGAAAAGGGAAGTGGGACGAGTAACTGGAGAATTCCGGTAGAGATGGACCGACATTGCTTAACTTTTCATTAAATGTAAAAAACGAATTTAGATTACAGATTTCTCAGATAGTGATTAGTATAAGTTGATAAGTGTTTAGTACTTATAATAATATTAGGATTAGAATTAATCTTCTTTTATTTACTGGTGCAATTTAATCAATAAAAATAATTGCTACAAGTCGATTTAACGAAAGAATATAACTTTCATCGAATTGGACTTTGGAAGAAATGGACTTCATCCCAAAATTTGATTTTCTTATTTCCGCAGCTATTTATAAAAATACTGTGAAATATTTAATATTCAGTACTTTTTTCACTACTTAATATTCAGTACTTTTTAAAATATTTAAGTTTGAGACAATTTTGAAGCGTGAACCATCTCTACTGGAATTGCCCTAAAAGTTTTTTATTGAAATGTATAGGGTAATTGTGGGAGAGTTGCCGCACGTTACGCAAAATTGACACTGTGTCTAAATTTTGCAATGAAAATGTTTTACAAGGATATATCTTATTAGTTCAACATCTTGTGATTCTACTAGCATTAAAGAAAATCAAAATTTTAATATTTGTCACCCTTAAAAAATTGAAACTAAAAATATCCTTTGGTAGGAGAGACGCCGCACATGCGGGAGTGGTGCCGTATTTCGAAACACGTTTAATTTTCGATTTAAACTTGTTACTTCTAACTTTTTATATAAAAAAATAATAAAAACAAAGTAAAATGAAACATTTTTACTTTATACAATTATTAAATTGGAAAATTAAATGGGTACAGTAGGAACAGATATTATATCTGCTTTTCGAAATTTTTTTTATATTCAGTTGGCATCTTGAGATTAAAATTAAAAAAATGTGAAAAAAGAGTACATAGTCCACAAATATATTTCGATTATAAGATTATTCATTTAAAAATAAATAATTTGCCTTGAGATACCACGTTAGCTATTTGAAAAAACTTTTTCGGTATTTTAAACATTAAAAACATCATTTAAATCGACTTAGTTTCCGAAACAGTACAGTATCAAAGTGCGGCACCTCCCTAGTAGCATTTATTGTTGGCATTTTGATGGCCAACTAATTCCCAACTTGGGGATACTGTGGGCCAACCAGAAATGCTACTAGGGCTATCCCAAATAAAAGTGCGGGGTCTATCCGAAATGCCTGGGAGAGGCGCCGCACTTTCGTATTTCCACATGCTAAGTCGAAAGTAACCCATTCTGCCAAGGAAATATTCTACATGGTCTCCTTAACGTATTACAAATGTTGTATCAAGAAAAACTATGAATTTTTAGCTACTATATTATTAAAAATAGACGCGACGTATAACTATTCAGGCAAAGTACGCTAGGCTTACCTCGAAAAACAGCAAAATCTTTAACAATAATACAGGAAACACGCTCTGGCTTGACAAACTAACCCAAATGAACAGCCTTAAACAAATAAAATCGGCAATGATGTGTTTTATTACCGATATCCTTGAAATACCGCTAGTGCGGCGTCTCTCCGTGTGCGGCATCTCTCCCACAATTACCCTATAAAGCAAATAGAAAAAATCGAGGGAAAAAATGGTGCACGCAGGAAAGTCCACCGAGCGCGGTTTCGCGGTTCCCCGAAATGGCGGCGCGCTGAAACAGAGCAGGCGGTCCCAGAAGGTGAGGCGCGAACAGGAATAATGGCAGTCGGGGATATCTATAATGAACATCGACTCGAATCAACGGGACATCGTCTGGCCGCGATAAATTAATTAAACCAGTGGGCCGGGCTCGATTTCCCAGAGGCTGCACGCGCCCTGCATTCTGATCAATTTCTGATAGGCTCGACGGTGCTGCTTCCTCCGCGAAAGAACGAGCTGCGCCTCTTAATTGCATTGTGTCTCTCCCGCCGGCTGAATTCAAGGGGTTAACTTTCCTCAGCCCTTGATCTCTGATTAAAGCGGCTGAAAATAATAATACCATTCCCATCGTTGTACTTTGGGATTAGCATGGTATCCAGGGGTCTTCAGCTGACCCACGATTCCTTAATGCTCGGCGGAGCTCTGGTAGGTGCTCGAGCAATCCCGACGGTCCGCCGCGTACATAAGTAAGCGCCCGCTTAAAATTTCCTACGGGCGGCATTGTTCCCCGTGGCAATGACGGCTGACGCGTCCGTGGCGGCGCATACACGCGCGAAATCGCGCCCGATTACCGCCGCCGCAGCGGACGAGTCCGTGGGTCCATTCGAATTCACGAAAACGATCCTCGGGATCTCTGAATATTCAGGACGTCGCCCCTGACACCGCCCGCATATCCCAGATCTGCTCGCCTCGCCGGCGTCGGGGGAAACGGATCCCCGGACGGCTTACCAGACAGAGGAACACCCCACTCGGCACAGTTTGCGAAGGATCAGAAAGTGATCCGACACTCGCGCGGCTCCGATGAATTTGTTCGATCACGCTCGAATGTTAACACCGCGGCGGACGTGGTCCTCGGTCCTCTTAACGCTTCAGGGGGAATGATTCTGGACTTCTTGGACTTTGGAGCAATCTAGCTTCTCGAATTTTGGTTGAGAAATTAAGAAAGAGTTCGAAGGATTGAAAAGGTGTTGGGAACAGAGTATTCCATCTTTTGAAAATAAAAATTCTAGGGAAATTCTTGGCTAGGTGATCGGTGAACGCACTCGAGTGATTCCGCGACGACGGGGGTGAACGAACGCCTCGGCACTCGAGGGAGTAACTATTTCGCGTAATTACTGCGCGATATCCGAACCGAGCAATTATTCGGGATAATTACGCCGTGCTTTAGGGAGGGCGCAGCGAGATCTTATGGGATCGGGATGAGACACTCGGCACGAGTGGGAGTCGCTTCGAAAGAACCTTCGTAGCGAGTGCTCGAATTATCTCGCCACGGCGAACGCGAATCCGCGATATTCAAGTCCAATAATTATCTGGTATAGTAAAGTAATTGCGTCCGTCTTACGCAGAATAAGTCCTTGCTTGGAACTCACTTAGGGGAACTCACCTTCTCTGTAAAGGGGACCGGATACAAGAAATACTTGGAGACAACAAACAATTTTTCACGCAAAAAAGTAGAATCATAATGGAATAATAGTGGTTATGAATAAAACCTTCGCCCTTAATTTCTCAAGCAAAGTATTGGCCTTCTTTGCCAAGAATCTTTCCCTTGAATCGGGGATTCGTCGACAATGTGGTGAGATAGTTAATTCATTGCACGGAGAGGGAGGAAAAAGAGAAAACTACGGTCACGGCGGGTAGCTGGTCAGGGAAAGGGGTGTGCCGTGAATAATACAGCATTATGACGTGAACAAGAGGGTGGAAATGTATTTAGGGATTTGCAGTTTGGCCGGGGTGACGCAGGACGACGCTTTCGGGGATGATTCTGGGTACAGAGAGGGGGGTGGCGCGGGGCCGGGGGCGAGGGTGAAACCGGGTCGTGGCACTGACAGTACGACCTACATACGATTGCACCCCCTCCTTATCGCTGCTTCTCAGTTGCTCAGTGACGGCCTGACGGTCGAGTTTCGCAGTGCCCCGCGAAATTTCTTCGAGAAACGCCTCGGGGAACTTGCGAACTGCCCGAGGCCATCGAAAGCGGCGCGGGAACCTCGACAGTTACTACTTGGGGGTGTAGTTTTCAGGCTCCAGTGACGGCTTTGAATTCCATTACTGTTCGCGAGATTGAAGCTTCCCCACGTTAGACATTCCTGTGAGCTTTATTGAACCTGCGATCCTTCAACCTTCAATCTTTAACCCTCTAGCCATCAACCTTCGACCATTCAACATTCAACCCTCAAGTCTTCAAGTTTTCAACCCTTCAAACCTTATCATCCTCAGCTCTCCACCTCCCCAATAGACTTCTCCCCTTTCTCTCGAATTTCAAAGATGATAGGTTTCCAGCAATCACCAGCTGTTTACGCAGAAGCTGCTCGTCACAGGAGAGATTCCTGTAAAAGGGGTGTCGCAAGGGTGCGGGCGACCGTCGTGCCAGCACTGTTCTTACATCATCCCTCTTTATCCGCCACCCCGCGCTGGCTGTAGCCTCTTACGTCATTGGCTGCAACCGAGGCGCGCACACTTTTTTCTCTGAATGAGATTCTCGACGAAAGAGCCGCGTGGCTGCGCAACAATCACCCACAGCGACCCTGATTAAGCAGGAATATCATTTCGCCGAGGCCGGCGGCGTGGGAGAACGTGTCCAGGAGCAAGAAGCTGGGCTAGTTTCGTGCAAACCTCCTCTACCTCTGACCTTTTCGTGGGAAGACTCGGGCGGAGGGGGGTGGACATTTTCCCAGCAGAATTTCCGACGACGCTAGAGCACGCTATCGATTTAAAAGCCGAATATAGGCGGCGAGTCACTTGGTATCGCAAGGAGCATCCACTTTTCGAGATGTCAGGAAATACTTGGAATATTTTATTCGATGGGGGTAAGTTTGTTGAGGCTGGGACAGCGGCGCGCTCAGGATTTAATCCTTGGGGAGCCGAATTCAACGGATACAAATATGGTTTATGCAAATTCCATAAAATTCACTAGGAGATTATAAAAGTTTCTTTGAAGAGTAAAATCAAAGTTACTGTTCAATGTTGAGGGTGAGGAACATGTTAGGTAGAAGATCTTGGAAACCACTAATGCTAGGATACCAACATCGATTACTGGACCATGTGGGAGGTCACTTAACAAGATTCTACTACAATTCACCCAGTATCTAGAAGAATTCTTGGACAATACTTTTCTCGATGAGCTGGAAGTCGGTGGAGCTTGACAGAATGTCAACAACCTCTACGAAAGTTGTACTCTGTCAGTTGACTTTACCTGCGACAGTGATCGGATATCAGTGAACTCGTGAGCATATTATTTCGTGATATCTCGATTCCTGGATTAATTTCATCGGTTCTTGGACCATGTGGGAGGGCGCTTAACAAGATTCTACTGCATTACACTCAGTATCTGGAGGACTATTTTGGAAACACTTTATTCGAGTCCGAACACGTCTTCCCACTGTTGAGAGATGTTTAAAAACGTGAAGTATTTGTGTAATCGCGTGCAATGCGATTGTAGAGTCAGTGCTTATTTCGCGATAAAGTATTTCATAGTGGGCACTGGTCCTGCGTGTTAGTAATGTTAACGCGAACGTAAAGTCAGTGTTTTAACGCATCTAGAACTAATTCAGAGCACCGGTGCTCATATTGCTTCTTCAACGCGAAAGTACTGCGACATATTTGTGAGTGTGACACATTCTAGGGTAATTGTGGGAGAGTTGCCGCACGTTACGCAAAATTGTCACCGTGTCTAAATTTTGCAATGAAAATGTTTTCCAAGGATATATCTTATTAGTTCAACATCTTGTGATTCTACTAGCATTAAAGAAAATCAAAATTTTAATATTTGTCACCTTTAAAAAAATTGAAACTAAAAACATCCTTTGGTAGGAGAGACGCCGCACATGCGGGAGTGGTGCCGCATTTCGAAACACGTTTAATTTTCGATTTAAACTTGTTACTTCTAACTTTTTATATAAAAAAAATAATAAAAAAAGTAAAATAAAACATTTTTACTTTATACAATTATTAAATTGGAAAATTAAATGGGTACAGTAGGAACAGATATTATATCTGCTTTTCGAAATTTTTTTTATATTCAGTTGGCATCTTGAGATTAAAATAAAAAAAAAATGTGAAAAAAGAGTACATAGTCCACAAATATATTTCGATTATAAGATTATTCATTTAAAAATAAATAAGTTGCCTTGAGATACCACGTTAGCTATTTTAAAACACTTTTTCGGTATTTTAAACATTAAAAACATCATTTAAATCGACTTAGTTTCCGAAACAGTACAGTATCAAAGTGCGGCATCTATCCCAAATAAAAGTGCGGCGTCTATCCGAAATGCCTGGGAGAGGCGCCGCACTTTCGTATTTCCACATGCTAAGTCGAAAGTAACCCATTCTGCCAAGGAAATATTCTACATGGTCCCCTTAATGTATTACAAATGTTGTATCAAGAAAAACTATGAATTTTTAGCTACTATATTATTAAAAATAGGCGCGACGTATAACTATTCAGGCAAAGTACGCTAGGCTTACCTCGAAAAACAGCAAAATCTTGAACAATAATACAGGAAACATGCTCTGGCTTGACAAACTAACCCAAATGAACAGCCTTAAACAAATAAAATCGGCAATGATGTGTTTTATTACCGATATCCTTGAAATACCGATAGTGCGGCGTCTCTCCGAGTGCGGCATCTCTCCCACAATTACCCTATTCGGTACTGGCCCTGCAGCTGCGGGACATTGGCCTGCAGATCGAATAGCTACTGCTGAAGGGGGATGCTTGTATGCATGGATAGCAGTGAGATTGTATTCAACGAACGGTGAGTGATACTTTATCATTTTTTCAATCTTTCTGCATGCTATCGAACAAAATGATTGTTGTAGCGAGCATAGTGACCACGAATACATACTTAGTACTCGCGAATAGTAACATTAATGCGTGTGCTTCCAGATGTTTAATACGTGTAGAAACATACAATAAATAAATTTTAAATTCGCGATAGATGTTTTAATATCGCGTTTCAGACATTCTAAACATCTTTTCTTTAATTTCACAATCATTCGGAATGTTTAATGTATCGAATACGAGTTACATTTCTCAGGTTGAACTGTTCCGTGTGAGATCTTTCAAATATTCTCTTTTAACAGTAATTAGATTCGAGTCATTAGATTCCCTTAATTTGGCGCGAATAGAAAGCATAAATTTGGTATAATAACTAACAATGACAGTCATTGTTGGTACTACCTGCTCACTATGCTCGCTACTTTTACTAGACCGTTCCCTCTGCTATATGTATATAAAGAGACAAGTGGCAATATCACGAGAAATAAAAAATGCCACATTTATCATATAGGTAATAATAAATGACAGCTGTCAAAGTGGCTGCTATATAAATTTAAATTTCTTTCTCCCTTGCATTAAAATAATTTTAAGCTACTAAACCTAACATTTTATACATCGCGGAAGAACTTGCACGCGTGCTTAGTTTTAACTAGCTATAGTCCTAGCAATAAATCTTACTTGAAGAACTTTAGTCGTAAGACTTTTTCCAAATTTTTAAAAATGCACAAAGCATTTGTCGAATATGGACCAGAAATATTTCGTAGAAATGGGTCACTTTCGTAGGTACCTCCGCGCTGGTGTGCTCGGCTCCTAGGTAACGTTTCCCAAGCATTGCGACTTGCGAAATGGAATTAAGCTAAAGCCTACGATCTAGTTTAAAGGTCCAGATCGAGCCAAACTTACATTCCGCGAGCTTGGTTCGATCTTGACATCTATTCAAAAATGTACTTGCGTACTTCGAGCGATAAGCTTCTGTTCCGTCTCGTCCCTTTTAAATTTAAGGGTGCCAAACGCACTCTTCTACAAATACAATTCGCCTTCGATGACTGATTTCGATTTCGCGCATGGTGTGCTCGCCCTTCATAGGCCGGCTGTGCTGGGTACAACTTATTAGGGCTTTACACAGAGGACCATTGTCAGACGCTGATGTGCGCCAGTTCATGACCATTCTGATTTTCTAGTTATCGCGTCGATACCGGGCTTCGGTCCACCTCGTCCCGTCTGAGACCATCTGTGGTCTCAGATGGCTCGTTCTCGGCCTCGCTCGCCATGGCTGTGTAAAGTCGTGATATGGAGCACGCCATGTAAAAACGAAAATTCGGTGCATCGAGGGTGAATTTTCGCGTCGCGTCGCGTCTTTCGGTACTTTAGTCGTTTAGTCTCTTTTGCAATCTCAGTCGGGAGATTCTTAGCTTTCGCATATCCCTCGAAAGTTACGCAAGTGCATATTTGCAATAGATTATGCCACTAGGGCTCATTGTAAAGAGTGTGATAGACTAAATTTAAGGGTAGAGGTACGCTTGCTTGTCGAGAGTGACACCTTTTGCTTTCTCTTACAATTAGCTTCACCGTGCACCGTGTCGTTTCTTATTTAGCATAATTTTATATTCCCTACTTTCAATTATTTTTTCTTTCTTTTCGGAAATATAATTCGCTCTCGGGAGATATCTTGAATTAGCACAAGATGCTCGGGCACGATACACTCGCCTGTGCAAATTGTCGGCTTTGTGATGGGAGCGCGTATTGCAGCTGCATGTGATTTAATTGTGAGGCCGGCTACTGTGAGTCTGACCCCTCAAGCGCGGCGCCGAGCGGGGAACTCCCGTTAATGAGGGGGCTGGATGAATGGTGGTCGCGTAATAGCGTTTTATCTGTGCAACTGCAATGTGTGAGTGTATCGAGCAGCTCGAGATCTCTCGCGATGGCGAATCCGTGTCCGGCTGTCAATTCTTTTTTATCTCTGCAATGAGATACTTAGAATCTGTTTGTCACTTGAAAACAATGTAAGCGTACCTTAACCATATCCGAAAGAAATTGTAATCGTGTGTATGCAGCGAGATCAACGAGAACCTCTCGTCTATTTCTCTCACGCGAGTACGTTAACCCTTTAGCCTTTAAAGTAATGTCTTTTGACAGAATTTTAGTAGCCTTTTACCTTAGATTGCAATCACAGTCCGAAGGGTTAATTTACCGAAGCATAGTCTGTTATGCTTCCCCTGAGTGGTGTGTGTGTGTTGTGTGTGTTGTGTGTGATGCGAAATTTAGAAAACTTGAGCACGCAACTCTAGTTTTAAGCGGTCCATCGAAGAATGCGCTGAGGGATTCGTCGAGGGATTCGCCGGGGGATTCGTCGAAGGGTTGTCTGGTGAATTCTTTAAGGGGGAGAGCACTGTCTCAAATCTGAAAATTTTGTTTTTTTCTTTTAACATGAAAAGACGTATGTTTCAAGAATGTTCTCTCCAAATTTTATGAAGAAATTCGCAAAATTGACGGAGATATGGTGTTTTTCATGAAGCGGTGTCAAACGCGCGATGCGTTTTCCACAGAATGACATTTTTCAACCGCGTTGACAGTCTACAGAAAAAACTATACGTCCAATTGGCATGATCAAGGACATTTATTGTACGGAAAACCCGTCGCTATTACGTGACGATCAGACATTTTCAATTTTCGACCTGCTTCTATTTTTTTTAGCAACATTTCCCCAATTTTGTACCCCGAAAACATGACTTTTTTCTTCAGTGGTCCGCCATTTTGTTATTATTTACAATTTTGACATTTTCGATCGTCACGTAATAGAGGCAAGCTTCTAGTTTCTAAATATTATTGTTTTTTTTTAATTTCGATGAACCATATGGCCTGGGGACTGTCAACGCGACTAGCATGTTTTTGCCGGAGCGCAAATTTTGACGAAGAATACACAGGAAACGGATTTATGAATTGATTGAAAAAAAAATTTTCTTACCCTTCAATATGTACACTATTAACTATACTAAACAATAAATTGATTTCCTTGCGTTGATTGGTTGAAATAAATTCCCGAATACACCCTTACATTTCGGACCGAGACAGTGCCCCCCCCCCCCTTAAGAGATTATTTCACTCAGAATTTCGTTGGCAGGCTCTGAGTGGAATTAGATCTGGGTTAAGTTTTACTAACATTGTACAGTAGAAGTAGAACATTTGTCTGGCATTCCATGCCATTGGCTGCTTTTTTCACATTACAATTCGGAATTATTATGCGCCCAAAGAGGCTGCTGTTCTTCCGTTTTGTATGCTTTTGTATATCTTGTGTTACTCACGCATACATCTCATCGATGGGTCTACATTCTCAGCTCTCTACTCCATGTATCTCTACGATGGTTTTGTATGCCCGTGCGTGCTCTTCTATAGGTCGAAATTATATCAATCGACACTAACTGAATAAGTTTGTTCATAATTTCCTTCCATGCTGTTCACGCTATTACTAACATCACGTAGTTCATTGTTTCAGCTTTCCAGGTTCAGCTCTTCGCGGCGAAGAGACTTAACAAAAAGAAGAAAGAAGACATCTAAGGAAGTCTAGGTTAATTTATTATAGCATGAAGTATTTAAGGCGCCATTCAAAATTGCCAAGTAGTCAAAGAATTTTATTAGATGTGTTGCCCTTTCGTTGGCTCCTCATATCCGATGAGGAGATCGCCGCTGCCTCCGTTTCCGAAAGCAAGCGACTGACCATGGAATTGGTATGGGTGAATCAGTTTCATCCCTTGGTGTTCTTGTCCAAAGGGAAAAGTTTCGGGCGTAGGGGGTGTACCGCTTGGTACACTGCCTGCGTAAGTCTCCTGGTCCGATTGCCCAATCTCCGCGTAAGCCGGCTTGAGTCAGGTCACACCCTAGTGTTGCTTCTGGCGGGTCGCATGAGTCGGAGCAACAGGAATCACCTCTGGGAGACGCCGAGCGCTTTTCCCTTTCGACTCGGACATTAGGGTGGTAGGAGCTGCACCATTCAATACTCCTTTCATGCTCATTTGTAGTCTGTCCTTCTTTGCTGAATTTATTTTAATAAAGTGATTATTTATTTTAATAAAGTGATTGCTTGGCAGTTCCCTAGAGATTCTATATCTAAACCGAAGGGATCGATGGAACTTTGTTTCCATCCATCTCTTTGGTTTAAGTAGGCTAAGTTCCATGTACAGGGAGATCGATGGAACATTGATTCCATCTATCTCTCTACGGGTCTCGAACGCAGCAACCCTCCTCGCGGTGAGACCTGGTAATCGGTGAGAACCGAGCCGATAGCTGCGATTGTCAAATATTCTATTTAGTTGAATATAAGAATTTCCTTACCGTGTTTGCAATTTCTTGGTGAGGTATTTTACACGTTTCGTCATCAAAGCATGTCGTCTTCCACAAATAATGTTGTTGTTTATTGTCACGTCCTGAATTGCCGGAACGACGGTTCAGGACGAGAAGGGGAGTGTTGTCTTGCCCCGTCGCCTCCGACGCACCGTAAACCCTAAGGCCGGCCCGATAACGCCACTATAGAGTAACTATGCGGGGCGGGTGGATCGGCTTTGGAGGATCGAGGAGGAAAAGAAGAGGTGCGTTGCGTTTCTTCTTGGGACCGCCAGCCAGACTCATCAGTAGGGCTATAGCTGACGGCCCCTGCCCTAGACACACACGGGGACACAGAGGATATGATTTGGAACTTGTATATATACGAATGATATTGAGAGTTAGGACTAGCGGGAAAGATTAGAGACCTCTGGTGGCGCTCGTCGACACTAAGTCGCGATACCGTGGTGGGGCCAGGACGTCACATTACATAAATTTTTATGTTAAATAAATTTGATTATGCGTTAAATAGACCTGAATAGGACAGCAGGGTTAAAATGCGTATGTGTTCTTGTTTTGTTATGATCGTTCTTTCTGTGTCGTTGAACAGAATACATTTATAAAACTATCTTTAAATTTTTACTGTAACTGAATGATTTACAAATCGCGGGTTTTGAATGAGTTAGTTTTACCCGTATTGAATTCTAATTCCTACCACGCTTAGCATTACAATATGTTTTGAGACTTCACCGGTAATGTTACATGTGCCGCTAAAATGGTAATGGGGTCCCCACAGGATCCCACAAACCGGTGACAGAAAACTGCATTGGATGATAGCTCTTCCTTATATCTCGTCTGTGTTTCTACGTACAAATGATTGGAATAAATAGTTTATATTATGTATTTTATTGCCGCTCAATATGACCGGTGTTGGCGATTTTAGGTAGGTTAAACTTTGGCGATTCAAGTCTTAAATAGTAGGGGAGACCGGGGCTAGTTGGCTAATGAGGTTAGTTGACTAATTCCCCATAACTATTATATTATAGAATAGATGGTGCTTTGGTTAGCAATTTTAAAACATATGAATGACTAGCCAGCCATTCCATGTGTCGCCGTGGTAGAAACTTGCGTGTTGTATCAGTGGGAATAAAAAATTTAAAAACATCGACGGTAAGTAAATATTTCTGTTTTGACTATTTATGTATTTTTGTCCACTAAGTACAGCCTGATATTTTTTTCATGAATATATTGTGTAAGTGTGATGCATTGACTATGATTTACGGTATTTTATTTTATCCGGTGTTTGGAAGTTTGCACGTACGACACCTAATATGTTAGCAATGTCGGATGGGGTTACTTAACTAAGCATATGTGGGGTTATTTGACTATTAGTCTAGTAACCCCGGAAATTATTTTTTTGCCTTTTTTATCCAGTTTTGCTCTTATTAATATACATTTGTTGCAGGAATCAAGATAAGAAATTACAAACGAAAAACTGAGAATGGCAAAGCATCTGCTGATACTACTTTACGGGCAGTCCAAACAGTCATAAATGAAGGCACGAGCGTTAATAACAGACACACCTATTAAAGAAGTATTACAGCAAGAAAAAGAAAGCATTCAAAATAAGAAACGTCCACGTAAGACCAAAATGATTGAGAAGAAAAATACGAAAAAGAATAAAGCCAAAAACGGTCGAAAATTTCTTTTCCGAGAAGAATGTCCTGCACCATCCACGTCATTCAAGAAAAATTGATCGTCCTCAGTGTCAGAAGATGATGCCAAATGCTTAGTATGCAATGAACCTTATACTGATAGCGTTCGTGGTGAGAACTGGGTGCAGTGCACACGTTGCAGCAGATGGGCTCACGAAAAATGCAGCAGCTCTAATATAGACTATTATGTGTGCATTAACTGTGACTGGGATGATGATTTATAGGCCTAATTTGACGTAATTTTGAGCAAATAAATGTTTAATTTCTGTTAATACCGCTATGTTTTCTTACAAACTTAAAAATAAATGTCAAGTCAACTAACCCCACCATATATGTCAACTAGCCCCGCAACCGGGGTTTGTTGACTTACTGGACTCACTCTTATAAATATAATAAAAACTATAACAGGCTCAATTAAACCGAATTTCAAAATTCAGCCTGTATACCCAAGTAAATTTGTGAACTTTTGGTATGCGGTAAGTCAACAAAATACCAATGGTTGATTTATAAAAAAATAGATGTGTAAAAAATTAGTCTACTAGCCCCGGTCTCCCCTACCTACATTAAAAAAAATAGCTTTTCTCCTTAAATGTTTTGCAAATAACCCAAGCGCCGACTTCCGCGCAATCACTCAAACCGCCCGCCATTCGGTGGTTAAAGCGTTTAAAGGTCCAAGAGGTTGATAACGGCAGAACAGTTGACGAGCCCTTAAGAAGTGTGAACACCATCAGAAAACAGAGGAAGTGTGAAATCAAGCCAAAAACCGAAGCAAAGGGGGCAGGGTCCATTGCGAATGTAACTCACGCGCCGATGAACGGGAAAAGAATAAACGGCAAAACTGGCGTTTTTCCGCATCCATGTCGCGTCGCGTCCTCCCTTTGAGAATTCATAAATAATCCACGAGCGAACGGAGACAGTGGAGTGGTATCAACGTTCTCCGAGCGGCCTAAAAATTTCTTCTCGATATTCCCTCCGTTACATGAGCCGCGAAGGGGGATGAGCATCGCCCCCGCCAGTCGACATAAACATCTTTTATTGGAAAACTTTCCTTCCTGTCCGACTGCATCCGGCAATAAGTATCCAGCTGCAGCTTCGACGCTGCCTTCTCGCTTGAACCGATCGCCTGCCTTTCTACAGGCTGCTTCAAAAAGAAAACTCCATTCTGCTCTAATTAGCAACTTGTACAGGGCGACGAGGATCTCGAGAAGGGTTGCAGAATTTTAGAAACACCCCCTTGAACAATTCCTCCCCTATAAGAAATTTAAAAGAAACGGTGACGATATTCTTTTCGGCATTTATCGCGAGATTCGCGAGGGCCCGGTTTCGTTGGCCCCAGGATCGCGTGCTCGCGGCGCTTCCGCTCGTATATCGAGCGGGCGGGTTGTTCGGAAAAATTCGAGTCCTCGGGGGTGGCGCGGCAGCGAGAACCGGCGAGAAACGCGAGCAGATATAACCGCGATACTCGACGGGAATCTACCCGAGACGGGGCGAATAAATTTTTCCAAAGAGCCCCAGGTAAATACGTATGTACGGGCGCATGTATCTCGCGAACATACCGCATCGCGGCCTTATAGCACTTCCCTCCCTCTGGCACAACCCACCCTCGCGTATCCACGACTCGTGAAAAAGCAATCGCGAGAAAGAAGTCCCGCCGCGGTAACGAGACCGTGCAACGATAACTTTCCTCTTTCGAATAAACGCGACGCCGGCGCCGCAGGTGCCCCGACGTGCCAAAGAGCCAGAAAAATTGAAATTCGCGAAGGGGTAGGCAGGCGACTTTCCACTGGTTTTTAAAGACACCGTTCAATTGGAGCTCTGTGAATGGAATTCGTAATTATTCGAGGGAAAATGGGCTGCGCGAGCTGCAACGAAGGGAATGGAATGTTTCATTTCAATGTTTCTGTGGAGATCGATGATTTTAGATTATAATTGGAGGTAATTTGTTTGAGTGAGCTTTTTGGAGGTAAGAAGCACGTTAATTCGATTGTTAAAAAACAGAGGGAAGTGGAATGGAAAATTTATTTGCGAAGAGGAAATTAATTGAGTAATTAAAAATTCTATTCGAACGGTTACTAGTTAATGTGTTAGGAACTGTGCTTAGTGCTCTGACTTACCAACCAGTTCCTTCGTGGCCGATGATCGATGACAATCGATGTTACTCTCTGTCGATTATTTTCGAAGGGGTTAAATGTTCATGGAAATCGCGTGTGATTGACTAAAAGTTGCTTACCAGAGAATTGTGATGGATTTTTTAATCGAAGGCGTGGGAGGAAGGGAACAGCTTTACCTACTGAGTGATTTGTTTCTGCTGGGTTGGAACAGATGGAGATACATGGAGCTGGATCTCGATCTCTGGATCGCCTCGAGGATCCTTCGAGGCATCGATCTACGCGTCGACTTTAAGGTAGTTGACCTGATTCTCGATCGCTTAGTGATTAGTTGAGATTGTATTAGATTAAAACAATTATTCTAGTGGAAAAGAGACAAAAATTTGGTCACGATAATAAGTTTACGTATTAATGAAGTAAATAAAATTGAAAAATAACATTTAAATCGAAAATTTTTGTTAATATAGTAGTTTAAAGAAATATATCTTTGGAACGCAAATGTCGATCAATATTTTAGAGTCGGGAGTAGTTCTCGATATATGCGAGACCCAATTCTCGATCACTAAAAAAATGTAGTAATGTTGGTTAAGAAATATTTTGTTATCATTAAAATAAGGAAAATACTTAAAATACTTTATAATTTAAAACAATACAAAACGAATGAAAGAAATTAATTCGAATTAACGTTTTCTTTATCAGTGAGATCATTTTTCTTTTTGGTTATGGACGCAATATGGCTAGAAAGTAGGAGAAAAGGTGAAACTCTGATACTACTCGAGTATTATCATTATTTCCTCACGGATGACACTGTTCATACGTCTAAAATTTTTTTAACTATTTGTTAAATAGTTTATAAATATAATGACATTTTATTTCTTGTCCTTACGACACACAAAATATTTTAAAATAGTATTTTTTACTTTAGTGATCGACAATTGGGTTCTGATCGAAAACCGGGTCAACTACCTTATTTCTTTCAAAATCAATACTCCTACGTGCTCTTAACTTTCTAGCTCTGCCGAATTCGCTTAAAGATACTTTGCAACAAAACTGATTCGTGGGGCGTCTATAATTTGAATTGAACCCTATCAATCAATCAGTTTAATTGCAAACAGCAAGGGACTAATTACGACCCATCGTTTTCCGTAAAACATCGAAGCCACTTTGAAAAAAACGAAAGTGTAGGAAAACAATCTCGCTAGAAGGGAAACAGGAAATAGCGTGGAGAGAATAATCGACTGCAAAGAAAGAAAAGAGATCGCATCTGCAATATAGATATCGTGTATTATATAAAACATCGTTGTTACAACGTATAATCGTACGTCTCGCTCTATTCTCCCGTTTGATCCGCCAGGATCCTAGCTTCCATCGCATCCTGCCCGACGTTTCACGCAACAGGCGCACAAATCACGCGACTTCTCATAGAAGGAGCGAGCGATTAGCTCGTAGTCATCACGTTTAAATGCAAACCCACGGACAAGCTTCCCTCTCCCTCGATATTGCACACTGATTCGATCTACGGAGCGCGCAGAGAGCGAGAGAATCGGGCAAGACTCTAAAGCTGTAAACTGTAAAAAGCAAGCCGAGTCTCGTTTCAATTACTCCACTCGAAATATTCTTCCGAATCTCGATCTAGAGTAGGGTGATTAAAATTCAAAGCACCCGCGACGATCTCCCGCCCGATTCCACGCTCCCATTGCGCAAGAGAAGCACGGGAACCGCGACTACGCTCGCGCCAATTAAATATCACATTGTACGGCCATCCGTTTCTTCGCGCAACAGACTAGCTTAAGGTAATTTCATTTCACGGCGACGAGAACATCGCCACACGACCCTCGCGTCTCTCGTCTTATCATACAACCCTATCGAAACACCCGACGACATCGTTCGAACCACCTGCGCTATGTTTCATCCACGCGATCCCCTTTACACTTCCAACGACGACGTCGAGCATTCCGGGCGCTCTATATACAAATACCAATTACTCTATCTCCTTATATACAATCTCTATACCTCGAATACTTTATACACGACGGTGAAACCTTGCCTGCGATTTCCCCGTCGCGACGCAGTGAACGGAATTCTCTAAAGAAACATCCAAATCCATTTGGGAAATACATAAATAGAATCTACGTTTGCTAATCTCGATAGGCGTCGATCTGCGTATTTAGAATTCATCTGTTTCTTTTTGGAAATTAAAGCCTTTCGCCTCGATCCGAGGCCTTCGATCCACGCAACGGCGATCTGCTCGCCTGGATCCCTCGATCTGCTGTTAATATCCGATTGCATAGTGCTGCGCTCGATCTGCCTCGCTGCAAGCGCGAGTCGACTGATTGCGTACGCGCCTATGTGCTGGCGCGAACGAAGAGGGAACAACAAACACAACAACTGCGACGATCCGAGCCAAGGGAGCACCCTGGACCCAAGTGTCTGTTGAAACGAAACCAGAGGAACGGGATCGCGCGGTCTTCGGCCCCGTTTCCTTCCTGCTGGCGGGCTCGATGCTGCTCATCCAGCTGGTCATCATCTGTGAGGGCAATTGGGCACGTGGGGGAACAGATGGCAGTGGATCGACCTGAATCTGCAATTAGAAAATCATCGACACGTCGTAGCGGGGATATCCTGGGTCGAGGGCTGCGAATTCTGCTGCGTCGTTGCGGGAAGAAGGTGCTGGCGAAGGAGATTTGCAGGGTTAGATCGGTGGAACGAAGAACACTGGTTCCTTGGAAGACTGGTGTGTCGCAAAATGATGAAAATAATTACTTTTTACAGTTATGTAATCTGGAATCTATAATTTCTACTAAAAGGTATGAGCTATTCCACGTCAAAACGGACAGAGGAAAAAATTTAGTTTCACCGATTCTCTTCAAAATTACAGCATTTGTCGATAACCTTGCAAAAACAAAGTATACTGAATTTTAAAGACCTATGTTAAATAGTTTTCGAAATATTTAATGTTAAAGTTTTAAAAATTGAATCAAAATCGGCTGATGCGTCATCACTTAAACTGTAATATCTCGGTCGTTTTTAAAGATAATGCCTCCGTCTTCGACTCATTTTAAAGCTGAAAGAATGCTCTCTCAACTCATATAGAGAATATTTTGTTTATTGTTAATAAACTTGACAGTAATGGATGTCAAAGATTCAAAACGCAATTTGACGTCGTTCCCACCCACGGTCCGGCTTGAAAAAAATACCATTCGATTCGTTGACCCTTCAGCTATTAAATGCGTTTTTCAATAAAGTGGAGAGATTTTGGGAACTGTCAATGAAAAAATAAAACTTACGATAGTGCACTTACGATCATAAGTTTTATTTTTTTGTTGACTGTTCCCAAAATCTCTCCACTTTTTTGAAAAACGCATTTAATAGCTGATGGGTCAACGAATCGAATGGTATATTTTTCAAGCCGGACCGTGGGTGGAAACGACGTTAAATCGCGATTTGAAACTTTGACCGTAAGTGCACTATCGTAAGTTTTATTTTTTTGTTGACTGTTCCCAAAATCTCTCCACCTTTTTGAAAAACGCATTTAATAGCTGAAGGGTCAACGAATCGAATGGTATTTTTTTCAAGCCGGAACGTGGGTGGGAACGACATCAAATCGCGATTTGAAGATTTTACATCGATTACTGTCAAGTTTTTTAATAATAAACGAAATATTCTATATACGGGTTGAGAGAAGATTTTTTCAGCTTTAAAATGAGCCCAAGACGAAGGCATTATCTTTAAAAATGACCGAGATATAACAGTTTAAGTGATGATGCGTCAGCCGATTTTGTTTCAATTTTTAAAACTTTAACATTAAATATTTCGAAAACTATTTGACATCGGCTTTCAAAATTGAGTATACTTTGTTTTTGCAAGGTTATCGACAAATGCTGTAATTTTGAAGAGAATCGGTGAAACGAAATTTTCCCTCTATCCGTTTTGACGTGGAATAGCTCGTATGTCGATGTATATTTTTGTCGTTGGTTTTATGGCTTTGGTGGTTTTAATATCCCGAAAATTTTCTTTGTAATCCAAAGTATCCCGTGACTTCGAAAAGGTTAAGAACCACTGGCCTATTTATTTGGACTATGCGCATATACATTTGAAACACCTTCAGCTAGGTATCTCATCAAGTTTTTTGTAATTTATAAATATAGGGAAAATATTAAATACACGAGTAATGAGAGACAGAAATAAAATGTCATAAAAAGATTTCTAAGAAATTAATTATTTCTTGAGGAAAGGTTAAACTTCTAATAGGTGTCTTACATATCAAGCTAGAATATGAACTTACATAGAAATTAATACAAATAACGTAAAATATGGTGAGGATTTCCGAACCGAGCTACTCCATTCACGCAACTCTCTAATCCCCCCGATAAATCAACAAAGAAGCCAGCAGAAAACGAGTGAGTTCTCGCAGGAACGAACACGCTCTTAGAGGCATTTCCTCGTTAATATTCATACAGCAGGAAGTTTCCTTATTTCTCGAGGGCGGCGGAGGACAGAGTTATGGCGGCAGCTGGCGTCCCAAGAAAACAAAGTTCCCCCATTTTTCCGTGTCAGCGACGGGGAAAAGGCCGGGGAAAGGTGGGCAGGGAGACGTGGAACGAGAGTAAGACGGTGATAGGAGAAATGTGTCTCGCCGAGGCATCAGCCCCAGGAAGGGGCTGGTAATTATGATAAAGTCAATTAAAAAAAACGGCGAGCAAGCACGGTGGCGTGGAGGCATCTTTGTCATTAGCCTCTCGCCACGATCTCCCAACCGCTTTCATCGTCTAGCAGCACGGAGCCAGCCAATTTTACAAGCAATTCAGGCCTTTATGGAGGAACGCTGGCTGCGGAGGACGTCAGGCGGGTCAAAGAAACGGGAAAACGATACGAGGAACCAGGAGAGCTCGCAGCTTCGGTTACACGTAGGTCCGAAGATAATTACTCCTCCTGCTTGCCCACGATCAGCCCCCAGAGAGACAGATTACTACTGCGGGATAGCGGGCCGATTGTCACTTTTTTTTCTAGTCTGAATTCCTTCCGTTGGGTACGTATGATGAAGGAAGACGTCCTGGGAGATGAGGAAACGAAGGAGGCAACGCGCTCGATCCGCTGCACTGGTGCCTCGCGGTGTGAGTTTAACACTAAACCTACCAGAGCGGTCAAAAGACCGCTTTTGAGACTTTAACAAAATTATTAAATTCCAGGTTTTCATTTTTCTTGAACTTACTGCATGACTTTTTCTATAATACCTATATTGCTATTAATTTTTCAACATCTATCTCTCTTCTTCTGCTAAATTCTGTATTATTTATAATCAATTGGAAAACAATATAACGTTTATTTGAAAAGCGGTCATTTGACCGCAATCGGTAGAAACACGTATATATAAAATGTCGGTAGGTTTAGTGTTAATTGTGAGATTGAAAGACACCAGTGCGAAGGGTTTCCTTAGGTTTGTAAGAGGAACTTACCTCTTCGGGTCGTCCTTCATGTCGAAGCCGTCGATCTTGAGGATGTTCCACTCGTCCCTCGGCCCCTTCGAATAGCTGAACGACACCTGCAAAGAAAAATGGGGAAAGGGCTTAGATACCTCTGCGAATCAAGAGTGAAACGATCGCGAAGAAGTTATTCGGCGGAGGAGGAAGGCGGCGTGGACGCGATATCGCTTATTTTCGCATACCACGGACGGTATCGGCTGGCCTGCTATGGCTAGCGTGAAACGCGAGAACGAAAGGCCTATCAAGTTCTGCCCACGATCAGAAAGGAAATATTTCTTCGGCAGAGCGTTTCGATTTATCCTTCGTTAAGAGTTCGCATGTCCGAGGGATCGTTTTCCATTTGGTCAGCTGCGAGAGGAAGTTGACGATACCACGCGCGATTGAGAAACTCGAGGAGATTACACTGGGCTGCGATGGGAAAAGCTTTCTTCGATATTATAGGGTAGACCAGGGCTAATCGGATCACTTTATGTTTGACTGTAAAAAAAGATAGTTAAACATGAAATAACTAATTTTTTATTATATATTCGTTACCAGTACATCTTTGGCTTGAACTTGAATATATAAAAATTGAAATTATACATACAAATCTTTCATTTATTAACAAAAAACGAAAAAGTGAGAAATATCCGATTCGCCCCGAAACTTGGGGCGAATCGGACCACCCAGAAATTGATGAAAAACTAAAATTTGCATTACAAAATCTTTAGAATCAATTTAAACAAATCTATTTTAATGACAGTGAAGTCAATTGACACTACTTAGCACACAGATCGGAAGGATATTGCCGTTTTTTGCCGCCTCTATCAGCACAATTCTCGTGGCAGCACTCTTCTCACACAATCTTTTGAAAATGGACGAATTAATTTTTCACCGCAGTAAATACAATGCCATCTTCTTAAAACCATTAATTTATTTATTTTTTAGTCATTTTTTTAGATTTAATTTTTATCACAGCTTTCTTTATTTTTTTTTAACACCATGATCCCTGATTGCTCTTTTTTATGTACCTACGAACTATCTGTATATAAACAATTATCATATTTATAATCATAAAAATACTGAAATGAAAAAAAAGGGTGATCCGATTCGCCCCAAGTAACGTGATCCGATTAGCCCCATATATAATTATTTCAAAGATTGTAGATTGCATAAACATATTATGATATAATAGTCTAAAATACATCCAATACTAAACTTGGACACCGTGCAAACTAATAACAATCAGCACATTTGAATTTTCAAGCTTACTTTTTATTTTAAATACGAAATTGCAGATTACGTAGGTTAGATACGGACCAAAATTGTAACATTCGCACGCAACCATCTCACTGAAAACGTATGCCAACTCTAAATAATTACTTAAAACAATTGACGAGCTATTGCAGTAGGTGCGGGGGAGAGAGGCGAAGTACTACGAACGATCGGAATGACCATTTCTAGCGCGATGTAAGAAATATGGACTAAATTCTTATTTTGATCCGATTCGCCCTGTGATCCGATTCGCCCTGGTCTACCCTAGCTGTTTTTTTTTATATATCTTTAAGAATTTCATAGCACATCAGTTGACTTAATTTTCCACGAATTTAATTCAATCGCATATTACAGCATAGAAACCTGAGAGAAAGTTGTGGTAAAGTGAAAATTTATGTAAGACTATTTAGTGTATATTTTTACTGAATTTTGCAGCACAGTGAATTATCGGAGACTCGGGGGAAAAGGGAGAAGTCTCGGGGGGTGATGGAGAGATAAGGGCACCTGGTGGAGGATCACGCGACGGTCACCTGCTCTCCCTGCTCTCTATGAGTCAGTGAGGCCGACGGCAATTTCCGAACAACGGACGAGAATGGGACGATTAAATAATGGCCATTGTGGTCGGGCGGAGGAAAGCAGCCGCGGTGATTCACCGCGGAGATTATTCTATTACTCGCGATTAGACTTCACACTGCGCGGTCCGTACGATCTTAATCCCTGCTGCCCCCTCTGCCTCGGTGATTTTTTTAATCCCCAGCTCGTACCGGATCAATTAATCATCGCGTGGAACGCGCTACGAGATTGAGCGCGGCAAGTCGCGCTGCGAAGCAAACCTGTGCAACTGGGATATAAAGCAGCGGAGTTCGTTGAAATTGTTGAAAACATTTAAAACGAATAATTCCGAGATATCAGTTCCGCGACAGATTAATGCCCCCTACGCTCCTCTTCTTTTCACCCCTAACACGCTGGCACTGATAAGCGAGTTTAATCCTCAAAACAGTGGGTACAGACGATACAATGGATTTTATTTAAAGTTTGGGAATTGAAGGAAAAATTCTGGTTACCTGTTCGCCGAACGTATCCTTGTTGAGGAACCTCATGGGCTCCAGGTGGGAGTGGAACTGTTCGACGACTGTCAGCTGCTTCTTCAACAGGTACTCGATGATGTAGCCCATCGTCACGTCGTCTGGCAGTCTGATTCTGTCGCCGACCGTGATGAACTTGCCGCCCCTGCAAACAAACGAAAACAACCGTACTTTATACACATTGCATCGAAGAATGCAACGTCGCTTGCAGTCTCGCACTGGCCGTAAAGTGTCTCGGGGAGGACGGAATCGGTTTGCAGCGAAAGCCAGGCAGTCGAATACGTTGTATGAAATATATCGCACGCGATATATATTTTCCATCCGCCTCCCTCGAGGCGGATTCTCGCAGAGGATAGCCGGCTCTTGCTCCTAGGATTATCCAGTGTTTATCACCTGCGCGCGTCGGGTGGCCTAGCAGCGAGCGGCGCGAAAGAAGGGCGGAAAAAGGACGAGTTACTTCCAAGGATAATAAATTCCTGGGCCCTACGAGCGTTACGCTCGCTACGCTGCGCGCGCTTGCGTGTGCGGGCTGGTCGAAAAACGCGGGAACCGCGGATCGTATGTAACCCTGGATATTATTTAGCGATACTGAGAAATGGAAGATCCCGAGGGTGACTTGTGCTGGAGCTGAATTACCAGATGGCAGGAGTGTCCGATGGGGAACGGAATTCTATATGTGGCAAGAATATGTGGTAAATGAAAGTAGCTAGATGATTTATTGTTAGTAAAGCAGAGAGAGAAGTTCTGAGCTGGGCTAGTTTTTTAGAATCGTGAAGGGCAAGACAAATTCTGCTAAGATCTATATTAAATGAGGCATCACAAGCAACGGGAAAATCGCATTTTTCTTCGAAAATATTAAATTTGATATAGATTTTCAAGGTTAAAACTTGTTTATAGTACTTTTTCAATATTTTCTCTTATTCAGTAACATCTTAGCTTTAACTTCCAAAAAGATTCATCCGTCTATTTTATATCGATCGAAACTTCTACAATTACGGCACCAAAAAGTGCAGTTTATCCTACTGTGCGGCATTGGGGGAATTGGTAACGCGCCTGACTAGTAACCAGGGGACCCGCAGATCATGGGTTCGAATCCCACCGCCCGAGAATCTTGTTTTTTTCGCCTACAAACAATTCTGTCACATTGCACCATCGCTTGGTACAACTAAAACCAATTCCCCAATGCTCAGCAAAAGCAAGAAACTTGTTCGAAGTGTTTCCCGAGACGTTGAGGCCCCAGCAGTTGGAACCCGCCGAAGAAGCTCGACAACAGTGCGCCCCGGTTTGCGCACAAAAGGCAAGGACGATCGCTCGCAGGGAAATGCGCGAGCACGCGAAAGGTGGTTTAAGGACCCAGAGAAGAGGGGGCCCCGCATCGCGTGACTTCCCGCCTCTGTGCTGCGTAATTTATTCGCAAAAGGAAGTCCTTTCCCATAAGCCCGTCGCGAAGGGGTTGCAGCGGCCGCCATGGAAATGAGTTAATTGCTCCATAGAATGAAACACGAGCCGCAGGAATTCCTCCAGCACGATCCTGCGTTCCCTTGGACATCGTTATCGATCGAGATCGTTTCCTTCATTGTCTCCGCCAGGAAAAGATACAAGTTCTACAAGCTCTAACAGCAGCACGATCAAAAACAATAAAAATTAAGAATAATCCTCTATAAAGAAACAGTTGCAATCGCCCGAAGAAGCGATCGAAAAAAGCCTCTCACCGTCGCTATTCAAGGGTTCCAAAGCCGCCTGGATCGGGGGTCAGCGAGTTTGGGCCGCGAGAAATATTAGAATCTGATAATAGAAAAGTAACGAGGG
This sequence comes from Andrena chrysosceles, assembly GCA_963855975.1. NCBI lineage: Eukaryota > Metazoa > Arthropoda > Insecta > Hymenoptera > Andrenidae > Andrena > Andrena chrysosceles. The sequence goes on along the minus strand of OY979769.1, from coordinate 13,017,994 downwards.
GCCCGGTGCTCGGCGCTTGGGGATCGTTTAATTGTCGGATTGCGCGACGAGGCCCAGGGTCTCCTTTAATTTACCGACATTCCACGCATGTAGATTAGCCGTCGCGTCGTCGGGCCGTGCACCTGCTGCACACAGCGGTCCCAGCCTGTCGTCGTCCTCCTCCTCCTCCTCGAGAACTGGTTGGTCGCATTAAAACCGAGTCCCCCCGCGTATTTATTAGGGCCCCGAGCCGCGCCGCGGTATCGCGTCCACGCCGCCTTAACGAATTTCCATCGATTACCACGATAATACAGCCTATTAATTGGACCGATCTCTCGGCCGTTAATTCGACGTGGACGACCGACGGCGACGTGCCCTCGATCACGAGCGGAGAGGGCAGGTTTACAGGCACGCGAGCGTCACGCTGGTTAATACGCCGCGACACGCCTGCAACAGCTTCGAATTATTTTCCACTCCGGCCGCGGACGGTTCTCGTTACGTTCCGCGAAGATTCAATTTAACTTCGTGACGTCGCGATTCGGGGCCCTCGAATTCAAGCGAGCCTCGGCGGATCGATTTGTAACGCTGCGCGGGCTGATGAATGGCTGGTGCTTCATGGGAAGCGTGTGAGAAAAGATTCGGTAGTCCCTGGATCTGTACTGAGATGACGGACCCTCTTATGAGCTTTCTACTCTGTGTCAAAGTAAAATCACTACTAGTGACTCCAACGCTTCATCAAGGGGTGAAAGGTACTAGCTTCGCCTGCACCCTGTCACCAAACAAAGGGGTATGTATATTGGGACCCCAAAAAAGGGAGCCGAAGAAATGATCCCAAAAGCAGTAACAGCTTTTTCTGGGTTTTATTAATAATCGCCGCGCAACGGAGCATCCGAGGATTCTCTCATCCAACTGATATCAATATAGCCTACTCTATTTTCAAGTTTCTATTTTCAAGTTTCTATTTGCTATAATAAAGCCCCAAGAAGACTTCCAAAGCCCAGAAACCACTGCAACTTCCCTCGACTCGGCAGCTAGCGAACGAGGAAAGTTGCAGGAAGATCCGCGGACTTGATATCGCGGGCACTCGTGCCTCGAATGGAATTCGGTTTATCAGGACGGCCGGGCGAGGAGGGCAGGGGGTTTCGGGAAACGCCGATGGACGGTCCGTCGTGGCCTCGAGGCGAGAGACGCACGAGCCACGAACGGACATAAATCGTGCCAATTAGGGCGGCGAACGGTAGTCGCGAGTTCGGCGAGCAAGCTTGTATATCGGCCAGCACACCTTCGCTTCCAAGCTCACGTGAGAGAACACCGACGGACAAATGTCTCAAAGGGTCGCCGCCGACTGGCCCAGCGGCCACCGCCTATCGTAGATTTGTCCACTCTGCTCGCCCGGTATGTCGAGGGAAACGAGGAGATACGTCGAAGCAGCTGGCGGAGGACACACCGGCTTCCGAGGACTTTTCGAAATCGAGGAAGAATCCAAGGAAATCTGAACCGTGTCGCATAATGCACTCGGAGGATTATACCAGCAAACGTAGCGCAGGAGAATTGAAAATATAGGCGGAAAAAAGCGAACCTCGAGCGACGGAGACTCGACTCGAGTCCTCAGCGTACAGTTCAGGCGCGTTACCAATTCCCCCAACGCCGAGTCCTCGAGGTTTCTATATTTCAAAGTCTACTTAAGAGCATTAGAGACCATTCCCAAACGTAACATGCCTGCAAAGGCAATAAATCTAATATACAGGGTTATCCACCGAAGACTGGCGGCGCTCGCGCGAGTACATATGAGAATGGCAACAGCGTAACAACACGCATACTTACTACTACAATCATATGTCAATATATCCGCCATCTATGGGCTGTTGCTAAAAGTATAGGTTCGTGTAAATGCCAGTAGAGAGCACAAGGCGTTTTTGGCTGTCTGCCCAGATTATTTTACATTTGACGTAACCGACGGGGAAGAAAATGACAGCCTTTTCCCTCAGAAACTGATTGAAAATGTTAAAGTGCTTGTTGATCACCCACGGTTTCGTCGTTCAACAAGCATTCTAACATTCTCAATCAGTTTCTGAGGGAAAAGGCTGTCGTTTTCTTCCTCGTCGGTTACGTCAAATGTAAAATAATCTGGGCAGACAGCCAAAAGCGCCTGGTGCTCTCTATTGGCATCTACACGAACCTATAGTTTTAGCAACAGCCCATAGATGGCAGATGTATTGACATATGATTGTAGTAGTACGTATGCGTGTGACGCTGTTGCCATTTTCAATTGTGTTCGCGCGAGCGCCGCCAGTCTTCAGTGGATAACCCTGTACCACTATCCTACGAAAACTTCCACCACCACTCGAAATCGATTCACAAGCTTGCGGCAGAGACTTATTATTCTAACTCCAGCGGCAAAAACGGCCCCCCGCGAGTGAAGGCGCCGAAAAATCGAAGGGGCTGCGCGTAAACAGTCTGCTCCCCTTCGCGGCAGACAGCAGCTCGCTGAGAGCGAGGGGGGAGCGTTTTCTCACGCTCGCGAGGCTCGTGGACCCGCGACCTCGCCGAAAATTTCCGTGGATATGCCCGTCCAATTAGCAGGAATCCCTTCGACGTCTAATTAACGTTTTCCAGGAGTCAATCGGCCGCCCTAGAGCCGCGTCCGCGGGGTGAAAAAAGTGGCTGTCCGCGGGAGACGAGAGAAAATGGGAGCGCGGACACCAGACAGCGGAGAACAGGGAACAGGGAACGAAGGGTGGGAGAGAGAGAGAGAGAGAGAGAGAGCATTCATTAGCGAATACCATCGGCGGATTCGAGAATCCGCCGTCTCTCCAGGTCCTTTTTAATTGGCCAGATTAGTCCCCGAAATCGCGTGTACCCTTTCTCCCCTGTACCTGTCTCTCTTCCTCCGCGCGCCCCTTCCTTCCCCTCCCCCCTTGTTTCGCCTCTCGTTTTTCCCCCTGCTGGCCCGCCCCGCCGTTGCACCTCGCCGTCCTTTCGGCACCGCCGACACGGAATATCGGCCTCGTTAAAATACCACCGGCCAACAGACGAGAAATCGAAATTTCGGGGTTACGAGGGGGGCTAGGGCGAGGGGATCGAAGGAATCGTTGTCCTTCGGGGCTAGCCTTCCGTCTTCGTCCGGTGCTAAATAACCCGGGGACAGATTTCGCTGATACCTTCCCTCCGGGGCCCTTTTGGTACCCCGTGCTCTCCCTTTTTCTCTCCTGTATTTAGGAGGGGGCATTCCGGGCGAGCTTTCGCGCGGGGAAACCGAGTTAACGAGGGAAACGGGGATGCTTCGGGTTTTAAGTTGTTTTGTTATATTCAGTGGCGGATTTAAGGAGAAAGACGAAGGTGGCAAACGTTCTGAGGGGGCCATTTTTGGGGGGAAATGAGGAAGTAGTTTACTAACGACGGGCTAACTGTAATAGGACAGAAAAAAATATACTGTTGGATAAAATTATATTTTTTTTAAACCTTCAGCGCCCAGTGTGACGCATACGTCACATCATTTTCAGATGTATAAAAAAAATCGACAGTCGATAATTTTGGGTTCCAAAACGGTTCAGTTCTCTAAATGACTCCAAGATGAAAGCCACTGATGCGTTTACCGCTGTAAATAATGTTTATAATGACCATGGAAACATTTCTGGTGAATGCATGTTTGATATTTTTCGATAACCTGAAAAGTTGTCCTTGTTTTCATTAAACAGTTGAGTAAAATTATTTTTTTTACATTTTATTTGGTAGATACATGTAAATTAATTGTTATTAAAAGAATAATGCTGTGAAGTTTGATTCATGAAAAAAAATCGCTTTTTTAATCCGTACACGCCCAATTTGACGTCACCTCGAGAAAATCATATTTCGACAGGCTTTTTTGGGAAAACAACAATGAAGTGCATGTATTGGGATCATTTTTCAGTTAACTAATCGCAAGAAATCATTTTTTTCCTCCGAAAAAAGTGTCTGGGCCTTAAAGGATTAAAATGTGGCCCGGGGAAGGGATCTTCTGGGCCCAATTAAATCCGTCAATGGTTATATTGTATTTGATGGTGCTTGTGATGGCCTTCAGCATACAGATAGCTCGTCTATTCTTTGTTCTTTGAATTTTTAATTGAGATTTGTCGATTGATATTAAGTAGGTGTGTTGGAACAACTATGCTTCGTGCAGCGAGACAGAAGCAGGTACGTGATCGGAGAGTCGGCGTCGGTGATCTATAGATCACGGAGGGCGAAGGAGGGAGTGGGCCGAGAGCAGGGTACCCACGTATATACGTAGGAATGCCCAAATTGGTTTCACGAGTCGCGGGTTTATAGATGTACGGGCCGCGATCGCGGAGAGGAATCCAATTAGGCGAGCAATAATGGAATCAAAGAGATCCTCGGATGCGAGCTTTAGCCCCCGATCGCTACACCCTCCTCCCCGCGCAGGCCCACCCTTTTTTCTCCCTTTCCATCGACCCGTGGGATTTCGACGACACGTCTGTTTATTCCTTTTACCGCCAGCCCCTTTCCCCTCCAGCGGGGGAAAAAGTAGCGAGTGACTGATATCGTCGTAGAAGTTGAAGTTGGATCCGCAGTGGACTGTTAATCGATCACCAAACCTACGCCCCTCGTTGCTCCACGATCTTTAACGACGCGTTTATCGCTGCGATGAGAAAGATACACAGGAAGGATGGTGCGAGCCCCTGCGACGAAAAACTGGGAGTTTTCCCGTGGAACGATACACCCATGGGAATATTTATCTGGGTGACTTCGAAACCGACCAATATTATGTTAATTCTAATTTTGCAAAATTAAAATTTATTTAGTTATTTTGTTTCCCGTGAAACAAAAGTAACAGAATAAAATATAAAAACAATAATAATAGTTTATGCTAACTTTCAAATGTCAATTGGTCCAAAGTGTCAATTTTGACAATGGCCCTTCTTGGACTCATCCCGCTTCAACTCACAATGTGACTATTGTAAGTGAAAGATCGTTTCAGGGTGCCGAAAAGGACGCACGTGTTCCTTGATTTCGCTCGGTGGTATAAAGGTGGACGAAGGCCGTGACAGAGTCGCGAGATCGCAGGAGACGCGTCTCAATTCCGCGTGGAATCGAAGGGGCATTCATGCGTCCGCGGCGCGATCGATATCGATCCATCGTGTCCCTCGGTGCTTCTCCGCGTTCACTTCCATTTCTGATCGAAACGATCTGCCTCGTCCGCCGACGAATGAAGTGGCGGTACGTGCGCACGATAGTTTCATCCTGCGGCTCGATCGCGGTGCATCGATAGGGGCCTTCGAGACGCGAGTCTCGATCCCTTTCAGACGCCTCCTGTCCATCTCGCCGCGGACGAACGCAACGCTCGCTGAAACTGGCCAAACGTGTGTAATAAACGGAGAGTCTTCGGGAACTGTTCGAGGACACGGAAGTTTCTGGGGGACCAAAATGGCGGACCTAACGTAGAGCGAAGTAGAAGCGAGAGACGTTGGAAGCAACAATTGTTGAGACACCCACGCTGCTGTGCTACTATACAATCTCATTACCCGTAGTTAAGACTGTCTTATCCACTTGCAGAGGGATCCAAGAAGCCCTGCCAAGTATGAGTGATTTGCCCAGCAATTGCTTTTAAATTGAAGACACGTGGAGGGAGTTCGGAAACACCCTACGAGTGTGGTAATTTTTTAAAATACTTTTCTAATTTAATTTAGAATTTCTATAGAGTTCTGTGTTTATAGTAACTTTGATCGGGCAAGGATGGATTAGTATCTAGATGGTTGATATTTGTTATGGGACTGCGGAGGGAAAGGGTCGATCAGGATCTCGACGCAAGTGGAATCCCAAGAATGTTGGCCGTGTATCGACGAGAAGAGACGACTGGTTTTGCCGTGGATCTCGCGAAGATGGGTCTTAATTAACGATGAACGCAACAGGTCCAGCCACAATGGGCCTGCACAGGCTGATTGCCACCCACGTGCACGCATCACCACAGGAAACGCGATTCCGCGTCGACAATATATCCGTGTCCCTATCATTTCCTTGTTACGAGCCACGACGTGCGAGAGGAACGTGGACAGACGTTGGTATACGTTCCTGCGAGTGCTTTTATCGATCGCCTATGGCGATCAATCATGCTCGGGAGTGCTGTTTCATTTGCGAAAGGTGGTTAGAAATATGTGCGGGGAGATATCGAGAGTTGAGTGACGGCTCTAGCTATGTACATAATTTCAATTTACAGAGATTACTTTCTAGCTTCGCAACTTCGAGTTCAAAGAATCTTAATTTCTATCCTCATAATTTCAAATTCAGTGGTGTACTAATTTCTAACTTCCTAATTTCTCGATTCACCGATTTCCTAATTTCTTTAATTTCCATCGTACACTTGAGACTCTTACGCTCCACCACGTAACGAAGAAACACTTCATAAGAAACACTCCTAGTAGCTTCATAATTTCAAATACAGTGGTGTACTAATTTCTAACTTCCCAATTCACCGATTTCCTAATTTCCTAATTTCCATCGTACACTTGAGACTCTTACGCTCCACCAAGTAACGAAGAAACACCTTAAGAAAGTCTCACCGAGCAAACCAGGGCCCATGATGGAACAGGAAGCCGAGCTATAGTCAGAGAGAAACCGTAAGCCGCGATTTCGTCCGCTATTAATAGAGCCACGATACTAGAGGCGATAATAGAAAATCACTTGGAGAGTTACGATCTCGAGCTGCGCCAGCTTTCAGTGGACCGTTATGAACGTTGCCAGTCGTAAATAACGAGACAGCGATGGTTGAAAATAGCGCCGTGTCCACTCCGCTTCGCGTCATTAATCACGAGAAGCTGCATCCATGATCCTGTATAGTGTATCCTGTACTCTTAAATTCCATCGACACCGAAACTTCCCTGGTATCCCGCAACCCTTGGACGTCTGAAGCGGCGCTTTCCTCGCCCCTGAATCTTCGATGCGGCGGAAAAAAGTAGAGCATCCGATGTTACTGCTGAATCGGTCCCCACCAGGGCTCCGGCGAAGGAAAGAAGAAAGAAAGGAGGGAGTAGTGGCAACGTCCCTGAATGAGAAAGCGGTTCGATGCACTTGCCGTTCCCTCCTGCTTCCTTCCCTCCCCGTCACCCCCCGTCGCTGGCTTGTTGTTCCGCGGACGTGTTGCAACACGAAGGGAACGAGTGTACAGGAGGCAGGATAATGCCAGGACCGTGTATATACGAGGACGGGACGGACGGAAGAGCGTGGACAAGAACGGACTGAGAGATCGGACTGATTCGAAAGCCCTCCCAGGTGCCCTGGCTTCTTGCCAGTTTCATTCGTTCCGCGTGCTCCCTTCTCGCCACTCTTCTTCTTCCCCTTCTTCTGATCCCTTTTCCTATCGTCATTCTTCTGCATAATCTATGAAGATCGTGGTGGAGTGGTCTAACTCGAAAGGGGAAGAAATTTGGGTACGGTGGCTTCGAGTTCTAGGCACTTGGGGGGAAGGTGGCTCGCCATTTTGGACTTTTGAGGGTGGCAGTTCTCAGAATCTTTATAAGAAGGTTCTTCTGCTACAGTTTCTGAAAGTTGTAGCTGGAAAAATTTAAATCGAAGGGGGAATATGTGCTTCGAATTCTAGGCACTTGGAAGAATGTTGAGTTAGTATTCAAAATTTGATGGGGGTGGCAATCCTCAAAATCCCTTTTGAGGAGATGAAAGGTTTTTCTGTTACACTGTCTCAGAATTCAAATTGTAGGAATCTACGTAAATCCAAAAAGGAAGAAATGTAGATAAAATAAAGATTTTTAGGAGATGGAGGGTTTTTCTGTTACACTGTCTCAGAATTCAAATTGTAGGAATCTACGTAAATCCAAAAAGGAAGAAATGTAAATAAAATAGGGATTTTTTGGAGATGGAGGGTTTTTCTGTTACACTGTCTCAGAATTCAAATTGTAGGAATCTACGTAAATCCAAAAAGGAAGAAGTGTAGATAAAATAGGGATTTTTAGGGGATGGAGAGTTTTTCTGTTACACTGTCTCAGAATTCAAATTGTAGGAATCTACGTAAATCCAAAAAGGAAGAAATGTAGATAAAATAGAGATTTTTAGGAGATGGAGGGTTTTTCTGTTACACTGTCTCAGAATTCAAATTGCAGAAATCAACGTAAATCCAAAAAGGAAGAAATGTGGATAAAATGTTAATTTCAAGTTTGAGGAAACTTGATTCAGCATTCTAAACTCTAATGGGTGGCGATTCTCAAAACTCAGAGATTAGTAGAAAAATGGAGGTGGAACACTGAAGAAGTATGTAACCACCTCCGCACCTATTTAACTTTGACAATCATCCATCGCGCGGAATGAGCCTGGCGGCCAAGATGGACGACTTTCTCGGGCGCAGCGCGACGGACGTTAATTATCCGAGATTTATGAAACGATCGAATCGGTCGCAAGTCAGCGGACACGAGACGCTCGGATCTGGCCCGAAGTCGTTCCACTTAAGGGTTAATGACGCGCAATCAGAATCGTTGATCGCAACGCGCGACGTCGCCTGCTATCCGCGTTATTATCAATAAGTTCGTCTCGAGGAGCAATTCGACGAGCACGAACGCGACGTTTATGTCGCGATCGCTAGGGGCCTTCTCGGCCGAGGCCTCCTCCGCCTCTCGTAAATCATTATTTATGTCGTGCGCACAGTGGCTGGCTTCTTCCAGCAACCTTTGCCCCTTGTCTTCCACGGAATACGCGCTGTACGCAAAAAGACCGCAGCAGCCGCTCGATCGGTGGATAATTTCGTGACCATGTTTGCGATTCAGAAGGTACTTTGCTACTCTTTCTTCACTACGCTCCCTGAATAACGGAGCACTGTGTTGCTGTACTATCTGAGACGTATATTTCAGAATACGTTGCCTTCTATTTATTATTCTCGTTAACTTCTATTTACTTTTCTTTCTTTTTTTCATTACTTTTTTTTTCATTTTTTCCCGTTAGCTTCTATTTATTTGTCTTTCTTCTTTTTTTCATTTTTGCTTATTTTCTATCTAGTTACTATTTCCTTTTTATTTATATTTCGTTCATTTTTGTATTTCTGCTTTTATGTGTTAGTCCTTTACTGGTTTAAATTGATAAATAAATAAAAATTACCATCGCGTTAGTCTTTGAAAAGAGCGAGGTCCGTTTGAGACCAGAGTGTATGCGAGTAGGAATCGATACGTAATCTTGTTAGGAGTGTTAAGTGAAAAAGGAGGTGCCAACGAGAAAGCCTGAGCCTTGGATGTTCGATCAAGGATGCACGTCTGCGTGGTGATCGCGCAGGCAGTCTTGTAACTTTCTACCGCGAGTGGAAAAGAAAGGGAGGGACGGTATGTCGAATCATTAACAAGGCAAGTAATGTGGAATCGAGAAATGCGATTAATCGACATCCCCGAGGATGAGTCGGCGCATGTTCCAGGCTACTTGATCCTCCGGCTACAAACGGGATCGAATGGAGAGCACGGGGCACGAAAGGGAGACACGTTCCACCGTTACACGATCCCTGATGCGCATTTTCACGACACGTTAGTCGCGTTAGTGCCCCTGAATGCGGCTATTAGAGGAAGCTGTGGGTGGACACCTGCTGGGGATTCAAACACTGCGTGATTCTGGTTTAGTGAGTAGACACGGAGGCTAATAAATGGAGAGTAATTGTTTGGAAAGATTTTTGTGAAGAACTAGAATCTAGAAATTTAAATTTCAAGTTGAATCTCTGAATTAAAGATCAGAGATAGCAATAAATAAGTGACGAGTAAGTGTTTGAAAAGATTTCTGTGAAGCCTTTCAGTGAAGAATTGCACTCTCCTGTTTGTGGATTTTTATAGTGAAAAGTTGAATCTCCGAATTAAAGATCAGATACACTAAGAAATAAAAGGCTTCGATCCCTCTTAAGCTCCTACCCATTGAAGATCGAACGCTTTACCGTGACACCCGAGCGATTCGCAGAGTCACGTCGAATAAGCAGAGAGATTTCGACGGACTGGACCGGGGTGCGCAAAAAACCGAGGGAAAATTGAAAGCAGAACGCAAACTCACCCAGCAACCGGCGTCATCTTCAGCGCGAGGGCCCTGCTGATGCAAAATCCTGCGCCGCCCGTCGCGAACCAGAATTTCACCTTTTGCTGCAAAAAAAAACAAAGCCCGTTAGAAACTTTTACGATCACGATGTAAGTCATACAGATACCGCGATCGACAATATCTTGACCCTTGTATAGCCTTAATTTCATTCGTGCACTCCTCTAAAATTCCTATCTTCCTCAAGAAATAATACTAACTCAGTTTACTGAACAAAATCCAGCAATTGAATTCGACTCATTCCACGATCCACTGTCGCCTGAAACGCATTGGCAGTCTCTGCAAGTACGGACAATGTTTAGAAAAAACTGTATTACTGGTGGGATGACCTAATAACTCAGTTTGATATCTAGGATGAGTGCAAATGGACACTATATCCGCAATCTGAGCGCGAACGTGACCCGTTATTATAAAGAAACGTACAAGCGCGAATTTTTGCACGATCTAGACACAGAGCAGAGGGAAACCTCTACCAGATATGGCCACGAGGTGGAGTACAGAGAGTTACGAGCGCAGAGTCGATTTCTGACCGATCACCGTCGCTGCAGGCCATTAGAGCCGGACTCCTAGGCGACCTGGACCGATAGTATCGCGGCGCTGGTCTAGAACTCGGGAATCGTGCTGTTTTCCTGAGGCTAGGCGTGGTACATGACGAACAGCCGTGGACTGAACGGTGCTGCACGTGCGTGTCTGCAATATCGCCAATGGGACCGCTTTCCTCCATGTCGGGGACCCGACAATGCTGCACACCGCTATTCCACTTTGACTAACGATCATCTTTCTCGTGGAGTTGCATTAGGTGGGTGGAAAAGTTCCTTCGCTCGCTGTTAGGTGATGGTAAGTCACTATACCTACTTGTACCTTTACCGGAAAAGTGGTAAAAGGTGATAATACATTGATTGTAAAAACTTGGAATGTCTAAGGTATATTTTCAGTTTTAATAAAGACTTTGGTCCTTTTGCACGGACCTAATATCTGCATATACTCCTTTCCATTTCCTTTGAATAGTGGTAATGATCGAGGAAATTTCACGTTTCAAGTTTCAAGCTTCAAGTTTCAAGCTTCAATGTTTCAAGCCTCAAAGTTTCAAACCTCAAAGTCTCAAACTTCAAAGTCTCAAGCTTCAAAGGCTTAAACTTCAAAGTTTCAAGCTTCAAAGTCTCAAGCTTCAAAGTCTCAAGCTTCAAAGTCTCAAGCTTCAAAGTTTCAAGCTTCAAAGTTTCAAGCTTCAAAGTTTCAAGCTTCAAAGTTTCAAGCTTCAAAGTTTCAAGCTTCAAAGTTTCAAGCTTCAAAGTTTCAAGCATCAAAGTTTCAAGCTTCAAAGTTTCAAGCTTCGCAGTTTCAAGCTTCGCAGTTTCAAGCTTCGCAGTTTCAAGCTTCAAAGTCTCAAGCTTCAAAGTTTCAAACTTCAAAGTTTCAAGCTTTAAAGTTTCAAGCTTCAAAGTTTCAAGCTTCACAGTTTCAAGCTTCACAGTTTCAAGCTTCAAAGTTTCAAGCTTCAAAGTTTCAAGCTTCGCAGTTTCAAGCTTCACAGTTTCAAGCTTCAAAGTTTCAAACTTCAAAGTTTCAAACTTCAAAGTTTCAAACTTCAAAGTTTCAAGCTTTAAAGTTTCAAGCTTCAAAGTTTGAAGCTTCACAGTTTCAAGCTTCAAAGTTTCAAGCTTCACAGTTTCAAGCTTCACAGTTTCAAGCTTCACAGTTTCAAGCTTCACAGTTTCAAGCTTCACAGTTTCAAGCTTCACAGTTTCAAGCTTCACAGTTTCAAGCTTCAAAGTCTCAAGCTTCAAAGTTTCAAACTTCAAAGTTTCAAACTTCAAAGTTTCAAGCTTCAAAGTTTCAAGCTTCAAAGTTTCAAGCTTCAAAGTTTCAAGCTTCAAAGTTTCAAGCTTCACAGTTTCAAGCTTCACAGTTTCAAGCTTCACAGTTTCAAGCTTCACAGTTTCAAGCTTCACAGTTTCAAGCTTCACAGTTTCAAGCTTCACAGTTTCAAGCTTCAAAGTCTCAAGCTTCAAAGTTTCAAACTTCAAAGTTTCAAACTTCAAAGTTTCAAACTTCAAAGTTTCAAGCTTCAAAGATTCAAGCTTCAAAGCTTCAAGCTTCACAGTTTCAAGCTTCACAGTTTCAAGCTTCAAAGTTTCAAGCTTCAAGGGTTCAAGGTTCAAAGTTTCAAACTTCAAAGTTTCAAACTTCAAAGTTTCAAACTTCAAAGTTTCAAACTTCAAAGTTTCAAACTTCAAAGTTTCAAGCTTCAAAGCTTCAAGCTTCACAGTTTCAAGCTCCAAAGCTTTAAAGTTTCAAGCTTCAAAGTTTCAAGGTTCAAGTTTCAAGTTTCAGTTTCAAGTTTCTAGAGTACCAAAGAAGCTTCCTCATCCTTTTCCTTTTCCTCCTCCCATTCCCCTTCCTTTTCCTTTTCCTCTTTCTCGTCTTCTTCCTCTTCCTCTTCCTCATAAGTCCTCCAATAAAGAAAAGGTTTGAGCGCATCGCCCGTTGGCGATGTTAATTGCTCGTTGCCCAGATAACGGAGGCAGAAATAAAGCATCTGAGTTATTGATCGATGGAAGGAGGTGCAGCGCGAGGTGAAGCCACCAAGGAAGAGGGAGGGGCCCAACGGACACATGACGTGGACGTGGTGGACGACGGAACGGAGGAACGGAGGAAACGAAGAAACGGACGGGACCTCACGAACGCATTAGATATACACGGCCGATTGGGGTGGGCCCAGATACTATCGTCGGTGGCTGTACAAGGGGGGCGACTTCGATCTCTGCTCCCTGCTTCCTCTCTTTCCTCCAGCCCGCATTTGAATAACACAACAGCGCGCGCAGTCACGAGGATCGCGCGGAATTCAGGGGTCACTTCAACCATACCCTGACACTAGCCAACGTGACCACGGAAACGGTCCTCGGACCGATACCACCACTGCTTTCCCGCTACTTACATATCCAGCTTCCCTACAGGAATCTAAATAATAGTTTAGCATCAAGTGTCTCAAATTTTTCAAGTCCCCCAATTAGCCCGAGCTATCAATAATACAAGAACATAAAGCAACCCCCCAAAAAGGGTTGAAATCCCTTTGCACAAGGAATCATGCATTACTCTTAGAAATTCAGTTCAAATTTTCAAAATAAAGTTTCTTACTGCAGTGTCTCCCTGGATCGCAACAACGTCACTGGAGAAAAGTGAAAGGACCCGTCGGCGACAACACCTGCCGCCGAGAGAAGACGCTGCGGTGAGGCAATCAGTCACCGAATTTAATTATCGCGCGCGTATTTAGCCGACAGGAGTCGCGCTCGACCTCCCGAGGACCAGCGGCCGACACAGGGCCCGCAGATCCTGGCCCAAGATTGCCCCCTCCGACTAATTACATTCCGAAAGCAGGGCCTACGAACGGGGTTGATGTGCGCACGTTCGGGGTTGGGGCAGATTATACGCTCCTATATCCAATTACGTAGCGACGATTGGCAGCGATCCGGAGATAAACCGGGCCCCTGATTGCTGCTCCCCGCCGCGCCGCCTCGTCGGCTTATCGCGCCGAGATACGGCCAGTTTTAGTGGTCCCAGTCCTTCGTCCTAATTAGTAGATCCCATCGACGGTCGTGAAACACTTTCGGGGGAAAATCGTTTATGGCGAGAGGCACTTATCTGTTCCGTTTCGTTGTGAGGTGTTTAGAAAGCGCGAGGCCCACTGTGGCAGAATTCGTGGAACAATGGTGTGGGAGTATTGCATGAAAATTGCCGAGATTCGAGAGTATCGATGCTAACCACTGTGATATTTAGAATCCTAAAATCCTTAAGGATTGATAGAAGCAATTACTCCCTAAGTCTTTTAGAATATGCAACAAAAGACTAATAAAAATTCATATGACGGGAAACTTAAGTATTTCGCAGTAGGTTTTAATTATTACTTGATTTACTCTAACAGATTGAATTTTATGTAACTTTCCATTTACCAAGAATTAAGAAATATGGAGTTGGTCAATTTTACCAACAAGCCATCGATATGCAGTGATGAAGCAAATAAACATCTGAGAGTGGGCATACAGTGAGAGAGCTAATGAGAATTAACGAGGCGAAATACAGATTGTCGTGTAAACAGCGGCGTCTGTTAAGACGTTAATTAGTCAGAGGAGCTTCTGAAAGCGGAAAGCAGTAATCGAAAGGCAGAGCTCGATCAAGGATCCACCTCCGTAGGCCCGAGGTCGTAAAACCAGGCCCTCAATGACACGGCGAGTAATATCTGATGGGGAGTGGGTGGCTGCCGCTCGATATATTACGACTAATGAACAGATTAGGGGCCCCGATATCGTTCCGCCAACCCAACTGCGGATACTCCAGCTGCCGTGCTAAGAACCCAACGACTTGGAGCTTAGAAATATAAAGCTACACGCACAGTGGCGGTGGCCTCTGCTTGTTTAACACGACGAAGCGTGAATTAATCCCCTGCGAAACCCGATCGTAGGACCCCCCTGTTAGTTTCGATTTCCCAAGCGCGGAGAAACGAGTACATAGAATTGCCCAGCCACGCGCGGTTTCCCCTGAGACTCCTGATATCCGCGACTGCCATCGATAACGACAATAAACGCGACGTTATCGCCCAGGAATATTAATGAACGATAATTGCGGACAAGCTGCGTCAATTTGCATGCGTGTCCACGTGCTAGCGGGGCGATAGTCGATACATTCGCGGGGCCTTAAGTCTCTGAAGTAAAATGAGAAGGAGAAAAGGAGGGACCTGAGAGAGAGCGGCTAGGCGAGCTGCAATTCCGCGGCCGCCTGCACCGGATGCGCTGCACCGCGCTGCTGCAAAACGAAGATCCTGCCGTGAGATATAAAGTCCGCAGGTATAATAATATCGAGGTAATGGAGGTAGCGTACGTGGCATAGGGAGCTCTCTGTCCCCCTTCATTCCCCGCGCTTGGTTCCAACACAGCTATGGATACGCACGGCGTTCCATGGAGCATCCATGGAGGCCGTCATGGGTCACGAGCACGTCTTCGGACAAGCAGTGCTCCGAGTGCCGTTTCTAAAGGTTCACCTGTCCTCCATCGCCGACGCCCGTTTCATTAGACGCCCGATGGCGCACCGAGTAACTGTGCTGGGGTAAGGCTGGGCTGAGAGTTAGGCTTCCGGGTTTCGGTATCGGCGGATGCTTCGCGAGTCGATTCTTGCATTATGCTGAGCAGCGGACTGCGGTGGAATGCGAGTAACGGCAGCAGATGCGGGGTGATTTGGGGCTTGGTCGCCGGCTGCTTGGAAAGTTTAAGGGCTTCAAGAGCTTGGGGGTTGCGAAGAATTTGGGGATTTCTGGGGCTGGGAGATTGGGAATGTGTTGGAGGACGTAGGAGCTCGGAAAGATTTGGATGTGTTGAGAAAAATTATTCCAATTCAAAATTAATAGAATTAAGTGATTTATAAGAATTATTTGAGAATTCGAGGATTGGAAATTAAGAAGTGTCAGTGTCTGAGAATCCAGGAGCTCAGTAATATTGGGATTTTCTGAGAAAAATTATTAGAATTAAAAATTAAGCGGACTTGAAGGTTTACAAGAATTCAAGAATTCAAGAATTCAAGAATTCAAGAATTCAAGGATTCAAGAATTCAAGAATTCAAGGATTCAAGAATTCAAGGATTCAAGGATTCAAGAATTCAAGAATTCAAGGATTCAAGAATTCAAGGAATCAAGAATTCAAGGATTCAAGGATTCAAGAGTTCAAGAATTCAAGGATTCAAGGATTCAAGAATTCAAGGATTCAAGGATTCAAGGATTCAAGGATTCAAGAATTCAAGAATTCAAGGACTCAAGGATTCAAGGATTCAAGAATTCAAGAATTCAAGAATTCAAGAATTCAAGAATTCAAGGATTCAAGAATTCAAGAATTCAAGGATTCAAGCATTCAAGGATTCAAGAATTCAAGAATTCAGGAATTTAAGAATTTGAAAGCGTCCGTACCTGAGAACACAAACCCTCGGAAAGAATTAGAAATTGAGGGTTTACAGAAATTTAAGACCACGGGAATATCAGCACGTGAGAATCCAAGAGCCCAGAAAGATTGCCCTAACCCGAGAAGGCGCATCAACGCGACATTCGCAATTGAATCTGAAAAGAACTCTGCCCCCCGAACCAATTAACCTCTCTCCCATTGTACCCTCGGCCGCAGTTTTCCAGCAAGACCGCTTGCCTGAATTTTCCCTTGGAAGCAGGAAAAGAATAGCACTCGGTCGTCACGGGTCACGCGTACGAACTGGTCCCATCATCCTCCCCGAACAATGGGCCTCCTAATTGCGGCAGCTTCATTAAAAATCCCGAGGGAAACTGGCCTCGCGAAATACAAAGTGGCGTGTATATAACAGGCTGCGCGCCTATAATCGGCAGATCGTAACGCACCGGTTAATTGAACGGTGCCAACGAGCTTCGAGGAAGCTACACGACCCTCCATTCGCGCACGTACGACGGCAAGTACCTGCGTATAAATACAGGCAATCGCAGCGTGGCTTTCTTCAGTGAGCTCTAGTTAAAATAATTCTTCTTTCTAATTTACAACAGCAGAAATAATTATTTCCTGTATGCTTCTCGCATGCTTTGCTAATTTACTCACTCACGGAGTTTCTGGAAATCATTCTCCGTCCCCAATTTCAAATGGGACGTTCTTGGAGAAACTGGAGGGCCCGTAATCGCGGTTACTTTGGATACTGGAAACATCTCGAGATTCCTGTCGCGAGGGGCTGGAAGCGTTTGAAGAGCATCGCCAGCGGCGGAACGCAACATGCTAATGCCGACGGTTATTACTGCTCCTCCGTGGATGCTCCCGCGGGCATTTAGAGCTCTTCCCCAGCCACCTAGCTATGTTCTCACGTGCAATGAAACGCCTCCGCGAGCTTCTTAAACGCGTGAGGGCAGTGCCGTCGACGAAACGTTGTTTCCCAGGGTGAAAAGCAGAGCAGGTATTCTTTGGTGAAATTCACTATGCGTTGCGGGGAATTTTAGAATACCCCTGGTGGCGTGGATGACGTGGGACACGTGTGCGTGTAGACAAAGTCTTCAGCCGTGAAAAAACGACCACACCTGATTGCGGAATTGACTCGGGAGTACATCGACAAGGCTATGGAGATAAAACGGTGATTGACAGGGGAAAAGCGAGGACCGCGAGCGAAGAAATTAATTGGTGGCGGTGGAGAGGAACTTCTACAGGTCCAGACGACGAGAAAGAGTGGGCACGCGCTTAATGGAACCAATTTCACGCGGAATACCTACTCTATGACTATGCGAACTTGCCTGAATCAACACCTGAATCTCTTCTTAAGCTGCGCGAAGATTTTAAAAATGCCACTTCCGGCAGAGAAACTTTTGCTTAACTTCTTTTTCAATTAATTATGAAGAAATAAATTGAACCCGAGACTTGTTCTTTGACACAATGTTTATTAACCATCATATACACTTTACAAAAACATGTTTGTTTCAAAGACGTTTAATAAAGTTTATTTTAAAAAAATTTAATTTTTTATTTGGTTTGATAGGAGGGTTCATTAACGTGGAAACACGCCGACGTCGGGTGAAGTGTTCCGCCTCGAGGAATTCTGATAAGATAAATCGAGGCGAGGCAGTGGGAAACGCAAGAAGAGTGCATAATTTGAGGGGTGCCTGTGGGGTCTCGCCGTTTGCTAGTCGACCCTTTCTTGCACCCCCGTGAAACTCGCGGTATGGAGGCTCGGGATAGAGGCGAGCTGTTGCCACGGCTCCGTTTTTCCGCTCCGCTCGTCCAATTTTTCTGCTGCATCGGTATGGAGGAAGTGAAGAGCAAGGACCGGGGTATCGCAGAATGGTAACGAGATGCAATTAGGATCGCAAGAAATTTTGTTGGTCGCGTTCGGAGCGGCCTGGCCGGACGCACTCGTAAATAATGTTGATTTTCCGGCAGAGTAAACAGCCAGATGTAATCAGCGCGATAGTTTCACGGCGGCGTGCACTCTGAAAACCATTCCCACGTTCGTAACGCCGCTCTGCTTCTGGCCGTGATTTCCGCGAGATTTCGAGCGTGTCTTCCCTGTGCGTCAATTAATTAGAAGGGGCCCTGGGTGCCCTTTCCCGCTGCCTCCCCCCTCCCAGCGCAGAAAGCCAGGTGGAATACTATTTTCTGGAGCTCGGAACACTTCTCAGGTGAAAGTCTGAGAGTATTATTCTTAAAACACCGAGAAATGTACAAAATTATTGTAAAAAAACTTCAATGTAATTAATTCAGTAATCAATTTGGATATCCGGAGCGCTCAAAATCCCCAATGAGAGCTGAAATATCGCATCGATCAAGGTTCAATTCATTTCGACATCTCCCACAGTTCAGCTAAATTTCAGCTCCTTTAAATTTCAAATCCCTTAAATTTTTCAGCTCCCCTAAATTTCAGCTCCTTTAAATTTCAAATCCCCTAAATTTTTCAGCGTCCACAAATGTTTGGTCCTCTAAATTTCAGCTCCCTTAAATTTTTCAGTTGCTTCAAATTTCAGGTCCCTTAAATTTTTCAGCTCCCTTAAATTTGTCAACTCCTTTTTTCAGTTTCCTTAAATTTTTCAGCTCCCCTAAATTTCAGCTCCTCAAGTTCGCCCCTCCCAAAGTCCAACTCCCTAAATTTGAGTTCCCCAAGTTCGGCCCCTTTCAACCTAAATCACCCAACTTTAGCCTGAGAGAATTAGCCCTAACCCCCCTCGAAATGTACAAAATTAAAAACCTCCAACGCAATCAATTTTCAACAATCAATTCAGATATCCAGAGCGCTAAAGATCCCAAATAATCGCAGAAATATTGCATCGATCAGAGTTCAATTCCTTTCCACCTATCTGATAAGAAATTTCAAAGTTTCCCATGGAAAGCAGCCCTCCTGGAAACCTGAATTGCTCGTCTAATCGACCAAAGGAGTAATAAAATCCTCGAAATAATTTCGTGGCCGCTTGGTGCACGGTTCCTCGAGTCCCGAGCCATGGCCCTCGTAATTATCGTTACTTGGAAGTTCGAAAGTTCGACAGGATGGCTGAGGGAGGTTTATAGGCGGTCTGGCGGTGTTTCCACGCTCATTAAGAAGCGCCTTAATTTCGTTAGCCGCGGGACGGTAGGTGAGGCGAAATTATCTTCGGACAGCCGTGTGCATCTGGAGGCGACGCGGCTCTAATTAAATCCGTCGCGGACGAGATCCGACGATGGACAGAAAGACGCTTCATTATATCCCGCAACGCGTGTCCCACCAGATGAACACGCTGAAGCGTGATTAACCCTCGAACGAAGAATAATTCAGCAAAGTGCGTCGCACGACTTATCGACTGGAAGTTTGACCACGGTAGAAGAAAATTCCCGAAACGAGTGTTGGCTTCCGTTGAAAGAAATTCGGCGTGCCTCCTCGGTCGGTTACTAGGTAGAATTCTGTTTGTAGATCGGTACGCGCGAGGTGGAACGGTGGCCGTTCGGCAGGCGAGCCAACAGGCTAATTAATAGTTCCGGGAACGACTCGGAGGTGAGGAGAAAGGATTGCAGGATCGAGAAGTGGCAGGAAGGAGGGACAGAGATGCGGCGCAGGGAATGCGGGACATGTGGCGCGCATCCGCGTGCCTGCAGCCTGCGAGCAGGGTGCGATTTTCTGGCCAACGGGGGAATAGGTGTCAGCACAGGGCCGCAATCACCAAACTATTCCGCGGATGTAGGGTAAATCCGGGAGAGTGGGTTGACCTACATAAAATGGCTAATAAAACTAATAATGATATTATTTATTTTATCAGAATAAACTTAATATGTTGAGAATTTTATGCTGATTCAGAAAAACTGGTGGATATTTGCTTCCTCTAATAGGGGAGAGTTGCCAATATCGTACGACTTAAGACATTTTACGTTATATTTCATATTTGGTACTCATATGAACGCAAATGACTATTGGATATTGTAGCTTGATCTTTTAGGCACCTACTATTATATGCTTAGCCTTTTGTTCAGAACAAATTAATTTGTTATTAATCTTTTTGTCACACACTGTCAAAGGTACGATTCGGACAACCGGTCTCCTCAATCGTACCTTCACTAAAAAATAGTATAAATAACAAATAGAGAAGAAAATATTCAACATAAAGTAATGATTATTATATAGTTACATAGGGTGAAGACACCAGTAGTCGACCATGTATCAGTAGTCGACCACTCTCCGAAAAACATGAAAAATAAGGTTTTTAGAAGTGACAATCTTTTGAATAAAGTGCAGTTCTCTAACTGCACTCTAACTGCACTCTGTTCAAAAGATCGTCACTCCTAAAAATCTTATTTTTCATGTTTTTCATGTATTTAAAAATAAGGTTGTTAGAATTGACGATCTTTTGAACAGAGTGCAGTTGGAGTGCAGTTAGAGAACTGCACTTTGTTCAAAAGATCGTCACTTCTAAAAACTTTATTTTTCATGTTTTTCTGAAAGTGGTCGACTACTGATACATGGTCGACTACTGGTGTCTTTACCCTATACAAATGTATATGGATCACACACAGGCCGCAATAACCTATGTAAATGATATATGTACATAACCTATAAACATACGAGTTGTCAAATCCTACTAGTAGGATTGTAGTGGTACGATTTAGGAAACATGATCAATTTATTCATAAATATCAATTTAAACTTTATAATGAATGTAATATGCACTTAAAATGAATGTCAAATATTCTACATTAAACCTGCTTTTAGAAAAATACAAAAATACGGGACAAAATTGTATTGTTTGATTATTATCAGCTACGATAAACTGATAAAAAGTTACATCAATCATACCTGATTTTTTTAAATGTTTATAGCACGCACAAAATAGGGTGTAAGCTCAAAATGTTTTGTTTCTATTTCTTATTTCGCATTTACTTGATATTTTTATTATCAAATGTCGTTTTCATTCATTAATTACTTAGAAATTGATGAGGTACGATTTAGGTGACCAGTACGATATTGGCAACTCTCCCCTATCTGCTGAATGTCATGAGATCTGACTTTAGCAATGCAAATGAATGCAAAAGTGAATAAATAAAATAATAAAAAAAAATAATTCCTTGCAGAATATTGTAAAGTGAATAAATAAAATAATAAAAAAAATTAATTCCTGGTAGAATATTGTAAATTTAGCTGATAGAATCACAGCTAACTCGACGTCCAATTATAATAACGCGCGACTTCCTTATTTCCTTGCTCAGCTTCCAAGGAGCTACGAACTACTACGAGCCTCAATGTAAAGATGCTAAAGGTGCTCCGTCATTTAGATTCCCCCCAGAAGCGATCATTTTACGCGGGTACGCGCGAAGAATCCGAGCACTGGTCGTTTAGACGCCTCGCGATCTTTGTTTGCTCGCGTTTTTGCCGAGGTAATAGGGAAACCGCAGAACGAGCAGCCTTCCCTCGGGAATCAGCAGTTGGATATCTTCGCCGGCTGACCGTCTAATGCAAGATCAAGGCCGACGTAAACCGAGAATGCGGAGAACGAGCTGCGCCCAGGGTCACCGAGGAATTAAACGTATATGCGAAGGATGCCACTCCCTTCGACGTCGGTCGAACGGAACAGCTTACTCTAGGAGGCTGGGTACAGTATCTAGTGCATGAAAGAATCTTTGAACGGAGAAGAGAGGAATAAGATGAATCCATTAAGGGGTTACCACTGTAGAATTTTCAAAAAAAGAAAAAATTTTTTTTTTGTTTAAAAGGTGTTTTAGGGTCTTAAAAATAATATACCAAAAGATGGAGGGCCGCAAAAATGTCTAAATGTCCACATTTTCAATTCTACAGCAACGCTCTATATAAGAATATAATATGATTTTACAGTACTTAAAACTTTAAACGCGTTTTTCTCGAAACCACTTTTTTTTAACTGGCCGGAAACATAACTCGAACAAATCTTTACCGATCAATCTGAAAAATTTACAGTATATTCAAAATTGCTTTCATTGCTATATAGCATTTTTTTTTATAAACACTTTTGTGACGATTTTTTTCATGAAATTGTAAACTTTCTTTAAAAAATGCACCATTTCGCGAAAAATCAATATATCGAAAAAATCCTACGTACGTCTTTTGCTGTTGTTCTATAGAATGGAAAAGACTTTGGTTTGTTGATCCAGGTAAAAAATTGCGGGAGTTAGATTTCCGGCCGTGGACCCTTTCAAAAAACAGGCACCGACGGAGAAATGCTGCGCAGCCACCATTTTGTCATGAACGAAGTTGAAAAAAATATTTGTTGTACTTCATTACTAGAATTATAAATCCCATTTTGCAGAATTTCGATTGATCTCTTTATTGCGCAAAAAAAAATCCCGAAATATGCCTATTTTTTCGTGCTCTACAGTGGTGTAACCCCTTAAGAATAGTCCTTAAATTACGCGAGGGTTTTTTTTTAGAAAAGATGGGGTCAATAATTTTGTACGTTTTTTTTTACAAAGAGAGAGATGGAGTCAGGTAATTTTAGCATTTTTAATATTAATAAAAGATGGTTCATCGCACACACGAAATCGAGTTAAATGAATTATATAAATTTCGAAGAATTGTATATGAAAATTTACAATCCACAGATTTGTTACACTAATTAATAAATTCACGCACCCTTCGGAATCGCATAAATAATTTGAAATAGAGAATTGCAAAGGGTGATTCAGATATCCAGGAAAAACATCGATACCCTCGGCGATGCTACTCAAAAACTCAAAGCCAGCCCCGAGAGCACGTGGTCCCTCAATTAAAACGGCTGGTAGCGGATAATTATCGGCTGCAGGCTTCGACGGATGGGTTTAATGAAACGTCTCGTATTTCACGGGAGTCCACCTTTCGCCTGCGCGGCGTATCTCCCTCTTCCCTCTTCGTCCCAGCCTCCCCAAGCCCCCCTTTCGTCCGCGGAATGATTAATACGGCCACTGGAGAGCTGCAGGTTTACTGCTTTCCCGCTGTGGCCACCTACGGTTCCCCTTTTTTCTCCACCGCCACCGAGCGAGCCCACTTCGTCTCCCTTTCTCGACCTCGGGCGGGCTTCTGCGAGGATTTCCGCTTTTCCGCGGCACACTTCCGCCCTATCCTTTCCCCTGAGCCCACTGAACCTTCATTTGGACCCACTGAATTTCATCTAACGACCTGTTCCAACATCAACCACTCGATCCTCCATAAAATAAACTTGTCTCTACCTGGAAGATCTCTAAAACCAATTAACAGGAGGCGTGAAGAAAAAGAGAGGGGACCCTGTCCACCAGTCGATGTGGTATCCACAGAATTCCTAGTATTTCGAGCAAATCGCAGGATCGGCCACAATGGAGCCATTACGCGGATACACGTTTCAGCGGAGCTGATCAGACTTCTTTTCGGGCGGAGAGGAACGTGGTTGCGGATCCTAGATCCCGGGTCTCGAGCTCTGGAGAGCTCGAGGAACGAGGTAATCAATTTTTATTGCGCTTTGTGCGCCGTGTCCCCGGCGATAAACGCGACGAGATTTATTCCTGTCGTTTCCCCCATCGAAACGCGAAAAAACATGGCGCGCGAGGGAACGATAGGAAACGGCGTGAAACGTCTTTGCTGGGGGAAGAGTATCGAGTGCTATCTGCGGAGGGTGAGCGTAGACACTGCGAGAGATCTCGTTAAGATATTCAGCTTACTCCTCGACCAATTTTCGCTATCTTCATAGGGGAAGATTTATAGCCAGTTCGAATCTCTTGAATCATCTACGAATGATATGACAGCTGGGAGTGTATTTGATGTCTGGGTGATCAGGAGTTGTCGTTGTTTTAAGAGGATTCGCTGAAATGGTGTGTGTTTTTTTTGTGGACACTGATTAAATCATATGCGTATCATTATAGACTCGACGTGCTATTAGCAGTAAATCCTAAGTCAATTCTGGGATAACGGTTTGGCTGATACATGGGCTGGTTTGTATTTAAATTGTGGAAAGAACAGCTGATGGAAATATAAGCCAGGTCGATACAGGAGTTATGACAGCAGGCGGAGACGGGGATCTGTTAATTAGTTTCGGGATAGGTCGTCGACGTCTACTGGTTGTGGGTAGATTTTGGGGCCTGGTTGACGAGGAATAGGATATAACTGAGGGAGTTGGGATGCTTTAATGAGGTGATGAGTAGGTCGAGGTGCCTGGGAAGACGAAGGTTCCTTCCTGGGTTTAGTTCTTCTAGACTTCGGTATTCTCAAATTTGAAACTTCGTATATTGGGGCATTTCTAGGTTTGGTCCTTCAAAATTTCAACTCTGCGAAAGTGGAACTCATCCTCAAGTTCCACTTTTCAGAAATTCCAACTCCTCTGAGTGTGAGCTCCCCATGTTCCACTACCCTCAAATTTCAGTTCCACTAATGGAGCATTCCGAAGTTTGACCTCTTGTAAGTTTCAACTCCCCAAAAATTTGAGCTCCCCAAAATGTGTGCTCCTCGAAATTTGAGCTCCCCAAAATGTGTGCTCCTCGAAATTTGAGCTCCCCAAAAATTTGAGCTCCCCAAGAATTTGAGCTCCCCAAGAATTTGAACTCCCCAAGAATTTGAGCTCCCCAAGAGTTTGAGCTCCCAAAATTTGAACTCGCAAAATTTGAGCTCCCCAAGTAGGGGAGAGGTGGGATGAAAGGGACACGTATTGAAGGGGACATGGTCATTATCTCAAAGATAAAGGATCTGCCCAGGCCAAAAGTGTTTTTATTTAGTAGCCACATTCATTCATGTGTAATCAAGCCAAATTTTAAGCCGCTATCGTATCTACGACGGCAGAAATAAAAGACTGAATTTTTTTGAGGTTCAAAGTATAACTTTTAGTATTTCCTTGAACTGTCTTGTGAAGTGCTGTTACCAGCGACTGATTTCTCTATTACTGCATCTGAACAGGTATTTATTTAAGAACGATATCGTATAATGTCCGATCCTTTTTGTGTCATATTGTAATTTTGGTGCCTTATTTATGAAAGGGACACAACAAAAATTTATGAAAGGGACGTCATTTTCATACCTGTCACTTTCGAAACCTTACTATTCTTCATTTGTTTCAGTGAAAATATGTCACCTAAAATTCGGGTTAGGATGCCATTAGACAATTCATTATTTATAGCTATTAAGATCATTTAGTTACATAAGCTTAAGTGTTGAGTTTTTAGTTCCTATTACGAATTAAAATAGCTACTGTGATTTCGGTACTTGCATAAATAATAATTAAAAAAATGATATTAATATTACCTGGTTTCATTATACTGCCCCATTCATAAACACCCATGTCCCTTTCAATACAGCTAATTTATGAAAGGGACAAAACACACTTTTTTAAAAAACGAAAAATATGACATGTAAATATAGAGAAAAGCTTAATAGGCCCGTGTATTATTATAGCCAGATAACTGGCCTTTCTAATGTTACCAATTAGAACTCGAATGGTTATTTAGTTTTTTTACTATCTGGTCCTAAACACAAGTGTCCCTTTCATCCCACCTCTCCCCTACGACTTCTCCCAAAGTTCAGCTCCTCTAAATTTGAGCTCCCCAAATTCGACCTTTCCCAAATTTCAACTCCCCTAAATTTGAGCTCCCCAAGTTCGACCTCTCCCGAATTCCAACTCTCCAAGTTCTACCCCTCGTAATCTGGATCACGCACCCCCGATTCCCCCCTCGAAACTTCAACCACCCCCATATATCTACACTCCTCAGCAACCACCAGAAACCTGCCATCAGAGATACTCCCCCTCCCCCAGTGCCCGTGCGCATCATCAGAAAACATGCGCACAGCCGGGGCCCTAATCAGCGATCGTCGATCGTTGGTTTACATTCTTTCTTCGGTGGTGTAATTACGGCTGCATCGGCACCGCTATATCGCAGCGCAGCGCCACGCCCCCGGTGAAAGGGTGATCCAGCAAAAGGAGGGGGGTTTAGACGAGGAGCGAAGATACCGATCCGGCGAAAGAAAGACGAAAAGGTGGACAGCCGGTGCACGGTGAAGTCCGCGCGGGAGCCAGTGATTTCTGTTGGCCGGTAGGCCGATCCAGCCTCGGGATAACCTGCCGATGAACCGTAAACCAGGAACTTATTACGGTGCTGTGTGCTAGCGCGCGCCAGCGGACGCTTTATTATTACGACTACCAACTAGAGGCAGAGCACAGAGTGCTGCACGTGTTTCTAGGATCCCGGACAACTTAAAAAGACATCGCCGAGTCAGAGAAGCTATTTGCACGAAGCTTCTTTCCCCGCTGCTTTCGACAACCGTTGCAACGGCACGTTAATTGCAACCTAATACACGTGGCACGAGATATACAGAAGACAGCTAGCAATCCGGACGAATCTAATTGAGAACCTACGAGTTCCCGCAGCGTCTCCTCTGCAAACGTTTAAAGCCTTTAATACCTTTTCTTGCCACATGCTTTTTTGCCACCGTTATTATCCATATCGTTGGAATCGTCGGTTATAAAGCGTTCGAATTGCCCCTGTCCCAGAGAATTATTCCACCGCATTAACCGCCAGGGAGTTTACTGCCCCCTGGGTAACGACCCTGCCCCAGCCACCATTGATAATTGCGTTCCTATACCCATTTCCTTCTCTAATCCTGCTTTCTTTCATTTCCACCCTAAGATTCTTAAGGTAAGTACGTTCTCCTATACGCATTTGGACGTCGATTTTCTCGAAAATGAAGCGCGATATCAAAAAAAGTTACTCTTTCTTTTCGACTTATAACGAGTAGATAAGCCAAGAAAAAGGAATACAATTTTTTGATATCGCGCTTCATTTTCGAGAAAATCGGCTTTGAAGCTCTTGACGTTGCGCCATGATCCTTTGGAACACCAACGATTCGAAGTCCAGCGATGGAAAATAAATCTGGTACCCAAACCACGTCCACCAATTAATTCCACTCTCCTTCAGTCGCGATTTATTCAAGGTGGCTCGTGTAGCATCCGATTTCTGCCACACGCAGGCGCGCGGCGGGTCATTAGCGAATTAAGTACACCCGTCGGCGTGCGAGCGAGAGGATCCCCGGCGGAGTTTTCGCGATGTTTCGCCATCGCTCAGCAACCGGTGAACGCCTTTCGCCCGATCAAACGCGCCGCGATAATTCAACGGTCGCGCGGAAGAATGCAAATGAACGAGAGTCCGCGCCGCGGGGCTAATTATCCGCGCGGGTCGTGGAGAAAAAGGCGGCCAATTTTCCAGCAGGGTTACGCGGGCCCCACGGTTTTCTGGATCGACAAAGGCCTGTCGTAATCACCGTTCGATCCGCGGAACTGTAATTGAACGCCGTCG
Source organism: Andrena chrysosceles (assembly GCA_963855975.1). Classification (NCBI taxonomy): domain Eukaryota; kingdom Metazoa; phylum Arthropoda; class Insecta; order Hymenoptera; family Andrenidae; genus Andrena; species Andrena chrysosceles. The sequence continues at coordinate 12,990,713 of OY979769.1, read as the reverse complement.
AGAATTTCTGGACTAACGACGTAATAGGCGGGAGGAATTGCGCTCGAACGAACTAGTGCCCGTGCGTCGCGGTAATTTTAATCCACGCGCAATAACAAAAGTCACAGTAATTACGGCACCGGCGCTTTGTCCGCCGTTCCTCCGTCCTTTCCAATCCCAGGGGGACTAATTACCTTCGCCGCAACTGGTGTCTGCACGAGAGAGATTCTAGCGTGGGTAGATTTTTATGCGGAGAATCTACTTCGATTTCCTGTCGATTTTCACGAAACCGATTCTAGCGTTTCCGCGCTGGGAAGGCTAGGTGAATTCGCGGACGCAGGGCTTCTCGTGTGATGCACGTGCAGAGCCTCTAGGTCCACGGGCGCATCGGGGCGAAAGAAACTCGCGGAGCGAATAGGATCGCGGTGGAAGGGGGAGGAGATGAAAGGGAGGCGATAGGAGGGAGGAGGAAGAGAACGGCCGAGGGGGGAGTGCAAGAAAGAGGAGAAGGGCGAGTATTTCTCGGGCAAATATAATATACGAGTACGCGAAGCCCCCGGGGAGCTCGAGTCCACCATACCGAGACCATAATCTCGGCTGGAAGATGGTACCACACCCATGGGGGGTCGGCGGATAGCACGACGAAGGACGTCGAGCGTCCAGCGCCAACGTGCATCCACCTTTCACCCGTGCATATTACACTGTCCGCGGACGGCCAGTTTGCGAATCTAATGCTCGGGTAAACTGTGCTTTTGGTGCTCGGAGTTTGGCACTGGGAGTGGTGCGAAGTTTCTGTTTCTGGTACCACAAAATTTGGGTACACTGAAGTTGTGGAAGCTCCTGAGGAACAGCGAAGTTTTAGGGGTCATTCTGGTTAACGCACCGATAAATTCAGCGATTTTCAGGGATTTATTGCGAAGACAGGAATTATAATAATGGAATCAAACTTTTTTCTATTGATTAAACTACATTTCTACAGTAAGTAAAAAATATAAAAGTAATAAAATTATTGCTTTTAAAATGGTTTCGAAGACGATTTTGAAAACATGTTTAAAAATTCATGCCTCCATCGTGCACGTGATTTCAGCAGTTGGACTTATCTGAATCCAAAAATACAAACAGATTCTTGATTAGTATGACTGTCGCTATGGCCCGTACTAGAATAAATAATTTATCCTTAAAATTAACAAAATGGTGGGCAAAATACAAGAATCAATGTATTTCGGCTGTGTTTTCTGTGCTATTTTCGATTTTAAAAGTAGGTTAGACTCAACAGAAATACTTGGTTGTAGTACCGGCCAGAGGCATAGGTGTGCAGAATAAGCAGTTCAATTTATAAAGCAATCGGTTCGACAGATTTTGAGATTTTACCTGCACCATGTGAAAAAATGACGTTGCGAGAAAAACGCGTTTAAAGTTTTCATCTATAGAGGCCGAGCCCCTGCGCTCCCCACAAAATGTCTAACGTAGAAACTAAAATAATTGGAATTTTTCCATAAAAATTTAACAGTACATTCTTGAGAACATGTACTTTCGAAAAATGTTAAAAAAAATAATCTATTTTTTCAAACCATCTAACCAGAATGACCCCTTAATGGAAAAAAAATAATAAAAAAGCAGCTAGGTATGATTTACTTTTGAGAGAAATTTCTAGAAACTTTGTGACCTTTTTAGTTTCAATTTTTTAAGATTGACAGACATTAAAATTTGGATTTTGTCAATACAAGTAGTTACAGCAAAATGTTCAACTAGTAATATCTATTCTTAAAGAAACTTTCCATTGGAAAATTTAGACACGTTGAAATTTTTGCGTAAAGCGTGGCATCTAGGTATCCCATAATTAAATTTGAATACTCCCAAGTTGCAGGACTTCCTATGGCACGTATTTTCCAAGTCAAAATAACGAAGAGTATAACTGATGAAGGCAGCCACTACGAATTACACAGAGAAGATACACGCAATCTCCGTCGGAATGCAAGTGAAGACTACAAAATGGGAGCATTTACGACAGCCCATGGAATGAGCTTCATCCAGCCGTCATTACGGTCTAGGTGAGCCGAGATTCGCTCACTGCGCCCGGGACACTCGTCCTGAATTAACAGCGAGATGAAACTTGACCTCCTTCCCCGTAAAATTACACCTCTACCCCACCCCGAATTTCCAACGAGCCTTACCCTACTTTCCCCGCATTTCCTTCGGAAGATCATCGCGAAGCTCCATCCACCTCGGAGTCGCCCTGCCTACGATCTGCACGGTTCCACTGTAAATTACAGGTTCCTCTGTCTGGCCAGGTCGGCCCAGGCTCGAGCCTCGGCTTTAATAAAATCGATACGCGTCGGGGCGGATCTAAGCAAAAAGGAGAGCGGGTCGTGGACGATGCGGCTATAATCTCGTTGCCAGCCACGAGCAAGCCTAAGTGGGTTACCGTGCGCGCGTTATCGATAGCCGTTGCTCCATCGACTTTCGAGGGGGGTTCCCTGCAAACGATACTGGTCCGACCGGATCGTAAGAAGGCTGAATGAAGAGAAGTAGCCCTCGGACAGGCGGGGAGGCCGGAGGACAACTGAAAAACACCGAGTCGGCCCGCCCTTTATGCGGCCCGTGTCCGCCGAACAATGTCCATTCACTCGAAACGGACCGTCTGCACGAATATCCACGCAATAAGAGCAGAACAAGGAAAGCTTCGATCGGTGGCCGCCACCGATCTTATGCGGGCTTGCGCAATGGGCCCACGTGAGACGTTTGAGAGCGCAGTGTCTGCTGCGCGCGAGCTTGTAACGAGGGAGGAGTGTGTGATACCGATCGAGGGTGTTTTGGGGTGAAGGAAGGAGGAATGTTATGTGAGTTGGTGGGGGATAATGAGCAATTGGCAATTGAGGGACTTCAGTTGGGTGATTTTATGGTTTTGGAAATTTTGGTTTTAGTGGTCGAGGAAAGTTTGTAGGTGGTACAGATTTTGCTCTTGAAGGCTTGAGGGGAATGGAACGAGCGATGGCGAACCCAGAGCAATTTAAATTCCGCGGGAGCATCGTATCGGAGTAAGTGGGTTACACGGGATTACCGATATTCGAGGCGATCGATGGGATAACGAGACCTGGGCGTGATCGACACCTGATTCGAGCATGGTGTTTCTTATTCTTCCAAGGAATTTCGTGGAGAAGGTATTCGTGCAGTCAGGGGGATATGGACTGATGAAATTTAATTATCTACTTTTGAGGAATTTAATTAATCTGCAGTTAATTGAAATATTAAGAGGATACTGATTGACATGCTTTGCCATATGCTGCAATCGATTACGCGCTGGTACGTGTACTTAGAAACAAATGTCGCAAGTTCGCCGAGGCTCGGAGAAAAATGTGAAATTGCAGCGATTAGAGGACTTAACGGGCGATCTGGAGAACTCGGAGAAAGATATATCCCATCGAGCGGTTGACGAATGACTGTGATCGGTCCTTATAAGAAACGGTTAATCTCCGCGAGAGGGAACGAGTCCTCCAGTTTTTTACCAGATTTATCGTTTTATCTCGAGGCTACTGCTTTCGATTTCGATCCCTTAGTAGAAACTGGCCGGTAAGTACGATGCCACAGATCCAAGTTCGACCTATCTCAATGTTCAACTCACCTAAATTTGAGCTTCCCAGGTATGACCTCTCCCAAATTTCAACTCCCCTAATTTTGAGCTCCTGTAATTTTGAGCCCCCTCTTCTTTTGAACACCCCTAATTTTGAGATCCCCCAATTTTGAACTCCAAAAATTTCAGCACCCTAATTTTGAGCCCCCTTTACTTTCGATCACCCCTAATTGTGAGATCCCCTAATTTTGAACTCCCAAAATTTCAGCACCCTAATTTTGAGCCCCCTGTACTTTTGAACACCTCTAATTTTGAGATCCCCTAATTTTTAACTCCCCAAGTTCGACCCCTCCTAAATTTAAACACCTCTGAATTTGAGCTCCCCAAATTCAGTCCCTCTCAAATTTCAGCTTCCCTAATGTTGAGCTCCCCATGTTCAACCCCTCCCAGAGTACAACTCCCCTGAATTGGAGCTCCTACTATCCTTCAAGCTTCCCTCCAGATATCCAACAAGCTGCAGATTACCCGCAACGTTACTCAAAACCAGCCACTCGATCTTTCATCTCTCGCACAAATCCAACCTGCCCAAAAGCTCCATTTCCCTAAAATTTTACATCGCGGAAGGAAGCTAGCAAAGGCAACGTCCTCCAGGTTGGTTCCCTGTACCACTGACAGGCGGATCAGAGCCGCTATTAATTTGTCTAAGCGGATGATAAATGCCCGGGAGAATTCTTTTGAGGGCACGAACCGGAGGCCCTCGACTGGAAGGCCACCGTCTGACAACGGTGATCCTTTTATTTCCCACTCCCCCAGGCCCCCACCCACCGTCCTGTCGCTCTTCATTTTTTTCGGCAAGGGGAAAAAGGATTAATGGGCTTATAGCATGACACTGTCGGCCGATAGCATCTCCAAGCCCGTTTTACCTGTCGGCTGCTGGGCCCGGCCGATCATATCGCGGAATTCAAATCGCGCCGTGTATCTCGCGAGACCGCTGGTAAGACAGCCCTTTTATCGATTTCCGATCGCGCTCCCTCGATCCTGCGCGCCGACCAGCAGAGACCTACAATTTCTGGCACTACGTACCCCCTATGTAATTGACCATTTCTTGAGCGTTAATACGAGATCGAAATTCCCGTGCGCGTTACAGGAGACTTCACTTGAAGGTACTCCATTCCTCCAGGAAGCCTAGCGTCGCCAACGGACCTCCCACGAGCCACTCGCCAACAGATTTCACGCCGCTAGCCGCGAGCCTCGAGTAAAAAAGGCTCCCTGCTCATTATTCTCGGAAGGGGGAGATTCCCTTCGAGCCCACGAAGATTCGCCCGCAAAACCGAGTAATAACTAAAGCGTGCAACCACCAATGCAACAGCGAACCTCAGCTTCTAACAAAACATTAAATGTGTCGAAGAGGAAACGCATACCAAAAGTACGATTTCCCTGGCATCCCAGCGCCACAGCAATGCAAGTAAAACAAGTCATAAGTAATACATTGAAGAAGCCTAAAGACCGTGATGGCGTGAAGGATTTAAGGTGGTCCACGTCCCTCATGTTTCGCGAAATCGCGAAAAAAAGTGGCCGCGGGAGGGAAACAGGTTTGATTTGGAGCGGTGAGCCGAATGAATAATACTCACCGGTCGCTTGGAGGGTTCCGGGCCCTGCCTGATGATCTCGAGGGGCGCGGGTATCGAGGGCCTGCCCAGGTACCAGTCCTCCCGCGGGTTGTAGTTGTCCAGGAGCTTCAGCAGGCGTGGCACGTTCACGTAATTATCGTCGTCGAAGTGGCAGAACCACCTGAAACGCATCAACATCGTACACGATTAAACACATCCGCCGTGGCTTTCGCGCGCGGATGGAAACATCGTTGTCGCCGGCCAGGCATTAACCCAGCCGTCTTCGATCGTTATCGGGGTTGTCTGACGGCGGGGACGGATCGCCGTGGACCACAATTACGAGGCTGACGTACGATGCGGTTGATCGAAGGAGTCTGTTATTGGCTACCGCAACGGGACCGGCGATGTGACTTGGCGATAAGCGACCGTTATCGAACTGATAATTGCCCGCTTTCGATGCACCGCCGCGCGAGAGCGGGGATATAAGGGAGAGAGGGAGGTGATGAAAAATTGAGAAGGCATCTTATCGTTCGAGAGAGGCGCCGACATCGAAACGCAATCGTCGAGGCGTTTCCGAGAAGGTAAAGGAGAGGAGAGGTTGACAGGGAGCATAAGCGGCTGTACCGAACGCTAGATAGGCGAAATAAAATCCTTCTAACGAACGGTCCCAGCCTGCCATTAGCGATGCTGGGTGGCCGCGGGTGCTCGATAGGCGCAACGAGCAGCAACGTCGTTAATACACCTGAATTCCAGCTTAATGGCGCGGGGCTGACTACGTGCCGAGTATGCGCGAGATTGTATCTTCCGCGTGAACCGGAACGATACTGTTCCTTGGACGATGGAAGATGAGGGTGGACGACGGTGGGGACTGTGGACCAGTGAGGCTGGGATGTATGGTATAGGTATTCTGTGTATGGGGGAGTTCTGTTGATAACGATAGTGTTGTGGTTGATACCGAATTCGGGGGTCTGGTAGGGTAATTGTGGGAGAGATGCCGCACTCGGAGAGACGCCGCACTATCGGTATTTCAAGGATATCGGTAATAAAACACATCATTGCCGATTTTATTTGTTTAAGGCTGTTCATTTGGGTTAGTTTGTTAAGCCAGAGCGTGTTTCCTGTATTATTGTTAAAGATTTTGCTGTTTTTCGAGGTAAGCCTAGCGTACTTTGCCTGAAAAGTTATACGTCGCATCTATTTTTACTAATATAGTAGCTAAAAATTCATAGTTTTTCTTGATACAACATTTGTAATACGTTAAGGGGACCATGTAGAATATTTCTTTGGCAGAATGGGTTACTTTCGACTTAGCATGTGGAAATACGAAAGTGCGGCGTCTCTCCCAGGCATTTCGGATAGACGCCGCACTTTTATTTGGGATAGATGCCACACTTTGATACTGTACTGTTTCGGAAACTAAGTCGATTTAAATGATGTTTTTAATGTTTAAAATACCAAAAAAGTTTTTTCAAATAGCTAACGTGGTATCTCAAGGCAAATTATTTATTTTTAAATGAATAATCTTATAATCGAAATATATTTGTGGACTATGTACTCTTTTTTCACATTTTTTTTATTTTAATCTCAAGATGCCAACTGAATATAAAAAAAAAATTCGAAAAGCAGATATAATATCTGTTCCTACTGTACCCATTTAATTTTCCAATTTTATAATTGTATAAAGTAAAAATGTTTCATTTTACTTTGTTTTTATTTTTTTTTTATATAAAAAGTTAGAAGTAACAAGTTTAAATCGAAAATTAAACGTGTTTCGAAATGCGGCACCACTCCCGCATGTGCGGCGTCTCTCCTACCAAAGGATGTTTTTAGTTTCAATTTTTTTAAGGGTGACAAATATTAAAATTTGGATTTTCTTTAATGCTAGTAGAATCACAAGATGTTGAACTAATAAGATATATCCTTGGAAAACATTTTCATTGCAAAATTTAGACACGGTGACAATTTTGCGTATTTTGCGGCAACTCTCCCACAATTACCCTATGTGCCGAATTTCTGGAGTAATGAATTCTGTTTGAATTTTCCTATGGTACCGAATTTCCTAGGCCGTGAATTTTCTGTGGTAACGAATTCCATGCGCTTCGAATTTTCTGTGGTACCGAATTTCCTACGCGTTGAATTTTCTGTGATACCGAATTTTACGCGTCGAACTTCAAATCGTACCGAATTTCCTAGGCCTTAAATTTTCTGTGGTACCAAATTTCCTACGCTTTGAATTTTCTGTGGTACCGAATTTCCTACGCGTTGAATTTTCTGTGATACCGAATTTTACGCGTCGAACTTCAAATGGTACCGAATTTCCTAAGCCTTAAATTTTCTGTGGTACCAAAATTCCCTACACTACGAATTTTCTGTGGTACCAAATTTCCTACGCTTTGAATTTTTTGTGGTACCGAATTTTACGCGTCGAACTTCCACAGGTACCGAATTTCCTACGCCTAGAATTCCCTACAGTTCCCAATTTCCCATAGTACCCAATCCCTCACAATACTGAATTTTCAACACTACCGAATTCCCTACAGTACCGAATTCCCACCTCTACCCAATTTCCCATACAACCGAATTTCCTACGCGTCGAATTTCCCCTCCACACCCACCACAAATGCACAGGAAGCCCAACTAGAATACTCCGGCTGGGCAATCCGAGCGACGCAACCTCCAATCTGCATACGTATTACGTGCACACTCGACGAACCAGGACGCATGAATCATTTATACCGCGGGGACGAGCGACTCTGTTTGACGAAACTAATTTGAAATTTGCCGGGGCGCTAACTTCCGACTCGACTCCCCCGACCGCGAGGAAAAACCCTTCCCGAACGCACGCTGCCACCCGCCACTTTTCCTTCCCCTCACAAATGATATTTATTAAGGAACACTGTGCCGCGTTAAACGTTACATCACCGCCAGCCCATCGCTACGTGCAAAACCCGAGCGCACCTTGTACCTGCAATCTGCATATATATTAGGGCCAAGCCGGGGCAGGGCCTGCGCAAGATAAAGGTGCCAAGTCTCCTCCATTTTTATACCCGACGAAATTGAACACCCTTCCCGCAGTTTTTAATGGGCAAATTAATGACTCTGTGAATCCTGCACGAGAATTTATGCCCCTAGCCTCGATTTCTGTCCGCGGAAGCTGGTCCGGCCTGCACTCCCAACACCATCGATGAATAAAAGTCTGATCCACCACTGGATACGTGCAATTTGCGGTGCAATAAGTGGATGAAAGATCGAGCGCGTAAATAACGTGCCGGAGGTCCCCCTTTCCAAAGACTATTTAGGTCGGAATCGCGTGTTGCCGTGTACGAGGCGCGACGGTTCTTAATTAAAGCTCGTGAAAATGTATTAAGTTGGCCCGGTCAGGCGTCGTGCTGGGAGTTTCGACACTTCGGGCCCTTTGATACGGCCCAGCGGCCACTCGTAAACATCCGAAATGGCAGCCTTAATTAAATACAACTTATAGAGGAGGCGAGAGCCAGCCCTACGCGTCCAACGATTCCGCTTCGAGCAACGATTAAACGACTTTCACGGCCGATTGGAAGCCATTAGCCTCGACGATTCACCGACGCGTCGATATTCCGTGATAAATCGGTCTCTAAATCCGGATCTACGATCCACGGCGGGGACCGGTCCGCGGTCGTCAATAACGATTCAGATGGGTACTAATGATTCCAGCCTGCCGAATTCGATCGCTCCGCGAGGGATCATTCTCTCGGCTTGTGAAGGATGATACCACCGATCGATATAATTATCTTTATTGATCGATTTAGCTGGCTGCAGAGACGGACGTGCTGCGGGGAATGTGGAATTTGATGAGGGAGAAATTTGGGGCGCGGAAGCCTCCGCGTGGCTGAAATTTGGTAGGTGGATTATTGGGGATTCCGGGGAATTCCGCGAGTGGAGGTATCGAGGCTCCGAAAATTCGGTGCGTGAGAGAGATAGGGATGTGAAACTTCTACGCAGAAGAAATTCATATTCCACAAATTTCTACGCGTGGAGGTCAGTAATTCCCCAAAATTCTGCGCGCGGAGATCTGAAATTCCCCACAATTCTACGCGTAGAAATCTCAAACTCCCTACGATTCTACGTGTGGAGACTCAACATTCCCTAGAATCTTACACGCGGAGATCTCAAATTCCCATAATTCTACACGCCGAAGACTAAAGCTCCCCACAATTCTACGCGTGAAGATCTCAAATTCCCCGGAATCCCATATGCGGAGATCCTACGCGCGGATATCTCAAATTCCCCATAATTCTACGCACCGAAAACTAAAGCTCCCCACATTTCTGCGCGCGGGAATCTCAAATCCCCACAATTCTACGCGTGGAGATCTCAAATTCCCCAGAATCCCACACGCAGAGATCCTAAATTCCCCACAATCCTGCTCATATAGATCTCAAATTCCCCAGAATCCCACGCGTGGAGATCTCAAATTCCCAAAAATGCTACGCCCCAAGAATCCCAAGCTTCTCTATCTCAACTCTCCGAATACCAAGTCTCCTTTCACCTAAATCACCTCTCCTCAAAATTTCGAGCGTCCCCCAAATTCACAGAAAAAATCATGCGTACGCGTGTTCGATGCGCAACGGACTAACAAATTGACATCGAGCTTGGTCAGACTTAATGAGTCGTGGGTGTGCCAGCAGCCGTTAATTACCGTGTAAGCGGTGGAGCTGCTCGCGTGGCTGAAAACCGGCCGCGCAAACTTGACCGAATTACTTTTCCTCGGTGTTGCTGTCTAGCCAGCAGTGGCTTAGAATTAGAAATGGGATGAAGTAGACTGCAAATAGCTCCGAATCTTTCAAACACCCCATAAATTGAACAACCCTAATACTTTCCAAGTAAATAGAATACAACATCTCTTGCGAGTAGGGTAGATGTACCGTTTGTAGCCATTGCACTACTTTTGGCCATGTGCATAATTATCTTATTTTTAAATTGCTTGCAGATCATTATTATGTGGAGAATTTCACATAATAAATAGTTTGTTTAGTATACCGCCAGAAATACAGTAGCGGACAAAAAAGTTACCACTTTTTCGACCCACCCTAATTCTATTACTTTTCAATATCAATTCAAAATTGTAGTATATGCCTAACATACATATTCTGAAAGAGAATTGAAAGCTGTATAAAATCCAGTTACAGTTGAATTTATTTAACTAACAATCATAAAACCGCACATAACATTAAACAAGACAACACACTTTTAAAGTCTACAAAAAGTTACCACTTTTGAACATAAAAACATCTAATATTTTGTGGGGGGACATTTTGCTTTTAGGACAATCTAAAATGTTGCTAAACGTGGTAACTTCTTTGTCGGCTCCAAAAATGTGTTACCCCCTTTAATATCATACAACACTTTTGCTTGTCAGTTAATTAAATTCAACTTTAATTGGATTTTATACATCTTTTAATTCTCCATCGGAATATGCATATTAAATATACCACAGTCCTAAATGTATGCTAAACAAAATAACAAAAATGGAACAAATCGAAAAAGTGGTAACTTTTTTGTCCGCTAGTGTATAAGGTTACATTTATTGTTTACACGGAAAAATATTATATTTTTTAAGAAGTGGCCAAAACTGGTACAATACCTTAAAGTGGCCACAAATGGTACATCTACCCTACCTACTATTCAAATCCCACGAAACAAAACTTTCGTACTAAAATTGACTCGGATCCGTGAGTACGGATCGAACTTGTTCCCATCCCTACTTATGATCCCTGCGAGGCTTCTCTCAATCTGGAGGTGGTCGACCGCGGAATTCGATCGTGCGTGAATAAACGACCCGCGGGTGGAAAGATTGTTGCGGGCAGCCGTATACAGAGTTGCTCGGCACCTCTCGGCTGCGTCTATCGCGATATCCTCGGTATTCCCTCACCTGCCTTAGGAATGCATGCACCCTGATTAGCTTGAACACGCGTAGGTTGAGTCTGCGTTGGCATTAGGTCAAGTTCAGGTGAGAAATGGATTAACTTCGTATTAAAACCGTGTTGAAGTAGGATTGTGGATTAAGGATGCAATACCGATGAGGTGCACCCAGTTTCAGCGATTTCTGGCGGAAGAAGACAGGAACGGGTTTCACGGCAATCAGTCGGTTAACAGAGAGCGTGGCGGGTTTTTCTGTGAAAACGGCCGTTCGAACTTTCACGATGCTAGCAGCCCGCTATTAGGAGGTTAATACCGAAAGTTGGGTAATCGAGCGACGGGTTAACAGGAGTTTTTTCGTTTCCTTAATGAGGCCGGTTTAACGGCGCTCGAGGTGCGAAAAGAAACGACGGCAGCTGCGCCGACGAGTGTTTGATTCGCGCCAATTACCCGAGCTGCCTCTGCTGCTCGCAAGAAATCCTTGTACGCGCTGTGGAAACTCGTTTCTTCATTATGAGTCCTTTGTGGGAAAGAAGTGGCGCTAATTCTTGCGTTAATTAATTGAGGTTGCTTAATAGTCTGCCGAGTGCCCTACTCACCCATTTCCTATTCCCTCATTTACCTATGCTACAAATTTCCAATACTCACAATTTCAAATGCTCTAAAGTTTCCAGATCCCCAATTCCCTGTGCTCCGATTTCCCTACATCCCCAATTTCCGAATTACCTACATCCCTATTCTTTTGGGCCTCAACTCTCCGGCACCCCAATTTTCCTACACCTCAAATTCCCTTTGATTCAAATTTCTCCTACAATTCAATTTTCCTATGCTCCAAATTTTTTACATAGATATCCCTTTGGCCTCAAAATTCTTCTGCACCCCTAAATTTCCTACAACCCCCATTTCCCATGCCTCGAACTCCCTCCCCTACTATGCCACGTTCAACAGTAGCCAACCATGAGACAATGGCTTCCCGGTGATAGGAAGTCAAGCCCAGCGTGTGCCATGACTCACGAGCAAACTGTGCCCAGAGCAACTCATAGGCCTCACAACCCCACGGCATGCGGCCATGTGTACCGATCCGCGATAACTTGCCCCCACAGTGTCCACAAGGAGGCTCCACGCTCGTGGGAACCCCCCGTTAAGGGACCCTTTAAAAACTCCGCGACGGCTTCGGAGGCCACGCTCCCACACGTGCGGCGACACGTGCTTCGCCTCCGTTTCGCCACCGCGCGCGTATCGTCCCGCCCCAGCGCGAATACAGGGGTGCAACGATCATGGGGGTGGTGGCTGCCACACGGCGCCGCTTTGTGGGAATTGTCTCCGCCTGGGTTCCCATCGAAACGCATTGACGGCGCGGCCGGTGCTCGACTTCCGTGAATTGTGTCTGCGGGGCGAAGGGATAATCCTTTTGCAACAATGACGGAGAACACTGTATTTTTGGCGTATGAAGGGGATGCTGATGGAAAAACGCAGTGCAGGTAAGCCACTTATAACGCGGTATTTAAGGGATTATATACATTTAGCCACTGTAAAAATTAATCATTTTAGGAATTCTTTTTTTAAGGGTTTTATTTAAAAAAAAAAATAGGGGAGAGGTGGGATGAAAGGGACACTTGTGTTTAGGACCAGATAGTAAGAAAACTAAATAACCATTCGAGTTCTAATTGGTAACATTAGAAAGGCCAGTTATCTGGCTATAATAATACACGGGCCTATTAAGCTTCTCTCTATATTTACATGTCATATTTTTCGTTTTTTAAAAAAGTGTGTTTTGTCCCTTTCATAAATTGGCTGTATTGAAAGGGACATGGGTGTTTATGAATGGGACAGTATAATAAAACCAGGTAATATTAATATCATTTTTTTAATTATTATTTATGCAGGTACCGAAATCACAGTAGCTATTTTAATTTGTAATAGGAACTAAAAACTCAACACTTAAGCTTATGTAACTAAATGATCTTAATAGCTATAAATAATGAATTGTCTAATGGCATCCTAACCCGACTTTTAGGTGGCATATTTTCACTGAAACAAATGAAGAATAGTAAGGTTTCGAAAGTGACAGGTACGAAAATGACGTCCCTTTCATAAATTTTTGTTGTGTCCCTTTCATAAATAAGGCACCAAAATTGAAAATCTAATTCGTACAATTACAATATGACACAAAAAGGATCAGACATTATACGATATCGTTCTTAAATAAATACCTGTTCAGATGCAGTAATAGAGAAATCTGTCGCTGGTAATAGCACTTCACAAGACAGTTCAAGGAAATACTAAAAGTTATACTTTGAACCTCAAAAAAATTCAGTCTTGTATTTCTGTCGTCGTAGATACGATAGCGGCTTGAAATTTGGTTTGATTACACATGAATGAATGTGGCTACTAAATAAAAACACTTTTGGTCTGGGCAGATCCTTTATCTTTGAGATAATGACCATGTCCCCTTCAATACGTGTCCGGTGTCCCTTTCATCCCACCTCTCCCCTACATATTACACGTGATTTATTAGTCCATAAAGTAAACGAAAAAATGTAGTTCTTTAACTTTAAAGTTCCATATATATTGTTTATTACAGAAAATTCAACGATCAGAGGGATACTAAAGGGAGAAGAATAAGGAGCGGAGTGGAAAAAAGTTCTGGAAAAAAGGAGAAGAAAAGAAGAACAAGATGAAGGAAGGAGTCAAAACGAAAGCAGAATCTTGAGTTAACAGTCCCAAAAACACTTACACACATAACACATGTAACCCCATTTTGAGACCGAAAGACAAAAAATAAACCTATTTACCACTACATATTGTTTATTTTTTTAATTAAAAATTTTAAATCATTTTATTTTTCAAATCCATCAATGTTTAAAGCATATATCACGCTGACCATTTTTTCTGCAGTGGTCTAAGAAACCTCAAAAATCATAAATAATTGAATACAAGAATTATTGTATATAAATTTTTCCGTGCACTTTATGGACTAATAAATCATGTACAATCAATTAACTACCACTAACCCAGCCCAGCCTAAAATGAAAAACGTGTCCTCCCCGACAACGTTGTTAACTGAAATCGAGTGGCTGCCTAATTAACAAGCCTAATTGGCGGGCTATCGGGCGTGTACGTTCACGAATAACGACCACGATGTTGTACGTACGGAGATATATACGTCCACTCGCCTTATCGTCCACGATCATCAGCCTTCAACAACCGCCAACCACGAAAAAGGGAAGCGAGGGGAGGGTAGAGTGAAAAGCTACGTACAAACGAGAGACTGCTGTCGCTATCCTCCAAGCCGAGTTGCTCGAAAACTCGTAACGGGGCGAGAGTTACGAACGGTCGTAGCCGGCCGGTCGATTATCGAGCCAGAGACGGCTCGTTACCTTTACAAATCGAGCCCGCGATCAGATTCGCGCCGGATGCGCGCAACAGGTGAAATTACACGTGGAGTAAATTGCCGATCGTCGATCGTCCCCCTGCACCCTTGTCCCCCGGCGCGAGCGCACGAGGTGCAACATTGCCACTAACGCGAACCGCGGTTGCAATTGCGCTTCCCGCGTCTCGATCGTGCTGCCAGGGATCGCGAATTCGAAGCAGCCTTTGCCGTCGATTCAAGGCCGTCACGCATTTTGGCGAAGCGCGGCGAAGCGAAGACAAAGGCGTTTATAAACTACTGATGATCGAAGCACAGTGACAAAGCTGGCGGAATGCATAGCGCAGAGTGACTGCTGATTTCAAAATTAAATAAAATAATAAAAAAGGAGAAAATTATAAAATATTATAAAACGTTTGAAAATTCTTTATGCTAAAGTTGACTTCTAATATCTTATTTTCTTTTACCAAGTTTGACGTCTTTATAACCTAAAAGATGCAATTTTATATTTTATATCTACGTAATTGATAATAGTTAATAATAATGACAGTAATAATTATAGATAAATGCACTTATTATGGAAGTAAAAATGAACAAGTAAAATTAGATAATTTAAATACACCTAAAATTTTACCGATGACAAGTGGCACACGTGCCAAGAGCGTCACGGTTGGGAAAAAGTTGCAGTCCTATTAATTAATTAATTATTATTAATTTCCTCGATTCGCTCCGCCGCGCTTCGCCAAAATGCGCGACGGCGTTTATCGCCCCTCGCAGTTAGAAGAACCGATCCTCCTTTCACCCTCATCCCCCTCCAGTCCTCTTAAAATCGAGGTGCAATCTTAATATCGTAGCAACGATTCGCCGAGCGATCGGTTCGATTAACGAAACAATGGCTTACCGTGGAACAGGGGAGTTCTCGGAGTAATTACCTCGACGGGGCAATTATAGATAAGACAGAGGCTCGTGGATCGTCTGGCAGCGTGTCTGCGACTGGATTTCACTGGAGGCGGTATAGACCGCCAGGTGATCTCGCCCGGGCCGCGGCGAAAGCGACCGGCTTTACACGAAAGGGTCGTGCTCCCGGCCACGGGTCAGGATTTTAATACGTGACTCGTGATCGCCACGCCCGTGGCGGGCGCGCGGCACACGTCAGCCCTGACCTTTTCGATACCGAGCAGATCGAGTGGATAATGCTCGGCGCGCGTTACGGCGGACATTCCGCGCCGTTCCCTCCGCGCCGTTCCCTCGCCTACTCGGCGAATAGGATAAATTTACGACGCCTGGATCTTAACAGATTGACGTCCGCCCCCATCGGGGCGAATTTACATTCACCGATGATCTATCCCAAATTTTGTAAAAATCTTTATATTCGTCAACACTTACCACGTGCGGAAACCTTCGAATAGTATTCGTTAAGCACGCTAGGCGAACGCCCGACGGCGTTCTCCGCACGGGGTGAGGACCCCTCGAAGTGTTGGAGGCGACCTTGAAGATCGCGGGTTTGAAGGATTTCCAGGGGCCCCAGGGAATCTCCAGCGACAATTAGTATGACTGAGGAGGGGAAGAGGGAGCGGAGGAAGAGGGCCAAGTGCAGGCAACATCTTGCAGGCGGCGACCGATTAGTCACCCGATACAGGTGCGGCCAGGCGAGACCGGAAACGCCGCTTTATCGGCGAAATCGTGACGAGCAACATCTCCACTGTCGCCGGTTTCCTCTCCGCCAAGTCGAGCGTCACATCCTCCCGCCTTTTGCGTCGCGTTAGCAGCTTTCGAAAGTCCAACGATCCAGCAGTCCTTTCTGCCACTTCCTGTCTGGCAAGGTGCCGAGTATATTCGAGTTTCGTGTTGCAGAAAAGCGGACGCCGCGTGCGGGACACCTCTAGTCCCATAGGTTGACCATAGTCGCTGGACGCGCATAGGCGTTCTCCGTACAAAGCACGCACTCGACGCATGATGATAAATAAATTTCAGAAATCGACCCATAGAGCTGCCCCATGTTCCCTAGGAGGAAGTGTGCACACCTCTGGCGCTGTTTGCCGAGCAAAACAACCGACAAGACCCACGGAGCAGTTTTCGATGGAGGCCACACTGAGGAACTATTGTCCAACACAGTGGGTCGCTGATAGCGTGGCGAGGGACATAACTAACGCGGCTGGTTGCCACGATCGTGGCACGGTCCGTACACGTGCAGCCCCCGGGCCTCGTGAGGGAAATTATTGATTATTAAACCGGGCCCCAGCGCCAGTAACTGTCCAGAAACAGCTACGATACAAGCCTGCACCTCTTGTATAACCCACATCGATCCTATCGCTCCGATCCGAGGAAATATTCTCCGCGAAACTATGATCTCTCTTTTGAAACCCAAGGGGAACTTACAATTAGTTACTTTAACGATCGAAGGGGAACCTTCACCCGAAAGACATAATCTGGATACTGAATCCTCGAATCACGCGAGTTTAATTAGTTTAATAGCCCCATGTAATAATTTATTGCACTTCATTTTTATTAAGAAAAATATTCATAAGAAAATGTAATACTGAATGAACATCTCTTTAACATTGCGGGTCATCGTTATTTGAATCTTTTTTAATAAATTTTTTTTATGTAATTTACAATACACAAAGCTGTATTCATTCAACTGTTCACTTGGCACTGTTCACTTACGCATTTACTTATCCAATTATTACTTATGCCCTCGACGAACTGTGCCAATAATGAAATTTCACAGCAATTCTGATTAGAACTCTCCCAACTCCGGTTATTTAATTATCTATCGCCCACGCGTCCCAGACCCAGAGCCCACCTAATGGCACGATTCCGCGGAGCCATGACCTCGCCACAGCTCCAGGAAGAGTTCTTCACCGCGGTGCTCATTTGCCAGGGGGTGTGAGTGCAATTGCACCGCGGTATTGCCATGCAGGCGGGTGCACAGTGGCGGCGGCGTGCCGCGGAATCTCCACTGCAGCTCCATTTACGCAGGCGCCCAGGCGAATGTGCGGCTGAGAGCGCGGTCCTATGTCGGGGGTAGGCGAGAGCCAACCCCCGCTGGTGACCGCGGTTAATTCCTGCCAAGGCGCGCATAATTCTCGGCCCACTGCGAGCACAATGCTACCATCCCGTGGCTCCGCGTTACCAACCATAGGCTGTTTAATTTATACGCGTCGGAGCGTGAAAGGGTAATGCTTCTAGGGTCAAGGATAATGGTGGTGCAGAGGCCTCTATCAACCCTTTGGCGACGGAGCTTTGTTGGCTGCGAGGGGCGAGTCGGTTTGTTCCTGAATTTGGTTGCCAGTTTGCGGTCACTGGTGGATCAAGTGGTGGAAAGTAATGTGGCAAAATGGTAAAATAGTAAAATGGTAAAATGAACAACAGCTTTCGAGGCAACTTCTATAAGGGGGTTAACCCTTAACTGCTATACTGATTTTTTTTTTCAAATGTAACTAGTATACTAGGATCGTCGCAGAACCTAAATAAAAAGGGTCACAGAAATTTCTAAAGTCGACACTAAATTTTGTTCTTAGGTAATGTATAAAATAATAGAAATGTGGAAAGTGAAACTATTATTTTAAAATTAATTAGAAATTCAGTTTACAAACTTAGACATCTAAAAATTATGCGTGCTTGGGGTCATGACCGACCCCAAGATACCAGTTAAGGGTTAACGATATAGTCCAGGTTCCAAAGTACTTGGAGCCCAAAGTGGGAGGTTGTAGATAGGCGATACCGCAGGGATGTTTTTCTTGGAGATAGTTTCTTAATACAGCGAGTTGAGCCTGATCGAGCTGCGGTAAGACGCTTCGATCCGCGATGGAGGAGTCTTTCAGGTGATGTTGAGAGTTGGCCCAGAATAGATAGACGATATCGCATGTGGCAAGATCTTTCGAAAGTGCACAGCGCGTTTTCAGGTCGAAGAGGAAGGGGCAGAGAGGGAATATCGAGCGGTCCAGAACGTCGGACTCCTGGACACCCGATACACACAATAAGGCCAGACTTACGACCGCAAGATTTTCTTTCTCCGACCTCGGAGGATATTCTGTTACGCGGCCGCGATCGCGACACGTTTTATTCGTCCCCCGTTCCTCTGTTTTTTCGTCTTCCAACGCCCTTCACAGCACGCCAAGCCTCTTCTCCAAGCGATTCAATAAAAGTGATATCGAATGTAGACATTCGGCGCTCGGGATCGGTCTATGACGCGACTGGCGCCCGTTAAGTAGAGTTCGGAAGAGAGTACATTCGGAGAGTCGACGTTGGGGGAATTGGTAACGCGCCTGACTAAATACGCGGAGGACCCGCGGGGGTTTTGGGTTCGAATCCCATCGCCCGAAGTTCCGTTTTTCGTCTACATAAAATCTGTGGTCGACTTTTTCAGATTGAAAAAATTTATTATAATTCTTTCCCAAGTCTAGCTTTCAGTTAAAATTGGTACAACTTGCACAAGTGAAAAAAATAGGATCATCCATTCGAAGTCAACAAAAATTAGTCCCCAAATTCTCCTACGTCTACACCAGGAGAGGATTCAGAAGAAAAAACATCCTCATTCCGTTCCTGCACATTGATCAAGCCAAATCGCAACCGGAAGAAAGCCTCGAGCAAAAGAGATCGATCCAAGTCCCCCGGAGACCTTTCTTCTACTTCGCCCAGCTTCTTCTTCGGCTACTCGAGGAGAAGAACGAACGTCTTCTCTGTCGCGAACACTTGGAAGGCAATTTCTGTTATCAATGTAATATTCTGCAGCGAGAGGCCCCGGAAATGGCTCGTTGACTCTCGCCGCGCCGCTCATTGCTACATCCGGCACGATGCTTGCCCGGTACACAATATAACTTGATACACTCGAAAGTGGAACAAAAGAGTTCCACGGAACGCTTCGTCTGGCGTGTACACAAGGCCTGCGTATCTGATAATTGCGACGTTTCGCCTTCTACCTCGTCCCCCTTATCGTGCGCGCCGTCCGCTTCGAGAATTTTCTGCGACAGACGCCTCTGATTATCTGATACCAGGGTTGACTGTTTGGATTTGGGTGCTCGGGCTTTTCTCAGAATGTTTTCGGCTTCAATGGAGTATCCAAGCTTGTGGTAACACAGATTAGCTTGAGGACGAGAGGTTTTAAAATTTAAACTAGTGATTGGGGGGTTGCAAGCATTCCTCTGTCTTCAATATAAGATTTTACTCTCAAATCTCAATTTTCAACTTGAATCCTACACCTTACGCGAGATGAATATGAATCTAGATTGAAATATACCAGATTCTATATTCCAGCTTCCAGATAACACCAACAATCTAGAGAACCCGAGCGATGAATTCGCTAGCAAGCTCGGCGAATTAACGCCACCTTCGATTCCGCGAAACGAGCTGGAATCTCGCGAATTGATCGCGAGCAGCGTGTCGCCATGCCCGTCCTCGCAGTGAATGGAATCATTCATGCGGAGACACGTACACGTTGGCTCTCGAGATACGCTGGTCGGGTAAAAAGTCCTCGAGTATCCGGTCGGGGCTCGCCAATCGGACGATATCGCTGCACCTTATCGAGAATTCGAGGAAGTTTTTGCCCGTGGCTCCATGCCAAACGACGACCACCCTTGTGCTTCGTCCCTCCTCCACTCGAAACGTTGAGGAATACTGTCCAGGGGACCTTATCGCGGTGGTACCATTCCCGTAACCATCGCTTCGATCGATCGAGTCGAGAAACTAGAGGACTGAGACTACAATAGCGATTTAGCTTAATGAAGGAACTCAGAGTGTTATAGCGAAGGGTTGTTCTTGTAGGAGGATCTGAATTTCTGAATTTTGAAGAGCGCCAGGTTCCAAGAAGCGGGACCAATTTATTCCCGAGCGAATGCAAAGTGTTCCTCGCTCCAGGAAGCAGTTGCCCGCGAAGCGTGGAAGAGTTGCACGGGCGAAATGCAGCGAGCTAGCCGTTCCGATCTGCTTTAGCAGCTAACCGAACGACCTCGTGCTCGGCTATTAACCATGCACAGGCCATAAAGCGCCAACTATTCGACGCGCTGATAGCGGCGCGATTCGTTCGCCAGGGGCTTTCGCAAACGCCAGGCGTTGCGACACGCTCCGTGAAACCGATCGAAGCGGACTCTTTTCTGCCCGTGAACGAGAATGTCTGATCGCAGTCCACGGCTGGATAACCGAACCAGATGCCTGATCCCGAGGAAATGTGGGCTGGGGAATTTCCGAGTGGAATAACTTCCTTGGATCGATGTGGATATGAATTCATTCCTCTTGAGTATCTGGTATCTTTATGTAAATTGGTATATACTTTGAGTGTCGCAAGGCGGTTCAGAATGCAAGCTCTGAGAGTCCAATGTGTAACGAAAGCACGTCGACGCCACTTAAAACAGAACTCCTCAAGACACAAGTTCCCAAATTCTTAACCCTTCGTGGTCACACAGGGTGTATTGTACCCCAAGAGCAATTTTCGATTTGAAATGTCGCACCTTTACGTCTTCCAAAAGGGATTTATCGCAAAAAAATAATAAAAAAAAATTTTAAAAATCGGGTTTTCCCACAACCATGGAAAATCGCTCAGTTTCAACTACAAATTTTATCATATCAAAATTTATGTTTCTAGAAAAAGACTATTAGACCATGACTGTATAGGTATTACGAATGTACAATTATCACTAAAAAGTTAAAAGATTCAAAAATACGAAAATGGTAACTCAAAAAATGACGCTGGGGTACAGTGAACCCCGTGTAACCAATGTGTGATTATAAGAAGGTGTGACCACGAAGGGTTAAGTCCCAATGATCTCAAGTCCCAAAGACGTCAAGTCCCCGAGTTCTCAGGCTCCCAATTTGTCAAGCCCCCATGTTCTCAAGTCCCAAAGTTCTCAAATCCCAAAATACAAAAATCTCCAAATTCTCAAGTCCCAATGTTCTCAAATCCCAATGTTCTCAAATCCCAATGTTTTCAAGTCCCAATGTTTTCAAGTCCCAATATTCTCAAGTCCCAAAGTTCTCAAATCCCAAAATTCTCAAATCACAAAATTCTCAAATCCCAAGTTCTCAAATCCTCAAGCTCTCAAATTCCAAAGTTCTTAAGTCCCAAAATTCTCAAATCCCAAATTTCTCAAGTCCCAAAGTTTCCAAATCCCCGAGTTCTCAAGTCCCGAAGTTCTCAAGTCCCCAAGTTCTCAAGTCCCCAAGTTCTCAAGTCCCCAAGTTCTCAAGTCCCCAAGTTCTCCAAGCCCCCTCTAAATCCGAATAATCACAACGATCGATCGCATCGAAAGCTACATTCTAATCTACTTTTTGCCCACGTTTCCCCCCGTCATCCCCAGCCCTCCAGCCCAGCAGTGTAAACCAAGGAACAGCGCGCGAGTGGACAGGCGGTGTCCTTTCTGTATTCTATAGGTTGATCTCGAGCTGGATTCGCGAGGGCAGCAGCCCGGCTGAGGCAGGGGGGAAAAATGAATCGGAGGGGAGACTCGCGTGAGCTTCATCTTTGTGAGCGCTGGAAAAAGGAGCAGTACGCTCGAAAAACGACGAAGGATCGAATGGAGGGGGGAAGAAAAAGAGAGCTCGTGAAGAACACAGAAGGGGTATGTAGAAGGATAAAGGGGCACGGGGGATGGGAGGGGGACGCATTGAAACGCGTCATTCGATCGCGAGGCTGGTATCAGGTGCAAACCAGTTTCGGTGCATACAAGAGAGGAGAGTGCAACGGTGGATCTGCAAATGGCGACACGCACTTCTCCGTCTCGGAACAACCGCTTACGAATCGCTCCCCGACGTATGCTAATCCGCGAGACTTTCAGCCACGCGTGCAATGCACCAACCCCTTTCACCCTTTAAAATTTTCCACGCGGTCATCGGAAAATGATCTGAGCAAAAGTGGAGCATAAAACTCAAATTTTATTCAACATAATGTTATAAATTTTTATAATTTTATTAATTTTAATTTTAATACTCTTGGATCACGAAATGTGCCTCAGCTGATTATGCCTGGCAAATCCAGATGAATGTAACGAAATTTACAAAAAAGAAACTAAAAAAAATTGATATAAAATCAAAATTCTTTAAACTAACAATAGAAACTTTTTTACCTAGCCTTGAATAACTAGATATAATTCTCCAGAGCGGAAAGTGCGACGACGAGTTACTTAAGTTGCCACAAAGTCCTTGTGCCAAGGAGATGCCTAAGTAGTTTTACAAGGAACGTGGAATACGAGTCGTAATCGATGGAAAACATATGCTTCACGAATGAAAGAGTATCTAGGCCATCGTGCAACTACGAGGAGTGTGCATGGCCATTAATTCGACGCGGTTACGCAACGATCGATCGCCTAATCGTGAGGCTGGCCGCGCAACGGACCAGCGTCATCGAAATCAATTGGCCGCTGCGACGCCGCGCCGGGTCAAATCGATTAAACGATCGATCGTGGAGTAGACGGACCTAACAATGCCGCGCTTACCACCACGCGGCTACTCGCTGAAAAATATCCACGCACAAGCCCGACCCCTCCTGACCCCCGTCCCTTTCGACGCTCAAAATTCGAGACGCAGAACGAATGCACCGACTGCGGAGCAGGCTAAACAGCCTACCCGCGAATCCCTTCGACAAGCTCGCTGCTCGGCGCATTCCTGGCGACCGTTGCTCGCGTCCAGCGACACGTACATATATACACTGCTATTCATAAGTATTAACCCTTGCACGGAATTTGTAAAGTTACACGAATTTAGACGAAACGCGGATACAAAAATAAAACTCAGTTGAATATAATTACTACGATTTAATATTTAGAGAACTTATTAAATTGCTACAAGGAAAAAATAAAAATAAAAAATTAGAAAATTAAAATTAAAAAAAATCATTATTATTTATTATTGAAGGTTATTATGTATTTAAGAATATGCAGAGGTTTCTTTCCAAATATATTACTAGACGGGGAATGAGGATTTGTGACTCGAATTTGAGTTAAAATAACCCAATTTCCATACAACACTTACTGTATTTGTAGAAAATTATATTTGGTACAGATCGAATACTCTTCCCAGGTTTTATTAAAAATATGAAATGGTGTAGAATTTTTTATAGTGCTTCAATAAATTCGCAATGCTTTTAGAAAATACTCCGCGCAGAGTAGGTGTCCCGATACTTATGAACAGCAGTGTACGTATCGAGTCGAAAGGCTGGTCGCGTGCAGAGGCAGGGACAAAAGGCGACGGAGCTGGCGCGGGGCCAGCCGATCCTACATCCCAAACACCACCCCCTCTGTTTTATTCCCCCCCGCGACACCCGGACTCCTGTCCCGCGTCGTCGGTGAAATAATATTCTACGGCCGGCCGCAGCACGGTTCTGGGAACACGCAGCGGATCGCCGAATTCGGATCACGTAGACGAGCAGCGTCCACCAGATATGTACACCTGCCACCAGGGGACACGTACGTCTCAGGCGGGGATTACGAGCAGGAATGGGGAGCCGCGCTGACCGTTCCACGCTTCCTGGGCCCACCGGGGGGATTAGGGGCCCCCCGGATCGGCATCGGGGGAAATCGACGTTCACCGAGCCGCTGGTACCGAGAGGGATAGGTATAATCTCTTTGGGGGTTGGTCTTTGCCGAGATTTGCAAGTATTTTAAGTGCATCGGAGTGTTTGGGAATTTTTAGTTAGAGCAGGGGTTGGAGGAATAATCTCCCATTAGCTCTGATTCAATGGCGCAAATTTAATATCGCATTAACCCCTCGTTGCCACACGACATTCGACATACTGGGTGGCTCACACCAAGAGAAATTTTGACACGACTCCCATTCTCATGTAAAGAATCCAGTTGTTATGAAAAAATCAGGAGTCAATTTCGAGGTCTCTAGAACGTATTCTAATAGTCTTTTGATTAAAATTGTATCAGAGTTTTTATAGAAAAATTCTAGATTACCATACGTTGAGACAAAACAAAAGAAATCTTCAAAAAATTGTAACTTTTACAAATTTCAATATTAGAAGCTAAAAATCTATAGAGTTGTTGATCAGATATCAGAAACTACGTAAAAATAATATAATTAAAATTTAAAAATAATCATTATAAATATTCCCTTCTTTAGTATAAGTCTAATAAAGAGTAGTTTCTAAAAAGAAGCAATTTTTTCTCAATTTGCCCTCCACTGCGGACGCCCATGCTTCGCGAAAACTCTACCGAGACTGTCCCTCGAAGAATTCAAAGTGGATCACTGCGAATCTAAGTTCACTTACTGTCCTAACCTACATTGCAAGTAGAAACCACCTCTATATATTTCCGCAGAATTGACTGGGCCCACCTAATTACCCCCCGGAATACCTAGAAGCGAAGGAATGAGTTAAGGAGAAGGTGATCGTCAGCGTGTAAGATGAACGTCAGGGCGTCGACAGGAGGGACGCCAAGGATGACGGGGCGGTCGGGGTCGAAGCCGAGGACTCGAGGCAGAAAGGAGGAGGGCCCGGTCCGCGTTCCTAAACGCTTATTATGCGGCATTACACCGCCAGCTCCCTGCCTATATGTAGAATACTAAGTCACGCGAGCGCGCTCCGCCGTTGCCAGGAACTCTTCGTGTCCAGCAGCGGAGCAGCTTTTTTGCGGACATCCCCCATAATTGCCACGGCGCAGGATATCCTCGAGACATTCGACACAAACCACTTCTCGTCCAGCATCCACGCTCTGTCTTCCCCAACGTCCCCTTTATCGATATCTTTCAAAGCGAAGAAAAGCGCAACGCTCGACGAACGTCTTCCTCGAATCCGATTCAACGAACCACGCGCGCGTTCGTTGCAAAGGTGACATCGAAATCTCCGCTGGGGCCGATCAGTAAACAAGTTTGATCGCGCTATCGCGTTTCCTCCGGCAAAGTAAACAGCTCGCGAGCGAGCTTCGGATCCAGAGAGTCGTTCGGCTGCGCGTTATTTGAACGGGCCGCGATACGCATCGCGGCGTATCGCTGTGCAAACGGCGAGGCTCGGGCGCGATAAGGCGAGCTGAAATGCCGCACGCTCCTGTGATCCGAGCGGCCCGGCCCTTTCACCGGCCACGAGCGCGATACACGCCGCAACAGATACACGTAACTTCCACCTATAAATCATACGGTATCTTCGTTACCGATCTAGGCTTCTATCGCGCGGAACAATGGTCGACGAACGGCAGTCGGTGAAATGCGTGCGAGCAAACTCGAAATTTGTCCGTGCTGGTCGAGCAACGAATGGGGGGATCGAAGGGGAACTAAAGCCCTGTTCACGCTCGAGGGTCCTCTTTGATTCGCAGTCGGAAGATTCGATTTCAACGATGTCTCGGAAGAAGAAGATCACTATCCCTTCCACTTCTTCTTTTCTTGTAGGTTCTCTCATTCTACGCGATGAGGCAATAAAGGAAAGCTGAAAGGACTCTCTATATTTGAGATATTGAAAGCAGAAAGGGACTAACGCACATTTTGTTGCGAAATTGAGTTAGAAAAAATAATGTATTCTGTAGTTGTGATGTAATAATAGGAAAAATTATTTTTTTCCAATGTGGGTTAGTCAGTTTTTGCTCTCAATTGCTCTCGTTCGCTCTACTTTTACGGTTAAGCCCCTTCCACGCGTGCAAAAGTGTCGATTAAGTTTCCTGTAATTTCGGTTACAGTGAATCGATGGTCTAGCGACGCTATCGATTGGAATTCCGCCGCAGTTCGGGGTAAAGGGTCCCCGAAGTAGGCTCCATGTTATGGAAAGAGTCGAAGGTGAATTTAGCACGATTCCGTTTCTGGTCGCGTAGCGGGTCGTCGCGCGACGCCTAATCAGATTCTGGTCACGCGTAAAAAGGCCTTTACCGCGAGGATGGAATTAGGAATCGCCGCGGCGGGAATCACAATTCCTCGATATCTATCTATCGCGAGGGAGACCCGAGGCCGATGGAAATCGAGTGGGTCCTCGAGCTTCGACTCTGAGAAAAAGGTACCCACTGTAATAACCCGAGAATACTCGATCTCCAAGAGACTGTATACACTCTGAAGTGATAAATCCATAAGAAAGCGTGGCGCGAGACAAATACCCGTCGTCCCCCCAATAAGAGTCGCGAAGAGCGCTTCCCGACAACCTGTCGAAAAGCGTATTAAAAGTTTCCACGGCCCGATAAATCATGCACGCTCCTCCCAGGCCCGGAACAAGTTGCTCGACACCGAGGGGGATGAAGACGAGGTGGAAGAACGGACACGAGGCGGGAGGGGAAGGAGGAGAGAAGACGGAGGAAGGGTTGCGGAGGACAAGAGGAAGAGGATCCTCCCAAAGAGGGCAAGGAGAGGACCGCGAAGAACGGAACGAACCCGCATGCGACATTCGAGACACTCTCCGTTCCCTTCGTCCCCCCTCGGCTCTTCTTTCTCGAATGGCTTTGCGCGGAGAGGAGGTGGAGGAGACAGAGAAAAGAAGATTGAATCGTCTCCTCCAGCGGGCCAGCTGCTCCCTCTTCCCTCCCCTCGTTAATCCCCCTATACGTCTCCTCTTCGTCCTCTTCGCCCTTCTTAGCTTCGTCCTTTCCCTGCGCCTTCCCCTATTATACACACTTTTCTCAAGCTGCACAAAAGGATCCCCCTCGTGCACGTGCAACCGCCGATCGTAGACGAAAGGGGCCATCGCAAGCACGCGTGGCCGTTGCCGGCACAGTAGAACGGCTGCGTAAAAGGACGTCGAGGGGGGGCAATTAAATGGTCCACTGACCGAGGATCTTTTAAGGGCAAGATCCTTAAACTACCCCACGGGAAACATTTCTAATTTGCTCTCCGCGACTCGAAGAGCAACCCTCCTGGGGGAGAAAGTGGCTGCGCGACTGCTCCGCCGGAAGTACCAGCAGAAATTGTCACGCGAGTGACGCAACCTACACCCAAACACGCAGCCGTGGAACCTGATCGACGAACAGGTTGCTCGTTTAGGAGATCCACGTGGTACGAGTCTGAGCATTAAGCGTCTTCTCGCGGGACAAGTTTATCTGATACGTCCAGCCTGTCCTCTTCTTTTTACCTCTCCCCAGTCGCGATACCGGTCTTCCACCTGACGCTGCATCGATAATACCCCCGATATCCAGGCGAGGATCCATCTCCATCGAGCAATGCCCCCCCTTGATCGCAAGAATGGGGGGCAAAACACGAAGAAGTGGACGAATACGCTCGCGGAGAGATGGGTCCTTTTTATCCAGCACGCGATATTAAACGGCCCCCTCTCTTCTATACGCATCGCCACGTCAGCTGGAACGCTGGAGCCAGCAGGAAGATTCATATCGTCGTTAATTGTTTGCTTTCCGAACGGTGCCACAGTGAATCGTTTCAAGTCCCCGCTAATGCGGCCGTCCCGAGTGGAATTTATTTTTTCCACGCTTCTTCTGGCCCCTACAAGTGTCGACTGCTGCGCACGCACGTGGGCCCCAGACTTGGCCACCCTACAGGACTCCAGGAATAGAGCTCCGTAGTTTGAAGCTTGACGGAGATGGGTGGCGATCTTTTTTTTGCTTGGACACTTGGTTTTGGAGACTGGGAAGTGAGGCAGGAGGAGTAATTATTATTCTGGGTAAAGAGGTTAAAATGTTGGGGAAGAATGTTCGAAGGGAGCTTCGAGTGGTCAAGGATTCGTTAGACCCTGAATATTCTTCTTTCATTTCAGTTGCGTAAGTGTCCTGGACAAATGTTCTTTGGATTGCTTTAAGAGGCTCGAGTGGACCTGTGCCACTTGGCTTCCGCGTTTCCTTGCGACAGAGACGCGATTCCCGATTCGACTGTCGAAAATGCCCTGTTTAGATAGGGCCCGCCGATCACACCGTCAAAATATTATCTCTGGCCTCGAGTGGCGCCTAGAAAAACACGGCTAATGGGACGCGTCGTCGTCGCGAACCAATTACCCTGTTTCACTGGCGTTTTCTCCAGGCATATTCCAGACCGACTTTTCCATTATTTATTTTCCTCTGCCTCTTCAAGGATCCGTTGGAAGTGCCGACTACGGTAGCGCTGGAAGCTCTTCAGCTTCACGATGAAAGAAATGGAAAGTGTTTTTCTTGGAGTTTATCGGCGTTCTTGGCTCCTGGGTTCTTTTATAGACCTCCGCTTTCTTAGTTTTCGGGGCCACCAATTTCTTACTTTTGGGGATTTTCGTGTTCACAAGTTTTTGCTTTCATAAACCCCTGCGTTCTCAATTTTCTGCTTTTTGGGGACCCTAAGTCCCTACCATTTCTTATTTTCTAAAACCCCTATGTCTCCAATTTCCTATTTTTCTAAACCCCAATGTCCCTACAATTAAAGATTTTCCTAAATCCCTACGTCCCCAAATTCCTTATTTTCCTAAATCCCTACGTCCCCACCATTCCCTATTTTCTAAAACTCCTATGTCTCCAATTCCGTATTTTTCTAAACCCCAATGTCCCTACAATTAAAGATTTTCCTAAATCCCTACGTCCCCAATTCCTTATTTCCCTAATTCCCTACGTCCCCACAATTTCCCATTTTTCTAAATCCCTACGTCCCCAATTCCTTATTTTCCAAAACCCCAACGTCCCAACAACTTCCCATTTTACCTAAGTCCCTATTGTCCCCAATTCCTCAATTTCCTAAACCCCAAAGTCCCCACAGTTTCCCATTTTCCTAAGCCCCTACGTCCCCAATTACCATCCCTCAAAGACCCCGCGTCCCCATTCTCCTCCCCTCTTCTCCTCCCAGAGTAAGTATCCTTCTCCCTCAGCCAGCTAACGAAGCAACGCGCCAATTACACATCTGGCTCGCGCAATAGCACCACACCGAAGATCCAATTATCGGCCCGATGCCCAGATTATGCCATTTCTTATCCCCGCGTCCGGCGGCTCGCGCGCCGAAAAAGTAAGTACGATCGCCTGGCGATTCTGGGCGCGCGGCGGATGCGCTGATGGCCTTCCCGTAATCAGATTAACAGGCGCAATTACAGTTCCTCTTCTCCCCGCCCGAGCATCCTGCGAGCTGCGAGCTGCTCTTTGATCCCCGCACTTATCGCGGCTACATCGTCGTTCGCTGGTTTACGTGTTTCGCCTCTCGCTCGGGTAAACAGTTTAACCACTCGACGAGGGATTGTTATGGGAAAAAGCGTCCAGCGGCTTGCCGGTCGACGGAGTCCCTTGTACCAACCGGAAGTCCCCGTCGATGGCCTCTTCAAGCATGCATGATCGGCCACTCCGCTTTCCACTGGCTTTCCCTACCCACCCTGTCTCCACTTTCAACTTCCACCGACTTCCAACATATACGAAATTCTGCTAACAAATCTTTTCGACCAACCAACTCTGCGGTGTATATAGAAGATTATAGGCAAGTTGGTAATTTACAATATTCTCGAGTATAAAAGATGGGTCAGATTTGATAATTGGGTAATTAGAGTTGCCGCGCCTTACGCAAAATTGTCACTTTGGAATATATTTAAATATTTAAAACTCATAATTTAAATATTTATCACTCTCAAAGAATTAAAAACAGAAACATTCTTTTGTTGGGAGAGACGCCGCACTTCCGAGAGTGATTCCCATTTAATTTTCCATTAGAACTTATTAATTTTAACTTTTTATTTAAACAGAAACAGTAAAGGCAAAGTATAAAATTGTAAAAATAAATAAGTGCAGATATTATTTCTGCTTTTCTAAATTTAATGGTCCTACTCTAAAGAACCCAGGTTCCCAAGCTCCCAAGTTCCTCCGCGCATCAACCTCAAGCCTCTCCTCGAGAAGATTCAAGCGACTTACACTCCAGGTGTATAAGGTAAATGTCCCAATACCTGGACACGTCCCAATACCTGGACACTAGTGCAAATAATGCTGATTATTACGCTTAATATTTGCTTTATCCATAAAAGAATTATTTTATTCAATTACTCAAATATTTAATAAAATATATTCATATACATATTTTTCTTAGTAAACTTGTAACAATCGTAATAAAAGTAAATTTTCTTGAACTCTCCAGTTTACACCATTTTAATATTGCTCTTGTCTGATTTGGTAAACAGTCTCTATATTTTCTTAAGCGAATATTATTAATAATGTTTAGTATATTGGTACAACTAATACAGTTTTAGAAAAATGGTACCTTGTAGTATTATTTTTTGATTGGAAAATTAAACTTAAAGTTCGCATTAGTTTTTTATTCGCGTGTCTATCTTCTGGTACAGTGAAATCCCAGAACGTCCCCAAACCTGACCACGTGTACTAACTGTGAAATAAGTACATGTTATTGTTGACACAATAATAAAATAATTATTTAACACCTTAAAAATAATTTGCACCCTGCAAACACTTTGTATTCTTTGTATCTTGCTTTAATGATAATATTTCATTCATGTGTAAAATTCGTGTGTAACACACGAATACACATAACCTTAAAATTAGTCATTCACTAATAGATTCTTTTTACTTATCTTTATTTACTGATTTGAATAAATTTCTTATACAGGAGAAATATGCTAAAAGAAAAAACTATTGTGTTGTTTTTTTTATTTAATTTCCCTGGGAAACATCCAAAATCATGTGTCCAGGTAATGGGACAGTAAAATCGGGACACCGGGACATACTAGTTAAGCTGTCCAGGTATTGGGCCATTGTAAGGACTACGAATTTTCAATATTTTACCAAATTATTCAATCCTACAATATGTTTTATTTGTTTAATGATAAAGTACACACCATGCCCCATGTAATTGCATAATCGTTTGTATATAAATCGATTTGTATAACCGAAAAATTCTCAAACGAGTGTCCGGCGTACCTTAAATGTCCAGGTATTGGGACATTTACCTTAATAAGTAATAATCGACTCTTTCCCCAAGCAACCATTACCGCTGCGTGAAAAGGACACCGACGGATCGATCCGCGCAGTTAACCGCGGAAAAGGGATCGACGCGGTGCGTCCAGCATGGAGGACGCCTGGAAGGAATTCAGAGACCGCCTCTCACGGTGCATCGATTCCCCGGTGGAACGACCTCGATAAATTATGCCCCGAGCAGCGATTCAAGGGACTGCAACCGGGTGTTTAGCACCTAGGCGAGCCGAGTGGCGTATAAATCGACATTTTTCGCCCGATCGAGGAAATGGAAGGCGGAAGAGAGCCTCTAGCTGGCTCATAAACGCGCCCAGCTAGAGATGTTTACCGATGCGCGTATAAATCGAGGGGCAGCTTAATCCTCGAACATGGCGGAAATATAAATTTGCAGGGAGAAGGAACGGTGGCGGAGGAATCGCGACGGGTCAACCTGTTGCGTCGCCTCGCAGCGGGATCAAAGTGTCCCGGCTAATTAGTCGGATAATTCCCAATTAACGACCCCCGCTCGCAACGAGCTTCAATCTGCCTACGTACTTACGAGGCTGGTCGGCGATTTCTGTGCACCTCTCTCGCAATCGCTGCGAGATTTCTAATTAAATCTTGCCGGGATACTTTCACCCCGGGGGACGGATATTTGGCGGCGGCAAGGATCTACGCGCGGTTAACACTTCGAGTGGCGCAAAGTTTTGAGATGTGCTCGCTCGAGGCGAGAAAGTTTCACTTAGCTCTAGATTTTTTTATAAGAACATATGAATGAAAATTTTTTAAATATTAATCCACAATTTTCCATGTCCATCATTTGAGGAAATATTGAGTTAATAACATTAATAATTAAATATTCAGAATTATTAATTTAATAATTAAAATATTAAAATATCAAAACGTCAGAATATTAAATTAAAAGGCCGACAAATACCGGCGTAGCCTAAAAATTTTAATAGTTCTAGTGGAGCAATTAAAAGACTGGTCTGCTTCAATCCCCTGACTTAAGTTAACTTGCCCCCAAGTAAGACTTGCAATTTTTAAAAGTGGTTGCCTCAAGCAAATATCCGCGGACAATTTATTGAGCGATACTTTGGACGCTATCCACTCGACATGGACGCCAGTCAAACTATTAATCCTCCAGAAGTCATCGCTAGCTTGCTTCTGACAAGAACGCGACGATAGTAAAGAATCGTACTCACTTTCTGCCGCTGTCGAGGAACCTGTCGAACTCCACGGACATTTTGCAGCACAGGGCCCGCCTGTTGTGCGAGGACGAGCACTTAGTGTTGATCATGTGGCCGTCTGCAAGCAAACAGAGGTAGTTGGTGAAGGCTCGGTGGTGGGTTCGATGGATAGAGGGTGGGCGTGCAATTAATTAAGAGGTTAATAATCATCCTCGTGGGTCGTGGCTGGCACAGGCTTTAATTAATTCGGCCCGGTGGCTCTCCGGGCTCCTGAAGGAGCCGAGCGTGTTCCGCGAGGGGCAGAGGGTGAGCACACGATCATTGTGATACGTTTCGGGGAGTATCTACATACTCCCACGATAGCACACTCGCTTGGCCCCTTCAATATTAGGACACGAATTTTGGGGATGAGTGTAGGTGATTTCTAGAAGCTCCTACGAAGAAAGTTCTTCCAAAGTACTCTTTGGATCAAGAGCTGCGATCTCCTGAAACTCCTCGAGGAAACTCGAGGTGACAGATGGAACAGGAGGGTGGAGGGCGAAGGAGGCGATATATCCCGTCAGCCGTGGACAAACGAAGGGTGGATTATGCGAGGCAGGTAGAAAGGGCCTAGGTGCAAACCGGTGCAGAGCGCGTGGTGAGGTCAAATGTCGGACGGTGCCCGAGGGCTCGCGTGCTCATCCCTCCTCCTACGTCCTCCTTCGCCCTCCTTCGTCATCCCGTGCCTCGCATTATCCTCCCCCGCGGCCTGCGTCCACCCACGCTCCTGCTTCGCGGATAACTGATGCGTTCGTCCCTTTACGAGCCACTCAACTGTACTCTAATACTATATCAAATAGCCCAGATCGCCATCGATCTTCATCTCTCCAGAGGAACTAGCATCGGAAACTGGTCCATTCGTACATAGACTCCTCTATTTACCTTTCAACACTCCATCAGCTCGAGAACTCAACTGCTTCTCGTTCGTAGAAAATTTTAAAGCAAGAGTGTTTACCGGATTTAAAAAGCACTTCTTTAATATATTTGTAAAATTCGAAAATCGGCTTTTAAATGTAAGTTTCTAGTTTTTAAATTAAAAAAAAAGGATTTAAGATACTAGAATTAATATGTAGAAATTAATTATGTAATTAAAAACGAGAAAAATTTTATTTGAAATCGCCTAGGGCAAAAGCGTATTGTTGTAAAAATTTACTGTAGGGTGGATGCACCATTTGTGACCACTTTAAGATATTGTACCAGTTTTCGCCACTTCTTAAAAAATATAATATTTATCCGTGTAAGTAATAAATGTAACCTTATATTTCTAGCTGTATACTAACCAAAATAGTTATGATGTGAAATTCTCCACATAATAATGATCTGCAAGCAATTTAAAATTAAGATAATTATGCACATGGCCAAAAATAGTGCAATGGCCACAAATGGTACATCTACCCTAAAACTAATCTTCGTGTTATACCTAATCATCATGTTGAATATTAATTTTAAGCTACAGTTCTTTCTAATGCACCTATCTTATTTCCATCTTCAGACGACCAAACGAGTGATCGAAACGCAGCAAACGGAAGAACGATCCAGCACAGGGGTACCATGCGAGCGTCTCAACGGTCCCTCCATCAGAGCTCGCCTCTCCTCCCCCGTCATTTGCATCCGCGCCCGAGGCTGCTGTTAGTATGCGCGATGCCAGCAGCACGCTCCACGATAATATTGCCAGAACGGAATCCTCCATCGCAGTTTATTGCGCGTGGATATTCCGGCGGCGTGCTACCAGCGAGAACAGACGGGACCGCGAATTTAACAGCACCACTCGGCATTGTAAGCCGTTCGGGGCCCTTTCCGCGGAGAATACCAAATCGTCCACGCTCGATAATCGACTATTACAAGGTGAAAACGGACAGTGCAACGTGGACCAGCGTTAGCCTCGCTTCTAACCAAATCTTCCATTGAATTTCGATGATCTCCAAAGATGAAAAAATGGCCCCCGAGTTGGGGACCCGGAACAAGACTTTGAAAACTAAGATTTTAGTGACTAACAGAAGCTTAGGTAATCCAAGGAGCTGATCCCAAGTGTCTACTGGTGTCTGTGCTCCTCAATTTCTACATAAGCTCTAATTACGACCGCGCGGCGGCGATTAATCGCGCAGCTTGCTGCCGCAGAGGACGACACGCCATTGAAACGTTCCTCCACTAATTTGTGCCTGGATAGTTGTGCAAGACGAGCATGCCTCGGTGGCCATTAACTGGGGGATCACGCGCAGAGAGCAAGGAGACGCGAGCGAGAGTTTTCGAACGACTGAGGAGAGGGATTGCGTAGAGGAGGCGAGGTGATCTTGCTCTTCTACACGCGCGCGCTCGTTTCGCCGGCAATTATCGCATAAACGAGGGCAACCATTAAGCCCTGGCCGGCGTAATTATCCGTGACTCGTATTACAACAGAAATAAACGCGCCTCCACCCCTTTTACACCCTCTCTCTCTCCCCAGCTTCCAGGGGTTCCACTATAATGAAGCCGTTTTGGAATAAGAAACGTGTACCTGTGGCTGAAACACTTGGCCTGCTATCTTTTAAATTTGGTTACAAGTATCGGTATCGAAGTGAACGGGGATCGTCGATTTAGGTATCTTGTTTGATTGCAGGAAACGGAGTCGTTGCTGAACGCAAAGCTACAGAGGAATATATTCTCGTGTGACGATTTTCGGCCTTAATTACTTCCTTAATTAAGGAACCCAGCGACGTGGTAACGGCTCCTTAACGCGGGGCAACGATCGTGGGTCTTGGATCCCCTCAACTTTCTCACTGGCGGAAAAGTTACGCGTGAATCTCATACGGGGGAATGTGAAATGCTGGAGCGACCGGGGATATCGTTCATTTCTTACGTATTTGGATCGCTCGAGTAATTAAATATCCCTTTGTATAACCCACGAGGATGGAAAATCACTCACGTAGATTATGGGGAGAAGCTGGTTTAGAGGGTGGAAGTTTTCAATTTTTTTTTGCTTTAGTCGATGGTAGTACTCTTGGAGAATATATTCCTAAAGCTTCACAGTGAAATTTGAAGTATTTTGGAAGTATTGTAAGTTCGCGAAAACTAAACTTCGGTGTTTTTATTTTGGGCAAAAAATTAAA
Source organism: Andrena chrysosceles (assembly GCA_963855975.1). Classification (NCBI taxonomy): domain Eukaryota; kingdom Metazoa; phylum Arthropoda; class Insecta; order Hymenoptera; family Andrenidae; genus Andrena; species Andrena chrysosceles. The sequence continues at coordinate 12,955,222 of OY979769.1, read as the reverse complement.
GGCTTCATTTTCCTCGCCACAATTCAAAATTTTTCGATTAAAATATTTTTTATATTGTATAAATATGTATTAAAATACTCCTAAGGTTTTGGAAAGATAGGCTTTATTTTTCTGTGTTAAAAATATTTACAAAAATCTACTTTTCCAGCGTCCTAAACCAGCTCCCTTTGCGGACACTATTTCAATTAATTCTCTTCCAAATGGATGACTAAAATTAAAAAGTAAAGAAAGAAAGATACTCACTCGTTTGATTCTGGAAGTAGGGGTCGTCCCTGTCGGTGAAGAACCACGTCTGAAACAGAAGCAAAAAAAACATGAAAAACCTGCTGGAAGCTTGCTGCTGCGCTTTCAATTCGACCGGAAATCTTGATCGCGGGGGAATATTATCGGGGACGGGTGGGACGACTGGGAAAGAAGCTCGTCGACACCTTCGTGTGACGAATTCCTCTCGGTCCCCCGATAAGCCCCCCTCATCTGGACGAGCGCACGCCAGCGTCGCGGTCGTTAAGATCGGCGCAGTGCACGTGTTAAAGCAGTCGCCTATTTTTAGTAGCAGAGTTCCCTTCAGGAAGTGAACGGCCGCAAGAACGGCGGAAAGAGGGGAAACGGTGGCGCGCCAGACGTCACGATCATTGTCTCGAGGATTTTCACATGGCGGCATGCGTTTTCGTGCCGCACGGCAAAGACGTGAAGCCCCTAACCGCTCGTGGCTACGTTCCACGATTAGTACAGCAATGGAGATTTTTAGCAGTCGTGCAAACGGCCCCACTGATCGTTAAACCACGATCAGTGGAGCGCTCAGAATTTAATTTTAGGGGGAGCCGAGTTGAAGGGGTGAAAATACCTTTAATGCAAGTTCGATCAAATTCATTAGGCGATTGTAAAAATTTTGAAACTTAATTTTAAGCATGTTAAAATTTGAAAAAATAATTTTAATAATTCTAAAATTTTGAATTTGAAAAATTAATTTCAATTTTAAAATATAAAATTTGAAAAATTAATTTTAATTTTAAAATATAAAATTTGAAAAATTAATTTTATTTTTAAAATATAAAATTTGAAAAATTAATTTTATTTTTAAAATATAAAATTTGAAAAATTAATTTCAGTGCTTAAATCTAAAATTTTAGAAATTGAAAAGAATACAATTCACTGATCACGATTAAGATCCTCTGAACAGAAGTTTGCGAAAGAAAATAAAGCTTCAAAGAGCTGGAGAATTTTTTTAATAACCATCAGGATTACTAAAAGGTACTTCTAAATTTATTGCGCAATGAGTAAGAGTAATAACAGTAACGCGCTCAATAGTGAGTCCCAACTACCCCCACCTTTGAACCAGCAACGAGACGGATGTCCGGCGCGATGGCAATTAAGAGTCGCCCGGAGGGGGAAAGGAATCAACGTGCAAGTCTTGAGAGACGAAAAAGAGGTGAGAGGCGAACGGGAGGACGTCAGCGTTCGCAGAAGGAACACGAATATCCGGCAAACAAGAGACGCGACCAGCCACGCGAGAGGGACGAGGCGACTCGATGACGTCAGTGGCACCAGCGTCGCGTTACATCCACGTAATTACGTTAATCCGCGCACGTACGAGGCATCGTTAAGCCGGAGGGGTGGGGACGCAGCTTTCGAAGGGAATCGCTCGAACCACCCGACAGACGGTCCCAATTCTACGGGCGACGAGACGCGAATCAAGAGGCTCGCGTGCGCGCGCTGAATTAGACGGAGCCGAGCCGATTCCACCAGAAAAGCTCGCGTTTTAGAGGGTCTGCGATGTCTGTGTGGCGACGACGGCCCCCTGATGAAATTCCAGCTCGTGCGTTGTTTACTCCGCCACTCGAGCGGAAACCTGATACTGGCGATACGCAGCGAATCTTGGAATCTTGGGGATTTTCAAGTATTACGTAGTCGAATCCAGGAGGATTTATATAATAATATGGCAGTGGTGTACTTCTTCGCGTTGAAGAGGCGAAGAGATCGGTAAAGTGTTACAGAACTCACATTTGCTTCGGTAATTATGAAAGCGGTGTAAGTCACAAATCTAAAAAAATCGAATTCCTCACTCACTTTGTGTTGCATCAGCTTACGTTACAAAATAATTGATAAATTCAATTTTTTTAAATTTTTGTCCACTTCCATAATCACCGGCACATGTGTGAATATCCTTTTACTTCTTTTATTTCTGTCTTAAGGTAGTTGACCCGATTCTCGATCGCTTAGTGATTAGTTGAGATTGTATTAGGTTAAAACAATTATTCTAGTGGAAAAGAGACATAAATTTGGTCACGATAATAAGTTTACGTATTAATGAAGTAAATAAAATTGAAAAATGACATTTAAATCGAAAATTTTTGTTAATATAGTAGTTTAAAGAAATATATCTTTGGAACGCAAATGTCGATCAATATTTTAGAGTCGGGAGTAGTTCTCGATATATGCGAGATCCAATTCTCGATCACTAAAAAAATGTAGTAATGTTGGTTAAGAAATATTTTGTTATCATTAAAATAAGGAAAATACTTAAAATACTTTATAATTTAAAACAATACAAAACGAATGAAAGAAATTAATCCGAATTAACGTTTTCTTTATCAGTGAGATCATTTTTCTTTTTGGTTAAAGACGCAATATGGTTAGAAAGTAGGAGGAAAGTTGAAACTCTGATACTACTCGAGTATTATCATTATTTCCTCACAGATGACACAGTTTATACGCCTAAATTTTTTAAATTATTTGTTAAATAGTTTATAAATATAATGACATTTTATTTCTTGTCCTTACGACACACAAAATATTTTAAAATAGTATTTTTTACTTTACTGGTCGACAATTGGGTTCTGATCGAAAACCGGGTCAACTACCTTAATTGATAAATCCAATTTTTTAAAATTTTTGTCCACTTCCATAATCACCGGCACATTTGTGAATATCCTGTTACTTCTTTTATTTCTCTCTTATATTTCTCAAAATCAAATTAGAGCAAAAAGAAGCTGAAATTGCGAAGAACCTATCAGACATATTACTTTTCTGTAAGTGAATATCTCAATTTACATTTCTCGCCACTTTCTAGCTTTCTACGGACCTTCCAAATATTTGAAGTTCCACCGTAACATGGTACGTGTTAAATAGCGAATATTCCATAAACGATATTGCACAGCCGACGTAACATGGTGGGGCTAAGTCGAGTACAGGTTGATTAAATTAAGTATCGCTCGTAAAACGTCCCGCTGTTCCGCAGCTACTTTGTAAGTGCTCGCAAGACGTTCACCGATCGGGCCCAGAAATGCAATCAACCCCAAGGCCGGAGCGCCGACGGCCACCAATAACAGGGGTAAAAAAGGAGAGGCTAGTTAGGTGAGCCGCACCATCGTCGCGTAAAATTACGTCGGCGCGGCTTGCAAGAGGCTTCAAATAAATAAACGGCGTAATTGAGCAATTATCCGCGAAGGAACACGCGATACAGAGCCAGTCACTGAAGCTAATGACAAATCATCCGATCGCCGCCCGCACTTTTTCTACGAGGCTCTCTGATCCACGGATCGACGCCAGTGGATATGTGCCGCGCTTAAGAAGACAGGGCAATCGAAGAGGATGACTGTTCAGATGCACACGAACGGACTGTAGATAATCGCAGAATGTAGCGGCCAACAATTTGTCGAAAGTTTCTCAAGCTAAATACGAGCGAAAAGTACCCTGAGAAATTTGCTATGTTATATGCTACTTATAATATTCCTATTTGACGAGGGTTTCCCTCTTTATAATATTCAAATAACCTGCGTACATGTTTATTTCTTCCATTTATGAAAAATCAGCGTTACATCATTAATAGAAATAGCAATGTAACAATGAACAATCGGAATACGGAGACCCTAGTATTTTCTAAACTATATATGTTACTGTCGTTAAGAACTATATTATGTATATATTAGAATATTAAAAGCATCGCAAGACCGTGAAATATTCGTAGACACATATAAATATAAACGAACACGGCTCAATCGCGTAGCAAGGTAGTTAAAAATTTCTTGAAAGCACAGACGCGAAGGAATTGACAGAAATATGAGAGATCAGAACCGCTACGTCAGTCGTTGCCGCCATTTACGACCTCGCTATACCTTTTCCAGCTTCTATACCTGTCCAAGTCTCAGCCAATTGCTACGCATTCTTTCCCCCGACCGACAGCGTGAAACTCTAGAAGTTGGAGCGCGGACAATGGGACGAGTTAAACGATACACTCGGTTAAACGCCACCGTGCACGTTTATTGAGGTCGTCCTGGAAACTCTGCTCGAGTTACGAACTTTTACACGGCAGTGGGCATCGTTTTATGATCACTTCGGATTCACCAGAAATTATCGAACGGAGAGTGCGAACGTCCTCCGTTCGTGGCTTTATAGCCCCACGAATGCGCCGCGGGTGCCAATGGTACTCGGGCTGACCCGAAAGAAGTCGATTTACATTTTGAACGAGCCTCCGGGTAAACAATCGGGCGCTGCAGGCAGCGGCTTACCTACCCGACTCTAGCCTCCACCGCGCGGTAAATCATCTTCCGCAAATTGGATCGTGAATTCGTAATGGCCCGTGAACGAGCAGCCGGATACTAATATTTCCTATGTTACCGTCCGAGGTTGGACAATAGAAGAATTTATGACGTCAGGAATTAGCGGCACGGGTAAGAGCAATTCCGGGGGATTGATGTTTATTCCGATCGTGGAAGGAAGGACGCTAATAAGGGGCATATGCGGAGGAGAAACAGTAAAACGGAAATAGAGTGAATCCCGTTCCCACGGGGGGGCAGTCGTCGAGCATATCGTGCGTGTATGCACGGTAACAGAGGCTACACGCAAACCTACGTCTATTTACCGACAGATGACCGGTCACGGTCAACGATTGCATTTCTTTGCGAGCATAATTATCTTAACTTACATCAACTACCAATACACGCGAACAAAACTGTACCCTGCGCAATGGGGTAACCATTTGCGTGTAACCCTTTGCGCACCAAGATTCAAAACCCCCACAAAAATTCTCCAGCGGAGTATTAAACAATTCTCACTGCACTAATTTAACGACCGAACAACGCACACGTTGCGATTTCATTGGCGCGGAGAATCCCAAAAGGGGCAATACCAATATGGCGGCGGAAAGGTATCGAGCTACCTTTTGGCGCCAAAGGAACCAAGGTGCCATTTACATGATCATGCGTAGAACGAAAGAGCTCGTCACCAGTGGCGGATTTAACAGGGTGGCTGATGAGCAGTTGCCACCTAGGCCCCTGCACAGAAGGCCCCCCGCAGGGCCCCATGACCAAAAAAAATTACGATTACGTATAACTATCCAAACACTACATTTTTTTCATACTACTACACTTGGCCCGTTTTTAGTAAACTACCTCTTCATCTTCCCTAAAAATGGGCCCCACCCAGAAGGCCCCTTAGGACCCTATCTTAAAAAAATGATGATTTTAATCAAACACTACATTTTTTTCATACTACTACACTTGGCCCGTTTTTAGCAAACTACCTCTTCATCTTCCCTAAAAATGGGCCCCACCCAGAAGGCCCCCTAGGGCCCTATCTTAAAAAAAATGATGATTTTAATCAAACACTACATTTTTTCTGTACTACTACACTTAGCCCATTTTTAGTAAACTACCTCTTCATTTTCTCCCAAAAATGGGTCCCTCAAAAGGTTTGCCACCTGGGCCTTTTTTCTTAAATCCGCCACTGCTCGTCACGTACCTGATCCTTGGCGAATTGGAACCACGTGCCGATAATCGCCGGTAGCCGGGAGTGGTGATAATGCTTGGTAGTCTTCACGCTGACAAACACGTCGTCGAGGTTCGTCGAGGACGGTGCCATGGTCGCGGTCGCGATCGCGGGCGTCACCGACGAGTCCTCGTTGTTGGCCAGCTTCCTCGCGGCTGGCGTTTCCATCAGCACACTCCTGCTGTTCACTTCCACGGTCATCTCGTCGACCCACTGGAAAACGCGACGTACACGGGCGTTACTACGCTACTGAAAACCAACATTTCGCGGAACGCTCGATGTAAACACGATAGCCGACCGGCAACCGGCCAATTCTCGGAAACGAAACGCGCAAACGTAAACACGAGCGACCGAATGTTTACCGCCCCAGTGCTCTGCTTCGAGAACGGCAACAAACGACACTAAGCGAGAATTTATCCGCTCGATTAACCTAGCCGACGATATCGACGACACGCGAAATTATTTCGCGCCTTTCTCGACACTCGAGGAGCAACTACCGAGGTCAATTAAGCCACGCTCGCAACTACGCGACTCGATTAGCGACGCGGGGCATTTAAAGGCCACTGATGACAGGGATGACAGAGATGGGAATATATTAAAATTGATAATTTCGGATATCTAAAGTACAGGGATATTCTGGAAGATTTGAAGTGTTTTAAGATACTTGAATATTCTTGCTGAAAAAGATCGCGGATTTAGGGAAAATGAGCTTTCAATATCCGCCGGAAGTAGCGCTCAAATGTACAAGGTAATTTGATGAAAGTAGTGGATGTAGCGATGGGTTCGAGCGCTTCGCGACAAGTTTTGTTCAAATGTCTTCTATACCGATTCTTGTAAAGTTAATTTTAAACTAATTCATATTTATTATATAAAACTACGATATCGAAGTGTATCAAAGTATAGTATCCAAGTTTAACCCTTTCACTACGAGCGCCGGATATATACGGCATCCATCTGATGATCTGTGTGTACGAGCGCCGGATATATCCGACGTCACGGAATGACCCGCCGATCCTAACGCCGACTTCAGTCGGCATCACCAACAATTTAAACAAAAAAAATATAATAAAAAAAAAGGAGTTAAAAGCACTTTCGCGGAAATGTACGCCGTAGCGAAAGGGTTAAAAACTGCAAGTATCGAATGAAACGAGAATATTCGAAAAATTGCACGTTCTAATACTTCGCTATTACTCCCGAAACTTTCCCCATCCCTTAGAGCGCTCTTTATTCTTTCCTCCCGCCGTAGTTACCATTGAAATTGAAATATTCACTGACCTGACGAGGTGCAACGGCCTGGTAGAGGAGAATGGTGGCATACGCGGTGGCGAGGACAAGTGCCAGCGCCTGGAGGCCTCGTCTAGTCGGCAGGCCACGAGACATTTTAGCGCCAGCGGTGCCGGCAACCACCGACAAACGAGCCTGGGGCCCACCGCCGCCTAATTTCACCGACCGTCCTTCCTCTTCGTGGCCCTCGCGCTTTTCACGCACGCCGACCATCAACGGCAGCCACCCTGCATCGTCCTTCCCCTCCTTTAGCCAAGCGAGAAATATACCAGTCATAACACACACCACCGATCACTTTCCCTTTTCACTCCCGCCGGAAACTCCCGATCGCTCCTCGACCGTCGCGGAAGCCCACCGATTACTTTCCACAGCTTCTCAAATCCAACGTCCCGGCTTCGCGAAACTGTCGCGGTCACGCATATCGTCCGATGTAAACTCTCCTACGCGATAACGCGCCACCATCAACGATCGCTGCGATCTCTACTTCGCGAATAGCTGATCGAAGTGACGCACGAAATTTCCACGCGGGGTATCTCGTGACCGCGAGCCTCCGACAATGTCAGTGTCATCGTTACGTTACAGGGTGCATTCACTGGGCCCTAGAGATCGATTTAGTTCGAAGACGTTCGCGGACAGCACTGTGGATTTCAGTTGGAATGGGTTTACCGAAGCTTATGGGGAGAACTAATTAAGTGTTTCTTTAGCTCGCGAGATATTGTCAATGATTCGAGTGGATGAGCTTTTGTAGGTTTAGGTTGACTGTCGCGAAGATGTCAAGCGACGTGAACGCGTTCGCGGGAAGAAGGTGTGCGGGAATTATTCCGAAGTAAACACACGGGCTAAAGAACTCGCTGCTACCCGGTGCGCGACGAGCCACCGACTGAACACATGGCCAGTCGCCGTGGCTACGCTGTAAACATCGCCATAGCGGCCACTTTGCGCAGTGGTGGGGGGCGAACGGTCAGCGAGTGGCACAATATTGGAGGTGGAGGGGGAAAGGAACGCTTTTTAAATAGAGCACCGCCTCTTCCGCGTATGCTGTGAAAATTAGTATCGTTCTGTACTATAGCTTTCGATATTGAATGGACATATTTTCTGGAGCTACTTTCATTATTTCGTAATTACCTTCTTCGTTTTGCGAAGAAATGGGATGGGGGATTAGGTCACTTTTTTAAATGATGACCATTTGACTTCCCTCCTATAAGCTATATTTTTATAAGTGCTTGAATTTTTTCCCAAATGTTACATTAATTTGTACGATAAAGGCAAAGTGAGGGAAGGGTCCCTGGGCTCTGAGATTACGTTAGTACTGACGTAGAATGCTCTCAAGATGGCGAAAGTATAAAAGTATTTTATGAAAATACACGATTTTATTGCCACAATAAATTCTTTTTCAAGTACCGAATTTTCAATTAAAATAAAACTGCGTTTGCAGGGATGCGATAGGTGGGGAGGATTGCTTCGAGACTTCTCATATATTTTTGTATTACAATATTTAATTAAGATTGTAATATTTACATTTGTACATGATTGAATGCACTTCACTGTATAGGAAAAATTAGAACGGACAATCGTAAGTACTTATCATACGTGTAGATCCGAGCTATATAATTTTATATATATATATATATATATATATATATATATCTCACGAGTCAAGCGGAATCGTCGATTATTCACCTTCGAGCACAATCGTCTTCTATTCTTGCCTATAATAATCGTCCTTCGCGTGATCCTTTCGTTAAATCACTCGTTTCCCCCTAGTATTAAATCAACGTTTCCCCGATTTTGATAGAAAATACGCTTCTATCTCGATGATTCGCGTTAAAGTTCTCGCATATATATATATGATCTCGACATTATCGTCATGATAGCTGCCACTTTGCACTTTTCAAGATCCAACTGTATGTGCGTTCATCGCACGTGATTCACGTCGCCCTTCGTCGTAGCAGGACGATGCTATTGTACAACTTGATCGCGGGGCCTAGGCGCAATCCTAATAACGTCACTAAATCCTCTTGAGTCAACATTAAAAACGCCTCGCCGTCTATATTCTGAAAAGCAATGTTCACGAGTTAAACACAACATAAGCGTCGCCTGTATAACGCACGGGAAACCTTCGATACATACATGTTTCCTGAAAATATTCCCGATCTCTTTGCAATTTGGGACGCTCTGTATAAACTTGATAACTTCCTCGTTCGACCACCGTCGTGGATTCGTGTTTTGTTTCGCCACCACCCTGTTCAGGGCGTTGCTGTGTTTCGCCCATATGTGCGGCGCGTCCGGCAATGGATTATATCCGGGCGTGTATACTGACTGATACAACTCTGTGCGCAATTGTTTGTCAGGCATGTTCGCAGCGTACTGCATGGAATTTAGGGACGAATCGCCGTAGGAGTTCGAGAGAGAGAACAACGCTTCCTCGGAAATTTGTCGTCTGTGGAGTTAAAAGGGTATTAAAATCTATGGTGCTAGGAGATGGGTAGTAAGAATTACGAACCTCTTCTTTCGTTTTCGCAGAATGTCGTCGTCGTCTGTCTGTCCATCGCTGTGGTGATGTTTCGACTTGCTCGATCTGTGGATCATAGATATGAGAAGCCTGAATTTGCAAATATAACGAGAATTATCTGTGTAACTCACCGTTCTGAATTCTCTGATTTGTCATTCTTATCGGAATCGCCGTCCTCCTGCTTCACGTCTTTTTCAGTCTTCATTATGCGATCTTCCGTGAACAATGGCTTCTCCAGCTTCTCAAACTTCTCGAACTTGTCGAATTTCTCAAACTTCTCCAGCTTCTCGAACTTCTCGTATTTTTCAAGCTTCTCGGGCTTGTCGAATTTTTCGAGCTTTTCGGACTTCTCCATCCTTATTTTATCAGTCTTTTCGGTTCTTGATCTGTCCAGTATATCGTCGTCGTAATCGCAAGCTTCGTGTTTCAAGTTAAGCCTATCGGCTAGTTGTCGAACTTTGTAAAGGTTCTGAGGTGAATACGGGCAGCCGGACGCGGAGTTGTGCGTCGCGAACTTCGGCCCCTTCACGTGTCCTATTCCTCTGCAACCGTACGTTCCACACTCCGGCCTGTCGTTCAAATTATCGGGGGCTGCAGAAAAACACGACATGAGTACGAAGAGCGTAAACTGCAGATAAACCGAGGAAGATATGTATAAATCTTACTTAATGGTGGCTCCAAAGGGTGACCGGTCTTCAAACACCAACCCATAGGATGTATATCCGGAGAATCGTCGTCTACCCAGTAAGCATGGTTCTCTGGCCACCCATCGAATCGTATTTTCAACCTACAATACAAATATTCCAGTAATCAATCCAATTTGAAGAAAATAAATATGTCCAATATACATACATGTGATCCTTCACATCCTCGACCGTCGCCACCCTTATCAGTTGGGGCACCCGTTTATCAACAGCTTCCAGCTTCATCAACCGCTTGAATCCGCAAGGTGGCCGTTGCTTGAAAGCCCTCGCCGGCGCGACCATGGAGCGAGTTTCCCTCAGATATGCGTCCCACGTGAAAGACTTCGGGTCTTTGTAATCTGAAACAAGAATTCCATTTATATACCATCTACCTTCCTTGTGAAGATTTTTAGACTAAAAGACACGCTTATAAAAACACTCACTGTTCGGTGGAGTTAGGCTGTGACCATTATGATGGCACCATCCCACTGGATGAATATACGGCGAGCTGGCGTCCGCCCAATAATCGTAGACCTCGTCCCAGGAATCGAAATGAACCAGTATACGGGAATCCATTAGGCCTGCTATGCTAGCTACGCAAACTAACGAAGAGTGTTTCCTATCTACTGCTTCCAGCTTCATTCCTACGCGAAAGCCAGTTGGAAAGACCGACTGAAAGTAACGAATGTATCCGTTAATCCCGCGAGACCTTGAAAATGATTAACACAGTTCGAAACAGTCGACTCACATTTTTATTCGAGAATATATTCTTAGGTGCTGCGGTGGCCTTGCAAATTTTAAGGTAGGCGTTCCAATTAAAATTGCTGGCCACGTAGCCCTTCGGCGGGTCTAGTCTGTGGCCGTTCTTCTCCGCCCACCCGACAGGAAACAGGTCCATGCTGTCTGCGTTCGCCCAGAAATCGTAATTCTCTGCGTAGCCGTCGAAATGCAAGCGTATTCGATAACCTGATGCGTGAAACTGAGTTAGTAACGGTGTTTCTCCGGATATGGAGCGAAGAATGTTACACGACTGACCCACTACTTCGACGACTGTGATGACGCAATAACGGGACGGATGCTCTGGATCTATCCCTTCCAACTTCATGCCAACTTTCAAGTGATTTTTACTATAAGGGAACGGGTCCTTGAATAATTTCACGGGAGCAGCTTTCGCCTTGCAATGCTCGAGATACTTGGACCATGAGAATCCGAGTTTTCCTGTCTGCCAAGGATACTACGTACAGAGACACATTTATAAGCAGTACGTTTCAATACGTTCTGAAACAACGCTCAGTTGCACATACCTTCGACTCATTGGAATCCCCTTGGCTCTCGTCGTCTATCCCTGTAATAGATTCCTTCGTGTCTTCGTCCGTTTCTGACTTCACTTTCTCCGGCGCTTTCTCCTCGACCTTTTCTTCCACTTCTTTCGGCTGCTGTTGTTCCTGCAGCAACCTCTTGCGCTTCCGTTTCGCGCGCAAGTCTCTGCGGGAGAAGATATGAAGAGTAGCTTTTTAAATATTCGTCTGATTAAATAGATATGCAATTTTCAAACGGTCTTTGTTAAACCTACTTTAAGTCTTTCTCCTTTCGTATAACCGGCTGCTGCTTCTTGGCTTCTATTATTTCTGTACACGACGGCCCGCAGGATATAGGACTTTCGAATTCAGCGGCTAATCCATAACATCCGCAACCTTCGCAGTGGTACATCGTGTCTGCCGAGACTGTCCTGGACTTCCTATCGTCCGCTGTAGGAAGATACACGGTTTAAAGAAACCTTGGAGAAACTTTCTATGGGCTAGATTCGCGATTCGTATTATTGACACTCACGCTTTTTCTCCGTGCTCGCGTTATTCACCGTTATAGGACTGGATTTCGAAGAATTCTGAATCAAACAAACATTCTCCTTGTCCCCGATGCCGTCTTTACTTTGCTTATTGTTTTCATCTTCGTCCACCACTTCCATGATACCAAACTCGTTCATACAGAACTGTAAAGTATACGCATTACTCGAGAATATTAAATCACTTACGAATGGAGTTTCAGAGTTGTTTAACATACCTTCAATGTACTACCAGGAAGCGTTCCCACGCCGTCCTTCCAATCCAACACCTTCGTGGCGTCGAAACTAGAATCGTGCGGATGACTCGAGTTCAAGTGATCCTTCAGATCTTCGTGATTATTCATTTTATTATCGTTCTTACTGTCCGACACTGACTCAATCCCGCAACTCGAGCGAGTCTTGATAATCTCTATTTTTATATCATCATCCACGGTGGCGTTAAGCTTCACGGACTTCTCCTCGCTAGGGATCACTTTGATGAGAGTAATGTCGTCGTCGTTCTGCCCCTTCTTGTCCTTGTCCTGCTCTGATTCAGGGCTACTCAGTGCGTAGGTCACGTCCACGATAGCCTCCTGCGAAGATTTCGAAAGATTCTGTTTCTTCAATCTCTTCTCGTTCGATCCCCTTAGAATATTGCTTATCGTCTTTTTCCTCTTCTCAGGCATCGTGACGTCGTCCTTCTTCGGGATAGGAGTAATAACAGCGGAGTCTGGATTCTCCGTGATCTTTATACTATCCGTGGAATTGTTGTTCCCTTTATTCGCGCTGAGCAAGCTCATCTTTGCGATGGGATGCAGAGGTGGGGGATGGGTGGCCGAATTCGATGTCTTCGACTCCCGTAACACTGCAAATATAATAAAAAGAGGACGAATTAACGTAGCTCCCACGATCGTAGAACGATTCCCTCCATTTAAAAGCTTTGATTATCTACCTGTAATGGTTCCTTTACTCTCCGTGCTGATTTGGCCATTATTGATCTTCAAATTAAACATACTGGACTTGGTAGGCACGGTCTGTTGAGGGATACTAACTGGTAGCAACAAGTTTGCCATGTGCTTAGAAGTTTGACTCTGAGACCCCGTTGTGGTACTTGTCGAAGTTTGAGCTAGCTGCGATATAACTGGAGCGATCACTAATTTCGGCTTGGCTATTTGAGTTGTTGTTAACGCTCCTGTTAACGAATATAAAAGAGATATGAATTAAACCCGCTCTTATGGAAAGAGCTTCTGGTTACCTATAATTTTCGACAACAGCATAAATCAATTACCTGCCGGTATAACAACAGACTCACGTGACTTATTTGGTTTAATGAGGGTTCCAAGATACGCGAACGTATGCTTCCCTGCTTGTGCGTTGGTCTGATTCCCCTGAGAGGTATTCAACGGCAGGATCTGAGCGGTGGACGCGTTGGACTTTCGAAGCAGTATGTGCTTCTGGCCCTGGGAAGTTGTCGTCGTGCTGACAGTATTAATCGGCCTGTGTATCACAATGTGTTGTTTACTCTGGGAAGTAGTAACCTGACTTGGCCCTTGTATAAACACTTTATTCTGCCCAGCGACGATCTACAATAAAAATAAAAGCGATATTTCATTGATAACAGAGTAACTTGCACCTTCTTGACAAATTACTTTGCTCTTTTCGACTTTATGGTTTAAATCGATTGTGTACTCTCTCACGACGAACAGTTGTGTAATTTGATGAAACTCTGCTTTCAAATAAATGTATTTAAATATTCTATTGCAATAAAAAAATGCCAGATATTCGTGAATATAAGGTTTATTCCAATTTCTGCTTTCTTACTTGTAATTTATTGTACCAAGTATATTCGACAAATCTATATTTACTACGAGATGCTCACTACTACCACCTACACTTGAAATCCAATTAGAGACATCACGATCTCTATATGTACATTACATGTCAATTCACATGTGGCAAAGTGAAACTCGTTTACTTTTCACAGAGCACACTGAAAGTGTCTTCATTACTCTACTTCTTATTTTATACAATTGTAGGTTACTCTGACCTATATATGAAACCATTGGCTTTATTATACCTTGCAGCACAAAATACTCATCGCCTTATGTAAGAATCGATGTAAAATTATTTGCAATCGTGAGTATTAAGGGAATATTTATTTAATAAATCGAATGTGCGATACAAGGAGAAACTACTGTATACCCACGAATGTCCCAATAGAATTTTGAACATAGTACCTGATTATTAACCGGGTTAATAATGGCAGCAAGCTGAGTAGCATTTTGCGACACCAGAGCTTGACTCGTAGTTGTAGGCGCCGAACGCAGTTTGCTTTGTTGAATGTACAACAAAGGCATAACGGGTGTCGTTGGATCATCTGACTGAGGGATATCCATGCTACAGTTCTCGTCCAAATCGTCCACTACTATTTCTTCCTCCATTCTGCTGAGAAAACATAACGCAACGTGACGCAAATGGAGAAACACAGTTACCGCTACATCGATTTACAAAAATCCCTTTATACTGAAACAAAGGAATTATACTCCGTGAATTACATTCTCGCTGGCTCTATAATCCTTTCAATTACACATCAATACAATGCAAACAGAAATGTATTAGCAGAACACTAAAATACAATCTACACAAAAGAGGAGCTTCTGAAATTCTATTTAAAATTCGAATCTTCTAGGATCATCAAGGATTCATTTAGAAATTCGTAAATGCATAAAAGAGGCGATTCGCGAAATGAATTACGAAAGGAAAGACGCGAGAGAAAGCGTATCGGAATATTCAGAATCCCAACACCACGGAATGCCTCGAATCGGCAAATGGAATTGTTGCTAGTTACATAATTCCCGTGGAATATCGATGATTATTTATTGGAACGCGGGAAAACTGTGACGAAACCCGCGTGAAACGGATTCGCAATGTTAAGAAACAATCGTCGCAGAGTCGCGGAGGGCCATAACTGGGCGTTAAGAGAGCCCCTAAAGCGATTTGAAACGCGCGCCCAACTATTATTGCCGATTGAAGTTACGTTATTATTTTTCGTTGTTTCAAACCAGTCTGCGAACGGCGAGGGATTTCTACTTGGCGTTCGATAAGGAACCCGAAGTCCCTCGAAGTACGCGTGTTCCCCAAGAGTTGTGGCGTAGATACCTTCGTTTCAAATACTTTTACGGAGCTGTCCGTCCGTCGCGCATCACGGAACCACTCGAAGGAACGGAACGCGCACGCACACTTTTCACTGGGAATAAGAGGAACGCCGAGCGGCTATCGTGAAAACCGATTGTTCCCCGGCGTTGGTGGATCGTGATAGCTGCGCAACTAATTCATACGCCTCAAACCAGCGGCGAGGCGTACCGGAGTTCCATGGCTTTTCAAATGATCATTCTCACGTATCTTTTGAGCGTTCGAACCTTCATTCTCCGTACGCTACAGCTACGTCCTCATAGGCTCCAACTGTAGTGGCGACGGCGCAACAGGCCTTACGCCATTGGCCCGTTGCGGTTGCAGCGAGGAACAACTCGGCGGCATCGGCCAATCGCGACGTTCCTCGATGCACACCACTTCAACGACACATCTGACGTACAGATTTTTCCTGGCTACAAGGAATTTTGAAATCGTTCAAGGATCGCGGCCAGCCGATCGATAGGCACGCAGCACAGGCGAAACTACGATCGATCCGATCCATTCTACACGCCAGCGTGACGTTCTTTATTCTGCCACCGCTGTCTCTCATTCTCCCGCGCAAATATCGTCGTGAGAAAAAAGGACAAGCAATTCACGTTCTGCTGGATCGATGCCAGCCGAGCAAATAAGTTTCCTCGAAATCTCGAAACGTCGCTGGTCGACGCTAGATACGATTTCTCGATCAAGCTCAAAGGTTTCGATCGTTGGGTGATCGTTTTTTTTATAGATTGTAGGTGATTAAACATATTGGGTGGGCTCGATTACTTTGTTTTAAGTACAGCCACGTACTGGACTTTGTTGCTCGATTTTTGTGCTGGCCCCAGGGCTCGGCCAATGGCGACCGGTACTCGCGTGACGTCGCGTTGTTATCGCGGTTGGATTGGTCGAGCGTGTAGAACGTATAATCGGGGAAAAAGGATTCTTGCCTTTGAAACAAGAATTTCGACGAGCCTTGGCGAAATTAGTAAATTCGCGGATCAATATTTTCCACTGTACCACACGTGGAAATATTGCTGGCCCGTGGGTTTGTAGGAAATCTCTAACGGGGGTACTGTTTTCGCGGACCGAACGGACGCTCGAGTTTCGATTTCGATATACTTCTGCATTAACCTCCAAAATATGAAACTAATGCCCCATGATGCTATACGCATTATCGATTCGTAATGAATTAATTTGCAAGCAGCAGGAATTGTTATTGCGATACATGGATCTCGCACGGCTGTTCGCTCGAAAGGACTGATAATCAATTATAAACAATAGAAGTTGCGTAATTTTCTTGCGTTCTTAATAGTTGATAGATTCCATACGATTTAATAACAACGCTAACAATAAGACGTTATCGTGTGCGACAAATTTCTTTAAAAATTCACGAACACGACGGGAATAACTCTCAGCGCGAATAAAGGCATGTTTTTAATTGCAAGCTTTCTTTCGGAACGTAAACATTACGAATACCCCTGGCGTTTGACGAAAAAATGGTTGGGATTTATATTTCTGCTGGATACGCGATATTTAGCGTAGCAGGCGTCGAGGTTATTTAAAAAGTTTCTAAAGTCGCGAACAGAAAGAAGAGTGAACGGTTCAAGTCGGGTTTCACGCTGTAAATTGATCGTGCACGAATATGTGTACGTAATCGTTATCGAGTCGCCGAAGTCACAATGTTGCTTCAAGTATCTCGAGTATATGAGTTGGAGGTAAATTGAAAAAGTGTATAAACAAAGACTATCGCGTACGTCCGTGCTACGTCCCGTTCAAACGTTCCTACGCCAGTCGAACCATTCAGAAATACTTTGCAACTTTCCTCAGACTACACCAGCGGCAGAAGTTATGGGAAGCTTTATAGGTATACTTACTAGGATAAGTGAATGTTGGTCTAACGAATTATGAGCGGTAATTTTAACGATACACTCTATCCAGCGCCGGCCGTGGAAAAAAATTACTAGCCCGACGGGGATCTGGATATTTAATGGTATCGCTAGCGGATTTTACACGCGAACGGCACATCGTACACATAAGAAATTATATGATAATAAACTCACGTTTTAAAGTTGTCAGTCGCCATCATATGCGAGGAGACGGTATCATTCTAAATGCGCGTGCGCATCGACCCATGTTGCTTCTGCTGTAAAGACGCGTTCACATTCGTACAGGCCAGAATGGAACGAGATAAAAATGTTCAACCACTTCGGGAATATACATATTTAATGGACGCACATAACGAAATCTCTCGTCACACAGACGTTCGGCGTTGATCGTTGACGCGCGAACGAGACCTCAAAAGATCCCCCACGAACAAAGCCTATCGAATGAAATATCACACGTGTGTACACGATTGGCGTTTATAGCAGGCCAACTAACGAACGATCGCGGTTCACTCTTTCCCTCGTATCCACACACAAGCGTGGTAACGATTAAAAAATTGTTCTTCCTTTGTTTTCCGCTTCGGAATACAATGTCGCGTACTATTCCACGCTAATGTAGTAGGGGAACGTGCCTCGCACACATTCGGCTACGCAAAATCAGAATGAGACATGCAGTTCTTCGGTATCGATCGAAATAAAAAATAGAGGTGGTACATAAGAAATTAAGCAGGCTTAATGAATACAGTGGAAAACGTATTTTGCGCGAAGCTCGCGTAGCAACAGCCACGTATTTCTAACCATATATAATTCAATAATATCCAACGCACGCTCGTCGCACTTTTGCGTATCTAATTACTTTCAGATATTCTTTATCGTGTATTCGATGCGTATCGGAAGTGTAATATTATGCTGCGATTACAAAGGCAGAAATAAGTCTAGCTTTCAAAATCGTTGCAGCATATATACGTATGTGTATATATTTACGCACACACGTGTTTCCATACACATTTGTGGCAATATGTCAACGAATATGTAACGCTTGCGCTCGATGATCGTACGCTTTGAACAGGCCGATTAACACGCGTGCACGGCTCGTTGCGAATGAAAGAGAAGGAAGGACGAAGAACTGTGTGCCCTCCGAGGTCAGAGCGAATTTTACGAACATACTACCGGAAGATAATAAAAAAGATGAAATTCCTGACTGTAAACGATCTCGTTTCGTCCCGTGAAACTTGCATTATTTCAGTCCCGACAGAAAGTCGCCGAAGGCGCATAATGTAAACGTAAACAAATGGCGCAATTCTTGCTATCAGCTGACGGACTCGGGGGATCTCGTATTTCCCATTTATTCGAAACAAAAGACGTTCCATCGAAAATTACGATCCGTACTGGCCAAACACCATGTCAAGGTACCGCGATACTAAATCGTCGGTCGTAATACAATAATTCCAAACTATTTAAATAGAAAGTTCAGTCTTGTTCTTTGTTTTCTTTCCCCTTTCTTCCTGGACTGCAGCGTAACACCGACTTTGTTTATGTTCTTATTCACTGCCATTGAACTATGTATGTTGCAGCGTCTTCGTAAGGGACAAGTTTTCACGCCAAGTACTGCGATGGTCACTTACAGCTAGGTACTGTCAATGCCTCTAATCTTTTCTGTAAACTTTTCAATTTCGACTCGAGCATTCACAGCGAAATGTATCAACGACGATGCGAGTCGAACGCGATATTTTTTGCTATTCATCGGAATTTATTCCTAGCGAATATTTACGCGAACTTTGATAATTCCAATTAGTATATCATACTTCGACCTGGTAAGTTTCTTTTATGGGACTTTGAAAATTTCTACTTGTTACCTCTGTGTTATCTTATATTTTAAAAAGAACAAAATTCGTTAGCATCGTAATAAGTCTCGACTATTGTGAAATACTGATAATCGCACGAGCACCAGGTGTTCGTATTATCGCAACAGCGATACAAGTCACTGTACTGCTTCAAATTTGGATAAAATCAAGCGAACGTTTAACCCACTGTATTTAAATCTGTTACAGAGCTATGGACGATGATAAGGCGAGAAGCAAAGGAGAGAATGATAAGCTAGTCGATATGCTGGTTCGTCGTGGTTCCATTAGAACAATGGAAATGGAAATGATGTTTAGAATAGTCGAGCGACCCGACTATACTTTACCTGTGAGCCGCTCGAATGTTGTTTCGCCGTTCCATTACGTCAAGGTGTTACAGTTCCTTTTATTGAAGCCAGGGATGAGCTTTTTGAATATTGGCTCGGAAACTGGTTACCTCAATACAATGGCAGGACTCGCATTGGGTTAGAACACTGTTATCTCGATGTGTCCATGTAGAATTCTTCTGACCTCTTTATGCTTCCCTCAGGTCGACGTGGGACGAATCACGGCGTCGAGTTGTACAGATCTTTCGTACAATATGCGTACAAGCAGTTAGAAAGATTTATGAAGTCCCCAGCCATGGATGTATTTGACTTTTGCGAACCAGTTTTTGTACAAGGTGACGCACAGAGAAATTTAATAATGTATAGAAATGTCTCCTCGAGGGACGGAAAAGTCATGTATCTATATGTTCGGCAGGGAATTTTTTCGACGTTGCACCCGTTAAACGATATGATAGAGTGTATTGCGGTTTGATGTGTTCACTAGCACAGCAACAGTTTATTAAACAGTTTGTCCGTGTCGGAGGAATCCTTATAATGTCGGGCATGGGTAACATAACTTGCGTAAAGCGACTAAAAGAGGATTGGTTCGATTCGGTGGTCATGCCAGCTGCTCCAGAGTCGCAATTATTTCATTTACGTACGTACTCATACTTCCAGCTATTCTGGAACGAAGTGATACCGTCCGCGATGCGTCTCTGCTATGTTCATTAATATTTCACAGCCGAATCCGTTCCCTTGTCTTTGCAAGCGTTATGCAGAGGACACATTAGGCATCGTCTGAGGCAGCATATCTGGAATGAACACGCGGAGCAGTTGACTATGGCTCAGAGTTGGCGGGATAGGAGCAGATTCAATCAGTGCTTAGCGGATTCTATAAGAAGAAAGGTGCTCTGCAGCGAAGGATCCATCGCGGACGCGGGTAGCTCGACTGGAGTGGACAGAGAAATGGTGTACATAAATCGCCGGCATAAGGGTAACAACTCGAATAATACGAGCGACTACAGATGGTTAGAAAAAGAGTTTCTTAATTATAGAATACGTAAAATTGACCGGCCCAGCCAGACAACAATCCCCAACGAACCGTCACGTGGACAGCGACGTGTTCGCCACTTACATGCAAGAGAAGATACGCCAGTTACCATTGCCTCCGTCGTTACAGTTGTATGTAAATTACAACCGAGTACTGTAAGATAAGTAAGTTATCTTATTTTTATTTTAAGGACGAGGAAAATAAAAGAGATATATTTGCAACGTTTTATTATAACAAAGGAGTAATAGTTTCCTGTCGTTTTATTGTTCTAAAACCCTGGACAACAGAGAATAGGACAGTTCCCCTCCTACCGTTGTATTCAAATCGGCGTAGTAATTATCTTTCCTTATCATGTACTTCGAATCTGAATCGCTATCGACGCTGTTTTACCGGTGGTTGTCGCGTCAGTATAGATACCGATGAATCACGTTTCGTACTCGACTATTCACTGATACAGCAAATAACACTTTACTATTTTTCCCCCTCCTGATTCCTCAAATCTAATCTCGGAGACGTCGATCCCATCTGTGGTATTTTGAAACTTTTACACGTCCAGGCGAGTCTGCTGTCTCCGAGGTCCCCGAGGTCATCGACCTTAGAAAAAACTCCTGGTAGACGTTCCCGAGTCCACCCCCGGCCGATCTTAGCGGGTCAGGATCATCACGTGACTCGGCCATGAACAGCAGCCCCTCGTTTTGGCGGGGGTTGTCGCCGACAGCTCGCACGTCTGTGTGCGAGGGGTGCACGGAGGGTGCGCGCTGGGAGAGATCAGTCGCGCGGAAGAGGCTAACGCCCAGCTGCCCGGCAGATCGCGGGCTTCTCCGTTCGCGACAACCACTCGATCCGACTTTTAATCGTCTCGGGCCGCCAGATAAGATCGATCACCATGCAACGTTCTCGGGTTAGCCCTTATCTCACTCGCGCTTAGCTAAATTGCAGTCCTCCCTGCACATCATCCAAACCACCCCCGCTGTCGATACACCATGACCTTACACCCCCCCAAGCTCCGCCGGTCCACCCCGACGATACATCTCTCATTCACCAGCCAGATCGTCCCCCGGAGTGTCGTTTCTGTGCCAGAATGAAGTGTGCAACGTCACAGCCGACGGAGGAACAAGCGTACCCTGAACGGTGGTGAGAAGAAGCTGGACGGTTCTTCTGATTCTACGCGTAAGCAGCCAGAGCATTACTGGTCTACTCGTCCTCGAGCCGCGGCTCAGGCGACAGTAGCTATTGCGTGTGTTTCTAAACGGGAGCTGCGGGTAATTTCGATCGAAACGGGAACGAGGAACCTTCGAGGACCAACAAAATCGCTTATAAATTATTAACAGATTCGCCCAGAAAAATCCCAAACGATGTTCCCTTTTCAGACGGTCCAACCCTCTCGAAGATGAGGTCAACCAGCGTTCTTCTGCTGGCCTGGCTCTTGGCCGTGATCGACGGTTCCACGACGACGGAGGTGTCGTGCGGTGGTCGCCTGACGGCACCCAGGGGGATCGTCCAGACACCGAGTTTCCCTGGCCCATTCCCGGTGCCCATAAAGTGCCGCTGGGTGATCGACGTGTCCGATATACCCGCGACGAACAGCTCCGTCGTCGTCTACCTCACCCAGGTCTACGTGTACAAGGGGCTCCGGTTCACCGAGTACGCTTACTACGAGTCGGAGGCCACGAACTTCGGCGCCGCCCTAGTGAAGGAGGTGACCGAGGGCAACGTGTTCGAGTTCCGCTGGCTCCGCACGTTCAGGCCGTTCCTAGTCGTGGAGTTCGAGCTGGACAGGCTCGAGGGCAATCATGTACGCGTGCTCAACGACCTGTTGGAGGTGTACGGGTTCAACGTCACGTACCAGATGACCGAGGACCAACCGAGCCCCGACTCCTGCTCCGTCCAGCATTGCTCTTTCACCGGCAACTGCCTGGTGTCCGTAGATTACGCGTGAGTGTCCCTGGTTTCTTCCGAATATCAGGTCAGCTAGCATCTCGCAGATTTTTTGCCTCGAGAAAAGAAGGAACTTATTAACGCGGATTAGCGTCGTTAACTCAGGACCACGCGGTACCGCTTCGTGACTCATTCACGAAACTCAGGGTCACGGATGTATCTTGGAGCTTCGTGCAGGGTGATTCTGGAGCTACGCCCGTCAAAGAGTTGCGGCCTGGTACCCTGTTGGAGAGGAAAACACCCCCTAGTGCCTCATCGAATTTTATGGCTTTCGACCCTTGAAGGAGTTGGAATACCATTAAGAAGTCATAAATGTCCAGGATTTCCGCATTTCTCGTCAGATCTTTGCGAAAACGACGTCAATCGATTCCTTATGTTTCGCCGATGAAACTGACACCAAGAACCACGTAATTCGGAACATAATGAAGGAAATCACATGAAAAATTGATTTATATCATTTCAAGTTGACTTCGTTGATAATAGTCCAATTTACATGAAATTTGGTACGATCTTTATCGAAAAAACATAAGGGATGCATCGGTGTCAATTCCATATCGATACGATAAAAAAAATTATCTTATTTTTGAAACAGGTATGAATCCTCAGCCGACCACGGCAAATCGAGGTTGGCCCCCCGCAATCGAGGGTGAAAATGTGAAATATTCATTTCAGCGTATTAAGAAATTCTTTATTCTTTATCCGAATGATATGGAAATGACGCCAATGTATTCCTTATATTTTCCGGTGAAAATTATACCAAATTTCATGTAAATTGGACTATTATTAATTAAATTAGCTTCAGGTTATGGAGATGAATTTTTAATGGAATTTCCTTCATTATTTTCCGAATTACGTCGTTCTTGATGTCAGTTTCATCGGCGAAACATAAGGAATCGCTTGGCGTCGTCTGATGAGAGATGCGGAAGTCGAATTTCTCACTTCTTAATAAGCACTCCAACCACTTCGAGAGTCGAAAGCCATAAAATTCGGTGAGGCACTGCAGTGGGTTGTCCTCGTCGAGCACAGTTCCAGAATCACCCCGTAGAACCCCTTTACAGACAAATAACGAGATTCCACCGCTCTTTGCCTTAGGTCCTTCTCCTGCGATTGCTTCGAGGGCTTCAGCGGCAGGAACTGCAACGCGGGACCCCTCTGCTTCGACGACCGACGCGATCCTGTCTGCCAAAACGGAGGCACTTGCAAGTACGATCGATGACAGTTACATAGTACACTGCAATTATGTTATAGTCCCCTCTGCTACGTAGCTTATCGAAAGATGGATCGCTAAACTAATGTAGGTCGATCGTTAGGAGTCACCCTCGCGTCCCAGAACTCCGCAAAGCGGGAATACCATTCTTTACCCATCCCTTTACCGAGGGGGACAAGAGAAAACGTCCAGGAATAACTCAGACGGGGTGCATCGGGAGCGGAGGATAACGAATTCGTTGAACCGTGTTACAGGCAAATCGGAGCGGAAGCGATGAACTGCCACTGCAAGGACGGTTACGTCGGTCGTCGCTGCGAGACACATCTCCTGGACAGCGGAGATAGCGGTAACGTTCCCCACGATGTTAACCCGTCCGGCGCGAACGTAACGCCGGTCGTAGATAGCTTCTCGATGAGTCACGGTCGCGCTCGCGGCCGCCGTGAATCACACGGCTGGTTCCAGCGGCGCTAGCGATGACATAAGGTCAACGTTTTGTTCGCAGAATGCGGAGCGGAGAGTTGCATAATGCAGTGCCCCTACGAGGAGGGCGAGCGGCAGCCTTGCGCCTGCAGGAACGGCACCAGGATCTACAACAGTGAGTCGAGCTTTCCTCGTTCGATTTTCCTTGTCTCCCGGGGACTACTAATTGAAACGGGGAAAATTGCAGATCGGTCGAGGTACGAGTGCAGGATCAAGCTGTCCAACGTCACGTCCTTGCGCACCGGCTCTGTCACGCAGCACGGCAGCCTGGAGGCTTACATCGGCAAACAGGTGAGTGGCGTCGAAGGAGGAGCGTTTGAAAGTTGAACGAGCTGATTGCTCCACGGAAGAAAGCGCGCATATAGCTGTGGATAAACGACACGAGTTATTAATCAACGAAATCTTGTAACTAAGATGACCAAGCGGTTTCGCTGAAAGCCCAGCAACACCGCCGCTTTGTGTATGTCGGGAGCCGAGCCTTGTCGTAAATAAAGCGTAGCGAAAAGATCTGTCGCCCAGCCAGATATCGAGGCGAGCACACAATCGCGCGTTATCTTGCCCGTGTTTCGCAATCGCAGCGGCGTCTGGCTGCCATAAATCTGACCAGCGGATTGTTTACGACCGAGCACGCTCTACCGCGCGGCAAATAGGCGTCCCGTCGCTATTATTCAACCCTTTCGACGCTATCGGTGCCTGTAAACGCCTGACACGTTCGATCGGGGCTCTATTCGACTGAAACAACTCTTTCATCTCCGTCAAACCATGTTACACTTTATTCTCCGCCCAAGAAACTCCCAAACATTGCATCTGTCGTAGCCGTAATTCTCTTTGCAGATATTTTCCGGTAAAGTGTATTCCTTCAGCAGCTTCAGTTGTTTCTTGAAGTCCCTGGACAGGCAATGCCTCCCTGGGTCTCCCAAATAGATCCTCGATCCGTCTTCACGCGCTCTTTCTATCCAAGGAAGCAAAGTGCCAGCGATTTCTTCGTCGTACAGCATGTCCCCGATAAGAATAACGTCGGTAGGTTCTCTGAGTGATCCGTGCAGAAGATTCTCACGCGACACCTCTAGATCCACGTGATTCAGCGCCGCGTTCATCGAGATGGCTGTGCAGGCGACTGAAAGCGCGTTGAGTGATCAAAGTTCTTAGTTTTAAGCAGAGATGGGCAAAATTTTATTTATATAAAACTTTCGAATATAGAGTAAAAGTTAAAAAATTATTGTCTTCTCAAAAAATTAACTTCATTCGTCAAAGAATCTAAAGTCAAAGTAATTTTTATTTGAATTTTTTATTTTATTAATGCCCAACTCTGCTTTCAACCAGCACAGTTCCCATTAAAAATCTGTTCTTCGAAGATCTAGTCAGGTCAGTGGTGCACCCAAGCCTCCCTTGCCTCCCCCGCCCAAAGAAGGGGCTTTATAAAAACAAAAGAAAACTAAACTCCATTCTTTAAATAAATTTCTTATAATCACCTAACGAATTTTCATAAATTTGCATTAAAAATATTTGATCCCTTCCACTCGACTCCCCCCAAGATTAAATCCTGAGTGCACCACTGAGTCAAGTAATCTTCTATCAACGAGGAAACTCCGCGTTCGTATTCACACTCTCTTAGAGCACTTGGTCTACAATGTCACATTCCTACGACCAGCTCCGGTAAACAGTAACCAAGTCAGCCTCGCACGAACCGATCCAAGTCGGTTACGAATCCGCGGGACGGTCGCGTACCCGATAGAACCAGTGCAATCAGGACCATCGCTAGAAACAATGACACTGGCCTTCCAATCGAGCCTTTTGTCCGCGATTGACGTACTGGTTACGCGCGATTATCCCGCGGACGCGTAATCGCGCGAGTTAATTTCCATCGTCGCTTTCCATTGATCTTTCTCGACCGAGGGGAGGGGAAAGGAAAACTCGCGGCGTTTAATCTAATCTCGATCTATTTCCCTGAACACGCTCCACCGATCGTGGCCGACACGACGCCGCGCTGGGGGCTGCGTGGATAAGATAACGCACCCGAAAAAATCCGCCACCTTATTTGTGGGAACGCGTGCCCCTCGACGATCGGTTGCGTAACAGGTGTGATTCCACCTCGGGGCCCGATGTATCACGGTGAAAGTGAACCCTTGGAGCAGCGGTTTAATTCGGTGTTACTGGGTCGATCGGTTTCCTAGCGTCGCCGAGGAATTCCGTCGCGGGAGTCCTTGACTCGCTTCTGCCTGCACGTGCGAACCGGCGCGCACAGCTTCTCGAATGCCACGCGCTCTGGTCGCCGGGCCAAAGTAAACGCTAGCTTTCCCGAGAAGGGGAGCTCCGAGAACCCGACTCACACACCCCGAGGGTCGAAAAAAGGTCATTTATGCGCGCCTGCGAACGCTAATAAAGCTTCAAACAGCTTTCCTTGGTGATAGAGTGCCAGGTGAAAGCCTGGCGAGATTGCAGATTTTATATAGTAGCGTTATCGTTTCTCCTTTGGCGCGGTAGTAAACAATACTATCGCGTATTCCAATCGAATTAATCAGCGACGGACCTTTGATTACTCACTTTCATGTGAGAGCTACTACGTACTCAAGTTTCGCGGGAATA
Organism: Andrena chrysosceles; assembly: GCA_963855975.1. Taxonomy (NCBI): domain Eukaryota; kingdom Metazoa; phylum Arthropoda; class Insecta; order Hymenoptera; family Andrenidae; genus Andrena; species Andrena chrysosceles. Next base: position 12,928,672 of record OY979769.1, on the reverse strand, counting down.
TCTATTCGCGACTTGTTTCAGTACACCCCTCTTTCTTGATGTTGTTACCGACAAGTGGATCCCCTTTTATCAGTCCATCTTAATTTCAAACGAATCCCTCTAATTCTACCGTCGTTGTTATCCTCGTTGCGCGATAAGATCGGCCTGAGAATTTATTCTGCACTCGTACGACCATTAACCACGTAACGTCGCTGCGTCAAGCGTTGGCGTTTTGCGCGTGAGATCGATTTCAGAATGCAGCGGACGTGGCCGGCAGAAGCGGAGGGCCTTTCACTGACGCACGAGCAACCGGCCCCGTCTCGTTCGTGTGTGTGTGTCTCTCTGTGTGAAACGGGGAAAACCGCGCCGTCTGACCCACATTCCGGGCTTTCTTCGAATTCTACCGCTTTCGGTACAATTACCGTCCAGACATCGCTATACCAGAAAAATGGTACTCGATGTTACCGAGTTTAATATTCCGAATAAAGCTGTTCCTAGAATTATCGCTGCTGAAACTAAAGCCTAAGCTCCTCGAGTCTCTAACGCTCATTTAAGAATCCGTTTCGCAAGCTCTCTAGCTACCTGCGCGGACAGGTGCGCGCTTGACGTCAACCCAGGTACGAAAAGTCTTCCTTTTTGTCCTGCTCGGTATTTCCACCGGTTCGTCCGGTTCCGCAGCTCGCTACATCGAGCTTCAGGCGCAACGTACCCGGTTCTTTCCCGTTGCAATCGCTTCCCTTTCCAACCGACCGGGTATCTCCGGGAAGTTCCGTGCTCCGCGACCTTATCGCCGGGGGACAGGCGCGTTTAGGTGCCGATGCACCGTGTCTGCCTCGATTTCAGGCGGTAATTGCATTTCAGCGAAACTAAAGCGCACGAGGAAACGGAAAACGTGGTAGACTGGGAAATCTGTTTACGTGGTGGTCGGTGGTTTGTACATAATAGCGCGGTAACTTCTATCCGACTTTCTTTCTGGGAAAAATGCTGTTAAGTAGACTGGCATTGGAGGTGCCTATTATGTAAGCATTTCATTGGCAATGTGGTGGAAGAAGGTATATGCTTCTACAACCGATTACTCTGTCCCTTCCATTTACGCTCACGCTTTATTAACCTCTCGTTACCCGCGCTCTATTTTATAACACGGTTACCCACGCGTTGCACTTTTTACATCACGATTTTATCGTGTTATTTTGGAACTTTTACCTGCTCTTCGTTTTATTTGGTATTCAAGAATACATATGACTCTCTTTGAGAAATAATTTTGGAATAATTCAGGAATAATAGAGGCGGGGATTTTTTATAAAGAAGGCTTAGCTAGAGGATTAGAAAAAGGTTCAAAAGCGATCGATCGCTCTCAGGTAGGACTGGGACTATTCGATTAATTTAATATTCGAATATTTTACAAGTATTCGAATGCTACGAATAAACTTCGAATATTTGAGTGTTCGAATACTTAGATATTCGAATTATATTCGTAAAATAATTGAGCAACTAAAGTATTCGAATCATTCAAATCCCGAAAAATTCGACAAATAGTACCAGCCCTACTCTCAGGCAGAAAAAAAATAATTCACAACTGTTGTACTTTTTACAACAGCGCGTATAACGAAAGGTTAAACATCCCGCAAACCTTTGTCAATATCATTGGCAACGACCCTCTTGGCTCCGGCGAGTTTCGCAGCGATCGCAGCGGCCCCGCATCCAGCCCCAACGTCCAAGACATTCATCCCTCTCCTCGAGGAAGAAAAAAGATTCTCCCCTTCGTCTAGCAGGAATCTCGCGAGCGCCTGGCCACCTGGCCAATAAATAGCCCAGAAGGGCTCGAAGAACACGTTCCTCGCCACCTCGTCCCTATCCAGAACGCTTCGCGAGGGTTTATGGTACAAGGTACAGTTAGGCGTCAAGAGAAACAGCTGTATCTCCGGTGTCATATGATCCCTCGTCGCCTCCGTGTACCTCAGAATCGCTCGAATCACCTCTGGCTCCCTTCGCTCGATCTCATGAATGGCCCGGTCGTTTCCCTGACCCGTGGCACGTCTCACCAAGTTCGCAGAAACGCCAACCCCGCGGAGGAATCTGCATAAACGCGTCGCTCCTCCAGTCGCCATCCCGCAGCCTAAACAAAAGGCACGCTTCGAAAAACGGGAACCTCCCGTTAAACGTTCTAAATATATCGCCGTTCTCGGACCTGCTTATCTCCGCTACATTCCGCCGAATCACGAGCACCGCTGGGTTTTCGCTTCTTCGACAAAAGAGCCCGATAACGCAGCTGCGAACTTCTCCGAACGATATCGCTGCTCGCGATCTTATAAGCGGATAAAGATAAATCCCGATTCTTTATCAGCTGCGGCGGTTACGATAAAGTTCCTCGTACGTTTAAGATTCCGACGATTTCGCGGACGAGCGCTTATAGTTCGATTGCAACAACCGTAAAGAGGATTGCGCCATGCTTGTAATACAAGCCTTCTACCGAGTCCGTGAATTCTCCGTAGACGAGCGACGCTATCTTTAAGCTTCTCTCGCGGAAATATATACAAAGGGAAGTGTCTAATCCCTAGAATTGACGTACTTCGAAAAACGAGTAGCCAGAATATCGAAGAGTAGCTGCGTATTGCTCGAGGGCTCTCCAAGGTCACTCCTGTTTCTCCCGTTGAACGCCTGCTTAAGGCTGAACACCTCGAGGGGGCAATCTGATTCCAGGAAGAAAGCAACAACGACGAACCGCATTCCAGTGTGAATACCTCCGGTCGCTCCTCGCACGTCGCCAGATCTTCTTCAGTCACGCAGCTAGAAAGGGAAATGTCGGTCACGCCTGTAAATCCGAGAAGAGCAGAATTACCTACGCAATACCACCGGCCCAGTCCCGTTCATTCGTGCATAAAACGTGACATATTATAATGAGGTTTCGAAGCGCTCGGTGAATCGTGCTCGCGGCGATCGGTCTGGGGATGATACGGTGACTATGACGCGCGACTCCTATGGATATTTTTAGACGGCCAATTACCGAGAATCGTCCTTCCTCCCAGACGATTTCTCCAGCCTGCTCTGGCTAAGGACTACGGGGATTCCCCTACTGCGCGTAAAAATATCCACTAAGCGACCAGGGTGGCTGACCGGTTCGACGCCAACCGATTATTTTTTTCTCAAGGAAACGAGAGCGAGAGCTTCTCTTTGTGTTTCTAAATCCTACGCTTCGCCGTCAGGTTTGGGTAGAGTCGAGGAAATGGTTATTGAAAATCCTTACGGGCGTCGATTATACAAGGAATTAACTTGCCAGCTTGCCGGAGTGAAAATAGACATGTTACGAGCGCGGAGCTCGTTACACGCGACGGATTTAATTATAATTCCCGGCGTTGTCCTTTGCGGAGTATGCTGGACACAGAAAGAAAACGGATCAGGGGAAGAGAGATGGGTCCGAGGGAAGCGAGATAGAGTCTGTGTGGATATGTGCGTGCGTCGAGGGCGGAATATCGACCTTTCATAATTCCCGTAACAGACTGTGATTCCCGGGTAGATTTCCACCTGGGTTATTATCAGCGCGAGCTTGTCCAACTGCAAGGCTGATGAAACATAAGGGACGAGTCGCCGGTGTTTGCATCATGGCTCGGTACATACACGCTTAGTTTCACCAGTCCATGGTTCGCAACATCAGCTTGCTACTTTCAGTGGCGTAGAGTTGAGAAAAATGCACCTCCGAGAATCTTCAACTTCGATCGCCTTGAGCGAACATTCGGAGATACTCGGACAATTATTTTGATGCTTCATAGAAAATGTGAAAGCGAAAAGACATGAAAATCGTGGAAACACGTCAGTTGAAGGGTTAAAGTGGACACTGGACTTTGAAGAATTATTGTCCCTTGGACCTTGAAGAACTATTGTCCCTTTGACCTTGAAGAACTCGGGGCCCCTAAATTCTTGACCTTGGGCCTGTAACGAAACGGGCACACCTGGCAAACGAACCTCGGCCCAACGTTGCAAACTGCGAGAGCAAAGGCCGTCTCTATATCTGCAAAGTCATTCTACCTATAAAGAAACGCCATTTCATTCCTCATCTATTCCCGTCTCTCCTTTTTCCCCGTTGCTTAACGAAGGATAATCTTTTACGACTCGTCTAGACACCAGCAAACAATACCAGAAAGCAATGCCCCTGACCTGGACGTTACTCCAGTTTTCCAGCACCCAGGGTCTCTTTACAAATGCAGCTAAATCGTTACTTATCATAGCGCGGTGCTTCCCCGCTGATATTTCTCTCGGAATTGTTCTCCCACGATAACAACACCGCGCGACGCGTTACAATATCCCCGTTCGTTTTTTCTTCCTACGCAGTAACACCAGGAATTCAATTATATAATCAAACGCGCGCTCTCTGCGTGCATTCTGATTCAAAGTTCTCGCCATAGGTGCACGAAGTGACGTGGGAGAGAATTCGAAATTCAAATCTCTCCCGCGTCCCACCGCAGCTACGACCGTCGATTAACCGCGAGAATGCCTTGTGGCCTTTGCAAAGCTACGACGAAAAGGTCGCGAGGTCGCGGGCAAGTAATTCCCGCGAAGCTTTCGTCCTTCGCGCCTGCTTCGTTTCCTGGTAAAGCCTCTGCGTTCGATCGTCGATAAAAAGCTCCGCGGTGTGTGCACAGCCCCGCGCCTCAGTTTATCTGGAATACCCCGAGTGGCTATAGAACACGGTTGGTGGTGGGAGAAGGGAGAGTATAAAAGCGACGCGTGCCGGTGGCCGAGGTCATTCTTCGCTTGTGCCTTGCCACGTGAACGCCTCAGTCGTCGCAGCGATTCTACGCGTTTTTGCGCGCAAAGCCGTTGTCCAGTTGCGAGAGCCTCTCGTCGTTGCGTAAGCCTTGCGCTTAGATCGAAAGCAGGCGAGAGTTTAGTGAACCAGTGGAGACCGGCCGAAGAAAGCTGTGTGCGTATTTCGCGTGATAAACTGGCCGTTAAAGCCGAGAAAATTCCTACGTTCAGTGAAGTGTGCAAAAGAGGCGCGCCAGCCAGACGATCGCAGACTAACCAGCAAAAGATACTCACGGATATGACACGCTGCCAGAGCCTGCAATCATACTCACCAGCCACAGTCACAGACAGGTAAGGATTCAATTCTGACACGCGTTCCTCTTGTCGCGAGCACGTGACGCTTTCGTAAGACATTTCACCCACAGCCGTTAGGCGCCGCGATCCTATCGGAGCAGTTTCGATCCACGCCGTATCTCGAATCGACTCTCCCCGCTTCAAAAATTGGTAATTTGAGAGAATTAAAAAAGATTGATTGTCGCTCCGTTTCGATTAGGGCTGGGATTATTCGAATAATTTAATATTCGAATATTTTATAAGTATTCGAATGCTACGAATAAACTTCGAATATTTTACAAGTATTCGAATCCTATGAATAAACTTCGAATATTTTACAAGTATTCGAATCCTATGAATAAACTTCGAATATTTTACAAGTATTCGAATCCTATGAATAAACTTCGAATATTTTACAAGTATTCGAATCTTATGAATAAACTTCGAATATTTTACAAGTATTCGAATCCTATGAATAAACTTCGAATATTTTACAAGTATTCGAATCCTATGAATAAACTTCGAATATTTTACAAGTATTCGAATCCTATGAATAAACTTCGAATATTTTACAAGTATTCGAATCCTATGAATAAACTTCGAATATTTTACAAGTATTCGAATCCTATGAATAAACTTCGAATATTTTACAAGTATTCGAATCCTATGAATAAGCTTCGAATATTTTACAAGTATTCGAATCCTATGAATAAACTTCGAATATTTTACAAGTATTCGAATCCTATGAATAAACTTCGAATATTTTACAAGTATTCGAATCCTATGAATAAACTTCGAATATTTTACAAGTATTCGAATCCTATGAATAAGCTTCGAATATTTTACAAGTATTCGAATCCTATGAATAAACTTCGAATATTTTACAAGTATTCGAATCCTATGAATAAACTTCGAATATTTTACAAGTATTCGAATCCTACGAATAATCTTCGAATATTTGAGTATTCGAATTCTATGAATAAACTTCGAATATTTGAGTATTCGAATGCTACGAATAACCTTCGTATATTTGAGTATTCGAATTCTATGAATAAACTTCGAATATTTGAGTATTCGAATACATCAGTATTCGAATAGTATTCGGATACTTGGATATTCGAATTATATTCGCCAAATAATCGAGCAACTAAAGTATCCGAATATCGAAAAAATCGACAAATAGTCCTAATTTCGATGAACTTCTGCTAATCTCTTCGGTGTTAATCGCGTTACTCCGTACGTGGAAATTAAATAAGAATTCACGGGCGTTCGCAGCACGCGCTTTCGTTCCGAGTTCGTATTCCCGTCGTTATAACGCGAAGAATTCTCGAGAACTGATTTTTAAATTTGATTTTCAGCGCAAAACTGTCGTGGACCGAGCAAAAGGAAGCCAGATGCCCAAAGAGAACGATAACGTGCGGCATGCTGCCCACGCTACGTGCACTGGCATCTAGGCAATGCGACAGCATCCAAGGAACCACCTGCTTAGTTCCCGTCGACACAGAGATGGACTCTGCCAGCCACCTACAGATGATCTTACTCGAGGCATACTGTCGCGAGACAGGGATCAAAGTGTTACGAGTTTCCAGAGAGAGGATCAGAGACCACTTATGCCCCGACAGTGGCGATTTATCCTGCGTGTTAATCTCCAATCACGATCCATATTTCCTCGATCTACCCGAGTGAATCTGGAACACTGTTCGCCCTTCAGGGATGAAATTATTCACGACTGGGTGCAGTCATACGATTACATACTTAGACGAGGCTCTGACTCTGCGATTGAGACCCGGCGAAGGAGGAGTTTCCTGATCGATTTTCCGTTTACTTTGTACGGCTTGTAACGAGCCATCGAGGAGCATGGACAATAGGGGATGGAGAATGCGTAGGGCTCCTGAGATCGGGCGGATGCTTTCGGTCCCAATAAGCATTCCTACTACGAAGATCGTTCGAGGAATTATCCAATGCAAATAAATATGTCGAAGAAGGACGGCTCACGATTGCCGTTGTGGTTTATATGTAACATATGTGCGTTCTTTTTGAACACGTATGAGCAACAATTATGTTGCAATTGTTGGATGTGGGAGAAACGGAGGAGAATGATTTTGTAATTGTTGAATGCGAAGCAATTGTCATATCTTAAAGACTATTTTGTAAAAATATATATATGATACGTTAAACAAGACGATTACTCTTTTTACTTACCCCTCGATATTTCTATAATCCACTTGTCCCCACTTTCCTACTGCGAATATCCGAAAACTTGTCCTTCGCTTCCCTCGATCGATGCATCTTCCTCACTCGTTCTCACTTCTGCGTAGCTGACTAAATACTTAAGGACTTCGAATATCTCATCCATGGAGGACTTACAAATCCTGAACGTGACGTGAGTAGGTACATTAAACAATAAAGAATTCAGTTACCCTTAAACGAAGCTGCAAGAGCGTAAAGCATAGTGAAAACATATCAATGAAAGTTGAATTAGAGATAAGAAAGCCTCATTATACCCATGTTAATCATGCAGGCCCACGTCAGAGATCACATTCCACTTTTTCGGGAACTCTGAAGACGGAGACAAAATCAGGGAGTCCCTGAACAGACTAGTCCAGCGTAGAAGGCTCAGCGAGATCTCCCTGGAGTCGACTCATTTCACATTCCAGCAAAAACCTGCCCTGAAATTGCAGGTAGATTAAATTCCATTAAGCGTCTCTCCAAGTAACTCTCATTTACCCTGCGATCATCATTTCCTCAGAGCCTGCGCCTGAATCAGGTGAACGAGCACGAAGTCCACTTGGGAGACCAGTTTATCCTGTCTTGCGTCGCTCAGGGGAGTTACAGCATGAACTTCACCTGGTACAAGGACAACATGCTGGTGAACATGAGCAAGGCTACCAGGTAATTGAAAGTGGTCAGTCTTTTGAGCTTGAAAATTTGCATCAGTGACAATGTAACTTGTATCGCTTCAGGGAGATCTGGTATAGGCATCTGCCCAACGATGGTTCGGACCTTCATACGTCTCTCTTAACGATTGAGAGGGTCGCTCTGCTCGACGCTGGACAGTACACCTGTCAGGTTGTCGATTGGGGTGTGCAGCAGTGTAAGAGCACGTATATCGAAGTAAGGGATGAACCCGACGTGAAGGTGATGCCCATGAGTGCTACTATAGACAAGGTACTAGCGAAAGCAATCAGCTTAAAAGTGTTTACCTTTCTAACTTGCCCCTTCTTCGCAGGGAAGCAATATACAGCTGACTTGCATGACACCCAACATGCCAAATATTGAAATAGGCTTCGGCTGGACGAAGAACAGGGCTTTGCTTAAACTGGAACCTGGGAGCGAGGTCTGGGAGGACCTTTATCCTGCGGGAAGTATATTGAAGATTACAAATACACAGGTATACGAATCAGTTTGGGAGGAATTAAAGAAGGCAGCAAGAAGAGTGCAGCTGCGGACTTGGAAGATTCGCCAAGAATAGAAATAAAAATTTATTAACTCAGTAACTACTACCTATTGCTTACTAAAGGTTCCGAAGGGAAACTTTCTTAGCTTTCCACACAATGGTGAAAAATTTTCTACGATCGTGAGTTCGCAAGTTATGGGTGTTCAAAGTGAAAAGTATCTTTTTTGCTTTGAGTGCGAATAACTCGCTCGATAAAAATCATACAACAAAAGCAAAACAAACGAAATTAAAGAGAAATGTTTGCTCTATAAGAGTACTTCGTTGGATTTACCCGGAAAAAATTTTTTTAGCCCCTGCATACGTTCAAAGTAGGCACAAATTTCTGAAACTTCGTTTCCTGCGCTTCATCTTGATAAAACAGTATCATAGTGGATGAAAAAAATTGAGTTCTTGATTCAAAAACTAGAAACTTCAAGCATTAAAATGCGTTTTTTAAATATCTTTTGCGACCATTTTTCGCAAAGATATAGCCATTTGAAAATGACCAAAATTTTTGTGAAATTATTAGCTTTGACGCGGAGTGTACATATTTTTCAATTAGTGTTCTCTTTTTAATTTCAAGTCAAAGCAATACTTTTATATACAGTTTTATCTAATTTACTTGAAGTTGGCAAATACAGAGCTGCACCCTCCTTCCCGCAAGGTCCTCAATCGCTGCAGATCCTTTCGCTAAGGAATAGTCAAACCTCATCGTTTTATTATACACTTTAAGAAATCCGCGATATACACCTGCAACGTGTTGGACAAATCCATGTCCGTGCGCGTGGAGATCGTGAATCGAACTCTGATCCCAATTTGCCTGAGGGAGAAATCTTGCGGTCTGGATTGGCCAGACACTGGTCCAGGGTCAGAGGCGTTGCTGGAGTGCCCTCAGCACTTCCTCGGCAAGAAAGTATCGAGGATGTGCTCGATGAAGGATGCGACCACGCCTGAATGGCAAACACCCGACTTCTCTTCATGTTTGTATGAGCCACTCACCTCGCACTACGATAAGGTGCTTATCGTTTCCCCCAAATTTTTGTAAAAATGCTGATCTTTGGTCTGAAACGAAGTTGTCTTCCCTCTGTTCGCAGTTCAAGAGTCTAACGCTTGGTTACCAGAACACAACCGGCTCCGAGACTATCTTTGTCTTCTGGGAGATCCTCAGATCACGAGCGCTGCCGCTTTATCCAGGCGAAGGGGATCGTATACTGAGTATTCTGTCAGAAATCGAGCGTTACCAGTACCACGTCGATCCCTTGGACCTGCACGCTTCGACGGAGGCTCTGATACGAATCATCGGTCGAATACTGACCGATGAGAACTCGATTCTGAGTCAACAGGTAAGGAGACCCTAACTCAAGGATCAAACAGATAAGGAATGATCCTTTCACGATTCCCAGAAAGTACTGCTGCTCCTCCAAATTATTCAACGAAGCTTGACGCACTGGTCGAAGATCGCAAGCCAGCCTTACAAGCACCTGTCTCTTGCCTCCTTAGTGGTGGACGTTCAAGAACTGCAACAGCACATTGGCGACAGCATCACGCACTCCCTTCAGATCCCAGCAGACGAATCCACGTAATTATCGCCTGCGTGACGTTGCTGAGCATTCTTTCACGGAGTTAATCGTTTTCAGGTATCCAAGCTGGTACGAGGACAAAGTGACTGTGCGCTTGTGGAAGAAACGGCAGCGGGGTGTGAAGTCTAACAGCACCCTCAACGGGATTGTGGTAGTCTATAAAAACGTGTCCCACTTTCTTCCAACCACCTACGTCATGGAACTCGAGTAAGCGACTGAGATGTTCCAGAATTCCTGAATTCTGAATTTCTCCACTAACTTAAGTATTTTGTTTCCGTAGCGACGGCACGGACCTCGAGTTCCGCGTCAACTCTCGCGTGATCACCGTGGCGGTGCCAGCGTTCAGCCTGGACAAGCACAACAAAATTTGGGCGGACTTGCAGATGAAGCACGTCCAGAACCAGTCGAGTTCCTGGAACATCTCCTGCGGCCTCATGGACGGCACAGGTACCTGGGACTTGAACAGTTGCATTACCAACACCTTGCCAAGGGATGCCACAACTCACTGTTTGTGTCCCAACAGTGGGACCTTCGCGGTTTTCCTTACAGCGCGCGCAGTGAGAGTAAGTCCACGCGATATATCGCGGCTAAGCCTGTGAATTAATGGAGTGTACCTTTCAGGTAGTGCTCGCAAAGAAGGAGCAAGCCACGTTCATAGTGATATTCGGTTGCGGCAGCTGTTTGGTGCAATGCCTCTTGTCTTCCCTGCTCCTCGGCACCTTCTGGTGGAAGAATCGAAGCTGGCTGAATTTCCTGAAGCTCCAATGCTGCAGTGCACTGGTCGGGGCGATGGCAGTTTTCATCTACGCGGTGCATAACAACCTCCCGGAGGTAATTGGAACCTCTTGGTGTAATTTAATAAGCTAAAGGTGATCGCGACCGCTTGATTGCTTCGTCTCAGAGTTCTTACGCGATCGTGGCGGTAGCTCTGGAAGCCTTCCTCCTCGTTGGAATGTCCGCGCCGATATCGGAAGCGCTGATCATCCACGCTGGGCTGACGCAAGTTCGAGCTAGTCAACACTTCCAGCCCACAGTGATTGCAGTCATCACTGGTTCGCAGGAATATGTTAGAAGAAGTAGTATCTATCTCACGCAGGGCTACTTGAGGCTTTAATCTGATTCAGGTGTGCCAATCTTGGCTGTCCTGGCCACTGAGCTTACCCACAAAAGCACTGGTTGGAGGCACGAGTCCTGGTGGCTGATCTTCGGCAGTGGGGTCTACCATATATTCGTGACCTGCGCGACGATGATGTTCCTCCTGTTCGCTCTCTTGTACCTGGGGATTCTCCACAAGGCTCACGCCCTCGTCGAGGAGAACGTTATGAAAAAAGAGGCGATAGAAGCGAGGTAAAGCTCTGCGAATTTAGTCTCGTTAACCAGTTGGCCAGGTCTAGAGCTTATTTCTCTGCAGACTCCGAATGCTTCATCGAGCTGCCATCGTCATATGCGGCGTCATCGCCATGGAGGCCTCTTCCATCTTCTACATAAACTCCACCTCCATTATCTTCCACTACGTCTTCGCCTCCATTTCTTCCATACTGGTAAGCAATCGTCGTCCGTTTACTACACTATTTATCCCTCGATCCCTGACGATTCACCTCTGCCAACACAGGGATTCGTCATGATAATGGTCTACATCGTGAACGGCGAGTTAGCAATCGCCGACTTGATTCTAAGGAAGCTGAAATGGAGACGGGACACGGAGGAGGAGATCACGTCCGAGCCAATCAAAGGTATCGCATAAAGCAAAGCTTCTAATAGCCGTCATATCCAGATCTATCCCTTTTTTGTTAGTGTGCGCTAAGAGCGGTGCGGAGGTGGAGAACGACACAGCGCCGCCTCAATCTTCTCTAACCATCGGAGAGTCATACCTAGAGGCTCGCGGGATCGCCGCTGGTAGCATAGACATGCGTGAATTCGTGAACGAAGCCTCCTCGTACTCGAAACCTTCCGTCCCCGTGGCCGGCAGATTCCTGCCAGAGATACGCGTCGACCACTCCGACAACATTAATCTCGAGAATTACAGCACCAGCCCGCGCAAGTACCAAGAGACGATCGCGTTCGACGGGGTGTTCTCCGGCCGGGCACCCCACTGTGCCAGCGAGCCCTACAGCGCCGGCGAGTGCTGTAGCTTCCGCGAGTTTGGAAAATACCGCGAGCCGCAGGGACAGATCTTCGCGCCGGCAAACCCACCGGAAGCCTCCGCGAAAGTCTTGTGCAGCGCGGATGTGGAGTCCCGCTTGACTGGCTTGCCAGACGTCACGTTAGCTGTGAAGAGCGACGTCGAGCTGCTGTCCGCGGCGGAGCTGAAGGCGAGAGAACACGTGAGCGTTATCCCGGACATAGCCAACACCGCTGAACGAAAGCAACCGGACGGGGAGGAAAAAGCGCCCGAGATAGTGATCACGAACTGCGAGGCAACCACCAGCGGTATGCTCGATCGCATCTCCCACGACCTCGACTATCTGCTGAACCGTACGCACTCCACGGACGGCACTTAATTCGCCCTAAGTGTACTGTTTGTATTTGCCAATTCAATCCAGTGTTCCATGAAATAAATACGAAATACTTTAAGAAGCTAGTGCACGGGGTACAATGGAAGGTAACGATTTCTTAAGAGACTCTCGTTTGTCTCTATGAAAGGCTACTGTTTGTGAATGAATGTCAGGGGTAGGGTGGTACTTGCTCGAGCGAATAAACCGACGGCTGTACTTTTTAAAGAGGAATGTTATTATCGTCGTCATTTTATAACGCTGTTCAACGTTTGTGTTCCGTCGCGTATAAAAGAGTACTAACGTTGTAAGAGTATTACAGTACGCTTGCCAGTGTGTAAAGCTATACAGATGTATGTACAACTTCTCTTTGTTATACACAGGTATACAGACTCTTGTTAATCTCATTAAATGTTCTAAGACATCGATTGTAAGGCTGTTTGTATAAGGGCGTTTCTCGCGACACTCCATCCGTAAGTGTTTTACATTGAAGACACCTCGTAACTTCTTCTTCGGCTATAAAGTCGCACAAATAAATTTTTTATAGGACACACCCCTTCGGATTTCTCTATTTCCATTGTAAGATCGCTGCCCGGCGGTGTGATAAGGCGGAGATGAGTGGAGGATCGTTTAGGGAAAGTAGGAGGAAACGAACCTCAATGAACAAGAACAAATTTCAGGCAGTGGAATTCGGAGTTATAGTATTTATTTATCACTGTCATCGTACAGCCCTTTCATAATATCCACGATTCAGTCGTCGCACGTTTTTTTTCCTCGTTTTATAATTTGAATTATAAAGCTATACATTCAATTTAGTTCCGATAATCTACTTACATACTTAAGATCGAAGTTTATGTTGATTGGTAATAGTAATTACCGCTAGTTATGGTTAGTCGTTTGCTTAGTGAAATGCGTCACTGAAATTTACTTTTTACCGAGGTATGAAAGTTGGAGCATGTATCTCTTGGCCAAGCATGTGTTATAAATGCAAAAGACATAATAAGGTCGGTGTTAGTTTGTTAGCACTCGAATATACCTATATGACTAGTTTTCTGTGTCAACAGATTCTTCTTAAAAATATAAATTATTTACAAGGATTTCAGCTAATTTTATCGAGATTTAATAACCTTGGTTTAATCACATCAGTAATACCGAAGTATAGGGAGGGCCGTGGCTGCTTCTGACTACTACCAAGTACGTATATTTCAACGAGCATCGCGTTACATCCTTCGAACGAAAGAGAAAAAGAAAAACAACAATCAGAAAAAGGAAAACGAAACCTGGTCTCTATCTCTCTCTCTTTTATTATCATTCTCGTGAACAAGAAAAAATTAACGGGATGAGTTACAGCATATTCTTGAGTATTTAAAGAAAAGCGAGTACAGTGTGTTATCAATCCTCCTAGCGTTCCTCGCAATTGCTGTCGATCGAGCTAGGCTCCCCGCGCTTAACAACTAAATCCTTCTCTTTTTATTTGTCTCCAACACTGTCAATTTGTATGTACAAAATAAAATTTCTATGATACATCTCGTCACGCCGCGGCGGGAGGTGGATTCAATCTTTATTTAAATTATCCAAACGAATTCAAAAGCGTTCGCTAGTTAAATGCCCTTTATCTCAGAAACAGTAGTAGACCGATTCGTAGCAACTAGATGCAGTTCGATACTTGTTACACTCTATAATCAGCCGCGAAGATTAACCGAAACCGTAGAGCCGCGTCATTCGCTTCCAGATCAGAATCGACCAATTTGTAAATCCTAGCTTCCTAAACTACCTTACGGTTCGATAACGAAAAGTAAACGTCACCTCGTCATCGAGCGAGTGGAAATTTCACAACGGAGCACCGCGGACACAGCCGGCGAACAGAGAATTATCGTGCTCTCGGGCGGGAAAAAAATGAATGTTCGGTTATTATACTGCGTTTAGCGTCTTTAGCCTAGCGGTTTAGCCACGGCACCCTTTTTCATCATATTCTTTTTTTTGTATCTTTTCTGTTTTTCGCTTTACCTTTTAATCGTTTAATTCCATTCTTTCTTTCCTGTTTACTTAAATATAAAAATACATAGCCAGTCTATACATAGAGCGTGCAAAGTGGCACAGTGAACTGAGTTACCAGATATCCTGGATGGTTAACTACCGCTCTCGATATTCGTCGGTGGTTCAGCTTCGTCGTGACTCTTGCTGGTCGCGTTACTCGACACGGATAGACCTGAGGTTTTTGGCAGCGGGTTAGTTACACTATCACTATTGGATGTTGTCGCGTTATACATAGATTTATCAAAGTGTTGCAAGCATGGAAACTCCGGACCAGGTAGCAGCAGCGTGGTCTGGGTGGGAAGATTAGTTAACGACACCATTCCCGGCGTCATCATCTGCTTGTTAAAGCAACTCCTTAATGCCTCTTCGATTAAATTCGCTATTTTATCACGATCGTTCTGCAAGAAAGGACCGCCGGCCCGTGATAAACACCTTGCCCCTCGTGGATCATGAAAATGATTAATCGAATCACAGATGGGATATTTACCTCGTTAATGAACCCGAAATGTACAAGCTCCTGCGCGAGAAGCATCGAAGTGTCTACTTGGCTCACCGGACACGTCAATTGCCTATTCATTTTGTCATCCATTCGTAACAATATTGTCATCTATAAAATACACCATCGTGAACAAACGAAACAAGGTTTTTGCCCGATTTTTCATAGCTAACTCTCGCATTGCTTTTTTTGGGTCACTCACTAGTAATTCACAACTCTCTTCTCTAGGCTTAACGTTACACATCATATTAACTACTCGTCGTGACTCCACGTCCACTGGCTCGGGGGTGACCGATTTCACCGACTCGGTCACCTCGGGCGATATCGCCCGGGGCCGAGCGGGCGGCGGCAGCTTCGCCATGAACGCTGTCAGAGGATATATCCCGTATCTGTCGACATAGGGGAACGATCGGTATCGCTGACCGCGCGACCTCCCTTTCCCGTATACTCACTTCACGTCCTCCACAAACTTCTCTAGCTTCTCCGTCACCGGGATGTCGCTTAATCGGATCTGCTGCGGCGGTCGGTCTTGATACTTTATTTCGGCCACTACGGTGTCCGGCCCGTATAGCCTTTGCAACACCTCGTCCGTTATCGTTTCTGAAATGTTCGCTAGAAAAGAGGCAAAAGGTGTTAGCAACATTAAAAAAAGATAGTAAGAGAAGCTAGCTTGGCGAACTTACTGGCTGAATTGACCAGAGCATGGGCTGCGAGGAGTTTCAGTGAGTGCACTTCGAACAGAACTGGGTGGAAGAGAAGTTCCCTTGCGCTAGGTCTACTAAGAGGGTCTACGTGAAGACACTTCCGAATGAAGTCTTTCTGCTGGGAATCATCTAAAGACTCTATCGTCTTCCCAACATTCTCTTCTGTCACAGTCGTACCACTATCACCGTTCCCTTGGATTTCTAACGCAGCCATTTCCAGGGCACACATCCCGAACGAATAAATATCAATGGCAGGGGTTACGGAATCTAGAGGAAGAGAGCAGAGCGAATTTTAATCGTACGATATCGAAACGACGAGGTGTGCGACGTCTCAGCTCACTCACTTCCATATTCAGGTGCTACGAAATGCATGTTCTTCATGTTCGCTCTACAAGTTTTAACATGATGGTGGATCGCATCCGGAGCCACTGCAATTAGAAAAAAAGGAATATCATTGCTTCCGCGAACTGTGCCCAAAGTATACGTACATATAAATGATACAATCGTATGAAAGTATTCGACAAAGCGATGCGTTAGAAAACATTCTTCGCGAGGCAGCAGGGATTCTTTGAATCTCTCTCAAGAATAACAACGCGAGTAGAGAAGCTACGTGAGATGAGCGCTCCTCTTCGGGAATACCCGCCACCTCTGCCGTAACAAGTGAATCGGTAAACCGCTAGAAAAATTGTGTTGTAACTGAAAAGTATATCCTAAGAGTAACTTGAGCCCTTACATGGTTAATAATTCTCGCATGTACATATATACGTACGAAAGTGCCCCTGGCAAGGGAAAACACAGTTTTTAAAATGCAAATAATCTGCTCCGAGAAGCTTGCTCCCGACCATGTTCACATTTTGGAGAGGCACTTTCATCGAGCGTGGTGAAATTTTTAGCGGAGGCACAGGATCCAAGGAGTTCTTTTTATTGGTGATCAAGGATACAAAAAAAAAGAAGGAGGAGAAGAAGAAAAGTATTAGAGTACAATGAAAATGCGTGCGCTGGGTGGCTGAGAAGGACAAAGAGGCATACAGACACTTCGCCCTTCTTCGTTATAATTCATTAAAGTCGGGGGGAATGAATAGTGCAATGTAATGGCACTAATATGGTATTAAAATTAAATAAACATTAATATATCGTATTAACAGAGAACCAGTCTACCGGTAATTAAGATATAGATAAATGTATACATACATAAATGGGAATGTTTACCTCATTACGCCTAAATTACTTAGCTGGCAATAGTCGTTGATTATCTGCCAAATGTATTTTCCTCAAATTCCACCAACTCATCATTTCACAATTTACACCGACCGACGCACCGCCGAGATGATCGCCTGACTCAAATCCTCCGGGCTGGCGAGAAGTACCATTTTTTTGTACCTCCTCTCTCTTCGAAGACTTTGCTGTGTTTTTTTCATTATCTAGATTAGCCTATCTGCTACAATTAAAAATGAGGACTCAAGTTACTCCTAATATGTAAAAGCAGCTTGTACACAATCTTTCTAACAGATTTATGTTACTAATTAACAGGTACGAGAGGGGGGAGGGAATAAAGAGAGTGCAGAGCAATGTAAAGAACGCAATAACAATGATTATATATAGGGATGGTTCCGAATCGATCGATCTGATTGAAGCGAAGCGCTAGAGACACACCGAGTCTTCGGCAGAGTTATCAGGGATATATGGTGGAGATCGTATACCATTAGACCTTAGTTCAAAGAAGACATTATATATCATGGAGTAAAAGTTTCTTGGCAAACGTAAACTGAATCACGCCCTCCTTCAAACATTACGATCTTTTGTAACATTCTCGACCGAGTACTGCGTACACGGTGTTTAGTCTAATATTAGATAATACGCGTTATATTATCTGTCGAGCGGAGATTAAACGGGTAATTGTATAAAACTTATTTATTACTGTCGATTGGCTTATCGTGCAAGGGCCAAAGAGGCAATCGCAGTAATAGCAATATACGTACTTTGCTTGTACCCCATTGTAAGAACAAAATAAATACCAGTTCGGTCGGCAGTTGTTACTTTAACTTCGCCAGCCGGCCGATTAATAATCCTATATTGTGACTTTTTTTTTATACTTTTTTTTTCTTCCATGAAACATTATGAGAAACAAAACTATTAGCCTCTCATAGTCCTGTGAATAAAAAAAAGGGAAGCGCCTTGCAAACTCCTATTCCAATGTATGCTAAATAATATCATTTAGGGATAAAATTGCTCTCTCGGATACCTACGAGCAGCTACGTATCTGATACTTGTTAGCAGAGTGTCTCGGTATAGAAAGCACAGACACGATTGAGACTGTACCGTTTTGCGGGGGCATAGAGTGCCCCGTGAAATGAAAGGTTCTTCGGATTTTGCCACGAAAGTACTTACCTGAGCCAATTTTAACAAGCCCGTTATGCTGAATAAATATTGTGTCGCAAGTGAGATTTCCGTGAATAATGGGAGGTGAACAGGAATGCAAATAGCTGAAACAATTTCAAAGAGTTTAGCATCGTCGGGATGCGATTTCGATTATAATCAATGCGAGCAGTCGTGTTACCTCAATGCAGATAGTATTTGGGTGCACCAACGTTTCCATGCTTGCAGCGGCAACTTTTTCACATTACGCTTTGTTCGCTTTAGGAACTGTTTCAACGATCCAGAGGACATGTACTCAGTTATAAATATAACCTGGCGAAGGATAAAGAAACGTGATAAGTAACATTAGCAGCTTTCAAACCCGAAGCTAGAGCCAGAGATTCGTTCGATAACTCACTCGAGGTTTATCATTGTGAGTGTCCGTCCAATACCTATGAAATTTAACAATATTCGGGTGTTCCAACTGCGTAAGATTCTCGAATACGAGCTGTATTTTCTCCTCCTGCGCTTTGAAGTTTTTCCTCTCAGAGAATTGCACTTCGTTCCAAACAACCTCCACGCCTTCCTCTGTATCCATCGCCAGGTAGGCGCAGTCGATTCCCGGTACATCGCGTTGCTCCACCTAAATAACAAATACAATTCGTACAGACGCTTTACTTTATTTAAACAGTTAACAGTTGTTTGGAAAGTTTAGATCGATGGTTCAGAACGCAGGAAGTTAGTCCTATTTATATCTACAATTTACAAGTGTATACATTGTTTATTTACAATATACAGAAGCTGCACAGAACGAAAGTTAAACCAGGCTATTAATACATTTTAGGGATCTATACATGGCATGGCAGAATATATTATTGCAATCATCCATTTTAGAGATACTTAAAGCACAGCTCGAACAATTTCATGCCTATTTGCCATTACATGAATGTGACCTTGCGAGGAATTTAAGGAGGGGAGTTAATTCAGAGTAGAGATTGTCATAAGTATTCGTAACAACACACTACGTTGAACTAACGCACAGGGTCCTGTATTTATATCAGTTTCTATTATTCTATCCAGATACTCGCAAACACAGAGTACTACTCATAAAAAAAAAACAGAAGAGATAGCCTATTTTCTTTTAAATAGACATACCTCCATTTCAGTGACTTCGTTCTCGCCGCCTCTGGCCGGTCCAAAGGTAGGGCCTTCAGCTAACGTGGACTTGGAACCTACGTATACCTAACATAAAATACCATGTTATTGTACAACAAAATAGACACTCGTCGCTCCTCCGTCTAAGAAACATCGACGCTCTAGCTCTGAAATAAATGACGAACGAAACTTTAATAGATGATAATGTACCTTAGGCATTACACAATTTAATCCCCATTCTTCTCAGATATCGTGTGCTTTCGCGACAGTGCAAAGTAACAGAGAAACATGTTAGAGTACAACAGGCTTGTGTTAATGCGAGTAGTCGACGGTCCACCTATGCCAGATTATTTTTAGGACGAAATATTAAAGAGATCGTCGCTGATAAAAGCTCGGTGCCAAGAAATAAATTTATCTACAGATATTGCGCATTTCGAAGCGTTTAACGCGGACGTGAAAGTTCGTTCAATGAATATAATTAATATACTCGTATATCGGCATTATCAACTAGAAAGTAATCTATATAATTCTCATATACATATTTATATCTTTCACGACAAGTAAGACGTTCCAATTCTCCCCGCAACTTCTGCAACAGACCATTCTCAGCAACAACCACGAGTTCCCTTACTGAAAAGAACCACAACTACCCGGAACCCAAACATTTAAGATCATCGTCTCCTCTTCCAAGGTCCAACGACCTACCGAACCATGCTCTCCTTCGACGAAATGCCTCGACGAAGGACGGACAATCCCCGGAGGACCGTTTCTCGCCCACAGTCAACTCGATACACATAGAGAACGTACGCTACGTCGAACGCTCGGGACTGTACAGAACCTAGGCGAACCGGACGAACTGCGAGCAGGTAAGGCGGAGGAAGGATAGGCGAAGCGATCGGACA
Source organism: Andrena chrysosceles (assembly GCA_963855975.1). Taxonomy (NCBI): domain Eukaryota; kingdom Metazoa; phylum Arthropoda; class Insecta; order Hymenoptera; family Andrenidae; genus Andrena; species Andrena chrysosceles. The sequence goes on along the minus strand of OY979769.1, from coordinate 12,908,460 downwards.
TACCTCTTCCCGGCGTTTGAGCCACCGCCCGCAGGGGCTCTCCTCCAGGATTTCGCTCTCATCCTCGGAATCTTCACCACTTTCCCGCGGTGACTTGTGCTCTGGGTCCGTGCTGGAGCGACTCCCGGGCATCACACACGCGATTAGTTGAAGGAGCAGCACCGAACAGAGCGCAACGCGGCCAGACTCATCGGTGGTAATTCCTCGAAGTGGTTGTTGTCCCTCAATGTTGCATCTGCGGGCAGCGAGCAAGCACCGCTGGACGAATACAGGCGGAGGCGCGCAGCGGACGCGTCAACGGCGGAGAAGTCGACCGTCGGGCGAACGTCGGCGGGAGGAGGCGGCCTGGGCAGCCAGCAACAGCAGCAGCAGCACTCACCAGTGACACATGCAGCGACAACCCGAGTCGCAGGAAACCCGAGCTGCGATATTTCTGATGTTACGCGGTCACGCGTGCGGATCTGGGCTTTTCGGTCTCCCTCAGGGCTTAGCCGGTGTACCGGACATCGCGCGGGCCGCTCTCAGATCACACTGTCAAAATAAAACCTCTGTTATGAGCGAAATAGCTTCGATGTGACACACACTCTGGTATTCATTTTCGCTCTGTCTTCGGTCACGTTCGCCCAGTATGGCGATCACCGTGTACCGCACCCTTTTCGGATCGAGCGCCGCGACACCTAGCGAGCTCAGCCCGAACTACTAGCTTACCGGCGGTCGGTAACTCGAACTTCGGTGTACGCGCGAACTAACGCGTGGCGCGTAAACGCGCAACTCTGTGTCGCCGCGCGTTGTTCGTGGTTGTTCACGATAGTGGGGGTCACTCGTGGGGCCACGCGTACGAACTGAAAATTTGCCTGGGTTTAGGGTTACGAGACACTTGTTTTTAATCGCGATATTTTAATTATTGTATATGAATGAGTCGCTCGAACGCGGGATCGGAGGTTGAAATGTATTGTATTTGGAGGCTTTGTTAAGAACTGTCCCGCGCGACGAACCGCGGACGCATACGTACGCGCATCGACTGCGTGTTATTTGTTGTTGATTCGATAGTTGATTCTATTCGTGACACGCTTGGTTACCGTCAACACGATGACGTCTATAAAAACACTGCCTTTGTTGGAGGGCGCGAAGCTGATCGTCCTTGACGAAGGTGTGGTAACGTTGTGCAGCGCGTGCGAATTGTTATTTAACGTTAGAGATAAGAACGGTATCGGAGTGTATGATTATTGTATTTCAGGAGTAGACGCGATATTCGCGAGACAGTTAATTGCCGGATGGATACAGATGTGGAAGGTCGAGGTACCTAATCGCACGTTCGATTTGTTATCTTTCTCTGATCCGAAGTCTGTCTACCAAAACGAGCCCGAACCCTTCTTGTCGAGTAACGTGACTATTTCCGATTACTACACGGTTGACATAAACACGATCGATATAAACGCCATTCGAGAGAAGGACTTTGACACTCTCGAGGATATTCTAAAAGTTACCAAAGTAAAGTCCACGGTCATCGTCGACTGCTTGACCTCGTTGATTCTATTCGTCGGCCTCTCGAAAGCTCTGTGGTTCTTAGAGAAACTGAGCAGGCAGGTGCCGCAGTTGATCTGCGTTTACAGAAGAGACTTTGTCGAGAATAAAATACAATGCATAGAGACGTTAGGGAGTACATATGTGAAAATAGAGCAGTTCTCCGGAGCAAGGAAGAGTAATAATTTTAATTATACAGTCGAGTTTGTCCATCGTAAAGTGGGAGGCTCGATTTTGAGGCAACACGAGCTGGTAACACAGGATAACAGTTCTTACGAGCTTCAGTCAGAGAAAATTGAAATACAAAACAGAAGGCCGAATTCGGTGTGCGAAGTTCACAAGCAAAAGATCGTGTCTTCGTTCAGGATAGAAATGAACGAGAGCGAAATGAAACAGAGGCAAGAAACTGTGCTACCTTACACGATTAACGCTAATGGGACTAACACGTCTAAGATTCATTATCAACCAGAGGACGTAGATGATATCGATGAGGAGGATCCAGACGATGATTTATGTTTCTAATTTTTAGATGTATTAAGGATTTGTGATCTGGCGATGTGGGATATTAAATCACTACTCGAATGCATTTATATTCGTAATGTTGTCTTAGGCAAAATTAATCTGTATTTATTGAAGTTCGTGTCAGTGGCGGATTTAGAGGGGACACCCCTCCTTTGAGGGAAAAATATTTATTTTAATTTGCAAAATACTTATTTTAACTTAGTAATATGAGGGAAAATATGATAAATTGATACTACAAAACGTTTTTTCATTTAGCAGAAAAATAGCGGAAAGTTCCTTGGTTTATTTCTCAAAGCTCCCTCCCCCTCAAGAAAATCTTAAATTCGCCTATGCGCCCCTCCCGAAAATTCCAAATCCGCCCCTGGTTCGTGTAGGAATATATTTCTTTACCACAGTAAAATCGCCCAATACAAAGTTTGTTCGTAGAGTTTAATAGAACTTAACTAATTCACTGTTCCTGAAACTGATAATAATAGCGGCAAATTATCTCTCGATGTTAAACCAGCGATTAAGTCTAATACAACCCTATATAAAAGTAAAGACATACTAAAACATAGCTATTCTCGCAAAGAAAGTTCAATACTGTGCACAATACTAGCCTTGAAAATTAGGATTAACATTAAACGCTAATATTCATCTTTGGCATTTGCTGAATTATCACTATATCCAGTTCTTCCGAGACATCTGCTTGTATAATAAAATATATGTGTCGGCATAGAATTATCGTAGGTGAGCAAGAAAAGCACAGCCACGAGCATGGAGGTCTCCTCGCAAGAGATTCCGAATAATTTCATAGCTAACATCGTCAGAATAAATTATTTGTACATAGAAATCTATTATGGCGTGTAAACTTTGAAAGAAAAACTTGGTATCCATAGAAAAATAATTGTTTCGCTTTGATCCTGTGATGTTCCACTTCGTAACATCGTAGACAATAAATAACGTTTAAAAAGTTCATAAAAACAGAGAAAAACGATCCTTAATTTTATGGAAATTTGTTGGGCACACGCCTCCGTTAGGCGTTGAAAGTGTAAAGTATACTTTGATCGAGGAAATGTTGAGTGCCGTCAATGTGCTGTAACACTCTACTTTCTAACAAGCTGCGACCGTATCTAACTGCTTCGTCCCTAGTTCGCGCGACGTTAGATTCGAGTAGCCAATCAACTAAATCAGTCCCAGTGAAAGCTCCTTTGTACACCCTTAACAAGCGCCTGCGGCAAATGGCTATACGAGCTCGGCATTCGTCTAAGTGGCAACGATTAAATTGATCCCGAATAGCCTTCACTTCCAGGCTCAACTCGTCTTCGGGAGGAAGCTGCAATTCTTTACCTGCGAACAGTAAATGGATGTCAGGCGATATTAAATCTTTAGGGAGTCGGAAGCACGTGTAAGGAGTGATTTTACCAGCGCGCCATTCGCGGCAGACTTTTCGCAACCAGCATCCCAGCTTCCCGAGACCAGGATCCAAGCCAAAGATAGCAAATGCGATTAATGACTGGCCAAAGTTTAGAGCAACGTCCAAGAATGCCAGTTCCGCGTAAACCCCGGTCAATTGCTCCATAAATAGTGTTCCAATTGATATAGATAAGCCCTGCGTTGTATAATATTGATTAATTCGTGACTTGGCAATATCTTCTGGGTTGGGAAGTGCGCAGAACGCCAGCGGAAAATTTCTCTTCACTCACAATGAACATAGAGCAGAGAAGTAGAATAAGGAACACGAGATGTCTAAGTGTTTGAGGATCATCCGTCGCGTTGCTATCGTTATCCGCGTACAGATCGCAGTCGTCGATCTCGTTATCGGTGCTTCTGCACACTCCGTTCGGACAATCGTCCGAATATTCACAGCCGATACTGTAAACGATGGCTAACATTTTTAAGGATACTGTTTGCAGTATCTGCTAATTCTTCGTGCGATTCACTTACATTGGTGTACGAGAGGTAGGGGAAACCAGATCCTCGACATCTACCACGCGTCGCTCGACCCTGTCGTCGGCAGGATTCTCCGCGTTATCGGTTAAATTATTATAAGATGACGACATACGTCGACGCTGGTATCTCTGCTGCAAGACTAAACAACCCAGTGTCACTGCAAAACAAATAGAATATGAGGAAACTTCTGTATCGTATTAATCTCGCGTGTATACATTGCGAACTTACCGATAAAACAAAATATCAGCACGAAAGTAGAAGTCGCAGCTTCGCTTCTACCAAGCTGGAAGTTTGGATTGGCGAAGTCAAGGTCGGACTCCTTTGGAGATATTGTGCAGCATAATATGATCGCTATTAAAAGTGGAACCCTGTAAATGCATAATTTATTATCCCATTGTGTTAACCATTTCGCGACGGCGATGCTAGCCGCCAATATACTAAGAAAGGATTTTGGGAAATTCCGTCCCTAAGGGGGTGAAAAGGGGTGAAATGTGTTTTCACGGATTTCTCAATATTTCTTAGGCCCGATTAGATATCAACTTAGTTTTTGCATACAAAAGTTTTCCACAGAAATCCCTAAAAATCAATTTCAGGATTTTGCACTAATCAACCCCTAAGGGGATGAAATATTTTTTCATGGAGTCCTTAATATCTCTTAGACCTGAAGCTAAGCGCGCTTATATTTGACTAGTATTACATATATTTTGGAATCATTTCGTGGACGTCGAATATATCCGACACTAGGCATTTTGGACCGTTTTGCGGAGGACGGATATATCCGACGTTAAGCACGGAAGGGTTAATTGAATGGCGCAGTATTGCTCCTTATCGTACCCCCATCCAACAGGAAAGAACCACTGCTGCATACTCTTGACAAAGTTCACGGAGCGGGAACTTAAATACAACAAAGTAGCTGCTATCGCCATCGTCCACATGCGACTTGCGTACACTCCCGTGGTAATTAAAATAAACTGGATATACCTGTAGAGAATTTCCGTTAGCATAAGTGACACAAGAATCGAATATCGAGGATAGCAGAAAGTATCACGTATTACCATAATATCGATCTAGTGTTGTGCGACTCAAGTTTGGTCCAAATAATTACACCTACAGCTGTGGCTAACTGAAACAGAATTTTCCGCATAAGAATCTTAACTGCAGTCTACGGAAGTTACACATTTAAATGAACCAATACCCACCTGTGCGATTATAATACACAATGTACATCGATGAGTGACGCATTTGTATTTCTTCCTCCCTAATCCAACGAAACAGACAATCAGCCACACGCAAACTGCTGTCGAAGCGATACTCACGTCGAAGGAAAATACATTTAGCTGGTGAGTGTAATTCGTTGGGGTAATTCCAGCAGAAACTGCATTAATTAATTTCGCTGACACGAACATAAGTGGAGCAGATAAGAATGTACAGGCAACCATCGCTGACGCAATTAAGTCGATTTCAAGGTTGTATCGAAGCGTGAAAATGAACAAGGCCGGTGCTGTCGGAATAGTACCATAGAGGAACCCATATGTACTCAAATCTTGAGTATCCGTGGCGTTCTCCCCAGCGTTTAAGAGAATAATAGACTCTCTTATTACCAATGGAAGCACGAATAGTTTGACGGATATCAATATGCCTGGTATAACGAGAGCAGTGCCCTTCAGTTTGTGCACCTTCCCAACCATCATTAAGCCCAACAGAAAGAGGGCACTGGCCGAGAACGCGTTTCCAAATACCTCTAGAACAGTAGCAAGCACATTCGGCACTACATGACTGAAAACAAGGTTCCCCGTGATTCCGAGCAAGGTCATAAAAAGCACTGGGTTCAATGCAATTCCTTTTATGATAGAGTAAACCATATTTCCGTAGCTCCTGTGATTCTCAGTACTACGTTTGCCAATCTCTAATAGCACGAAGCCAATTGGATTTAGAATGGCCAGCGATATAGGTGCCATTAAATATAGATATGCTGCATACTCGGGGTGCGTTTTTCCATACAACGCGTCAACTGCAAATGTATATCGTTAAACGTAATGCTACGTCGGATGTTCAGGTGGTATTCTGGTCTGACGGGTAAAAAAATCAATTTTTTTGCATTTTCTACTGGAACATTATATGGGTGCAAAGGGTTTTTTTTCAATTCGTAATATTTGCAGAGCTACAGGGTACAGAATAGGTAGGTACCTATACGGCGCGCTCACTGAGTAGGACGTGCGACGCATAACAGTTTTGTTCCTGCAAGTGTATTTCGTCAAAGTTTCGGCGGACTGTTCTTTCTGGGGGTGGTGGAGGGTTGTGCATTTTTGTGCCTTTTAGAACACAAAAATCGACCTAGGTCACAACTTAGTTTGGATTCGAATGTCGAGTAAACTTTAAACGCAATTTTCTCGAAACCACGTTTTTCGAATCGGTGACCATGATATTTCAAGAACGACTAGACGAACTCAGTCCAAGTTTTGCATATATGTATTATCAGCACACGTGTGGCTGTCGTTCCTACCAGAATTATGATCAAATATTTTATTTTTAAACTTCCACAGACCTTTAAAGTGGAAAATATGCGCGAGAGTTGAAACTTAATATTCAAACCACCGCCATTTGCTGAATTTTCAATATTTTTTTATCATACTGGTAGGGACGATAGCCAAAGGCATACAAATAAAGAATCTCTTTACATTTTCTGTTTCTGACGACTAGAACAAGCCTAATCATGGTCACAGTGACCACATTGCTTTTTTTCTTCATCATTACTTCAAAGCAGTCAACTGTGTTTGATTTTAATTTTTTTCTATTGACAAAATTTGTAAAGATAGTTCAAATATCAATAAGCAAATATCGATAAACTAAATAACAATCAAATTTATAGGTTCTTTGTAAAAGAATTCCGAAATAACACAACGAAAACACCTCGTTAGACCAGAATACCCCTAAATACAGAAACTGCTTTCTTCTCTACGTACTCATAGGGTATCCTATAGCGAAATCGTTGCTCTGAGTAGTGAATATAGCGAACAGCGCTGCGCAGCCTGGATTAGACTGTTTCTTAATGACTAGAGATACACCCAGCACAACAAAGAACACGCAACTTTTAGCCAGCAAGACGGCGAGTAGGAATTTCCAGTTTACTAGAGTGAAGTCGAGTTTAGCTAGCGACATGAAGATTAAGGAAGGCAGAGCAAATGTTCCCACAAAGGTATTCAGACCATTTGCTTCCGTCTTCGTAATGACATTGAACCTTCCCGCGATGTACCTGAAACGCAGATCGTTCTGAACCAGTAACACGAGAATCAAAGTTCCGAACAATCGAAGAAGCCTTACCCGCATAATATAATAGCGAAGCACTGCGTCAGTGCGAGATACAAGTTATCCATAGGTTCGACTTCCGCCGCTCCTAGATGCATTTCCCCCGAGAGAGACATGATTAACTATATCCGTTGATTCCTGGAAACGTAAAACAGCAAGTATACTACAGAGTTATCCGCTTACAACGTAACCTGAATCAGAACCCATATATTCATTACTTTTCTACGACGTGTATACAATTATATAACTGTTCGCATCGTCATCTTTCTAATACAATCTTCTTATCGCCCCAATATGGACATTTGTACAGAACATCGTGCGACGTTGACTTCATGTCAACTTCATCCTCGATAGAATCGACTTCTCCGCTTTCGTGTGGCCTGCAATTTGAAAGAAGAGTATTGTTTATTAAGACAGCTGGCATATGCTTCGTTTTCGTTAAATAAATTACATCCCCGGACGTTAAAATGCAGTGATAAGTGTGTCATTGTCGGAAGTTAAGGAGTTACGTGCAGAATTAGTTTCATGACGATAAACATTGTACAACGCGCGTGCGAGTACTTTCACTTATCGCCCGAGTACCGCAGAAGTGACAAACATGCTGACGTGTGTCGCGTCTTCCGCTCGCGATTGAAATCGAGAAAAGTACGCAGCGAGGAATTACCAACGATCCGGTCGCAGGGACCGCGGAGGATGTCGGTGTCGAATTACTTCTCAGCAAATCCTTTAAACAAGTTAAACATGTCGAGGAAACAGCCGCGTTACACTACACGCGTTACGTGTGCAGGAAAATTTCAATCTCAACCAGATGCTCGCGAATATCGATAATCCTCGGCCGAGTCACGGGATTGGTTCGCTCCAGTCACATGCCGCGGAACGAGACATCGCATTTGCCTCCACGGAAATGCGATGACTTCGAATCCCGCGATGAAAGATTAAAAAGATGACAAATAGTGGGATTGAAAGGCGGCGATGCTCGAAGAAGAGTTCTTTCAAACTGGAATCTATTATATTCGTTGCGCGGAAAAATAGATATTGAATAAGCTTCTTTTTGGACTCGGCTTGTTCAATGGCTATTGAAATCGACGGTCGATGCATAGATTTTCAAACATGAATTCGATCAATTGAAATTTGTTTGCGCGGGTATCGAGAAACACGAGCCCGTTAACTCGACAGCAAGGTCGCGTTTAGTTTACATAAACATGGAAGAGTCCACGACGATGTATCGTATTCCATCTAATCAATAAAAAACTGAAGTACTCGCGTTTCACCTACTGTTGCATATACGCCGCAATTTTATTGTTGCACCTTGTTGGTCTAGGAAATTCTACTGCGCATTGGATATCGATAAGATCGCGATTCTGTGGCAAAGAGTTGTCGACAAAAGAATTGCTGTCGCGTGAATGCGGAGGTGAAGTTAATAAGGCGCAACAGAGTAGGATGATTGCTGATAGGTTATCGTTAATGACGAAATCTATCGGCAAATTACTCTCGCGGTAAACTTTGCAATCGTGCAAAATTAATAACAGATACTTTTCGCGGAAACGAATGTTTACAGATCTGTTAACGTCCGTGTAATAGAAAATGAAAAATTATCGCTTCCTGCGTCCACGTATCGATCGGTGATCTTGAAAATTATCGCTTTCCGTTATCGACCGAAGGTCTTGAAAAATATCGCCCACATCGGTAGATCGTATCTCTCAATTTTTCTCTCGATAACGATTAATGGAACAATTTTCTCGAGTAATTTAATTAATAAAGCCGTTCTAAGGCCGAAGTTAACCTACAACTGCGCACGGCATTCGCACGCACACGACTGCGAGTGTTTACACAAACGCGTTGCGCGCGGTGTAAATTATAATATACGTATAGCGGCTGATACAATATATCTACGCCATTGACCTCCATGAATCATAAGTTATTGCACCTTGCGCAACTGTGCTCGCAAAGAGAAACGTTCTCGACAAATACTTTTCAATCGATCTACCTTTTAATCGCTGTCGACTCTAAGGTTAACGGAAATTCCTCGAGAGAATTACACAAAGTATCGGCCTTCCAGAATGCGTCACGTACAGTACGATTCTATTACGAGCTTCTCTTTCCCGTCACGTTGATTCAAGGAAATGAATGATTCATTGATAAGGCGAAAACTGCTGGAGCGCATTTACTTTGTGTCTTACCATCTTATATATGTCAAAATAACTCGCAAGTCTGCTCGATTTTATCATCACTGGCTATTTAAACCGACGTTGGCCAAATCCTGTTAATTACTATTGATTTACATCCAATTTGCCCGAATAAATATTATTGCGTCGTAAGTTCGTTCTAATCAGAACACGTATCGTATCACATTATTATCACGTGGCTGATAGCCAGACGTATTTAACGTATGGCTGTGCAAATTCACGCGCGCGCGCACGCGCGCGCGTTTGTGTGTAGACACAAACAAGAGCATGACTGTCTCAAGTTTACCCGTGACGTCACTGAATCATTTTAATCGCTCGCCTCGCGATTGTATGCGTCAGGATAAAGAATACTATGCAGTCGTAAAGGAGTTTGAACCCTAATTAATATACCCAGGCTTCCCTCGGAAATCCTGCTAATCACATTAGTGTTCCAGGAACACGTGGTCATTAGACGTCATCACGTGATCCTGGCGACGCTAAGCCCAGCTGTCGGAAGGCTTCGATAGTCGAACAGCTGGGAAACGGTACAATTTCCAGAGGCGCGATTGCCGTCCGCCAATCGCGTCCAAAGCCGGATTTACCTTTCAGGGGACTCCAGGCTGAATATTTGGTGGGCCCTCGGTTAAATGTAAAAAATAAAATGACGCTGATTTGATTTTTTTTATCATAATACTCGTATAATCTAAATAAGAATTTAATTTGAAAATTAACATTGAATATCAAAACTAAACATAACATTAACATAAATAAACTTAAAGATACAAGTTAATAAAGATAATATAAAAAAATGCTAATTTTTCGAAGAAAATATTTAGAATGAGGGGCCCCCAGCTAAACGGGGCCCTAGGCTTCAGCCTTGTTAGCCTAAGGGCTAAATCCAGCACTGATCGCTGTGGTCCCACGCGAGCATGCCTCCTTATGCATCTCAATCTTGCATCATAATACGCGACCGTTTTCCATTCTAGAGCGTTCATTAAAGCTTAACGATTTCCGCTCGGACATTCTAATGGCGTGTTTACGAAAACTGCGGCTATCACGCGTTGAAAGAATCGCCGGATGTGTGGAACGCGAGGAAGTGTACGTAGTCGCGATACGCGTAAGCGTCGAGGAAAAAAAAAGCAAATTTCTTGGTTTGTTTACAAAGAAGGAGGGCTCGCGCGAGCTGCGTCTTTTAAACTTTGCATGAGGGTGGCGATCACGTGGGCGGATCTACCAGTGACCAATGGGCAGAGGAGTGGAGGGGGTAGATAGAGAGACGGGAAGGTATATAATCTACCGCTCGCCTTCCACCACCCAGTTCTGCTTTGGACTTCGGACGTGTGAATTGTTCCAATCTTCTGGAGGAGAGAAAGTTTTTGTTTGTTTGGTGCGCTCATTGTATGGGTAAGTCTGAACATCTGTTTCACTTCTTTATTCCGCGTCTTTTTGCGAGTCGAACAGGAGGTGCGCCTCCATCAATCGTGGTTGAAAGAATTTAGAATTTATCTACGGTTTCGAATGATTTTAATCGCCCTGCGTCTACGAACATCTTGTACGCCTGATTCACGGGGGAAATACCCTTCACTTCTCAACAACCGCGTATTTTAGCGTTGAGTCAGTACGCCCGATGACGTAACGAACAACTGGCATAGAATCTCACGACGGGGAAGAACGTCGTTTCGGGGAGCTGGAATAACAGGCACGCGTATCAAATGTAAACACAGAAACGTCTTGAGCTTTATCGACACCTTACGAACTCTCCAGTGTCTTTATCGCTTTGCAATAACGATTTACACTTTTTTTACTCATTTTTATTTATCTCTTGTATAATTATATTCGACTCGAAGGGTTATTTGTTGTGAATCGGCTCGAAGGGCGTGAAATAGCGAAAACAAAAGGAGTTGTTGGTCGGACGGTGTTCTAAAGCGTGCCCAACGCGTCAATGGTTTCTTTTGATCGAATTGCCATGCGAAAGTATAGTGCATTAGCGCGAACGGTGAGACTATGTGACGAAGGTCGTAGTAGACACGTGGCATGCTACATACCTATCTATTTGGTCGTGTATTGATTCACCACGCGTACTCCGTCGCCATGTTGGACACCAAGCCAGCGACGAAACCGATCCGTTTCACGGCGCTTATCTCGCAGATTTTATCATACGGCAGCGTGTTGATTCGTGTCCTTAAATAGCAGTGGACTCACGGTAAATAGATCCAACGATTTGGGCAACTGTCGATTGGCAATGGTAGTTAACGCGTTGACAGTCCGAGCGCGTAGGAGTTTCCACTCACTCGCACGTCCAGAGTGCTGATAAGCTTCTCTGGATGATAACCGAACGTTACACTTTCTCGTATCAAGGTTCAACCGATCGCGAACGCGCGGAGTTAATATCTATCGCGAATGATAAGATCATACTTGTCCGTAGGCTTGAGGTAATTAAAAAACACTTTATTAAGCAGAGTCTTCATTTGCAGAGCGAGAGAAGATCATAAAACACGGAGAGAGCCCTGTGGAGCCAATAAGCAGCTGCAGGGATGAGCATGGGTTCGTGCCAACGGTTGGCCGTTGGGGAAGCGAATGGCCAAGTTGACTCGAGACGGCAGAAATATGGTGCCAGCCACAGGGGCAGGCACGCGGGCCCTGGATCAGGGGTGTGCCGCTACCCCTGCCGGTCTGGGCCCATTACGAGTCACCAGCCCTGACCGTACAGTCGGTCGAACAGTATGAGGAACTAGCAGGCAGCGTTGAACTAGAAACGCAGCGCTTACTGCGCGAACATTGCTACGATACCATTGGCAATTTCCTTAGGTAAGTAACGCTTAAGAATATTTCTCTAATACTAATAATTTCATAGAAGTCGGTTGATTAAACATTGTCTGATTCGAACAGATTCTACAAGGACTATGTTACAAGTGGTGAATGCATATTGGACAGATTCTACAGCAAATATCAACCGCTCATTACACAGGGACATCATACGTGCGTGGGTTTGGGATTCGAGTTGCTGCATCGGTTGAGGGGCTTGAACAAAAGATTTCCTGGTATAGCGAGTGGCCTCTATTTGGTGTCCTGTGAGGAGGTGTGGCTCTAAGTTTAGATTTTTCTTTCACGCTTAGCGAATAGTCTATTAACAGATGTTTCATGTTTTGTTTAGACGATCGGCGATGTCGACAGCTACGTCGGCGGACCGCCCGCTGCGGACAGCGGGGAAAAGGAGCATGTACTGGTGTGCCTGAAGATTGAAATCGCCGGGCGTAGAGGAGTTATGCTCCTCGACCCGGGATATCACGTAGCAAGAGTTATCACGGTGATGGAAGATAAATCATACCCGCACACGGGTTGGTTCGTTCAATCCGACGAGCCGGATTGCAAGAAAGAGTACAACTACTTTCTGTGCGCCAGCGATCCGGATTACGTCGAGTGGCATGAGAGGAAAACTCGACCTGGTGCCTTGGAGAGTATACAGGTTGCTCTTATATACGTGGCAAGACCGTATTTGACTGCCATCGATGTTACCGAGCGTAGAAATTTGGTTTACAACTTCAGAAGCCTTCTCGCGAGAGACACCAAGGGCCACGTCACGGCTGGCATATATTTCCCCGTTGTGCTGGACATGAACAATGCACAAACCTTTACCATTTTCTATCAGACCAGCAACGGCAAGAAACGAGTCAAGATGGCATTCAGTAAATTCCGCAGTTCACCGATGGTAAGAGAGATTTTTAAGCGGGAAACGTGAATTTTAATATCCGTGTCGTGATTTTTCATTGTGAAACTATTTTAGATAAGTCCTGATGCGGAGGAAGAACAGATCATCGCTGAATGTGCAAGACAGTTGTGTCTGTCGCAAGAAACGTTAGAGGATTTACTTTCCGCGCTAGCCAGGGTCATGAGCGATCCAGCATTTCTGGCCCAACTTCTGGCTATCAACGCGAGAATCAACACTTTAGCGGAGGACAACTAACAGACATCGATCCACCATGTGTGGTACAAACAGAATGTAACATGTCATTACTTTTGCTGGCTTTCCTCTTACTTTTTCCTCCTTCTGTTTACCACCATGTTAATACTTTACTATGAATTATAAAAATTAATTTTACTCTTGTTACGTCATAGAGCTTCGATATTTTCTCAGAGGGATCTTAATAAAAGTATATCGTATTTTTGCGCAATACTGTGAAACTGATTCAATGAAAATATTAACAGTCGCTTATGATTTCTGATAATCTTATTCTTTTAGTATTCGATTTATGCTATCTATAAATCTTTAATTACTGTTTACATATAGACTTCTAGGGTCGAATAAAGGCTCGAGGGTGTTTGGGAATTCGTTTTCATTGGAACAGTGCCAGATGAGGCTGAATTAGTTTCTCGCTTACGTAGGATTATCATCAGTGAAAAATTCTGGTATTAGGGATGGTTTATATTCAGTCTTTCTGCTTTAGCGTAATGAAACAAGGCCTGAGTTATACTAAATCTATCATTTTTATTCGAATAAAGAATGACAAGGATTATTACATTGTTGTCCATTTATTGATAAATACACTAGCCAAAATATCTTCTTCTTCTATTATATTTGGCATTGTTGAATATTCTTTCGAACAAATTTGCTGCACTTAAATATACACTTTGTACCGAGCAAAACAAAAATAATAAGAGCGGATACAACTAAACGTGAACCATTGTTTGAACTTGATCTAAACATAAATAACTTATCTGACGGTAAAATACTTGGAAAAAGAAACTTAAGAGCATATCAGTTAATTATCGTTTGCTTACGAACTAAACATTTTCATCAGACATAATTCGCTATAACAGTCCTTCGACAATATTACCTGTATTACGCATCCAAGAGACAAGACAATTATATACTTATGCGTTCTTACTTGCATGCTTTTCGTACGATTTATTATACGTTATCTCGCAGAATCTCTACCTATAGTTATACTTTGTCATCCGCAGAGATTCGAAGAAATAGTAAATCTATACGTAAAATGGAAAAGTAACTGCAGCCAAACTTCGGTAGATCCGCATGCGTGTTCCGAATGGGTATTGTTATTTTTTCTTTTAAAATGAAGTTTAAAAGAAAGGCATTAGTGGAGGTAAATACGCCGAGGAAATTGTTCGTGCACTTTTCGCAGATCGAATAAAACGAGCCTTCTTTTTAAAAGCCTGATAAGAAATATACGTGTTCAAAGAAAATACTTTAAACGAAACTTCACCGAAGTTTTGCAGTGTTTTACCAGAGAGAACATAGATTAAAAGGTTTTAATAGACGATCTAAATATTACTATCTGGTGCAGCGTGACGCTTTTTGCAAGCTTTAGCATCCGGTGTATGTTCACGTTTTCGATTTCCTATTGGATTTGTAGAAGTCGCCGTTGCTGTTGCCGTTGCAGTTGCGGTTGTTGCTGCCGCCGCTGCTGTTGCTGTTGCCGTTGCGGTTGCTACTGCCGCTGTAGATTCAGCGGCGGATTTTACGTGAGCGGATGAATCGGAACTGTGAACACGGGGAACGTTTAAAATACATCGCGTCTAGTTTCGTTCCAGAGGAAGTTAATCTTTTTTTTATATGTAAAACATTGCCTTGTTGCGATCCAATTAGTCCATGTGTAGAATTTTTTTTTATTAAAGTATGTAGTAAGTGGCAGTGAATTGTTACTTCGTTAAGAAACCGATTATAGCGTGATTAGAAACACATCCAGGAGAAAAACACTGATTACTGTAAATGCGATTACAAATAAAATGTAATATGAAGCGCAACTTACTTACGTTGCATAAGTGTCACCACTGTGTACTATGTTTTTACTTTATTAATATTTGCGGCTGTACCTGTAATACACAATAATGGTGTATTCCATACCACTTTCTTTCGCTACATTATAAATCACACACTAAAGTTTCAGATAAACACAGCCATGGATAGCACTTTCTTTAAAATGGGTTTACGTATTCTGTCTTGGAAAGCATGAGAAGCTTTTTCGAACTGATGGAGGATGTGCGCCAATGTAAGGTACAGTTAACAGTTGAAATGTCTGAAAAGCTCAACCGAAATTAATCCACGTATGGACTGATTAAGTATGCGGCGACTAGGGCTGGGACTATTCGAATAATTTAATATTCGAATATTTTACAAGTATTCGAATGCTATGAATAAACTTCGAATATTTGAGTATTCGAATGCTACGAATAAACTTCGAATATTTGAGTATTCGAATGCTATGAATAAACTTCGAATATTTGAGTATTCGAATGCTACGAATAAGCTTTGAATATTTGAGTATTCGAATGCTATGAATAAACTTCGAATATTTGAGTATTCGAATGCTACGAATAAACTTCGAATATTTGAGTATTCGAATGCTACGAATAAACTTCGAATATTTGAGTATTCGAATGCTACGAATAAACTTCGAATATTTGAGTATTCGAATGCTACGAATAAGCTTCGAATATTTGAGTATTTGAATGTTATTATTCGAATATTTAAGTATTCGAATACTTGGATATTCGAATTATATTCGCCAAATAATTGAGCAACTGAAGTATTCGAATACCGAAAAATTCGACAAATAGTCCCAGCCCTAGCGGTGACCGAGGAACCCATACCCTTGCTACTGTTTCGCAAATACCACATGCTATATACTACGTTACAATCGCATACAATTACACTACGTCGTTCGGTGCGTTTTAATTATTCTCGAACGCGTTCTCGCGTTTACTTGGTCATGGAAACACATGGACATATTTCGTAATGTTAATTGGAAGTCAACTTCTGAACCGTGAAGCAGTAAGAATCAAGACCTACCTCAGAGCGCGAGGGGAGTTGTATGTTTTAGACGTAGCTGGTAATTTTAAGCTACGCCTGGAGGAAGGTGTCCATCGTGAAGAATTAGAGTATCGGCTATGGAAGCACATAATAAGCAAATCAATAATATGCAAACAGAAATAAAAGATGTAGAATTTCAACAAAAAAAAAGAGAAAGAAAATCAAGCGATTTTCGTCATACGATTTATTCTTACATTTGTGTGTCATTTCTTGTACTTATAATTGTAACGACTTTACATTACTATGATATGTCAAGCTTTACTATGAATCAGCTAATTTATTATCGTATTGGTGTACACGTCAGCGAAGATCCGGGATAAACATTCCAAGTCCACAGGACTATAGTCCGGGGACACACGATTTAACGATGCCTGACAAATAAAAACTAATAAAAACTTAAGTATCATAGAGAATACTGCGATGCGATCGAGAGTACACCTACGGAGTCATGCTACATCGAAACTATAGAGAAGGGAGTATATATATCGAGCCATGCGTAATTTTATTTTAATGCTTGATACAAAAGATTTTGCCAAGGAATGCGCGAAGTGAGATAGAAGTAGCATAACACGATGCGATCCTGTCTCTCCGTTCACTTTTTTTTACTGGTTCGCCTCCTTGACTTCTTATGCACACTGTGATAAATTTCAATTTATCAGTAATGTTGCTTTACATCGCATACGACTTATCAATTACACGCAACACATTAGACTTTTAAAGCTAGGCTTACTACAACACCATTCAATGGAAATATAGAACTACGTTTACATCGTACTCTCTGTGAATTAGAATATACGTGTAATATCTTACTATACTTTGCATGCCACGTGCATTAAGGGGAGAAGCCCGTATAAACGGCTTGACTTTGTATCAATTTTTAAGAATTCTTTGCAAAGATACCAATGCGCTAATCCTTTCGTAAC
Source organism: Andrena chrysosceles (assembly GCA_963855975.1). Taxonomy (NCBI): domain Eukaryota; kingdom Metazoa; phylum Arthropoda; class Insecta; order Hymenoptera; family Andrenidae; genus Andrena; species Andrena chrysosceles. Next base: position 12,891,259 of record OY979769.1, on the reverse strand, counting down.
TTTAAGGGTACCTTATTTAACATTATAACAAGTGAAAAAAAATTATAACAGTAAAATGATAACAAATACAAAAGAAATAGCGCAGTATTTGAAATAAGTTTTTTCCGAAGTGCAAAACGACGCTGGTTGTAGCGTCTCTGGTAGTTATGTGAAACAGGCCAATAATTTTTTTCTCAATTTATGTGCCAATTGTAAGAATACGAACCACAAATGGTGTAAAAAATTTGCGTATTTTAAAAATGGTGGAACATTGAACATTTTCGCCAAAAATCACGTTTTATTTATTTAAAAACAGCAGTTAAAATTAATAATTTGGTTAAACATTGCGGTTTATATTCTCAGAAATATTATAAACTAAAAGTGTGCAAAATTTGAAGTCGATTGGTCAAATAGTTTTTGAGTTATCCCCGGCGCCAATTTTGAAAACGTGGTTTCAAGAAAAACGCGTTTAAAATGCGTTTTAGGTATGCTCGGCGCTCGAAGGCGCTCTGACTCACCAGACTATAGTATCGACACGGAGTTGAATTTGCCTATAACTTTGAGAATATATTTTTGAAACGTTTTAGAAGCGATTTATGGAGAAATTTTCGTTTCTACTTTTCGATTTATACAATCTTCTCCCCTTAATATTTGCAAAGGAAAAGGATTTCTTAAGAATCATCTTCGTTTATATGTTTCCCAGAGAATCGTCCCTACCTTGAATGAGTCTTTCTAGAAATGTTTAATAGATTTATAAGTTCGATCAACTAACCTTCCAGTCGGTTCAGGTAAAGCCAATTGCCTGTGGTCCGGGCGATTTCTGTGACCATGACCGCCATAGTGAGAATTGCCAATCACGCCGACACCACGACGCGTACGTGTTTCCCACTCGTTATTGAAAGTCGGTATGTCGTCTATTCAACAGTTTTTCCAAATTATCCTCCACAGTCAAAATAAAAACAAGCTTCTGGACAAAAATTATAATTACCCTCGTCGAGATTAATCAATTCTTGATGCTCCTCTCGTTCTCCGCTATGCAAGTTCTGCCCATGCTCTAAAATGTGCGCCCTCTCCCCGATGTGATGACCGATAGCCATTTTTTTAACTCCGGTGCGAGAGTCGCACACTGTTTTCTTCGTTTCTTTCACTCCGCCCGGAGCAGTTGTCGTAGACATAGTCTCTTGATACACCTGCGGGCGACCGTCGGGGCCACTGGCCATAGTCATCACGGATCTAGAAGTGAAGGAGTGACAATTCCCAGATTGTCCCATGTTATCCTGAAACAGAACGAACGTAATAAGCTCGGCGAGTCCTTTAACTCGCTTCGTGCAACTGGAGATAGATTTACGCACAAAATCTGTGAACAATCTGCCCATATTGAACGACGGCATCGGAGGAAATCCAAACGGCATCATTTGCAGGTCATCTTGGTGGGTTCTGGGCCTGTGATTGCCATCCGTAATAGCATTTTGACCCATCATTCCGAACGGATCGTTGAACAAGGAATTCATCATGTTCATATGGGTCATGGATCTTATGTGGGGCCTACAATAATAAAGAGCTAATGAAACCTTCCATGCAACCAATTCGCTGGTGAAAGAACCTCCATAACTTAATCGTAAACGCTCAACTAGGCAAATTTCGATCGATCATGTTGCCAATGAAGTGCGTCGAACAAACGAGAGACTCGAAACAATCGTAAATCGTGGTAGAATTAGAATTGAATAATTTCGAACTAATATTCGAAAATCGAGCCATTCTCCGAGCTGCATCCTATCGAAATGCAATGATCGTTGCCTGCGAAAAGTACGCGGGGCTCCAGTCGTGCATGGATACCTTTCTTTTAAGTCCACGCAATAAAGACGACAAAGTAATGTTTCTACGACGATTGGCGGTAATTCGACATTAAGCAGTTTCGGGCAATATGGTACGTTAACAAGTAGCTGAAAAGAAGTCCTCTTAACTCACCCGAAAATAGGATCATCAACCAGATCACCCATCATTGATCCGAACAAGGACATTTTGGAAAACAGACGATCGGCCGCTGTTCGTCAGGAGAAAAGATTCGATCGATAGGAACAGGAACGAAGGAAACGTGGGGATACGTCGACCGAGCGAAACCGTGCGAAATTTCTGGCGGAAAGTATCGCTCGGGATTATGACCGAAACTTCTGGAATACAGCGAAACGTAGAGCGAACGTCTGGCGCTACCTGCCACCACCGTTTATCTATCTGAAAACGGCGAACGAATCTAACTTGCTTGTGTAGTTGTGTACACACACATCAGGGGGCAGAATCTCCAGCAAAAGTTTTGGATCCGTATTTCAACGCCATCTAATTTATGAAAGATTGTGTTTAGAACTAAAATTCAATATGGCGACCCAAACCGGGAAAATTGAAATACGGTCAGAATCTGCGTACTGCAATATAGAATAAGAGATACATTTGTTGACATGTTAAGAATATTTCGATACGAAATTCAGGTGTTAAAGAAAAACATTTAATTAAATTTGCAATAATTGAATGTAATTAAATATTTTTCATTCACCTGAAGTTTCTTATCTAAACCTTCCGATTTTTTCTATTATTATTGGCATAATTGGAAATTATTTTGCCAACAATAATTGATAATGCCAACAAATATATCTCTTACTCTACATATTGTATAACATACTTAATTGTAAAAAATACAAGTAGAGATAAGGATTATTGACTGGCTCAGATTTTTCTTTGAAAAATGTTCCTTGTATTCAATTTAACAGTTTGCTTAAACGCTATAGTACTAAGTAGTTATATTAATTACTTATATCACATTGTTCATGTATGTACATATATATTCCTTCGTTCGCGACCTTCATATACATGGTGTTCCTCTTCGTTTTCGAGACAATTGACTTTAAACTTCACGTAAATATGCGTGCATCGTAGGCGCTTGAGCCGCACGTGGAGATCAGGGGAATGTTATACGGGCAGTATACTGTTGACCGATACATCATAGCCAGATTTCATCCCAAGCAGGAACCGATGAGTTCTATATACAACATAAAGGATATTTTACTTATTATTATTGTAATTATCATAATTATTACCAGTATTACATCATGCATACCTGCGACACCCGTACCAGCCTGGTGCACTTTGCCTGAACCGTACTCAGTTCAACCATTGTTCACTCCTTATCACATTCTTACAGAAGCTGTGTCTCTATATTGCTGTTCGAAGTACAACTTGGCACTATGCATCGCCAATGTACTGTTGGTCCTCTCCCTGCAGCTAACAAAAATCATTTTTCTTTCTCTTAATAGCATTTAACCAGTGCATTTCAAAATTATTTTTAATATTTTTTACAGTAAATTGAAAATTTTTGATAATAGAGTTTATAACCTAAAAATATAAAAACATCACGAATATTCAAATAAACAAGTATCTCAAATGTAACTCAGACCGTACATAAAACTATCTTACCTGACACCCTCTTTGCAGTTGCTCCATTCTTCTGCACATTCATTGTAAGTTAGTTATTAAACAGTAAGCACATGTAAACACTCGCATTTCACTTATAAGACAGTATAAGTCTCAGCCGATCGTGTATGTACAGACACAAACACAACTATACCGCGACAGCAACGCCACCTAAATTATGAAAGCCTGTTGCTTCCGGTCTAAACGCTATTCCGGAAGTTCCTATCTTAGTTTCTGCCCCCTGACACACATGCGCGCGCGTTCACTGGGTGTTACGTTACGACCTATTTGCATGAACCCCGTTACGCTCGTCCAACGCGTCGTTGTATTGGATACGAGGTCTTTGGATTGTTTTCAATACAAATGCAGTCTTGTTCGCTTCCTTAATGAGCGTAATTATGTTGCAATCATTTACTGTTAAGTAGATGACACGATCCGGGTCCATTCCACTTTGCACTTTGTATATCAGGTTGCATATAACAGGGGCAAATAATTTTTAAACGGGTTTTAAATGATTCTTACGGTATATGGGAGAAAGGTTTAATTTAAAATCTTGCAGAGTACACACGATCTTTTAATTGCACCCCCAGCTAGATAATTATCCAGTACTTTTAAAGTAACAGGATATTCAGTATATAAAGACGATGTAATAAGATTGGTTATCGCGCGTAATGTTTCGGAAGTCGCGTGCTATGGTAAATGTTACATGAGAAGGAGCAAGAAATCTGCTGTTTATTTGCCGAGAAAGTACTTAAAGATCATCGACGGTGTCGTTGGCTATGTAAGAGAAAAGGAAATATTTCAGGGAGCGCCACGTGCAAATTAATGAAAACACGTCACCGTTACATTTAACGTATGCAAGAAGAGGAACCGAATTTCTTCCTCGAACGCGAAGTTCAAATGTTAACTAATGTGAAAATACGTTCGTTGGAAAAATCGAAAGATTTCATCATGATTAAAATTCTAACCTAACTTTCTCCCTTTCGGGCGAGCAGTAGGTAAGATGATTTCACTGATACGTGTATTTACAACGAGAGACGCGTTTCTTATCCGGGATCGTTCGATTAATCACGTTAACAATGGCATGCTAATTAATCTTCTTAAACCGGGAGGGCCTCCTATGCGAAATTCCAAACATATCGGGAAATTTCAAACGCATACGTGAACTATTATAATTTCCGTAAGATACGTATAATAGACGTAAATAGATAATGGTACGGAATCGCGTCCGTTCTCAACTATTTCGTATAATTTTCATTAACGACGTGGCTCGTAGAAATAAGTACATAGCGAACAGTTTTCATTTTCTATTATATAAGTCTGGACAATGTCCACCAAAACATGTCACTTATGTTCCATGCTGACCTGGCACATTAAAGTTCGCTAACTTTCGCGCGTGAAACGACGCGGATAATACATATGTTCGCTCAACGTTTAGAGCTATACAGACAATGAAATAATGATTTATAAATTTTATTTATAGCATAGTATAAAGTATGATGTCCAATGGTATTCGAGTCCCTGCCAAGGAAAGTGGAGGAAGATCGATGTCGAACAACACCAGTTGTTCGCCCATAACGTCGTCGACGTTAAACTCTCCGTTAATGAAGTTATCCTCGTACTTCTTGGCTGTACGACCATGGTCGCTAAGCGCCTCGCTAATGCCGACGCTCCTTGGCTCCGCTCTCGCTTACAGACTGACCGGCTTGGCAAACTTTAGTTGGATATCTTTCGTTCTTACAGTGTACACTGTATTCTCTGTTCACGGAGCTGGTAACGTAGTCAACACTTACTTCGACTACATAAAGGGCGTGGATAGCCGGAAAAGCGACGACAGAATACTAGTGGACCAACTTCTATCGAAAGATGAATTAGTCTCCCTAGGCGCACTGTTATACGCCGCGGGATGCCTGGGTTTCGTTCTGTTAACTACTATATCCCCTGCGAAGATGGAACACCTCGCTCTGGTGTACTTCGGTGGCTTATCCTCGTCGTTTCTTTATACAGGGGGTATAGGGTTCAAATACATCGCGTTAGGCGACGTTCTTATCCTAGTTATATTCGGTCCGATCTCCGTTTTATTCGCGTTCATGGCTCAAACTGGTTACATTGAATTAGGGACGATATACTATGCTATACCCCTTGCGTTGAACACGGAGGCCATTCTCCATAGCAACAATACACGAGATTTGGAGAGCGACAAGAAAGCGGGGATTGTAACGCTAGCCATTTTAATAGGTCACACTGTGTCTCATGTTTTGTACGCTTTTTTATTGTTCACACCATACGTCACTCTCGTGGTGCTCGCGCTCAGGTATTCCGTTTGGTTTCTGTTGCCAGTAGTGACTCTGCCGACTGCCTTTAAAATAGAAAAGCAATTTCGAAGCCCTCACATGATCCAGAGCGTGCCCAAGCAAACGGCGAAGCTCAATATGTTTCTGGGCATTTTATATGTTCTTGCTTGTCTGCTCGTGGATCCACTTCCTTATCTGTAACATACATACATCACGAGATGTACGAACGATCGTTCGGAGGAAGAGCCGACTGTTTAAGATTTATATGGGCAGCTGGTCTAATACATACTGTGGAACAAATTTTACTTTAATCGCTTCCTGGATTCTTATGCATTATTTGTTACGCAGTTATCGGACTATACAGATTCGCCCCGGCTTTCAGGAATCGACGTTGTGTACATTGCAAAATTTCTTTCCCGCTCGGTGTATTATACTATCGACTTTTTTTGGTAAAACTATCCAACAATGCGAGGATCTTTAATATGTATAAAGCCCATTGTATCGTTTAGATTCTGAATTTACACTTGTATTTTTTGGATGTGTGTAACGAGCATAATACTTTCACGCCAAAATCGGTGCGAAAAACGTGAATTTTAAACATGTAATTGTTTAAATATGTTTATATATATATGTATATGTATAATTTATCTCATCATTTAGAGTTCTAAGTAGCATTATTTATACAGACCGTACGCATATCCTAAAAGTTTTTGTAATCTCGAGAACATATAACGGAACATTGATACTGGAGTTTTCACATTTTATAAATCGATAAATTCGCAAGACAATAAATTCTCACGCTGTGGCGGTAATCGTCTAATCAAGTACTGTTTCATTGATCTATCTATATAGTAATACGAGCAGAAATTTGTATTTCGACTGTCGTTATAAACCACTGATTTTCCCCCTGTCTACGATTTTGAAACCTGTCGTTGTATTAGATCGTTGGTTTTCTTTAAAAGTACAGCATGTAACGAGGTGTGAGGAGACTATTTAAGAATAATAACTATAAAACTAATCTCAGTACTTTTACTTTATTTATTACATACGAAACGGCATACTGTACTTTTAAATAATAATAAAAAAAACAGTGGACACAGATCTGTTTCTTAAATATCCACGATGCAGCAGAATTAATCTTACAAAACATGTAGCGTAATTCGAAGATTTGTAGAGCGCGTAGTCCCGATAAGAACGAAACGGATGTATCTTTATAAAACGTAATTGCAGAAAAGAAAAACATGTTTTTATGGCAATGAGTTAATAAATCATTTTTTTTATCGACTTACATATTTATTTTTATTTTTTATCCAAGGTAATTATTTATACCGCGTAAATTCGATATTATATAAATTCAGAGAAAAAGCACTCTGCCTTTTTAAACGATTGTAAAAAATTTCCTCGAGAATAGTTAAAATTTTGGGTTGCGTTTCCAAGGTGTGGATCCTCGGCAATCTTTAGCAACGCTTGATACGCATATTTCGTGTACAAATAGGTGATTATTAATTATCTCATCGCGTGGTAATTGTTCTATTGCATTCGAGCGTCCTACTATACCGACGTTCTGTTCCGAATAGGACCAGAAAATCAGCGGAAATAATAGGATCATAGAATACTAGAGGAGGTATTCGAGCGTGAGAGAGAGAAGAGGTGTTTGCGACAAGAATGAAGATGAGTGGCGTGCCACCAACTTTGGTTATGCAAGCCTGATACTTTCGAGCTCCTGGTAGCAGGAATACATAATGCAAAGAGACGATTAGAGTGAAAGGGCATGCTGTTTAGAAGAACACAGAGATAGTCGGTACCAGGGGGACCAAGCCGTCATTGATTGGCCGAAGTTCCCGTTTAGTTAGCACCTTATCGGTAGGAGGCGCTAGGTACATCACACACACATACCTAGGTGTATCAGTGAGCACGACACACAACCTTTCGACGTTGGTGAAATGTTACCATGACGACCGTCGTCATCTTTAAATGTTTGGCGCAAACACGAGGAAGTGTAACCCACCATAACCCACGTGGATCAGTCATCACCAGGGGGGCCAAGCTTCCCTCTTACGAAAGTTGAAGCAGAGTTCGTAGCGCCTCCTACCGATAAGGTGCGTACTAAACTGTGAATGTGTGAATTGGTGTGAATCGGGACGTATGTGTACATGTATACGTGTAATGCACCGCTTACTTTAAAACCTGTCCACGGATCGTCGCACCAGCGACACGTATGCAGCAGATAGAAGGATAAACATTGAAATTGAATATTTCTTCTTTTCATAGTAAAATAAAATATATTCAATTTCTTTGTATATCCTTCTATTTGCTGCATACGCGTCACTGATGCGACGATCCATGGTCAGACGGCCTTAGAAAAGGTAAACCAGGGAAAGTGAGGACGCCATTTGAAGGATTTCTTGTCATTCCAAAATTTAATCTTTTAAATTTTATTTTAGAAATGACAGGGGTCCTTTGAATCACGTCCTTATGTGATGACTGGTCGGTACGCGCGGGTTTCTTTAACGGGGAACTCACCCAGAAATATTTTAAAAATTCTAATTTTTTGTTTTATTTGAATGCTTAAGGTGTGTAGAATATTGTGTTAAAACGGGGGTTTGATATTAAAGGAGTTACAGTGAAAGCTATAACACCGCGTCACGTCAGGTACAGAGGTCAGGTCATCCAATTTACTTTTTTCTGTTTTTTTTTAAGTTTAAGACACTATTCTCTCCAACTATAGGAAATCAGAAAAAAACAGAATTTGTGTTTTTATCTTACAATATAAAAGGTTTGAATCTCTCCTCCTCATACCACATTCGCGATGATTTGCATTATGTTTAAGGGGGTAGACACAGAGCCGGATTTACCTTTCAAAAGGCCCTAGGCTAGGTTTTTTTTACCATAATACCTGTATAATCTAAATAAGAATTTAATTTCAAAATTAACATTGAATATCAAAACTAAACATAACATTAACATAAATAAACATTAAAGATACAAGTTAATAAAGATAATATAAAAAAATGCTAATTTTTCGAAGAAAATATTTAGAATGAGGGGCCCCCAGCTAAACGGGGCCCTAGGCTTCAGCCTTGTTAGCCTAAGGGCTAAATCCAGCACTGGGTAGACACGTCACATGGTCTGACCGATTCGGCCGGCCGGTATTGCAGCAGGTTTTTTCTGCACTGAAATGGTATTACCCGTCGATACGCCGCTGCCTGATGCACGCGAGAGGGAGCTGTTTGCTATTTCCGTATTCTATTCTGAATAAGGAAAGAAATTTTCAGCTTTTGCGTTGTACTTATAAAAATTTAATCGGAAAGTCGGCTGGTACTGCAAACGTAGAAAATTCATTGTACATTTCAATTACTTGAAATATTTTTCTTCTGGTTACAGTTGAAACTTGGGTACATTTCGCCGTGGACAGGAACTTTATATGGGCCAAATGATGGAAATCTCAACAATGAACACAAGAAAATAGTGATTTTATATAACCGACAAAGTAAAATTATATATTTTATACATTATTGTAACATTGTAAAAGTCTTTATTCAAATAAATTGGGAAAAACTTGAAACAGACAGTATTATTATTGAGAAATACCTTTCATACATACTCCGATCCAAATTCCAAACCTGCAATTTATCTAAGGCGGAGAAGTATTCGACACGCAGAGGCGCAGAGTTTTCGAAAGGCCTTCGACGCAGGAATTCAGCATGCCTCCTTTCGCTTCATGTTCTCCTGATACATCGCACCAAAATCTGACCAAAATTTTCAGAACGCTCTAAAATGAGCTTCGTAACAGGAGAACATGATGTCGAAAGAGGTGGCACTAAGTTAGCGCCTTCGGAGAGAGAATCCAAGGCGGAGAAGTATTTAACGCAGAGGCGCAGAGTTTTCGAAAGGCCTTCGACGCAGAAATTCAGCATACCTCCTTTCGTTTCATGCTCTCCTGATACATCGCTCCAAAATCTGGCACAAATTTTCAGAACGCTCTAAAATGAGCTTTGTAACAGGAGAACATGATGTCGAAAGAGGTGGCACTAAGTTAGCGCCTTCGAAGAGAGAATCTAAGGCGGAGAAGTATTCAACGCAGAGTCGCAGACAGAAAATATAACCTATGTATATGCTATATGACAACAAATGTTTAGTGGCTATTTCGTTCTCTTGCGCTACATTTGTGAACTTTTTATCATCCTTCCAAAACATTATTATTACGACGCAACAGTATCTTTAGGAAATCGGCTATAGCGCATAGGTTATTTTTTCAATGTATACAGTTCCCAGCAGTTTCTATCGTAGTCAATATATGCCTAAAATGCATATAACCTAACCTAAAATCGTCCGAAAATGCATGCATTGACTGCATCACGTTTTTACTGTGGCTCGTACATCCAGCTAACGCTTCAGTTTTGCTATGATTCCATGTTGACAGTTCTCCCGAGTAGGTGCCATCTCGTATCCACTAGCTCAACTAAATTTGTCACGTGACTTGCTCTGTATTATCGCCAATATGGCGGAACTCGTATTTGGGAATGCAATCACGGGCTGACGTTGTTTGTCCTTATATGAGCAGATTTTTGACTGGGTGAGGTCTCATTCGAAAGAGGAAGGTTCGATGCAACCCGCTCTGGTCATCGTTTGAGTCAGAAAACTCTTTTAGTGACCTACAAATACATGGAATCTGCGAGTGCATTTTGTCGATTTTTTCTCTACTTTGGACACTCGTATTATTACATATCAACACAATCTCTTTGAACCATGACCAGAGCGGGCTGTATTGAACCTTCATCTTTCGAATGAGACCTCGCCCAGTCCAAAATTAGCTCATATAAGGACAAACAACGTCAGCGCGCAAACCCATGTTTCGGGCCAGATTATGTCGGTATACAGAGCGCTGCATTACCCGTGTCTACCCCCTTAAGTACAAATTAAGTGGTCAGTAACAGTTCTTGCCCTGATGGTTTCCGAAGATATTAGAGACCTTCAGCCATCTTCAGCATTTCTGTTTATATATAATGTAAAATATGTAGAAAAAGCAAATTATTAAAAGTTGTTTAAAACAATATACAAGTCTCTTCTCAATAATTATCCTTTGCGTCTAAACTTCTTACTATTCAACGTTCAAAGAAGGTAAAAAACTCCCGGTAGAACAGGAGCACATGTTGTCGGAGGGCTTTGAGGGAGTAAGCCTCCTGAACACACATATACCGACACTGCGCGGGTGTTACCCCTCCACTACCGTAGGGAAATGCCTGGCTTGGTGTATCCAGTGATGAAACTAGGGGGTAGGGGCAGCGGGTGTTTCTGCTCCGGGCGCCGATTTCCGAGGGGCATCAAATGAGAAATCTTTGTAGAGAAAAGACGTAATTTTAGAATAGGAAAACATCAATGGGTTTATTTAAATTTATATATTACGTTATTCCATTAGGAATAAAGCAGATACACATTTTATGGAAAAGTAATGAAAAACCTAATAGTCAAAATATATTTATCTGTTATCAAATATCAAACAAATTGGGTTATGTGTAATATATTTTAAACACGTTTGTTATGTCTTTTTTATTCAAAGTGTGGTTGTATTGCTCAACTTCCTAAGGTGAGCAATACAAGGTAGTAAAATATTGAGGGGGAGCGCTAAAGAGAATCCTTGCTCCGGGCGCTTACAACCTAGTTTCGTCCCTGGGCGTCTCTGTTGCTGAATAAAGAGAATCCTACTTAGAAAGAGATAAAGATACATAATCAGGAGTTGTATTTCACGCGTTTCGTCGTTCCACAGTTAACTCCGTTCCTCAATAAGCAGCTCACAATCGGTGTTTGTTTCCTATTTTTCACTAACTTTAATCTCCCGCGGAAAGATGTACGGGTGTCAGAAACTATTGGATCCTGTTGTGATCTGTCCCTATAACGAGAATCACTTGATTTTCAAATCTCGCCTGCAAAAGCACATTGTAAAATGTGAAAAGGTAATCGATGCTGATAGAATCTCGAGAATATTGCAATTTGTTTTTAATATTATAGAACACAGCAACTTGTTGGAGTATCTCATAGCATGCGTTTAAGAGCCAGAAATTATTTTTGCCATAGAACTATCCCGAGCACTACAAAGTCATGTGCCCTTACAATGCCACTCATCGCATATTTAAAAGCCAGCTAGAAGAACATATTATTACTTGCCCCACTCGCAATGTATTACAGTCAGAAATGTATCCAGGTTCTTATTAATTTTCTGTTCGATTTCGTTCTAACTCGTTAATATCGATATGTAATTAATTGCGGAACTATTGCATTTCATAGAACCGAGGAACCACGGGGCAACGAACTTTGGGCTGCTTTCTGAGATTTCCAGTACGATAGATGATAACGAGAATTGGGATTTGGAAGAAAACGAGCGCATGAAGATGTTCTCGGACAGCGAAAGTGTTTGCAATAATGCGGACACTAGGGAGAAAACAGTTGACTCAACGTAATAATGCATCTTTTGTTCTTCTAATGTCAAGTAGTTTCTTACATTGTTATTTTTATCGTATCGCTGTATGATTCCAGCGCGAGGAAAGAGATCGTCGAGAATGGTGACCTCAGAGCTCCTCGTGGCTTCTCGGAAGCTATGCTGAGAGAAGCGAACGATGAGTCTGGCGTCGAGGATGTGGAGTCGGTGGTCAGCACAATGGCGTTCGGAAGGGGGAGAGTTATCCAGGAGAAGGATAAACTGAGATTTATCGGATTAGGCAGAGGAAGAAAGCTGAACACTAATAAATAAGTTCGACTCAACTGTGACGATAACTTGACTTATGTTTTATACTTACAGTTACATTTCTGATCTCATAAAAGAACGTAGTTTTTGTAAGGATAACAGTAAAGAGAGCAGTATTATTCGTATAGTATATTTCTATATATAATTTACAAATAATATGAAGTTTATTACTAGTATGTAGTAAGTATTAGTTACTTATCCAAATTACTTTAGTTTGTTAAATCCTTTTATTTTAGTATTTTACATTGATCTTGATATTTACAAACATGATGCGAAGAATTTTCCAAGAAATGAGTTATCTTTAGCTTCATTGACATTACGTAATATGTTGTTACAAACATTAGTAATACATGAGAGAACTAAAATTATTTACAATTATGAGATTGCAGTGGCTGTTCTGTTTTTTTTTCAATACTTAATTGTCGATTATATTGAACATCTCGTTTCACTTTCCACATAACAAAACTACAAGGCATCATAGATACAACTAAATATTGAACCTTCCATGATTACAATATATAAAAGGAGGATACAACAGATAATACATACTTCCCGTCACTGAGTGACAATGAAAGTTAGAGATTACGCGAATTTTCGAATTACATACTCCGACCCAGGACATAATACAATATCGATAAGTTACCACAGCGATGACGATTGATGGCTTAAAGTGAGCATGAGAATATAATTTTGTAAATGCAACTTGCAGCAGAAGGAAGCTGACGTAATCAGATCGATGTAAAAGCTGTACAAAGGTAATGAATATAAACGCGATTTAAAAAATTCCATAGTACCATTCTTTCCAATTTCAGGAATGTCACTAAATCCTCTTACGTTTAATGAATGATATGTAAATGATCATTGAAGCTTCGGCATATCGTGTATTTAAACAAAGATCTGCTACCTTCAAGGTTGCGAGAACGGAAGTACAAAAAGAGTATAAGTTTTAAACAGACAAGCACCCGAATTTCTAACGAGAAAGAATCATAATAAAAAGCAGTACGAATTCATTGTATCAGATCCAAGAAGGAACTTTCCCTTTAAGAAATACACGTTACATAAAAAAAAAAGAAAGAAAAGAATACTCGATTGGATGGAATAGTTCCGAATAACACATTGTTATATACATAGATACATCGCACGTATCTCTTTGCTGATGAAATTTATTGAACGAATAATACGCATGATACATTTACCATGTACATCTTTAGAAAGGACCATAGTCGCTGCAAATTATTGTTTCCCTCGCGTGCAACGCGTTTATCACCTAGAAAACGAGACTTCAATAACAACTTTCGTTCATCAATATATCATACAAACCTCGTGGACAAATTTCTGCGTCGAGCAACGTCGCTCCGTTCATAAATAATTAATTGAATTTCTGAATGGAAGTCTGAGACGAACCGTTTAAATGTTCCCTAATTCTATGCCGTTCGACACGCTGTCCCTTCGTTTTAAGATCGAGCGCGGGCCTGTGCCTTTAACGTAATCACCCGCAGCCACGTGCACCAGAGTACGTACAAAGGAACAAGTGCTAAAGTTTGTGAACAAGATTTTAATTTCTCTGGGTATGCTAGCCGGTATCAGCCAGCAATTATTTACAAGTTTTTGTTTGTTTTTTTCCGTTTCTATCATTTTTTTTTAAAGTATTCTTGGAATAATGTTGGCAGTCACCTAGCTGCAGTCTGTTTCAACGTTTAATGTATAAAAACCGTAAATTTATTGAGCGCAATATTTGCACAATAGCGAGATCAATTGCACTATATGTATACTCATTTACCACACGAGAATGATACATCTATGGGCTGGTGAAATGTATCGTGTAGTAACGACATCAGCTACGCAATAACCGTGATGTTTCCATGAAGTGGATCGTTGGTGCATTGGAATCACAATTTATATATTCGTCGACTTTTTCTTTTGCTGTTTCCACGTGGATATCCTCTCTTTTAAGTCGAGCACTGAAAGCGCGTTGGAAAAGAATTTCGTTAGGAATCTCGTCGGCCGACGCGCGTCATGAATAATGGGAGAAAAGAGACTCACTTGGCGTAAGCATATCTTCGCTGAGCGGCTGTCGGCTGAAAGGGTCCGTGGAACTGTTAAGGAGGTGTCTGATAATTACTGCTTTGTCCATAACGATACCAGACGGAAGTTTGACAGGCTCTTCCATGAGCGTGTCCATAAGCGGATCCCGGAATTCCTCAGGCGCGTCGCCGTAGTCCTCATCGCGGGCACGATTGTCCCTGGCGATGATCGCGGCTCGCTCGGCGAGCGCTATGAATCGTTCTATCTCCGTGGTGGTTTTGATCACCGATCTCTCTAGCCTGTTCGCAGCGTCGGTGAACAACTCCTTGCAGAACGAGCGCTGAAATGGTGGCCCTCCGTTAGAAAAATGAACGTTTCGTTTACCCTAATAGTGTACCAACTACGCCCACCGTTACTTACCTCGTCGCTGGCCAACGCGGCCGCGAAGTTGTCGCAGTCGAGGTGCAAATATATGTCGACCAATTGGCTGAGCAGTGCTCTCGGCTCCCATCCGTACTTCTGCGGCTTTCGTACTTTTAAATTTTTGCATTTGGGGCCGCACAACTGCTGCAGATTGAAGTTCAACATGGCACACAGCCTTCCCACCAATTCTGGCCGTAAGAACGGCTCCGTGATGTCGACCGTCAAATAATGAAACATGGCGACAGTTTCCTTGGCCAGGGTGAGATACGACCTGGCTTGTCTTTCGTCAGCGGCTAATTGCCTCATCCGCGAGTGCTGTTGTTCGCGCGTTAGCGCTGCCCACGCTCTAAGATCAGACATCAGTTCTTGTATTTCGTGGATACGCTTCAACGACTCTAAACTTTCATCGAGTAAAAAGGTAGTGTCGTTCATTAACATGTTAATGAACTTCACGAATTGCTTGCCATTATTGCTCTCATTAATGATCGACTCCCGATGCACCGGACTGTCCCACATCGATTTCAATATTAGACTAATGTGATAGCGAATCGAGAATTTGTCGTAAAACTCGGAGCTAGAGCCGGTCGTTTCGACATCGGTATAGAATTTCATTAAATAAGACGCCAGTAGCGTTTTCGATATAGGGTGCGCCATTACTTGGTCATGGAGCGTTTCAGTTCGTCCCTGAAGCAGATATTTCATTCAACAAGTTACGATCGGGTCAGAATTCCCATTTCTCATTGTAGCATAAGAATTACCTGCACGCTGGGATTTATCACGAACAGCACTTCGATAATTTTCGCTATTAAATATGGATTTCGTATACAATGTGGCGTACATACTACAACTAGCAACCATGTGATGAGTGAGTTGTCCATGTTACTCGCCACCACGCCGGGACTAAATCTACAAAGAATATCAAACGATATTAACGGTACATATTACAAATTTGCCCCTCCCTCCTCACGTTCGTCGTTGCGTAAGTTTATGTAAAGCAGTACTTACTGGAGAGTGAATAATAAAAACTCCGCGATATCCTCGACGTACCATTCTGGTAGCGCTGTGAACTTCTGCGGAACCTCTTGAGGTAAAGGAAGCTCGGGAAGAGGGTTGCCCGGCGGAGTCTGCGTTAATAAGCTCAGCAGAACCTCCGCCACAGAAATGTAAAAATGCAAGCACCTTCTCAACAGGACAGGATCGATCAATCCAGCGTCCGTGCACGATTTCGATTTGCCGAGCTGCTTCAGCTGCTCTTTGCAACGTTTTATCAATTCTTTGTTGCGGCCGGCGAAAGGAGTGTCTTTCCACTGCGGCTCGGTGGCTTGCAGGTCATCGAGCATTTTCTGCACGTCGCGCAGAGTCTTCAGCTTTCTCTGGTATTTCTGTAAAGCCGGTAACAACGCTATATGGTGACAGTGTAGTGTAAGGAACCAACATTGCGTCGGAAACTTTGTCTCCACCCACTTGTGCGTCCTCTCCAAATGCTTCAGCCATTCGGCAACTTCGTGGGACGTGAGCTTCAGCCGCGTTTCGTTCTTAATGTCGACGAAGCTCGACGGATGGAACGGGTACACTGGATCGATCGTGTCCAATTTGATTTTCACGGAGAGCATTTGCAGGACCGAGAGCAGGTTCAACATGAATCCGTCCCCGGCGAGTGAGAACTCCTCCGTCTGTATTTGAGCACGTTTCTCGTTGTGGCGCAACAACGTCGCTAGATACGTAAGCATAGAGTCGCGGCAATTGCTGTTGGCGAGTATCGCGTGCAGCATCTTGTGAAGGGACGTTCTGGTGCTCTCCAGCTCTTGCTGCAGCGTCAAGTTCATCGATTTATCGACGAACGGGATGCCGCTGAAGAACTTCTCGGCCACGTTCGGCTGGTCCTCGGCGAACACGGACACCGAGAGGAATGGTCCAAGGAAAGACGTCACCGTCAGTTCTCTGCCGGCCGCCGACGTCATAATGTCCGGCAGAAATTGAATTTGATGAGTAATTAGGCGGCAGATCGGCCGTATATTGCTGCTGGGTCCGCAGCGAATTTCTATCAACTCTTCTAACGCGTCGATCGGTCTTCGGTGCGTGTTTCCCACTAAGCTACCCTGCTGCATCGAAAGATACAAGCCTTGCAACAGTGGAGTAAAGATTTTGTTAAACAACCCTGGATTCGTATGCGTTCTCGCCACCAACTCGTGTAAGTAGCCCCGAGGTAAACTCTGAGAGAGCACCGGGTACAAGAGCGGTATCATGGACAAGTGATGCGTCGCCGAGGATTGAGGAATACCGACTAGGCCTTGCAGCACAAGAGTGGAATATTGAACGCACTGTGCCCTTAGAATTGCCAGCACGTCGGAAATTGGCGGTGTGCTTGATTTCTGTTTACAAAAACGAATGAAATAATCCTCGATATATTAATAATCTTCCATTAATTAAGCAAGATCAGCCATACCTTTGGGTGATTTCGTTCTTCCGTGGCAACTCTTGTGTAACAATCTAATAAATAAAGTAGACTCTTAGGTTGCGACGATTTACAACAAATATCACAACGGCAAAGAGTCGCGATAGGGCTCAACAAAGGACTCGCTTGGCTGTTGGGGCTGTCCTCCCGATCCGATGACATATCTGTGTTAATTTCTTTTAAAGGGTCGTCGCCTCTCGTGAACATGCACAGAATCTCCATTAATCCCTCGTTAATGATCTCCGTGGCATCCACGAGCTTTTGCGTTAACGCGTGCGACGCCATTTGCGGTAGAAATTTGGTGCCTTCTGCGGATTCTTTCCATGATATGCATAGTACGCGCGAAATGACAGAATGTATTTGTTCCGTAGTTACCTCTGTACTAGAACTCGTAGTCTAAAAAGGAAAGCCAACATTAGAACTATAAATATTCCGGCACCCGTGAAATTATCATCAGCGCTTACGCGTGATCTCGATTTCGAATCTTTCCTATCGGACTCCTCCACTTCCATGTTCTCGATTCCAGAATCTACGTCCACTCCGGAAGTGTTGCACTGCTTCTCGTTACTTTCCTCTACTTCCATCGGTATCTCAGGATTCTGAAGCTGCTGCTGCTTCGACGGAGATATTATTTGTCCAGCGAATGCTTTCGACGGACCTGGTATATTCGGAGAAACTGGGCCGGCATTGTGAGCCAGAGTGGTTGCCGAACTAATGTTATCTAAACCTGCTAGACGAGCCATTCGCCTTCTTCTTACCTGCAAGTCGAACACGTGAGATTAGATATCTGTTTCCGAACCACCTGATACTCCGAAACGAATAATGTAACATAAAGTAACAACAGCTTGGCAAAAATATCTGTACTCTACTCCATTTTGGATACTCATTATCATTCAAATTTATTTACCCGAGTTTAATTAAATAACACAATAAAGACTAAAACGTACAAAGCAATGCTTCGAACAAAGCCACCGTAATTACAACAAAGACAAAGGGTACAAAGAACAAAGAGGGACTCTCGAAGAGAGTAAATCCCCACCGCAAAATACTCCAAAACAGATTGAAATTACCAAGTGGAGGATTTTGATTTGTTATAAAAAAAACGCGAACGACTGCACTAGTCAGTAACAAAGAAGCAGCAGCCCCTAAAAACGTTTCATCCCTAAGAAAAGTAACGAGCTTTAATCCGTTAACGTTACATAATTATTTGAACCGCGGTCGGTCGTTCGGAGCAACAATTAATTCACGGTTAATCTGTCGCTGAAGAGAGCACTCTTTTATCGCATTGTTTTTTCTCATCGTTTTCCAGCGGACGTTTCTGTGCCGCGGTGAAATTCTGTTGCGAGTATCCGAGGGGGGCGAGCGAAGCCAGCGAGCGCGGCCAACGGGCGAAAACAGAACGGGGCCCCGCTGGTCGGGGCAACGGATTGAAAACGGAGTGGATTTGGTGTACTCACTTCCTCTTGGCTTAGCTCGCTCATGGCGATCCCTTGTTTTGCTTTCGATCTCTCTTAACCTATCGATAAGTTTCGGCCGCGCAGCCGTTCACGGTCCACCGTGCTACGGAATGCCCTGTAGAAAAGAATGGTGCCCGTGGCTTTTGGAGTATCCTGGACGAGATATGTCAAAAATTTGGACAGTCACTCCACATCTGTTTGCGTTTGGACGTGAAAGCAGCGATTCCACGCCGCGTTACGGACAATCACTGCTAGGCTGCGTCGATTCTTCAAAACAGCTGAGCAACTAACAGGCCGTTAGGACGCTCCCTCTTGTCGATAACGGCAACTACTTTCCACGTCAAATTATATACGTTCGATCGGGATGCATGGCAAAGCGAGAGCGACGCGCGCTTAACGGACGATTCCACTGAAAATCGTATCTGCATCGACACGCCAACGCTGACATGCTCGAATAATTATCAGTGATCTAAGGAGGTTTAGACGCTTACAAACTCCGCTCCTACCACTTTCAGATCCGCTCACGAATTTCACGCGTTCGCGGTCTATTCCTTGAATCCACTAACGCGGCTCGAGAGGCGATAAACTTTTCGTAGAAATGAATACACCGCTTCTTAGTATCGTGTGCGATTGTAAATTTCATTCTGCGGTTGATAATTATAATACAGAGAGAGTAATGATACCATTTCGAGACCCAAAAGGAGCGAAATAGGTATAAGCGTTGGGCGAAGATGGTCCATGATTTGAATTGCGCGCGCTTTTTTTATTATGCGGGTCCTGATGCGTATGCGGGTCAAAGCACTGTAAATGTGTTTCTTTATATTCTTATCGCGTTTCTAAAGAGAAAAGTTACTTAAAATTGGGCTTGTATCGATCCTCCACTGCGGTAAATTTTTTTGTAATCTATAGATCCATTGGCACAGTGTATTTCGAACGTTTTTATATATAGTACGAATTTACCTCTCGATATATGTTTACGATGCGATAACGCGCGAATTGTGCAGTGTTTTGCTGTTTTCGATGCGAAATGTTTCGAAAGTATCTCGTTGCAGTTACCTGCGCGTGTCTATATACAATTTAACCTTTGCTGAAGCACCTGAAGTAAGGTTAGGTTGGAAGCACAGTAATTTTTTCAATATTATCTACGGAAGCGCCTACGCGCCACCTTCCTGCACAAGCGTGTAGTGTTGTTTTTGAAGGCACCACCGACCCACTCACCCACCGGTGAGTGGCAAAATTTCGGCTCTGTGCGACCGACCAACCGAGTGGTGAGTCGCATCGCAGCGCCGTGGCCCGCGAGGTTGAGGTTATGTGTCATGCGACTCTGATTGGTCGATTCCCTCAGAGCCAACGAATACCGCAATCAACCAATCAGAATCGCATGACACATAACCTCAACCTCGCGGGCCACGGCGCTGCGATGCGACTCACCACTCGGTTGGTCGGTCGCACAGAGCCGAAATTTTGCCACTCACCGGTGGGTGAGTGGGTCGGTGGTGCCTTCAAAAACAACACTACACGCTTGTGCAGGAAGGTGGCGCGTAGGCGCTTCCGTAAAAAACAACACTACACGCTTGTGCAGGAAGGTGGCGCGTAGGCGCTTCCGTAAAAAACAACACTACACGCTTGTGCAGGAAGGTGGCGCGTAGGCGCTTCCGTAATTATCTCTTAAGTAGTGACGCATCCCGTTGTGTGAAACCTGGACCTTATCTTTAATTAAACGTACAATTAGGCGAGGCAGTTGTAATTGGGCGCGCACCGCATACGATCGTTTAACAATTTCTAATCAGGATGTGTAATGAAAAGATTATTAATTTCGCAGCTCTAGGTAAACGTAACGCTGTCACATTTACACATAATTGACACTTGCTGTTTCGTTATCTGTGATCGTCCCTCCATCCGTCTTCTGTCATCGTGACATATGTTACCGTTGCGTGTATAACATCCGTGGCCGCGATATACTTGTTGCGCTCGAGCGTAATTTATTTCTACAATCTTGTAGGGAACATTTATATCGTAGGAATCACTTCGTTCGAGAGATCGTGGTACATATATTTACCGTGTAAACGATCGTGAATCATTATTACCCCGTTATCTTAATTATCGAAATATATACTTGCGCTTGAAACGCGTACTTTTAAACATTATTCCGTGCAGATTCGATGATATGTTAATTTTCAAATATGGAAAATAGTTCTGTCGTTATGTAACATTGATCTCTTGCTCCGTTCAAATTTTTCCGTCGAAACATGGCTAACATGGCGGGAAATTCGATTCTCCTTTTAGCATAAATTAACGAAAAAGATTGTAAACACATTTTTACGTTTGAAATAAATATATTAGGTTGAAAATTTGTCTATGGAAAACGACATTGTTGCTAAGAGTATGCGAATGTTTAATGTTTGTAGAACCAGATATTCAGAATCTGATAAAAAAGAGTGGAGCGGCACGTGAGCATTCTTATTCACCCTACAGCAAATTCAAAGTTGGTGCTGCGGTGCTCTGCAACGATGGGACCATTGCAACGGGATGCAACGTAGAGAACTCCTCCTACCCTGTCTCAACGTGCGCAGAGAGAGTAGCCATTGGGAAAGCAGTGTCGGAGGGGAAGACAAAGTTCACAGCGTTAGCTGTGGTAGCTGATAACGGGGACGATACCTTTGTCACTCCGTGTGGATTCTGTAGGCAAGCTATCGCAGAGTTTGGTGATATACCAGTTTACATGGCGGAGACTAAAATGGAAAGTGTACTGCGAATGAGAGTGAGCGATCTCTTACCTCGTGCCTTTGGATTAAGGAATATAAATGTATTTCAATAAAACTGCTCTGAAAAGAAGGGCTGTACTTTATACATTCATTTCTAGAAGAATTCTTAGTGTAATATTGAAACAAGAAACAGTATTCCTTTCTTTCTTTTTACTGAGAGATTGGTGTCTTCAATGCCAAAAGCATACAATTAATATTACATTATATAAATGTACCTATAATAATGTCAATGTATCGTAAGTAATCGAAGTGTCGGTTTCTATACAAAGCTTCGACGGGTGTAAAAACAATTCACGAGGAAGAGTATGTTATTACTTACTGTCATGTTATTCTTTCGATTAATCTTCTCTCATGTTTGCGTATAAAAACGAAAGAACCGTAACCTGCGACTGTAATTCAGAGAGGGGCAAAAAATTGTATAAAATAAAAATTTCGTACACCAATTTTTATTTCAAATAATTTTTTGCCCATCTCTGCTGTAATCGATTACCATGCGATTACTGAAGCGTGTCGTGTTTTCTAATATACATTGTACTCGATAAGCAGAAGTAACATGGATATTATATACAATCGATGTAATAACATACTTTATATATGTACAATAAAGTAATAGAAATGCAAATACAGGAACGAGACTGCATACGGTACACATCCAGAATCTCCACCGGGGATTCAGGTTTACCAGAACGGGCACCTGCAAACGGAGAGAATTTTAGTTTGTTGTTTGGAGCTTGTCATTTGGGACGCATGAAATTACCATCCGATATAGCATTGACACAAGTTCTCGTTGTTGGTAGCTTGCTGAATCAAAAGGTCGACCTGACGTTGGACACTTAGCGTTTCTTCGTGGGAGAAGTCGCGCCCTGTTAGCTTGTCCCTCACTCTTGTTATGATGGTTAGAGCTTTCTTGTTCAGTGCCTCTGGTTGGTTCGTATCACCTGTGTAAAGGTAAATTTGCTTTTATCTCTGTGCTATATACTAACGACAGAGATCGGCATTATCTAGATAATTATTTAAATAAGGAGTCGTATAAAAAATAATTTATCTTCATTCGTTATTCGAAGCTTCGAATAACACGATTTATCTTTATTCGAAACACCACGGATAAATACATTTATTCGAGGTGATTTATTCGACGGCGAAAGATAATTTTTTATTCGAAGAACTTTTATTCGAACCGTCGAATAAGGTTTTCATCTTTATCCGTAAGGTATTTGACTTTTATTCGAAGGCTTCGAATAATGAATAAAGATAAATTATCTTTTATTCGACGTTATCTATATAATTATATTTGCCCATCTCTGACTAACGGCAAATGAAAGCCAGCTGTTCAACGAATAGTTTACCTCCGTTTTCAACGCTACAGGGAACTCCTTTCTTTGGTAGCGTGGCGGTTAAGGAATCCAATGTGTCGCTGTGCTCTTGATTGCTGCTAGCGCTCATCCCTTGAGCGTCAGACCTTTTACCTTTCGGCGCAGCATGGTCCATTAATCTCCAGTTCAGAAGTGGATCGTAGACGAACGCCTCTAGCACCGCCATCAAGCTGTCCTTATTCCGATGCAACACCGACATCACCGACTCGCACGTTCTCCTATACGTGCCTTCGATTCCCGTCACTTCCATCGCGTTAATTAGCATTCGAGTCAACCTGAAGGGTATCTTCTCGGGGAACTTCTCGCGGGTCATAGCCACTTCGAAGCAATCCCCGAAGTCGATGTGCAGAATCTTTCCGCTTAAACGGTCCAGCATCAGATTGGATGGGTGCCGATCACCAAGGCCAAGAATATACCCCACCATAGACATCACAGCCAGGGAGCGCGTGTAATTTGTCCTACGATCGAACCATACCTCGCTCGATGGCGATTTCAGCCAGAGAAGCCGTGATAGATCATCGCCATGCGTGTGCTCCAGTGCATGCTCGAACACTTCCACCTTTTGCATGAGCATGAGATGGTCGTAGCCTGGAGCCATCTAGAAATTGGGTGTTTTAGTTGAATCGCACAGTGGACATGGTGCTTTGAATTAGAGTTGGGACTATTTGTCGAATATTTAAGTATTCCAGTAATATTCGAATATTAAATTATTCGAATAGTCCCAGCCCTACTTTGAATACTCACTCGTAACATTATCTTGTGCTCTATATTCAACAGTATTTTCTTCTTCTCCCTGTAGTCTCTGATCAGTGTGTGCAACGTATCGCAGTGTGGCACCCAACCGATCAATCCACTGTTCGTAGACAGCGGGATCACAGCGTACCTCTGAAAGTAGAATTTGTTTGATTGGATACACCCTACGGTGGAAAATTACCACAAAGCTTCGCGTTCTTACTTGAATAGTAAGGTTTCTTCTGAACGTATCCGGATCGTGTAATAAAAGAGTATTGACTAGACCAAATAGCTGCATCACACGTTCATCTTGTCTGAGATCCTCGTGCCCCTTCAATAGGAACATGTAATCTTTACCATTGCTACCTAGAAATTTCAGATGTTGGGAATTACGTGCTCCGTCCCATTACTCCGAAGACCTGACTGATAAAAGACTCACCTTTTATGCACAACTTTCGTGGTCGCTGTTTGCTCGTTATCACTTGCATAGAACTATGTATACTCGCTATTCTGACTATGGGCTGACCGGGACTATAGCTTCCTGGCACGGCCAGTTCCAAGTCCCTGCAAAGGAGCAACTTTGGACTGACATACTGAAGCTCCAAGCTAGTTAACTGCGGTAACTGCCGCGATATTCTTCTAAACACATGGTAATACAAGTCCCAAGCTTGATTTAAATCCCTAACGTTGCGCGAAGCTTTATATCTGTGACACCATTCCTGCGCCTCCATTAGATCTCTGCCGTACGCTTGATTGAAAGACGTTTCCTTCAAGGTTTGCGGCCCTCTCTCCAACATGGCGTGCAAAGGTTCCAACGTGTCGAACATCCCTCGAACATTTCTTTCCCCAAAGTACAATCTACTGGCCTCTTCCAACCCTTCGTGCCACAGTTCGTGCCAGAGGATCGCAACTCTAATCAGTTCGTCGCTAGCCATCATCGCTTGCTGCACCAGAGTCGGGCTATGCTCGCACATGCTCTTCAGGATCTTGTTCGCAGCGGTTTTCCTAGCGTGGCTGGCGCTCTTCGACGCGACAGTTAAGGGGTAAACCAAAGCCTGAGGATGTGTCTTTCCAATATCTATTAGAAGATGATGTATGCAACGACCGACCAAAGCTCTAGGCGTGTCTATCCTCGCTATAAGTTGAGGAATTACTTGGAGCCAGGTATTGATCTCGATCAACCGAATGCCTTCCACTATAGCCTCGTACACTTCTGGCCACTGACCGTAATCGAACCACAGTGTCAGTAACCGAAGTGTATCTTGCAACGAGTTTCCGTGAGAGAGATTAATAGACCTGAAGAATCCTTCCACCGCTGGCACGGTGAATTTGGATATATACTGCGAACTGGAGAGGTTGCTGCGCGCTCCATTTCCTGGCACAGCCTCAGCGTTAGAGTCTCCCTGCTGGTGCTTATAAAACAGAACCGTTTCGAAGTTCGTGTACGCAAAGGCGTGCCACGCTTTGTACCAAGCAGGGTCGTGTTCCGTGGCTGCGGCATAATAAGACAGCACAGCCGGTATAGAATGCTCGTTTATGCCTTGCAAAGCTTCCAACCATTCCCCAAGCTTCAGGTAACACCTGGCGAGCAGTCTCTTCCTCACTTCTTGCTGCTTTTCATCATCTTGGTTCACCACCGACACGGTTGTCGGTTGTAGGGACGTTTGCACAAATCTCTGTAGCTGGCTATACGCCTCTTCTCGTTTATTAGCTACCCACATGTGCTTGCAATAAGCGAAAGTGACTTGAGGATGAGTGGTTGGTAAAGGTTGCTCAGCTGTTAGCGATGGATCTACTCCAAGCAACATGACTAACGTTTTATGGCACAGCATTAAGCTACCGTTCTTTCTGCAGAGACTCGCGTACTTTAGCCACGTGTACATATCGTCCTGAGGAGAAACTACCAACGTATGAACCTGTATAATCTTCTGCCAGTCCTCAACTATACGCTGTCCACCCTGAAGCCTCTCCCACCACATAGATTTGATGGTTGACCTTCTCTCTGGAACTAACTTGAATTGTATCACTTCTTCCAGCTCCGCTAGCTTTTGAACCTCCACCATGGCGTTGTAAGCTCTCTGATAACTCTCGCCAGCCATGGCAGTCAGCTCTGTGTCCAGTAAATCTCTGGCGCTGTCGATGAGCTGGTGAGCGACGTTATACTGCTCGTCGTGGATCGCTAAAACTGCTCGATAGAAGGCACCGTCCTGAGAATCTTTTGGTATCAGTGAAACGTACTTCTCCATGCTCTCCCATTGGCTTAAACCCCACGCTGCGGCTGCCGCCATTCTAGCCATCCTCTGCTTAGTCTCGTCGCTTTGGTTCGACCACTGCTTGGTGGCCACGTCGTGCAGTTGTCCCCATTCCCCGAGAGCTTCCAAGCAACGCATCTCGCCCAGAGTCGACTCCACATCCGCGGAGTCGCTCTCCAATCTCTCTCTGTACAATTGCAACGCTTTGTCCCAGTTGTGCAGCTTCTCGTACCAGCGCACTTGCACCTTCAGGTCTTGCTGATTATTCTGATTCATAACGTACTCGAGCAAACCTTCCGCTGCCTCCTTCTGTTGCAGTTTATTGTTAATGGAGATCAGAGACTCGAAGACGTTGCTGTTTCTGCTCTTGTGGAACTCGTCCTCTTTGTAATGCAAAGCCTTTGCGTACGCTCTGCAGTGCATGGCTCGTTCGCCTAGGATCTTGTTGTCCAAGGGTAGCGGGCCTTTGTCGCAGTGTTCCATGAATTCGGCTAGGTTCAGAATCGTCTGCGTTATCTCCGGGAGATCTGGAACCATCAATGCTTGCTGAAGAGTCTGTATCAGCTCTGCTTTGTAAGTGTTGTCCAGCTCGGTCCAACAGGAAACGAAGGCAGCGTTGAATAAGTCTCTGGGCAATTGGGAATACGTTTGTGCGAGAGCCCAGCAGGATCTCAACGCCGGGGATGGAGATTCCTTGAGCAAACCGATCGACAGGCTCCTCAACCACTCGAGCCAATCGTCCTTCGACACTCTTCTAGTCGCTGTCCAAGCCTTTTGAAGATTCGAGGCGGACACGTGCAACCTCTTTATCGTAGTCGTATCCGACGACGTTAACGACAAGTCGCGATTCTTGTTTCTCGTGTGCCGGTGTCTCATTAATAAATAATCTTCGCCGTCGGCTACAGTGGTCTCTGTCAAAATTTTATCAATTAGAACTTCGTAACGCGGATTAACAATCTTATGCTTCGTCATAACTTTCTGTACTAATGATATAAAAATCTGATACTTCTTTCCTAACTGGTTCACGAGGGCGCACAATGTGTCCATCGCTATAGCTCGTAGCTCCGGGCATTGGTCCAGGGTCCGTACCAGAGGATGAACTATTCTAGACGCAAAGTCAGTGAAATCCAACGTGTCGGCTAAATGATCGACCGTTTCGAGGGCTACTTTGTTCACAGTTATCGGGCAATCGTTGGCGTGGAATAATTTCACGATCGGCGGTAAGACCAGGTGAAGATAATTGTCCAGATTATTCCCGAACTTCTGAAGAGCTTGAAGAAGCTTCACCGTCACCGATCTGTCCTTACTGGAATCGTGCGTTAGGACCCGTAGTATCTGCGGCATTAGCTGCGGCAAGTAAATCTTGAACTCCGCACCCAGCGCAACAGCGATGTGCTCGACTAAAAGTATCAGCGTGCTTTGCAGCGGACTGTTCACGGTCCAGAATTCTTTGATTAGATTGAATATGTCGTCCAAGTAGTTTCTAATATGCTGCTTCACAATGGCGATAAGTATAGCTAGCTGTTGGAACAGATACTCGCGGAAGTTAACGTCAGCCGTGCGTACCACGTTCAGGAAACTTGGCATCACTTGAGAGATGTACGCGACACACTTAATCCCCAAGCTTTTAAATATAAAAGTCACCGCTTGAACGACCATGGTATGGTGTTGCGATAACGTTGGATCGCGAATGATCCTCATAAGCGTGGCTATTGCGATCGCTGGATAGTATTCTTCCAAAGTCGACGAAGACATGTTCACCAACATTTCGCTGGTCGTTAAATCCTGAGTGCTTTCAGCCTCGCTCTTAGTGTCAGCCATAGACGTGAGTGTGTCCAATTGGGAGTCTATTTGACCAAGGTTCATCTTATGTTTGTAAGGATCTAAAGCACCTAGCAGTCCAAGGACTCTTATGGTCTCCCTTCTGATAATAGGCTGCTGTTCGGTTTTCAAGAAGTTTATCAGCACGTCTAGCAGCGATGGATACTGCATGTAGGGTTTCACCACATGCCCTGTGCTTCCGACTAGTTGACCAAGAACCCATAAAGCGACTCCCCTTTTTTCCGGCGAGCTAGCATCCACCAGCATCTCGAGCAGTATGGAGAGAAGCTCGGGCATCCATTGCTGCATTTCAGCACCATTAACTTCGGCTAGATCGCCGATAGCACGTAGTATGGCTAGAATCACACCGGGGTTTGCTTCAGGCTCCTTTAACTTCGGCACGAGAACTTTCAATATCGGCTCCATGTACGGTCTTATGAGCCTCGGTGCACTGACGACCAAATGGTCTAGCATACGCGCAGCTTGTTCCTTGTTGCGACCCATGCCTGAATGCTCCAACTCCGTTAAGAATTGTATGAGCGTCTTACGCAAGGACGGCATAACGTAGGCTGGATTCATCGTGCTCAATCTTCCGATCGTGCGAATTGCTAGCTCCCTTATCTCGAACATTTCATCGTTCATCGCAATGAACAGCGCGGAAAGGTTCTCCGCTTGCGCTAGGTGAATATCGAAAGATTCGTCTAGGGAAGCCAGAACCCAGAGCCTCACGTCAGGGTCCGTGTCTGTGATACCTACGACTAGCAATTTCCCAAGAACAACAGAGACCGTGTTGGTCACCGTAAGCCCCGGTTGATTTAAAGCCAATCGCAGCAGCCTCGAGCATGTCCTCACAGCCTCTAACCGAACCTCGGCTTGTTCGAACGTGAGGAAGTGATCCGCGCATCTCCTTACAAACTGTAAAAGTGGATTGCCATCGAAGTTGAACGTTCCAAGAGTCTTCAGCGCCAGGACCGTAGAGGAAATGTCCACCTCCATCGGCCCGGCAGAAATCGGACTAGTTGGAATCCGTGGAGCACCAGGGTGTCTCAAGGGCTTCTGCATCAGAACTTGGGATAGCATTCTCAGAAGACCTTGAGATATATCAGGCTTCAACGCTGGAACGCTGTAAGCCAGCTCTCTAAGAGTTGTCGTAAGAATCGGACTTAGCCCAGTCGTTAACATGGATTCTAATATATCCCTCACATCGGAGATTATAACTTGCTGCACCGCGTGTCCAAGCAGAGTTATACAAATGAATACCGCCGGCTCTAAGGCGGTGCCGCGTTTCTTCGCGGAGGTTTCTTTGGATGGTAGTAAACTCTTAATTACTTCCATGATTTTGGGCACGTGAGGATTTATCGAGTTCTCTACCGCGACCGCTATAAATCCAATGGTGGTAAACGCGGCGTACCTATCCTTCTCTCGACTACGCAACGTCATTAAGAGGTACGACAACGATTCCTTCAGGTGATCCTTCGTGAACTTCTCTACGTTAAACGCCGCTAGTCTCGGTAACAACATCATGAGGGCGTGCTGAATGTGCGGGTTCCTGGATATCCTCTGATTCATCACGTCGTTGTAGATGTCGTCTAATCTCTCCTGCATCAAGCAACGACACACCGCGGACTCGTGCGCTGGGTACAACGTGTGCTGAGAGCTAGACGAATTCTGAGAAGTATTCGACCATTTAGACACTATGGTTGTTTTCAGTCGCGGCATTAAGGACAGTATGTCATTCTCGTTTTGCTGCGAGGAACAGTTTAACCTTTCCATCAGAGCTTCGTAATTCCTTTCCCACTGGATGTTGCTACATCTAAGTAGCTCGTTCAATATCAACAACGAACCATGTATCCTATCTTCCCTGTTAACTCCCCTTTCTCTAGTTAAGACATCCTCGAATCCAGCGACTATCTCGTCGTAGCACTGCTTGTACCATTGCGACTTGTGCATTTGCTTCGCAGTTTCCCTCTGTGCAGTGACAACTAAAGCAGCCCGCAACGCTTCTACAGCACCTTCTCTTATCACAGGTCTCGGATCGCGTATCGCGTTAAATATAAGCTCGAAAAACGGAGTAACTTGCTGGAAAAAATACGTCGGCATGGAGACGGCGAGTTCTCTTAAAACAAGCACAGCGGCGTGTCTCTTACCCTCGTGCCTGTCCCCGCCGAGCCACTCGAAGGCACGTTTCACCTCGAACTCTACATACTCGGCTGTGTAAGTGCCCGAAACCAGCGCCAGCTTTCCGACAGTTTTAGCGGCTAGCTCCATAACTCCGACGTCGTTCGAAGGTAGCAGGTTTCTCAGATAATTCGCGAACCTTATGGTCCGCGTGTTAATGTTTCCTACGTCGGCTCCGATAAGGCAGACTATGGCTAATATACCTCCTTTCTTCTCGTTTACGTCCGAGCCGGACACCATCTCGAATATGTGGTGATTAAATTCATCCATGAAGGCTGTAATTTCTTCCTGCGACACCTCGCGCAGCTCCGTTTTAACGTAGAGACACAGGTCTCTCGCCGCTTTATTGCGCACCTCTTCATTTCTAGATTTCAGCCTCTGGACGAATTGCAACACCAGCGTGCTCGACATTGTGAATACTTTATCGGAGTGCCAATCTTTCAGCTTCACTTTAACCAATCTCCTCGCGATGACGTCTGAAAGAAACGTTACCGAGTGTGAGGCAAGGTTAAGGGAATTGTGAATCGGTGCTTGTTAGCCACATACCTATTTGACATTACACGAATTTCGTACCATGATACACCATTCTCGTGGCTGTCGCTGTTGCTTATGGTCGTTTCGTGGAATAGAATTTCGGCGGCTCTTAAATTACATTGTTAAGGAGCGTCGTCTGTCACACGGCTCTTTCATGTTTTGATGCTCCCTAATTACAGGACGAACGTGTTTAACTTAGGCTGTGTAAACACGCGCGCGGAGATGCACGCACACAGACGTTTGAATTAACGGTGTCATTAATTCTGCGGGCTTGTAGTAAATATAGAAAAACAGAGGTGTGTTCCTGAGAGGACTGTGTTGAGTTTATAACCTTAACGTTGGTCAATAAGGTTTGCTCGACTGAATTGTGCGCTCGCGGGGCGCCCCCGCTCATTTTAGAAGGAACTTGCCGATCGACGAGTTTAGATCGGTTCTGCGCATGTTGGCGCCAATTGGAGCCGAAACAAGCTACTATTGGCTATACATCAAACAAATGCTCCCTTGGAACCAATGAGCTCATTCAACATGCGCGAAATAAGTTCCTTCTAAAATGAGCTCGAGTATATATAGGTGCGTGTTGACACTAACCTCTGCGCTTATTCGCAGGTTAGATAATAAAAAGCGCGCGAAACTATGAAAATTTCCGCGCAGAGGATTGAAAAGCTTTATTGGTTATTAAATGGTAAAGCTATGTCGCTCTAAAAATACTGTATTTACTATACTTCCGTAATACTAACGAAGTAGATATAAAAAATCATTGATTTCTATGGGCGATAAGATATTATAAAAGAAGAAATCGCAAAATTTGAATTCGAATCTCGCCAGTGGATCATTCCTACCAATATCCAGAACGTAACATAAATAGGGACCGTAACGAATTACGAAAAGAATATGAATTATTATTTAATAAACATACGATTACTTATTTCGTATTGTACTATTCTATAAAATATGTCTGATATACATAGCAAAGCAACGATCAAACACTGCGTAATTAAATAAACGGTATCCCTAGTTCGTAACAAGTTGTCCTTCATTCGGCACAATTTTTTTTACACTCAGCTGATAAAAAATGATTAATCTACGGAGTTAGATTGAATGGCGAAGGGATTAATCATTAACCAATTCTACGGACATGTGGGAGAAACATAAATCGAATCGGAGATCAGTTATATTTAGTCGCGCTTTCGACGTTACTCCAACCTCAAGCCAGCGATGATGAAACATTAGCCCCCCTCGATGACTTTTCGTTTTGTGAATTATCCCACTTATGTATGCTAGCATTAGAAAATGATACTCCTCCAAGGGTTCCTCAAGGCAACCAGCAGTCTGCAGAAATTCGAGTATCGTATACTAACGGCCGCACGTAAACAATTATTTTACACATGTTTAACGCCGTCGATCAGGAGTTCCCGAAAGCCGTGTTTACTTTCCACGCTAAGGTATCGCGGAACCGATGCTTTCAAAGCGAGGCCTTTGAACTATACCGCACACACGGCTGCGAGAGTAAAAAGAAACTCGGACTTTAAAAATCTGATTATTCTAGCAGCGCCTGAGAAATGGAGATTACTCGGTGCCATAGCATTCTTGTTGGTCTCATCCACTGTCACAATGGCAGTCCCATTCTGTTTAGGGAAACTAATCGACGTCATCAACTCCAGCGACAAAGAAAACATGAGAGAGAACCTTAATCGCCTCTGCGCTATCTTCTTCGGAGTATTCGTGCTTGGAGGCATATGCAACTACGGCAGAGTGTACCTAATGTCCACTACCGGGCACAGAATCACTCAGTCTTTGAGGAAACAACTGTACGCAGCTATACTTCGCCAAGAAACAGCGATGTTCGATAAGTGTAAAACGGGAGAGCTTGTTGGTAGAATATCTGGTATGTATCTACTTTTAGGATAACTCTAAGGGTTTATCGCATCTACTTGTTCTCTATGTTGATTTTAGGAGACACGCAACTTATTAGCTCCTCGTTGACCAACAACGTATCGGACGGATTACGCTCCGCGATTATGACCATCAGCGGAGTATCCATGATGTTTTACGCCTCGCCTAAATTGGCTGTAATCGGTCTAGGTATAGTACCGCCGATCGCTGGCTTGGCTGTAGTTTACGGCCGTTATTTAAAGAAAATTTCCAGAGACATACAAAACAGCTTGGCGGTGGTGAATACCACAGCCGAGGAGAGAATCAGTAACATTAGGACGGTAAAAGCTTTCGGGAAAGAGGCGCGCGAAGTTGAGCATTACAATACGCAGTTGGAAGATGTGCTTAAAGTCTGCTATAAAGAGAGTTTGTACAAAGGAATATTTTACGGATTAACAGGTCTCTCAGGAAACGTGATTATCCTCTCCGTTCTGTACTATGGTGGAGTTATGGTCTACGACTCGTCCATTTCAGTCGGGAGCTTAAGCGCTTTCATAATGTACGCTGCGTACGTAGGGATCTCTTTAAACGGATTGTCCTCATTTTATAGCGAATTGAATAAAGCGCTGGGTGCGAACGAACGCTTGGCGGAATTGGTCGAAAGACAATCGGCGATACCTATTCGGGGTGGTAAGATTCTGGAGAAGGAACTGTCCGGTGACATCGAATTCAAGAACGTGAATTTCGCCTACCCTACGAGAGGAGGTGCACGGGTTTTGGAAAATTTCAGTTTACAGATCCCGAAGTGTATGGTAATCGCTATTGTTGGATCGTCGGGGTCTGGAAAGTCTACGGTAGCATCGCTTTTGTTAAGACTCTATGACCCTGATTCGGGTTGTGTACTTTTAGACAATCACGATCTCAGATCTCTCGATCCTGCGTGGGTGAAATCGCAGATCAGTGTTGTCTCTCAGGAGCCGGTTCTCTTTAGCGGCACGATAAGGGAGAATATATTGTACGGGGCTGAAGATACGACGAAGTGCGACGTGGAAGATGTAGCAAGACGCGCGCACGTTTTGGAATTCACGAAAACTATGCCGGATGGTTTGGACACGGTGGTCGGGGAAAGAGGCGTTACTCTGAGCGGTGGACAAAGGCAAAGGGTCGCTATTGCCAGGGCATTGATAAAGGTAAAAATATTGATGAGACGATAACTGTGTACCTAGAAGTAGTTTTCTAAATCTTCTTTCTATCCAGGAGCCGAAAATCTTGATTCTGGACGAGGCGACAAGTGCGTTAGACGCGGAGAGCGAACACTTTGTACAGAACGCTTTGGAAAAAGCTGTTAAAGGGCGAACGGTGTTGACTATAGCTCATAGGCTGAGTACAATAAGAAATGCTGATAAGATCGTGGTCTTGAATCAAGGGCAGGTAGCAGAAACTGGAACATACAAAGAGCTTATCAGTTTAAAGAACGGTTACTTTAATAAACTAGTCCAACATCAAACATTTGCCTGAGGTTCGATGAATATAAAAGTACAATTACATGTATCTATGTGTATATATCGGTGCAGAGATAATAGAGAATTATCTCGATGATCCTAAAATAAGAATTTAGAGGTCACAGAAAATACATAATGTTTGTAATAAATAATTAGTAAATTTTATTAATTTAATTGTTGAAATACAATGTGTTATTCTGCAATCTATTAATTACGTCTTAATTAATGATGATTTCTCTACACCACACGTCGATTCTTAAGAAACCTGTACGAAACACCACGATGGCATACGTTCGAATAACGATCTCGATTATTCGGTCATTCATTTCTCGGATGAGTGAACTCGGAATTTGAAGAGGCGAAGTACGTTCGGCGTGCTCCGAATCTGTTCGATGTATCAAAATAATTTGTGTCGACGCACAAAACACTTATACACGTATGTGATTCGATATAAAAATCACGATATCTTCTCTGGTCTAAGGTATAAGGCAGGTGTTATAAATAATTCCACTTTGGTAATCATTTTTAATATATTTTCCTATAAAATAATGTACACTGCTATTTTAAGTTATCAATGTATCTTATATCGTCGATCTATGTCACTTTTAAATTAATATCCCATTACTACAATTACATCTGAATAATCTACCTCTAGACTCGTGCCCGCGTAAAAGTGTTCAATGTAAATGTATGACCAGAGGCAAATCGTTTCAATTAAATTAACCGGATTTTTTTCAACTTATACACACGAGCCCGTTTAATACGTTCTTCCTTCATGGATTGATCTGCATCATCAATTAAGGTATTCAACTATTATTCCGCTATCGAGAAACACAGTAAGGTATAAAAAGAGAGCAGTAGCGTTCGCTTCCCTAATCAGAAAAAATACTGAGACCTTTTATCCTTGCTGTGTTTCGCGGTTCTTCGTGTAGGAAATATGCGTAACAAAGACGTTCTCTTATCTATTACATTTGTGAATCATAAAATGGAATCCTTAGAAACGATTCCATCTATGCTTCGTGTAACTGGAACATTTGTGCAGGTCCTGCGAGCAAAATCCAAGTGGTCGGCCAACTTTAACTTTGCTCCCAGTACTTGTAGCTTTCAGTCGCTTCTGTGTAAATGTTAGCTTCTCCAAATTGGCGCGGTTCTCGAGATGTTAAATGATCCGCAAATTATTGTATAAAGTTCGAAGGGACACCCGTGCGTAAGAGACCAGTAAGCAGTTTGACATTCAGAGCTTGGATATGCAACAAGATCCAAAGTCTATGGTTATACTCGCAATTAGCTCCAACTTGTCGATAAAAAAAGTACTTTAAAACGCCTGCATGCACGCTTAAAATGCTTCTTTGTTTACACAGCTATCACACATCGTATTTGTTAGGAGCCACATTAGAATTTCATACGCTCCAGTCACAAGCACAGCCATACCCTAAATAGAAACTTCATCCGTATAAATCCGTGGTGAGACTTTTTACAAACCGATTCGAGCGTAATAACTCAAATCTTGATCGAAACTGGTCGTTAATATTACAACGCGTTCTCTGGGAATAGGCAGTGTTTTGCTTTCTACGGGAGCTTAGAAATTCATACGAACAAGTTTCTGTACAAGTAAAATATCAAAGTTTACCCGATTTAATAGTAAATGGAAAGTCAATGAAGCGGTAAATGACATATAATTATAGAATTCTCGGTAAATCTTATAATATTCCCTTACACGTCAAATCACTTGTTGGAAGTTGTAACAAATCATACTCGAATTACAGTAAGGACTCTCTTACATAGACAACTCTGCCCGTCTTGAAATTTTCTATTGCGTTTCCTGGTAAAATAAACATTAAGCGTTAAAAGTAATAGGACCCATCTTCTTACACGTTATTAACTTTGAGGTGTAGGCGCTGCCTGTTGTTCCATCGGTTCGTCGTCCTGCTGGAATACTGATAGTGATTCTTCGTCGTCTACGTCCATCAACTCCACCCCCTGTTCCTCCTTCTTGTTCGCGGCATTCTCCATTACTGTATCATTATCTTCTACTTTCGGAACAGCAATGGTAACGCCGTTACCTTGCAATTGAGTTATATCGCTACTTTCAACAGTCATTTTATCTTCGCATTCCGGTTGACAGACGACTGTAGGATTTTGATTCTCAGGTTCCTCTGATATCTCCACAGGCGAAGAGGTATTCTCCGCTCTTACGTTAACTGCCTCCACATCTTTTGGTTCTTCTATGATAGGAATTGGATCAGGTACTACAGACTTTATCGCCCTGATGGCCTCGTCCGCTGCAACTTCAGTTATAGTCAATTTATCCTTCTCATCGCCAAAATCTTCGACTACATTATCTTTGGAACACGGCTCCTCTACTATAGGTTTCGGGTCTTCCGCCAACTCTGTTGCTCTACCCTGATCTTTCAAGCTTTCAACATCCAAAGAAACATCCTCGGACGCATTCGCAGACTCGCTCTCTTCCGAGCTCGTATTTCCAGTGGACGAGAGTAAATTCTCCTTCGATTCATCTAAATTACTCGCCGAAGGTATACTCTCCGCGTCAGAATTTTCCAAAGGCGGTACTTCTTTCTCCTCTATATTTACATCAGCTGCATCGATCGTCTGAATACAATCCACCTCAGTCTCCGACTTCGTCGTGTCCTCTAGATCGTCTTTAGAAGGACTCAGAAAACTCTCGACCACCGGATTCTCAGATTCCTTCTCGTTCAACGGAGCCTTGGGTTCGATATCTGATTTTCTCAATATATCATTAATTTTAATTGGTTCTTCTTGTACGTGCGTCGGTGGTGCTCCAATATCCCCTTTCTCGATTACCTTAGAATTATCCACATAGAATTTCGAGGCCTTACTGTCGCTCATAACAAAGTCTTTCGTCTGGAAAGTAGTCTGCAATTTTCGCGTGGGATCGACTACTTCCCCTTCCTCGCTCTCCAAGTCCAAGCTAGGCTGCGAGCTAGTGTCCTCGTTCATGATAGCCTCGGGAACATCTCCAACAATCCCAGAAGTTTCAGGAACAATAGTCGACAAGTTCTGTATCGTCGGTCCCATCTGCGAGTCCTGATTATGCGTTTGGGACGTCAAGCTCGGCACCCCTGCGAACTCAGAAGTAGTGGGTACAAAACTGGATCCCGTGATATCGGACTTGGAGTGCGTCGACTCCGACTTCTCGTGCGAAGTCTCCTCCGCTCCGAATACATTTTTTACTACAGTCGTGGTCGGCATAACGGTGTGCAACAACGGAGTATCGTTTTCGACGGTATGTACACTAATCGTAACGGTGGAGGGGCAGTCCTTCTCCCAGTACTCCATCTCTACGTCCTGAGGAGGTTGAGTCACCGCGGTCTCTTCGTCCACGGACCCGTTCACCATTCCGTCTCCGTTCTCGTTCCTCCTGGCTATGGGTCCCGGCTCTCTAGTCGATACCACCAAGATGTTCTTCTCTATAGCTCGCATGAACTTGTCGACCCTGTTGTACTCCTTACGTGGCGCTGTCAGCAACTCGCAGATCCGCTGGACCGTGAACGGAGCATTGGCGAAGGACTCTAACCGCTCCAGAAGATTGCTCTTCATGGTGTCGTAGTTGAAATGGTCCACGTTCGGGCATGGTGCGAGCTCCAGGCTAGGGCAACTCTCGTAGAAGTCGGTCATGACGCGCGTGAGTTTCTCTCGGAATAGGGTCTTGATCAACGACCACTGGTAGACGGGGTCGCCGGTTTTTGCTACCCAACACAGATACTCCTCCAGCTCCCGAGGTATCTCGCTCGGGCGCATTTTCTGAAACTCGTCCAGCACCTGTAATACCTCCTCTAAATTTTCCATCTTCTCTGCCTGCTGCCCCCTCTACCTCCTTCGTCCGCCGATTAATTTCCCCTCGCGCCCGCTCCTTTCTCCAAGACTGCTGAAAACTTGCCGCGGCGAAACTTTATGCTCGAGGAAACAACGAAAAACGCAAACACACCGGGCACTAAACAGCAACAATGAGGAGAGTGGCGAGAGGGACGGGGAGGGATGAAGGGGGAGCAGGGCTGCCAATCGACCTAAAAAATGTCATCGTGACAGAATTTGGTTAGCTAGAGCTGAATTCCTTTTGGTACTTGATGCTCGAAGTGATTTACGATTTCTTAGCACTGAACGCTCAGTTTTTGTAATGCAAATAAGTTTCTTTAGAGACACTTTAAAGGATACGATACTCGATTGCGAAATATGTTGGTCCTATTTAATATTTGCGTCGGTAAAGAAGGGTATTGCACGTGCCGCTCTTCTAAAAATGTTTTACATATATACGTGTATATATGTGATTTAAAAAAACATTTTCGATGTTTGTTGTTCTTTAAGTAACATGATCGTTAATTTTTGTATATGCACGTATGGAGGTATCCGTCAAGTTGGCGACACTGTTTAGCGAACTGGTGGATCATTTAAATTCAAAATTCTCCGACCGGAGTTGGGCGGTATTCGATATTGTTGATAAAAATTCATTCGAATAATGCTCAACTCTGGTTCCGATATATGTTGCTTGTAGATCTGTGAAAGAAGGCTTAAATTAAAGTAAGAAAGAAATGTAAGCAGGTGTTGAAATACCAGATGTTGTAGATGTTACATAGATTTATTTCAACGTAGCGTATGATTTTTGAACTTTGATTGGACATTGAGATTTCATAACATGTACACGCAGAAACAATCATAACGATAGAGTAGAATGGTATATGTTCCGTAAATCTTTGTATTTCATAATACGTTATTCTCCTTAATAATCATATAACGAATAAATCTAATCGCTTAAAGATAATTGTGCATTTGAAAGTCACACAAGTTCTATTTGTGTTTCAGTCTTATTCGTGATTGTGGCGAAAGCGAATTTCTATGGCAAGACTCATCGTTCCAATGCGGGAAGAACCTCTCCGACGTTAATAACAATCAACTAAATACTGCGTGTCTCTTTCAAGTGCACAATCGTGGTAGTTGTTTAGAAAAATAATATATGGTACAAAACTCACCTTAAAACTGATCAGAAGTATTATTTTTTTCGAGATTCATTACTTATAGCTTGTAACACAATGAACTTTACGTTATAATATAAATATGCTGTTCCTGATTTACTAATTCTAATGACATTCCATTGGATAAAACTGGAGGAACAGAGTTAGCGAAAATTATATTCCAATGCTCTCCTTAAACAACTTTACGACGCCTCTCGCGTTAATTAAATAAGATCATAAATTATAAAATAATAACAAAATTATCGTAACATCAAC
This sequence comes from Andrena chrysosceles, assembly GCA_963855975.1. Taxonomy (NCBI): domain Eukaryota; kingdom Metazoa; phylum Arthropoda; class Insecta; order Hymenoptera; family Andrenidae; genus Andrena; species Andrena chrysosceles. The sequence continues at coordinate 12,852,129 of OY979769.1, read as the reverse complement.
AGAAAATAAATATGTAATGTAACAGAAAGACATACGTGTAATATTAAAGTTGTACAATGACTCATTGTCAATGAGTAGCAAATGTGCATAATCTTAGAAAGTTGGTGGTCAATAAACTCTAATATACATCGAGCTATAGAAAAAATTTTAACGGCGATAAACTTATCTATAAATTGGTTCGATTGAAGGCTTAGTAACGGACATGACTTCACTCTACATAGAGTTCTGTTATTTATAACTATCCGATAAATCTGTTGTTAGTAATGAATTTATAAAGTCAAATTGATATTACCATACGTAGGTATTTAATAGTTTTTTTTTTTACAGACTTTGATTAAACATCAACCACCATCTTCTTATGAATATCTGTATTACCAACAACCTGAAATCAGTACATAACGAACATATTACACAATCACCCTAATGTCGAGCCCTTCAAAGTCGGTACTTACGGAACAAAATTCTTCGAAACTAATCTTGCCATCTTCGTCTTTGTCGGCGAATAATATTGTCTTGTCAACGATCTGTTGGAGCTGTGTGTCTTTCAAATTATTCCCTACCATCATTTTTAATACCTGGAACAGCTCCCCGTTGCTTATGAAACCGTCGTTATCCATATCATAAATTCTAAAGGCGAATCTCAATTTGCTTTCTTTGTCGCCCTATGCAACAGAAGAAACTCATCGTCAAATACATTAACGCCTGTTCCTTTCGAGCTTACCCAACAAAAGTTGCGCATACCTTAACGCTGAACTGAGAGACGCCGTGGATAAATTCTTTGAAATCCACTTCTCCGTTACCGTCCGCGTCGAATATATCTATCACGCGTTGTACTAGAGGGTTCTGTTGTAACTCCGGCAACGACATAAACTCGTCGATGCTCAGAGCGCCGCTGTTATCCAGATCTAACTTCCGAAACCGTTTTCCTAGTCTTCTAATTTCGTCGACGTCGACTAGAATATTGATATTTTTGTAAGAACCTTTCTAACATTCCAGCAGGAACAACAATAATAATAATGTTTCTAAGTTTTATCGACGAGCTTCAATAAGATACACGATCATAAATATCATAATAAAGATCAAAAACAAATATGGTGCCTGGTACTTTACAGGTGCTATGTTTAGTTAGTGATAAAAATAAATCAGAAGCTGTACACAAATTAAAAGAAGCAACACGGTCATTTCGACCATGAGCTCGCGATGATAATTCTTATTAAATGCTACTCGAATTAACGTCGGAATCTACTCCGAAATATGGAAATGGGGGTAAAGTGTTTTTTCGAACAGAAGAAATGTTGAAGGGGGATAGGTTATTTCAGTGAACCAAAAGTAATGTCTAATTCTGACTTACAGTTCGAACATAGTTCCATAGGCAGCGAGCTTTCGTTACCCTGGAAGAAGACAGAGAATAAATTAGAAGCAGAATTTCGTTGGAATTGTTTTACTGGCAACACAAATCATTCCGATGACGATAACCACGTAGAGCAATGTTTTTCTTGACAAAAGTGGATAGAGACGCGCTGTCGCGTGCCGTGGTATCTTAATCGGAGGTTGCGCGGAGATGCTAATAATCGAATTTCAAGCATGCTTAATTACCATCACGAATTAAATTTGGCAGGCTTCTGTCAGAAATGCAGCACAAAACGCCAAAATTGATCAGCAGACACTATTTTATATGGTTGACGATCAGTGGGAAGCGCGAAGAGTAGATGGGAAACTGTGAGGAGAATTTATGTACTTTGTAATGTATGCCAGTGGTTCCCAAACTGTGGGTCGCAATATTTTTTCTACGGGATCGCCACGGTTATTTTTAATTGACGATTCTTAGCGATTCTAAGACAATTTATTACCTAAATTAGATAATTAAATATATTAAACATCTTCAAGTATATATAGGTATTAAGATAATTAAATATATTATTAAGATAGAATTATATTCTGAAATATTTATTTTTTATGTGTTTTATTCACCATATTAAATTCACCTTATATGGGAGAGGGGGTCGCAGATTATTTGAATATTATAAAAGCGGGTCGCGACTGAAAAAGGTTGAGAACCACTGGTGTAAGCGCTTCAAGTTCTTTTCAGATATATAAATTTCAGAGTCCCGTCGAATTATTCACGATAATAATAATATTTGTAACAAGTAAATAAGTCGAGAAAAAGAAATACCATTTTTTCTTATTGCGCTTCATTTTCGAGAAAATCGACTTTGAAGTTCTGACGATTAGGGATGGAGTGCAAAATCACTAACAGTGATTTATCACAGTGATCGCAGAATCACGATCACAATCGTGATTGAAGTTAAATCACGACCGTGATTGTGATTTTTTAACTTCAGTGAATTGTTTACTGTGATCGTAATTATTGATCTTGATTGAATTATTTTTTATAAAATACTTCAATATAGCTTGTATTACAGTCAAAGTGTGTTAATTCAGCGAATATATAGTCAATTTATGTATATATTTTTTTCCTGTTAAGCAGGATGGCGTTTCAAGCTTTTTCGCTTATATTGCCCAACGAACTATAGTCCTATTTTTCCCTCCTCTCTCTCCTTCGAGTCCCAGCAGCAGCGACATACCGGAAGAAAGGTGGTCACCCATCTTTCCCCAGTACCCGCCCCGTGATGCTTAACTTCGGTGTTCTAACGAGAACCGGTGTTTTCCATCACGGCCACGGCCGCTGGTATATAGTCAATTTATGCACGCACTGATTTGATTGGCTAAAGTATTCACATACTTTTTAACTAAAGTGAAGAAATATTCGTTAATTTAAATAGATCAAGAACGATTACATTGGTTCAAAATATACAACTGAGATTCTATAAGAACAGTGAGGCCTTGAGAATGTTTCGAGAAAAAAATAGAAATTGGGGTTTGTTGCGAGTTGCGATCCTTGCTCTAGCTAGCGGCGTTCGGCGCAAGCTCTTTAAACACGAAGTTTGAATGAAAAGACATCACATTAGAATCTGTCTTCGCCTCCTTTCTTAACGCTCGGAAAAACAATGTATATTAATTAAAAAGAGGAACGAATGTAAGAAGAAGCCTGTTTCTTCTCCTCGCATTAGATTTTCCGTCGTTGTAGCTTAAAGACGTGTTAATAAATCTTATACCAGTCATTCCCAAATATCTTTGTCGCCTTGTTTCTAATTTGAATCAGTTTTAATCATTCTATAATTGAATAAATTCATTTTAGTTCAGTTCTATTAAGTTTATTGAGTTCAGAGTTATTAGTTACAAAATATTTCGTTATTCTAAATTCACCCGTTCGCGAGCAGAGCTCCAGGGTCGTGACACTTCCATGTATTCTACTGTTAATGCGGACAGCACCCTCTAGCGAATTGGGGTGGAAACAAATTTCTGTAACCGGGAAATTTGAAACGTGGGGTAGGTACTATTCAGTTAAATTCATCGAACTTTAGAACAGAGATGGGCAAAAAATTATTTGAAATAAAAATTTGTGTACGATATTTTTATTTCAAATAATTTTTTTTGCCCATCTCTGCCTCAGAAACGACTAGTACAATTTCTGTATGACTACTGGACTACACATAATCATATTGTATGTCTCCTATTTAAAATTTTAGAAGTATGTGTAGTCATGCAGAAATTGTATCTCAGACGTTAGTTTTTTCAGGGAACAGAAATTAAACCGTACACATTATTTATTTGCTTAATGAACTCTTTTATTCGATATTTTGGTCGCTTTACAAACGAGTCCATTAAGGACTCCATGCTGTGGCATTTCTTTTCCTTTAATTATATTATTCATTTTTTTACAAAATTGTGTTGTACAGAATATAGTTATACATTTAAGTAATTTCTCTTCCAATTTTTCTGCATGTTCGCAATTAAAACTAAATTTAACATAATTATTTATGTAACCTATAATATGTACAATCGTCTGCTCATTAATCTCTTGATTATTTAAAATACAAATTGAAATGAGGCATATTTGTTCAATACATTTAAGAAATGATCGATTATATTTGTCTTTTATACTTCGTGCTTTGCAATCTTTAAAAATATAGTCTCTGCACAAATTGCAGGTTATGCCGCGCAATACTGCATTGTATACATATTTGCATAAATATTTTAAAGATGTTCTTCGCAGTGGTTTTGGAAATGCATACGCAATGAATAAAATACCTTCTTTTAAATAAAATTCACACAACTGAACACAATTCAACACTATTAACACCACAGCTCCAAATGAAATAGAATGAAATTGCCAAAATGTCGTCGGAGGACGCGTCCAACATAACGCTGCCAATACCATCTAGCGTACAATTCTGTCACTAAATTGAGTACAGCGCCGCTAGGTGAATTGAGGTGAAACTAATCTAGTGCTAACAGTTCGCCCATAAGAGTGTCACGACCTGGCAGAGCTCTTCAGAGCTCCAAGGACGCTGAACCGGACGAAACTCCCTTCGTGCCTCCAGTATTCCCAGCCGGCCCCGCAACAGGTTATGTGGCGCGTGCAAAGAGCAGTTATGCTCTCCACCAATCAGAAGCGATCACGAAAATCACGGATCACTGTGAAAAATCACCGCGATTGGGAACGAACGTGATCGGCTCACTCGTGATTCACAAATCACGGTTCTAGCCAACACTACTGACGATGCGTCTAGTCGCGTACGGGAGAACCCAGCTTAACGAAAAGCCCGTTGAAAAACAGCCCGTTCATTTGAAAATCGTGATGTGATTCCTGTTGCCCAGGTGTCGCCACAGTCATACTCAAAAATTTGAATCAAAATGTCAGTTAAATGGAGGGAAATGTTGCGAGCAAATTGAGTGCCCAACAGTGACTGATTTCTTTGTTGGAAAGTGAAAGTTCGTAAACTATTTAGCACAGCCAACTATCGCGGACTCGTATACCAAGGTATGCGAAATTTAATACACGTAAAAACGTCAGCGTCTTCTGTATCCGTAAACAGAAAGTTGTCAGAGTACAGTGTGGAGTTACTATAATATTTTTTAAGGCACAGGCATCGCAAACCGGTATACTAAACAAAGGCTTATTTAGGCTGTAACTAACAATGGCCCACTACGAGACGTTTAAACTTCCTCCGAACATTCCACCAGAGTATCAGGAAGTTGTTCATGATACTTTCTATAAAATGGAGGAACACATCGAGGGCAGAGGTCCAAGGTACTTTAACGTTGTTTTTTTTTTAATACACAGGAATTACGACGAGCCTTTATACATAATATTATGTCGCAGGTACCAATGGAGTTTAGACGACTTCGAAATTGGCGCACCTTTGGGCCGTGGCAAGTTCGGTCGTGTTTACTTAATCAGAGAAAAGAGCACACACTTTATGGCTGCTTTAAAGACTCTGTACAAAGTGGAATTAATGAAAGGTCGCGTGGAGAAGCAAGTAATGCGTGAGATTGAAATTCAAACACATTTGAGGTAAGATCGCTCATTCGTAATTATATATTTATTGTTTTCTTATCTAAATACTATGCGTAAACTTTAGGCATCCTCATATTCTTCAAATGTTGACATACTTCCATGACCACAAGCGAATTTACCTTGTGTTGGAATTCGCAGCACGAGGAGAATTGTACAAAGAATTGAAACGCCAACCCAATGAGAGATTCAACGAGCATTTGTATGTAGCTTTAGAAAAACTTGTTAACTGTTCTACTTATTCTTAATTAAAGGGGGAGTATTATTTAGGACGCTAGGAATAAGTTGATTCTTGGGAATTTTTTTCTAAGAAACTGTTGAGTGGATCTTTTCCAAACTTTCAGGGTATTTTAATTCACATTCAAAGAATAATAATTAATTTTTTCGTTACAAAGTGTTTAGTAGAAACGGAGATATATGAACACGTTCGTTAGGACTCGCGCGCCGGAGTTGCAAATTTGCGATTATGTTGAAGGCCCCATTTCTTCTCTGAAATAAAAAACCAAGGATTTTCTTGTTTCTAGTCGATGAACCTAAGATATTGATAAATAAATTGAACAACTCTTTTTCCATAAATAGTACGAAATATCTTGGGGTAGAATCGTAACTTTTTCTTTCAAGTCCCACCAATTTGCCAACTTTTAACTTTTTTTCATTTGTTAGGTAATGAAAACAATAGGTTTTCGTTTGTCTTCATTTCTACCGAACACTTTGTAACGTAAAAATTAATTTTTATTGTTTGAATGTGAACTAAAATACCCTGAAAGTTCCACTTAACAGTTCCTTAGAAAAAAATTCCATAGAATCACCTTATTCCTAGCGTCCTAAATAGCGCCCTTAACTCTTATTCTGTTTGTTAGATCTGCAAAATACACTCATCAGGTGGCTGACGCTTTAGAGTATTGTCATAGGAATAACGTAATTCATAGGGATATAAAACCAGAGAATTTATTACTTACATACGAAGGGGATATAAAGCTAGCAGACTTTGGGTGGTCTGTTCATGCTCCATCGTCCAAGTGAGTGTACTTAAATATACTTTCTATTTGGGACTCAGAAAAGAAATGGGAGAGACACTGTCGAGAACACTAATGATTGCAGGAGAAATACTTTATGCGGAACATTAGATTACTTGCCACCAGAAATGATAACAGGACAAACATACGACATATATGTTGATCACTGGTGTCTAGGTATCCTTTGCTACGAGTTTCTGGTCGGCAGGCCACCTTTCCTCAGCGATTCGCAACAAGAGACTTATGTTAAAATAAAAACGTTAAACATACAGTGGCCGGAGCAAATTACACCCGGGGCTAAAGATCTTATCTCAAAGGTAACGTTCACTTATTTCTCCCCCACTCATAGTTTCTTTATTATGCAAATCGTAATTTGTATCTTGGTTGCAGCTGATCAAGCGAAAGAGCTCTGAAAGAATTTCCATGGCTGCCGTTAAGAAACACTTTTGGATCTTGAAGCACAAAGACGCGCGTTGACGTAAATTATTTCGTCACATTAATTATTAATCAAATTCCATGGATACAATGCATTTTTACAAATATTGCGTTTTAATCGATTAACTTTTAAATTGTATGATACGGACTTGCAGGTTCTTAAAATTTTGTACAGACCGCCTGAAGTATTAAAATAACTTTACGGCCAATTTAAATTAATACCCGTCACATCCAACGCGACTATATCAACTTCAACGTTAAGAATGTCGCATAAGCTTGGTTTGGTCCGTCCGAAATCTCCGTGCACAAATTCTTTCACGTACGTTCCCGCTTGCGTCTTGATATCTAATACGAAGAACATGTTGGCATCTTCGCTAGCGGTGTCCAGCAATTTCTTCAGTTCGTGAGGCTTCGCCCAACGAGCTCTCATCTCGTATATTAATCGTATTCTGGGACTCAGAGGCCGCCTGTGCAATACTCGGACAGGTGTTTTCTGAGTAATCTTAACTCGCTTTAAATTATTCAACTCCTCGAGGGGTAGCATATCTTTGGGTACGTTGCGGCAGACACAGAGCGCTCGATAGAATTTCGTTTTAACATTCTCGCCCTCCTTCAGAGTCTTTAAGTCAAGCCTAGTCAAAACCTTTAAATTCGACGTGACTTGTACTTGCTGGGAAGACCGATTGATTTTATCGACTAGATCTGACAGTAAGCTCTCTGTTAGTTTTGTCATTCGAGGATTGATTAACTCCACTGCGAACGGTCTCCCTGAGTATATGTTCCTTACATCCACATCTTCTCTTCCAGATGATAGGAATTTAATAGCTGCACACAGAAACATGATGTTCTAAACTGAATCGTGTCTCAAGTACGAGTTAAAGAAATTTCACTTACATTGAGCTCTTGCTACATCGGCGATAGGAGTGCACACGATATCTTGAACAGACGTTTGCATTTTCTTCTCGCCGTTTATGAACCATGGGGTCTGACTTAGTTCTCTCGACAGTTTGTTGTATCGTCCTAAAATTGTAATAGAGTATATTAGGGTGACTCTTATTTACTCTTGGTGAAATTTTTTCTCATTTTTTTCACATTTTGAAAGTTTCAAAAGTTTAAAATCGAGAATAAGAGATGTATCGCTAATATGATACTTTACCTCCCACAAAAATACTGGAATGGGAACATATAATACTTTCTATGTTAACATTCGCAGTTGTTTCAAGCGATAATGTCTTGAAACATCGAGCAAATTCTTTGTCCGTTATCTTGGTCATTAATGTTTCCATACTTTTTCTGCTGTATCTATTGTCATTGAATTTCCTTTTGTGTTTGTTTTCTGTGTTACTTGCCCCTTCGTACTTGTTCAATCTACAACAAAAAAAATTACATTAGAGTGACTTACTACATCAATTAAAAATACTTTATGACTTACAACGCTTCGCACTCCTTCTCGTTGTATTTATAAGTTAGAATAATCTCAATAAGAAATGCAGACGGTGTCGTCAAGTCCACTCGCTTCTTAATAGCACGTTCGATTTTAGGAGTGACCAGCCATTTCCACACATCTTTAACATTCTGTACTTTCACTTTAAGGCTGAGGAACGTGCTCTCCGAGAGATCCAGCTCAACAGCGCATTGTGTGTATAATAAACGTTCTCTGAGGTTCACACATGGCGGCACCGTTAAAGCGCACATAAACGTCTCACTGTCGTAACTCTGTTTCTCCACTTCGCTCTGAATCTGTCCATAAAATCATTCCAAATTCATCTCCACAATCACTCGTCATCTCTCAAATATCAAACATACCTTTTGCACAACTGCTTCCTGTCTCTCATCTTGGAGAATCCCTAAACAAGACGCGCAGTGTGCCTCGTCAACGAGGGAAGTTTCTTCCGCAACATATCCTAACTGCAGAAAGTGTTATACTATATCACAATCGATAAAAGTGCCATAAAACCGACTTACATGTTTTGCGAATTTCACAGGGTCTTGGAAGTTCTCCGAGGTGCGGCATCCGATGAAGCGGAAGCAACATCTCAAGCAACAATTTCGCTGGTGTAGGAAAGCGAAGATACGTTTCTCATCTTCAGAGGAGAGGCTCATCTCGAGGTGAGTAGAACCTTGGGATATTAAATCGAATTGGTGAAAACTGTTATATTCTTATAGAGTACAAGATTTTTGGTAGCTTACCAACTTAATCGCAGGTATCTCCAAGATAGTAAGTTATGACATGTCACAAGTTGGCATGTTCTATCAACACAATCGAAATATCTACAAATTTCTGATTTACTTTTCTGGTTTTATTCAATAACAGTTCCTTTTGAAGTAGATGTAAAATACAGCCGCGTGCACCGCGCTATTTACATCTAGTCTCTCTCTCTCTCCTTCTCTCTCTCTCTCTCTCTCCCCTCCAGGCCCGGGTTAAGATTTTTGGGGCCCGGGGCTATCAAACCTTCGAGGCCCCCTCGTGGTTGATTTTTGGGGCCCGGGGCTATCAAACCTTCGAGGCCCCCTCGTGGTTGATTTTTGGGGCCCGGGGCTATCAAACCTTCGAGGCCCCCTCGTGGTTGATTTTTGGGGCCCGGGGCTATCAAACCTTCGAGGCCCCCTCGTGGTTGATTTTTGGGGCCCGGGGCTACATATCAAACTTTCGAGGCCCCTCCGTGGTTGAATAGCGCGGGGGGGGGTAGTGAGTTAATCGCTTAGAACGGGGCCCCCTCGGAAAGTGGGGCCCGGGGCTGCAGCCCCTCTAGCCCTCCTTTAATCCGGGCCTGACTCCCCTCTCCTCCTACGCAAAACGTGCGCGCGCACCTGTCCAGTGGTATATGTGCAAAACTGAATACTTTTTTCCTATCGACTTTGCCAAGAAGTATGATGGGCGCTCGGGATATTGTTTATTGCTAGTGTAAATAGTTGTAAATTTTATGTTTTATTCTATTAGAGCGGGTACTTGCTTAATCCTTAGATATTTAGTAGCGTAACGACATGCCTATATTGCGGAAAAAGTCTAGCCGAAAGACAAACACCGAAACAGGGAATGACAATTTGATCGGAGGTTAATTGTCACCTTATAATTTATAATGTATCGTTTAAGAAAGAAAAAAAAAGCGTATGTTCATCGCGATGCAATGATCGTTTCGTGTTTTTACGACAGATATAACCATCGATGATTTCGCGAATTCTTCGCGAACCCACGCGAGGGTTAAAAAGGCTGCAACAAATGTCTCCTCGGAAGGTAGCTCTCCACTTTCTATGCATAACGGTAAGTTTAGGTTGGAGCTGTAGTAGAAACTATAACAGCGTTGATCGAACGCTTGTATCGTTAATCATCTCTTACCTCCGCTCGCTCCTTCGACGTAAACACTTTCATTATAAAACGATAGAATGTATTTCTAAGTATCGCTCTCGTCGCAGCTCCGACGTAAACTTACCCCAACAGATTTCGAGCTCCTTTGCGAAGCGACAAGCCTGATACGCACTAGCATCACCTTTCATAAGCTTCGCTTATTTTGCAGTGAAGCAAACGGGGGCAAAGGAGGAGGAAGAGAAACACCCGTCGAACGACATGGACAAAAAGGATGCGATCGAACCGTTGGATGTAGATAAGACGAAGAGAAACGGCAAAGGTAACTGCTCCTGAAGATATTTACTTTCCTATGTGTTTCTCCTTTTTGTCAGAGTTTTCCTACAAATGCTTAGGTGCATTAACGAACCCAGGAAGAAACAGGAAGACCAAAACCTCGGAAACAATTGTGGAAGAAGAAGGTACGTTAAGACCGACGTAGATGCCCTGCAATTTATAGAACCTTGGCAAAGGAAACTTCATTGTATGTGTAATCTGTTTAATAGGCATAGATTACCCACTGGACATATGGTTCATTATCTCCGAGTATATCAGCCCGGAGGCTGTAGGAAAATTTGCTCAAATTTGTCGAAGTTCTTACCATGTAACGACAACAGGCAAATTCTGGTTTCACTTGTATAAAACGTAAGCTTCCGCTTATTAAAATCCGATGAGATGCGATGAGCGCGATACTAATCGAAACACGATTATAGATACTATGGGTTCGTACCTGGCTTGCCGGAGCGTCTTCAGCCGCAATGTATGGTCCGAACTTACGGATTACGTGCTTGCGTTATCAGAACACTACACCACACTTACTTCGCCTTGAAACGAGAGCCCGACGACATTTACTACCTGAAACACGACGAGCCGCATTCCCTTGTAAAGAGACGGTGTTGTCTGATGTGGCACAAAGTGGGTAGGATAAAAGCGCGCGTAGCGTAAACAGTGTATTTAAACGATCATTCGAAGCTGAGCATTTCTTTTAGAAAGGAAAGATGCGGTGGTACTTTTATTTCAAATTAAAGGAGATACCGAAGTCAACGAAAAAGCCGTTGGCAGAGAAGTCCAAGATAAATGGTAAGAAGACAGACTTCCTTGAAATGTTGGAAGACGTGGCGGTGAATTCAGAGGAGGGTTGTAAAGTACTTAGGGTATTTATCGTCTTATAAGACTGTTGATACATGATACGAGATATATTTTTATACAACGTCGCGTTCACTTTGTTACGTAATTTACAGGTAACTTGTTTAAAATACAGTATGTTACCGCCGGTAATTGGTTTAATCCTACAATCAGTGTCGATGACTTTGATGCCAGGTTTCAAAGACCATCGATTGCAACTCGGATTCGGAACGTCCGATATTCCCAACACGTTAACGAACCAAGTGATTCTGAACGATGTCGTTCGCTGCCAAATTCTAGACTGGTGGCATCCGCTTTATCCCCATCAGGACGCGATCACCACTATAGAATTACCACAAAGTGATTTTTGGGATCAGAGCTGATTGTAAAAAAAAAAAGATCGCTTATTTTACCATCGAAGTAGGATATAAGCGCCGTTTGTATGATATAAATATATCCATGTAAATAATGCATTAAATGTCCGTTAAGTAAGTTTTCACTTGGATTACACGCTCCTTGGAATCTCGGTAGAGTACACTACCACTTCTGTCGCGAATATTATATACAAAGTATATACATTGAGGGAGCAAAGGACTAGAACGATTATCTTCTCGACGCTGTTTCGACCGCGTGTAGTAGCTCTTCCACGTGTAGCACCTTCGATGTCGAAACCACGATTTCTGTGATCTGAAATAGAAACATTGCCACAGATTTCTTACAGCAGGAAGTTAAATGATGCAGGGATAGATAAATCGTACCATGTTGGCATAGGCTTGGACATCGACTTGCAGCTGAATGCGTATCTTCTCGTCGTCACTGATTCCTTGTACCTCGGAAGAAAAGGAGCCCATGGATTTATCGCGGATCTTTTTCAACCGCCTCAGACTCTCCTCGGTTTTCTGTACCGAAGTTAGAACGTCCGTCACGGAAGCCAGATAGCTGTAATGGTAGAATGTGTAATAAACTTAACTCCAGCAAGCAGAGATGGACAAAGATAATATCTAGATAAAATCGAAGCTTCGAATAACGGATAAACATATTTTCTACTTGACTCGTTATTTAAATAATATTTTATCTAGATATCAATCTATTCTTACTGTTCAGTCAACGAAGAAAGGGCCAGCTCGAGCCAGCAATTAACGTTATCCGGTATCACTCTTTTATAATCCGAGTGAAAATTGATGAGAGAGGCGAGCGCGTTCTTTACGTAAGCGCAAGGTTTCGTTGGCACGTCCCTTTTCGTGCGTCTAAATAATCGGGGAATATCGCTGACTTGCTTCAAATGCGTCACGCATTGTTTCAACAGTTCGTTCGAAATCTCCTCCGTGACTCGTGGCAGAATGGTTGTTAAACTCTTCGTAGTTTCACCTAGGGAATCTATGGAGAAATGTATAAGTTCGGATACTGATGGTGATATCAAACGTTGTTACCTTCTAATAGTTTTAATACTGCTGGGGATTGTTGCTTCAATTTTGATCGAGCTGTTTCCAAAAGGCATGGAAGTATGTTAATGAACTTCTCTACATCCTTGTACAGACAAATTAGGAAGCTGAGCTTGGTGGAATGCTCTGCTTTGCTCGAGTGGCTCACTTCGCTTTCTATCAACCATGTCTTTAAATAAAAAAAAAGAGTAGTTAAAATCGATTTAAATATTACATTTCATAAAACAGAGGTGAATATTATACTTCTCTAATCGCTGTTTGGGACCACGTCTGGTATCTAGCACACATCTGGAGACTGAATTTCCAAAATCTACGGATCGAAGATTAATGAGTATTTTTTATAATATTCCACCGCTTTCAAAGTCATCTTCCTTCGTCGTTTAATTCGATCCTTACCGGTGAAAGAGCTGGTAAAGGTACACATCATCGGCCCAAATCCTTTGTAGATTGATCCACACAGTGGACGTTGAATGGAGAGAAAACTCATTGCGCATGAGAGTCTCTAAATTCCCTTTTACAGACGCTGGCGATATGGGTTCGGTCAAAACAGCCTCAACAGCGCCCGCTATTTCTTGAAATCGTATTTGGAAGTACACGGGTAAATTCCACTTTTTTAAAAAGTTTCTATACTGAGCATTTTCTTTCAAGGCAGCTAAAGAGCCAGGCGTGATGCACTCAGCTTCCAATTTCTCTAAGAACTCCAATGTCGCTACATATCTCTGAAACCAAAATACATTACATAGCATGTATTCACAGCTAAGCTAACATTTGCTCCGCTTACCGAATGAAACAGAACTGGATCTCCCGGAGCGAAAATACATTTTATATACCGCTGAATCTTTTCCTCCACGTCGATCCAGAAACTGTTCACTAAGAAATTGAAACCATTCACAGAAATCCTGAAACAACGATGGCAATATTCAAAATTTAACTTCATGGAAAACAGAGATAAATACATACCTATCGGAATGCAACGTAATATCTAAAAGTTGCTTGAGCTCAACGCTCAAGATATTCAGCAATCTGTTGTATATACTCTTGAGGCCAAGTAAGTCGATCTGCAAGTTCTCTATGCTAATCACGCTGTCGATCAAAGGACTGACGATCTCTTTCCTCACTAAATTCTCGGCGTCCTTTATTTTGTCGAGCGTCACGTAAATTCTTAAGCAACGGATTAATAGAACAGAATTCTTTTCTTGTATACATGCCAAGAAGAATTCATCGAGGTACGTCATGTAAGACTGTTCGAATTGTTCGCATTCCTATGTAGAATCATGTTCCTTTTGTTTATTACCAAAGAAATTTCAACAAAAATTCGATGGATTTATCGAATATACCCGTACCTTTTCCTTATCGCTGATAATATCTAGCTTACACCTGGATATGTGGAAGCGTAAGTGATTGAATTCCGCTGCGGCTTGCTCCAAAATATCTATCTTAGTGGAACTCTCCAGGTACATACTCAGGGATAATACCGAGGACAGTTTACTCAATGATTTATAAATATGTTGCAAGCTAAACAGACTTTGCTTATACTCCCTGATCCTCTTACTCTCGTTCATATTGTTAGAAATTGTTGTAATCTCATCGTCCAAAGTTTGCTGCACTTGCTGCCATGGAACAAATTGAACGTTAATAGAATATTATGGGGAGGTTCCAGGCTAAAAGTCGATTTTTTTATTTCGTTTATCGAATGTTCGACCTTATCGGAAAATGTGTTTAAAAGGATTTGTTGAAATTCATAAAATTCCCGAAGTTATGGGCATTTGAGTAGCGGCGCTCGCGTAAAATTTTAAACGTGTTTTTTGTTGGATACCTATAAATATCGACTTTACCATTACTTCTTCCCTTAATTGGCCCAAAGGTACTTGCAGGTCGTTAATAGCTTTATCCAAGCCGATGAGGTTGCTCGACAAATTTACAAAGTCCGTGTAATCTCTGTTGATCAGATCGATCATGGCGGACCTCAACATTTTTAAATACAATCCTAAATCGTCTCGCATTGCTTCCAATTTGATGTTCTTCCTGTGCTCTTGAAGGAACGTGTCGACATTGAAATTCTTCTGCAAACAATGAGAGATTAAATTCAGAAGCTGTAACACATAAAGCTTCGCTAGCTTAAAATATATAACAGCGGTTCATACTTGGATGAAATCGAGCTCTGTGAAGCACAAATCCTTTGGAGCTTTCGGTAGATTAATGATTTCCTTCGACATGATGGTCTCTTACTTCAACAATTCAATATCTGCAATATAGAGGAAAATGTCAATAAAGTATTTACCCGAAGGAAACTTGTCAGTTGGCATCAGCTGATACAGTATATTATACGAAACACAAACTCACAGATTGTCAGCAAACAGATGATGCGCTTTTACGGCTGTAAATTGTTATACGCACCCTTGGCTATGTTCTGAAACAAATTCTTTAAATCTTTCGCTTGCGATTAAATAGGTAATAATTAGAAAAATCGTTTTAAACATTTCTACATAACCACGAAAGGCGCTGGCCACCTAGCGTTGAACGTGCGAATTAAAGTGCCCCGTAAGTTTGGATCAGGAAATTCGCTCGAGTTAACAGGAACGTAGAATTTCGAAGGAGGTGGCACGCAGACCCGAATTAAGATTTTTGGGGCCCGGGGCTACATATCAAACCTTCGAGGCCCCCCGTGGTTGAACTGCGGGTGGGAGGGGGTTTAGTGAGCTAGTCGCTTAGAACGGGGCCCCCCTCGGAAAGTAGGGCCCGGGGCTGCAGCCCCCCCCCTTAAACCGGGCCTGGAGGCACGTAGTTCATTAAAAGAGAGATAGAGGGCAGAAATGCCCGCCATTTTCAAAATATTCAATTTATCGATAGTAGTAGAGTAATTTACCCACTTTTGGAATTGAATAATAAAGTATAGACCCTTGGCTAGTTTCCTCTGTGATATTTACGATTATTTGCATTGTAATTAATTAGTTATTAATAGTTTGTTGGCAAAGGTACGCCGAAAGTAACACTACACGTCTATTCTCTATTTATTTTTCAAAACTATTACAATAATTGATACACCTATATAACTGTCGATGATATTTGGAATTTGAACTAATTCCTTTCGCTAGTGGGAAGGGTTTGCAAGGTCCGCAAGAGCTCAAGTAATTATTATAGAATTATTCGAACGTGTACAGACTTTAACAGCGTCTTCGCGCAAGCCCTTAAAGAACGAGGTTCTACTGTAAATCTCTGTGTCGACGACAAGAGGATTCCTCGGCCTCGGCCGCAACATTTTGATTCGGTAGCGCCAATCAAAGCGTTAAACGCGTGCGTATGTGTGCGAGCAGGTCGTGCGCGCGCGCACACGCGCTCCAACTCACACCAATGAGGCCGCCTAAACGGATAGCGATTCATATTCACTTAATCAACAGTAAATATCCTATATTCGCATTTGCGCGAGGGTGCAGTGCCGCGCGTGAAACAAAACTGGATCGTACGGGCGATTCATAAGATTTCGTCGGATCGGCAATTTTTTCCCTTTCAGAAACGCTAGGGTATTTTCAAGGACGGTGTGCAGCTGCGTGGCCATCGCCGAGGAGCCTGACAAGTTTCCCGACTTTTAGTGGAATTTATTTTCAAAATGGCACCCACGAATAGATTGCAGAAGGTAATTGGGAATTTCTGTTCGATTGGGAGTGATCGTGCGGCGAGCTCGGCACGCGTGTAACGTTAACGAGATATCCGTCGGGAATCGCGGCACGTTTGTCGCACAGGCGACAGTGCAGGGATAATTTTTCACGGCACCCCTCCTCCTGATGACATCGAGCTTTTCGATCCTTGATGATAGAATATTCATATCTTCTATTATTAACCGCGGACGTTATCGAATCTGTTTTTATTCACGATTACCGTCGGATCATCATCGATCACTATTCCGTTACTCGCCGCCACGAGTGATCCAATTATTGTTATGCTTCAACGCCACTCTCAGACGATGATTTTTCTCTTTCCAGGAACTCTGCGACTTAAGAGCTTCGGCGATGAAAAATTTCACAAATATACAAGTAGACGAATCGAATATCCTTACTTGGCAGGGCCTGATACTACCGGTACTGTTTAATATTACTTTAATGTAGAGACATAACCTACCCTGATCACAGTTGCAGAGTGTACCAGCTTTGCGAATTAACTCCCAACTGTTCGGTGTTAACTGTTTAATTATAGTCGTACTTGTTCCTTTTATATAAACCCTGGAAGCTCTTCGCTAAGATCGATGCCTGTGACGTTTCAGGACAATCCGCCGTATAATAAAGGGGCATTTCGGATCGAAATAAACTTTCCCGCAGAATATCCTTTCAAGCCTCCGAGGATACACTTCAAAACGAAAATATACCATCCGAACGTGGACGAGAAAGGGCAAGTCTGTCTACCGATTATAAGTATTGAAAATTGGAAACCTGCTACAAAGACGGACCAAGGTAAGACAGAGTTTCGATTTATCGCTCCGTCGGGAAGGGAAAAGGATAATTAACGATCTCTTGGTCGATTTCTAGTGGTACAAGCTTTGATAGCATTAGTGAACGATCCGGAACCGGAGCATCCGTTGAGGCCAGATGTCGCGGAAGAGTTCCTTAAGGATAAAAAGAAGTTTTTAAAGAACGCGGAAGAGTTCACAAAGAAGTACGCGGAGAAGAGGCGGGAGACTTCGTCTTCTAACGAATAACCACGAGTGACTAGCTCTACTCACCGTGATGCCTGCCGCCCGTCAGCTAATTTAATTCAAGCCAACATAGACTTATCTGTTAGATGAAAGCAAGTTGACATACATGTGTGCAGTATTGGTTGACCACCGACAATGATATAAATATATGGAAATTGTAATGTTTATAAAAGTGATCGATCAACGGAGATTTTCAGAGCGAAGTAAATTATAATAAACTAACTGTATGATATTGTATACAATTTTACGGTCTCCGCTTGGAATCCGTAAACGGGCTCACGGATCAGCAACGATTTTCAAGGGCTGGAAGAGTTTCGATCATCTGCTTCTCTGTTTCGAAGCCCGGACAGCTGCGACCCGGCTGGGTTTAATTTTTTCAAACGATGCATTTACTCCCGAGACGCTAGAGCCACGTGTTATTTACTGTTTTACGAGCAACTTCCGATGCATATCAATCGAGCCTGTGAACATCAAAAGCGATCATCGTGAGTGTACATAGATTTGTATGATTATTGAGACTCATGCTGATACTGTAGTCGCATCTCGATGTCGATTCTGGTAATATTGCCCCTTTACTGTTATACTTTGGAAACTTGATTCCATCTTTTAATGTAAAACGATATATTAATTTGTAACCCAGTATCTACCATACAATTCGCGTTCTGCGGCGGGGTTGCCAGGAATGTCCTGACACAGAAATTTGTCGGTGGAGGGGGGAACCAACCTTGGCGACGATTGGTTTGACGTCATCATGCGCATGCGTGGCGTGTTCCCCCTCCATTGACAATCTTACGCGTCAGGAAGATTCCTGACAACCCAGTTCTATGGTACTACTTTCCGTATATGTAATTCTCTGTTTCTGATGTAACGTTAATACATTAAATACTAAGAAATTGAGATCGATCTGCTTGCTAATTCGCCTCGTTCACGTAATTTCCTGTAATTATAATACCGAGGAGTAGCTAGTTAGAAATTCGGTTTCTTCGCGAAAGGAATCTTGCTTGACGTCGAGTCAAGCTTTCCTATATCTCTACGCCGTTAATTGCACTACTCTGGCTCGCAAGAATAATTAAAATGTGGACTGGGGAAAGGGACGGGCAGAATCAACACCACGTGTTCTGCATTCGAAATGCGTGGAAACTGGGCTGCTTTTACAGGGTTTTATTTTTTATTCAGTTTTTGTGTAAGAAAGGTGTAAAACCTTCTGTTTAAATATTAAAACTCTATATTAATAAATAAAGATATAAATGAAAATAAAAATACGATGCCTTCTGACGGCGTTCTCCATCTATCGACGAGCCCATAATAATACGTTTTTTTCAATCATAACTCTTTTTTTTCTTTCCTTTATTAAGTTCATCCTCTTTTACAGTCTGTCTAACAAGAGCGTGACCGGCATAATTTCAAAACTGTTTATTATAATAAAGTGTAAATGATTATACATATTCTAATCACTTAATACTACAGCGCTTTTATATTAATACGGTGTCCAATCGCCGTTGCTGTCTATAATCGCCTTGCATCTTTTAGGCATGCTTTCAATTAAATTGCCTGCATATTCTTGGGGTAAGGACCTTCATATTAAGCGAATGTGTCAGGCAAGTTGTTTTACAGTCCAAATACATTTTCCTCGAAGCTTCACCTTCATATATCCCAAACATTTTCGATTAGATTCGCATCTGGTGACTGGTGTAAAGATGACTCCTATGTTTGGGGATCATTGCCCTCTTGCAAAATCCAATCTTCGATTCTCTTTGGAGACCAATTTTTTACAGATGTTAGTAGACCCCTTCTATAAATTTTCACCATTCTCTTCGCGTTTAAAATACCCGTAAAGATGCATAATGTTCCAAATTCTTGTTTGGAGAAGCAACCCCAAACATGCACCTTTGCTGGATATTTTTCGGTCCTTCGGACAAGTCTACTCGTAGATGAAGACCAGGAACGATGGATGGTAGTTTGTGCTAAAAAAAAAGCTTCATCTGAAAACACCACATTGTTCCAATTGCGGTCGATGTTCGCATGCGCCCAAGCGTTCCTTTTCTCCACATGATTCTCAGTCAAGAGAGGTTTGTTAATTGCACTCCGGTATGTTAAATTATGAGCACGCAAACGACTCCGAATAGTTTCGCCGGATATCCGTAAACCCTGTTTCTTTAATTTGGCCTGTCCTTGTCGTAAAGATAATCCAGGATTCGAGGAAAACATGTTCACAATCTGTTTCTCCTCCTTATCTGTCGTCTTACGCTTCACACCACGTTCTGGCAAACCATCAACGGTTTTGCTCTCCTCAAACCGTTTTAACCACTTGTTAACAAACGCCTTCGACTTCTTTATGTACTTCGCAGCCGCTTCTCATGACATTTTTGGTCCTTTTGGATCCGTACAAAGAAAGACGGCTTCGAATCGTTTAGCGTACGCGGCGCTCATATTTACAATGTCGGGGAGAAACTGCGATTTTCTTTAAAACGCGCCATAGCGGAAGAGTCAAGGTACCTGCACGTTCATGGATTTTCCCGGTAAATTACATCCAGATAGAATTTCTGGCGGTCACACTCTTGTTAGACAGACTGATATAAGGCTCATGCGCGCATACTCTCTCTCTTTCGCTCTCTCTCTCTCTTTTTTAATTCCACCAATAAATTCCGCATCTGTTACAGATTCGTAGATTCCACTTTTGGCATACTACAATAAACAGTCTGCGATTTAATGAAGAACTGGAATTAATTCAATTGCAGCGAAATAATTGATGAGCCAGGTGGAAGAGGTGGAAGTTGCGACAAACCGAAAGTAGCAACACGTTTAGCTGCTTAGTTATATCTTACTTATTCGTTAACTGCAATTCACAGAACGATTATTCGCGAGGCCTGGCTTAGCCTCGCGCTTGGCGCAGGGTTGAGAAATATTTTGGAAAAGGGGGGATGTTAAGCTTTGTACAAGGACGTGGAGAATGTAATTAAAATAAGGTGATCGAACATTGAAAATGAGGCAAATATATTCTTACGACATACATTCACACTGTTTATGTACACACAAAATTGATAACCACAAGTGTAAATTAAAACTCATGACCTGACGCCGATATTATTTGCGAAGTTCATGGTATATATCCGGATGGTTCGTTATATGATCGTAGACAATCACAGTTTTACAAGTGTGTAGAAAAAGTTCCTTAATCGTAATTAAACCGGCGGGTAGACCATCTTTTAGCAAACCGTGGCTCAGCTCTTTCCTTCTCGTTTGTCATTTAATAAACGTTTGCTCAATTGAACGCTATTGAATTTAAATTAGAAATATCCTATTATAGCCGACGTTCTCGCATGTACCGGTTAATTTAACGGCTCGTTACTGAAACCACAATGATGCGAGTTCAGGGAGCCTGCCTAATTAGCGTTACAGAACGATTCGTAAATCATCTCTTCTAAACTCGATAATATAAATTCTAGATTTCTCGATTACACGTCAACCTTTTCCACCAAACTGGTCAATTATCAAACGTGTCTGATCGTTCTCCATAAAATCTCGGGGCAATCGACATCAAAGTTAACACCGGCTTGTCTTTCGACAAACATCAAATTCGCCTCCTCTCTTATCTTTAGTAATTTCCATTTTAGTATTTTAGGCTTCGCGCGAGACGGAATCTAAAGACCTAAAATACCAAAGCAGAGATTCATTAGCGCGAAAAGCTATAGACGATTAGTGGAATGTTCAATGGATAAATCATTTTGTTTCCCGGGGAGCAGTGCGGTTGATGTGGAATGCCTCGATCATCGGGGGTAATCTTAATTAGGCGAACGAGAAACGACAATAAAGAGCGATAACAATATTGTAGTCAATGAAAGCCGATGACGTAACGAGTTACGAGCTATCAGCAAAATATGATGAGTAATATTGAAGTATGTATTATTACAAGTTACTTACATGTTTGTACAGATCCAACATTTGAATTCGAGCATTAAGCAACGTACGTGTACACCTTTCTGCAATCGAGACGATAGAACGGGGATATTAATCTCGGCAATTTCAACACGGATCCATAAAGTTAATAGTCACACTCACCTGTCTTCTGGCGTGCGTGCCAAGTATTCACGTTCGATCAGACCTTCGATACGTTTTTTAATTATAACTGGCGAAGGCAGGAACCGTCCCCTTAATTGTTCTGTCACTTCCGTTACAAGTATATTGTGCTGAAAACAGGCGCGAGAGGATTAAAAGACAATCCGATCAGTCGAGTAACCCACGTCAGCATGGAGAAATTCGCTTTACGTACAGGCATACGTTTCCGGTCTTTCATAATACGAACGATTGCAGCTTCTATCTCGTGCTTTCTGTCCTCGTCGACTTTGTTACGGGTTTCCCTTCTCTCAGGCTCCGATTCACCTTTCGCCGCCACCGTTTGGATCTTCACTCTTCGCAAGAATTGTGCATAAAATGTACCAATGATACCAACGAGCGAGCTAACCACTGAGACGCGTGTATAAGTACCTGTGCAATTTGCTGGTGAAGTTGTCGTTCACGCAGAAACAATGGGAGGGCTCTATATCCTTCGTGCGAGGGTGCTTGAGCAGCACCCTCTGCGTAGCTTTGCCCATCGCGAGAGATTGCAATGCTCTAACCAAGTCTCTCTCTGGAATATCGGTTTCACCTTGAATTTCCTACGCAACGGTTTCATACATTGTACAGGCAATCGTGAAGCATCAAAACGCTACTAATAGTACGAAGAAGAAAGTGATCGTGAGCGTCGCTCTCGGACTGACCTCGTACGTTAATTTGTCCCGTTTGTTGAAGAGCATCAGGACGCACATCTGATACGTGGACACTTGTATTATGTGTTTCCTGGTGTTTCCACACCCGCTGCTACGTTGGCTTAAGTGGCTGCCGTTGATGCTGCCGCTCCCGTTCCCGATGGAACTCGAAGAGGACGGTGTGTCCAAGCCGCCGCAACTGCCCTCCTCCTTTCGCGGCCCGTGAAAAACGGCATTCAAATCCGCGGAACCTAAGGGGAAGATTGGATTACAATTTTATAGAGCAGTGCTCCGAAACTGATGTACCAGGACACGATGCTAAGTGTGCCGCGGCGCAATGAGGCGAACCCAAGAGGAGAAAGAGCGCAAGATTTTTTTTAACAAAGTTTTTCACAAATAAACGCAATTTCTGAGAAGGACTTAGGTGTGCCGAGGGTGAAAAAAGGTTGCGGAAGGAATGGAGTGGCGGATGCGCGGGCGATAATACTCGACTCACCTAATTGCGGTTGCAACGTCAACTGTCGGCCACTGTGCTTGGCAAGATAGAAACGTCGGAAGGCTCCAAAAGCGTCTTGCGGAGCTGTTGGCATGCTACACTTTGGAGTAGCGGACTGTGTCGGCCAGAAACCTGTTGTCAGGACTCTTACACTTATATCCACGCCGTGCAAATTTGTCTGTAACGGGAAAATAAAGCATTAGTTCTCTTGAACCGTACCCCGCTATGTTAAACACGTGCGAAACTTACGTTGGACGTGAGGACGTGGTCCTTGAATTCATCCATGATGGTATTACTGACTGTTATGTCTTTGAACATTCCCTCTAGTTTGGATGTGAACTGGCATCCGCATTCAGTCTGCAATTAAGGCGTTAGAAAATACTCATTGGTGAACGATTTAAGTGTATTCAAAGGATTAACAACGGAGAGGAACATATACCTTAAGTTTAGATATCATATTCTTCTCGCTGTCGTCGGATACGGATTTATTTAAAAGAAGACGTTTCGCTAAGTGCTGCTTGTAGTACCGTTCAAATACGTCTTTCTCTTGTAGAAACCGGAACAGAACCATTGCTTTGTCCAGGATGCCTTCGATTTCTTGCTCAGTCATCTGAAATGAATCAGAGACTGTTTGGCTTTTCACTGCTCTTTGCGATGTCACGACCGAGGCAATGCGGAGTGAGTAGAAATGAAAGCTTCGATACAGATTCCCGAGTATCACGAGGATTTATTATTAGAAATACTGTTAACGCAACTAACCCCTTTAACACCTTTCTTCAGCTTATCATCGATGAAGAGAGAAAGGTATTCCGGACTCTTGGTATTTAAATTAAGGAAGTATTCAAAGTCGGAGGCGATCATTTGTTTGTAGTTCTTATCATTGTTAAACGAGTAATGAAGGAAGTGATCGAAGCGGTCCTTCAGATCCAGCAGGTTCTGAATGAAAAGAACGGCGTTTGTCGTCGACTCGTGCTCCTCCTGGACCATGGCACGACCTTGCTCTTTAAGAAACTGCGAGACGCAATCGCATACAGTACGCAGCCCGTCGGATACTCTCGAAAATAATTTGTACATACAACCGAGATCTTCAGTTTTCTGGTTCTTGAGCATGTGTACCACACCACTGTTTTCCATCTGTGTATAAAGAAAAGGAACGCGTTGCATAAAGTATCATTTAGATACAGGATCCCGTAGAAAATGCTACATACCTCGACGATAGTTTTCATATGAATTTTAATTAATTCTTCTTCTACAACTTCTACTATTCGCGGCTCAGTGGATTCGTCTAAATAATGCTTTGCTCTTTCGGATTCTTCGCAGATTCTAGCCTCGACTTTTTTAATATATACCGATGCACTATTTTCTGCCAGAAATTTCTGAGATTCCATCTGAGAATTTAATAGAGAGCAATGATATAGAGACGAAATTTAATACGGGCATATACGTAGAGGCTGTTCACCGAAAGCTTCCTTACTCTATAAAATTCAGCGCTCTGTTGTAAAAAAGGCCTTTCAAAGTCTTCCTCGTAAACTTGACGGCTGTTGATGCCAAGTAACATTAACATTTGGCAGGCATTTTTTATTGCAATGCGATCTACTACCTCCCCCCTTCTTTCTTTCGCTACCATGCCTAGTAAGGTCTCTCTTAAATGATCTCTAACGCATCCGTATCTGACCACCTGAACAATGAAATCGATCGTTAAACATGTTTTTCTTGCACCGTGAATCCGTCGCCGTTGAATCTCAAATTACCTGATCTCTAAATATGATTAGTCCCAAGTTATAAACATTGTCTACATCATGCTGCTGCACATATACTCTGTCCATATACATTAGAATATCTCTGATCATCACCATCGACGTCTGATGATCGTTCCAAGCCTGATTCAACGTTTGTAGAAAATTGTTGTGCAGAGATCTTAGTACATCTTCTCTCACTTTGTTCTCCAGATGATGCGTCACAACTTCCTTCAATCCCGTGTACAAACGCTGCCCGTACTTGTGAAGTACCATGGTATAAGCATTCCGATACAGTTCCTCGAAACTGAGACCGGAGTTGTTTTTCTTCTGAATTTCCTGAATGGCATTCTTTAGCAGGGCCCAAATACCTTCTACATACTTTTCATCCATAGTCATCTGAAATACAACGAATCGCAACATTAATTATGTTATTCCAAGCGACGATATACTATTTTTAAAACACCGAAGAGTTTCACGCGAATGGAAATGCAAAAAGTCGTCAGAAATATCGAGAAAGTAGTTAATTATATTAAGAGAAATGAACAATGTGCGTCGACCGAAGAAGATACTATAATTCCAAAAGTATTATGTATTACAAAGGAATTTAAGTTTTTCGTGCTCCTTTTCTTCTTAATACTCTGCTGATTTTGCTGGTCACTCATAATTTCTTCCTTTCCTCTTTCGTTCAACCGAATTACGATAATAAACTAACTAGAATGTTTAAACACCATTGTCCAGTTAACATCCTTTTATCGTTTCATGGATGCATATATATCATAACGTTCCACATTATTTACAAGAGGATAAAGGAGGTTTAAGTGTCAAATATATATCCTGCGTTCTCTTCGGCAGATACATCGATCGAAGCGAACATATAACCCAAGAATATTTCCTGTCAGATTACACACAGTCGTATAAACCATGACCATAAAGGTGTGCACAGACGTTTGCGTGCCGCTATAAACATCCCAAACTCTTTTCAGTTAATTTTTAATGCCGCATTATTCCGCAACAGAGGTGGAAGAACTTTACAATTACGAATTTAGCGCCTAACGATCACAGTTTAAGTACCAAAAATTAATGACAGTGCGAAATGAACTCAACTCGTAAACACAATGACACAGGAACATTTATATTTCATCGCTTCTCTTTCACGCCGCTATGGCAACTATATAACAAACCCCAACAATATCGAATACTCCCACAAGCTACCCTCTCTACCTAATAACTCAGTACTCGTCGAGGCGTCAAACTCAAATCCCCAAGTACCCAATCGTCAACTAAAACGATGCACCTCTGCGATCGCTTAAAACAAGCAGAGTTGTCTCTCCAGCTTCGTTCTGCACCTGAGATATAATTCATTGAAGCAGGTTATAAAACTGCGTGTATGCATGCACATATATACGAGTAGCGAAGGATCGCAAAGACGGAAGGAAGATCAGGAAGCAAAGAGAGGGCAACGAACGGTCGCAGGTTTTGTTCGGGGGTGAGCTAAACGAAGCAACAACGAGAAAGGGGGAAAAAAAAGAAGGGCAAAACTCGGACGGGGTTATCGAGATACTCACCGGAAAAGCACGTATGCGCATTTTGCCTTCTTTCTTGACCATACCACTGCTCTTCATCATATCGAAGGTTCTATATGGACCGTGGTGTTCGTTCTTAGAAATGCTTTCCGTCCGCCGATGCTACGATAACGTTACACCGTGTGTACATTGACACCAGCTAAACGTAGGGAGCATTCACGTTCACGGAGGAACGGGCAGAACAGCCGACGATGATCGGCCCACCGCGCGTAAAATACAATCACTATTCATCCACGTTCGCGGTGCGCAGGGGACCCGAAAATTGTCTTGTTATCGTGTACATTTAGTAAAAGAAAGAAAAATACGTGATGCCCCCGAAAGAGAGGGGGGAGAAAACGAGTGGCTCTTAGGGCAGGGAGGGGGAGGGGGGGGGGGGGGAAGAAGAGACTTAAAGGGGGAGAGACAGAGAGCGAGAGATCTAGCAGGAGGGACGAGAGAGAGGGGAGAGAGGAGGTGGAGAGATTCAAGAGTGTTCCTTTTTTCACCCCGGTGGACGAAAACGGGACGACGAATCCGGATAATGCCCGATTTCTTCACCTCCGATTAAAGTCCCGGTCAGTGAACGACCAATTAGATTCTATCATGTGGCACTCGTCGACCAGTTGGATACTATCATTTGGCAGTTATGCGGAACATAACTCTAACTGGAAGATTACTGAAGGTGAAGAACTCGGCCGTAAATCGCTCGAGGGTTGAAACGCCAAAGGGGGGAGCGGATTTGTGCGAGGGAACAAGTGTAAGGGCGAAGGGGGAGGAGGAGGGTGTACGAACAAAGATGAAGCGGGATAGAAAGAAAAGGAAAGAAAGGTGTCGCGCTGCTGTCAACAAACCGAGCTCTCTGTCAAACGTATCTCCCGAAACAGAAAAGTTCACTCGAGTCTCGTTGGCCCCCTTGAACACGTTAGCGTGACCGTAGCTGCGCTCTAAGCGTCTCTCGAGGCATAGCGCGATTCAGACCGTGATAGCTTGATTCTCCATCCTAAACGATCCCAACGTTCGTTACGCGATATATCATTTGCAACGATACGCTCCACGCGCATGAATCACGAACACTGCTGGGAGTATAGACATGCCCGTCGTGGGTTTCCCACTGGTTACGCGGCGCCTCGGCGAAGCAAGCTTTTCACCCGACTCGTTTACCGCGTTTACATGCCGCCTCGGCATCCAATTCGCCACTATCGATTTGAAAAATCACACTCTCCGACGGCTTTGTTTAATAAGGATGCCAGCTACTCGCCATTGGACGGAGTCACTTGCGGATCGGGGGCTTAACGGAGTTTCTATGAAACCGCGCGGCGACGCGACAAATCGAACGGAGGGGAATTGAAATAATCGTGGAAGGATTGCTGTGATAATTATGGCATCGATGTTTGGAGCACTTTAATTGGTTATACCGTTTCGTTACATATATAGATGATGAAGTGGCATTAATATAGCGTTCGATTTTAAATAAAGTAGCTGCAAATTGTTTGAATTCCTTGTGCCCGCTGTTACTTGAGAATAGGTTTGATGATAAAGTTCGAATAAAATTGCAATGACTAAAGGCTGCTTTATATGAATCAAGACGGTCGACTATTCGCTCTTGGTGTTCGTAAAGATACCCATACAGCACACCTCGTCTTAGAGACGTCTAGTTTATGTCCATTTTAGGTCTGAACGTCTTGATTTGTAACAAGACGTCTCTGAGATGTCTTTAAGACGCTTTTTAGACGTCTTTAAGACTTTACCAGACGTTGTGCTATGTGGGTATTTGTTTTGCTCATACTTGGTACATGAGAACAGGGCATTATGCTCGCTTTGTGGTAAGGCAGATATTAATCGACTTTATGAAAATATTAAAGAAGAAATGGATGCGACAGTTCGGAACACGGTGTAAGAAGGAAAGGTGGTCCGACTCCATCCCCACTCTTGTGATCTAAAGTGTGTAGTTCCGCCAAAGCCCGCTATGTTCGCTAGTGAGACGCGTACCTGTCGGTGAGAGTTGTTACTGATGTGTGTTAGAGACCCTTTAAGTAGAGTCACGCAAACACAGCCTCGATTTTGATTGGTGCCGCCATTTTTTGTCAAAGGTGTGAAAATACAAATGGCGGCACCAATCAAAATAATGCTTTCAAGCAACGTTGTATATACCGCCACTATACCGACATTTATATTTTCACACCTTTGACAAAACATGGCGTCAAACCGACCTAACTTAGACGTGATTGCGTGACTCTACTTAAAGGGTCTCTAATGTGTGTAGAGCAACAGCGCCCCCACGCTGTCTACAGTATGTACATGTGTATATACGTGAGTCTATGCACACAGTAACACCTCTCACCGACGGGTACGCGTAGAGACCCTTTGTAAGGGTCTCTAGGTACGCGGTCTCACTAGCGAACATAGAGACCCTTTAAGTAGAGTCACGCAATCACGTCTAAGTTAGGTCGGTTTGACGCCATGTTTTGTCAAAGGTGTGAAAATATAAATGTCGGTATAGTGGCGGTATATACAACGTTGCTTGAAAGCATTATTTTGATTGGTGCCGCCATTTGTATTTTCACACCTTTGACAAAAAATGGCGGCACCAATCAAAATCGAGGCTGTGTTTGCGTGACTCTACTTAAAGGGTCTCTAAGCGAACATAGCGGGCTTTGGCGGAACTACACACTTTAGATCACAAGAATTCAGTAGTGGGGGTAGCGGAGTCGGACCACCTTTCCTTCTTACACCGTGGTTCGGAATAATGGAATAATATTTCGACGTTGTTCGTGTTGAAACAGGATTCTTAACTTATGTTAATTAGGCACGAAACTTTCGTTTCGAATCGACTACCTCCTGCTCGATGTGTTTGTAGTGTTTTGCTACTCTTTGGACTAAGTACACACATCGCAAAGTCCATGCGTTTTATTCGTACTGACCTTGCATTAATCCAGTCCCACATATATGCATACGAAATGTAAATTCCACGCACATAAAAGAAGTTAGAATTCATAAGTGTTTAATGCATTCCCATTCCCCACATCTACCAAAAAATAATTGCAAAAAATAATACACTACGGCCATCGCGGAGGTCAAGGACGCGCGGTGGGAGAAAGAGAGCGTCCCTTCCAAAAATCGGCTGAAAAGAACAGTTAATTCCCAAGCCTGTTCTACAAAATGACAATGCGCTTTATCCACTTTACTCGCAACCATAACCATGTTCCGTCGAAAATCTGCGATTACAACATTTAAAATTTCGCACGTAAACATATTGTTTACACAACTTCGGTGCAAACTCCAAAGATAACACGAAACCTTAAATAGATAAGCTGGACCACTATCGCTAATTGTAAGTTCATTAACGAAACGATCTTCTCGTTCGATCGTATTGAAAATCGTATTCGTAGTTCGCTTAATTAGAATTCCGCGATCCTATGAGAAAAGTATTCCGAAAAAACGGGCGTTCGTAGAAATTCTGAAAGTTCAATACGTGTCTCAAACACGATCTAAATAAACAATCTCGGAGAGCTATAAATACTTGCGATCGACGAGAGTAGGGTTGCAATTGAATTTCACCGCGAAAAAAATTGATAAGAGTTTAAGATAGCGATCCTCCTGGAATAAAGGAATATTTTACAACTGCGAAAGTGGGTAAGGCTGCCATGTTTTCGCCCCACCGTCTCATCAGAGGGAACCTACATTTTATAAGGAGTGTAGCTAATATCGAATCGGGTAGTAACAACGTCGCTCCGTCGCGAAAACTGTTGCTCGCGGCTCGTTTGGCGCAGAATCAGTCGATACATTCACTCGTTCGAACGTTCAGCGTTTCATCCGTGACCATGGAGAAAATAAAGGTAAGCGATCAGTGGCCGCAATATCACTGACATCTGTTTTTGGCAGATGCATATATACTCTACACAAACTTAAGCTCTTTTCCTGATATATGCAAATTTGTTATAATTTATGATTATCGAGTTACGAAATGGTCGTCCATCGACCACGTAATGAAATCAATTTTCCACTTAGTCATGCGATCAATATAAGTGGAAGGAATTAAATTTCACATGAAAATGGGTGTCACATTCTCGCAATATCCTTTGCGGCTTATTTTAGGTAGGACCAGTCGTCGATATTTTGGGTGACGAGATGACCCGCATCATTTGGGAGTCTATTAAGCAAAAGCTGATTCTTCCTTACTTGGACATCGAGCTACACACTTACGACTTAGGTATCGAAAATAGGGATGCTACCGAGGATAATGTCACCATAGAATGCGCAGAAGCTGTTAAGAAGTACAACGTAGGAATAAAATGCGCCACCATCACTCCTGACGAAAAGAGAGTAGAAGAATTTAAATTAAAGAAAATGTGGAAGAGCCCCAATGGCACTATTAGAAATATTTTAGGCGGCACTGTGTTCCGCGAACCAATTATCTGTAAAAACATTCCTCGATTGGTGACCGGTTGGACGCAGCCAATTATTATCGGCAGGCATGCCCACGCCGATCAATATAAAGCAGTAGACTTTCTGGTACCTGGACCAGGGAAGCTCGAAATCACATGGTCCGGAGACAACGGAGAGAAACTCCAGAACACTGTTTATACTTTTAAGGGACCTGGAATCGCGCAAGCTCAATATAATACCGACGAGAGCATCTACGATTTTGCTCACAGTTCCTTTAAGTATGCTCTGTCCAGAGACTATCCCCTGTATCTATCGACAAAGAACACTATTCTTAAAAAGTACGACGGCAGGTTCAAGGATATTTTCCAAGAAATATACGACAAGGAGTACAAAGCCAAGTTCGAGGCGAAGAACATTTGGTACGAGCATCGTTTGATAGACGACATGGTGGCTTATGTGATGAAGTCGGAGGGTGGTTTCGTGTGGTCTTGTAAGAATTACGACGGGGATGTTCAGTCAGATTCTGTGGCGCAAGGATATGGATCACTGGGTATGATGACCTCGGTCTTGATCTGCCCGGATGGACGTACCGTGGAGGCAGAAGCTGCTCATGGGACGGTCACGAGGCACTACCGTCAACATCAGCAAGGAAGGGAGACTTCTACCAATCCGATCGCCTCCATATTCGCTTGGACGAGAGGTTTACTCCACCGTGCGAAGCTGGATAGTAACAAAGAGCTTAAACGATTTGCAGAAGCATTGGAGACAGTCTGCGTCAAGACAATTGAGTCTGGCAGCATGACGAAGGATCTTGCGATTTGCATCAAGGGAATGAAGAATGTTACCAGATCTGATTATTTAGAAACATTCGAGTTCATGGATAAGCTGGCGGAGAACTTGCAGAAGGAATTGAAGTGACTATCTCGTAATTCTTTCGATCTGATAAGAGCGAAGTATTGAAGATACAGGGGAAGAACAGTATATATCGCTGGTTGCGGGATAAAAAGAGATTGCATTTAATTCATATAGCGTAGAATGCACGCGCAGCCGGTACGCAATTCGGTGTACGTGTATGGACAGTAATATATGTGAAATTAATACATAGCATATTGTAAAAGGGTATTAACCGAGCTTCGTCT
Source organism: Andrena chrysosceles (assembly GCA_963855975.1). Lineage (NCBI taxonomy): Eukaryota > Metazoa > Arthropoda > Insecta > Hymenoptera > Andrenidae > Andrena > Andrena chrysosceles. Next base: position 12,820,595 of record OY979769.1, on the reverse strand, counting down.
TGATATTGTATATATGTATCTGTATTATTTCTTATATAAAGATTTTTAAATAATTTTTAACGCAATCGAACGAATCGACCACGCATCGCTCCTTATCCTGCTTTCAGCAACATGCAATTGATAACCTTTGGACGAGACGGTGTGTACCATGATACTCGAGAAAGTACCGTGAAATGAGATAATTGATTGCCACGTTGCGAAGAGAATTACGTAACTTTGAGTCACAGAGATATATGCAACATTGTTATGTTCCCGATTTTAGGAAGAGATTACAGAGGTCCAATGACCTATAATCGAGGTCAATACCTCGAACTGTCTACCAATTTAATTACCCAAAACTTTTTACGGCGGTTATTAAACTAAATATGCTCTGGCTAGTTACTCGAATTTTTTTTTAAATAATATCGAAACATCACTGATCATTTTTAATTGCTAAATATTGACCGTACAAAAATTTCGATACACTGAATGAGATTGAGTGCTTCTTTCGCATTCGGTTAATTTATTAAATAAACCAATTGCTGCTGTAGGCTGAAAAAACGAAATCCGTAGAAAGAAAGATGATGAATATAGTTAGTAAGAAAAGTATTTGGACACTTTTTAAAATCGCATAACGTTTTTAGAATCGCTCCAAATAACAAGTTTTTTTTTGAGAAGCAAGAAGTTGTAGATTTAGTTTTTTAAATTTTCATTACACGCTCACAAAAAATAGTTTAAAAAATGACCTTTACTATTTTTTTTGCTATTCCCACCGATTTTTTTTTAAAACGACGAAATACGTCACGTAGCAAAGTAATCCTAGCTTCTCAAAAAAACTCATATCGTTTGAATAAATTCTAAAAAAGTTATGCGATTTTAACAAGTATCCAAATAATTTTTGTTACTAACCGTAGGTATGTATATTCTTCCATGTCGCATTCATTCTTGCCCCTCCCCACCCCTCATCTTATTCCCAAGTCGCGCGTTACTGCCATTGTTGAAGTTTCAAAACGGGAAGTCGCCCGTAGAAAGTTCTCCTCTACCGAGTTTCCGGTTTTGCTAAAGCAGCGTGATATCTGCGCGATAATAATGTCGGGTCCCGATAAAGACGTCGTTTCCCAAATAAACAAGCTGAACATAGAGTTGAGAAAGAAGCTAGAAGTGGTTTCGAAATGGCGAGGTACCATGTTCACCCTGCCTACTAATTAAAATATAAATCTGCAGTGTTTAATAACCCATCTACTTCTAGTCGAGTGTGCTGAATTGCAACTAGAATTCCTGAAGCTGTATACTCCCGAGTGTCTCGACATTCTCGAGTCACTGACACAAATAACGGACACGAATGCCGGTTCGAAGGATAAACCATCGAAGTAAAGATCGCAGTGTCGGATCTCGGAGCCTGCCACAACTCGAAATATGTTTGGCTGTTTCGATAACCTGTATCGAAAGTGAACCGCTATTGTAACTTCGCGCGGAATCCGCGATAAATAAAATAGGATGTACTTATGTTGAAATATATTTATATTATGTTCGAATATAGGACTGACACATAGACTGTATCCACAGTTTCATAACACAAGGACAGACAATAATGTATATACGCTTTCTTATCCGACGATATGGAGATTTATGTCTACGGTAGAATCATCGCGTCGTTTGAATCTCGCCGAATACCTCTCGGTATATCGGCTGTCGTCGATATACCTTTGCATCTTGTCCATATCCCTCTGATACAAAAGAAAGTATAGAATATTATCGTAATAAATAATACAGCACCTGTCGGAAGTATTCGTAAGTCATGAGGTGTACGCAGACGGAACGAACTGTCGTGAAACCTGTTATCCCGGGAGTACGAGGATATCGCTGGAAGTTACGAAAGAATCTAGTTGAATTGTGTTATACCCACTGTTGGTCGACGATCAGGTTGACGCGTTTTATTACACAAGTCAATTCTGCTTTGCGAGGCTGCCCATCCGAACTTCAATTACTTTACCCGAAAGTCGAAGGTGCAATTCTGCAACGGGTGATTCATTCCTCTTGACACAATGAACGAAGAATGAGTAATAAAATTAATACGAGATAATCTCCGAAAATTAAGTCTTGCACGAAGAAACTCTGCTCAACGCATTTTATTTATTCATTATCTCGAGAGGATTCCGGTGTCCCCTGTTCATTGACGCGTAGAAAAATTATTGCGGCTTCGACAGCGATTACTACGCGAAAAGAATTCGAAGCTCGTTCTTCCTCAAAATCGATGAGAGAATTTTCAGTCGATAATTATTGTCCCTTACCGTTCGTCGTTGCATTTATTTAGAAAAGAAAGGAAGTTCTGAGTGAATCGTTCGGAGGAGCCGTACGCCTCGCAAATCATCGTTCCGCGTTTCATTCAACATCCAGGCAAAGTGATCCCGCCATACCCGCTGCGCGAGAACAGCTGCTCGGTCTTCGGTCGTCTTCGTCGAAGTGCCACGTGTTCTCGAATCGACGCTGAATAATCCCACTATTCGCAAACGCTACCACAAATAAGAATGGACATCTCCTGTGTCGATTTTAGAGGAAAGATTTGCTTTGAAGAACTGAAGCTCGATTCGAGGCCACGGGGTTGTCGGTGAGATACACGTGTTCCTCGACGGAGGTTTCCCAATTGTAACGTAGACTGGTCGCTCCTGCTGTTCAACGCTTCGCTCCTTATCGGTCCGATCGCTGAGAGTCCGCCATGTCGTAGCCACTGTTCAGCCGTCGTTCGCCGTAGGGGTAACGAAAGTAGCGGTGCCAGTAGCGATAATGATAGCGTCGCAGGCAGGACTCGTTGCCGTTTAGGCGACATTGAACAGAGACGGCGGCGGGGGGTTGCAGCTGGGACAACATCAGCGCCGTGCTGACGCAAGCCTCTTTCGCTTTCAAGCCCTCTCGCGCCTTCTGTGCGTCGCAAATCTTACCGGCTTCTACGGCGTAGTTGCCCAGACACTCTTGCTCCAGATCGTCCTGCACCTGTAATTCACCTGAGCTTAAATAGAAATAGTTCTAGATCCTAGAATTCTAGAATTTATTTGTTTTCCGGATCGATCAGAGAATTAAATGATTTAATTCTTTAATTAATTGCGGGACTTAATTTAAGTCCCCATGTTCCTTTAAATGTACGAAGGGAAGCAGTGTGCAGGGGTGGTGTCGGTAAGGCAGATTGTAGGTAAAATATCAATGCTTACACAGGCCTTGCAGATCTGAAGCATAATGCAGGGAAGATAGAGCATCTGCAGCTCGTCTCCGGCCAAACTGTCCGCGGTTTTGCACCTCTTCTCAATGGCTTCTAGCTCTGGACAGGCTCTGCTCTCATCGACGCCTTTGAGGTAATATAGAACGTTAGGATTAAGGTGTGCGAGGGTTCAATGGGCAGGGTTGCATTTATACTTTCGGAGATATAGGAAACCAAATAGCTATTACCCTAAAAGTTTTTTATTCTCGTTGGTAACGAAGGAAAGAAATGGAGGCGGTAGACCTCGCAATTTTTTCAGCTGCCTCATTTCTTGTATTATGAATTTAATATTTAAAGAAAAATATTTTACTTTGTAGCTATAACTAGGCTGTTTTTTATTTGCGAGGCGTAAGATTTTAAAATGTGAACTCAGCTTGGGCCTGAACTGACCAAGTTCTCACCTTCTACTTCGACCACGCTATTGCTATTGCGTTTGTCGTTGGATTTAACCGGGCTGCTATTCTCCCGAAAGTTCGAGGTCTGATTGCTCTGAGCCTGTGCGATCTTCTGCGCCTCCATTCGAGCTGCCACGTTGCTCCTGAGGTCGTTCAGTGTTTTCCTCATTTTCTCCAAAGTGTACGCGGCTGCCATGCGTCCCATCACTTTGTCCTTCACCTAGCATCCCACCCAGTGTTATCAGTACTAAATACTATCAATCCTCCCGAGTCAACTATTGACCCACACCTTCTGCAAGTCCACAGCGTCTTCAGTATCCGCGTATCTCAGGGCCTCCTCGACTATCAGGTCCTTGATATTCTTCAGCTTCGAGTCCATCTGCTCCAGCTTGTCCTTCCTCTCGGGTTCCTCCTTCTCATACTCCCTGTCGTTCCCCTTCAGATTCTCCACCATGTTCTACCGCAAGAATTATTACATTCTCCCCGCCGATTGAATCTTAAAAAACGGCCCCTTTCCACCCACCTCATAGTATCGTTGCAGCATCCACTCGTCGTCCTGGTTCTGGGTTCCTTGCCCAGCCAAGAACGTCGCCTTCTTCCTCCTCCGATCGATGCCGAAGTACTGGGACCAGTCCACGCTCTTCTTCCTCACTTCAATGGACTTGGACTTTCCCAGCTTCGTGGCGTTCTCCTTCTGCCCCTTCGACGGCAGGGTGACTTTCGGCGGCTCCGATGAACTCTCGTGCTTCGTCTTCTCGTGGTCGTGATCGTGGCTGTGATCGTGGTCATGGTCGTGGTCATGGTCGTGGTCGTGATTATGATCGCGGTCATGATCGTGGCTATGATCGTGATCGTGATCGTGAGCGTGGGTGTGGTTAGGACTGCCAGGGGACTGGGTGCCGAACAATGCTCCCAAGTCTTGAGCAACCTGTGAGGAAATTGTTATTAACAATTCGGGAGATGAAAGGACCTAGTAATTTTAATATTTATGTATACCAAATAATACTCTTTGCCTAAAAAACGAGAGAAATTTCATATCCCTACGCCCTCTCGTTAGGGTGATATGGGGATAAAAACCCTAAACTTTACCACTTTTTCCTCAGCATCTACTTAAAAAAGAGAATTAAAATTAATTCCTCTATTTCCACCCTTAATAATTGACCCACAATTTCGAAAAAAATATATCTAGTAGACCTAAAAAGCACATACTACATGCATTTTGAAGCATTTAAATATCTTAACTAGTTTTTGAGAAAAAAAATTGGTAAAATAGCTTCGTTGTAGGCCAAGAGCATTATTTGATATACATAAATACTAAAATTGGTGCAGGGACGTTTTCCCTTTACAGTATTTACATTTTATCTAACAATTTAACAGTGTGCGACAGATTTTAGGACCTGCTACACTGTTCCAAGCTTCCTGATTCCACCTTTCAAGATCCTGAGTGCTGCAACCAGACTTACCTTGGGGTCCGTGATCTGTTTCTGAACAGGCAGCGGTTTAGGGCTCCTCTTGGCGACCGGGTAGCGCTTGGCCATGCTTCGATAGGTCCTCATGTCTCGCCCAATCGGGTACCTCCCGTTCACGTTCCTGCGCTCAGCCAGAGAAAGGTACAGCAGGTTTGGATCCTGCTCTCGATCGGCGTACTCGTTCTCGTCGGGCTCTGCGCCCTGGCCGCGGCTCACGGACTCCTTGTTCAGCAATTCACCCCAGGACATCGGGCCCGAGTTCCTGAAAGGGTGCATTTAATTAATAATAGCCTACTGTGCTGTTCGAGAAGATCGATCACTTACTCGTAGAGCTTATTGTTTCCCCGATCGCCGCGGTATCGATCGTAAAGCACTTGCCGCGCGTCCATGTAGCCCTCGTCGTCCGCATCTCCGAGGGTGTAGGGAGACCTGTCTTGGAGCTCCTCCAGGAACAGCTTCGCCAAGTCTTTGTTGTCGACGCTCGCTCTCTCGGAATTGACGCCTCTTTTGCGGCTGGAACTCCGCTCGCGTTCCCTGAAGAGGGACGTCACTGGCTCCTCCTGAAGGGACTGATTAATTCGACTCTTTTTAATTAACCTTTTCGTTTCACACTGAACGGTGCTAACCCTCAGGAACACCGGCGGAGTATTCCGTACGCCACAAGTTCGATAAACTCTGTTATTTTCCGTTTTGATGGTCGTTTGTTTACGTAGAGGTCATTCACCCTTTAGCGGGGGGTGAGGGATGGTTGAAGATAGGGCGGAAAGAGCGATTTTATGACTAAGAAATGAACTTGAATCGACACCTCAAGATTAGATGCATTATTATGTTTTTAAAAAACTTAATTTAAAAAAATTAAATTATTAATTTTCATTTCTTTGGTATATATGTACATATTATTAAAATAATCAAACATCACGTTCTTACTACTTGTAAGTTTTTATGTATTTGAATAAAATATTATTATTACATAGGAAAAAATTGATGCTTGATTATTTAAATATCCACTTGCAACGAAATCGAGTTGAATTTACGGATATATATTATTATCAATAAATTTCTCACGAATTCTCGAGGATCTTCGAGACACTACCTATGTCCGAGTTTCTGTCAGTATTTTTTTCGATAGTTTTATTATTCTTTTTCAAAAAATTGAAATGGCGAGCTCTTACCACTTGCTGGATGCTTTCCAGGTACTCAATCAACGCCCTCTCCAGCAGCTTCTTATTCAGATCCTGGAATCCGTTCCCCACGGTCTCCAGCTGTCCAGTTTCTAAAATAAATACCCGTTTTTGTTAGTAAAAAAGTGTCGAACTTCCTGCTAAAATAATTGTTCACCGTTTGGCAGGAATTCTATTTCCTCGTCTTCCTCGTCGATCTCCCTGTCGCCCTGTCGGTCCCTTTCAAACTTTCTGTCAGCTTCGTCACTGCGGTACTTGAAGGGCAGTAGGTCGCCGTAATAGTCCTGGGAGTTAGTGTCCAAGGATCGTTGCTTCCTAGTGATGGCGTTCAGAGCTCCTTTCAACGACTCCTCCATAGTCTGCTGCGGCACCATGGCCAGCGCCGTGGCTGTGCCCGCCATTAGGAATACCAAGAGCCATTCTTTCCGCGACATTGTCCCTTCGAGCCAGACACACATGTTAATTCTGATCGACGAAGGAGCAGACCGAGGGTCGATAATTAAGTTACTAACAAGGGAAGTTAGGCAACCCGGAAATTCAGAGAATTATGCAAGCTTCTGTAGGTATAAATAGAGTAGATAGTTCACGCGTAAGAGAAATATATTTTTTGTTGATGCCATAGTGCGAATTTGAGAAATTCAGAATTCTATTTTTTGCGGAATATCTAAAGAATGGTGAGAGATATCGAAAAGAAGTATAAACAAAAGTTGCACCTTTTTTATATCCACAAAATAGGGTAAAAATAATTATCCAAAAATCCATATTTCTCAAGTCACCAATCGTTAATTCGATAATTACTTTTACGCAGTTTTGTAGATATAAAAAAAAGGTGAAAATTTTGTCTAAACTTCTTTCAAATATCCCTCGCCTTTCCGAGATTTTCCACGAGAAAGAAAATCCTGCCTTTCTTTTAACTTTTAACTTGAACACAAAGTAGTATAATTTTCCAAATTTCCTAACTTCCCTTGTAAGAATATGAACAGAAAGAAGGGGAGATTCTAAATTCCTCCACTCGACAAACACTTCGAAGGGAATCACAAGAAGAGAGAGTCCGAAAGGGTGTTCCCCGAGTCTCTCACCAACAAAATAGTAAAAAATGTCACTCAGGGATGTTCCCATTATTATCACAACAAAGAGGGATGGAAAGTGTGTTACTAGTTCCTGTTTAATCTCCTTTAAGTCGGCTATCGATCGCAGCGAAAGGGCAGCGAAGTCCCTCGTCCACCCGAAGACGTAGTAACGAAATCTGTCATTAGTGACGCAACATTGGCCGTTATTGCGCGAAGCAAATCGATCCAGCCCCCCTTCGATCCCGGAATTCCAAGATCCGCTATCGATCAGCGCACCTAATTCGCCGCTGGCCGAACCAAACATCCACCCAGAAAACCCGGAACGCCATCCGTGCACCCGCTTCCTTTTCTCCAGCCAACAGATCGATAAGCATAGCGGCGTTCTACGCGTAGAACAGTCTCCAACGCGTCGCCGTGAAATCGCGAGCGACCATCCTGGAATCCTCCGTCTCTCCCCGAGTCCATCAACGACAAACGTTATCGGTTATAACAACGAAATTCCCGGTGCCAATTGAAAACAATTCTCAAAAAACTCTTATCGTGCATGCGAGTGCCCGAAATCGTTGGAGCAACGGTGATCGATAAGCCGCCTAATCAGGCCGGTGAAATCGCCAGGCAATATTTCATTGATATCTCGGCAAAGAGGAAACACCAACGACAGAGCACGAGCCGCTGTAATCGCGCGATATCATGGACGGAACGTTCACCTTTAACGTGAACTTGCCACGGTCACAGCCACCCGCATAATGGGGAACGCGAGGCTAACAGATGGCGAGGAGAGACGCGGCTTCCGGAGATCGTGCCGCAAAGACTTTACGCGTTTCTTTTTTATCCTGCGATCTCTCGTCGATTTTAAGAGGCGCGGGCATGCAAACGCGCGCTGGACGGTTTTGTTCACTCGATAAACGTTATCAAGAAGGGCTCGGGGACCGGAAGTGGGGTGCGACGAGGGGAGGGTGTCTTTGAGGCTAAGGGTGAACTTACTTGGATTTTAATTACACATTCGCGTGGCACGGGCGATCGCGTTGCGTGCCTTTTCTCGCTTTCTTTCGCTCTCCGGCTTTTTTGTTTTCGTTCGGGATTTTTCACCTGGATCGCACGGCTGACGTAGACGGCTCCTCGGGCGCGCGGGACTCCGTGGTGTCTTCCATGGCTACCGATGACGCGGGCTTTTATATAGGGGCTAGGGGGATCGATAGAAACGCGCATGGATACCGAGGAGCGGGCAGCAGCAACAAGTAAAGGCGTGCGGGGTGTGCCTAGGAAAACACACCGAGCCGGAAAATTATGAGCACGCGGAGGCTTGCGGGGAGAGGGAAGGTGCGATTAAACGGGACGTAAATACGTCGGATGCTCTTTAGGGAACTGGGGGTGTCGCTGTGGCTTTGGAAGCGGACACTGGTCGGGTTCCTCGCCTCCCGGCAACCGAGTTGCCTCTGCTTTTCGACGGATAAACGGAGGATGAGCGGCGAGGATCGAAGCTACGAAGGGTGTCTTAGGAACGGGGTTTGGTAATTGGAGAGGCGATGGGGTCGAGGGAGTACTTAGAGTACTTACACTGGACCTCGTAAGTGGTGGGGTATTCTATGCCGAATAATTTTTTAATGAAGTTGCGAATTTAGTGCAGAATTATTTGGAATTAAAGGGAGTATTCGAATACAGTAGGCGTTGTGATATTTGGGAATCTTTGAACTACTTAAGAGGGGAGCCTGGTGTAACTACAACTGAAAATCGAGGCACTTTAGGGAATTTTTTTTAAAGGAAGTATGTAATCGATCTTTCAGAAATTTTCAAGATATTGTATTGCCAGATACAATATCTATTAAGGTAAAAGATGTAAGGGATTATGGTAAATGAATTTTTTTTTGTTAAGAAAGATTGGTTAATAACAGAGTTATAAGGGTTTATGCCCAGTCCGTTGGCGACGCAATTGTTCCGTGGCGGACAACTCTGAGTCTACTCTGTTCATCTGAGAACAAAAGATAAAAAAATATTGTTTAGTTTATGAATGCACGCACAAATTCAACTATTCGTAAGTTAAAAGATGCGATATTAAACAAATGGCGGGTCCTTAAAAAAAGTTTCCTTTTTCCAACGAAATTTTGAATTAAATGTGCAAAGTAGCTATTTATTTAAACAATATTATTATACCAATAGCTGGTTTCTATGAAGAAAATATTGACAAATATCTATGCACAAAGCCAAGTGGATCCAATTATAAAACTGTTGTTTCGAGAAAAACACCCTCCGCTACAGCCGTTTTAATTTTTCGAATCTGCGGCTTCTGGAGCATATTTTCGCGATGGTCAACTATTGATTCATGCAAAAGAACAATCGATTTTTCTTGACCCGCTAGGCCAAGCTCCCCCTTTAAGATACTTATGAACGGCGGTGTATGTGGAAGGATGTGGCTCCGGTTAGTTTATGTAGATTCGGAGGCTTATGTGAAATCGAAGAATGGGATTGGGGTGGCTTTCTTAAGGAGAACTCTCGTGGACCCGCGTTTCGTTTCTATGGTTTCGTCACCTTTTACGGTTATCGAACGACACGTCACTTCCATTTAAAGGAATGCGACCACCCGTATGCACGTGACCGACGGGGGCTGCTCCCGAGGATTCGCTCGCATTTCCTCGGGAAAGCATGCCACGATTATCGACTCTCCTCGAGTCTCCCCGTACGCGTGGTATAATTAAAAAAATGGAGCAGGATGTTGGTTAGTGGTGCGATGGATCCTTGGGGTATGAAGTAATGAAGATAATAAAGGTAACTTAATCAAGCAACTTGAACAGAATTACCATTGTTAATACTATCACCACTATTGTCACTCCGATATTAACCCGGGAATCCGCCGAGAAGCTAAGCTAAGCTATGCTATGTTTTAGCTTAGCTTTTGATGGAAACGGGTCCATGAGAATGTATCGAAGCTAATTTCTTTAAAACGTAGCATGGCATAGCATAGCTTAGCTTCCCGGCTTTAAGATACCTCTACCACAGGCTGGATCTAAGAATATTGGTTGTCAGGACACAAAGGAGGCCCACTCACAACTTAATTTTTACAAGTACCTAAATAAAATTTTCAAAAAATACGTAAGCGACAAAAAAGTGCAATTACAATTTTTATGAAATAATTAATATATTTAATATACTCTCAAATATAAAGTATCCTCAAAAACGATTCTATTAAAATAGTAATACAACGTAAATATTAGTTGCAACTAAATTTGCACCTAAATTCAAGCCACTAAAGAGTAATTAACACTTTTAACACATGGTTTGATGTTTAAAGAGGCCCTCTTCATCGGAGACCCACAAGACGCACATGCCATCGAGCAAGCTAACACCCTGCTTATTCCACCACCGAAAGTCTCCCCACTGTATCCACCAAAGCTCCAGTAAAATATTATTCGCAACATCGCCCCAATCTAAATACCCAAAGTTACTCTCAATACCCAACTTGATTCGTAAAGTTCAGAAGCAACTACCCAGTACCACGAACTTTCCTATCATCCCCATCGCCGGCGAGCAAAATTCTGATGGCTTCGCTTCTCCTCTCCACCTTCCATCCCGTCGCCCATCGCGCGTATACTTAGCACCATTGTTCTCCGAGAATCGTCATACCTCGTCGATAAGGGGGTGATATTGAAGCGTCAAGGCTGCCCGCTGGCTCCGCGAATCTCCCAGAAGCCGACGTATTGTTCGGAACAAAATAAAGCTCGCTTCGATAGGTCGGATGATACATCTTATCCGATACGGCGATAAGCGACCGGTTATCGGGGCCGATAACGGACAAGAACGCTCGGTCCCGCCGGGAAACAGTGTCTGAGGGACCTCTCGAAAAGGATGCCGCAGACGGGACGCGGCTGCTGGGAATATTCGTGCATCCTGGAACACCGGCACAGCGACGAACGCTCGGATCCCTGAAGCGGCGGGAAGGGAGCGCTCACAACCCTCTGTTGTCCGCGCGGAAAAGTGACCCCGTCGTAATAACGTTCACGCTTCGCGGTCGATCGATCCGTCTATATTCCCCTGCGGCTTGACGTTCATTAAAATTAATTAATTCGACAAGCCACGCCGCGGAGAATCGTCGGAGCGAGTTATGGTGTAAACGGCTCGCCCGCTCACGAGGATAATTCTGCATCGGGGGTGCACTGGGACATGGAAGTCGGCGACCTTAATCGCGTCACCTTTGGTAATTACGAGAGCCTGTTTATTCGTTCTTTTTTCTCTCAGATTCCTCGCTCCCCGTGCCCGAGGATCGATCGAGCGCTTCGGCTACGGTCTTAATGATCCTGCGGCGTACGCGGTGCAGAGCATTCGAATGTGTGCGCAGGATTAATGCTGGCGAAAGGGGTGATCCTTCGGGGAAAGACAGGGTCCAAGGAAGTGTCCTTAAATGAGGCTTGCAATTAGTTTACCTTAGGTAAGTCGGCTCTGAAGATCCATTGAGGAGGGTAAACTGTACAATGGCACTTTAAATTGGCACCTTTAAGCGGAAATCACAATTGGAATGTCTATATTTTTTGCCACGTTTTTATATTGTTTTAATCTTCAATTATTATCGATGATTATGGACTTCTCATTAATACTTTATTTTAAAAATATTCAGTGAAAAACAAAAATATGTATAAAAGTACAATGATTGTAATACTTAATAGTATATTTATTAGACACAGCGTGTACCAATTATTGGCACTGAAAAATTAAAAATAAGTTGTTGATATTTTAATAATTCATTCTTCGTTAATAACTAAAAATAAAAATATACAGGAGAGCAGACAAAAGAAAAGATAATTAAGATCCAGGTAGAGTCATCTGGTTCAAGATAATTGCTTAAGAAAGCCATCGACTCCTCGTTGCGGAATGTTTCTCTTCTACGCGGCAAAATATACTTACTCCCAGTGGCGCACTCAGGATTTAATCTTGGAGGGAGCCGAGTTGAAAGGAGAAAAATATTTTCAATGCAAATTCAATAGAATTCATTAAGCGATTACACAAATTTATTTAAAGAATAAAATCCAGTTTTCTTTTCTCCTTAAAAAGCCCCTTCTTCAGGAGTGTCACTGCCTACTCATTAAAATTTTAAGAAACCGCCCAAAACTGAACTCCTTTTTGTGACATTACCAAATGTAAAATGTGTAGTTCAACTGCTGAAATTTGCAGCGTCGCAGTGAAAGAAAAATAAGAAACGATATAAAAAAGTACATTCTAAGCTCGTACCCTTTAATATTTCGTTTTTTAATCAGGAGTGCCAATGATTGTCAGCATTGGTGCGGTTTACCCTACAAGTGGAAATGTTTGCAGAGCGAGTATCAAGTGTTTTAATTAGTCTCAGAACCGGGAGCTCATTTGCAGAAACTTTGTTATACGCTGTAGCCTCTGGATTTAGATTTCCACGAAGGATCAACTACCGTTCGCGGCGGTAGCATTGGTAAGGGATGAACCTCTATATTCGATCGGCCCTCCTGATGGAATATAGCGGTGGACGAATGTTACCGAATGATCGTGACAGGATCACTGTTTTAATTGCGCAGAGTACGGCCCCGTGAGTACCGAGTCGTTGGAACTGACACAGGCCATGGCAATCGATTCGCCCCCCGTCTTCACGAGCCCTCACATCATTACGTTACAGCCTCAAGGTAAACGATAACGTGCACACGTGACTGGCAGATTACGGCGAATGTTGGTTATTCCGTCGTATCTCCTTGATAATGAAAGACGGAGTACTTTGATTGATTTCAAGCTGTAGCTGGGTGTATTATTCTATTTAAGAGATAAGAGGTATATGATCTTCGTTAAAGCGAGGGTCGTCACCTTTCTGCGACTTTGCGCAGGGTTCTCTCCCCTTGGCGTAGTCCACTGTGCGCATGATCTTGGGAATTTGGTTGCGGAGTCACTTTTCCTCCCTCTCTCGAACGAATTAAATTAATTTCAGGCCCCCAGGTTGGGTGGTGTTTGGGTGGCAGTGCTTTATGGGGGCCATTTTAGTTCGTCACGTTTAAGGGTAGTGGGTCGATGACCTTAATCTTTAATTAGCTGGGGCGAATTTGTGTATAAAACAAATTTTGGGGAGCGACAATTTTTGAGCGAAAGATATTGGGGAAGGTTTAAACGTAGAGGCTTGAGACAACTTTAAAAACAATTCGCTTCTTTTTTCATGTAGCGAATTAGCGATGATTCATGTGTGAGTTGATATATTGAATTAATTTTGAAATTGCCTCCACTCTTTTAAACTAATTGTAAAATATTTTATGTTATTTCGCGGAAAGGGGAGCAGACACTTGTTAGCCTAGGGGTGTTAAATCTCCAACTCCACCCCTGGTAATTAAGGAACGATAGAAATTTAATTTTTAGTTCGGAGAAGTGTTTCTTCTGTCAGAGAAATATAATTAAGATCACTGTTGGAGTTCCAAGAAAAAGAAACGAATCTTTTCGACAGGGGAGCTCGAAGACCAACCAAACCCGAGAGTAATTCCAGCTCGCGCTCAAGACTGGATATCGACTCCGAGATCACAGATGAGCGCGCTCTCCGGAAATCACTTCCTCGGCAACGTGGAGCAGTTGGAAATACAGCAGATCGTCGATCTGAGCACACGTCAGTGACTTTTCTCGGGCATTTGTTATTTAGAAAGTGGAATTGAGCAAAATGGAAATAGCAGGAAGATGGAAATTTTAAAGAATGCTTAAGGGATTTTTATGATTTTTTAATCATATAAAGAAACGTGATATCGAAAAATCAAGATATACACCTTGTTGTATTTTAACAAAATTTAAATAAATTTTTACAATATTCTTAAAACTTTAATCTAGTACTCCTCGAGACGATTTTTCGATTAGTGTCTCGTTTTGTTTTTTATTAACAAAACAAGATGAAAACTTAGGTCGAAAATCACATGCTCGACTTTGAGTAGCTGCCATTTGGCAAAAAATGAATTTTTTTAAAAGCTGTGCCGTCAAGCACTAGATTACAGTCTTAAGAATATTCGTGCAAAAATTTATTCAAATCGCTCCACTAATGTCTGAAATATTTTTGTTACCGCAAATGCTGCAACTATGAACAGGCCTTGGGGGATGGGACTACTACGGCACCATTTCTTAAGATATCAAACTTCTTTTTTAAGAGAATACAGCTTAATTTATACACAACAAGATGTATATCTTGATTTTTAAATATAACGTTTCTTTACACGAAAAAAAAATCGTAAAAACGGCAGAAGTAACGCGTGCTTCAAAGGCATCGCGCTATCAATTTTTTCTCTACTCGAAAGTGGTGGTAATTTTTAAACAATTCCCGCAGTGCTTGGTAGGGTGGAAAGGGGCTTGCAGTACAGAGTGAAGGTGCCGAACGCTGAGACACTGTTCCTCGCCATGGAATCGAGACCCGCTAGCGAGTCAGTCGGGTTCAGCTGTTCGCGATTCATTCGGGACGATCACACTTTGAACGTGATGGACCAATGGGGCGAGCCAGCGTTCATCATGAAGATTAATTCCAGGTGGAGTTACACGCTGACCAAGTTGCGCGTGAGTTGCAAGTTCTCATTCCGATCTTCTGTCTTCCCACTTCGATGCTTACGATTCAGGAACCTTGAGATCTGATCGTAAAGTGCTCTAAAAACTCAAGCACGTACTCGAAACCTGTAATGACACTTAAAACTCAGAGCGTAAGAAAGCTGGCGTGCAAGGTGGGTTGCAGTGTGCTGGGGCGCAAGTCTGGTTGCAGTTGCGCAGAGGCTTCTGTTCACATTTCAGTAATTGCTTAATACTAGAGAGGGGAAAGGTCATAACACACGCGTGCATAGGAAATTTTCTCATCATTTTCATATGTGAAATCAGTGACGTTTTTAAGGAGAAAGGCCCATGTGGCGAACGTTTTGAGTCACCCAGCATGAACAACAGAATTATTACAAATAGAACGCACGTTTGGTATGGAAATTATGGGAAACAAAAAAATATAGTGTTTGGGTAAAATTATAATTTTTTTGGGACATGGGCCCTGAGCGTCCGCGGACTTTTTTGTAGGGGAGGGGAGGGTCATCTTTGAGAAACGGTCAAGTTGACAGACGACGATTGATTGCTTGAAGATAATTAAAAATTTAAAAATATTCACTTTTTTAGTATAAACTTAATAAAAATTAATTTTTTAAAAACAAGCGATTTTTTCTCTAGCTAGGGGCAGGCAACTGCCCCTCTTACGCCGCGCTACGGACGCCCGTGGCCCAAAAGGGCCTGTTGGAAATCAAACCTAATAAAATCACCCAAATTTTCTTCACCACTTGGCGCATCAAATTCAGTCGTTTCTCTTTTACACAGAAAATCACGGTTGGGAGCTCGAATCTGATAGGCACAGTGGAGGAGAATTTCAGTATAATGGGGCCGAGTTTCACGATCTACGATTCAGTGAGGAATCAGCTGTGCAATATAAGCGGCCCGAACATCTGCGGCTGTTGCATGTACAAGGATGCCCAATTTCAGGTAGCGCGGACAGTAAATAGACTAGAATTATTTTCAATTCCGAAGAAACTTGGTTTTGAAAATGTACAAGTGGTAGAGCAGTGTAAAATGTTTCCCTACCTTTTTTGAGTCGAGACCCCTTTTTATAATATTCAAATAACCTGCGACCCCTCTCCGACAACGTAAATTTAACAAGGTAAAGAAAACACATTCAAAATAGGTATTTCAGAATAGAATTCTAAGTTAATAATATTAAAAAAAAAATACAAAACACCGTGGCGACCCTTCAGAAAACCCTTCGCGACCCACAGGTTGAGAATCACTGTGGTCTAATAATTCAGGCCGAATTATTTTCAAATCGTTGCAGGTAATCTCCGTGGACGGTACTCATCAAATCGCAACCCTGATGCACCAATGGAACAATACTATTCACGACTACAGCTTCCTAATCACATTTCCCGCAGAGACAGATATAAAGCTGAAGAGCCTACTCCTAGGGGCAACATTTTTACTGGTATATACTCTACGCACTTGTTTTTTTTTCATCCGGAGTATATCGCCAGGGTCCGATCTAGCTCTTCCGCCGCTTTGGGCTTTAACTATAAATAATTATTTCAAAACATAATTTTTCACGTTGAGTGAAATTTTTTGTAAGTATTTAATATTCATAAGCTGCCCTGTTCGCACCTCCCTAGATCGGGCTCTGTATAGCACGTTCTTTGGAACTTCAATACAAAAGAGAAATGAGAACCGCTGCTATGTTAACAGTAGGCGATAATAAGCGTCCACGTAAGGGGTCGCGGATATTGGCCGAGTGACAGCGTAATCTGCGAGTAAAAATTATAAAAGATACTACGTAAACGCGAAGTCATCAATGTTTTATTAAAAGATGCTGACAAAAGAATGAAGCGACAAGTGAATTGCTGTTCGCACCATATAACGTGACATAAGGCTTACCACGTTTATCTAATCAGTTTACGTGCTTACTACCTGAGCTCAACGAATATGATAAACACATTCTCTATTAGTCCCAATAGTATTTACTGTGTTGTACAACATTTATACCAAGATGCAGAGCAAACCAAGTACTTTCAACGAGACTTTTATGACTCCATATTAATACAACATTTTCATGTTCTTTTTAACCGTAAAACACGCTCGTATCACATTTTAGTGGGACACATTTCAAAAACCCCGTATAGTGATTCGGGAATATTTAAATTATTCAAATATGTTCGGCCACCATTATCCTTTCAGAATAAAATCAACTTCTATTTATTTTTATATTCCGTGCTGCGCGAAACCTAATAACGTATTCGGATGGTTGCACTGATGCCAGTGCTGGATTTAGCCCTTAGGCTAACAAGGCTGAAGCCTAGGGCCCCGTTTAGCTGGGGGCCCCTTATTCTAAATATTTTCTTCGAAAAATTAGCATTGTTTTATATTATCTTTATTAACTTGTATCTTTAATGTTTATTTATGTTAATGTTATGTTTAGTTTTGATATTCAATGTTAATTTTGAAATTAAATTCTTATTTAGATTATACAGGTATTGTGATAAAAAAAACCTAGCCTAGGGCCCTCTGAAAGGTAAATCCGGCTCTGACTGATGCACACTGAGTGTGAATGCTTTCGCTTCCGATTGGCTAAAAGTCGCACTCAGTGCGCATCGAATACACTATTAAATTTTTAGTTCTGCCCTTTAGCCACGCTCTGTGCTGCGAAAGCGTAATTTCCTATGGTATATTTAACGTTTCAGGAGTACATATACTTCGGCTGAAGAAAGAGACAATCGTCGTAACGTGCGGCCTTAAAATGAAACAGGTAACAGGAGGAACTTCAATATATTGGAACGTATCACTTTCCGTCCCGTTCGTAAAAAAAGAACCATAAAGGTCGTCGCCCACTAGGTCGAAGCGCCGCGAGGCGAAGCGCGGCGCCGACGTATCACTCATATGACAGAACAGCAGCGACCATGCATCGCCCATATGCAGTGGCGGATTTAAGAAAAAAGGCCCAGGTGGCAAACGTTGGGGGCCCATTTTTTCGGGAAAATGAAGGGGTAGTTTACTAAAAGAGCGTAAATGTACAGAAAAGTATAGAAAAAAAGTGCTTGGATAAAATCATAATTTATTTTTGAGGACAGGGCGTTAGGAGGTGGGCCTTCTGAGCTGGGCCCATTTTTTGGGAACCTAAAACGGTAGTTTACTGAAAAAGGCTCAGTGTAACAATACAGAAAAAGAATATAGTTTGGATTAAATCATAATTTTTTTAAGGATGGGGCCCTAGTGGGGTCTTCCGAGCAGGGGCCCAGGTGTCAACTGCTCATCGGCCGCCCTGTTAAATCCGCCACTGCCCATATGACAGAACAGCTCCGACGAATACTTAGTTCGCTTTGGTCGCTGCGCTTCGCTTCGGCGAAATGTGCGACGACCGAATGAAGTTCTATGTAGAATCATGAACTTACCTACTTCGCCTGACTTCACGGACGTTCGTGATTTCAACAACATATCGCGACCGTGCGTGCAATTTGGGCGCAAGTGGAACGCACCCATAACAACTAGAAACACTATAATAATTATAATTAAGGCATCCAGAAGCTAAGCGCGACAAGGTGGCCCACTTGCCCCGCTCAACATCCGGATGCCAACTTCTTTGCAAACGACAGTAGTGACTTCTTGATATTGAGGTCTTCAACCGTTAACTATTTACAGGAGTGTCTTAACAAATTTGAGTGGGCCAAAAAATTTTAGCACCCCAGCCACCACGGGTGCAATTTTTTCACAATCGATGACAGTACATCACAACCTCGGGTCTCCAGCAAGGCAAACACGAACAGAAACAATGTCCGCGAACGAAATATTGGTAAAAAAAAAATATTGAATAAAAAAGCATTTCAAGATGTTTGATTCCTAACCCTTTCACTGCGAGTGTGGTTTATAAACCACATGCTAAAATTATAGCCAGAGGCGGGTGTGGTTTATAAACCACTATTGTTTCTATGGTTTTTGAGTTTGAAGCGCTTGGCTCTACAAAAAGTATCCGCAAGTAAAGGGTTAAGCGCCCTTGGATCACGGGCGCCCCTGGGCTTATAGCCCATTTAGCCCATTGGGAAAGTCGGCCCTGAGTATTTTGGCATAACCGTATCTCATACATTTATATGTTCTTTTTTCTCCGATACTTATCTTATCGTGATATGAATTTTGTATGATAGCGTTGCATAACTTCAATAAAAATTCTGTTTTAAATACGCGTTGGTATTTCATTCGCACCGAACCCGTCCTTTTCTTAGGAGTACCTATCAAGACTTCCATCTACAACTTTAAGAAGTGAGTATGTATTTAATAATACCGGTATTGAATAATAGTATATTGAATTGAACAATTATTGGTCTAGGATCTCCGATAATAATCAGTAATTAAAAAGTCATAGTATAAGTGCCAAACTCAAAGTCTACACTATAGTACATTTTCCAATAAATTTTTTTTTCAATTGTGGCACAGTGGTTTCTACTAGGATTCTTCAGTTGATAAGTTACTTCTCAAGGTAAAGTAATTTTCTTACTTTCAGATTAAGTAACACAGCAGAGTATCCCACAAAATGGATCTCTTGGCTATCGTCGGCTTATTGGCCCTTCTTTATTTCCTCATCTACATGATATGCCCCTGGTTCTTAGATTGTGATTTAAATCTTGCGATACACGAGAAATTTGGAAAGCCTATCAGTAAGCAGTCTAATTATGCACTACACTCTTCTATGATTATATATGTATCAGCTTTCATGCGTTATTTTTCCAGGCTCTTTGAAAGGCAAAGTAGTATGGATAACAGGGGCATCGAGTGGAATTGGAGAGTATCTAGCATATGTTTTGGGGAGTGCTGGTTGCAAGCTAATTTTAACGGCGCGGAGGAAGGATGAACTGGAGAGAGTAAAAGCCAATTGCCTTCAAAGTGAATAGCACATATTTCTGCATTATTATTTTCCATATTCATGCAAGCTGAATTTATGGTGGCTCAATTTACTTTTAGGAAACAGAGACTTGAAAGACTCGGATGTCGAAGTGCTCCCTCTGGATATTTGTGAAATAAACAAGCATGAGACTTTGTTCAACCACATTATTAGCACTTTTGGCAAAGTACTTATATACCAAACATTTTTTACGATATTAGTTTATTACGGGACATCGAACTGACTCTGGGTATTAAATTAATTACAGTTGGATATACTTGTAAATAACGCGGGACGTTCTCAACGAGCAAAATGGGAGGATATCGATTTATCCATCGACAAAGAGATGTTCGACTTGAATGTGTTCTCGCAAGTGGCTCTAAGCAGACTGGTGGCAAAGTATTTTCTTCAAATGGGAGAGGGTCACCTGGTGATCAATTCAAGTCTCGCTGGTGTCGGAGCAGTAGCGTTCTCAGCGACGTATTGTGCAACGAAACACGCGATGCATGTTAGTTTTATTGGCATCGGAATCTGTTACTAATGTAATTAGAAGATCGTCGGTAATTCCTGTCTTTTCTTTTGTGTACAGGGATACTTTAATACTTTCTGCATGGAGAAGATAGGGTCGAACGTAGCTTGTACCCTTGTGTGCCCAGGACCAGTGCAAAGTAACATTCTGTCGGAATGTTTTACAGAGAAACCTGGCGAAGTAAGTGTACCGTCGCATTAAAATGTGTTACAACTATTAAACGTAATAATTCTACAGAAATATGGTGAGAAAATGAAAGAAAACTCTGAAAATAAAGTCAGCACTGAACGTTGCGCTACGCTGATGGGAATTGCCATAGCGAACAAGCTTCACGAAGTGTGGATTAGCAAACCATTAGTACTTCAAATAGTATACCTGAGAATATACTATCCAAACCTAGGAACATGGTATGTTACTTCATTGAAATTTTCCTTCATACATGAATAATACTATTTTACATTCCAGGATAATAAAAATGCTGGGACCAAGATTCCTGCAACGTTTGCGAGATGACAGTGCAATGCTTAAGCAAGAGAAGTGAATACCTAATATATTTTTTGTATTTTTACATGAATTTTTATTACTCTGTACTCGGTTATTCTTCGTTTAATGTATATAGGAACGAATATTAATAAAGTTTAACAAAAATCGAGGTTTAATTTGTTTTAATTTAAAAATCCTATATAACATGCAATGCTGCGCAAAGATTACTCTACTTCATTGACAATAACAATTCTCTGCTCGACTTTCCTCGTGTTATTGCTTCCTTAAATAATCTACAGTAAAGTTCTACGGCGCAAGGGGTATCGTCGTTCCCAGGAACTGGATAAGTTATAAGGTTCGGATTGCAGTTTGTGTCGACAATGCCAATCGTTGGAATGGCCATTTTAGCTGCGTGCGCCACTGCGACGTGCTGCTTAACAACGGACTCCATAGTGTTAATGAATATGCATAGATCTGGCAATCGAGTGACTGCGCCGAACTCGTAAAAGGCATTGGTGAATGTACCAAGCTTCCATCGCCTGGTATGAGCGAACTCCCTGCACTCCTTGGCAGTAGTTTCTACTATGTGATTGATTTGGGAGTTCTTCGATATGAACAAAATAATTCCGTCCCTAAACGCTACGTGAGCGGCGAAGTTTAACGCCTGCCGTAGAAGCTCAGCAGTCTGATCCAAATCGATGATCAAGTGACCCAGTCTGGAGCCGAATACGAAAGGTCGCATGTGTTTGTCTAACGAGCCTACTTTATGACCTAAATGCACCTTCGCATTAAACAAGTCCTCGATCGTGAACAGACTATGAACTCGGAAGAAATCTGGATGAGTCAATGGATTGACTAAGCCTTCCTGACCTTTCGAAACAGCTGAAATGTTAAAAATCTTCGTTATACAGTGCAGGATTGGATTCTAAAGAAATATATGTAGATTAAAGTATTTTTGATTACCATTACTACTCTCCTGTTGAGGTTGGACTGCTGTCGAGAATTTGCGCCAAGGAAAACGGGTGGCACATGGACGCAAGATGCTTTGATCTGCTCTCCAAACTGCAATGAAGCGTAACGTTAATAAGCGATCTACTCGACAGTGTTTAATTGGTAGCTGTGGAAACCCAATTACGATACTTACGTTTGGTGGCAAACGTTCGTGTAGCGATGCTAGTCATTATAGCAGATATTTTAATTCATAGAATGTCAGCTGCCTTATTAAAAACTAACAAATATCTATAAATTAATCACCTGCTGAGGTACAGGTTCGGAAAATTTCACTGCCGAAAGGAATAAACTAACCTCTTTCAATGTTAAAGAAAATATTTACACAGATCCGGTTCCACTCGCTTCTGGGCATTTATAGAAACGCTGGAACTCATAATGCAACCATTGTTAGTAACAAAATTCTTTATTTATTGCGAGAAAGAGCGTTTACAAAAGTTATTCAGTTTACGGATACTCAAACGCCACTGGCATGTAGCGGTGAAAGATCGAACTAAATTGAATGGTGTTAAAATTATATTATACATAATTTGTTGCCGTCCGTGTAGATATGGTTGCGATCTACTTAGTCGATAATTTAGTCCTTGCGGTAGGTAAAGCAGAGATTTTAAATTACACTGTCGGTAAACCAGGTCACTACCATTAGTTCGTAGTTTTCTACATATTAAATTATCTACAGAGTGCCTAGATCGATAAAGTCAACATTGACTCCAATGAATTGTCTTCAAACTGCACCCCCTTAGATCTCGCGCACTCAACAATGACTAATTTCACTGCAATCAAGCAAAACATCACATTTATATTCCCCTTCTTGTGGAAGAAAAAAATAATTTCAATATTCTACTACGTCCTCCACATTTTCCACCCCACAGTTTTACACATTCCGTTGCTGATTCAAAGGATTAGAATCCAGATCAATGAACTTCGTCCCATCGCTAATCATCTGCTGACGAAATTCCTTCGCCACTCTTTTCTCTTCGAAAAGCAGTGGATCCTTGTCGAGCCTCGTCAAATTGGGCAGCATAGCCAGGACGATGTGCCTGTACGCTGCCTCTTCCTCCCCTTCGCTCTCCCCTATCACAGGATTCTCCAAAATAATCAGGGTGTCTAGCGCAGGCAAGCAACTCAGTTTCTCTAATTCCGAAAGCCTCGTTATCTCGTTATTACGAAGGTTCAAGTAACGCAGCTTAGCGCAACGGGAGTCGAACCCATCCAAATTGGTTATTTTATTGCTCCTGAGGTGCAGAATTTTCAAGTTCACCAAAATCTCTAGACCCTCCAACTTCTCAATTTGATTCTCTGCCAGGTACAGGCGAAGTAACCCTGGAAAGAATATTCCACTCGTTGTGGTCAGCATGTTTCCACGTAATTCGAGGACTTTCAGGTTCTCCAGCTCGTATGGATTCAAAGTCACTTCCTCGATGTTGTTGTGGTTTAATTCCAGGCATTCCAACAGCTTATGAGAGATCCCTGATGTGCTCGTTAATTTATTCTTGTTCAAAGACAGAACCTGAAGTAACGCGGAACCAAAGTATTCGACATTAAAATAAATTAACACATTCGAAAAGTAATATAAATTATATAGAATTTAATTAAAAATTCAGAATTAAACAATTATTTTCTTAAATTATATTAAAATTTAATTCGGGGTTTGAAAATTAATATAAATTATGTTCAATTGAAATGGAAATTAAGACTTCCTTCTTCGATATACCAAGGAGCTATGGACGTAATTGAAAAATTAAAATGAACACCCTGGAGAATGAACTCGTCACCTGGAGATAGGGCATGGGTTCGAAATCCGCAGAAGTTACTAAATTTCGATCAGCTAGAATCATCAAAAGGTACTTCATCGACGATAGAACACTGAGGGCCTCGGTTGTCAGTCTATTCCCAGAAACGTCCACGTAAAGCACGAACTTGAACGTTGGTATAATCCTTATGTCGGTTAGACTTTTATTAGCGGCGTTGAGGCCTAAGTAAGCGTAGCCCAGACCAGAATCACATTTCCCCAGCGTGTGGAGACAATCCCCAGCTTCTGAATGCGTCAGGGCTTTCGTCGTATCCTCGAAGATGGACGAATCCTTTACGCTCGGATACTTATCAACTTCGCCTTCCTCCTCACCGTATTCCCTCACACCCTCTTCTTCCATTAAACGAAACGAAAGTGTACAACGAGAAGTACCTCCTCAAACTAACAACTAATTAACCTTTCGCTAATTGAAACGAGATGCTTCAATACCAAATAAAAAACGAGATCTGTGTTCACTTGTTTATTGCGAAAGTAGAAACGTGGAAACAGTATGAAAAGTTACAAACAAGAAAATTTTATCGAAAAATGACACTGGTAATACCATATAATATGGTAATACCAATATAGTATATATATATAGAATTTGATTTCCGGCATTTGCAGTGTTTTCTACAAGGGCCCTTCGATTCTCTAAACGTCACATATAAAGAATAATAAAGTCACGGAGAGGCATGGCAAATGTGTGTTTCTCTTCGCATCAGAAAGATACATAGATTATTCCTAACGCGTTCTGATGCATCTGGACTCGTCCCACTTGAGCCTGTGGTTTTCTTCGATGGGTCGTTTCCGATGCATGATGTCGCGAAGCTTCTTCAGGAGAATGAAATTCTCCCTGACGATCCTGTCCTGCTTCTCGCGCTCCAATTGCAACCCCTTCGCGTTGAAAACAACGTGCGGCCTACCCTCCGGGGGATTCACGTCTATGGCGCAAGTAGCTTTTCTCACCTAATTAATAACCCGGAATATTAAACACTTGGATCAGCAGATTGTACAACCGTGTACCTACTTACGTTTAAACGGTGCCGTTCGTACGCCTTTTGCTTCCACGTGCACACAGTGGAAGGATTCTTTCCACAGGACATGTTGGTCGCTCGGCAAAGCCCTGTCAATTGTTTACTCGATACACGCTGGCGCAATCGCCGAGTTCCTTTAGCAACGCTTTCACCGCCAGGTACTATCGATCTACTCTTACTCCCTTCAACCTACTCAACCGGGTCAAGCTTCTAAATACTCTCATCATTCTACTCTCACAAAAGAAAAAATCGAACCCCCATTTTCGATTTTGACGAGACTCCGCAGATTTGAAGGACGGTGAAAACTAAAACACCCCCAAAGTTAGGGGTGGAAAGCATATTTCTCTGCGAATCTGCATAGCTTCGTCAAATTTTTTTTTTATCCCGCGTTAAAAAGTCACGGTTACTCGGTGGTTCGCATATCCGAGTAAAAATAGTGTTCTAAACCGCCGTTTGAAATTTTATCCAGCCCGAGGCGTCGGAGAGGAACGGGGGCGCTGTTAGGGCGCGCGCGACGCACGCACGTGCGTGAGTACACGCGTGGATCGCCGCCCCTCGATCCCCTCGATCCCCCAGTCGGTGATCCAGCTGGAAACTGCGATTGGTGAGGCTGCTGGACCAATCCAGGCCAGGAGGCGGGGATCTGGTGGAAGCGCGGTTTTTCCGCTCCGTCGCGACGCCGTAAACGCGCGCGTGAAATTAATTTCGCCGCGCTTGGCATTCATGGCGACGACGACGCCACTAGATGAGACCCCGCGGGGGAATGAATTCCTCGAGGAGGCTGAGGAATTGGAATTAAATTTGGGAAAGTTCGACGAGTTTGAAAGATTAAGGAGGAAGGTGACTAAGGTTAAGTGAAGTGGCACTGGACTTGTAAAACCCTCGAGCTTTGTTCGATTTGGGGATCTAATAAAATTAGCCCCTCAGCTTTGAATTTTATTATTACTGGCACCGTGTCGTGGGGCATAAAATGCCCAAAAGGCACCCTCGTCGCTGGAAAAAGGCAATCTACGGGGTAAAGTCCAGAGAATCGGTAAAGCGACCCTAGGTGGCCCGCATGGTCGCTCTAAAAACGGGCTGTAAAAGTAGCTCTGTGTACCTTTTGGTTAAGTGTAGGGAAATATCGACAGTTTACCTGCTTCTGAGGGCTAAGACCCCTTTTCCATGTTGATGGAGCGTCGCAACGTTTATTGCCTCATTGTGACTTTGCAAAATATTTACCTGCGGGGAAAGTGTCCGCCTTAACGCGTTTATTGCCCCGTCGATGGGGTCCCAGGGAAATTACTAATATTGGCTCGCGATTAGCTTACACCCCCAATATCGGAGCAAGAAGATTTTAAAAGTGCACGTTGTTCTTGGAATGTTGCAGGTCCTTAACATAAACCTCTTGGTTTTAATGGTGTAGGGGAAAGTGGGGTTTGTAGACGGGGTGTTATTGTTTTTGTAAGAAAAGAGCTGCGATATGATGCTAACTTATGGCGTTAGGTACCGTTAAGGAACTAGTTTTTGATCAGTTTAGAGGGCTTCCCACTTTAATATTTATTTTTAACGTAATAAAACTTTAAACCATAAACTTTTTTTATACTAAAAGATGAATTAATGTTTAAACTTTAAGGAAAAATTTTAAAAAGTTGGAAATAAGTACAATTTAATTATTTATGATGTACGGCATAATAAGGTGACTAGGAACTAGTTTTTGATCATCTAAAATACATGGGAACTAATTTTTGATCAGGTTAGGAACTAGTTTTTGATCATCTAAAATAGATGGGAACTAATTTTTTGATCAGGTGAGTAACTAGTTTTTGATCGTCTAAAATACTTGGGAATTAATTTCTTATTAGGTAAGGGACTAATATTTGATCACACATTTTTTTGTATAAATAATCAATGTATAATCATGAAATATATTTTTCGTCAAACGTTATTTATTTTAACTTTTCTAGAAGACTTTTTAATATTTTTTGGTATGGTTTTGCTTAAATTTTTCTTCAATTTTTTTTCTTCATCCTTTTCTTTCTATACCATCTAAACTTAAGTTTTTTATAATTTTATAATGTGCTAACCTATTTTTTATTCAGGTGATCAAAAATTAGTTCTACAAGAAAAAGTTGGAACTAATTAATGATCACTGACTTTTAAAGCAAAATAATACATATAATACTAAAATTTTTGCGCTACTTTGTAAAGTAAACTATTGTAAGTAAAATGTATGAAAATAACCTTTAATGTCGCAACACCAGCAAAGAAATCGACTGTGACATCGATGGTTATGTCTTACTTCGCACAGTAAGAGATGGCGTTCAACAGAGACTTCCTTCAAGTGAGCTACCTTACACATTTATATTCACAAGAACTAACCATACTAACTACTTTTACAGACAACATATATATTTTTGAATTATCAATTTTTATGTTAGTAATTATTTCAAACAATTATTTATTGACATAAACTTAAAAGAACGATTTATTTCATGAACTGATCAAAAACTAGTGCCTAATCAAGAACTAGTTCCTTAACGGTACATTTGGGTAGACCTCACGACGGTATGAGATTAATTGCAGAGTAAAGATCGTGGATTTTTACCTAGAGAAGTTTAAAAACTTCCAGTGGAAAAATTTTAGTGTTGTGTTGCGACGAGATCGTTATTTCTGATTTTTCTTTACTAATATTATAAATATATTACTTAGCAAAATTCCCCCGGGGTCGAAGAGATTTTAAGAAATCCGTGGAAACACAGTTCACACCTTTTCATCATCCCCCACTTAGAGGTTGATTAAGGCAAAATCATGAAATTGGTTTTTAGCATTTGTGTGGATAACCTTTGCAAGTAAAAACCAAATTGATATCTAATCAGGCCTAAGAAATAATAAGGAGTCAGGGAAAACATATTTCACCCCTTTGTACCCCCTTCGGGTTGGAATTTCACAAAAGGAATATACCCTCTGAATTTCATATTTCTAGGGTCACCGGTGTGAGCTGACGCGTTTAAAGTTTTAAGTACCTAAATATGTACAAATATACGCATAAAGTTATCAATTAATATAATTCGAGGGTTTCCCTTAAAAAAAATCCCAAATATCGCGCTCCATTTCAGGCCATCAAAGTAAGAAGACCCCTTAATCTTCTTTTCCTGAGAATTAAATAGTTTTATCAAACACGGACTCTGACTTCCTAATTCTGCAAAGTTCAATAATCAAGATTCCCAGCGGTGTCCAATGTCTATTTTGCCATCTGACTTGTTGCTAGCAAGAAAGCTACATCAAGCACTCAGTTTTGCCCTACATTCTACTCCGTGAATACATTTCATTCATAAAATTCTCAGGCAGCACCACATTATTTCTGGAAAGTTCCAAGCTCGGTACGCGAGATTCTCAAGAGGATCAGTTTCGTTTAGTCGACGAGCATTTTGTTGCGCAGGGGCCAATTTACAGGCGCCTCTAGTGTCGCTACGGAGCGACCCGGAAAGCTGCGAGACGACGGAGGAGGGGATGGAAAAAACGGATATATGGGTATCCATGGCCGGTAACGCGGATCGCGCAAAGGGTCGTCGATCTTAATCGCGGATCCTCGACAATGATCCTCTCAAATGGATGAGCCGTCGGCACTCGAGAGAGACGATGAAGATCTCTCGTCCCTCGAGGGGATACAGGCTGTTATACCGAAAGCAGAGGCCAGCGCTTGAAATAGGGACCCCCTGACACGCATTTCCCACATCTACGGGGGATGCCAGCCAATCCCCGTGCACCACTGATTCTCCGCTACAGTATATCATATTATCCTCGTACTGCTTAAGCGGTGCACTCTTTTGCCTCGCCCATCCCCTTTCATCCTGCCTTGGGTCCACTGGCACGAACAAATATGCCTGCTTTCCTTTTTTCTGGGTGCTTCATTTGCAATGAATATGGTAATTGACCTGTGACAATGGAAACGGGAGGATAGGCGAAGTAGCGATCTAGTAGCGATTTTTATTTTGTTAGGCATCCATCAGTCAAGCTAGTTCTTTCATAAAAATCGAAGACCAAGTGCAGATGGGGGGTGAGGGGAAAAACGAGACATGTCCATTTTTCGTGATTTAGGGAACTGTCGAATCACAAAGGGTTATCAAGTTTAAATGCCCCTGTAATATATTATTTTTAATAAAAAATCTATTTTTTTTTTTCGAATGTTCAATGTTTTGGGAATACGGGTTTAAAAGGATTTGTTGAAATTCGTAAAATTCGTAAAGTTATGGCATTGGAATAGCTGCAAATGCAGCGGTAAAAAACAGGCCACTCAGCACTCACGTCGAATTTTAAACGAATTTTTCTCGAAACAGTGTTCTCAAAATTAGTGGCACCTGTATTTCCAAAAGTTATTATCCGATTCGACTGAACCTTTTTTTATTTTGAAGAATATACTTCTGGCTAAGGGGTGGGCAGAAAAAATTACAAAACAATTGAGAATTTTCAATTTTTAAAAGCGTTGAAAGAACGATAAATATAAGAAAAAAGTGATTTCAAATTTCAATTGTCGTAATTTTCTAAAAAATATCATTTTTGTAATTTTTTCTGGAACAAAACCCTTAGGTAACCTCCTCGATAAAGCTGTTTCGTGACATTCCCACTCCCCCCCCCTTACCTTTCACAGAAAGCAAACTTTCTATCCATTCCCAGCATCCACCAACACACTCCACCAATCCTCAAGCCATCTTTCCATCACTCCCAGCAACATACCCTCCCCACCGACTCTCCCTATTCCATCGTCCATAACCGAATCTCATTTTTCAGCCATCCATTCCCACTCCATGCCCTCCCCTCCTCCCCCAGCGAATTCAACAGTTATTCATTCGGCTACCAGCCAGAGAAGCCCCCGAGAAAACGTAAACACGTCTCCAGAGGCCGAGCGACGTGCCTGCGAAATCCGGTAACGCGATTTCCAGAGTCACCCCGTCGCGTTCCACCCCTCGGTAGGGAGGGTGAGCAGCGCAGGCCAGGCTAGAGTAGCATCGGGAGGGTTTGGGTGCCCTTTGGCGCGCGACCCTTCCTCGACCCGGAATCGTGACGCGGTGGGGGATCGAGAGGCAGGTCCGTAGGCGTGGCTCGATCCAGGACGAGGAAACTCGGGCCTTTTGAAGCTCGTAGTCCTTAGTCTCCACAGAGACGCCGCGCGGCGCAGTCGAACGGCTGGAATTGACGGTGCTCTCTCCGTTTGTGCGAACCTGGTCCCTTTTTTTTCGGTGTTTAGTCAGAGGATTTCTTCCCCAGTGCTTCGTTTCTCTCGGGGACCATCGAGTCCAGGGATCGTGTGGTGGCGTATCGATAGAATATAGCGTGGGTGCGGGAGTATTGAGATTGAGTGATCGTCGGCGACGGAGCGATTCCAGCGGCCGCGAAGATGATGCACACGATGGCAGATCACACTGGGGGACCTGGAGGATTGGGAGTCAGCGTGCTGCCCTTTGATGGCATGGGTCTCTATGAGCAACCACGACCTAGGCTGGTCTTCAAGATGCCCAGGGTGGTGCCTGACCAGAAGGGCAAGTTCGAGAGCGACGAGCTGTTCAGGAGGCTTAGTCGAGAGAGCGAGGTAGGTCGAGCAGAAGATTAACTTTTTTGGATTATTCGTTGGCTCTGATCTTTGGAGAAAATTTAGGGGTGACAGGGGGTAGCTGGTACAGGGGCAGGTTCATATAGAGAAATTATCTTGACACTGTGTGTAATGTTAAGGAGGAAGGACCAAAGTTCTTAGGTGTGTTTTAGTATATTTGTTATTGAGTAATTAAATCAAACAAAAGTGGAAAAAATTGATAACTGAATCAACTTGCCCCGGGTCTTCCCTAGAATCGAAATTGTGCTGCGAGTTTATTTAGTTTAATTGATACAGTTGAATGTTGTGGGGATTTTAGTGAAGGGTACTGTTTGTGGCGAATATTTTGATAGGGGTGGTTTCTTCTTTAGTTCAATTCGTTCTTTGGTTAATTATTATAGCAAAATGGAACTGCTTTCGTCATATTTTCTTCTGGAATTGCTCTATTTGGTGGTAGAAGCTTATGATGGGGGTGGAAAATTGAAATTGTTACTCGGTTTGAATATCATGGTGCAGGTGAGATCTGTATTGTTATTACTACTTAAGTGGTTCACTGTGGAAGCTTGATTCTATTGATCGATATTCAAATTGGAGCATTCCTGATTATTAATCTCCTAACGTACACACATAGAGGAACAATCGAAATTCGGTATTGCCACGAAGGTGACTCTCAGCAAATCCTACCAACACTGTTTATAGTATTACTCAATTAACTCTCACGCGTGACTCGTCTGACTAGTACCGAAAACTTCCTTGACATTCAACGTGCTCTCTCCTCCCGGTGAATCACGCGATTTCCATAATTTCCATATTCGTACGAATTAATTCAGCCTCGCATCTGTGACCGTCCAACTTCTCAAGAAACCGACGAGGCTTAGCGGGAAAAAAGAGTATTTGAAATCCTCTGCGGCTCGTTCTGAGATCCTTAAATAAGTAAAAAGTTGCGTGGTCAAGTTAAAGCTTCAACAGAATGAAACTTAAAAAATAAATATTGAAAAATAGAAGAACGTAACTTTAATTAGAACACATGACGTGCCTTTTTTGAAATATTCGAATTTATTTACGCCCATTCTTTTGCAAGAACAAGTTACCTATTTTCTACTAATAAGTACCTTTTAATCATCCAAAATTTCTGTGTGAGGAATTTAGTCGAATTTTGTTAGGGGTGGTTTCTATTAATTAGAAGAATATTTTCAAAATTCTAAGTGAAAGTGGTCGCTGAAAGGTAATTGAAAGGTTGTTCAATTGTTGCTTCTCAGGTCAGATACACCGGCTACCGAGACAGACCCGTGGAAGAACGTCAAGTACGCTTTCAAAATGGCTGTCGAGAAGGACACACAGAGATCGCTTTCGCGGCCACTGGTACAAACCTCCAGCTGGTTTTTGGCAACGCATCTGGGAACTACGCCGTCGACATCAGCGACTGCGATTTTGAAAAGGAGCACGGCAAGGTGAGGAAACATTCCTTCAACCCCTTTAAAAATACCCCAGTGGCAATTTTAAATCTCTGGCTTCGGATACTCGGGATTCAAATCGCTCCATTAGCTCGAATTTCAGATTCGCATTTGACACTTTGGATGTTTACCTATTGAATTCTTAGGGGCGTCAGAAAGATATTTCAGATTTTGGAGAAGTGGCGCGTGGTGTTCGATGCGAAGCGATTTATATTTATGGTGGCTCTAATTGGGCGATTGCTGGGCGACAAATCGGAGGTCGTTAAGCGGGTCAGCTTGAACGGGACGTCTACTTTTCGTGTCCTTGGCATCGTATGTCCCGGGACGTCGTGTGTATCGCCCCCACGGACAATTTAGTATCCGTTTCTACCTCTCGAACAATAGTGTCACCGTGTCACCGTTGTCGAGAGAACGAGAGACATCCGGTCCCGAAAATTTTTCAGTATCTCCATGGGGGGTGCGAGCCAGGCTTCTGACGCAACTGGGTGACGAGTCAATTTGGCGAAGGTTCCCAAAATGAAATCGACGCAAATCCCCTAGGAAATTGTATATTTAGCATCGCACGATATCCCTCGATTCATGATAGAATCATGGTAGAATATATGAGGTAGAGAATTGAAAGGTTTTAATAGAAGGTAAATTAATTTTTCCAGATTTTTTCTTTCATTCGTATCGAAAGGAGTTGCTATCGTGAATAATTGCTTTGCGCAATGCAATTGCTTCAATTCTGCAAAATTCGCCAAACGTAGAAGTAAAAACTTATTAACTGTTTTTAATGTTAAGGGGTCTCCCTACTTTGACGGCCTGAAAATATTTTTTTTTACGAGAAACTCTCGAATTATATTAATTGAAAATTGTATGCCTATATTTGTAGATACTTAGGCAACATTTTAAAAAAAATTTAATTAAAACGGAACGGTACCTAAGATATAGGACCGGATATAACCACTATTTTTGCATACAATTTTTTTCTCATATTCTCCAAAGATTGACCAATGGAGCCGCAAAGCTGGAACTAAATACATTTAATGGTTTCGTTTTAAAAAATTCGCACCATTATTCGTCCATCAAGGTAGGGGAGACATCTTAAGTCAAAGCAATAATTGTATAAACAGTTCTTTCTAATTTGCTCGAATTGGTAAATATGAAGCTGTGCACCCCTTCTGCTACAAGATCCTCGATTCTTTCAGTGCAATTAGTCCGAGTGCGACCAATCTTCATTTTCTACGCTTTCCTTCACGCTCGTTTTTGCATTTGTCCAATATCGCAGCATGCCTCAGTGAGCTTTTAAGAGGGCTGGCATTCTTGTACGCCGGCGCCAGCGGAGGGGCGACGCCTCGGCGTCGCCATCGCGATCGATATGTGCGTCGCGAATCCGCCATTTTCTGTCTACTACAAATTTTCCAAATACTTTCTCCGCGATTCGATTCACTATTTCCCTGAACCCATCAATTTTTCAAACCACCCCCTCGCTTCTTAAATCTCCACTGAGAGTAAGGGTTGGAGGATCAAGTTGAAATCGTTGTTATCAAAACATGTCGCGCGCAGACGTGTAAAAGCACTCAGCCGCGCTAGCTTCCGAAGCCCAGAGATTCGGCGATCCCATTAGAAGCTACTAGAGCCAATTAGCGCTTTTCCAAATCCGTCAAACGAGCCGAAGAGAGTCGGTGCCAGATGCCCGAGGGCTTTACCAGTCACCCGGTATATAATGGGTCATAAATCTCGCCGTGTCCCTCCTGGAATCCTCCGAAGGGTGAACGGAAAGTCCTTCGGTAATAACTGTGGCATTTTCGAACCTCTGAGAACTCGAAACACAGTAAAAGGCATTCGAAACACGTATTCCCTACTTTGAACTTTTTCGAAACCTCTTTAGCGTTGCTCTATTAGCTCCAAGGGGATCAGATTTCGATACTCTAGGTAGGAATTGAAAGCGACAGTGACTCGTTGATGATTTAATCTTGGGAGGAGTCGAGTTGAACGGATAAAAATATTATAAAAATTTATTTATCGAGTTTTCTTTTGTTTTTACAAAGCTCTAGAATTACTTCAGTCGTGGTTAGGTTAATCTCCCTTTTTCCTTTTCTTTGAGGGGTGCTAGAGCCCTTAAACTCCTCTCCCTCTGGGTCTTCCACCTAAAAGCAATCAAATTTCGAGAATTCTTCCATTCCTAAAGCTAGGTATCCAATATTTCGAAAGTCTCTAGGATCTATCGACTTCCAAACGCTTCTTAATACTTCTCTAATCAACCAACGATCCCACCGTCACCTCGCGTCACGAGTGAATCACCACGGGTCCCCGTGAATCACAGAATTGGGGACTCGGCAGCATTTCGAGATCCGTCTAGTTATCAGAGAGAAGAGAAGAGAGCGGGGCCTCTCTAGTCGCGCTAACGATTCATTATTTTCCAACTCGAAAACAGGAGACACGAGGAGAGGTCCGTTTGTTTACACGGCGACCCGCGGCCACCGTTTTGTTTTAATCGACAATGCTCGGAGTAGAGAAGCAGGGAAATAAAGAGCGACTCACGGCTGCACGTGTCCGCTGGCATTGTCTCCCTGTCGTTCCCCGTAGAGAGGAAATAATTAAGGGAGAGATTCGCGAGCGAGATAGAGGTTGATAAAGACCGGCAAAATGGAAAAGGGTGCGCGGAACTCCGCTCGCCTTGCGCAGATCTTATCGAGACATAGTCCCTACGCGTGCCATTTCTCAGTCGATTAATCCACTCTCTCTCGTTAGCTTTCTTATCACGCTTCGCTCCATGATTCTTTGCTCCGAAGTATTAACACGTTCGCGGACAGTAAAAGTTTCAGCGAGGTGCAAAAATTGACAGTCATTTTATTTGTAAATTGCTTGTGATATCCGAAATTTGATTAAACACAGTTTATAAGGGTAGTCAGATTATCATATTTTAATCGATTTGAATGCTATAGCATTCATGTCATTCTGTATCATCATGAAAATGAATGCTATATTGCCCTCCTTAGTTGAAATGTCCTATCTAGCATTTTTTCATTTTTCAAGATATGTTGAAATATTTAAAGTTCCACACGTCTTTTACTTTTTAAGCAAAGTTAGAAAACCCTACGTGTTCCGTAGAGATCTAGGAACAGTCTGATATATTTAACCTAGCTGCTTTCCAGATGGTTAAAATATCCGAACTAAAACAATTAATTAATTGGTACGTTAATTATACTTTATCTACTGATACACCTATTACAAAAACTTGTATTAGGCTGTTACGAAATAATGACAGCATGTTTTAATTTGAATAAAGAACGGCAGAAGGAAATGTTAAAACTTTAGTTTTCTCGGTTGTCTCAAAATGCTAGATAGGACATTCTAACTAAGGAGGGCAGTATAGCATTCACGTCCGGGAACATGTTAATTGAATATTTACAAAATTAATGATACACAATAAAAGACAAAAAAATGTCCGCGGCCTGGAAGTCAAATACTTGGCGTGGCCAGGCCAAGGTATTCTCAGATCATCAAACAATACCCATACCTCCCCCCTCGCAGGCTTTCGGATAATTTGTCCATTTAAAACTCAGACAATATGAGTACATTTTCATTATATTGCGTTTTAAAAAAATTGTAAGATCACTCATCGACACCGATACCTTTCCTCTGACAAGCTTTCACATAATTTGTCAATTTAAAACACTGACAATATGAATACACTTTCATTATTTTGCGTTTTTATATAATTCTTATTCAGCGACACCTTGGCCTGGCCACGCCAAGTATTTGACTTCCAGGCCGCGGACATTTTTTTTGTCTTTTATTGTGTATCATTAATTTTGTAAAGCTATTAATTTACGACAATGTTTTTAAATGGTAGCATTCACGTCCGCGAACATGTTAATTGAATACACATAGTCTCCGAATTAACTGTTTACTCCTTCGAATCTCCTCCAACCTACACTCGGATAGTAATAATAGACAAGAAGCATTCCTCTTCGATACATAAATTTCTCAGTCGAAATCGAAACGGTTGACTTAGGTCAGCATGATTTACACCCACCGCCAGGGATGCTAGTCCTTTTTGGAGAGCCACAGAACTATCCCAGCTCCTCGAGCACCAGTCTCCTTCCAATCGTAAAATTCCAAAGCAGAGAACCAAACACGTCATTCATTTACATACTGATTTCCTATTCGAGCCCTGAAAGTATCAAACACCCTTGCATCTTCACCCCCGATCCAAAAGCGAAAAGGAAACACAGTCCAGCGGCAATCTGGCTCGACCAAAGACAAAGAACTGCGACACACTGACCATGTGTGTCCCGCTGGTCCTCTCGCGTTGACGGATGGTCCCCGGGCATTGTGCCTCGCCGAAAGTGGACCCGACGCAAAAAGGCCACGGGCGACGCCCATGGGAAAAACAATAGCGCCTCGGAAAATAGCCGGTCGTTTGTCTCCGAACGCTTGGCCTTCCACCCTTTCCCGAATTTCTCGTCCCTCTAGCTGTGGCGTCTCTTTTTTTTTTATTCTTCTCTCTCTCTCCTCTGCGCACATGCAAATTAGACCGGCGAAAGGGTTGCAGATATAGACACGCGTTACAGTTTAAATATCGCCGACTATTATGCCGGCGATAATGGGCGTCACGCCCCTGGAAAGAGAGAAAGGTGTGAAACGGAGTCCGACGGTTTTTCTACCGGCCCCCGTCGCTGTCGTGAGAACGACGCAGCATTCCTGTGGCAGTTTGACTTCTCATTTTTTCGGGTTTTTTTCTGCGTGGTCCTGGCTGCCGCGACAGTCGATTTGTATCGGTGCGTTCTGTCGAAGGGGTTGAATCGCAGGTAGCGATCTTCCCCTGGGCGATGTTTGCTTTTGGTAGTTGTTGGATGGGTAATTTTGTGACTGTGTTTGGTGATTAATTAGTCGGTGTTGTATTGGATTAAGCTTCCTCTTTGTCTTATTTCTTTTGAGAAGGGTGGTTGTGGGTTTGTTATGTCGAGACTGGGATTTCTTTAGTGAATTCTCTGGTGACTCTAAGGTTTCGTTGATTGTTTAGTTGTTAGTATGTTTAGGGGAATTGAGTTTTGAGAGATCCTTGGTGTAATTAATACAGCATCCAAGTGTGCTGACGCAGAATTGTCGCAGACTCTAATTTATAACGAACCGCGAGAGACACGTGAATCACATACGTCCTTCGTGCCTCGAACCTGGCGTACTTCCCCATTACGTGTCACGCCGTGTTTTATGACGATTTGTACGCCAGTCGTACGGCATTGTATGTCAAAATCTATTGTCAGAGACGGTTGACGTCAGCTTGACTGCTTTCGAGGCTTCGACGAAGTTCTACGACGTTAGGTTCTTCTTCTAATTTCAAAGGTGGAAGTTTTTGGACCTCTCAAGCAGAGTTGGGCATTATTCGGCTAAATTTTCATTCAAATACGGATTCGTATAAATTCTCAAGATTTATTCGCGAATAACAAATGACGATTTTATTCGTCGAAAAACTATTCGTTATTCGCGAATAAATCTGTATCGTTATTCTAGCCAGATTCGTTCGAATAAGAATTTATTCGTTATTCGACCTGAATGAACGACGAATAAATGTGATACCCTGTCGGGTATCTATCGATGGAAGTCTGTACTGTATTCAACATATGTTTGGACGTGTGAGTCTGGAAGTGTGCGTATTTGTATGTATTTAAAAACATTCAATGAACGCTTATAATTTGAAGAGATTGATTTTTTCATTAGTTTAAATGGATTGCCGTGATCAAATTTTATTTAAAATAAATCAAAACGCCACTCTATGTAATATCGCGGTCATACATCTTCCTGCAATGTGCGGCGAGCTATGACAAGAGTTACTTAACCTAAAACATTAGGTCTCACGGGTGTCAGTTAGTGGTGTCACGATACATCACTGAAACCACGTGATCATTTTATTCGTCCGTTGAGTCGACTAAATTTTTATTCGAATAACAAATTATTCGAATAAATTTTCAGTCAAATAAACACTTATTCGTTATTGTCGAATAATTTCATTTTATTCGAATTTTTTATTCGAAGATTATTCGAATAAAAACTTATTCGCACAAATGTATTCGAATACGTATTCGAATAAAAATTTGGCCGAATAATGCCCAACTCTGCTCTCAAGCCGGGAATCCACCGATAAGCTAATGTTTTAGCTTAGCTTTTCGTGGAAACAGTTCCATAAAAATCTATTAAAGCCAATTTTTTTAATCGCTTAGCTTAGTTTCCCCAATGAATTCCCGGCTTCATTCTCAGACTTTCCAAATCCAATGCGATTGAATATCCACTTACTGTGTAACTTATATTTCCTTTTAGTCACTCTGTTACCAATTTTTTACAGCCTTTTAATTTCCTATCGTTCAAACTTGGAACATTCTCTGCGAGCTTCTGAAATCGCAGCAGCTCGGTCGTCTTTCAGGAAAGGCGACAAACGATTCGATTATCGCGTCGATCCAAGTCCCCAGTCACCCGTCAATGAATTCCCGTGGCTCAATTATGATCCCACAAAGAGCCACACGCTGCGCGGTTACATTGTTACCGTCGTGTCGACAACCAGCTGTAAGTCCCGATGAAAAAAGCGAGCGGAGAGGAGAGACGAGGCTCGTAACGATGATTTTCCCTTGGACACCTTTACGTTCCACTGTTCCTCAATTTTTTGCGCCTGGAGAATGCCATTGAGAGAAGTGTAGCTTGTCGTCGATTTACTGTTTGCAATATTCGGCAGGCTTTATTTAACGAGGTTAAGCTTCTTTTCCCTTAATTGCACCAGGGAGAAATTGATTTTCCTTTACGGCAACGTGGATAGTGGTTGTTGAAAGGGAAGCTTCGAAGGGTTTGTTCACGGTCAGCTTTGGATTCCGTAACAGTTTCTAAACTGTGCAACGCGACCGGAAACGGGGCCATTTGCCAGGAAATAAAATAACCCTCTTGAGCTGGGCAGAGAGATAATTGCCCGTTTCGAGTCTTTCGAGGCCCGGCGGCTCCCTTGGCCCTTCTCTCCCTTCCTGTCCCTTCTTGCTTGGCGTAAATTGTTCCGCTGGTCAACGTCGTCGCCACCGTGTCGTAAAAGCGAAGAAGTCTGTTGCCGGCACTAGCACACTTTTTGACTTTCCGGTATCGAGGGATAATATTTGTTCAAAGGAAATATAGGTAGGGTAAATCCGGGAGATGCGGTCGGGTCGGAGAGTTGGTCGAGTCGCTATATTTCAGACTCTGTACGTAAAAATGCGTTAAAGTGCAGACCAATTCCTTCTCTAAAAGCCAAACAGTTGAATGAATAGCGGCATTTCGCTTCTTTCTGTGTTTTTCTGGATTTATAGGCTTTAAAATGTAAATTGGGGTTACATTTATCCTCTTTTGTCAAACAGCGGTTGTACAGAATCGTATTTAAAATATACTTCTAAGTTTATTTTCGTTTAATATTTGTGATAATAAGATAGTAGAGACATTGAGGAACAATGCAGCTAAAGTATTTGGCCATATTAACTCTTCTTTACAAAGCTAACGAGAAGACCATCTCTCGCTGTAAAAAGGAGAGATGGTCGAGTTCTGATTTTTTTGTATTATTTTTGTTTATTTTTATTATTATTTTATTATTATTTTCGTTTATTTAGTTTATTTATTCACTTTTGTATTCATTTGCCTTGCTAATCGATAGTAGGTAGTTCACTTTTTGATTGATGTGTTCTTTACTTGTTTAGCGTAAACAAATTAAATATCAATAAATCTGTAGTTGTATTTTCTCATAAATAATTTTGATTTATCCTTTGTTAATTTTCCATGGATAATTATGTCAGTGGTCTCTGCCAACGACGAAAACCGTTTCTCCCGGCACCTCGGGAGAGGTGGTCAGATATCATGACTTTTCAACCCGATTTACAGTAAATATTGTCTTAAAGCAAATATCGACCAGTTTTTCTGAATCAGCATAAAATTCAGAACATATAGGTTTATTCTCATAAAATAAGTAATGTCTATATTAGTTTTAATAGCCATTTTATATTAGGTCGACCGCGTCACCCGGGTTTACCCTACACACTTTTGCAATAGATTAAGAGCTCTGTGTATCGTGTATCCTATATAGCGGTATTTGATAAAAAGGCCCCAGGAAGTTACCATTCCCATTGCAAAGAACGTGGCCCGCTTTCCTCATTGTTCCCTTCGCAGCTCCACCTCGGACGCCCAGACCACCGTCGACCTTGCAATTTCATATTTCCTCGAGGCTCCTTGTACCGTCCAATCTGCGTAATCGTTCTCTGGAAATAAGAAGCGTCGGCCGCTCGTGGGGCGAAAACATGATTGAAACCTGAAGACGGGTTGCGAGCCTTAATGGACCCCTCCCACGATGCTAGGTGTACAAGCCTCCTCTTCTCGAAGGGAACAAGGGAGGAAAGGGAGCATCGGTGTCTGAAAAGTGGAAGCATGCTGTAACAGACACACGCGGTTTCTTGCCCGTTAGAAATTGCTTTGATCGCTGGTGTCTTGCTCCGCTAAACACTCTCGAGTTTCTTGGCTAGTGGGCTCTGGCACTCGCGCACCATTGCGTTCGATGTAGTAGCTGAGGATTGTTAATTGGAAGCGTGCGAGTGTTAAGGGGCCACCTTGGACGGAGCAAAATTGCAGTCATTTTTTTTTAGGAAGATAATGAAATAAACAAAAAATTCAATATGAAGCGTGTTATTGTGCAATTCTCGCAAAAAAAAAATGTATTTTTTCCTACAAAATAGAGCCGGTGTCCAATTTCATGGCTATACCGAGTGACTTAGAACAAAAATCAAAAAGCTTTATTTTCTACACGCCTAAAAATAGAGAAGTACATATGGAAATCCATAAATATTCATTTGTGAATTCGAAATGGTGAATACGCGTAGAATAAGTGCATGTTTTTCTTTCATAAAAGTGTCAATTGCAAAGAATATGTTCAAGATATCGCAAAACCCATATGTACTTCTCTAGTTTTCGGTATGAAGAAAATAAAACTTTTTTTTGTTCCACGTCAAACGGTATAGCCGTGAGATTGAACACCGTGGAAAACGTCGCTCCTCAAGATCTTGAGTATCACGGCTCTACCGCCTCTATTTTGTAAGAAAATAAAATACAATTTTTTCCTCCGAGAGTTGTACAATAACAAGCTTCATATTAAATTTTCTATTCATTTCATTATCTACCGTAAAATGGGAGAACATTGGCAGGTTTTTGAAACATTTTGTTATATAATGTAAAAATTAACATGTTTACATTTGATTTAAGTATCTTATCATAACATTGCATCTTTTGTGATTGTACTACAAGTGTCAAAATGCACAAAATTTGTGTCCTTTCTTTCTTTAATAAATGTTAAAAGCGTTACTGTACCGGGGTAACATTAGCACATCATGTAGATAGCATTAACGGGATAAGTTTTATTAATCTGAGGTCAGTAAACTTAAATTTCAATATTTTATTTTATTTTTTGCATCTTAACTAAAATCAACTCGTAACATTGCCACATCATATAAATAGCATTAACAGGTTAAGTTTTACTAATCTGACGTAAAACAACGTAATTTCGGCGTATGCCAATGTTACCCTATGCTGCCAATGTTCCCCCATTTTACGGTACCTAAAAAAATCCTAAAATAACTGCAACTTTTCTCCATCCAAGGAGTGCTCTAGCCCCCTAAGAAAGTCGTCAGAAAAATTAGCGACGATCTTCCACCAGCTCCCTCAACCCCCCTATCACCGAACAATCTCATTCTGATTTCAGGTACACCTAAGGTCGCACCTGATAATGAACGGCGTGTGCGTGCTGTGGCGCGGTTGGATCGACCTGGAGAGGCTGGACGGCGTCGGTTGCCTGGAGTACGACGAGAAGCGTGCATCCGAGGAAGACGCTCTCCTCCGCGACCAGTTGGAGCGTTACAATCAGCGGCTACGGGATTTCGAGGAGAAACAAAGAGCATACAGGAGCGGAGCAGCCCAGCCGCCGCACCTGAACCATCACCACCACCACCACCATCACCACCACGGTCACCACGGCCACCACGTGAGCGGAGCTGGCACCGGGACCACAGGAAGCATCGAGCCCCATCTCACCCATCGACAGGACCCCGAGATGGAAGTGCGACTGAGGGCTTACTGAGGCACCAAGAAGCTGGCCAACAACACTTCTTGACTCCTTCGTCGAGCACTGGTTAGTTCTGGAAGCCTTCGAGCTGCTCGAAACTACGTGAGATCTACTGGAAGGAACGACAATGCCACCGATGGGAAATTTCGATCGTTCGGAACGTGAGCCGGGGATCGAGGATCCTCGTGATTAGAACTGCGACGCTGGGGACAAGTGGCTGCGATAGTTTCACGGGGGATCGGGCTGAGACTCGTGTCGTGTTCTGGTGTCGATGTGGGTGCAGTGGAAGCTGGGGAAATTTAGTCCTAGGGATTTCTGGCTTTTGATCCTGGAGCTTTTAACCCTTTGTCTATTGTATTAGAAACTTCTTTCGCAGTAGAACAGTTCTTTGGATTTTCTTTCCGAGTCCTGGATCGACTTTAGGTTCTTTTTAACGTGGCGAGAGGAGTCTTTTGGTCGCGATGGAGATGGAGAATTGCGAGTTAGATGAAGGGATTCGTGGTGATCTTCGACCCCGTCGATCGAATCCAGTACCTTGAGGAAGATCTGTTGGATTGATCTTCCTGGAGGAACTTCCACTGTGTTGAAGCTCCATCGCGATCGCGAAACTATCAGCTCGAGCAACCGACGGATCGTTCCCAGCGATCGTCGCTCCAGAACAAGATCTACGAACCCTCGATCGTGCAATCGCGAGTATTACAGTCCACGTAACAACGCCGAATTTCTATGTACAATTGTAAGAGACATCGTTGTAGCATTTTAAGGATATTCGTTTTAAGACCCCCAGATGCCTCTGTTCGTCGAACCGAGGATCGACCAGCCTTGTGATTATCGATCATTTTCCTTCACTTCCTTTGCCAATTTCGCGGGCTTTATTCCATTCATCTTCTTCCTTCCTTGTTGACGATGAATTGTTGGTGGAACTTGGAACAGAGTCAAGCTTCAAAATTACATCTTCGATGATAAACTTAGAAGTCGAGACTTTAAAGTTTGGTGGCCAAAAACTATGCTGTTACTATCAACTATTTTCTGACTGTACACCGACGACGTTCCACCAACTATATTTTTAAAACGCATCCCTTGGTTGGAAAGGAGATTTTACGTTTGTCATGACGTGCAACGAATTTACGCGTGATTTTTATCCTCGCCCCGACGGACACGGCGAGGCTCATCTTCAGCGAGGATGGAAGAGTGATTGCTGTACATGCTAGCTCGAGTCTGGTCTCTCCCATTAACATATCAACCCAGAAAACGCGATTGGTCCGGGTGTTGCGGTTTGCGGTTCTTAATTTTTATGAGAACGGGAGTAAAATTTGAGGAAATCGTTTCTTGGATTCTGTAAGAGGTTTCTAATTATTTTAAACAATATTTGATTACCCATTTCGATAGCTTGGAAATTTGATGGAAATTCGAAGTTTGATTTTGTAAGAAACGTTGCTTAATAACACCATCCGAATCGTTCGCGCGTTCCAAGCATAATCAGTCG
This sequence comes from Andrena chrysosceles, assembly GCA_963855975.1. Lineage (NCBI taxonomy): Eukaryota > Metazoa > Arthropoda > Insecta > Hymenoptera > Andrenidae > Andrena > Andrena chrysosceles. Next base: position 12,777,400 of record OY979769.1, on the reverse strand, counting down.
ACCGAAGGTGCATGAAAACCATCACCGTCCGCGTTTTAACTCTAAGGGAAATGAGACCAGCTGGACGCGTCATGTCCAGCGATCAGAAGCATGATTCATCGCGTGTAACACGTTAGAATTCCGCGCGTCGAAAAATCTCGTTTCGTACGCAAGGAAACGCGATCCACGAGCACTTTCGTTGCGATTGTACATATTTGTAAAGACTTTAGGTTAATTTCGCCGCGGCTTCGCGCTTGGATCGCGGAGCATCTGCCAGCGAAGTCCGCGGCGCGTGAATCACGATTGGGAAAACCCAGAAGCGACTGGCGAGCGTGCTGCGAATCCGGCGCTCCGATTGTAAAAAGCTGTTTATCGATTAAATGTAATTTCCGTCGAACCCGCAGTGAATACGCTTTCCCTCACGTCCCAGTTTCATTTCTTTTTCAGCTCCGAGATCAAAGATATTCCACGGAATGACGAGCTAGAAGAACCTTACTTTTCTTTTTATTTCTATTAACGCGGAGTAAGTGTGAGTGTTCGAGAACAGCTGATTAATGTTCTCTGGAAAGGTGAGCAAATTTTTCATTCCGACTGAATCTATTCTTGTAGAGGTGTTGAATTCTGGATTGAAGAATCCCTCTTCGCTGGAGGATCTTTTCTTGGGCAAGTTTCTCGAGGATTTCCCCAAAGAGTTTGCGTGAATAGAATGCTGGAATTATCCTGTTTGGGAGGAGAAATCGGCGGAGAAGAACATCGTCGAATTGACTGTTCTTATGAAACAGCCTTATGAATTAACTGACTTCTTGGAACAATCTAACGAGTTTATCCTTCAAGAACAATTATCATTAATCTGTTCTTAACTAGCCTACGTAGAAGACTATTCACAGCGAGATCGTTTATTTACAAAATTATCCTTTACCTCCAAAAACAATCGGATTTACTTTCAATTTAGTCGAAGTTGTTTCGTGAAAGGTAATAAGAATCGTGGTTTCCCTTTCCACTAGACTCGACGGAAGAAATCACAGGCGATTTCAGGCGTCCGATCGATCGTTGCTTGTACTGTAAACGGTCACGTATTTGTGGATGGACGGGGGAGCTGCATTAGGGGGTGATTTCCTGGAATAATGCCGTGGGCGTTGGAGCGTGGAAATGCACGAGGCTATCGTCGCTGATCCTATCAGACGAGAATCGTCCCGAAATCTGCCCCCTGACAAATCTGATTTTATTGTTTCAAACCTGTTGTGAAATGAGGTTCGTCGTGTAATACCTAAAGTCCCCCTTGATACACGTAGATCCCTCTGTTTGATGAAAGAGAGAGAGAAACGCGTTCTTCTTCGTTTGTCCTTTTTTCGTAAAGCGATTGGAAAGGCCGAGAGATCGTTGAGAAGCTCCAGAAGAAAGGAGGAATAATTACCGCGGGCATTGGCTCGATGTAAGACGATAATGCGAGCACAGGAATTCTTATAAGAAGCCTTACTCGCGGAGAACCGATACTGGGGGAACAAGGACCCTTGTCATTTCCCACGAAAACGGTACTTCAGGATCGTCGCGAAACCAACGGAAAGTCGCCGTCGAACCTCTTTCTTTTAAAGTATTATTATTATTATTTTATTATTATTAAACGTCTTTATTACTCAAAGAGAATGAAGAAGATCGTCGCGAAACCAACGGAAAGTCGCTGTCGAACCTCTTTCTTTTAAAGTATTATTATTATTATTTTATTATTATTAAACGTCTTTATTACTCAAAGAGAATGAAGAAGATCGTCGCGAAACCAACGGAAAGTCGCTGTCGAACCTCTTTCTTTTAAAGTATTATTATTATTATTTTATTATTATTAAACGTCTTTATTACTCAAAGAGAATGAAGAAGATCGTCGCGAAACCAACGGAAAGTCGCTGTCGAACCTCTTTCTTTTAAAGTATTATTATTATTATTTTATTATTATTAAACGTCTTTATTACTCAAAGAGAATGAAGAAGATCGTCGCGAAACCAACGGAAAGTCGCTGTCGAACCTCTTTCTTTTAAAGTATTATTATTATTATTTTATTATTATTAAACGTCTTTATTACTCAAAGAGAATGAAGAAGATCGTCGCGAAACCAACGGAAAGTCGCTGTCGAACCTCTTTCTTTTAAAGTATTATTATTATTATTTTATTATTATTAAACGTCTTTATTACTCAAAGAGAATGAAGAAGATCGTCGCGAAACCAACGGAAAGTCGCCGTCGAACCTCTTTCTTTTAAAGTATTATTATTATTATTTTATTATTATTAAACGTCTTTATTACTCAAAGAGAATGAAGAAGAGCGTCGCGAAACCAACGGAAAGTCGCCGTCGAACCTCTTTCTTTTAAAGTATTATTATTATTATTTTATTATTATTAAACGTCTTTATTACTCAAAGAGAATGAAGAAGATCGTCGCGAAACCAACGGAAAGTCGCTGTCGAACCTCTTTCTTTTAAAGTATTATTATTATTATTTTATTATTATTAAACGTCTTTATTACTCAAAGAGAATGAAGAAGATCGTCGCGAAACCAACGGAAAGTCGCCGTCGAACCTCTTTCTTTTAAAGTATTATTATTATTATTTTATTATTATTAAACGTCTTTATTACTCAAAGAGAATGAAGAAGAGCGTCGCGAAACCAACGGAAAGTCGCCGTCGAACCTCTTTCTTTTAAAGTATTATTATTATTATTTTATTATTATTAAACGTCTTTATTACTCAAAGAGAATGAAGAAGATCGTCGCGAAACCAACGGAAAGTCGCTGTCGAACCTCTTTCTTTTAAAGTATTATTATTATTATTTTATTATTATTAAACATCTTTATTACTCAAAGAGAATGAAGAAGATCGTCGCGAAACCAACGGAAAGTCGCTGTCGAACCTCTTTCTTTTAAAGTATTATTATTATTATTTTATTATTATTAAACGTCTTTATTACTCAAAGAGAATGAAGAAGATCGTCGCGAAACCAACGGAAAGTCGCTGTCGAACCTCTTTCTTTTAAAGTATTATTATTATTATTTTATTATTGTTAAACGTCTTTATTACTCAAAGAGAATGAAGAAGATCGTCGCGAAACCAACGGAAAGTCGCTGTCGAACCTCTTTCTTTTAAAGTATTATTATTATTATTTTATTATTGTTAAACGTCTTTATTACTCAAAGAGAATGAAGAAGATCGTCGCGAAACCAACGGAAAGTCGCTGTCGAACCTCTTTCTTTTAAAGTATTATTATTATTATTTTATTATTATTAAACGTCCTTATTACTCAAAGAGAATGAAGAAACCTGAATATTACAAATGACAAAGACGATAAGAGTAAAGGTGAGGCTGCAGTGGTAACACTGTTGGAAAGCCTAACCGCACACAATAAACTAAACTAAACTAAAGTAGAGACACAAACAAACGTAACAATGTTAAGAACAAACTAGACTAACAAGGAAACATATCGAACCCGAAAATTCTGATTTTAATGAAACTCCGTACGATTGTAGAGCATGTCGGAGTATGTAAGAAACGATTTTTTTTCTGCGGAAAAACACTCTGGGGGGGTGAAATCAGCCCCCAAATTTTCAGCGATTTTTCGTTTTTCGAGTATAACTTTGTAACGGTGCGAGGTAGAAGAAAACCGTAAATGGACAAAATGTTCAGTGTTTGATGCCGTATAACGCGCTGCAAAAGAAATTTTTGTACGTCCAAAATTATACTCGAAAAACGAAAAATCGCTGAAATTTGGGGGCTGATTTCACCCCCTCAGAGTATTTTTCCGCAGAAAAAAAGATCGTTTCTTACATACTCCGACATGCTCTACAATCGTATGGAGTTTCATTAAAATCAGAATTTTCGGGTTCGGTATGTTTCCTTGTAAGTTAGCTTAAGACTTAAATCTAACATGAGAATAGCCCGAGGAGTATAGTAAGCAAGATAATTAGAAGTGTTGAAGAATGTGTTGCCCCACTGCGTGTTTGAAAGACTGGTAAGAGTCTAGCTGTCGAATAGTAGTAGGAAGGGAGTTATAGTAACGTGCCGCAATATAAGAAAAAGAACTTAATTATTTTAATATAATTGAAGTTGTGATTGAAGTGTTCGGTAATCTTTTACACAAACTAACCCTCCGCGCGAGAAGACTCACGGGTAAATTCGAAATGTCTACTCGAAAGTCCAAACAAGCTACACAAAGGTGTCCTCGAAGTCCCACTCGTGTCGACCCCTCTTCCCAATCAAATCCAAAAGCACTCCTGAATTTCCAAAAGGCAGAGGCTCGAGATACGACGCGCAGGGTAATTTATCGGCGCGTGTCGTGACTTTTGCCTCCATTATGCAAAATCCTGACACAGTTTTCCTATGCTTTTCAGGGGCCCACTGGCCACTCGAGGGCCGAGCATGGAAAAAAGGTGGCCGGGGGGCAAGAGTCATCAATTACGATTGGAAATAAATCGAAGGCAGATGCGACGAGTGCCTACAGGCCTTACCCGCTGGGTCAGCCCCCAGTTTCCACAAACCCCTCGCCACCCCCCGCGGACAATACGACTGTTTTCAACAAATACAAAACGATACACGGGATTGGCCACCCCCTGCTCTCTCCTCTAATTCACGCCTGACGTCCAACAGTTGTCTCCACTCTCGATTTGAGAGAAATAACGTTCCAACATAGATATTATTTATTTTTTTTAACGCGAAGGAAACGCCTGCGAACGGTATTTCATCGGAAATACGTGGTTCCTGCGGTCCCCTTTTGACAGCTTAATAAAGGCCCACGAGGCACGATACCGCTTATCGACAAACCACAGGAAGTTAGGCGCGACTTCGTCGATAAGCGCCGTTTCGCAGCGAGAATGTGAGAACGCTTTAACAGCCTCTAAGAATATCGAATATTGAGATCTAATTTCGTCGGCGAAGGAAGAAGGCGGATGGCACGCTTCCTCCCCAAAATACAAGAGCGCGAGGGAAACGAGGCTAGAGGCACGATCCTCAACCTGAGACCCACACCTCTGCCCCTCTTTCGCCTTGATCCTCGTGTTTTGACAGAAACGCATCTGCTCCACTCTGTTTCCCTCTTTTCCTCGATTTCAGAGACTCATCGCCGCCGACCCCTTCGAGGAGACAGCGGTGGTTGGTACTGGCTGAGTGGAACGAGCGGAGAGGTTCGGAGATTCGTCATCTTCTAATGATAGAGCGCAGGTTGGAGATTAGTGGACCTAATTTTCTCGAAACGTTTCACTTCCTGTAGAGTTACGTAAAGGGGATATTCTTCTTCCTCTGTTTCCAGTTGGATTTTCAATGTTTCCTTTTCTATTCCACTTCCTCGAGGCCTCGATTAGTGATGGGACTGATACCGTATCGATACATATCGATACCCTTCTACAAATTTCAATCTGGTATTGATACATATCAGAGTCAAAGGTATCAAAAGGAATCGATGCTTCTTTGATACTTACATATCAGAATGTATCGATACCTGTTTGATACCTACACAAAAATATCGATACCTACTTGATACCTATACGAGAATATCAATACCTGCAATATATTTACCTCACGGTGAAGTGTAAATATTAAATGTTTACCAAATGATTGAGACAAATATCGATAATTTCGTAAGTATCAAATAAGTATCGATAATTTCGTAAAGTATCAAACCGGTTTTGATTCGGTATAGTATTGATATACCCATACAGCACACTTCGTTGCAGCTGTATTGCAGGAACGTTGCTGCAATATTGCGTTGTTGCAGGTTGCATTGCAAAATTGTAGGAACGTTCCTGCAATATTGCCGTGCATTATTGGAGTGGCAATGATGCTACAATATTGCAGCAATATTGCAAGAACGTTGCCGTGCAATGTTCCATTGGCAACGATTCTTCAATATTTCTGCAATATTGTGCGCTCATTGACGTGCAATGTTCCAGTGGCAACGATCCTACAATATTTCAGCAATATTGCGCGCACATCGACGTGCAATGTTCCACTGGCAACGATCCTACAATATTTCGGCAATATTGCGCGCACATCGATGTACAATGTTTCAATGGCAACGACCCAGCAAAATTGCCTACATATTGCCGTGCAATACTGTAGTGGAAATATTGTAGAAACAGTACAGCAATATTCTGAAGCAACTATGACTTTGACGAAATTTGAAATATGACGTCGAGTAGATTCTACAGCATGTTTCATTTAACTGGATATACTAGAATTTCTCGTTGGCCGTTGAAGATATGAAAAAAGTGTTATTGTGAGAGTCGTTTGTACATGAATTTAAATTATAGAGGAGATTTGAAAATGAATTTAATTTGTTTAGATAGAGTAGATACTATATATTTTAATGTGTGAAATTATTATTATTATTATTATTATTATTATTAAACGTCTTTATTGCACACACACGTATATACAATCAAGCAAGAGAAAAGAGAGATGAAAAGACAAATGCAAAGGTTTAGTCTAAAGATTACTTTCCAACTTAACCTAAAATGACACCGGGTTATAGTTAGACTTCGCACCTACAGTGTTAAAAATCCCTAATAGGTTTGTCAAATGAGTCTTCGTTTTTGAATAATTTGAGTTTAAAGTTTTGCACGGTAGGAGTATAAGTTCGAATACGTAAGCAATCTTATCAATCAGCGGTTGTAGTTGCGGCGGTAAAGTGTTCATCTACGATGCTACAGGTCCTCGGTTCGAATCTCCCTGGGGTAAAAATATTTTCTATGAGAAAAGGTCACACGGGCGTTATACTACTACGATTCTGCAAACATTCATGTCGTCACGTCCCTCACTGCCCGAAACGTTGCGGTGGGACCATTTCTGTAAAATTTCCGAAACGTTGCGGGAATATACTCCTGCAATATTGCTAAGGCGGACATAGGAGTGAACCTGCAACTTCCCTGCAATGATACGGGGCAACATTGCAATCTCGCACCGCAATATTTCCGATGAGTTGCAGGATCATTGCCACAATTTTGCCGTTTCGTTGCAGAATCATTGCCGGAACGTTGCAGAACTACATGTTTGCAATGCTGCCGCAACATTGCAAAAATACACACCCGCAATATTGCGAAGGCGGACATAGGACTGAACCTGCAACGTCTCTGCAATATTATGGTGCAACGTTGCAATCTTGCACTGCAATATTGCAGAGACGTTGCTGCAATGTGATGGTGCTGTGTGGGTAGTATCGGTTGAAGAAGAATCGGTATTGATGATTGATACCAAGTACATAACATTTCGATGCGTATCGATATTTCCTATTGAGTACTTTGGCATCGAATTGATTGAATATCATCAATAGTATTGGTATCAGTCCCATCACTAGCCTCGATATTCTATCAACCGGGCGTGTCAATATTGTCGCGATCGTTCAGCGTTGGGGATTGCTCATTTGACTGCGTCTGTCCCGCCACAATGAGCGCATATGCCCGCATGCTTCCCAACGTTCGACATGAGTGAGCTTCGAACATGTTGGATGAACGAGCTCCTCTCTTCTGCCACGCGGTGGGTCCTCGTAAAACACGCGCACGTCATTTCAAGGCTTGAGTATCTACCTTTGGTAGAAGAAAGATATCTCAGACTACCTTGAGTCGCTGGAATTTTTAACCAAGCTTCTCTTCTTATTTAACAGATCTGAAGTCTTCTAAATAGTTATAGGAGAAGAAGAGCGGTTGAAATGGGGCTCCTCGGGATCTGGAGCTCCGATTCGAGGGAAAAGGTGATAAATTTTGCATGAAAGGACTCGACACCCTTCAATGAGAAGCTTCAGGCCCTCCCCTATCCCTTTTTATAAATACAGTCGAGCCTGGTGGACACTTTGACCCGCCTTTGGGTGAAATGAACCGCGCTCATCGTCGACGCGAGCACGTGGGCGCGTTCGCATGCTCGTGGATCGGTCCTCGAAGGGCTCGATCGCTGCCCCGTCGAGCTCTGTGTGCCAACAAGCTAAATGCGTTTCACGGATGGCCGCCTCCGATCAATGCTGCTCCGACCAGGTCGATCCGAGCGAGTGCGTGCACTCGTAGGAACTTGTTGGACCGAACCGGGGACCAGTCATCGAGCATGGCGATCCTGATGGATCCTCTAGAATGCCCGAGTCAGAATGCTTTCATCTTCTTGGCTTCTGACACGCTTGTAAGTTTCATTTATTATTCTTTTTTATTTCGTCTTCTTTTGGTAGCTTGTAAGTGTGTTGGATGATTCTTGAGCTACTTAAATTATTATATAGCAAAATTAGCTACAATTTTTGTAAATTTAATCCGTAATCCTGTTTAGAAATTTTCCTTTATTTTGGGAATTTTTTTTCTTCTTTGCATAAAAGACTTATTCCATAAAGTATGTATGAAAGGTCGACCTATTAGTTACTCTGACACGGAAAAAACGGCGAAAAAATCGGTTTTTAATTTTTTTAACTGCGGCGCACCAAATTGAAAAATCTGAAAAAAATTCAAGACAATAGTAACAATGATGCGGACTTACAGTAAAAATATAATTATAGTATCAAGACTGCTTCGAAACAAAACCGGCATTTTTTAGCATTTTTTGGGGTTTTTTATTTTTCACAGCTTGGTTTTTGAATTTAAAAATCTGATACGATTCCCTAATATGTGCACCGATAACAGACATGCCTCTGAATTTTTTCAAAATTTTTCATCCGCTGGAATAGGAGAAATTCGGCAAAAACCTGATTTTCTATTTTTACCCTTTACTACCCCCCGGGTCGAGATACAAAGTTGAAACTTGGCAGAAATCATTCTTTTTTTATAAGCTTTCGAATGACTTATCGCGATTTGAATTCGGTTCAGGGGCACATTTGACCATCTTAACCGGCTATACCCTTTGTTCTTCTTCGAGTTAATGAAAGTTCCCTTTATTTGGAGAATATTAGTAGTGTAAAGTGTGTCTCGTAGGGGCAACATATTGCGAGCCAGTGCTCATTAGTATCGCGCAGAAGCACCTGCCCGTGCGACGTCATAATTTATGAGAGCAGCGGGGTAACGATTAGGTAATAAATAGTAGGAGAGGGCTATCCAAGCCCGTCTGTCTTTCTTTCTCTCTTCTTCCACTGGGCTTTCCATCGACTTGGGGGAGTGAATTAATAAAACGACCCCCGGCTGCTCCTCGTCGCACAGATGTGGCCCCTTCGCGAAGGGGGTGTTTCTTTTATTTTTATTGCCAAGGGTTAATAGAATAGTTTGCATTCTCCGAATGTCAGAGTACAAAGGTATATTACATTCCACTCTCTCCTTTCTTCTTCACCTCGCGCGTTGAAAGGGAAGATTGAATTTTGGCTGTTGTTTTTTTTAAGAAAATTGTTGCTCTAGGTATTAAGTGAAATCTTAGTATTACGTTGAAAGTGGTAGGTTTAGACTTTGTGACAAGGTTTAATCAACCTTGCTGTGAAATTCTTAAAGATAAATTCAAAAGATTTCCACCCCTTCTCTGTTCTGAACGACGAAATATATGGTTGTGGAGTCCGTACAAGTGTTAAACAATTTAAGCTGCACTAAAAAATAGCGTAATGCTTCTGTGATAGGGGGATATGGTCTTCGCCGACGCTGAGTGTTACACGAATAGGGTGAGGACCCTAGGGGTGAAAGAAATCTCACCGCGTGAGATCGCAGATTCAGAAATCCCAACGTCCATTAATCGTTCTTTACGTCAGTATCGTTCTACGAAAACGTTTACATGTCAACCAGCACGTTCGTACTAAAAAATCACACTGTGTGATATCAACTAATAATTCCCTTTCTATAATATCCTCCTGCTAATTAATCCCCAACCCCAAGTAAGTACAACTAGAATCGAATTAAATTTACATTGTAATTATTACTGACAAGGAGCCAAAACTTTTCTCAAATAATTCCAGAAATGCAAACTACTCCACAATTAAAATTAAAATTTCTAAGAATCTCCCAATAATTAGACTTCCCAAAAACATTCCTTGATCGAAGTCATCCCCGTTTAATTTTCCCAAATTGAATTCGATGCTCCATAAAGAAAACACCAAGCTAGAAGTTGCACAGATTTTCAACTACATTCGCGCATATGCAAAACTCATTGTCGATGGACAATCAACCCCCATTAAATCGGGGGCTTTCGTAGGGACTCGTGTAACGGGGTTAATAGTTTTCCTTGGGTTTCGGGCGTCGAGTGGTCGCACGTGCGCTTTTATCCGTGATTTATGGTTTTTCGCGGGTGCACGTCGAGCCATTTGAATGCCCTCCGCCTTGTTTTGCATTTAACGGGGGCGGGATTCGAACGTACGAGGCGATTTAAGCATGCGCGCCTTCTCCGCGTGACGCGAGCAGCTCGTGCAATTATTCGCTCGCAGGTGAACGGAACGAAACGATTTTCAGGGGCGGTAATTTCCTTTAACCGTGAATGCATATAATTTTACAAGCTGTACTACAGAATTCCTCACCCTTTCCTTCATTTTTAAATAAGTTTACTTAAAGTATAAATAAAAGACACTATTCCAAGTCAAATTTAAATTTCGATAACCGATTACAAATCAAAGCGTATCGTTACTAGAGTACCTACGTCGATCGAGGAACACATTTTCCTTGGAAAAAGCGATTGGTCACAGCAAGCTCGGAAATCGAACGATTTTCCTGCTCAATGAACTCGCTACAAGGAAGGAACGAATCGTAGAATGGTGAACGATATAGGGATTCTTCACCCTTCTAGCGGTCGATTCTGCCGATCCCGAAGCGAAGGGGTTCGAAGACGATTTTTTTTCACCCCTTTCGCGCTGGATTCTTCCAATCGACTGGGCAACCCTTCGGGACCGAGGTGTCCAGGTGACGTGTCGTTGCGGAAAATTGAGCAACCAGAGCACTTCAGGCCGATTTCACGAGCACTCCGTGAAACACGACATCGTAAATGGCTTTTGTCGTCGCGATGATCAAACATTAAAAAATCCGTCTGTATCTTTTTGCAGTAGGCACATATTCTCACGTTCCTATAATTCTTCAGGTTTGATAGAAGTGGACCAGGGATCATCTCGTGAAATCAGGAAGATGGAAATTAGAATAAAAATTCCCAACTGTCTTCCAAGAAAATATATCAAAGCACAGTAAATATGGAAGCGTAAGGGTGCGTTTATGTTGGAGCTGCGATAAACGATCTGAGCGACTTTTAGAGCGAGATGACTATATAGATGACCAACGATAAAAGCGTCGAGAAACAAAAATTTCTCTTTCTTCGCTATTATCACAGCTCCAACATAAACGTACCCTAAGAAACATAACTGCTCGTCATAGTTGACCAAAGAAGGGAAAAGGAACCTCAGATAGGGTAACAGAGGCGTGGACAGGTTTACACGGTGACAGGGGACGCGATTATTCGGTCGCATATTTACGAGGTTGCACCGAGCCGTGATTAGCATGTCACCTAATTCAGCGTATCCGAGGTAGCCCGCTCCTGGACATTTATTTAAATTTTACGCTGTTCCCCGGCTGCAGATGCACCAGGGGTGGCTGGCGTCGGCCAAGATCCGTGAAATCGCGCGCCCTTCGAGAGGACAAAGGGCTGCGACAGCTCGTCGTTCGTCTATTCGCTAATTGGTTCGTCCGTGATCCTTCTATTATTAGTATTAATTTTTTCGTGATTAATCTTCAGCAATAATTAGCGACAAAAATATCTACATCTACTCATCCTGCAATTAAAGAAGCAAATAATAAACCAGCTATGTAGCACTAAAAGAATTCATTGCAGAGAATCGTGAACAGGAATATGCAGCACTGTGGATCAGTTTAATTAAAATTGTTGGTCGGCGAGACGCCCCTCGATATTCGTATCCGGAGGATTCCAGTCGCATAGCGATCCAGCTAGCTCGATTCCGCGGGGCTTAGAGGGCGAGTTCCTCTCTCGCATGCTCAGGTGTCCGCTCCCACAGACCTGATCCACCGCCCAAGGGACGTTTAAGTGTTTAACGTTCGCATTACGACGAAATCCACTCGTTCCTCTCTGGATTCACGTAGGAAAGAAAGGAGAGACCCACGCACGTCATCGGGACGAGACGTGAGTTTGCTCTGACTAGGGAGAGCTAGGCACTGGATAAAAGGAGGAATTATGCATTCTTCGGGAGAAGAAACCGATAACAGTGGAACAGCAGACAGATACTTATTGCAAGATACTTGAATCGAATTTGAAGAATAGAGGAGGATAGAAGGGAATTTTATTCTTTAGCACAACACTTTGAATTCTATGAAAAATTAGACTCAACGTCCACGCGGGAAACGTTTTTTTACGAGTTGTATCAACGCGGTGTTCCCCCTTCGCGCGCAAAAGAGGAAAAAGGCGAGGCGGAGGTTCACGGGACCCTCGCACGAAATCCACGCACGGCTTATCCCGGCTTATTCCAGCTTATCCCAATCATTTCTGCCCCGCTCGTCTTCTTCCTGGTGCCAATTACGTCAAATCAACGTCACGGGACAATGAGTGTATGTAGGACGCGTGCACGGTGCAGGTACCAAGGCGTCTAGGTGAACGATATATCGAATCGATGCCAGGGGGGACGATTTCGCTGATCCTTTTTTAATTTCCGGCTGCCGCTACGCACTCCCCTCGAGCGAATGGAAATTGTTGGAAACGATGTCAATCTACTGTTAAATTAAATTTCACTCGCTCCTTTTGGATATTGAAAATCATTTAGTTCTTTCTAACGCAAGTTGACTCGAGGATCTTGAAATGGGTGACTAGGATTTTTAACCGATTTCTCTTCCTTCACCTTCTTTTTCTAATACTTTGGGAATAATAATTTATCGCTGTTGTAGATAAGCTGGAATACTCCTCTCCGTGTGGAATCAATAAAGGAATCAATGAGAACGGTTGTTTGCGCGATAGCAATCATCAGAAGGGAGTGCAAAGTTAAATCTCGCAGCGTGGAGTGACTTTAAGCGACGTGTCCCTGGTCGAAATCGAATTGAAAGCCGGATTTGCATATCGCAGCGTCACGGGCGACCCTTGTTCTACGGAGGCTGCAGAAGCATCTGCATCATAAAGAACACGGTGCAAAGTGGATTACGGTAATGGATAGCTCGCGATCGATTCTATTAGACTGCTCGCGATCGGGGTTCCTGATAACTTGATCGTGGATCTGGGCAGCCAGTGTGAAACGACATACGTTTCTAAGATAGTATCAATGCAATCAGATTTCTCTGTGGACCTTCACGAGCTTTCCACACCTCCAAATAATTTCTCCTTTCTAATATGCACCTTAATTAACAAAAACACCACTCTTCGGAACAGTCTCGTTTACCCACTCGCAAGGGTTCCCCAAAAATTGAAACGTATCCCCGTAGAAGTGTGGCTGTTTAGACGTTTGAAGGTTCAGAAAATAATGGACCCTTTTCTTAAAAAGTACACCAGACGCGTTGGACAATAGCCACGCAAAGGTCCTCGAATAGAGAGTGAAAGGCGCTCATTAGTCCGGGTGCAGAAAGGACGAGGGTGAGTGATGGGGGTGGACGAAACGTCGTGTGTAGTTCGGTATCCTTTGCACTCGTCGCCATACGAATCTAATTGGCACTAATTTTCCCCGGACCTGTTCCAGCGCAGGAGAAACGCAAACAAGGAATACGGGGATACGCTCAATCGCTCGCACAATATTGACCCTGCGCCGGTACGGAGCGAATGGAACATAATACCTCCGCCCCCGCCTGGCAAACGAGCTGCCAAAGCGTTCCATTCATTCCACTGGGGAGGCCACCGCCGAGTATTGACAGCCAATCATTAGAAGCACCGGCGAAACGCGGAGGCTCATACAGAATTCTTCAAAGTGACGCGAAATGGGCCGAGGTGGGCGAACAGTGGCTGGCGTGGAAGATGGTAATTTTTGTAGAACGGGGTAGCAATGATAGGGATGATAAATAAGTATTATAATCGAAGTAGTGAGATTGGGATTCGATGGCAATTACAGTGGGAGCTGGGAATATCGAGGGCAAAAGTCTGCAGAGGTTGTACTCCAAGAAACCTAACTCTTTTTATTACAAGCTTTTATTTAGCTTCACTTGTGAGTTTGTTAGTTACTTTGTGAGGATGAAATCTTGGAAGTTAATTTTGACCCACTTTCACATGTCCGATCGAGTTGAAATTTTGCACACATACGTAGTTCCATTGACAACACAAAAGATTGTTTAAAATTTTTATTTTTTATCTTGAAGAGTTCAGAAAGGTAGAGGAATGTGTGGCAAGACGGTATAGCTAAGAAGAAACGTAGAGGAAATCAAATATATTCTTTTTGTAACATTCATTAAAGCATTTTTAGAATCAATATATTTTCATCTTTAAATTTCAGCAACAAAAAGGAGATCACAAGGATCAAAAACTGAAATAAACATCTTTTTCTTAAGTAACTAAATTTTCCCATCATGCCCCGCATACGGGGCAAGATGGGATTGCTGTGGGGGCAAGACGAAACATGTTTTCTTACTGACACATTTCATAAAGAAACAAGTTTGGATGTGAAGAAATTCTATTTTCTTTTTTTAATTGACGTTAGTCTTGATTTTCCTGAAGTCCTTTTTCGTTTTTTTGAATTTGTTGTCTTTTTCTCTTCGGCTACCTTTTTAAATCAAGTAACTCTCTTTTGTATGGTGAAGAAGTTAAAATCGCTGTTTTCCCACGTCGGTTACACCTTCTCCTTTCTTTGCTTTGTATCTTGGGGATGGGTATAATGTCTCTTGGTGAAATATTGAACGAAGAATTCAAGTTGCGACATGCTGTTAATGAAGTGCCATCTTGCCCCACTCATCCGATCCCGTCTTGCCCCAAAACGTATTTAATACTTTTCATGCTTTTTATAAAATAACCTTAACCATTTCTTAGTGAAAACTCAGAATTTATGAAAAAGTAACTAATAAGGAAAATTAACTTACCGGTTTTAGTTAAAGAACATAAACATAAATAAAGTGACACTATTACAAACTTCCTGAACAATTATATCGTTATTAGAAAAACGTAGTAATATCTCGTCGTAACTCGTAACACGCGTGATCTATAACACTGCTAGTTTCAGACCGATGCTCTTTTGCACCGAACTCGCTGATATGTTTACGTGTATACGGTAGTACCTTCCATTTTTTATAAACAATGCTTTCCCATCATACCCCGCTAGTCCGTCTTGCCCCACGTTCCCCTACACGCTTCAAATTATTTATGAGAGACCTTAAAAGTTTGAGATCAATTGAAATCGTTTGAAATTTACCGAGCTTAATAGTGGTAGCTTATCTTAATAAATTCACATAATACTATTTGCGGAGAAAATCTATAGAAAGGGATATGACTGCAATGCTCGAGGCTATGGTCTAGAATCCTCAATTTTGGAGGGTTCTGTAGCAGTACACCCACGCCCAGTGGCCCATTGCGGAGTTCTGGTGGCTCGATCGGCCCATAACCCTCGTAACGTGATACGCCGTGCGGCTACCTGAGCCTCGATTCGTACGTTCTGTCTGTCTGCACGACCAGGGCCTCTGAAACGTCAGCCTGGCTTTTCGACTCTTGACTTTGACTGACGTCCGTATTGGCAGGATCGAAAGGTTCGACGGGACAGTCGCGGGATTGGATGTTTCTGGGGGGTTTATCGCGGCCCGACGGTCCATCTGCTTCCCTTCTCGAGCGGAGGGGGTGGGTGGAGATCAGATTGTTGATTATAATGCGGGAATTACGGGATATTTCTTTGACAATGGCGCGTGGAACCTTTGCTATTTTCCGGGGGATGGTGTTGGGAGAGAATTAAATACTTTAGGAATCTTATTAAGTGAAAGCGAGGGATTGTTTCAAGTCTGCTCTTTCGTTTGCTGAAAATTCTCGTCCCTTTTTAAGGGGGTAGGTTAACCTCTTTAGTCCTAAAACAGGCCTTTTTTCAAACTCAAATTGTTAAGTGATAAATAACATCAGAGAGAACGATTTTTTCTAGTTTTGATCCTTATTGTATGAGCTTTAACACAAAAAAAAAGAAAAGTCTAAATATCTCTGTGTTCATAAAAGTTGAGAGTAAAAACGTCAAGGTGTGTACACGGTGCACCGTTTGATGGTGAACATAAAATCTCGAAAACCGTTCCAACGATTTCGATGAAAATTTAATGAGAGATACAGAAAACCATTCCCTACGATGTGTCGGGGGCAGATTTGAGATAAACTCTCTCAAAAAAAAAAATAAAAAATATTTTCCATACAAGAAATCGATAAAATCGTATTTTTCAACATAAAAATTGCATTACTTTTTTCAAAAATCTGGAATATAAAATAGAGATATTTAGATTTTACTTTTTTTGTGTCAAACCTAATAGAATAACGATTAAAACTAGAAAAAACGTTCTCTCTAGGTACTGATATTTATCACTTTACACTTTGAATTTGAAAAAAGGCCTGTTTTAAGACTATCCAGAGTAACCTACCCCTTAAATTCAGTGACCCGTGCACCTGACACCCGAGTCCTAACCGATAATGATCACATATCATGATACTACTGTTTTAATACTGCAAGTCGTCATCGCCCGCGCGACGGAGCAACGGTTGGTCATAGTCCACTAGCCATGAACTGATACTAAGCATGACAATGCACCAGCAGGAACCTCGTAGTCAATGAGCCATCATGGACGAGTCAACTGTCATCGTTTCAAACTAATAAACACTCATCCACAACAGCATCGAGCTCCTACTATCCAGCTTATTACAGACTTGCTACAATTATCGTGTCATCGAACAATTTTGGAGCCCAACTAGAGGACTGACTTTCACACACGCTACACGCTGACAGGCTAGCCTGAAAGCGCCTCCGTCGGCTCCATCCGGGACAGGATATGAATATTTCGGAGCAGTGGGACACGTGGCCCCCGGGTGAAGCGTGGGGCCATTCAGTGCACCAGGGGGTGGACAGGGGACGACCATGCTCCTCTGTGAACGCGGCCCGACCTTTGAGCACTGTCGCCGTGGCCTTAGCTCCAATGCTAAGCCCTCGGTAATTGCCAGCATCGCGGGGGATCCAACAGCGATCCACACGCGACTCTACGAATCGGCACGACTGCGTTTAATTACACGTCACGTACGCTGAACCAGCGACGTCTCTATTATCCTCCATCCCTCTCTTCATCCCTCTGTGCTTTTTTCACGTCTCCTTGCGAAAGATTGGCAAGACTGGATTAATTTCTTTGGAGTGCGATTTTTATTGAGAGGGTGGAGAGACTGATGAACTTTGGGTTTTTGAAGAGGAATTTCATTTCAATATTTCCCGTGGACAGAGTTGGGCATTATTCGGCTAAATTTTTATTCGAATACGTATTCGAATACATTTGTGCGAATAAGTTTTTATTCGAATAATCTTCGAATAAAAAATTCGAATAAAATGAAATTATTCGACAATAACGAATAAGTTTTTATTTGACTGAAAATTTATTCGAATAATTTCTTATTCGAATAAAAATTTAGTCGACTCAACGGACGAATAAAGTGATCACGTGGTTTCAGCGATGTATCGTGACACCACTGACTGACACCTGTGTGACCTAATGTTTTAGGTTAAGTAACTCTTGTCATAGCTCGCACTTTACAGAAAGATGTATGACCGCGGTATTACATAGAGTGGCGTTTTGATGTATTTTAAATAAAATTTGCTCACGTCAATTCATTTAAACTAATGAAAAAATCAATCTCTTCAAATTATAAGCGTTCATTGAATGTTTTTAAATACATACAAATACGCACACTTCCAGACTCACACGTCCAAACATATGTTGAACACAGTACAGACTTCCATCGATAGATATCCGACAGGGTATCACATTTATTCGTCGTTCATTCAGGTCGAATAACGAATAAATTCTTATTCGAACGAATCTGGCTAGAATAACGATACAGATTTATTCGCGAATAACGAATAATTTTTCGACGAATAAAATCGTCATTTGTTATTCGCGAATAAATCTTGGGGATTTATACGAATCCGTATCCGAATGAAAATTTAGCCGAATAATGCCCAACTCTGCCCGTGGAATTCTTCATTCAGGCTCCCACCAAAAATTGGCATGTTTATATTCAAACTGCTTTCTTCTCGCGGCAGAAAATTACGCAATTGGCCAAGTTAACGGTGCACGTCCGGCCGCGGTAAAAGTCCAGATGAACGTCTGAGAGTCATCTCGATTGTCTTTGCGGTCTCCGCGCGCCTTGGAATATCGTAAGAGCGACCACAGAATCCCGACCGCACGATCGTGACGTCCCGCCATTTTTATTCCTTCCAGACGCAAAACATTGCACGACCACGTCGCAGCATAATGCTTGTCTTCAATCTTCTTCCTCCCTTGCAATCGCGTGAAATCCACTTCGGATATTCCTCTTCAACTTCCGCACGAAATCTCAAAGGAACTTGCTCCTCTGTGGTTTTTCAGCTCGTTTGGTCCCAATTGCAATTTCTTCGTGTGTTACAAAAATCATCGAGTAGACTTGGGGAATTAGAGGGTGGGTACCACGTCGGAGTTTTTATAAGAATATTCTGGAGTGGATGAGAGGAAAGCAAACGGGAGAAAGAGTTGTGCGCTGTGTAGAGGCGACAATGGTTCTCGTCGATAAAAGAGCAACGGAGGAGGCTTTTTCCCTTTTTCCCGTTTTATAATCTGCCAGCGAGAGGACGTCGAAAGGGGTGCCCTTATTGTGCGACATAATTTACTGTCTGCAAACAGACGGGGCGTCGATGTAAAACATGCGCAAACAGAGGCCTGGATTATACCGTGCTCTCTCTTCTCTGCTTTCAACGCTCCTATCCCTCCGTCTCTGTTCGCCCGTTTTCTCGGTGTCGTTTTCGATTCAATGCCCGTGGAATAGGGATTTATTTCGAGCCGTGTAAAATGACTCGAGCTGAATTGAGTCGTATACCTCCACCACCGAAATATACGTTGCTCCACGAGAGAGGCGTCGATAGAGGTGTTCCTTTTTTTCTCCACTGTTGAAAGACTGGCTTCGACGAGTCCCATACTCTGCAGTTCCAGGTCTTGAATTTCTCTGGAATTTTGTGTCATATCTACTGGGTGAGTTGGAGGATTCCAAAGTAGAATTGATTTATATAAAACTACTAGCTTTACTATTCGGCTTTGCCCGAAATTTGGATTCTAATTTTATAAAAAAAATTTATTTCTCTTTGTGAAAATAGTCACATTCATCTGGCTTAGCTAGGCATAATGAGTTGGGACACATTTCGTGACCCCAGAGTTTACCGTTAGAAAGTTTTTCGGCGACAGACAAACACACACTTCCTGTTTTATATATTAAGATATAAAAGATTTAGTTATTCAAAGTAGCTTTAAAGCTTCATAAGAATTAATCGCAAAGTACAGAAGAAAATATTATTTCATATAAATCATTATAGTGCTCGACACTATTTTTTGCCGAATATATGATTATGTATACATTAATTGAAACATAATTGACCACGAAAAGGCATATACAATCTTCTTAAAAATCATGTAAGAAGAAAATACGATAGAGAAAACAATTTGCATACACGAAATTTACGTACAACTTTAGAAAACTTATAACGGAGGCTAATTTATTGCGACACATTTTTTTTGACGATAAAGTTTATCGCTTTGAATAGTCACTTGTTTACTGGTTCTTCAATTTGAAACAATACGCCGGTTTCTTTTAACTAATAATTGATCATTTAAAACAATGTCATTTATGTATCAGATGATATACTATTTACTTTACAGGAATTTCGTTTAACTTTTCACGTGACCGATCGGCAAAAAATAGTGTCCAGTACTATACTATAAAATTGAATCCCAATTCTTCAAAAGAATGTCGAGTCCGAAAGCATTGGAACTTTGCTTGAGGCAAAGAAGGTATCTGTAGATTAAAAAATCGAAGGAATTGAAGATGGTGAAGTTGGAGGGTGGGTTCGTGAAAGATTAATCGGCACCAGGGAAAAAGAGGATCCGCCACGTAGCCGTGGAAATAATTTCGCGAGAAGAGACGAGGGTAGCTGCGATCGATACCGGTTTAACCGTGTCTCCTCTTCGTCTCCTCCCTGGTCTCCATGGTGACGTAGCAATGGCCGACGTGGACGTCGCGGCGCCTGCGTCCGCGTTCATTATAATTGAATTTTCCCTGGATAAAGCGTGCTCGGCGAATTCGGGCTCGACCCACCGACAAAAACAGGGACGCCTACTCATCCTCCTCTGTCTGCAAGCGAGCCTAACGAGGGTGCTTTGGGATCCTTTAATTTTGCAACGGGACCTCTCACCCTCTGATCCATCCCCTTAGATCGAAACATCATCTTCAGGACTCCAACGACTGCTTTTTATTCCATTTTATTTCATTTTATTAAGATCCTAGAATTTTCGCAATGTAATTATTCTGAGCAAGAGGGATGAAGCTTCGAGGGTGTTCTTGAATTTCGTAAAGGCTGCTACTATTCCATCTATATCTATAATAATCCACGCTGTTCTAACGACGCTTGACGTCTCCAACCCCCCAAGAACCGCGCGAGCAAAGAGGCGCGAGGCCGTTCACGAACATTAATAAAAATTTCACTGTTCGATGCTCACGGACCATGGATCCTCGCGAGCGTGCGCTAGCACGTGATGGAAAGAGCGTTTCATAGCAGGTAACTCTTTCGATCACGGCACCCCTGATCTTTCTGGGCCGTCGCTCAGCGGGGCACCGCGTTGCCCCCTTTTATTTTGATTTATTCGACGTTAACTCGCTTTGACGCCCGGTGGCCCGTGCCTCTGAATGCCGAGCCTAGGGACTCGAAACGAATCTAAAACAGTGATAAAGAAACGGATAAAGGTGCGCCTCGTTTGCCACGATCTCCCACGTGCACCTTGGACATTTCCCAAAAATGAATGGACAGATGTTCGTGAAAATTTCAGCTTGATTATCTGTGAGAATGTAAGGAGTGTCTACCAAGTGACTGGTAATTCGATGAAGGGGTAGTTCTTCTAAGTTTATACAGTTAAATTGTTTAGCGGCGGAAAAAAAGTCTCGCGACGAAAATCAATGCCAGAGGCATGACGTTGCTGCACAAAAGAGCGAATCGCATTTTCCCCGATAAAGATGGAAATCCGCGGGACCCACCCCATGGGGTGCAGAAGGGGTAACACATGTCGATGCGACAGTTTAGATACGAGGAACGATGGGGTTGGATCTCCGCTGATTTTTACCCCAAAAGCGAGGTTTTGTGTCGCACCGGGGTGATAAATCAAGGGGCGTAAAATCAATTACCACTTATCGCTACCCTGCGATTTAGGAAAACGCTGAACCTGTCCATTATATCCAGGGACGTGGAATTTTTTCTCCATTATTCATTAAAAAAAATGAGAAAATTAAGTTGTACGCGACTAAACGTCTCCCAAACTCGATCGATATTTGAGTGACGAAACCACCCCTAAATCGAATCTGTCACCGAAAACGAAGCTCACCGTTTTGGATTGCTCGATTTCCAAGCTTCTGTAAATGGAATTTCGATGGTTAAAATTCGTTTGGGGCCCCGGAACTCTGTACTCACCCCTTTCACACGTCGGACGTCAATACGTCAGCGGGTTAGACGGCGTTTAAGCCGATTCCAATGGATCCTCGCTTATTTACCCGTTTCGGAATAATGCGGAGGCGCGGATACGTGCGACAAGTCGTCCCAAAATCGTGGATTACCCCGTACATGGGAAAGGCAAACATCCTCGGCCACGGGAGCGTGTAATAATGGACTGTGTCGCATACAGCACAGGCGTGTAATTTATTTGCTGTAAATATATTTATCTTGCTCTTTTCCTCGGTGACGATTTAGCTTTATTTAATATCCTTGTATTCTTTCGGATTAAAAGGAGCATTCATAGTGATTAGACGAAGTTCTGCTGCAGTGCTTCTTTCCAAATTTTCAAGGAGCCTTGCGGAAACGTGCGTCCTTTGTGACCATTTTCGTTGGTCGTCGAGCTCTTTGTGACAAGGAGCAGCGAGAAGACTCGTGTTTTACGGTGCAAGAAATCAGTAGAAATCGATCGCCCATTATACCGAGACGCCACGCTTCGCTTCCCTCCTCTGTTCCTTTCTTTTACCAGGACGAATCTGTTGAAGCTCCGATCCTCCGGCAACAGAGAAAAAAGAAGAAAGTATCCGTTGCGCCTGACGGAAGATAAAATCGACGATTCCTCTCGACCACGTCTAGAAGAGATGTCTCCTTGGCCGGGTCCCTTTGAACGCTAGAGGATCGTTTCTATCGATCCTTGGATCGTCGACCTACTTCCGCTGGATTCGCTCTGTTCTTCGTTCCTCGTTTCTTTAAGGGGGTACAGGATTTTTGAAATCTTAACAAATCGATTTTTTTATTGCTGTTTATTCTGAAAGTGTGGTCCTTTGTGAATATTTACAACAAAGTTTTAGGAGGAAATTTGAGTAATTACGGTAATTATAGCGCTGAATGTAACCCAGTGCACTGCCGAGTAATAGCCTCGCAGAACGGTATTGGCGTAGGGAACTTAACTTTGAAGCTGTTTATCTTGAAACTACATTTTTAAACACCGTGCATCACCGTGTAGGTACTTACATCATAACTTTTGAACGAATGAATCTTTTCACTTGAAATTTTAACTGGAGGCGTAGAATTCCTTTTTTTATAACATGGAATTTCCGCATCAACATTGGATGTTTGTAAAAAATTTTATAAACGATTGAAGGCGATTTTCTTCCGCAAAAGTGTGGGGAAAAGATTGTGGAGACTTTAGGATATGTATCCATAACTTCCAAAAAACATTAGTTTTTTAACTGAAACTTTTTCTTTAAGTAGTTCATAATACTATGTAAAGATAGTAAAGAAACGAGAAATCTATATCAAACCGTTGACTCGTAAAAAAATCCACAAAATATACACATTTTTCAAGTGTTCAAACGGGTATACCCCCTTAACGCAAACTTTATTTCCTCTGCTATTTTGCGAACTTGCGTCCACATGCCTCGTCTAATCTCATTGCACAAGACACTCCCCCAATTTCATAGAATTTTTAAGATTACAAAAATTAGAAACAACAATTGTAAAATTATAAATGGCCCACATATGGCAGGAAAGGGAACCGCCCCAGTCGTCAGCAGCGACAACACCTAACAGTCTCGATTTCACGACTTATAGAGTTTCTTGAATCGGCGTCGCGTTACTTAGGTGTAAACAGGGCCCTCCCACGCGATCCAGATCTCGTAATACCGCGAGGATCCCCGGGGCCATGGTACACACGCGAAATGCTGGTGCGCATGTACCCTCGGGATTAGCTTCCTTTCTGGGCCGTTCACCTTTCATCCTCTGCGTACAGGGAGCAGGAAGGAGAAGAATCTATAGCACGGAGAAGGCATTCAGCCCGGGCTTAATCCTCTGATTCCGTACCCTGGCTCCAATTCAGGCCCATTCTGTTTTTGCCCTCTCCCCGTCCGCTGCCTGCCATTCAGCCTGAGGCTTGGATCTCTTTTAAGGAATCTGTAACGCTATCCTGTTTACCCACCGGACCCTCTTGATCTACGGCGCTCGATGTATTCCTCTATTTACAGCCCGGAATTGATCTGTAATATCGTCTTCCTTTAAGAGAGGCTTTGGTCCCGCGAAGGAGGCCAATCGCGCCATCGTTGCAGCGGTTGGATTTTTATTTATGATGCAAAACGTAGGTAACTTACAAGGGAAGATCCCGAACCCGGAAATTAAAAAAATTCTGAAACCTTGCGAATATGTAGGGAATTTTCTCCTGATTACATCGCAATTTTTGTTTACTGCCCAAATTCACTCTAAGTGAGTGAAATTGACCCATGAATATCCGGTTATATTCCGATTTTGTGTTATAACTCGTGATCTGTAAAATTATTTTTTCCCAAATGATAGATCTAATTAAAAGAAGTAACTTTCGTCTTGAAACTTTTTTTCTATCTCTTACAGTTAGCGAGTTATAACACAAAATTGGAAAATAGCCGAATTTTCAGAGGTTAATTTCAACCCCTTCGGGTGAATTTGGGTAACAACCAAAAATTGTGTTGTAATGAAGAGATAATCCTCTACAGATTTAGAAAGTTTCAGAGTTTTTTGAATTTCCGGGTTCGGGATCTTCCCTTGTTAGTTATAATAATAATAAATCGTCTTTATTCTATTATAATATAAGATACAAACACAAATTATTAACACGCAGATATAGAATGGGCGAGGCTCAGTGAAGCTGTTATTACGCCCAACCCAAAATAGAGTCGGAAAAGAAGAGAGAACAAGAGTGATGGGGGAGGGGGGTAAAGTAAATAAAATAAGACATTCTATGAATCAGACTTTATAAGGACTCAGCGGTAGATCACATCAGACGAGTTAAGACTATGCTATGTGTGGATGATTAAGAAGAAATGGTAGCATTTTTGAAGGAGTGTAGAGTGGGAAGTGAGCAGATAGAATCGGGAAAAAGATTATAGAAATGGGAAGCTGCAAAGGAAAATGAGCCGGAGAATTTAGCGGAACTTAAAGTGGAATAAAAAGAAAGGGACACAAAATGGAAACGCCCCGAAGTAGAAACGATGTAAATACAATTTTCCACTAATTTCTAACAGTAAGCTACTGGGAAATGATAGAACGCTTCCTTCAATTGAAGCATTCATGGACCAGAGAGGCGATCTTGGCTCCCAAGAGCGTTTCTCACACGACCAGTGTCCAAAAAGTCGTCCACCGTCTGAATTGAGAAGCGAGTCGCGTCGATCATCGACACCCCCGGTGAAGAAACTCGGCAGAAAGGGAAGGAGATCGCGAAGAATGACCGTGGGTAGTATGAATGGAAGAGGGAGAATGTGAAAGGAAAGGAAGATTCCAGGAAAGGCGCTAACGTGACCTGGGCCTGCTTGTCCCCGTGAATGGCCGTCAATGCGTCAACGTTACGTTTCAACCTTGCACAAGCATCGGGAAAGAGAGGAAGGAGATGAGAATCGAGAGAGAGAGCGAGACGCGTAGACGGTTCGTTTGAAAAAGTGTCCAGCAGGTAGAGGAGTCCCTTTAATACCATTTCGTGCCATTTACACCTCGAGAACGTTCGGATCGAAGGGGGTTCTCTCCCTTTTGGATCTTAGCCGTCGCTTATTGTCGAAGCTGCCTATACACGGTGGCCATTGACGAAACGACTTCCCGTCACGCCATTGCTCGCAGCTCGTCTCCTTTCAACCGTCTCCTCTCGAGTGACGTTGCTCTTCTCTCGCCTCTCCTGCGAGGCGAGGCTTGAATCAAGTTGAATCGCTCCGCAGAGCAATTTCTCCGTCTATTTGTCCGGCTCCTAGGAACAGGTACATCTCTCGTAGATGATCATTGTATTCCCTTCGACTCCTGGAAACTGAAAATGGGCCTGAGTAGAAGAAACATCCTAGACTCGACTATTATACTATTTGACAACTGTTTTATATTTTTCTCTCCTGTAGTTTGCAGTATTAATAACGTGGATTTTAATTCTACCACCCCTAAGTTGGCGTGGATTGAAATCTCAAAGCCAAGTGAGGATAATAATCGGATCTCAGTTCGAGGCCGTGGAAATACGTAATTTTTTCTACCAAAGT
Organism: Andrena chrysosceles; assembly: GCA_963855975.1. Classification (NCBI taxonomy): domain Eukaryota; kingdom Metazoa; phylum Arthropoda; class Insecta; order Hymenoptera; family Andrenidae; genus Andrena; species Andrena chrysosceles. Next base: position 12,751,875 of record OY979769.1, on the reverse strand, counting down.
GAACGTCTCCGCGTGCCACGGATATGATCGATGGATATTCATGGCCCTTGATCCGTGTAATTCGCATGCGTAAGAGGATACGAAAGGGCCTTATTGTCCGGCTGTCGGCTCCTTTAACGACAGCTCTGACGGATCTGCCCTTTTTCGTTTGCGCATTTTTGGAAGCGTAAAATAAGGCCGGACCAACAGACCTGTTCTCTGCTTCCCCTCCTGTCGATCGCGGGCCCGGTGGAAAGGCCCAGTGGCACGATTCCACGCCGATGCAAATGTCGGTTCCGCTTCTCTTGCGCGATTCAAAGAGGCCAACGCGACTTTTGTCAGGATTGGGATGGGCCTCGATTTTACGCAAACTGCCGAGGGGAGACGCGTCGTTTCGACGCGAGTAACTGGATCAACATTTCCGCTGCCCGATTTCTTTCGTTTTCTATTCCCAGCTGCTCCGCTTCTTTCTAGATCTCTCTTCGCTTTCGGACAAGAGCTGCTTTTATTTGTACGTAGATTAGTTCAGAGGAGAGTGCTCCTGCGATTGCTAAAGTCCCCCCCCCCCCACACACAGCACCATAACATTGCAGCAACGTCTCTGCAATATTGCGGTGCAAGATTGCAATGTTGCACCATAACATTGCAGAGACGTTGCAGGTTCAGTCCTATGTCCGCCTTCGCAATATTGTAGATGTGTATTTTTGCAATGTTGCGGCAGCATTGCAAACATGTGGTCCTGCAACGTTCCGGCAATGATTCTGCAACTAAACGGCAAAATTGTGGCAATGATCCTGCAACTCTTCGGAAATATTGCGGTGCGAGATTGCAATGTTGCACCGTATCATTGCAGGGAAGTTGCAGGTTCATTCTCATGTCCGCCTTAGCAATATTGCAGGAGTATAATATTTCCACAAACGTTTCGGAATTTTTACAGCAATGGTCCCACCGCAACGTTTCGGGCAGTAAGGGACGCGACGACATGAATGTGTGCAGAATCGTAGTAGTATAACGCCCGTGTCTTTTTCTCATAGAAAATATTTTTACCCCAGGGGGATTCGAACCGAGGACCTGTAGCATCGTAGACGAACACTTTACCGCCGTAGCTACAACCGCTGATTGATAAGATTGCTTACGTATTCGAACTTATACTTCTACCGTGCAAAACTTTAAACTCAAATTATTCAAACGAAGGCTCATTTGACAAACCTATTAGGGATTTTTAACACTGTAGGTGTGGACTCTAACTATGACCCGATGTCATTTTAGGATAGGTTGGAAAGTAGTCTTTAGACTAAATCTTTGCATTTGTTTTTTCATCTCTATTTTCTCTTGCTTGATTGTATACACGTGTGTGTGCGATAAATACGTTTAATAATAATAATAATTTCACACATTAAAATATATAGTATCTACTCTATCTAAACAAATTAAATTCATTTTCAAATCTCTTCTATAATTTAAATTCATGTACAAACAACTCTCACAATAACTTTTTTCATATCTTCAACGGCCAACGAGAAATTCTAGCATATCCAGTTAAATGAAGCATGCTGTAGAATCTACTCGACGTCATATTTCAAATTTCGTCAAAGTCATAGTTGCTTCAGAATATTGCTGTACTGTTTCTGCAATATTTCCACTACAGTATTGCACGGCAATATGTAGGCAATTTTGCTGGGTCGTTGCCATTGAAACATTGCGCATCGATGTGCGCGCAATATTGCCGAAATATTGTAGGATCGTTGCCAATGGAACATTGCACGGCAACGTTCTTGCAATATTGCTGCAATATTGTAAGATCATTGCCACTCCAATAATGCACGGCAATATTGCAGGTACGTTCCTACAATTTTGCAATGCAATCTGCAACAACGCAATATTGCAGCAACGTTCCTGCAAAACAGCTGCAACGAAGTGTGCTGTATGGGCGCTTCTTCTGGTTTTATAGGTAAAGTAGATGGGATAAAAATTATGCTCGATTATGTCAAAAACAGTTGGGGAGCACAGTTTCACTAGTGGACGCCTTGAAGCTCGTAACGCCCCGATTTCCATCGGTCAGTTCCTCCAGTCTAATGGAATATGATGTCAAGTCCAGCGCGCGGTTCGAGTAGTAAATCTCGATGAGTTATCGTCGCTTAAACGACTGTGAAATTAGCGGTTTAGCGAACCGCCCGCGGTTCTTGGGATCTCCTATGCGCCTCGTAACTGTCTTCTAGGTGCTAAATTTCGCGCGGAGCCTGTCTCGAGGCTGAATTCCCGGGCGAAAGGGCGGTGGATCTTCGAGTCGAAGGTACTTTGTGCCTCTTTTATCCATTCCAAACTAGTAGCGCAACAAAAGGTCAAAATATAATCAATTTCTCAAACCTGCCTTCCTCTATGAAAGCAAAAATAACATTTATAACATTCCTTTACTCACAGAAAACCTCCCCTCTCTGAATTTCAATCAAAATAAAGATAGCTCCATCAAATACTATCGATTAAAAATAGTTGCATCATTTCTCCCCGAAATGGACGTCGCCCTGAAGTATTTTCTTTTTAGAAACATTGTTTCAAGGAGAAGTCCGTTAATTCGCGAATGGTCCGAGGGATCCACGGGCGGTCGAAGGGTGTAGGGCCCAGGAGTGGAAGGGTTACGAGTGCCCGTTGCTCCCGTTAACTTCACTCGAATCGACGGATCTCAGCGTGACGTGAAAATAACCAAATGTCAACAGTGTCGCGCGTCAACGGGGTTCTTGATCGAATTACAGGGGTCTGGCGGGGGCAAATTCACAAGGTGCTTCCCGCGGCGCCCTGCCTTTCTGTCAATTAAGTAGCGCAGCTGCGCGGTGCACGCGCGCCTCTGCGAAATCGCCTGGCCCGGCCCCGCGAATACCGGAGCGCTTTCGAAACCGGAGGAGAGAAAAAAAAGGGAGGAAGAATGGTGCGCTCGGCCTCTTGGCCCATTCACTCAGGGAAATTCGGGCGAGACTGACCGCCCATCCCACTGGACGCACTGGCTATTTTCAGGTATCTCCCTAATTTCGTGAATCGGACAATACTGGACAGCGGTGGTGCTTGGGATTGACCCCTTCCCCGCGAGTGGACATTGTTAGATAGTTTTCAATGCTTTCTATGGGACCAATTCGGTATAATAATTATCTAATTAAAGTGTTATAGGTACCTATATTCTGATATTTTTCTAAAATCTCCACGACTAGAATTCTGAGAGGATTAATAAATTTCCAATGTTGGAGATAACGCGTGGAACTCGGTACAGTGATTCCTGACGAGATGATGCAGAAAGATGTCTATGTAGATTCCCATAAAAACGCTTGGTGACGCCAGAAGACGACGGAGTAGTCGCCAGGGACGTCGGCACTCGTCAAAGCCTCGTTTTACGCGCCAGCTTCTCCGTCTGAAGTCTGCCCCGTGGAGTCCAAACAGTTTTTCGCCGTAATAAAACCGCGCTTACGTCTGATAATAAAAGCCACCGTACGCGCACGGCGCTGTTTGTTTCTCCTGCCAGTCTCTGATGTCTGCTGGCGCTCGAGGCCGATTAACGACGCCCCTTCCGTTTGTGGGAAACGACGACCGTTTTCCGCGACATCGCCACCTTCTAGCGAGAAATCCTACGATCGAGCCTACGCCCGGCTAAAATTACCCTCGTCTAAAAACGAGTTACGACTTTATTGCTGCCTCCGAGCGAGGCCCAGGGCGAAGTTCATAGACGCAGAGCGGGAGACAGGATTTCCTTGGTCCCTAGTTGATGAAATATTTCGGGTGAAATATGTCATTCGACTTTGCTGGAGATCATTTTCTACGTAGGGCACTTGATAGCAACTGTGGATGGTTGGAGTAGTTATCCACGATCATTAAGGGAGTAGATTTTTAAGATAAATTCTTAAAAAAAAGATAAAAAATATTTTTCATACAAGAAATCGGTAAGATCGTATTTTTCAACATCAAAATTGTATTATTTTTTCCAAAAATCTGCTCCGACATATGTCCCTACAATATTGTAGGGAATGGTTTTCTGCATCTTTCATTAAATTTTCATCCAAATCGTTGAAGCGGTTTTCGAGATTTTATGTTCATCATCAAACGGTGCACCGCCTTTACGTTTTTATTCACAACTTTTATGTACATAGAGATTAAAGCTCGTAGAATAATGATTAAAAATAGAGAAAAATCGTTCTCTCTACTGTTATTTATAACTTTACAAAATTGTCGTTTGAAAAAAGGCCGGTTTTAGGACTATCGAGGGTAACCTACCCCTTAAAAGCTTTACAGTTTGTTGAGTTCCTCACATTTTGCCATAAGATCGTTGCTAATGGACGTTCCTCAAAATCCTCGAGCAATAATACCCGCTACATGAATCCTGAAAGCTGGGACACCTCTGGGATACACGAATTTCACACTGAATCGCGAGCACTATGGGAAATCTGGCTGCCGTCGGGACCCAAGAAAAAGCGTAAACGACTGCCCGATGACGACGAGTTTTTCATGAACCCGCCCCCCAAAGCGTAACGAATGGAAGACGATTAAACTCCCCGGCACGAGTCACGACCAGTATCAAAGCAAAAGACGAACGAAATCTGGAATAGTACCTTTAGAAACTGACTCCAGAATCCGTCACCCCTCGATCATTAAATCTAAGAGACACGAAAGACGGCGACGAGGGAAGAGTTGCGTTGAATCGAAGTGAACGCAAAAGGGGACGAAACTCGTGCAGGGCGCGCAAGGAGACAGTGGGAGCTTTCCACGGGGGTGGGTTTTTAACGGGAGAGGGTGCATCACCTGGCAGGACCATCCATCACAAGGAAGAAGGGCCGAGCTGTGCGTATATATAGCGAGGGAGGGCAGAGCGAGAAAGGGACAGGACGTATTCGACAATTTGTCCGCGTCACGTTGAACGCCTCGCGGAGGCACGCGAAACAAGCGAAAGGGGTTGCGACGACGGGGCGATCCTGCACCCGGTTATAACCTTGTTACATCCACTATATATTATCTGCGCCTCTGCCATCAGCGTGACGGGGAAGCTCCGCGTGTCCATTAACTCCTCGTCGCAGGATATTAACGTTTTGTATATCGTGCAGCGGGGGTACGACCGTCTACAGGGAGGAAGAAAGGGCTCGTAAAGCGCAGCCGGTGCTGGCCTGCCCGCCCACGTACCTTCCTTCCCGCTCTACATACTCACTTCCCGTGGATTCACCCTTTCCCCTTATACAAAACAAATCATCGAACAGAGAGATTGTATTGCAAACTGATTCTTTATCAATTCCTGTCGCTGGACTTGCTTCGTTGTTTTCGCACTGTGTGACTAAAATATTACTGGCTTAAGAGAGGAACGTCAAGGCTGATAAAGTTAGCTGGCAATCCGGAGGGCCAGCTTGTCAGCTCGACATAAGGGCAGGCGATAAGCTGCTTGGCGCAATTGGTGCAGGCAGCTTTATTTCCCTAATTGTCATTTTAATCAACGCGATGCCGTGTTCGGTGTCGAGTCCCGCATTGTCTTTCCCTCGGCGACGCACTTTTGTGCTGCACCAGTGAATGCCACCCTCTCCTCGTAATCAGCCGTTACGCGCCTTTCAATTACACCCACGTTAAACCGTTTAAATGGCACCGCGCTGGGGCGACGGCTTCTTCGGATACTTTTTCCCTGTGGGGTCCGATTTCCAGCGGGGTTTTTTCGCCTGTCACTGAAACTTCAGACAGGGTCTCCTCTTTTTCTAACTCGTATCGCCTCGGCTCACGGGTAATTGCTTTTAATTGAGTACCGTTGGGGAGGATTATTCCATGCGTTCCAGTTGAGATGTAGAATTTTTGTTCCTTCTTCTTCGGTTCAATGAGAAGAGAAGGGAAGAATGAATATCGAGATTTGGTTGGAAAAGAAAACAGATATAGGGTAGATGTAGCGTTTGTGGCCATTGCACTCTTTTTGGCCTTTGCATAATTATCTTATTTTTAAATTGCTTGCAGATCATTATTGTGTGGAGAAATTCACATCATAAGTATTTTGTTTAGTGTATCACCCAAAATATAAGGTTACATTTATTGCTTACACGGAAAAATAGTATATTTTTTAAGAAATGGCCAAAATAGGTACAATACCTTAAGGTGGCCACAAATGGTGCATCTACCCTAAGGGGGATATTCAGATTTGAAAGTCTTGTTTGATTTGAAACCGTGGATCAATATTGAGGCGATTTTCCAGGATTACGGGGGAAAGACATCAAAGCGCACCGTTCGATCCATCGATCATTTGTTTGACTTTCCACGCGTGCTCTGTGCCGGAAGTAGAAAATAGTCTCCTGTCTGTTTGCCGATCCTGTTTGCGCAAGCTGACCCTTCAGGACCTCTTCGCGGAGGTTCCTGAGCTGTTCTCGAGAGGTCCTCGAAGGATCGAGGGCGCAGATGTTTATTTTGACGCGACAAGCTACCTCGGGAGTCACGAGTCGAGTGGAGGAACACTCTGCTCGACTAATATTCTCGCTGCAGGCTCGAATACGTCGCGACGCTACTTCGTAATTAGCTAATTGGCGATTAGAACCATTAAATACAATGGAGAGTTTCTTCTATTTTAAATTCTATAGAAAAGGGAGCTCGAGGAATTGGAATTCTATTGAATTAAAGCTGAAGCTTGTTGTTCCGTCAATTTCAGCGAATTCGTTGGCTCTCGGGTGGCCATCGGAGTCCGCTAAAAAGAAACGGAACTAATGGAGGGCGGGAAGAGGGGCGAGGAAAAAAGACTGTGGATCCGAAGGAGCTTCCTCGGGCAGGCTCGATTACACGGTTACTTTGTCTCCGTGAATGGAGAAGGACGCTGGTCACGATGATCCGTGCATCGACGAGCAACAACGAGAACAACAAGGAGAACGGAGCAACGGCGCAAAACCGCACAAAAGAAACTTTACCAGTCCAAGTCGCGACGGATCACGTTATTCCTCTCTCCTCGTCTCCTGCTTTCGTTTCATTTTTGTTTGCAATTTTTGTTGGATTCTTGAGTTGCCTCTCGATGGATCGTGAAATCAAGAATTTCAAATTTTCCTTTGAAATATCGTTTGAGATTTTTTAAATCTTCGTGGAGGATGCAGCGATGAATTGTAGAAGAAGCTTTAACAAGGGAAGATCTCGAACCCGGAAATTCAAAAAATTCTGAAACTTTGTGAATATGTAGGGAATTTCCTCCAGATTACAACGCAATTTTTGTTTGCTGCTCAAATTCACTGGAAAAGGGTGAAATCAACCCCTAAAAATTCGTCTATTTTCCGGTTTTCTGTTATAACTCGCGAAATGTAAAATATGGAATAAAGTTTCAAGATAAAATTTCTTTTAATTAGATCCATCATTTGATAAAAAAATTATTTTACAGTTCACGACTTATAACACAAAATCAGAAAATAACCGGATTTTCAGTGGTCAATTACACCCTCTTAGAGAGAATTTGAGCAGCAAAAAAAATTGCGTTGTAATCAGAAGAATATTCCCTACATATTCACAAAGTTTCAGAATTTTTCGAATTTCCGGATTCGGGATCTTCCCTTTTAAGTAAAATAAAAGTACTAAATGTGTTCTTTTACTTCATTTACCAGTATCAATATTTCAGTACCTGACAGAATCGTGAGGATATAATTGCGAAAGGAGGCTGAGCAATAAACGTGTCATGCTCTGAAGAAACAAGTTGGATTGTTTTTCTACTTGCACCGATTGCCACAGGTATGACTAATACTTTATATTATTACGAATCAGAACTAAGGAATAACTTTCAGTCAGCAAATAGACGTGGCATCAAATTGTTCAAATTGGGTGGAGCTTAGTATTATCCATGACGGATCGAATTATCTCGATCGGACACGGTGCACCGCGCCATCCATCGTTAAGTTGTTAATTTCGCAACCGGTTGCGCTCGTGTCTTGCATTTTTGCACAACGGAATCGCTGGCGGTGGTGATTTTTTTGAAACTTCTTTGTCTTCCTCCGCAACGAGTCCTTCGGTTAATTTAATCATCTCTCCTTCCCTGCCTCGTTCTTGCGACCCTTTCGCTGTAAAACCACCTTTTACTCCTCGAGCCTCGTTTCTCCTCTTAAGTATTCCTCTCGTTTCATTCGATTTACTCGGGCGTTACATAGTATACTCAATTTTTCGTTGTCGCGCTCTGCCATCGCGATGAAAGGAAGAAGTTGCATTCGCAACGGAAGCCATCAATTTCGTTACAGTAATTTTACAGGATTTTTGTTAATTATTTAGAAACATGGAGCAAAGTACATCCACTTGAAAATCGATTCTATGCCACTGCAACTGAAGAAGCATCCTCGTCCTCCTCGTACACCCTCAGCCAACGTCCCCAAGAGGAGAGAGACGTCGAGCAGAGTTTTTTTCCACCAGTATCGATTCAAGACGGCGTATAATTCGATATCGATACCGTAATCCTATATCTAAGAGGCACACGCAAGGTCTCGTCGCGTTGATCGCCGACCACGCGCATCGGTTGACGATACTCGGGGCCCTGTCGACATAATACGCGGTCGCCAGACACGATAACGGTTCGCCTTGCACGGATGCTGACCGGTTGCGATCGTTGGAGCGAATTCGCGGTGTCACGGGGCATTATTTCAACGTAGTTTGTTCTCCAACGCGGCTGGTAACCGTTGCAGCTTTGCCATTCAACGGCCAGAGAAAAGCTGTGCTGCCTCGTTTCTTCTTCTCCGCTCGTGGCATCACGATGGGATTATAGTAAATCCGACAACGGCACTTTTATGACGTTATGAGAGAAGAATATTATTCCTCCAAACCAAATTTACGAAATTTCAACGAGTACAAAATCAACCAGGCTTCTCCTCATCTAATCACTGTGCTTTGTCCTTCCTGTGATCTCTATCATCTTCAATTTTGTGAATTTCCAGGTGCCATTCTGAGAAGCTCAAAATTCAGTCCTCAATTTTCAAGGTGTGTTGATTTTTACCTTCACTGCGCCCTGAAGTTGAAACTCTAATCTCCCCTTCAAATTAACACTAATTCCTACCACGAACCGGTCAAAAAGACCGTTTTTAAAATATCGATTAGAATTTCCTATATACCTACAACGTAATTGAATCGCCTTTAAACTTCACGACTTTGCCTCAAATATACGTATAATACATTTTTGAATATTCACTTCTTGTTTTATTGTTTATTTTCTGAGAAAAATTTGTAGTCTGTCTTACCTAACGCGACCGGTCAAATGACGTGAAATGTGTCAGTAGGAATAGTGTTAAAGAAACAGCGCGCGAGATGTTACCCCGAGTCCAGAGTTGGGCATTATTCGGCTAAATTTTTAGTCGAATACGTATTCGAATACATTTGTGCGAATAAGTTTTTATCTTCGAATAAAAAATTCGAATAAAATGAAATTATTCGACAATAACGAATAAGTTTTTATTTGACTGAAAATTTATTCGAATAATTTGTTATTCGAATACAAATTTAGTCGACTCAACGGACGAATAAAATAATCACGTGGTTTCAGCCATGTATCGTGACACCACTGACTGACACCCGTGAGACCTAATGTTTTAGGTTAAGTAACTCTTGTCATAGCTCGCACTTTACAGAAAGATATATGACCGCGGTATTACATAGAGTGGCGTTTTGATTTATTTTAAATAAAATTTGCTCACGGCAATCCATTTAAACTAATGAAAAAATCAATCTTTTCAAATTATAACCGTTCATTGAACGTTTTTAAATACATACAAATACGCACACTTCCAGACTCACACGTCCAAACATATGTTGAACACAGTACAGACTTCCATCGATAGATATCCGACAGGGTATCACATTTATTCGTCGTTCATTCAGGTCGAATAACGAATAAATTCTTATTCGAACGAATCTGGCTAGAATAACGATACAGATTTATTCGCGAATAACGAATAATTTTTCGACGAATAAAATCGTCATTTGTTATTCGCGAATAAATCTTGGGGATTTATACGAATCCGTATCCGAATGAAAATTTAGCCGAATAATGCCCAACTCTGCCCGAGTCCCGTCCACGTTGAATCACAGTTCCTCCGAAGGGCCATTTTCTCTCAGCTTGCGCGCATAAATTCGTGTCTGTGGAGCACAACACCGAAAGTCGGTCGCCACCCCCGTGCACGCGCTCGGAGCACGTGCTGGTCCGTGCCTTACGCACGTCTGCCAGCTGCAAATATCGTGCAGAGGTCCAACGAAGTCCACGCGTGCACGAGGTGCAGAGTGTACGAGCGAAGAGCACGGGATCCATCTGGCGTGTGCGTGACCTCCTTGAATTATCTCCGGTCTCTCCGACGACTCGCGAGGAACTCCATCGTGCAACCTCCACTTTGCCATTTCCTATTTCGTCGTTTTCACTCGCCTCCTTGAATCGCGGCTGGCGTCAACTAGCGCTAGAATTGCGGGACCACCTTCCACGAGCGTCTGTAAGTAGCTCTGCCCCTTTGTTATTTAAATCTTCACAGGGAAATGAAGGAACGACGCTATTCTCTTTTTATGAGAATATAATTTTTTCGCCTTTGTCCCCGTGCAATTTTTTCGAAGCGTCTGGACCTGCATAGGCTGATACATAATTGAAGAGGGCTGAGGAAGGAATGTCTGTTTGCCTCGTTGGGGGTAGAAAAGGTTTGAAATTGTAATCATGCTCGTGCATACTTGGGTTCGCAATTAACCCTCGTCAGGCGGCACAATTTTTGCAATCCTGAACTCAATCCCCTATCTCGCAAGGGGGTAGAGATATTATTCTGAAATTTGGTCTATGTAATCTAGACCAAATATTTAGGGAAGACACGAAACATCAGCTCTCCACGGCTCCTCGAAAAAAAGTTATCCCAATTTAAAAAAACGCAAAAGTTACAATTGTACCAATGTCGCCTGACGAGGGTTAACAACCACCTTGGACAGATGCGATTATTTTATTTTATTTTATTTTATTTTCAAGGCAGATGGAAACTCCGAAGGGATAGGCGGAAGAGAATATCGCAGGTCTACTTCGTCGCAACCCCTAAAAAAGCCTGCGTCCAACAGAAAACTCCGCCACGGTTTCAGTTTCTTTTCGCGACAAAGGCTAGACAATAACCCCCGGGAACGAGATGCTATCGATTAACTATGCGAAAGTACCGCCTTTCCTCTCGCCCTTTGTCCCCTTTTCACTCGCGAGCATCCACCCCTCTTGTCGAGCCGTCCCCTTTCACTTCTGAATTTCGCGCACACCCTGTAGACTCACGGGGCGAGAAGGTGGGGGATGATCACCCCTCGGGGGTAGTTTCCTCCCTTGCTGATGGCCAATCCTAGCTCGTGCACGCCCTGTGACGTCACCCTCGCCCCTCTGCACTGTAATTAGCCAATCCCATCGCCGGCTGGCCTCCATCCAACCCCTAGCTCCCGATTATATTTACGAGCCAATGATTTCCGCAGTATTCCAGCGATCCGGGTATACCTGTGTGCGGGCTGCACGCGTGTCGTGTGTCTAAATTGCAAAATACAAGAACGCGGGACAATGGTCCTTCTGTGTGACTGTTTTCCCCCCCGGCTTGTAGCTTCAACTTTTCATCCCCCTTTCCAACGTTTTGTCTACTTTCTCTGCGACACGGTTTTACTGGATTTCACGCGATATCTTCGACGATGAGGAATTATTTATACGACGAACACTGCGGGAATTGGAAAGAGAGGGTGTGGGTGATGGACAGTAGAAGCAGTAGCGCACTCAGGATTTAATCTTGAGGGTGGCGTCGAGGGGAATGTATCCTTACTAATATATAAAAGTGAAACGTTGTCTGTTTGTTTGTCCTTCTTTCACGCCGAAACGGCCGATTTCAATGAAATTTTAAATATACATTACATACGTCCTAGATTAGATTATAGGCTATTTATTTTTGTTGTTCAGGCTTTTTTATTTTTCAAACATGATAAATAATTGCCGGGTGAAACCGGATAACGGATGAGCTAGTATGAATATAAAATTCATAAGGTGATTATAAAGAATTATTTAAAGAATAAAATCCAGTTATCGTTACTTTTCACAAAGCTGTTATATATGTGGTGGCAAGGAAAAACGACCCATGTCACAATTTCAAAAAATTTGAGTTTATGCATTAATTCAACTGTTGAATATTGGATGTATGTTTTCATCAGAAAAAAAATGCATGAAAACGAATTTTATACGTTGAAAAAATAATGCAATTTAACCGACCCATACAGCACACTCTCGTTGCAGCATAGTTGCAGTATAGTTGCGGTGCAAGATTGCAACGATTCACGCAACGTTGCCGCAACTATGCAGCAATAATTCTATGTCCGCCTGCTGCAACGTTGCACAGCAACTTTGAGGCAACTTTGCACGGCAACTTTGAGGCAACGAAAAACTGTTAAAAAAAAATAAAAAAGTTATTGGTTACGACAGATTTGAACTCCGGCCCGCCCGCATGACAATCTGACGCTCTACCGTTGTGGCCACGGAACCTTCTTGGATGTAGAGTACTGTAGATGGTATATATATTGATTACTCCGTACGTTAAAAACTTTTATACTACATGAGTACTACGACCCCCATATATATATATATTGTCGTTCCAAAATCACTGTGCGCCGTGCTCGCCTTCACGGAAACATCAGTTTGGCACGTGCCACCAGTAAAGTAGATTCTGACTTATGCTTGGAACTGATTAAATGGTTGCCTTCTCCAACATATATTTTATATTTTAGTTCATTATACTGGATATCCGCGGGAACAGTAAACACCTGGATATTTCCTAACGTATTGGAGATATAAAAGAAATTGTTTACATGAAATTGCGTGGTTGGAGCGGGCAAATTTTCTACGGAACTCTTTTTTTTAACAGATCACTTGATAGTGCGTTTCAAGACGAATTCAATAAAGTATAATGTATACACTTTATTTCAGCTGGTTTTCGAGATATTATGTTTTAAAATTTGCTAACGCCGCAAAGTTGTGGCAAAGTTGCGACAAAGTTGCGGCAAAGTTGCGGCAAAGTTGCTGCATAGTTGCGGCATAATTGCGGCAAAGTTGCTGCATAGTTGCGGCATAATTGCGGCAAAGTTGCAGTGCATTATTGCAACGCAACTATGCAGCAACTATGCAGAAACAATTCTATGTCCGCCCCGTGCAATGTTGCACGGCAACGTCGCAGCAACCATACATCGACATTGCACTGCAACCATGCAACATCGCAAGGTTACTGCAACCATCCTGCAACTTTGCCGCAACGAAGTGTGCTGTATGGGGAAGTCCAATATTCAATTAATACGCATTTGACAAAACAACGTAAGTCCACAAAATTTGGAGAATACGACGTATCTTTCCGTTGTGATCGCTTTCTACTTTCTATTTTTATTTATCTGCATATACTATAACGTATTTTGGGTAAATTAAAATGAGCAAAATTAGATTTCATATTTTTATTTTATTAAAAACAGCACACTATGTAATACCAGTGTAATAAATGTGTAACTTGTATTTTAAAAAAAATAACGCAAAGCACAGAAGAAAACGAAAGAAGACGAAAAAAGAAAGTAAAAGAAGGAAAAGTAATCAGAAAAACTACTTAACTGCGACACGTTCAAGCAGAACAACACAAGTCCAGTGAACTTGTGTCGTTCTGCCTAAAGTGTATATAAATTATTACTGTTTTGTTTATTATTATTTACGTTAATTATACGAATATTGAATACTATGCAAAGTGAAGGAAATATACGTTTATATCGTAAGAAGAAAACAGGGAAACATTGTTATAAGAAGATTTGGTGTTTAGAACCTTCGACGACAATATCTCGAAAGTGAAAATATGTGACATGGGTTGTTTTTCCTTACAATCACAGATATTACTTCAATCGTGGATACATTAATCTCCTTTTTATTCAATTTTCTTTGGAGTTCGCTAGAGCTCCTTGCTACCCCCAAGTGTTCCACTGAGTAGAAGAAACATAATTCTAAACGCTAAGTTTTCGAGTCACTAAAAATTCCATTCACGATGTTTCCCAGCATACAAGCAAACTTTCCATCCCCCGAAGAAGATTCCACCCCCACATCTATCTCCTGGGAACCATCCATTAGCCGCCAATTTCCACGATCGACACAACTCACCCCCTGTTCGATCTATCATACACGGAATTACATCCTCGGTGGACACAAAGAGTTTCCAGAAAAAAACGCAGGGAGCACAGTAGGAGAATGAGCTTCCTCCCCCGAAGAAGATCTCCGGCAGATAGCGATTACAGCAAGGGAGTGCACGGTGGTGCAGAATCCCCGGGACCAGGGGCAAGACGGTGCGGAGGAAGGGACGATGAAAATGAGGAGAATGGCTTTGAAGATCGCTGACAATGAAAGAGACGCGGATGCTGGCGTCGGTGTGCGCGTCGGCCTACTATCTGCGCGGGTGTGTGCTCGGATATCGCTTTCTACAGTTAGGGATAATCCGCTTACGCCGGGCATCCTGGCCCTGTCGCCGTCTTCGCCGGCATTGTTGCTAGCGTTTTGTGAGAAAACAGCATTTTCGACGCTCGAGGTGGCGACAAGAAGAGGGCTTAACTTATCTCCGTCACAACAAGAACAGGACCGGTTTCCTTTTCACGTGGGAGGATCCCTGTCCTTGTCATTGAACTGTGCACCTGATGCAACGGCTACTGCACTTTCCGTCGATGCACCTGAGAGACGAGGAAAGTGTGGGGAAATTGTCATAGCTTTCGTAGATGGAGGTTATAGTTTAAGGGGTCATTCTGGTTAGCGCGCTGATAAATTCAGCGATTTTCAGGAATTTATTGCGAAGACAGGAATTATGGTAATAGAGTAAAACTTTTTTCTATTGATTAAACTACATTTCTACAGTAAATAAAAAATATAAAAGTAATAAAATTATTGCTTTTAAAATGGTTTCGAAGACGATTTTGATGACATGTTTAAAAATTCATGCCTCGCTCGTGCAGGTGATTTCAGCAGTTGGACTTATCTGAATCCAAAAATACAAACAGATTCTTGATTAGTATGACTGCCGCTATGGCCCGTACTAGAATAAATAATTTATCCTTAAAATTAACAAAATG
Source organism: Andrena chrysosceles (assembly GCA_963855975.1). Taxonomy (NCBI): domain Eukaryota; kingdom Metazoa; phylum Arthropoda; class Insecta; order Hymenoptera; family Andrenidae; genus Andrena; species Andrena chrysosceles. Next base: position 12,736,839 of record OY979769.1, on the reverse strand, counting down.
GCGGGCAAAATACAAGAATCAATGTATTTCGGCTGTGTTTTCTGTGCTATTTTCGATTTTAAAAGTAGGTTAGACTGAACAGAAATACTTGGTTGCAGTATAGGCCAGAGGCATAGGTGTGCAGAATAAGCAGTTCAATTTATAAAGCAATTGGTTCGACAAATTTTGAGATTTTACGTGCACCATGTGAACAAATGACGTTGCGAGAAAAACGCGTTTAAAGTTTTCGCGTAAATGCCTACGTAGAAGCTAAAATAATTGGAATCTTTCCATTAAAATTTAACAGTATATTCTTGAGAATGTGTACTTTCGAAAAATGTTTAAAAAAAATCTATTTTTTCAAACCATCTAACCAGAATGATCCCTTAATAAGGGAGGCGCGATCAGTGCTGAAATGTGCGAGCAAATATTCCTCGGTTTTAATCGACTTCAAAAAGGAGGTTTTTAGATTTGACCCGTATGTATTTTTTTTTATGTTTGTCCCCGCATAACTCCTTAGTATGTGGACGATTTTGATGATCTTATTTTTATTCGAAAGTGAGCGATACCCCGATAGTCCCATCCTACACTGCAAAAATTAGAAAAACATTAAATGCGACTTCAAAAAAATAAAAATGCACTAAAAAGTGAAAGATAATTTTTTCCCTTATTTAATCTACGACTCTCATATTGTTTCAGTCGGCGCCTCAGCATTTGCACTGTGTAAATCTGGCGCTGACTTAAAAAATATGAGAGCCGTAGGTAGATTAAATAAGGGAAAAAATTATTTTTCACTTTTTAGTGCATTTTAATTTTTTTAAAGTCGGTTTTAATTTTTCTTATAACTTTTTAAAATATTATAGACGATTTTACAACTTCCTTATACATAACAAATATCTAACTTCGTAATGTTTACAGATAGGTACTTTTCTCGAGTCTGGCTTTTGGTCCTTCTTGCATCCAACGATATAACAATTTAATCTAGGGGAGACCGGGGCTAAAAGTTCCGGGGGGTAAGTTGTTCCGACGGTTCTATCTTCAAAATGAAAAGAGCGTTGTACTTTAAAGTATTTTTTCCGTGTGAGTGGCGCGATCAGCTCACACGGAAAAAATATTTTGAAGTACAACGCTCTTTTCCTTTTGAAGATAGAACCGTCGGAACAACTTACCCCCGGAACTTTTAGCCCCGGTCTCCCCTACTGCACACAGACTCACCAACCAACATCGAAATTTAGAAGAAAAGTTTCCCTCCACGTTCCCCAATTATCCACATAGCACATGCGTTCGAGTTTCAGTCGCACCTTGCAAAGAAGACTCATTAAACATGAAAACTTCAAAATTACATCTACCGCGGAAGTCTACCCTAAATACTCACACTCAAGTCAAGAGTAGAACATTGAAACTTAGGATAAACTACATCCGTTGCGACTTAGAGGTTCGTTGGGCCCGATTTTTCTGATCGATGAAGGGGTTGCCGGCGCAGCCACCCTTCACAGGGCTCGCATAATCCCATGAATACATAATCCAGATGCAAACAGCCGCCACGCGTGGCGCGTTTTAGAACCGGCCGTGATATTTCACGGATTACGAATATTTGCGCTTCGTTTCACGGTATCTCGATCGTCGCCTCGATTTCTCCGCGCAGGAATCGCGATCAGCCCTCTCCTCCTTTTTTCTACAGCCTCCTATCGCTATTGTGGACTGGCGAGAAAAAAAAACAGCGGAAGTTGATGGATGAGTTAACCGATTTAATCGACGAATCTCGCGGGGAGGGTAAAAAATTCGAGCCTCGAGTTACCCGCTACGTAAATCCTCCCCATCGACCACTTCTGCTTCTCTTCCAAGCAACTTAAGAACTCGATGGAACTTAATATCCCCATCTATTTTCTGGAGAGGGGTGAAATCAATTAATCCACTTGCATTCTGAATAAAGAATTATTATTCGTCCATAATCGTCCATACACGGACGTTCAGTTCGTTCCATGGCTGATCCTTAATCGCTACAGTTTAACGCGTTGAACGGCGCATGGGAACGAGGAATCGGTAAGTGTTAAGGCAGTAGAAAGGGCAAGCTCGATAAGTTACAAGTCGCTCGAGTCTTCGCATTAATTCGACCCCTATCCGCGTGTTCCCAATTTCCAGAACGTGAAACTACCGTTCCGAGCATACGAGCCAGCAATTAATTGCCCAGAATAATTACAACTGAACCTGCACCTGTTCCTCTTTGACATTGTACACAGCAGGAGACACTTGAACATTTCTTTTAAAGAATACAATTTGAGAGAAACGATATGTAAGTCTCATAGAAGATATCGATTAGTACAGAAGATTTCAATACATCCACTTGGACAACTAGGCCGTTATTCTTGGCCCTAGTAATCTAGATACAGAGTACTAGTAAATACTGGACACAGGTTTCCAATATCTCAAACTCTGGATTACCAGGAAATCCAGGTTACTAGCTTTTCTAAATTACCAACGAGCCTAGTTTACTAATTACTCTACACGTCCTGTCTACTAATCAAAGACTCTAAATCGCCATTAAGTACCAGCTAGATTACCGCCACTATCTCTACCGTTACACGCTAAAGAAAACATGGATAAAATTAAAAACACGATTAACAAATGCATTAAAGGAATCTGCATAACGAAAATTCTTAAACGATATCTTTTACGATCAGTATCGTCTCGTTCGTTTCCTCGGGGTTTTCCCGGAAAAGCAACGTGCGTATACATCGTTCATCCCCTGCGCGTTCACCGCGGCCCTTTAATCCTTTGCACCGATGCGATCGCAAATAGTACGAGGGAAGTGGTTACGATAAATATATAGAAAATATTCTTATTGTTATTTACATAACGTACAAAACTATAATTGTCTGTAATTAAGACGATTAATAGTAGACTGATATATCCCCCTTAGTGGAGCGTTCAGTGTTAGCGTCTCTCGATTCAAAGCGGTACCGTTTGTTCAATTACACCGTAATTATTATCGCTCGTTATTAGTCGATAAGATCGTGCGCTATCTGGCGAGACCCTCTGAAATGTTGAACAAAGAACGGAAAGGAATGGGCGAAGGGGAGGATCGGCTACGAGTTTGATTATCTTACGTGTAACGTTCCACGATCTCGTTGCGATATAGAAAGACCTGAAACGTAAGGGAAAAAATGCGTCTTCTAAAACAATAAACTGGCACGATCGAATGAAGAGATTACGACGATAGGAATCTAAGAGCTCGGCGTGTTCGCGCCTCGCGAAAAGATCGGTATCACTTGTAGCTATTTATCTTCAATTACTCCCTAATTAACTCGTAAGCTCTACGATGTCGTCCGGTGTGTGTGTGTGTCTGTCTGTACGTGTTACAATTAATTGAGCGTTAGACAGCTCGTAGTATTTGTTCGATAGGAGTGCAAAGGCTTAAACAACGAAGGCGTATATGTAATATGTACATCGTGGTCGAACAATTGCGGGGAACTCGGTTGTTCCCCCGCGTTTCGAGTCGGTTTAAGAGGGTTGTTAACGCTTCAGCTGCAGCAGAAAAGAATTATTTTCCTTCTGGAGGCGAGTGTTTAATTGAACCTTGTGCAAGTTTTACGCGCTGGAACTTAAAATTGAATTAAATTAGCAATCGTCGAAAATGCAATATTTAATTTAGAAGTCATGTCTAGTTGATTTTCGGGAATTTTTTGTGGAAAATTTAATGTATTTTTTTTATAACTATTTGGTTATTTTAGGAGGACATATATTCAGCAACTCTCAGTAATTTTGTTATAGGAAAATATTAAATAATGAACGAATAGCAGCCACTCTCCTGGAGAAATCACCGCTAAAAATAAAGCTTCCGGGAGAGTGGCTGTTATTCGTTCATTTTTTAATATTTTCCTATAACAAAATTACTGAGATTTGCTGAATATATGTACTTTCAAAATAAGCAAATAATTGTAAAAAATATACATTAAATTTTTCACAAAAAATTTCCGAAAATCACGTTTTTTTCGCCTGCCAACTAGGCATGACCGCTTAAGTGACAGAAAAGAAATTGAGAAAAGAAGACTAATGATTTGAGTAGCACAGGTCTGGTCGGCTGCAGCTGAAGTGTTAAGAACGCATCCAAAAGTGGATGGCCAAAGGAATAATACGCACACTCACTCTCCCTCTCACGGTTCACGCACTTTCTCTCCCTTACAAAAATACGTTGGACGGAACCGACCACGAGTCTCCTCGTGCTGTCTCTTTGTTTTCTCTCTTATTCTTCGTTTAAACTAAAGCAGCAGTAAATCGCGCGTCGGGTTTTGAGCGCTCCAGTTCGTCCCTTTGCCATCTCTGTTCCACCGGGAATCCTGCGCGATCGAAGAAGGACGAACAAAACGAACATTCCTCGAAAAATTTCTGGATCCACGGGAGATCCATTGCTTCTTAATTAATTCCCACTTAATCCACGCAGTAGTGTCAACGAAATTTAGAAAATTCTTGAAGCCAGCCCTCCGGCTTTCATCTTCAAAAAGCAAAGATGAAATGCCCAAGCATTCTGCGGTCGAATAATTGCAATTTTGGATTCAGATTGAAACAGGATTCTTGGAGCCGCAGGGAAATATCAATCTCTCAGATGTAAAGGCGATTTACTTGATCACATGGTATAAAAACAGATTGTTAATAAAATTCGTAGGGGGCGAGGGATATCGTACATTTTACAAATCGATACACGTGCCTCCTTCGAGCTCCTCTCCAACGTCAAACCTATCGTTAGAACACTTTAAATACCAATTTCTAACGAGCTTCCGATTAATGCTCGAATCTCATGGATTATAAAATACTGATTGAGACGGTCGGGTAAATGAAATACGATACGGAGCGATTGAAAGCGACCGCTCCCGATTAAATGCACGTACTAGACTCGATCCTTATCCTACACGTTTGTCCTCTCGAGTAAAATCTTCCGGTTCTTAATATTAGTCGCCGCGTTGATCGATTGCTTCTCCGATCCCGAGACATTGTCGCTGGAACACGATGCCAAAAGGATCTGCAGAGTATCAGTACAGCGTTTTTTTGTTAACAAAAAAAAGCAGGAAAATCTCTCGCAAAAACGAGATTTTGGTGCGAGCGCTTTCGCGCCGGCGATTTCATCAAATTTCATTTGTGAGAAATGACCCATCGTAGCAGAGTTAGCATTTAAAAAATTGTTTCGTTAAAAATTCGTTCCCTTTGAAGTCTAACGATAGCGATGGAATCTAGTGTCCGCGCAGTCGCTATCGTGGGACCGTTCGATGAAGAACCTTCGATGGCTCGATTTTGTCGTTACAATTGTTAAGATTTCCCGAACTTTAGTGGCTCGTTAATGGCCATGAAATCTCTCGTAATGCGGCGTTCGCTCGCTGCGAGCAGACGGGAAGATTACACGGGAAACGGGGAAAGTTAAGCCGACGTTAGGCACGGACCAGCGGAAAGAAGACGAGAATGGAACGAGGGGACGGTGAAAGAAACGCCGTGTGCCGGTGGAACGATCGATTGGTCTTGAACAAGGAAAACTCGATGCGATCCTTAGTTTCCACGGCACACTCGACGAGATATCTCCGCGTCTCATCCAGAAAATTACTTCTCCTCTCTTCCCGCGAACTCTTTCCTCCGCGCCGTGAGAACTTCGTTGGGCCCGAATTTTTAAAAACGATTGTAGATTTGTTAAGAAAATACAGCAGAGACGGCGGCCCCTCTGTGGTCCAAAGAGCAAAGATTACTAAAGAATATTCTCGTCTCCCTTTCCGATTGTCCTCGTTGAACCAATTCGTTTTATTCTCCGCGATTTCATGGGGTTTCAAGACAGACCTACGATCAGAGTACCTTTTCTCTTTTTTTTCTCACTTTTATTAATGAACGGACGCAAAATGGCTCTTGCAAAAATACAATTTGTTATCTCCTCCTTTTTCTGTTACTCTAGAAAAAAGTGTTACTACCTACGCCTTAATTAAACTCGCGTGTCAACGTTGATCATCGTCGCTTAGTTCATCGTGTTCGGTGTCAGGGTTAAACTCCGGGGCTCGCGCTCGGGATCACGCGAGACTGGCAAGAAGGCCGTCGAAACGCCGGCCCCATTCTCTAACGGGCGCGACAAAAGAAAAATCAAAAGGCGAGGAAAAGTTTCGTGGATCCTCTCAGTGCTCCCCTATCCGGAAATTCAGACGCATCGAACCTTTATAAACCCACCGTATAACGATGCGTACATCTGAAATATATTTATATCTATAATATGTATATAATATAGCGCAATATATTATATATAGTGTATACACTTTACAATGATCGGGTGCATACGAGAAACCTATAAAATTTTGATGCGTCGCCCCGAGACGTTCGATCGACGGAACTTTTCCATTCCATATCCCGTTCACCCTGAGACACAGGGCGGCTCGATCCCCTCCTTTTCCAAGGGGGAGGGAACGCGCAAGTCTCTCGACATTGTTCATCGAGCTCGCGAACAACACTCGCGTTACATTCACTCCGAGTGTATCTCTCTCTCTAATGATCTTTTACTAAAGTCCAACCCGAGCTTCGTCACAGCATCATCGTCATTCTCGCAGGTGTTCAACGGTTCCCGCTGCTGTTTCCCCTCCAAGTTTTCCGGCGATTGGAGACGAGGAATCGAAAAGTGCTGCAGGGAGAAGGAAGCTGCGAGCCACGGCGCGTCGATCCGTTGATCCAGCGGTTCCGCGGGTGAAGGAGCTCGAAAGAGGGTGGGTGTCCTCTGCGTGCCTCCGTGGTGGATGCTCTTCGACTTCGCCCTTGGTCCTTGTCGAGCCTCTGTCAGGTAACGACGAGCCTGGCGGTGGGGTTGACGAGGTGCCTCAGCCGTGGTCACTCGAGACTTCTTATCAGAACCGCTAGCTCGCGGAACGACGCGCCCATCTTGCCTGGCGTCGCCTGCTTCTTCAGGAGGATTCCTCTGATCGTCGAGAGCTTCTCGTAGCAGGAGAGACACTTGTGGTACCTGTTAACACCGTGTTAGGTATTAGCGTAAGAATTACAGACAACAGTGATTAGTATTAATTTAACAAAACTCACCGCTCCTCCCGAGACACGTCCACCCCAATCGTGTGAAGAGGCGCTTCCACGTTCGATTTTATCACCGACGCGAAGTTCCGCAGGATCAGTCGCAACGCTGAGGAACCCACGGCTATGTACCTGAAACAATCACCCAGAACCAAAACTTCTTTACTACCCCCTCGCTTGCTTCACCCTCTCATCTAGAAACCCACGGCTGACGGGAATAAGGGATGAGAAGGCGCGCGTGCTTACTGACGCCCACCGGTGGCGTGTCACGCCTGGTTTGCACCGAAACGTGTTATTAGCCCATAACGGCGCCAATAAATAACGAAAGGCACGAAAGGCTTGCCGGCGCGATTAGCCACGCTCGCTTTCGTTAGGCGATAAAGGGTTCGGCGCGGGCTCCCGTTCGAATCGGCGAGACGAATCGCGCGAGCCGCCTCATAAATGTTCCACGTTACGTCCAACGCTCGCCCCTAAACGTCCCGTGGACAATTTGTACCAGAATCGTCGAATTTCAAACATTATTGCTATCTCTATCGTGGAACTCTGTCGAATCTCTCGAGGCTGATACTCCGAAGCGAAGATTTTTTTTTTATTTCATTTTTTGGGACTCTCTCGCTCTTTGTTTCTTTTTCTCTTTTGGCGGATGAATCTTGCTAGGGGGATCGATGAATCGGGAAACGATTGCAGAATGCGGAACGACCCTCCTCGGTGTGGCACGCGGCATCCGACCGAATATTCATCGGCTGGCTGCTCCTTTTTTTTTCTCACGAACCCACCACCTTCCGAGAGCCCGTGACGAACGAGCCGTGAAAACGGCGAGTAGTTATATGCAAACTGCACTGCATTACGCCACCGAGATGTGTATATTTAGTCGGCAATTTGCTGGCTGGATTCACCCTTTCGACGGCTGTCGGACCGTGACTCGAAAGCACCGTAATCAGCGCGGACTCGTGACGAGTCGCTGTGCCGAGATTCGCGGCGAATCGAGTTTACCGTTCTGCAAACCTGACTGTCCTTGTCGGCAATCAATCTCGCTGATTCCGTGCAAGAGTACCTAATTAGGGGGTGGCTAAGAGTGTGGTGATTTGGAAACTCGAAAATGTTATATAAAAATTGAAATCGTGTACTAAATTCTTAATATATTATTGTCAATTATCAGGAGACGTGATCCCTTAATCGGTTTCACTTCTACGTGCGTGCAATTCGATAATGTTCCCTTTCATTTCGACTTAATCGACCAGCGGAACAGATACAAAAAGGGGGCCGAGAAACGGCTAAACTCGGCTGTTGCGACCAGTGATCGTGGACAGCAGCTGCTCAACGACAGACAATTAGTCTGAATTCGCTTTTATGGTATCGTCTGGAGACAGGTTTCACGATCAACGACCGTGAAAGCTTGACCACGACACGCAGAGGAAGCGAAGAGCTCGTATTTGTAACAGAAACCTCGATACTGGACAAATACAACAACTGAGATAGTAACACGGATGCGTAATCTTCTTTATAGTTCCGAGTTTTGGGATTCAATGCCTCCACTACTATTTTTTATTTCCCTAAATCCTGATTGATACCAGCACAACTTGGAATCTTAGTCGATGACTATTGGTGTGTCGTGAGTTCGACCTCAGGATACTTATTTTTTCTTACACGCTCTAATAATAGCAATGACAAAAGCAGAAGGAAAATCGCAGGGACGATCGCCGTAATAAGTAGACGCGTAATGAATGGAACGGCAATTTTCCACGCTGCTAGCCACGAATCACCAGCGGACGCGCTATTATTAGATCATGCAACGATTGGTTTATCGTTCGATTAATACACGGGGATTTTAATTGAGTCGAGTACAGGTCGATAGATCCTATCGAGTGGATTTCACTGAAATTCAACTCGACACCTGCCAGGGTGAATTGATTATGCGTTAAGAGAGGCTGCGCCATGATTTATACGAAGCGAATAGGCGCGTAGAATTCATAATACGGCCGTGCGCGTAATTAGGCGAAGCACGGGGCAGGGAGGAACGGATAACCGATGCCCACGTGAAAGGAAATGCTCGTTTCTTGTCACGACAGCACAGTGGCAACAGCTTGTAACTGGGCGTCGAGTTAATTGCACTGTTCTGTGCGCCAGTCGCACGAGCTGTTGTATTCTTCCCTCTGCTTCTTGTTAGTTCTGATCGGCAAACCGTTTTACAATCGCTTAGAAAAGCGAGTGCAAATGTTTCATCGAAATATAAATTGAATTAATATTGAAAATAAAATGAATTTCTATATGAAACATAGAAAGCTTTGTAATACGAAAGTATATGCCCATATCGATCTTCTTACACGATCGTTAACCCTTTAGCGCCAAACGTATGATATATGATACATTACTTTTTTTGCCGTTTCGCGGTTTGCATTCGCGTTTCGCTGTTTGCAACAGTTTAAGTGATACATGTTTAGTGTAGTTTTATTCACTGAAGAAAGTTGGACCTATCTGAACCCTGTATTCTTTGGTTTGATGCATTTTGACCTCTGAAAAAAATAAATTTTAAAAAAAATAAAATTTTTTTTGTTTGGAAATATATAAATTCAGACCATTTTTAACGATAAAAACAAAACGGGATATTTTTCCTTCAACGGGCTCTAGGTGCGGGCGCTAAAGGGTTAATATTCATGATCGACTGTCAGTCATCAACAGAAATGTGAAAAAAGAGGATCTGTCAGTAACTGTCAGTGAAGAGCTTGCCAACATATGCGTGGCCCTCGGAACTAGGATCGTCGAACAATGCGCGTCGCGACAGCGACGAATCGAGGCTCGAATTTGCATCTGCCGCTGTCTCTCATTGTCTCGGCTAATTTCGCGAACCCTCACCCCCCTCGCCTCGTGTTTCCCCGTTCGCCCGAATTAGCCATTCCCATACAGCTTTACGAGCGGCCTGAAGAGCACCGCTACCCCACTCGAGAACACCCTGTTTGCTCCCGCGCTCGCGTGTCCGCCGCCATTCGAGAACTCGACCCCCCGGCAAAAGGGGTGTCTCGATTTTCTTTAATTCACAGGGGGTGTAGTGTTTCGCGTGGAAAGCGAAGGTAACGTTAGACGGTGATGCGCGCGAGAATGGACACGCTGAATCGTCGCTCGCATTGTTAATGAAAAAAAGCTTCTTTACTTACATTTCGTATTTACTTTGTAGGAGATCGCCGATCGGGCCGAGTAGGGAATTGCACAGATCCAAGTTCCACATTGTTCTGAGGGGATAGAATCGTTGGTGAGAATTTGAGAACGAAGGGTGAAGATGTCTATTAAGGTTTTGCGAGATTATTGTACTTACGGTTTCAGGGTGAGTATCCCTAGCAGATCCACGATCACCGACAGATCGTTCATCGCTACAGCTGACTCTACTGCGGCCTGAAAGTTTCGTGTTTTTCTTTAACCCTCTAGGGACTAGTGGGACTCCAGAGTCCCATTCAGACTAACACATTTTTATTTACGTTCCGACAATAAGATCGAGGTTTGATAGGTATAGTAACTTTTAGTAGGCAGGGAAGAAACTGTTTGTATCATTAGAACCCGAAATTAAACTTTTTTCTGTCATAAACAAATGAATCTAGTTGACGCTATTGATCGTGATCAGTGCCTGTTGCAATTTGTCGACAATTTTTATAAATATAAGTAAAAGAACTTTTTATTGTAAAATAAGCATATATATAGTAAAAGTGAGTCCTACTTGACAAAATATTGTATGGGCACTGCACTCTATTTACGTTATATATAGGGGCTTTCGGGTTAAAGTTATGGGACGTGTATGTCCCACTGGGACATAGGAGTAAATATTTATGAAAATTGTTAAGTACTTATATGCCATTCTTATTTCTTTAAATATTCATACTATTCTATATAATTTGTTAAATCGTGTATAATTATGTACATATTTTTATTAGTGTTTATGTTATTTATCGTTACTACAGCAACAAGATGACTGTAACAAAAGCAATAGTTGTTTTTACGATTACCATAAAAAAACAGAATAGATATTAAAAATTGTAACATTATTTTTCATTACTACTTACTGCTCAAACATGATTTCCCACATAAAAAAAATCATTTAAGTACATATTTATGTTGTTTTCTATATTTCCGATCAATGTTCAAAAAATTACCCGTAAGTCCGGGTGAGACTCCTACGTCCCATACCATAAATCAATCATTTTCACATTCTCAGCATTCTAACCGAGTATAAAATAGATTATTTTAATGCTCAAAAAAAATTCTACGTTATGTTTAAAACATCCCCTTACCTAGAGGGTTAATCTTACTCTCTCTAGATTTAGTAGCTTCAATTTCTGTATTCTGCGTAGGGCTGGGACTATTCGAATACTTTAATATTCGAATATTTTAGAAGTATTCGAATGCTACGAATAAACTTCGAATATTTGAGTATTCGAATGCTACGAATAAACTTGGAATATTTGAGTATTCGAATGCTACGAATAAACTTCGAATATTTGAGTATTCGAATGTTATTATTCGAATATTTAAGTATTCGAGTAGTATTCGAATACTTAAATATTCGAATAGTATTCGAATACTTCAATATTCGAATAGTATTCGAATACTTGGATATTCGAATTATATTCGCCAAATAATTGAGAAACTAAGGTACTCGACTATTCGAATACCGAAAAATTTGACAAATAGTCCCAACCCTTATTCTGCAGTCTTGCGACTGTATAAGATCTCTCTAAGTACCTTAAGATCCTTATTGTGCCAGAGGGAGTAAACGATTTGCAAGGAACGATTCCGATTCGTGAGTACCGCCATCATCGACTCGTGGCCGCGCATCATGCTGTTGAGTACCTCGGCCTCCGACATTTCGTTCAGAACTCCCACTTGAGGATAGCCAAACGCAGTTGATCTTGTATAATGGTTCTACGGAGGGAAAGGTCACCTTTTCGTTTCTATTCTCAACTGTAAAATCTCAGATCATCTCGCGGAGCAGTTCGCTGGACTTACCGGTAGGAAAGTTTCGACGTCTAAGCCATACGGTTTATCAGCACTCATGGGTACAAACTCTTCCTTCTCCGTGTTGTCGACGTTGGGCCTTATTTGCGCCGATCGTACGTCCACCTTGGGATTCGGGGGCACTTGAGCTTTGTTCGACTTCTTCGCCGCGAACGTTGTGGCTGTGGAAGCGTTGCGCGCGGACAGCGACGTTGAGGTAGCAAAGTTTCGGTTCAACGAGGTGGACCTAGATTGCGCAGAATTCGGCCTGTTTAACGCAGGATCGGAGGGGCTGTGCCTTATACTATTAATTCTGCAAGAATGTTGAAAACTCTGTTGGACCGTGTCCACCATAACGCCAACCAACGTAACAAGTAACAATCTAGAAATGAGTCTCTGTGTACTCACTGTACCGGGTAATCGCTTTCGTACCCCTGTTCTCCGTCCCTGCAGCTGCTCTGCCTCTTCAGGTAATGCTTGGGAGAATCGGGGCTAGGTGCTCTGTTCTTCAACTTCCCATCGTCCATCACTGGAAGAACGGCGGCCATGGGCGCCACGCGCGGTGTCAGCGTAGAGTTCGATCTCTGCGGGCCCAGAGGTTGCGGGTGCGTTCCTATGTCGCTGATAGGACCGCTCTTTTTCCCAGGAAGAGGAGTGATGCTCTGTCTAAGGGGTGGTATGGAGGCGAAGTTCTTGGACACCCTGCCGAGGCCGTTGTTCGTCTGCAGGTTCGCCTTGATCTGGCTGGTGGAGGTGATCGCGTTTCTCTGAACCGGCGGCGACGATTTGATCGGTTGAACACGCACTGGTACCGGCTTCGTTAACGATAACATCGGCGCGGACGGCGGAGGGGAGGAGGGCGACGGTATGGGCGGAACTTCCTCTGGCTCCGCCGTGCTTAGATTCGACATTGAGGTAGAGAGATTCTGCAGTATCTGCGGCTGCGTGGGATCTGTAAGCCAAACGAGCACCGGCCGATGTACAAACGGAGAGTGTTGCGGTGTTCGCGTGCGAAATTTCGGAAGTCAACGTCCATGCATTTGTTGCTCTGAAAGGAGGTCGCGGAGGGGGTTCTCTTTTACATGGAAACTCACCTACTTCTTGAGGCTCCTGGAAAGCCTCAGGTTCTGGAGGTGGTGTGCGAGACACTGAAACATATCGTGCACAGCATGCTCGTTCACAAACCGTACGTCACAACATTCAATTTTTAAGATGCTTTTATGGTCTCAGGCTCGTGATTACAGGCGGACGGTTAGGAGTTGGAGTAAGTTACGATACACAATCGAATCTTGCAACGAGGAATGAATTCAATGAAATTATCTGACACTTACGTGCCCTGTTTGGTTGAAAGACGTCGTGATATTCGGTTACGTTCGGGATGTCCGCGAACGTGACTTCATCCTCTGGATCGGTCCCAGACTTGTCCGCCTCTTCTATGGTTCGCACGTCTAGCCTGCAATTTAAACGTCGTGATACACACGTGAACACTAACGCAACATCGCTTTGTAAAACTTACGTGTGCTTTTTTAATCCAGGTGGTCTTTCCCTGGAGAAGCTTTTCCTCAACGAATTTCCATGACTAAACGGAGAACCAGACGTCGAAACACCTCCTAGCGGAGCGATTTTCTTCAAATCACACACGTACAGAACAACATTCGCCGTGTGGAAGCTCGCGCCGATCTGAGACGTTTATAGGAGCGGATTTCAGTAAACAATTTAACACAGATGTATCAAGTTTTATCAGTTAATATCGTCTTACCAACTGGTTCTGAGCTACAGCTATATCCTGTACTTTTCCCCAGCCGGTTGGTACTGAATCTAACGTTCGACCTGGCTCCCAACCATAGACCTTTAACACATCATGGCAGCCAGCAAAAAGACATTCCCCGCCTTGACTGAAATACAGGCACCTAAACAAAAAATAGAATACATTATTAAAATGATCGAAACTCCTAACAATGCTAACACACTCACCGGATCGCAGTGGAGTGGCTTTGCTCCGTAGATGATACAAGTTGAAACGACTCCAAGTCCCAAAAGTGAACTGTCCTGTCCGCGCTGCCACTGGCTAATAGAAATTCATGGGGATGAAACTCTACCGTTGTCGCCGGATCTCTGTGTTTGGAGAATTCTCTAAGCTGTCTACCGGCTCTCAAATCCCACAACTGCTCCAAAACAAAGATCATCGTTAATCAGCGATATTAGCTACCATTGCATCAAAGAAAACAAGACGACTTTACCTTCACCATTCCTTCCTCTCCGGCGCTAGCAATCCACTGGCCATCGGGACTAAATTTTAAACTATTCACCATCCTATTGTGCCCTTTGTACGTGAAGATACAGCCTTTCCTCCTAATGTCCCACAACTTAATCGCGGTATCCAAGCTTCCGGACGCCAACAGCTCCCCGTAAGGATGGAAGTCCATGCAACGTATACCAGCTTTGTGTCCCGTTAATGTGCGAGCCAGTTTGGCGTGTTCCAGGTCCCAAATTTTCAACGCCCCCGTCTGCGAGCCAGCGCATACTAAGTCCTCCGTCTGCCCGAATCTTACGCATTCTATCGGAGTGGTGTGGCCACTCAGGCTCTACAAAGAACAAAACACAATGTTATACACACAGCGAATTAAATACAACGTTCGATATAAGAAACCATTCAACGAATTGTCTCTTCGACATGAAAAATCTCTTCCGCCACTAACTATACAAAAGAATCGGAATACCATAATACAATTCTGCTTCCCGACCGCCCATAGGTTCACTTTCTTGTCATCGCCGCCAGTGACCAAGACTCGTCCGGACTTGTGACCTAGCGCCAGGCAATTGACATTGGACGAGTGGGCGACGAAATCCTCTGCGCAGAAAGTGAGCATCGCTGTTTAAAGGTAACCGAACAGGACGCCAGCATCCAATGACACGGCGAATGCAGCGTACGTCCCATTCGGGGGAAGGTTATGACCATAATAGGGAGATGCAATTAACAGCTCCATAGGCGGATCGTATCGATCGATTTGTAAACAGAAAATTGTTTACCCGCGACGGGCGAGAGAGCGCCAGAAAGAGATTCATCGGACGCGCGAAGCAGTCGACAGGAGAAACGGATAAATAGCACGGGACAGAGTTGGGAACAGGTCACTTACGGAGTTTCCATGATCTCTTCGTGGACGAAGCCATATTCCGGGGCCGCAGGCTCGCGTTGTGCACGACTTATTTGGCAACGACAACAATTTCAGAAGTCAGCTCGCGGATGCAGAATTTTTTTTTGCTGGAATTAGTGGGTAACATTTTTACTTCAGTGTTATTAGCGTCGGTGGGGCGACGACGGTTCAACGGGGCGGCAGCATCTCGCCGCGGTATGGTCCTGAAGGCGATCCTCTCCCTGAATTTTCTGTCCGTTCTCAGAAACCGTTCCCTCCGCGACTTCGTCGTATCTCATTTCTTGAATCTGCCTGGCCGTGGGTAGCGCGACCGAACTAACGTGACGTTGAGAAAATATCGAATGTCTGTTTCTATCGAGATATCACGTTCCAATCGATCGCGCCAGATGTCACCAGCTCACCGGTCGATTGAATAAATTCAATTCGACCGTGGCTACTGTCAAAAAGTCAAACACGATCGACGATTTAAATATAAAGAAACATCGATAAAACCGCTTATCAGTGGCTGCGTCGTGTCTCATTAATTATGTCGTTGAAATACAACGCTTTGTTGCATGACCTTATGCACTTTGCAACACACGTGACATAAGAATGATTTGTGGTCTGGCGGATACTTGATGGTAAAAGATTAAAAGTGAGGTTATGGTCGTTGTGATCGTTAGAATTTTATACACAGGGGAAGGACAATGTTAAGTCCTAGAGGGGATTACTGACCCAAGAGCCTACAGCATATGCTATACACCGTTGGAAAAGTCTCGCCAAGACGAATCGATTGATACCATTTTTAACTTCGAAATTAGATGGGATAACCTCAAAAAATGCCCTCAAAGTTCGAGATTTTGCGGTTTTGAACAAAAGAAACCGGTAGTAAAATCCTATCCGGCCTCAGGTAGGCACCTGAGGGAAAACCGAGGGATGCAAGCGATACTCTAGCAGGTTGGGGCGGCAAATGTGCCCCACGACCTTCATTTCAGGGCTGTGTTGGGCCTGCGTTTCCTCCATAGGCCACTAATCCATTGGCGATTTCGTACTGGGCATTAGGAAAGGGGCCCATTGTGCAAACGCAGGCCCAACACGACCCTGAAATGAAGGTCGTGCTGCACATTTGCCGTTCCAGCCTGGTGGAGTATCGCTTACATCCCTCGGTTTTTCCTCAGGTGCCTACCCGAGGTCCGTCGGGCCGGTTGGGATTTTATTACCGGTTTCTTTTGTTCAAACCGCAAGATCTCGAACTTTGAGGGCATTTTTCGAGGTTATCCCATCTGATTTCGAAGTTAAAAATGGTATCAATCGATTTGTCTTGGCGAGACCTTTCCAACGGTGTATAGCATATGCTGTAGGCTCTTGGGTCAGTAATCCCCTCTAGGACTTAACATTGTCCTTTAACTCTTTAGCTTTAGAACAAAATAAATTTCCGGCGTAAAAAAAGTTTCCCCGAGGAAAAGTTTACTCATTCCAGTAATTCGTTTAAGTCAATTGAAAATGGTCTCGCTGTTGCGTCCACGTTTCCTCAGGATTCTGACGAAGAAGTCGGTTTACTCGGAGGCACTTAGGAGGCACCATGTAGAATATGTGCAAGGACAGTCACCCGAACCTAGGGTTCGGGAGTACTTTTATTACATCGATCACCAAGGCATGGTATAGTTTATTCTTTTGGTAGAGAAAAAACAGACTTTCTTTTTTTGTACTATGATTTTTCTGATTTTCGTGTTTTAGCTGTTCCTGGACGATGCTCGCATGAAAAACTTCACGTCGTGCTTCAAAGGTATGTATAAGCACAGAGGGAGTTTTTTATGCTTCGATCTTTATTTTACACGGGACGTTTTATTTTAGAGAAAAAATTTCTGGCATTCTTTTTCAAGCGGTTGAAGAGAAATGATACTAAACGGTACTTGGAAGACTTTCCTTATGTCTCTCTTTGTGGTCCGGAGAGGAATTATGTGAGATGCGATGATTTACCTATAGTCTTTACGAAAATTGTTGAGAAAGAAGACGGCGAGACTGGCGAAATGAAAGATTGGTTCGGTTACGCTCATGCGGAAGAATTGCTAATGGTAGGTATAGTTTTAACTAGGGTTTGCAGGTTTTTAAAAACCAGTTTTTATTTATAAATTTGTAAAATTCGAAATTGGTTTTTAAATTTAAAAAACTGGTTTTATATACTAGAATTAATATGCAGAAATGAAAACGTTATTTTTACTTGAAATCGCCTGGGACACAAGCATATTTTAGTGGGCAACAGTTTACTGTAAAAAAGATCTTCATGAGTTCATATTTTCGGAAAAAAATACAAAATGGAATACAGATTTAAATTTGGTACCACCTTTTAAAAGATTTATATTTTGCACAGATTTTAGTTATTTTATTTTTTTTTTTGCTTTGTATGCAGTCTATTTTATTATTTTATACTTTTGTAATTCCGTAATATTAAGGAAACTTAAATTATTTAAAATATGTACAAATATTTATTTACTATTTTAATTATATTTTTTGTGAAAAATTGAAAACTGG
Organism: Andrena chrysosceles; assembly: GCA_963855975.1. Classification (NCBI taxonomy): domain Eukaryota; kingdom Metazoa; phylum Arthropoda; class Insecta; order Hymenoptera; family Andrenidae; genus Andrena; species Andrena chrysosceles. The sequence continues at coordinate 12,719,176 of OY979769.1, read as the reverse complement.
TTTAACCGATTTTTGGGAATAGTGGAATTCGAAAACCGGTTTTTTAAAAAATCAGTTTTTGTATAAACCCTAGTTTTAACGTTGTATAATTTTTCAGCTGCTTTGGTTCTCTATGATAAATTCGTTGCAGGTGCCATTCGAGCCGGAGAGATTGTATATGAATGTCGGTTCGGGAAGAATCTATCACCCTGCGCCGGAAAAGGTGGGAGGAATCGGTCTGATAAGATCAAAAATCGCAATTGAGCTTAGCTCGTTATTCAGGTTCGAGGAGGGTGAGGAAAATAGTCCGACTCATTTTGTATGGAAGGATAAAAGGTACTCTCTTGATTCCAAATGGTGTAAGGATAAAATAATGCAGGCTATCAGATAAAAATAAATAAACTTCATTTGTAATTAAAAAAGGAAACAAATGACAATGTATATATGAACAACTTTGATAAAATGTACATACGTTTTAGATAATAACAAAGATTTTGTATATTTCTTCTCTATGTAATAGATTATGCTAGTGAGATATCAAAAACCCTAGCTGTTGTATCGTCGGATGTTGTCAGTGCCCTTTCTCCGTTTCTGAAAAGTATTTTTATTACGCTGTCTTTCGTTAAAATTCTAAACAAGCATAAAATAGGGATTTCTAATTGCCGCAACTTACTCTGATATATATAGATCAAGAATATCCGCTGTGTGCCCAGTGAATGTCTGTGTGCATTGACCAGTTTTCGCATCGAAACACCTGAGAATACCGTCTAATCCAGCTGAGAACAAAAGCGATGTGTTTCCCTTCCATACCAATTTAGACACGCCGCTTTCCTGCTCTATTTTCTGCCGGAGTACCTAAATAGGTTCGATAGAAATCAATATTGCGTGGCGCTAACTAAGGGGTTTATGGAGGGAAAGCTGTATTACCTTCTTTGAAATATCCCAGATAAAGATTTCCCCGTTAACCGTTCCAGTTGCTGCAACTGGGAATCCAGGATCTTTGCAAAAAGCAGCTGTTTCTACCCAATTGCTATCAGCATTCCCTTCGCCGTTCTCAGGATCTTGGTCGGTGCTCATGGTATCATTTTGTTCACGATTATTAAGGTTTTGTAGAATCGAAACGATCTAAGAAATTTACGTCGTATTACCTTGATTCTTGTGTTAAATATAGCGGATCTGTTTGTATTACCTTGCCAGTGTTTGATGTGCTGATTATAGTCTTTCCGTCTACAGCTGCTGAGAGAATTAGATTGTTATCGGAATGGCAGTCGAGGGTAGTTATGGTAGAGGAATGACCCGACGCAGAAGAAACCGATGACAAAACGGATCCCGTTTTCAAATCTATTATTCTAATCATCCCGTTTCCATATCCCACTGCGATACGTTTGCCTGAGAAATTATATTCAATTAGAGCACAAGTACGGTTTAATCAAGATTGGGGCTGGGACTGTTTGTCGAATTTTTCGGTATTCGAATATTCGAATACTTCGGGTGCCCAATTATTTGGCGAATATAATCCGAATATCCAAGTATTTGAATACTATTCGAATATTTAAGTATTCGAATACTATTCGAATATTGATGTATTCGAATACTATTCGAATATTGATGTATTCGAATAGTATGGTGTGATTTATAAATCAAGTTTTTTAGGTTCAATTTTTTTACAAGCTTTTATTTAGTTTCAGTTGTGAGTTCGTTAGTTTGTCAGGGTGAAATCTTGTAAGCTAATAACATGATTTATAATTCATACCATACTATTCGAATATTAAATGAAATATTTGAAAATACTAGTTGAAAATAATAAATAAATAAATATTCGAGTAGTATTCGAATACTTAAATATTCGAATATTAAATTATTCAAATAGTCCATGTCCGAATCAAGATCAATGCAAAGAATGAATACCATCCGAGAATATTGCCCCAGTCTCCGCCCGACAACCATATCCTTGGAAAACTTTACAATCTCCATCAGGTATTTTCCACATGTATATTTCTCCGTCAACGGACCCTGCCAATAAAATATTAGCTGCCATATGCCACTTCATCCACTGCAATAACAAAAGTAATTCTCCCTTTTACAGTTACTCTACAACCTAAATCTTGATCATCGAAATTAAACCAACCGTTGCATCGCCCATGTTGTACTCCCAAATTCGGGCTTTATCAGCTACTCTCCAAACTTGTATCATACCACTCATGTCTCCGGTAGCCAAATACGATTCATCGTAATTGAACTCCGAAAAGATAATACTATCTTTGTGCCCTATGCAATCGAGAATAATCTCCCCAGAGGATGTATCCCAAATGTAAGCTTTGTCCTCTTCACCTCCCGTGGCAGCTAGCTTTCCATTTTTGGTCAGCGAACCACAAAATACAGAACCTGAATGTTTCGAAGAAAAACCAGAAGAAGACGGAACCTGAATTCTTTAAGTAAAGTCACAATCGCTTAAAGTATTAACGTTGCTGCAGCGACTGGAATTTCCTTTACCTCTTTTGTGACCATTGAACACACAAATTGCGTTTCCACCTTCTGGCAGATCTTCGTCCATTCCATCATCGTCTCCAGCATCTCCGCTATCGAATGCATCTATCACTTCGTCTACGTCGCCTATGTATAACATGTCCTCTTCTTCCACTTGGTTATTCATGTCTGGAGAGGATGGCGGGGTGTCTTTTTGTGTCATCTGCCTTAAAACCTGAATAAAGCGTGCAACAGGTCAGATTTTAAAGAGTTACAAGTATACTTGGCCAGGCCACAAATGAAACAGGGAATATAGAAGTGACAACGGTTTATCGTTGCTTCGGAGTGAAAAATCTGCGTGGCAATAGATGCTTACCTCTGTCCAATGAGTAAAATCAAAACTCGTATTCTATTGTTCGAGAAAATTAAAGTTTAAACACCCGTCAACAACGTTCCGATCCCGTGAACACCAGCTGATTTGGAAATCGCGTACTATCTCGATTATAGGGAATTTTTACCACGTGTTTTTGGCACTACTACGCAGTCTTATACCAGTCGCGACATCTGCAAAAGAAAAAAACAAGCATTCAACCTATTTACCGACCGATGGTAAGGTAATTTTCTCTAATCACTGTACTTAGGTAATCAAAAGTTTAAATCCAGGAAGCATTAGAACAAATTAATACGTAGGCTTAACAAGCCAATGAATATCAAAGAATCATTTTGCACGTTTAAGTTTATTTTCTAACAGAACAGCGTTATCTGTGACATAAAATCGCGTTAGTTAATAACAATAGCAATATCAATAGAAGCATTGATAAGTTCTTATACGAAAGCTCATTGGAGACACATTGTCTGATCTCCAATTACCGGTTCAACGTCCACCGATTTGTGGCATTTCGAAAGCAGTTGTTACGTAATTGTGATCTAATCACAGATGTTGTGAATTGAATAATAAGCAAGCTTCGTCTATGCACATGAAGTTCGGGGATCACGCGTCATCGCACCTCGTGTTTCATCAGCCGCTCATCCGTTTCTCTCCCACCTTGCTCGTCCATCACACTTCCCTCTCTCTCTCTCGCCCCATCGTGGTTTCCCTGGTTCCCTCTTCGTCAGCCCACTTCCATCTCTGTTCGCGAATGCAGGCGCACGCCTGACGACACCGGCAGTCTCGGTCAAGCTTCCGTGCAGTGTGCGTATGTCGCCGGTTTCTTCAAAATTTCCCGATTCCCGTGGTGCACCTAAATCTGCAGCTATTCCAATGAAACGACTACCACAGAAACTCCATCGATCGATTCAATCCACGAAGACCCCGACCTCAGTGAGAAACATAGAATTCGAACATCGGATTATTCGCTCAGCGACCACCCTCCGTAGAAAGCACAGCTCCGACAAAATTTCTATGAACATCTGGAAGGTCAATTAACTTGCACGGAAAGCTGGTGACTGTGATCGAGATTCATTAAACGATCAGAAATTCGTTGCTCGAGGAATGGCACGGTCGGGGAAGTGGGTAAGGTGAATCCATTTTTCAAGGATTCACGGATCCTTAAAATCACAGAGGATATGTGGAAGGGAAATTAGAATTTGGAGGGAGTGAGTTTGCTAATAGTCAAGCTTTAAAGCGGAATCGCCTGTAGGGTGAAAGCATCAGTGAGGAGTGAGCCACGTGCCGCGCGTCTGTCAAATCAATGACCATGCCACGTTCAAACATCTCTAGATAACGGAAGAAAGGCTGCTAACTTTTCCTTGTTTCCTCGCCAATAATAGTTCTTGACGCGGGAAAGTCGTTATTTACATACAGGGAACTTATATGCCACTAAAATCTCCCCAATTCGAATGCTGAAGGAAAGAATGCTTCTGTAGGCTTTAGTAAATATTTTGGAAGCGCGCATTGGCGTGGCTACGGGGGCTCGAGTAAGTTGTACTTCGTTTGCGCGAGAGTGATTTGAACTCGAAGAAAAATACTCGTAGAGGCAGAAGGAAAAATATAGACAAGAAATTCAGTAGCACATTTGAATTACAAAGTTTAAAGAGAGATTTTTCCATAATTTCTGAGTGAACCTGAAATGGGAGAAAGAAATGCAAGCAAGGATAAAGGCCTCTGGGTGTTTGGATACGGTTCATTGTGCTGGCACCCTGGTTTTAAGTACAAAAGAAGCTTGGTAGGACACGTGAAGGGCTTCGCTAGACGATTTTGGCAAGGCAACGTCACTCATCGCGGCACCGTTGACAAAGTAAGTTGTCAGTGATCAATCTAATTATTGCTAAAGTCCGAACTTTCATTATTCATCGTTGCTTGTCTCCCTTTCCACATCGCGGGGAAATCCGTCGAGGAAACATAAGGCTAGAGAAGTAAATATTTATTTACTGTCTACGTCAATACTCATACTTTGTTTCTCGTTAAAAATGTGATACCGTAACGAAGTATCGGGCGTTTAAGAATTCTTTCAAGTGACTTTTATGATAATAGATAATTATGTAAACTCTGTTTGTGGCAGAAACTTTGACGCTTAACGAATACGCGCGTCATTTTACACGTGCCGCTGAAACGTTGCCCCGTACTTTGCTGTTTCGAAACTTTTATTACGTCTAGATGCGCTTCGTATTATTTTCTATTAGAGCCCATTGTCTTTCTCGGAAGTTCTATTTATATTCATAGTTTGTTTGCTCATGAACCCGTCGCGTGAATTCTTTTACAAAACTTTGGCAGACGTCCACGTCACGCTACAAGGATACATTTTTGCTTGACATTTCGAATTAACGGGCGAGTGTTGTGACGCAAATGTTATCGTTCTGCGTCTTTCAAAGCTTCGCGACGCTGCGCGTCCCTATTCCTTTTCTCCTGAGGAAAAATAACGCTGTGTTTTAAGACATTAATTCGAAGCCGAAGTAAATTTCCAAGGGCAACTTTTATTTCCCCATAAACATCCGAGGTTGACGATCTTGTTTGGAAAATGTGTTTCTGGTTCAGGGACGGCTGGGCAGAATCGGACGTGCTGCATTCGGGATAATGATCCATACAGGGCCCGATCTAGCTCTTCCGCCGCTTCGGGCAAAAATCATTTTTGCCGCGCTTTATATTTAATTAGTAATATTTATTGCACCAGCCGCACAATTATTTTATGTCTTTCGGATATGTGTATACATAGTAGAGTCTTAAAGCTCTGTTCCCACAACTATATCCTTTATTTTTAATTATAAATAATTATTGTAAAATATCATTTTACACAATGAGTGAAATTTTTTGTAGCTATTTGTTGAATAACAAAAGCCTTTTGTTTTAAAAAAAATTGAATATTCCTGCTTGCGCTCCCCTGGATCCATTAACACCAACGAAGAATAATAAATTCGATTCGCTACCTAATAGAGAAGGCTTAGAAACAATCCGTGCGTCTCTACAAGCCAATAACTTCTCGCGGATGCTCCTATTGAGAGTCATAAAAGCTGAATACAATTTCACCTAATTACTTTACCGTTCCAATTTCTCTAACCATCACAACGCTGCCAGAAAAATTGAAATTACAGTCCCAAGTTACGTGTACTGAATAATCTAATCTCATTTTCTACAAGCTCTCAAGCGCCACACCAATATGATACTGTCGAAACTAAAAGAAATCTAAGTTCATCGTATTTCCTCGAGAGTATACTGCGCCATACATAGAAGTTTCATTAAACGAGCATGATTTCTCTTAGTTTCGTGTTACAGTTACTCCCCGATTAACGCGAAACCAGTTACAACCCGTAGAAACCGATATCTTTCAGACACGATTTTGCCCTCTGTGTTCGTGTTACCGCATTTGCGTCATTCCCGTTGTCCACAAATCCCCCAGCCATTGTTTCCTTTATTTCCCGTTAAAACCTTCTATCGATCGTCTACGATGATCCTGCTTCCGTTTGTTGCAGCCAGGATGCGTGGCGACGCTGATCGAAGAAAAAGAGGTAATTATGACCGGTTGAGCCGTTAATCAGGAATTTCGAACGCTGGTGCATCGGCCTCCGCAATTCCTCTGCCGTCGATGCTTCTCACCTTCTCTTGCTACGTATAGAGCGCATTGTTCTCTTATATACGCAGCCAGCCGCGAAAGATGAAAAGTATTTCGTAACGCAGAGCCGCTACAGTCACGGCGCGTTAGAACAAAGTGGTTCTCTTTGTCAACAGGGCGTCGCTTACGGACGAGCGTTTCAAGTGCATGACAGGACGGCGCTACCGTATTTGGAGAATCGCGAGTGCACTCTGGGGGGATACGTGACAACCGTCTCGACGTTTTACAGCCGCGGAGGGGATAAGATTGTCCCCGCGATCGTTTACATCGCCACGAATCAGAACGAGCACTGGATGGGTGAGGCGCCACTGCACAGTATCGCCAGTCAAATCTTCGAGTGCTCGGGTCCCAGTGGCCACAACGCCGAGTATCTCTTACGGTTCGTAGATAAAGTAGATCCCTGACAGACGGAGGCAAAGGTGATGTATTATAACACTTAGATTTTGCCTGCAGGCTAGCGGAATTCATGCATCGTTATCTCCCGGAAGCTCACGACGAACATCTGTTCACACTGGAGTTGTTAGTGCGCTCGCGGATCAAACAAGAGAATATATGCCTGAGGACGTTGATGGGCGATCGCGACTTCGCTATTGACCTCGACGATGACGAGGTGAACGTGGGTGACCACGACGACTTGAACGACGACGATGTTCCCAACAGTCGCAGGAAGAACACGTTCCAATTTATCATAAGAGTACCTGACAGGGCTTCCCGCCGCCTGAAAATCAAGTGACGCCGGTAACGTCGATGCTCGTCGGACATTTAGAATTGTGATTGAGAATCGACGAGGCTGGGGAAGCTTATTAGTAGGAGAGATTATAGGGAATACTTCAATTAACATTCGCGGATATTTATATGCAAGTGTTCCTGTGGCCTGAGAACGGCGAAGCAAATGATAGGCAGCGCCGATTCTCCGGCGATTAAGCTAGCGTACAAATTCTATTTTAGGAATTGCGAAGCGATATTTCCGGCAGCTTATTATTGACTGAATTAAATGGGCATGGTGCTTTTATCTTGTAAAGTGCAGGACACCGTTCATGGTAACGTGCGTTGGAGTAGGACCGTGCCTTAAAACGAACCTGCCGAAAGTAATAGCACAAATGCTTGTTCCTACGATTCCCTAGGCTGTAAGTTAACTCACGATGTTAGAAAATTTTATACTCTGATGCGAGAAATGTAATTTATGAGGAGTAAGTTATTTAAGTACACTGTTTTGTCTGCGACAACATTAAATCGATTGTAATTTTTATACTATGCGCCGCTTACATATTTCGTGACACAACTTCTTATCTAGTTTTAGCACCTGCCAGATTGTCGAGGAATACTATCGCGAGTCAAGCGGGTTCTTCACACGTTGGACGTGTTTTAACGTCCATTATAGTTTGCACCTGTCACCGCTACGCGTCGCTAATATGTATGTCCACAAACGAAATTTTAGACCAGTAAACAAACAATTTTGCAATTGAAAATGACAGCGTAGTTATTTATAAATAGCTTAGATTGCAAAAATATTACTGACTCGATTCATTTTTCTACAGGTCTGTTTTGCACTTCAGAAGATAAAGTAGGAATCTGCATACCATGTAAAGAATATAAAAGATAAGTCAGTGTTTGACTTTATCGACCGTCGATAACATGAGCTAAATTGAATTCCCTTCTTTACCACTTTTCAGTAGGTAAAACAGTGACTCTAAGAAAATCCAAGAGCAAAGAACTTCCTTTCCTCGCTACAGGAAATCAATTCTGTAAACACACATAGTTCCGAAAACTTACCCAAGACAACTGAATGTCCTTATTTACAAACAACTTACCTGCAGACCGACACAACCATGCCCATGGAAATTCAATACAACTCCCCTGTAGAACATTGCCAAATGGTAAAATCCTTCGATACCATTGCCCTCGGAAAATATTACCGTCTCAACTCAACAATGCTTCACAAAGACTGTCTACGAGCGAAGCGATTAAGAAGAGCGTCGCGTGCGATTAATTACGCTTAGTCGCGAAAGCGCGCGGAAAAGAAAACAAGCTCGCGCCGGGGATTTTCATAATTTTCGGTGAAGATACGATGGAAAAAGAGGTGCACGGAATTCCTGGCTAAGCCGTGACGGAGATGTTCGTTATTATTTCAGCGAAACGAAGCGTGCACGGGTGGCACGCTCGAGTTGGCTCCCGCGCGCGTGTTATTAACTTCTCGCGGGATTCCGGCGAATTTATCGCCGGGCAGAATTCGTCGTCCCTTGTTCCGCGGGCTCTTTGTCCCGAGGAGCGCGATACGTAGCGGCCGGGATTTTTGCGTCGTTCGATTCCCCGGCCGGCGGGCGACACGGCGCAGGGAACACAGGGAGAGGAAGAGGACTCGGCGGGCTCCTTACGGAACGTACGTAAACGAACGTTCGTCACGCATCGCGGCGATAAAGCCAGCCAGGTATCTCGAGGATAACGTTACTCCTCGGTGCATGTGTACGTGCACACGTGTGCGGTGTATGTGTCGTCCTGTAATTCCATTAATGCACCTCGCGGACAGAACGTTCGGAAAAAACAGCCTGCGAGTCATTCTTTCGCGCGTAAGTACGTAGAGTCTGGCTAGCGTTTCGTAAAATCCCCAATTGTGGATTGAAAGACAAGCGATAGTAGACGATACGAAGAAAGGGAGACACCATAGATATTTTCTGAATTTTAAAATCTAACTTTTCTTAGAAACCCTTTTTAATCAAATTATTCGAAATGCCTAATAAATCGTATAAGGGTGCCTGAAAATGTTTGAAGTGCTCAGGGCCTCTAAAGATCTTAATTCTGCCCTGCACGCGACTATTCCATTAGAAGGAAAGGGTGCGCGATAGATTTATCGATTTAGTTCCACTTCACATAATTGCAGCGTACGTATCGTGAAATTGATTTGCAAGTCGATCATTCCGTGCAGCGTCGAGATTACCACTGGCCGGAGTTGCGTAAGCGCGGATGGAATGATCGTCCGAGAAACGACCACGACGAAAATATATTTCCGCTCGCGGAGGTGGTTTCCACGGGCTTGGTTTCGTGCGGAAAAGTCGAATACGGTTATGCTCCTCGTCACGGTTATTAAACGCGTATATCTTCTCCCTCTCCGCGCGACTCTGCCGTGCACGACAGATATTAGAGGCGAGCATCGATCTCGACCATTGTGCGCCGTGCTTTTCCGCGCGAAATATTTCGAAAGCGTACGGACCCGAGTGTTCAATTCCTTGAAAAGTATCCGAAAACTTCGCGTAAGATGAGAATGCGGCGTAGGAACCGTGCTCTCAAAGTTGTACGACTCAAAAGTTACGCAAGATTCGAGTATTTTGTCGATGATATTCCCTCGGTCGTTCATGGCCGATGGATTTCCTGCGCGAGGAAATGCATAATGCTGCACGTTTTCCCGCGTTTTTCTGAAACCTCGCCAGCGAGAAAAAGGCGGGAAAAAGTGGCGAGACCGTGGGCCGATTTAACGGGCGTAAAGCGCGACGTGTTTTACCGTCGCGCTGGCGATTTCCGTCACGTTATTGTGTCAAGTACTTCTGGGTAGAAAGAAACTACCTCGACGCGATTTATTCGTCCAAACACAATCCTCGATGTGCAAACAACGATTTTTGTCATGGATAAACGCGTAATATTTACTTAGGATTTAATATTTAATCTTGGGGCGAACCGAGTTGAATGAATGAATAAAAATAGTTCCAATAGAAATTCAGTAAAATTCATTAGGCGATTATAAAAATTTGGAGAATAAAATCGAGTTTTTTTTACAAAGCTGTTGAATCACTTCAGTCGTGGATACATTAACCTTCTTTCTCCTTTGTCTTCGGAGTGTGCCAGGGCTTCTTGGATCCTCCCCTGAACGCGCCACTGGAAAACAATCAAATTTCGAGAATTCTTCCATTCCTAAAGCTACTCAATATTTATCACTATTGACTTTTCTTCTTTTAATAGACGTCCAGAGAACATCTCAAACCCGTTAATTAAGGCATTAAGCGCACATACTTCTTGCTCAGACTTCCTTTCGTTTTCATTAACTCCTCGTGTCATATAAATTAAACGAAAAAGGTATACGTTACGGGGGGAGAATTACCAGAATGAATCAATTGCTCGTTGCCGAGCGGCGGCGCGAAATAAAAGAAGGAGGAAGATGCCACTCACAGGAAGAAAGTGCATGATCGATTAATGAAGACGGAAGGAAGGCACTCGGCCCAGCAAAAATCCCACGAACCGGTGAAAGCGGTTCCCTGGAACGGTCCGGGACGCCGCTGACCACGGCTGCAGGTCGATTATCCATAAGTAATTAAATTATGCTCACTCGGACGTTGCGCAATCCGCGAAAGAGCGAAACTGGAAATCAATTATTCATCCGTATTGTCGGGCCCGGCTCTCGTTTTTGCCAGCCGTGAGAGCCGGCAGTCGGTAGCCGGCGATAAGGCCAGCCTCCTTTTAGTCACTCAAGCCCGTTTTGCCCCGGCCAGCGATCCTTTCTCCTCTGACACGGCCTGGCCAGACGCGCTCGTCCGCTGCGAGCCTCTTAATTACGCGGAATCACATCTACGCGTACTCCAGCACAGAACTAGAATAGGGTCAAGGGTACACGCTTAACCGATCCGTGATACGATGTGGCGCGATTTCTGAAGGGACTCCGACAGTTAATTAGAGGAATCACGGGGGGCACGTGAGAACTTCCCATTGTTCGGGCGCGGGTAACGCGTGAGCTTCGTCTAATTTCGCTAATGATTCGCTCAACGAGGCTGCGGGGAGTGGTTGTTCGTTCGTGGAAATTGTGGGTCAGTCCTCCATCCTTTGAACCCGAGTGAGGAGTATTATTCTCTTCTTTTTATTGTGAGTTCTGAAATCGTCGATTGCGAAGGCGATGGTGACTCGGAGGGAGATGTAACATTGATGCACAGGCTTCGGGAATTATGAAAGCAGAGGTTGAATTATTGGAAAAAAAGCGAACTTGGGGTAGTGGGATTCGAACCCAAGGATCTTCGGGTCCTCTGCGTTACTGGTCAAGCGTCTTACCAATTCCCCCAACGTCGACTCTTCAATATTACTCTTTCCTGAACTCTACAAATATTAAAACTAACGGGGCGCGGTTCCCAACTTCCCAAACGCCGACTGCCTACACTCTACAGAATATATGAGGCAGTCAGAGCAACAACAGACTAACCCACATTTTTTTCGAAATTGAATTAGTAGCAATAACGTATTCCAATATGCTCTACTAACCATATAAAATAGGAAAAATAAAATTTGTTTAATGTAGGTTGGTCCGTTGTTGCTCTGACTGTCTCATATGAGGCATTGAGAACAAAACGGACTAACCCACATTGAAAAAAAATTAATCTTCCCTATTTTATATGATTAATACCTACAGCTGATTGGAATACATTACTGTCTACCAACTAAATTTCACAAAAAATATAGTTTAGTCCATTTTCGCTCTCAGTGCCTCATACACTTACACGGAAGCTTCGTGATCCTGGATTGCTGGTAATTTAACGCAACCACTTCATCATTCCCGTGCACGTAATCGTTCTATCGGTGTCCTCCTCCATCAAGGAATCGTCCACTCTTCTTTAAAGAGGTTTCTCCAGCCTCGTCGCGTAATGTAGTAGCGGCAGGCCAGCAGATGCTGATCGAAGATCTTTGCCATTATGTAGTTTCTCTTTGTTCCTGTGTAAGGAAAAAAAAACTTTCACCCGCGGACGTTACCTGCTTCCTGCATGTCGCGTGTCTCCCGCGCGTCTCTTTTTCAGAACAGCCATCATCAGTGCGCGTGACGCGCGTCTTGTGCGGACTTAGGAAGCTTCTTCGAATGGCTCCGGGTGAAATTGAAAGTGCAGAGCGTTCTACTTGCTCCGCTATAATCGCTGGATCGAGGAAAAAGGCTGCGCAGCGGCGCTCCTTGGCGGCAGCGGGCAGATTCTTCTGCGATCGGTGATCGATTTAATCGAGGGAAGAGGAGAAGGTGCTGCCGTGGAAAATGCAACGCGCCTTGGCACCGCGCAGGTGTGTATAGGAAATTGGATTATGTGGCTGAAGCTGTCTCATTAGAGTCATTAAGTTCGCGCGTCGTTGGCCGCTCAGCAGCGTTATTGCGCCGCGTTAATTAAACGTATTCAGGGGATTTATTAGTTTTACTGGGTCGCCGCTTATGAATGCAGCCTGAGTGGATGCCCCTGGCTTGTGTAACAGCCACGCTTGCGAACGAGAAGAGGAGACGGGGGACACGTCCGCTTGCAGCTTTTGTTAGGAATTCGGTACAGGTGTTGGTAATTTGGTTGGTGTAGTAAGTGAAAGGTTACTTGTTTTAATTCTTAAGCTAGTTTCCTATATTTTCTCGAATATCGTTCATTGACCCCAAAGTTCACTTAAGGGTACTAGGCAGTCCTTCCTGTCTAAAATGAAGAATTTCTGTTTCAATTAATTACGAAGAAATAAATTGAAACTGAGATGTGTTCTTTGGGATGAAGTTTATTAACGTAATAATGTTTAAAAAACATGTTCGTTAGGTCAAAAATATGCATTATATATGACACTACGGATGGATCATTAAATAGGCTTTTTAAAAATGTTTCTTTTGTTTTGCGGTGATAACTCAAAAACGGGGGTTCCAATGGATTCAAATCTAATTCGAGCATGTTCACAAAATTTACGATGAGCTCTTTGTGGGTCACAGAGCCTTTTAAAGAAATTTTATAATAATAAATATCAATGCATAATTCTCTGCAAAAATTTACGATGAGGTGTTTGTGGATCGCGGGGCCTTTTAAATAAATTTTATAATAATAAATATCTATGCTTAGAACCCTACAAAATTGAAGGTGAGCACGTGGACCGCGGGGCCTTTTACAAATATTTTATAATAATAAATATCTATGCTTAGAACCCTACAAAATTGAAGGTGAGCACGTGGACCGCGGGGCCTTTTACAAAAATTTTATAATAATAAATATCTATGCATAGAGCTCCGCAAAATTTAAGATGAGCTCTTCATGGGTCGCGGGGCCTTTTAAAGAAATTTTGTAACACTAAATATCTATGCATAGAATCCCTCAAAATTTAAGATGAGCTCTTCATGGGTCGCGGGTCCTTTTAAATAAATTTGATAATAATAAATATCTATGCATAAAGCTCCGCAAAATTTCCGTAAACGCGGCGAACTCGCCTTGCACCTACCCTTAACTTATCTACCCCAATTCGCGAATAGATTCCCAAGACTTATCACACCCACCGCTCAGCTCATCAATAGCCAAATACTTTCGTATCACTCGCAATAGAACGAGCCCGTTAACAGTTAACGTAAGATTACAGGATCTGGGGATAAGGATAATTCATAGGGAACTACGGCGTCAGCGTGGTTATCCCGGCGACACCGTGCACCTCGTCCATCATTTAGCCGCGCCATTACGCGGCGGTGCATCAATTAACTGCACTCGGTTGCATACACACCGTGGCTCCAGAGCTGCGAAGTGGATGCGCGCAGATCACGATGATGACGACGATGGTGGGATAGAGAGAGAAAGGTTTGTGTGCCGGGGCAAACGAAGCCTGTGGGCACCACGAGCGCGCTCGCGCACATTCGTCGTCGTGTGTCGGCTATTGAAATATCCGCGGTTAAAGGCGGTTCGCATGATGCACCTACGCGAGCCGCGAGTTTCGTCCGCGACGCTCGCTCCGAGGAGTGAATAAATTGCACGATTTATCTTGTTTTAGCCCGCGATAGGCTCGAGGATAACGATTCCATTGTGCATTTAACGGCGGCGCACGGTAAAAGTTTATACACGGTGGTCCAGTGGAAACGAGGCTTGTTAGCCTTCATAGTGGGAAGCGGAGGAATCCAGGGGAACGTAGGTGAGAAGCCTTCGGGATATCAAACTCGACGGTTTCGTGGATACCTCACAGTTTCGAAATCTTTAACTCTGAAAAACGTAGATGCATTCGATTTTCTACTTCTTAACCGCCTGGTATATGAGTACTGGCATATATTAGCGTAACACGGGCACAGTTTGAGGTACCACGGAGAATAAAATGATTATTCCATTTGTCCGTGCTGCTGAGTTACTGACATTTCAGCGTTGCGCCAGGTATTTTCTAGTCTTCGAAGGGTAATGACACGATTCGAATGCTGTGGGAGAGTGTTTAATACAATCAGCTGTTTTATATCTACAAAACTGCGTGAAAGTAATTATTTAATTAAGAATTGATGGTGGAGGTAACTCGAGAATTATAGATTTCTCAATAATTATTTTTCTTTATTCGTCTAAAATTGACACTTTTCAAGAATGCTCCGAAAATTTAAACCCGCAGCAAAAGGATTAAATAGGACATTCTGTTCAATCAGGATTCCCTCAGGATTCCACATCAGCTGTGCCATCAACGTTGTTCTAAATCCTCTTACTTCAATCCACAGTGGAATTGCGCGAGTCTGGACGAAGAGAATCTAGGCTCGAAGCACGGGAAACATTTCCCCCGCTGGATCATAAATCCGTGTTGCGTTTCCGCTTCCGTCGAGGCGCGCGTGAGAGTGCAGGGATAAAGTACGATTAACGTGGCTTACTCCCCGCATTCGTATCGGTTACTATAGACCGATCGCAGGACCCGTTCGATTTCCCGCGGTAGAAAAATCACCGCACAGTCGCGCGTATCCTCAGCGAATCCTCGGGGAAGCCAGCTTCTCGCAAAGAGCGCTTAATAAAACGTGTCCCTTAAATTAATCTCGCTGATTATTCGAGCGCGCTTTAGTACCGCCACGCCGCGCCGGTAACGAATGCGTCGCCTCCCTCGAGCTGCGCGATCCTAGCAGTCGAATTATTTTATTCGCTCCCAGTGATATTCAGCGGAAGGACTCCGGAGTCAACGACCCGCGGTAATCCTCGGAATAATCGCCGTGATTTTTCCGTGTCCGTTTCTGCGATTCGTGTGTTGCACTCGGTGGCACCATTGATCGGCGAACACACCGGCTGAACCGGCTAACGGGCGCTGAAACTGCTGAAAGGTTAGTCATATCCATGCACCGGGTGACTCTGCAAACGGTGTTGCTATACAGTGTTGCGAAGGGGCGACGGGAGAACGGCTCGTTTCATGAATATGGATAAGGGAACAGTTTTATTCAAGGATGTGGATTTTGAATGTGAGGTGCTTGGGGAGGGAATTCGGTGGCGGGGGTCCTCCTTAAATTACGTTACGTGAGGGAGTTAGGTAGCTTTTTAATTAATATTTTTTAAACCTCTTTTTCAATTTTAGTGGTCTTAAAAACGATACTTCATCGCAGACGCGAAAGCGAGTCGAATGAATTATGTAAAAGAATTTTAATAACTGAAAAAATGCAGTGTGATGAATATTACGTAAGGAAGGGGAAGGGTGTTGGAATATAAAATCTTAGGAATTGTTATATCGGGGGAGGGAGGCGATAAGAAATCGCCAAAATTAGATTTAGCTTTAAAAAACACGTTTGTTTCACCAAGAATACAAAGAGGCTTTTTAATAAAGTTTCTTTTGTTGAATGTCCCTTTGTTGGACAAATCTGTTGCACTAATCTTCATGAGCGTCCGGAGGGGGGTGCAAAAGGGGCAATTGACAACCCCTGGCTTTTGAGAAAAATGGCTTATTTTTCAAAACTGATCTTTATTAAGTTTATACTAAAATAGGGAATATTTTTAAATTTCTGTTTTAAATTTTTAATTAAATTGGCACTATAAAATGGGTTAAAAAAAGCAAGCGAGGTATATTTTTCTTTACCATCATCCCAAAGTTATCCCCTCTGGAAAAAAGTCTGCGGACGCTCCTGGCTACTTTGTCGCCCCTTTTTAATTTCATTTGCAGAGGTAGTTACGCACAGGTTCGCAGATTCACTGAAATTCTATCGTCGCATATATCCCCCGCGTATACTATTGAAATCTAAAGAGGGGAAAACGTTTCCCAGTGGATCGATCTGACAATGAGATGAAAAAGCGCCGCGTGTTTCACCTATCGAGAAACCGTGTCGATATAATTGGGCATGGAGATCGATAACGCTCGGCACCGCGGGAACATCGGCGGAAAGAAACGAGAGCGAGACCCGATTTCGAATGGTTCCGCGGTACGAGCAGCGTGGCAGAGGACCGATCGATAGATCGATCATCCGCGGGCGCGAGCGCTCGCTGGTTCGCGTATGTGCCCGTTAATAACGAGGAAGAACGTGCCTCACGAGGTTCACATAAATTTACGGGGTAGCAACCTACTTATCACCTGCTACGTTCGTGAAACGCTATCCCTTTAATATCGTTTTACACGCTACGTAATTATCAGAGTAGATCGCGAACGGCTCGATAAAGAAACAATAAATTCTACGGGGACGTGCAGGGCGATCGGGCTCGCCTCGATTCGAGATCGCGATGGGCAATATTTTCGCGAATACTCGCTACGCTTTAACGACAGTTTATTGGCTATCCGATACGGTTTCCAATATTTACGTTCCCAATAACCATTTTTACTCTCCCCTCATCGCGAACACGAATTCTGAATTCTTTTTTGCAGCGATCTATTATTCATAGTAATTATTGGAAATCGTTTTTGTTGCCATTAGGCGAGGCTGCAGTGGAAATAACTTTGCTAACTCGGATGGTAGGTACATGGACAAATGATGGAACATGGACCTTCGCTGCCTGGAGGAAGACGAGAGGTGTCAGCTGTGAAGGCTCCATGGGAAGGTAGAAGTTACGGTTTCGAGAGATGACCGCGGCTACAAGCGTGGGATGAAAATACTTTTTTAAGTGATGATCTTAATCGCAGCGAATGTTTTATCTTGTAAAAATGGAACACTATGTACATTGTATTGGGATCTAAATTAATCAAATTCTTTTGTGAATTGCTTCTCCTTATTTTTTGTCGTAAGTAATTATACTTTGGAGTTTTATGTTTTTTAGAATTTGTGTTACTTATGGTAATACAGCTTACGGTATAGCGTAACAAAGGTATTCGCGTGGCATTCTCTCACACTACTTCTACATCTTTCCCACACTAGTTATATACCATGAGCAATGGTTCAAATCAGTTATAGTCGCCGTATGAAGCCGCATAAAATTGCAAATCCAAATTTCTCCTTCCCTAGCCTGTACAACAAAGTTGTAGCTTTTAGAAAAGCTTCTCTTGGAACTGCAACTAAGTGGCAAGTTGTAAGAAAGTTTTTCTTGCGGGTGCAGCGCGAAATTCTGCCTTTCTTGCAGGTGCAGGAATTGGTGCTATGGAATTTGGAACGAGCCATTTTTAAGTGCTGCACCTGCAAGAGAAGTTGCGCGGTCGAAATTTAACTTTTTGTGGGAAAGAGATGGCGCCGCAAATCTTGTGGGCCGTTTAGTATGATCGATTTTGTCGGAAAAATGTCTGTTTTGTGGGAAAATGGAAATTTTGTGGGAAAAAGATGGCGCCAAAAGTCTTGTGGGCCGTTTAGAATTATCGATTTTGTCGGATAAATATCAGTTTTGTGGGGAAAAATGGAAGTTTTGTGGGGAAAAATGGAAATTTTGTGGAGAAAAAAAGATGGTGCCAAAAGTCTTGTGGGAAATTTAGAATTTAAAATTTTGTGGGATAAATAACAGTTTTGTAGGAAAATAGCAATTCTGTGGAAAAAGAGGGTGCCAAAAGTTTTGTGGGATATTTGTCCTAGTGTAACTAATGAGTAGTATAAAATTGTGGATACTAATTGTGCGGTACACATGTGAACGCTAGATAGAGAATCGTGCAGAAATGTTGAATATCTGAGATGTGAGAAAAGTGTAATATATTTGATATATCCAGGATATATGAGACGTAGTGTACCACAATCTGCAGATTTCGATTGATCAGTAGAACTATAAAGTCATTCCACTTGCGTCACCCACCTGCCGCGCGCGTTGTGTCGTGTCCTGTACCGTTTTCGTTACCTGTTCCTCTGTCCTCTGAGCTCGTGGTATTGGACGCACCGTGACCATGAACTTGTCGATTCGATCTGAACGATATTTAGCTCTCCCCACTACACACTGGTCCCTCAAGCTTCACCGCGAGTAAAACATTCCTTCACGAAATTTGAAACCCATCCCTCGCCTCCCGCAAATCCTCACAAACGTCAACATTAAATCTACTAAAAGGAAGGATGCACAGGACCTTAAAATATTCAATTACACATTAAATAACATTTATCCTTACGCGTAGATCCCTGCAAAAATCCAGCATCGATTATAAACAGCCGTAAAATTCCACGCATACCTATCTGGTAACGTCAGAAACTTTTCTGCATTTCCGCGGGCACTATCCAGATAAAGTATACAACCCTACAGTGACTGAATCACTCCTAGGTAATTTCATACCTCCTTAAATAACCAAAGAATCATGAAAACCTCGCCATCTTACAAACTCCATTACTTCCCATGGAAGGGATCGCATTTAAAAATTTAAGAATTAGATCCTTGGTCCAAAATAATAAACACAAATACCTACCTACATTTAAACTTCATTTATCACAGTACCACACATAAACGATACCATCCAAACGCCATTTTAATTAAACTAATTACACAAACTACACCCAAGAGATTATAATACTATAAAATACCAAGTTCCTTCATACTTCCTCAAAATAAAATCCCACGTCTTAGAAGCGTCTCGCGGTAAATCGACGACACATAAACGGTCCCGTGGCGTTCGCGTTGCGAGCTCCCTTGGAAGTCACGTTGGATCCTAGAGCGCTAATGGTAACGTTCGTCCAGCTCCGGCGAGCGATTTGCAAAGGAGCCGAGGGGGCAGGAGAAATTTGCAATTAAAACAGCCAAGGGGGACTCGTTTCCCTGGCCAGGAGGGAGAAGCGTCCGCCGTTGGATGCATTCCAATAGGAAGAAGCTCGACGTCGCGTGAAAGTTGTTCGCCTCTCCTCCTATTCCTTTTGAGCGAGCCTTGGCCAGCGGGATGAAAGCACCGCTGGCTCCTTCGAGTCGCGATTTGCCAATAGTCAGCCGACTACCAGAGAGCCGACTCGTCGAGGAGCTTCGAGTGACCTCGGGCTGACCCGTGACCACGTCATCCTTGTCCTAGCCCAGTCACGTGAGCTGTACCTTATCCCATGGCTACGCGGAAATGCGCCAACTCCAGCTATGCCACCTATAGAATCATTTTTACAATCCTCGCGCTGGATCTTCAGCGTCAGCCATCTGGCGAAGTCCCGGGCTCATCTAAGGTCTGAGAAACAGGATCAGGAATTCTGGATGATGGTAGACGCTTGAACAGAAGCGGGATAGCGGTCAGTAATCGCTGAGTCGATGGGACTTGCGGTGATTTATTAGAACCTTGACCTAGGACGCTGAGGATTCGACGGAGCCTTGGGCGACCTCTCCCGACGAGCTATTACAGTCCCAGCGCGTTGCTCCTGTTTCCGGCGTTTAAACTCAGACCGAGGATGGACCGAACGCGGCATAAAAGCGAAAAAAAGAAACACTTGTGGGCCAGCTCACGCATCGACGATTATTACATTAGAAGCGGCTGGCCGTCTCTGTTCCTGATCCCGACTGCTGTTCCCCCGTTTTGCATCACGATAGGCCTGATACCGAGAATCTATTCGGCCTTCCAGAGACCAAGTTTCATTTAAATCCAGTTAAAACAAAACTACACAGAACATATGTAACGCTATAGAAACTTAATTTCTCAATAAAAGCGACGCCCGCAATAAAGTGTGTTCGACCTTCTATTAACCCTGCCTCGCATGTCCCCCTTTTATTTCCTCCGCGGCGGGGTCCGCGACGCGAAAGCGAGCAACGGATTAGAATAGGTGGGAAGCGAGGCAGCGGGAACGGCGAAAATCGGATGCAAAACGGCAGCGAGCCAGTTTCGAGAACGGTGGAGCAAAAAGGGCTGGTAATTTCGCCTTAATCGGCGCATTCACGAAGATTAGGTATATGGTTGCGGGATCGTGCGCCCGCGGCCCAATGATTAGCCTAATGGGAAATCCGGGTCTGCTCTCTCCGTGGGCTTAGGGTCACGAAGTCAGTCAGGTGAATTCTTCTGTCTCGAGCTTGGCGAACCCACCGGGATTACTTTGTCCCAGAGGGCCGGGGGTCTGTCTTTACGTCAGCGTTCAGGGGACCGTTCGATGTGACGTTTATGTGCCATTGTGACGGTCAGGATACATTAACCCCGAGGTACTGGCATCAATCCCGCCGCGGCAGCTTGAATCTTGATCGTGGAAAGCTGATCCCCGCGGATCCTTACATTGTAAACAGGTTTCGCGTGGCTTCTTTGCCTCGGCTAGCAGCTATTACGGGCGAATGTTTCGCCAGCTAGTTCCCCTTTGAACCTCCAAACCCGCGGCCCATCGATTTCCCTTAATCATACCCCTCGCCTTGCTTACCCGCTCTCCTGTCCCGCGGACCTTGCCGTCGCTCTGAAAAACGGGGACAACGTTTTTCTCTGTAGATAATTTGTATCCGTCGTTCTTTGTAACCCGCGCTTTCAGCTTCCTTTTTCCTCTTTGTCCTTCTGTCCCGCCGCGCTCACCGCCGGCATTAGACCCCCACCGCCATTCATCCTCTTTTTACTATTCCCCAGACTTATCTGCTTGTCTACATACATCAGTTCTTTTGTCGCGCCTGCCGCCGGATCCCCTTGTTCCACTTATTTCCTTTATTTCCCTCATTTTCATCTTCCTTTTGTCTCTCTTCCGCCAAGCCCGCTCCGTGACGAGAAACGCAAAGCTGCGAGGGTTGGCTGCGGGAACACACACGTCGAGCCGCGCTTTCCTTGGATCGTGACAAACGTTTTCCTCACGGCTAGCTTGGTTGAAATAAATTAGCAGTGTCGCTATAACGGTAGCTAGTTTTCTTATGTTTGCAATAATGTATCAACAGGGTTATATCCCGTTAATAATAATAGTAAAAGCTCCCCCCAAATCGAGCGACAGTTTACCATTATGATTTGCTCAGACCAACGCGAAGCATTTTCGCTGCGGCTCAAGTTAAGCCGTCGTGTATAGTGAACTAAATAAATAAATAAATAAATAAATAGTAAACTGCTGCGAATCCATCGTGGTGAAATAGGGGAGCCTTAAGGCCGTCGCACTTTGATGAATCGAAGAAATTAATAATAATTAATTAATAATCCTGTCGCTGTGCTCCACTCATCAATTGTTTATAAACTCTTCTCTTCGTATCTTCTTCTCTTCGCGAGGGCTTTTAATTTTTCCCGATATACCCATGAGTTGCAAGTGGAAAGTTCGATGGCTCGTGACGGAAAAAATTTGCTCGAAGCACTTTTCATACGCTTTATCCAGCGGCTACAGGAACGTCGAGGACAATTCGCTAATTAGCCAGGTTCTGTGGGCGACATACTCTAGGTTACGAATACTGTGGGAGCATAGGGAGAACGAGGATCTGCTCTAGGAATAGAATTGCAGAAAACAGTGCCACGTCGGTCTGCAGGCATTTTTGTAATCGATTCCATTACGACCGTTATTAACGCCGAAGGACGTGCCTTTACGCATCGACGGCCGCAGCAGCGAGGCGGCGGTGAATACTATTCGACGGCTGGCGCATTAAAGAGAACTGTCGATTGTCCCTGAATGATCAGCCGAGAAGATCGAATCTCGAGGAAATCCCATGAAGCGTAATCGCACGTAGTTACAGCACGAGCTGCTGCCGGGATTTTTACGTCGCACGGTGATTGTACGCCGCTCGACGATCGACTGGATGCGTTCTCTTTATGGTACGCGCGCGTTTGCTGCGGGACGACGATTGGCATTCGCGAGGTCGCGAATGCTCGTTGCAATAAAATACACATACCTCCGAATCCAAAATGCAATTATTCCCAATCATAACTCTCCGCTCCTTCAGCCAGTGATCGGTAATTAGCGTCATTCCAGGGAGAAGAAAACAGTGGACTAATGACCAACAGCAGGGGCCACAATCCATAGTAAATAAAATGAATACAGTAAAAAAAATATATAAAAAAAATTTTATATTAAACAATTTTATTAAAAATGTACTAAAAAATAATTCTTTTCTTGTACTGCAATTTCGATGGTGTTTTTTCACTTTCAATAAAATCGTGGAGCAGTGTATCTCGCAACATATTTATTTCGACGCTTGATGCTGTATTAAATTGATTCATATTCTGTTATGAAAAATCCTGCTAAAGAAGTCTCTTTAAAAATATCTTTTATTTAATTTCAAATCGCGATGCGACTAGCGACCCCAACGCAGCGGCTTCTTGACGTTTTCGTAAAGAACGCGAGTGGCTGATTTCAAGTCGTTTGGATTTGTGGTTATGGGTTATATTTGTTCATGACTATATAAGTAATTTTTTCACCAGCTCGCGGTTTAATTTTTTTTAAATATTGTATTGTCATTCAAACTACGCACGCCTGCAAAGTTTCAAGCCAATTGGATAGTTAGAAGTTAGTTAAATTTGAGTTGCCAGATTTGAACCATACATACAATCAAACAAACAGAGGATCGAAGCCAAATAAAATCGGTTACAAATATTTAGAACGCGAGAATTACTTATCAAATGCCTTCATATACACTAGCGGACAAAAAAGTTACTACTTTTTCGATTTGTTCTATTTTTGTTATTTTTTTTAGCATACATTTAGGACTGTGGTATATTTAATATGCATATTCTGATGGAGAATTAAAAGATGTATAAAATCCAGTTAAAGTTGAATTGAATTAACTGACAAGCAAAAGTGTTGTATGATATTAAAGGGGGTAACACATTTTTGGGGCCGACAAAGAAGTTACCACGTTTAGCAACTTTTTAGATTGTCCTAAAAGCAAAATGTCCCCCCACAAAATATTAGATGTTTTTATGTTCAAAAGTGGTAACTTTTTGTTGACTTTAAAAGTGTGTTGTCTTGTTTAATGTTATGTGCGGTTTTTTTATTGTTAGTTAAATAAATTCAACTGTAACTGGATTTTATAGAGCTTTCAATTCTCTTTCAGAATATGTATGTTAGGTATATACTACAATTTTGAATTGATATTGAAAAGTAATAAAATTAGGGTGGGTCGAAAAAGTGGTAACTTTTTTGTCCGCTACTGTACGTGGGAGTAATGTATCGAGGGAATACTAAACGCTGTGGTCGCTTCAGGGGTGACCACGATTAGAGTAATTATCCCGATCGCGACTGCGGTCGCGAATACGTTTGCGGTAACGATAGCCGTCGCGGTTTCCCCTGGCTATTACCGTTACCCCCCGGATTCTATCATACCTCACGGTATCGCGACAAACCACTCACTTCATTACAACGAAAGACTACTTCGCCGCAGTCCCTTCCCCGAATTCCAGGGAACAAAAGGCTCGTCGGTGGCCAGGTTTATCCTCATCCTCATCTTCGCCTGGAAGCATAGGATACGTAGGACGCGCGATGCATGATGCATCCGTTGCAAAATTGTCGAACCGTTCCCCAGGACGTTCCTGGGTGGAGGGATCTGATTACATAAACAAAACGGAACCTCCAGCACGCGTTACGTAAAAGGTTCGCCTTCGCGGCTGTGGGATCCAACGACGACGGTGACGAGCCAAATGACGACTATACAGCTGAAGAAGGTGAGGCTTTCCTCTATAACAGGATTAATTCGTAGGAGCCGATGAATGCCGGCGCTGCGTCGGTGTCTTTCTTCTCGTTTTACAAGGTGGGCGAGCGCATGCAACACAACGGAGTTGTAATTCCGCCTCATCGGCGGCAATTTTACATGCCTCCGGCTCGCTGCGCGTAGCAGACGCCTGGCTACGTTTCGCGATACGTAAGCCTGTACTTTTGCGCGTTCGACGTTATCGAAGGCGCACCAGCGAAGTCACTTCGCCGGCTGGCTAACGGAAATATCCCCGCCAGGGTACTTTGATCGATGGCTGGCGGCAGATCCAGACAACTGGCGTTAATTATCAAAACGTGATGGTCGATGCAACGGGGAAACTTGGTAGGTATGCGATGTGTTTTATCGAGGAATTTCTTGGGGATGATTTACTGGTGGAAATTCGGGGTTAGTTGGAGGCATTGGAAGCTTAGTAGGGTTGCTCGGTTTGCGGGAGGCCAGCTGCGGAAATCAAACGGAATTCCACTTGCATTGCGTTACGCTGCATTCTCCGTGATCGGAGGCTCCTTGTACTTTCTAATTACGCGTTGGTTTCCCATTCGTCGTCGCGAAGGTGCCTCGTAACGGACGAGCCGTCGCGATAACACGGGCCGATGGTTTTTTCGTAACAGAAGCTGCCCGATTACGTCGGAATGGCAATTTCTCCTTCGCGAGATTCGCCGGCCACGGTCGGATCACGGGCTTCTACCGAGAACCGTGAATCACTGAGTGCACCGTGGTAGTCGATGATGTATTAATACTATTAATGCGTCTTGATTGACTGGTGAGTCAAGTCGCCAGGCGTGTGGGATCCGCGCGACCTCGTGCTTTCATTCGAATCCAAGGATTTTTTGGAATTCTGGATGATGCGATTTATTGGCGTGGCTTCGATCGACTGGCAATTAAATGAAGATTCAAAATTGCAATGCATTTAGAAAGTTAGAAGTTTGTAACTTGAAAGATGGAAACTAAGTTTCCCTGTCGTTCTGATAATATTAATAGAACGTCGGACGAAACGAGACAAGACGAAATTATTTTTAATCCCCCATCGATCAACTGGGCAACCGAGCGGAATTAAAAACGTCGATGACTCCTGGCTTAGCCTGTGAAAATCATTCACCGGTAACCGCTCTGATATCATCCTCTCAAAGTAAGGACTATTAATACCAGCAAAGAGAGCCGCTGGAAATATTCAAGCCTCGCATTCGAAGGGAGATAGGTTCGCGGTGCATCTAAGTACACATGGTCGCGCATGCATTCACACACACACTCGCCCCTGTGCGGTGAGTGTTTGCGCGGAGATGAGAGAAGAGAGGAAAGGATGGAAGAAGATCCGTGCCACTCGGTCATTGGTGAACGTACCGTGCCGTACCGTGCCGTACCTTGTTGCATCGTATCCCTTTGCATCGCTGCATCGTTGCATCCAGACGAGGATCCTCTCCTCTCTTCATCTTCGCTCCCCTTTCCGTGGCAACACGTCGGCCGCTGAATAAATTGCATTCGTCATTGTCGTCGACGCTGCGAACCTCTCATCGAAATAAGCGTCTCTCTTCAAATTCCGCAAAGAATACTTAAATTACCGTCGCCTTAAACAGGCAACTCTCATGCAACATTGTATCCACCTTTTCAATCCTCTCTTACAATATTTCTCTTCGGTTCTCGGCCTCGATTGCGGATATAATAAATGACTTCTCCAAGCAAATAGTCGTCAAGTTTCTTAACTTCTTTTATAGGTAGGTACCTATATATAATAATTGAAGAGTCGAAAATCAAATTCTATACCAGGGTTGGCGAACCTTTTTGGTGTGAAGAATTTATAAATAATACTTATCGAATTTCTGACGTGCCAGGAAGATTTTAATAGGGGAAAAATTAATAGAAAATTAATTATTGCAGAATTTTTTTGAGACGAGTTTAAAAATTAATATGGAATTTTATAAGAATGAACTCATAAGTTGATATATCTCTACAAGTATAAGAGATTAACGGGAACAAGTATTGACGAGAAACAAAACCCTCCGAGTGCTTGACGCCATTTTTATATTAATATATACCTAGTTGTTAATGATATCATCTGTGAAACATTGACGTGCAGCAAAATTTTCGTTCGTGCCAACCCTGTTCTACATATAATACAGTAGCACCAGTGGCACGTAGAACATTTTCCGATCGAAATATATCTCATTTTAATTTCGACACTTACAGTATTTCCTACAAAAACTCTTCAATTACGTTTCTTCTATTCTTTAATTACCTATCTCTCTTTCTCTGCCTATCAGCTGTTCCCCGATAAGCAACGGTAGAGAAGAGCCAACGTTCGGTTCCACTTAATTGGAATCGTGTTCGCGAATAGCGTTAGAATAACAGTTGGAAAATGTGCAGGCCTAGGCTGCATAGAGCCTCCGCCGTCGTGGCAAGACTGAACCCAAACTCGAGCCCGCATTAGAGCCTGTTCAGTACCGGTAAGGTCAAAGGATATCACCTGCATGCCCCGCGTACACGCATCCCCTCCGCGCAAAAATCCAAGAGCATCCGCTATACTTGACCCCTTACAGTAATCCCCCGTGACAGTGTTGCGCGGCGCGCAAAAAACCCCAACGCTAAAGACAATCTAAATTATACACCGGGATGCATTGCACTCGGCGGCAGCGCGCACGGCAACGCGAACTCCGGGGCCATAAATTACGTTCACCAGCTCGTAAACAATTTCCATCGGTCGAATCTATTAGATTAGATTATCGGAAGATCCCATGGGGATCGATAATAGAAAGCAATTCCACCTGAGCATCGCCTGGCCACGTAATTTCTATATCTCCTTCCACTCTCTTTATCTTCTTCATCGGTCGATCCCCACACACTTGAATCTACTAGGGCATCTACGAATCTACCGAAGAAATTTGGATTTAGTGAAGATTCTTTTATTATTTGTAGTAGGTAAATAATTGTAGTCGGTCTACTACTCCCTCTTCGATAGGAAAACTTTGAATTTTTATCTAATCGTCAGTCCCCACCTTCAATCAAATCGCATCATCGCAGAATTCCTCAAAATTCTTCGACCCGAATACAAAGCCCAACCACCCAGCTTCCACTTTCAATCCTCCTACATTAATTTCACAAACACCCCACGTTTAGATTCCAAAATTCACAGTTGCAGAGCTTAACACGTCCGCGGACGTGAATGCTATAACATTCATTTTCATGATGATACAGAATGACATGAATAGCATTCAAATCGATTAAAATATGATAATCTGACTACCCTCATAAAACGCGTTTAATCAAATTTCGGATATCACAACCAATTTACAAATAAAATGACTGTCAATTTTTGCACCTCGCTGAAACTTTTACTGTCCGCGAACGTGTTAAGTATCCCGTACTATCGAAGAAGATCCACGGTGTACCCAGTAAACGAGTTTTCAGGAGAAGCCAAGAGCCCCGGCGCTCGCGAGAATCGCGCGTAACGCCGTGGCGTTTGCTGCGCAGCAAAAATCGAATCGAAATTCTGGTTTCCAGGTACCGGTGGGGTCAAAGGATATCAACCGCGTGCGCGCACATCCTGTCGACGAAAAGAACGCGGCGCGGGGTCTCGGTGAGTTGACCCTTGCCGGTAGTATCCTATCTTCCCCACCCCGCTCCTCCCTCAGCCCCGTCCGCCAAGTCTCTCTATCTCCCTTCGCCCATCGAAGCGTACCCGTACGTACGCTTAGAATCTAGGTAAAGCCGTCCGCGGCGCCGGTAGACCGTTAAGGTTCGATCACTTAAACGTACGACACGAAAGGGGAGGGCATGCGGCTCGCTGGAGAAGGTGTAGGAGGCGCGGGGCTCTCTTGCATGCCTGCGTGCGAAGGTGTGTAGAAACCGGGGAGCTCCAAATGTCAGAAAGAATCGAGCAGAATGGAGCGGGCGAGCGAGCGGAGGGAGAATAGGATCGTCCTGGACGCGAAGGAATCGTTAACGTTTGCCGGAACTGGCCAGCGGGCTTCGACACTTGTTCCATCAGCGATACTGATCGTTCAACCAACGTGACTGGAGTCTAATGACCATGGAAATTATTTTGTTCTCGGTTCGGAGATTGAGATTGATTTGTAGGAAAAGTGATGTAGGCTGGGAGGAACGTTGGCAGCTGATTGACATGTATTAAGGAAGGAGGGAGATACAATTTTTATGCATTTTGATAGTTGTAGTATAATTACGACAGGTGTACTGTTGTGATAGGATGTTTAAAGTAAAAATTTTAATTATGTTACATAGTGAAATGTGTCCCAAAAATATAGTGCTCGACACTATTTTTTGCCGAATATATGATTATGTATACATTAATTGAAACATAATTGACCACGAAAAGGCATATACAATCTTCTTAAAAATCATGTAAGAAGAAAATACGACAGAGAAAACAATTTGCATACACGAAATTTACGTACAACTTTAGAAAACTTATAACGGAGGCTAATTTATTGCGACACATTTTTTTGACGATAAAGTTTATCGCTTTGAATAGTCACTTGTTTACTGATTCTTCAATTTGAAACAATATGCCGTTTTCTTTTAACTAATAATTGATCATTTAAAACAATGCCAGTTATGTATCAGATGATATACTATTTACTTTACAGGAATTTCGTTTAACTTTTCACGTGACCGATCGGCAAAAAATAGTGTCCAGCACTATATGTCAATGCTCCCTCAGCGTATGATAATACTGTTTTGATAAGGTGCAATGTTTGAGGTTCATAGACATTCGAAGGCTAAATTCCTTTCGTCATTTTAAGGGGTGGTTAGATGGGTTGAAAAATTGTTAGAAAGTACATATCCTCTAGAATGTACTGTTAAATTTTCATGGAACAATTCCGATTATTTTTGCTTCTATAGAACCATTTTGTAGGGAGCGTAGAGGCTCAGCCTCTGTAGATGAAAACTTTGAACGCGTTTATCTCGAAACGTCATTTGTCCACATCGTGAAGATAAAATCTCAAAATGTATCGAACCGATTACTTTATAAATTTTACCGCTTATTCTGCACACTTGTGACCCTCGCAAGGATTACAACCAAGTATTTTCATTGAGTCTAACAAGGGAAGATTCCAAACCCGAAAATTAAAAAAATTCTGAAACTTTGTGAATATGTAGGGGATTTCCTCCTGATTACGACGCAATTTTTGTTTGCTGCCCAAATTCACTCGAAGGGGGTAAAATTAACCCCTGAAAATTAGACTATTTTCCGATTTTGTGTTATAACTCGTGAATTGTTAGAGATAGAGAAAAAGTTTCAAGAGAAAAGTTACTTCTTTTAATTAGATCTATCATTTGGTGAAAAAAATAATTTACAGTTCATGAGTTATAACACAAAATCGTAAAATAACCGGATTTTCAGGGGTCAATTACACTCCCTTTGAGTGAATTTGGGCAGCAAACAAAAATTGCGTTGTAATTAAGAGGAAATTCTCTACATATTCACAAAGTCTCAGTATTTTTTGAATTTCCAGGTTCGGAATGTTTCCTTGTAAGTTAATAAATGCAAAGCTCGACAATATATATTTCTACCCTATTCCTAACTCACCTCTATCTTCTTTCTTTCCTTTCATTACGTTTATGCTTTTCTATCGTAATTTACCATAAAAGTTTTTCTCACAAATTAAAATTAAATTAAAAATAAAATAAAATTTTCTCATACAAATTTTTCTCTTCTTTTCTTCCCTACTTTTAATTTTAGTTATTTAGTTACGGTTAGGCTTCTAACAGTATTGTACTGCAGCCTCGCCTTTTACTTCGTAATGCTTCATGTATTACCTTTCTTTGTACATTTACCAAGTAATAAACACGAATAATAATAATACATAAAAATTCGAAGGGATTGCGGTAGATAACAATTCACATTTTATACAATTACCAAGAGAAAATACTTAGCAATGGAAGGGCCCATCGCCGCTCAGTTCGCAAAATGCAAAAGGCTGCGTCGTTAGAGGCGAAGCGAGAGGCGCGCGAGCGCGAAAGGAAAGGTGCACCGTTGCACTTGTACCCCGAGCGACCGCGAAGGCTCTCCTGCCGGTGCATTCTAATCGACCGACTATAATTAAGCCCGCGAAGCTCGTATTGGCGCCACGTGAGCATTCGCAGCGAGACGTGCCGCGGCTGGCTACTATTTATCCCGCGAACGCCTGCAAATTCGTAAAACCCGCAGCTTCACAGCCATTTCAGACTTCTCGCTTATTCCCTGGACACCCTGTGAAGAACTTCGCTAATGTCCGTCGCGGTGCATCGATATTCTCTGTTAAAAGAGCTTCGAGGGGAAGAGGAAGGGAGCGAAGCGATAAATGGGAGCATTAGGCGATCGCTTTCACGAGGTGGCTGGAATTATTCCGGTTATTAGGGTCGAATCGATGGCTCGCTCGCATCGTCGGCTTAGAAATGGGAAAGTGATCGACGATTTAGTCTGTGCAGCCGCGTGGCATTTAAGCCTATATCGAGCAACTGCAACGGATTTCCTGTACATCCCCGAGGAGGGGTCTAAAGCCTTCCACCAACGCCATAAAATCGTCCAAAGAAACAAGTAAACACCTACTTGCACGGCTCGCAGAATTATTATCCACGATTCGTTGCTTCCCATAAAATCGACTTTTTTGCATCGACCCTGGCGCGATATTCCCCGGCACCAGAGTCCGGTGCCAATGGGAAAACAGATTCGAGTAATAATTCGCCGATGCGTGTGGCATTATTATGAATAAAGTGGGATCGTGGACGGCGAGACCGCTCCCTAATTCCAGCGTACGCGAGAGAGAAATTCCGAGGGACGCGGATGTCCGTTGGCCATCGAAAAGATGTATAAATCGGTGGGTTTCTGAAAAGAACCGACAGAGGCGTATAGAGTCGGCCCAGTGCACCGGTTATCCACGATAATGGACCGGATCGATTCATGCCTGTGTACCGTGTGTACACGTGTACACGCACCGTATCGCGGCGCGTACGTATAAAAGCGGCCCCGACGCGGTGTGCATAGTCGATTCGTGGGAATCGATCGGATTACATCCGCCCAATTAATTTTTTTTCGCCGGAACCGCCTCGCCGCGCATCCCCCTCGCGCGGGCAGCCCGCGCGCCCGAGAGAGCTGTCCTCTTTCGCTCCCCGCCGAATGCTCTCTCGTTTGACCCGGTGCATCGAGGTGCAACGTCGCGGCCCCGAGCGGGCCCCAGCAACCGGCAGGAAACGTTCGACGATGCTTTTGGCGCGTTTAATCGAGATTTAAGGCTCGGGGGCTTTATTCAATTTACTTAAAAGCCACCGTGCGACGCAACCTTAACTGCCCCCTTTCCCGCTTTCCGTTAACGATAAGTTACAATTAGCCCCAGATAACGGGACTTTATGATATCCTTATTCGATACAAAATTCCCGGGCCCCGCCGCGTAGCTGTAATTAAGGTTCGCTCGGCTCGGTTTAATGCCGCGCTTGTATACTTATTCGCCGGGGAAACTGCCGTCTACCGTGGATACAGGCTCGAAGGATGCGATTAAACGCTGGTGGGTTTGTTGCGAGGGTGGCATGTGCGATTGAACGGCGCGGAGAATTGTGTTACATTGTGGTCGGTATTAGGATCGAACGGGCCAGCCGGGAGGAAAGAGCGGATCAAGCGCAGAAAATGGGAGGGGGAGAAGGAAGAAGATCCTTAACGCCGTCTCACGTGGCTGGTAAACTCTGCACGCCGATACACCGAACCGGAGGGCAAGTGAAAGTCTCGCTGAAACCACGGCGTCGACGGACGCATGCGTGTGCGCGAGCTGGTGCGCGCGCGCGAGATCCTGGGATGTAACCTCTACGGGTCGCGACGTGCAAATCACGGGCACATTTGTGGTTAAAATGTCCCTTAACGATATCCCTCTCTGTGCGAACGTTGGATGAAAATATATAGTAGAGCTTCTTTTGGGTTCTTCCAAACATTAATCGAAGAAACTCTATCATCGACAATTATACTTCGCACTTAACCTCCTAACTAGATCATCTCTCGACTGGATATGTTCTATATATTTCTATATATGTTCTATATGGAGCGAAAAAAAAATAAACTAAATCTGTATTACTTAATTTGTTGGTGTAATAAAGACGCATTATTATTATTATTATAATTATTATATACGTACTTAGGAATGGCTAATGGCGGCTGCACTCGTCTCGCCCGTTACAAAAGCTACCTATGACGCAATGCGATATCTTTTCTACGAGTGTAATTATTAAACTTTCGCGTCGCGTTAACTCGTCTTCCCCAGTTAACTGGTTAAATTAACCGCGACGTTTCGCTGCACGACTATCGAAGCAATTATCAAGGAATGTATACGTGTTAGCATTTACCTGTTTCGATGTGGTTCTCCGTCCCACGCGAGCTACGTCTCTTCAGCCACTAGCAATTTCCCATTTCGTCGGGTCCGATTATCGTCGACGTAAACAGCCCAGGCGCCGAATTTCCTGGGGTGAAACCGCCGCGTCGCAACGGCGGGCGAATTTCGGGACCGTTGGAACGTGACAGGCCTGCTCCCACTCCCCTATCTCTGATCGATTGCGACAGATTTCGTCTGCCCGATCCCCATTCAACACTTTCGCCCCGTTGCTTTCGTAGATTCGACGTAGATATTCCGCCGCGTACGGTGGAAACCACCAACGAACCGTATGCATGACACGTACTTATATACACACAGACGTATCCCTTCGCGGCTCGATTGCTTCCATCGCGTTCCAAATCTGATCGATAATTGCTGCCAACAAATTCGCGGCGATGTTCTTCGTAACGTATCGTCGAGCCTGCGGTGACACGGCGATTTGAATTGAATCGAGCAGGTTAGAATCGCAGGAAGTAACCGAGTGTCGATACGCTCCCGTCGAAACTGATTTACGATCCCCTTTACCGAGAAATCGCTGTTTGGAACGGCGCCATAAACCCTGTGTCGCTCTGGCGGAACGTTCGATCGAGTAGCGCGACCTACCTAACCTCTAAAATCTAAAAGGACGTACCTAACCTCTAAAATCTAAAAGGACGTACCTAACCTCTAAAATCTAAAAGGACGTACCTAACCTCTAAAATCTAAAAAGACGTACCTAACCTCTAAAATCTAAAAGGACGTACCTAACCTCTAAAATCTAAAAGGACGTACCTAACCTCTAAAATCTAAAAGGACGCGCGACGGAAGGCCGATAGCATCGACCGACGATCCAGAACGCGGAAACTTGACTGATTGCGGGAATGCTGATTGGCGTGACAAGGGTCTGCGCGCCTGCGCGACGCACGGGAATAGAACCTCTATTCTTATATGCATGTAAGGTAAATGTCCCAATACCTGGACATTTAAGGTACGCCGGACACTCGTTTGAGAATTTTTCGGTTATACAAATCGATTTATATACAAACGATTATGCAATTACATGGGGCATGGTGTGTACTTTATCATTAAACAAAGAAAATATATTGTAGGATTGAATAATTTGGTAAAATATTGAAAATTCGTAGTCCTTACAATGGCCCAATACCTGGACAGCTTAACTAGTATGTCCCGGTGTCCCGATTTTACGGTCCCAATACCTGGACAGCTTAACTGATATGTCCAGGTGTCCCAATTTAACTATCCCATTACATAGACACATGATAAAAGATCAGCAATTTGGAGGTAAATTAAATAAAAACAACACAATAGTTTCTTTTTGATAAACCAAAATTAAATTTTATTCATATACACCAAAAGTGCTCGCTGCTTTGCGCAACGTCATTCCACTTTTTAATCCATTCAATGCTTTAATAACAGATTCTTGACTATACTGTTTTTCCTTATAAGTCTTTCTCTTTTCTTTTGGCATATTTCTTCTATATATTAAGTAATTTATGGAAATCAGTAAATGAAATTGTGTAAAAAGAATAGATTATCGAATGACTAACTTTAAGGTTATATGTCAGAAAAATCTTTCAAATTAAATATTATCGTTAAAACAAGATAAAAAAGGGGAAGTATACTTACAGAAGGATAAGTACAATACAAAGTAATAAGTACTAAAGTCCTAAATAACTATTTGTATTATTCCGTCAACAATAACACGTAAGATAAGTCGCAGTTTGCATAGATGGTTTGCGTGGTCAGGTTTCGGGCCGTTCCGGGATTTCACTGTACCGATAGATAGACACGCGAATAAAAAACTAATACGACCATAAATTTTAATAATTCAATCAGAAAATAATACTACAAAGCAACATTTTCCTAAAAATGTATTAGTTGTACCAATATAATAAACAGTATTAATAATATTCACTTAAGAAAAAGTAGAGACTGTTTAGCAAATCAGCTAACGGCAATACTAAAATGGTGTAAACCGGTCAGTTCAAGAAAATTTATTTTTATTACGAGTGTTACGAGTTTACTAAGAAAAATATGTATATGAATATATTTAATTAAATATTTGTGTAATTGAATAAAATAGTTCTTTTATGGATAAAGCATATATTAAATGTAATAATCAGCATTATTTACACTAGTGTCCAGGTATTGGGACGTGTCCAGAGATTGGGACATTTACCTTACGTTGAATGGCGTATGCACGATGGGTATTATAGTGTTGCACGAAAGGAGAACGAGTGGACAAAAAATACACGGGGGAAAAATGTTAATTAACTGGAGGGGAAAGGTGGGAAAGAATCGGATGGGGCTGGATGACGGGGTTCGATGCTGAGGGGGGGCGAGAGAGGCGAATATTGCGGATAGATGCGAAGAATGCCACATGGCAGTCGTAATGGGTTTGCAGCGGAGAAGCTGCAGGTAATAACCTGCGCGTATATAACGACACGATGAGTCGTGGGTTGCTCGGCCGATCTTACCTTCGGTCCCGACGACTTTCACGAGCTTCCCGGGCTTCTGCTTATATATCGGTTATACGTGCGCGATATCTTCTGAAGCCGTGCGCCGCGGAATCGCGTTCTCGGCGACGCGGCGCGGGAAACTAAGCGTGACGGCGAAGAGGCGAGAGTGCTACGAGCGTTCGATCGCTCGAGATTCGATTTTTAAATGTAAATCGAAATTGAATTTTTAAATTAACCGTTGTTATCCAGTACCATCCACTTTTGCTAGAATATAATAACGCTATTATAAATATTGATCAGGTTTCAATGAATATGGGCGTATCTCCATTACCATCACCGACGCTGCAATAAATCAATAACCGAGCGTAATTAGTATTTAATGGTAATATCGAATAGTAGTGTTTGCACGCGATGCGAGTCGCTTATTAATACGGTACTTTACGGTCCGAGAGAATCTCCCTATCGATGTTTCAAAACCTGTAGACAGTTACTACTTATTGAATTTGTGAAACTTGAAAATAACCGCGAGATTTTTAACAAGACGTTAATACTACAACTTCCACACCAGTAAAAATGACTGGTTGTACAATTTTATTTCAATGTAAGGAAAAAAAATAAATACTTTTATAATAGTAATAATATCCTCCTGATTACAACGCAATTTTTGTTCGCTGCCTAAATTCGTCCGAAGGGGGTGAAATTAACCCCTGAAAATTCGGCTATTTTGCGATTTTTTGTTATAACTCGCAAACTGTAAGAGATAGAAAAAAAGTTTCAAGACAAAAGTTACTTCTTTTAATTAGATCTATCATTTGACAAAAAAATATTTTTCAGTTCAAAAGTTATAACATTTCCAATATTAAAATTGAAAAATAACCGGATTTCCAGGAGTCAATTACACCCTCTTATAGTGAATTTGGACATCAAACAAAAATTGCGTTGTAATCGGGAGGAAATTCCCTACAAATTCACAAAGTTCCAGAATTTTTCGAATTTCCTGTTTCGTGATATTCCCTTATTAGTATTACACATTTTTTAAAGACAGATTTTGGGAGAAATAGCTCCTCTTAACTGTCGGTACTTCTAGTATCAAAGAATGACGGTGTGAATAATCGCCGCGACGGATCTAGCTACTGATCCACTATCTGAAATTCAAATCATGCCTGGTTATCAGTTTCCCATAGTGCGTAACAAGGTTGCCACCGTCGTCTCGTCGATTTTATTCCAAGCAGCAAGCGGTCGGTGATTCCCTGAATTCTAATGCAAGCGCCCGTCGATCGCGGTTATATAAAATCGTCGTAAGCCCGTTATCAGTGCTATCTTTCCGCCGTTTCCGAGAAGATGCGACTTCCTTCGTCGGGGCCCGGACCACGGTTGCTCTCCCACTGCAAACGGCCACGTTCGCGGCTACTTTGTCCGCGATGCATCCGTGCCCTGCCTTCCTAAGCGAGGCCCTCCGCGGAAATAGCGAGCCGGTTCGCGATCGTCCTTTAAGGATTCATCGTGCATTGCGTAACTCTTGGAACGCGGCTCAGTTCCCCCCTTTACGCTTACGCTGCTTCCTTGTGGCGGTCTCGCGGGCTGGTTTCTAATAGCTTTCCTTCGCGATCACTCTCGACAATAGACTGGAGAGATTCTTACAGGTCTCGTCGGGCCGCTTAACGATGATGGCCCAACGCGAAATAGAAGAGGGAGGGTTCTAAATGCAACACAGAAGATTGGTTCTTTTAATGTATCATTATTAATCGCTCGCAGTCGTATCGCGTGACATCATTGATATTGACAATTCATCCTATGTACACGTTGACGATAATAATATTAATAATAAAATAATCGTAATGACAATAATAAAAAATAGCAATAATAATCGCAATAGTCGTAAGATCCTGATCATTGTACAGCTCCGCTACAAATATACAGATCCGCAACGTGTGTATGCGCGTCTATGTTTACGTGTACGTATATTCAATATTTATATATTTATATCTTCATCTATGTATATATTTATATAACATTATCCATCAGCATTTTATACACACGACGAAATCACGGACACGTTAGGAATCTTTACACTGTATTTCTTTATATATAAATACGTTCCTCTTTTCTTGGCGCGTCGATTTTATCTCACTATGAAGGAACGGGAACGTTGGATGGCCCGTTCCCGTTCGCCGCGAGGAAGTAGAAGTTTACGAAACTACGGTACGAAGGGACGGGCGGAAAGTTTTTCTAGAAGATACCGAATGCAAAGGGGGAACGGAAGAGGCTCGTTGATCGGGGGAAGGCGAAGATCTACGGGGGTTGGGGGGTGGTGGGGTTGGTGGTATTGTCTCGCGTGCTCGCGCGAACCGCGTCGAGAAATCAGAATCGAAACAAGTGTAAGTACAAAAAAATGACAACAGCTTTATTACACATTGTATTCCATATAATATAATCGTTTATACGTACGTGCTTCGCTTTAATTTACGGGTCGACGAAAGCCAGCCGCTCAGCGTCGTCGACCAGTGAACGATCGATTGCACGGCGATCAATCGATCCACGGGATTCACGTCGCCGACGCTGCGTGCCAGCGTACACTTCGCTTTCTTTCATCTATTTTCCTCTTCTTCTTATTCTTCCTTCTTGCTTCTTTCCATCTTTTTTTTTTTAAATACAATTTCAATAAGCGCCCCGCCCTCCGCAAATTTTTCACGTCCGTTGAATTTTCCCCTTTCCTGCCGTCGAGCGAGAGAGCCGAAAAGAATAAGTGCGACCTGGCTAAAGTGTTTGTAGTCGTTTCGTTTATTTTAATTAATCATTATTATTATTATTTATTAACAGGAACATCATCATCGAATCTTTGTTCGTTACATCGTCATTCGTACGTTTCTTACACATTAATCGCGATCATCACTATCAGCATTAATTATCACCCACCCGGCGTTAATTGATCATCGGACAAGTAGCGCCGTAGTGTGTATCGGTGTCGATCGATCATTATCATCATCATAATCAGCAGCGTCGTTCATCATCATCATCAATCGTTTTATTCAGCAGCATCATCCATATATAAATAAATAATTATCATCAACCGTGCGATAACAACACATAATCGTCATTTGTTCGCGCTTTCGAGGACGAAGTGGGCGAGAAAACTTCGCTAAATGCTCCGTTTATAAAATATCTTTTTCTTTCAATTTCGAAGGGAAGAAGGTCCGGTGACCTCGCGTGGAAATTTTAAACAAAAGCTCGGCTGGGCGGGAAATTTGTCGCGAGTGAATTGAAATTGTAACGCTCGAGGGAGAGATTTTAATTGATCACACGATTTCTCGCAGACTTCGACCACGAAAACATGGAATAACCCGTCGCGTCGACGACGACGCCGGTTTCTCATTTACATATATATAATATTTATATATATATACTTTTTTTTATATATATTCTTCTATCTATATATTTATATATTCATTTATTTATTCATTTATTTATCTGTTTATACATATCGCGAGTGATGGTTCACTGAATGATGCGCCGCATCGTCGGAGGCTCGTGCGCAGATTACGAAAGGGTTCCGGAGGCCGGCGAAAAGGAAAGTCCCTGGCAAACTTACTGGACCACGGAAACAGAAACTCACGGTGAAGTTCGTCGACACCTCCAATTAAATAATTTACGATACTCGCGACAAAGTCTTCCAAGCTGGGACGAGAATAAAATCCTACGAAATCCTGAAAAACTTTCCTTTTCTCCGCTTCCGGACGCTTTTTACAAAAATGAGTCGCTGCGAAGAGTTCGCCGGTTCGATCGTACGGGGAATTACGCGTTGGGGAGATATCTTTGAATTTCGATTTCAGCCGCATTCCGTGATAAAAAAAAGGGGTAAGTGCGCGACTCAAGGCTCCCGAGGACTTCTCACGACTTTCGAATCGCGTACTTATTTCGTTTAAAGGAACGGAATTCGAATTTCATTCAACTTCCCGTCTCTTTAAAGTCACCATGAGTGTCTCGTTACAAGACCTCACAGAGGTAAAAGGTGGTTGTTTGCCGCGATTTAAGGGCCCAGCTACCCCGGCACGAAGGGGTTGCCATGAGCATGGAGAATCCCATGGTGCCGGGGGTGTTAATCAAAACGTCCCTAGACGCCTCTTCGAGACGAAGTCGTTCCCCAGGAGACTCTAGCTCCGCGTCCCAGGACTAAATAACCGACAAGGAAAAGAAAAGAAACGGGAAGGCCGATGTATCTCGTGCGTGGAAAAAAAAGTACAACGGAAAACAGCGTTAATCGAAGGGGGCGAAAAGAAAGTGGGGAAAAAAATCTCACGAAGGGGCGACGTCGTTTGAATCCTAATTCGTCCGTAAACTTTCTCGCTCGTAGCTATGTACGCAACGGTACGTACATACAAGCGCTCTCCTCTGGTCGTTACTCGTAACCCTCTCTCAGACTTGCCCGCGCGAAGAGAGACGAACTCACATGCACATGTACACTGTACGTAATATATATATATATACACAAGGGAGGGTTTCAACACACACTCACACCCACGCACTCCTACACTCGTCGCATGCACACGCGTTATCCTATCGTCCGCGAGCGGACGCATGCACACCTACACACGTACACGGGACAAGTAAGTGTCCTCGGAGACACGGGCGTCTCTCGTATCCACGGAGAGCGAGAGAGGGAGAAGATCAGTCACGCAATTCGAGAAAAAAAAATAGAAAAAAAAGAGATACGAAGGAGAACTATCGGAACAATGATAATGGGATACGATAGAATAATATTAATAATAATTATAATAATAATAGCGAATAGTAATAATAGTAAATAACAATAATAATAAATTAGTTCTGTACAAAGTTTCGCATCCGAGCATGATAATATAATATAATATTAATACCTAAGAACGGGTCGGACGACGATATTCCGCCATCGTCCGCCACCACAGCATCTCGTGTGTGTGCATATATATATAGTAAATATATATATATATATATTCGTTGCTCCTTCCATCGAGCTCCTAGGCAAAAGTCTGTTCGTCCTCGTTCTCCAGGACACACGAAGGAATGCTCTCTCTCCCCTCGCCCCGTCCGCGAGGATGGTTCTCGCGCGCGTGTCAACTTCTTCCTCCTCGAGTTCTGACAAGAATCCCAGCGAACAACAGAACTGTTCTCACGCGCGAGTTGCCCGGTGCGAGACGGGAGCGAGTGGAGCGCAGGAATCGTCGCGAAGAGAAGAAATGCGCGCGCCGTTAAGTTCGTCCGCGATACCCGGAGAACTAACTCTTGGCGAAGGGTGGGTTTCGTTCTTCGTCTCTTTCTCTCTGTGTGATGCACGACCGACGAGAGAGTAAACACTCGCGGAGCAGGGGAGCACACACAGTTCGTGCGCGATTCAACGCCACCAAGAAGCTATCGATCACGAGGAAGGAACCGTGCAAAAAAAGAGTCATCTTCATTGTACACCAGCGAGCTACACTTCCGTCGCGAGCGTCGCCGCCAGCGACGAGTCGTGCCTATAATGATCGTCTATAACGTACACTCCGCAGCCGGTCTCGCCTGCGCCGCCTCCGCTTCCCGGTGGACCAGTGCCACCCTCCGTGATCGTTTGCGGCGGCCTCTTGAGCAACGCCGCCTCAGCTGCGCAACAGCTGTCCGTCGCTGCGTTCCCCGCGAACACTGACGACCTCTTGGCGTTCTCCAGGACGCCAACCCCCAGGCCAAGGCCTAGGCCCAGACAGTCTTTCTCCTTCTGGAAGAGGTGTGACGCTCTGTGCGCGGCCGCTTCTGTGTTCAGCTGCTTGGTCGTCCGCGTTCGGCCGTCCTGCAGCACTGGTTCCGGTTTGTAACCCGAGCAAGAGCTGTCCAGCGTAACGTCCGTTTGAAACGACGAGTCGAGGTCGTCTTGTCTGGCGGACGAGGCGTTGTTCACGCTCTTGTTCGCTGTCCAGGTGTTCTTGATCATATGCGCATCCCCTGTGCCCAAAGTGCACACGCTTCCGCCACCTCCACCGCTGATCATTCCGCTTCCACCACCCCCTAGTAGTCCAACGTTCCCAATGCCAACGCCTGCACCGCCGGTTGAACCAACCCCAGCGCCTCCACCCACGCCGCCCATCACTCCGCCGCTCCTCTTGCTCATACTGCTGTGCACAGCGTTCCGTTCGTTTTGCAACCTAGCCTCTTCGTCAGCTTTCGCTTGCTCCCTCTTTTGCCGCCTCTTCATGCACATCACAGCGACAGCAGCCACCAAAACGAACGCTGGAACCGCTGTGGAGAGGGTCGCTATCACCACCACGTGCTCAGTGGTCAATCCCGCGTCCCTTGGTTCAGCGGAAGCCACGTGCTTGGATAAGTTCCCTGACCAGTAACTGGCTCCTGACGGTGGTACTGCTGTTCCAGCGGTGTTGGATGGAGAACTGGCTGCGGCTGCCGCGGCTGGTAAGATTGCTGTTCCGCTGCCAACTTCTGCGGCGCAAGTGTCACCGTGCCAACCCTCTGGACACTCGCAGAGGAATCCGTTCACTCTGTTTAGGCAAGTGCCGCCGTTCTTGCACGGTCCGCTGCGACACTCGTCCACGTCCACGCTGCAATCCTTGCCAGTGAAGCCGGGTTTGCACGCGCAACGATAGTCGTTAGTCCCGGAGATGCAGCGACCGCCGTTTGCACATGGTTTAGCCAAGCAGTAGTCGACTTTGTCTTGGCAGAGCCTGCCAACGTAACCCGGCACGCACTGGCAACGGAACTGATTCACTAGGTCAACGCAAGTTCCGCCGTTTAGACAAGGGTCGCCTTGGCAGTCGTCGATGTTGGTCTCGCAACGCTCGCCGGTGAATCCTGCTGGACAGGAACAACGGAACCCGTTGACGATGTCCGTGCAGCTGGCTCCGTTCGCGCATGGATTTGGCGTGCACTCGTCTAGTTGGGACTCGCAGTCGTTGCCTGTGTAGCCGGGAGGGCAGTGGCACACGTAGCCGCGCAGAGAGTCGTCCTCGCAGCTGGCCCCGTGATGGCAAGGTGAATCTCGACAGGATCTGGTGCTGATCTCGCAGTGACGGCCCCTCCAGCCGGGCGGACAGGTGCAACGATAAGCGGCTCGCTGTGGCTGCTTCGATCCCGATGAGGACGAGGCGTCCGCGGAGGCTTTTGGTGCGCTGTGCGAACTGCTCGTCAGGAGATGGCTAGAATTGCCGTAGGACGGCTCCATCGTGCAGGAGCCGCCGTTCAGGCACGGCTTCGAGTGACAGTCCAAAAGCAGCGTCTCGCAGTCAGTGCCCGTGAAGCCTGACGCGCACGAGCAGGTGTACGAGCCTTGGCCGGTGTTGAAGCAGGTGCCGCCGTTACGGCACGGCTTGTGATTCGTGCAGAAGTTTAGGTCCTGGTTGCAGAACAGGCCGCCCCAGCCTTCGTCGCAAAGGCACTCCCATGGCTTTTGGCAGCTACCGTGAAGGCAGCCCGGGTATCTCACGCACTGGTCGCAGTAGGCGCCTTTCCACCCGTTTTGGCATCTGGAACAGACCGATGTTGCTCGTTAGTGAATGCTGCGCTGAGGACCTCGTCGCAAAGTGTGCGATTTTGGACAAAAGTTTTGACTGATTTCAATAATTTTTTTTTTAAATACTCGTGAAGGACTTAGAAATAACGGAGTGGTGCAGTAAATAAAATTAGAAATAATATCAAAATTAATAAAATTAAAATATAATTTAAAAGTATTAGATTTAAATCAGCTATACTTACAGTTTATTTAAAACATAAATTTTGTAAATTTGAAGTAAATTTTTTTATTTTATGGCTAATATTAAATATACAAAAAATTAATTTTTACTATCTTTAATTTCCAAAGATTACATTTTTATGTCATGTTATGCTAAATAAAGTTTTTATAGATTAGACAAAAAATATAGGTTTTACTGCAGCACTCCATTATTGCTAAGTCCTTTACGAGTATTTTAAAAAAAAATTATTGAAATCGGTCAAGATTTGCGCTGTCTAGCGATTTTTGTTCAAAATCGCACACTGTGTCCCGGGGATACGGTGAAAGTGGAGGAAAGAGGTATCGATCTTTCCACGAGGAAGTCTCTACTAAGCGGCGGGAGGAGAGGATTTCTCTTTTTCTCCTGTTCAATTCGCGATCGACGGACATCGTGGCAGGGAGGATCCAGATTAGTGTTCCTTCTCGAGAATTTCTCGAGAAATTTTATAATTTCTTATTTCTAATTTCTCGAGAAATTTCTCGAGAAATTAGAAATAAGAGAAACACTGTAATTACAGTGTTTTTCGAGAATTTTCAGTGTAGGAAAATTATTATAAATCCCATTTGTTTTCAGAAATGAATTTTCAGTTAGTTCAAATTGAGAAAAATATCGAGAAATCAGGAACACTAATCCAGATGTCAAGACCCCGACGGTCCCTTAATGGAGTCCGGGTTACGATCGGAGATATTAGCATACGCACAAAAGGCACGGAACCGGAGAAAGAATGACGCCGGTCGTCGGTTTCTTGGATGGGCGAGTCTCGAATTCAGGCTTTGAATTGAAAAGCGCGTAGGCTGGTCATGTAGCATAAGGGTTAAGGAAAAGATCGGATCTTCTCTCGTCGAATTCCGCTCGTTCTTGCGATTCCCCTGGCAACCGCGATTAGAATCCCCCGCAGCCATCGACGGGCAATGTCAAGGACCTCGTTAAGTGCGTATGAAAAACGATGGGACGCGATAGAGGGCGCGCAATAAAGAGGGGGGAGGGGGAGGAAGAGTAGGAATCCCCGTTTTTCCAGGTAATCGAGCTTCATATACCGGGTGACCCCCAGGTAACCTCCTCGCGAACGAGTTCCCTCGACGGAGAAACTCCGAAGAGCGGTCCAGCAGCGAGCTTTAATCACTTGGGTCGTTAAATACTAATCGATCCTCGCGCGAACGCAATCCAAGGAGAGCGAAAAAACGAGGAGGTGGGGAAGAAGAAGGAGAAGATCGAAGATGGATACGCGGGGCTCGTGATTAATCCTCCCAGCGAATCCGCCGTGGATGAGAAATCTCCGTATCGTCGAAAATCCAAACATCGCCGAGGACCCACCCCACCCTCCCCACGAAAAAGAATTTCCAAGAAGGTACTCGCGAGCTGGAGGAAAAAGAGGAGGCGAAGAAGGACCAGGCCCGAGCAAAAGGGAGGAAAAGAACCGTCGGGGAAGCGCGGGAGGGGAGGCGGACAGAAAAAGAAAGGCTCACCGCGACAGAGGATACGCAAAGGTGGATAAAGGCCGCGCGGAGATGAAGAAGAAGGTAGAAAGGAGCTGGATCCAGCTACGCGGGGGGAGGAGGAGGAGGAGGGAAACGAGGAGGGTATGGTGGTCGGCCATTACGTCGAAGGGGGTTACACTGACGCGCAGGAAGGACAAAGAGGGCCGAAGAAAAGATGGGGACGGGAGCGGGGATCGAAGGAAGACAGAGGGAAGGAAAGAAAGAGGTGTGTATATACATATGTACATATTACACAGGCGCGCTGGCGAGCGTGCATATACACGGGCCACACGTGCGTACATAGAAGAGAAGGTGAGAGAGGGGGAGGGAGGGAAGGTAGAGAAAGATAGAAGGAGCGACGGAGGGGGAGAGGCAGAAATAGAATGAGCAAGGGCCAGTGAGACCAGTCAAGTCCGAAGGGAGAGAAAGGGAGAGGGAGCGGCGTAAGGAGAAGGAAAAGCAGGAGAGAAGAAGCAAGAGAAGGGAGGAAGAGCCTTAGCCAAGAGAGACAGGAGAGGAGGTAGAGTATTCGAAGGAGAGTGGGGAGACGAGTCGTCGAGTAGTGTTCCCACGGTTCGAGCCTCGGCACAGCCGTTCAGTATGCGGGTCAAGGAAAGGTTACGCTCCTCTGTGTGTGCGCGCGCCTTGCTCTGCCCACTAATACCCCATCCGCTTATCTCTCTCTCTCTTTCTCCCTCTCTTTCTAC
The DNA here is from genome assembly GCA_963855975.1 of Andrena chrysosceles. Lineage (NCBI taxonomy): Eukaryota > Metazoa > Arthropoda > Insecta > Hymenoptera > Andrenidae > Andrena > Andrena chrysosceles. The sequence goes on along the minus strand of OY979769.1, from coordinate 12,674,360 downwards.
ATATATGTGTATATACACACGCATACATATATTGTGTATACAGTAGGTATATATCACATGTATATAAATATATATATATATATATATATTACTATATATTGCCAGTAGAAGAAAAGAGAGGACAGCCCGTCGACGTCGCATGACTATACCATTAAATCCCATGTACACACCGAGAGCGTAATCGAGAGAGCCCGTCGTCGTCTCGCAAGTAAGAAAGATACGGAGAGAGAGAAAGAGGGTGAACGCACACACCTATGCAAGGGAGCAGGACGGAGTGAAACGAGCCGAACTGTGCCGCGCGCGGATATTCGTAGTCGTTTGTATACGCGCGCCTAGCCAATGAGATGGTCGAAGCATCCGTGTGATTCTTCGAGCTGTCTTCTCTCTAGCGCGCCTCTTCTTCCTAGGACGCGAAAAGGATTTCTGATGGCCGCGGGAGACACCCCCGCACCCCGCTTTCAACGAAACGCGGGGGAATGGCTTGTACTCGTAATTAGAGCGGGGGGCGAAGCGAGATGCCGGAAAACAGGAAAATACTTGAGGGTACTTGAATACTCGAGGTGGTTCAGGTGAAACAGTGGTTCGGTTGATTGGTATTGATTGGGAGTACTGGTGCTTGGGAATATCGGTTTCAGTACTTGGGGATTTTGATATTTGGGGGTATCAGTAGTTGAGAATATGATATTTAAGGGTATCAGTACTCAGCAATACCAATACTTGAAAATATAAAGAATTCGTTACAAGGATATGCAGGATTACAATAATCTTGAAAGACCCATACTGAGGATACCAGTACTCGAAACACACGGGACTACACTTGTGCAAATACGGCGGAAGCGCGGACCCACTTACCCCAGCTGTAACCACGTTCGAAAGAGAGAAAGGTAGGGTAGACCGGGTCGTAAAATGATGCACGAGTATGCATCTTCATCGGTATTCAGATACGTTCCGCGAGGCCGAACGTGTTCCCCGAAATTTCAATACCGCGGGACACCATATAGCCGCGATTCTTTCACGTATCACGAACGGGGCCGACATCCCACGGGGGTCTCTCGCGGCAATTGCTCTCAGCGATCCTATCGACTATATTTCCACGCGTAGAGGTACGCAACCAGAATTCATTCCAAAGCCAACTCTCAGCCACGAACGTGCACGCTGCAAATTCCTCCTCGAATCTCCTCGAAATCTGAATCCACGGGACAGAGACGGAGTATCATACCCGATAACCCAATTACAGTTACGAACACTGTAATCGAGTGCAGCCCCATTATATACCTGCCGCGGCGCCATCGAAGCAATTGCACGCGTATTCATCGCGACCGCATCGTTCATCAAACAACCTCCAGCCAACGGAAACCTATTTCCCTGGAATAGATCGCGATTTACTACCACCACGTGTCGATCGCCGTGTACCAAGAGACTCGGTGTACCGCTGCTGCGCTCACCGAGTCTCTGAACTTTCCTGTCTCTAGCCAGCTCCGAAGACAGCCGCGAAGAAACTGTTCGCCAGGAGCTGATACGAAAGAGAGCGAGGGAACTCGCCCCCAAGTGAGATCCGTACTCGAGTTATAATTTATGTGGCAGGTTTAGCGGTTTGTTTACGAAGTCTACGGGCGTGCATAAATTCCAGGTCGTCTGGGATATTCGAAACGCGAGGCAGCGCGCCTGGACCGGTGCCCGACTATTTTCGAAAATATTATTCCTTTACCGCGGGGGTGTGATCTCTCGGAAGATCGAGCTATGTCCCCGAGAGGAGAGCGGGAGAAGCCAGTGTATCGCGAGAACTGTTGGAGTGACGGCTGCCGCCGGCTAACGGGACAATTAACCCCGGCCGTAGAGTAATTAGATGATCGAGTTAACTCTAAACCTCGGGTTAACATAGGGCCGAGATTCGAGTCCCATGAAGACGAATCACCCGGTCTCGAAATAATTACTCCGGAATTCCTCTGTCTCGACTTCTAACCGTATTTATCAATCTGATGGGAATCCAGCCGCGATTGGCGCTCCTCGCGAATTCTAGCTCGCTGACACTGGAGCATCGCGAAATAATTCACCGAAGGCTTCTAAACAGAAAGGCTTCTACAAAGGGTGAAAACCGAAGAGAATCACAGCTCGAGTAGAAGGAACGCCCCGAGGCACGGAAAAAGTCCACGACAGGGCGCAGAGAATAGGATCCTTCTAGCCACTGTATTTATAGTCGCGTAGAATTCCCAGCAAACGCAGAAATTCGCGAATCGATCTCTGACCCACGCTCCCCTTTTTCTCTCTCGACGTCGCGTCGAATTAGAAGGTTCAACGACACGATCGCCGCGTTGCCAGGCGTGTGTGAAAAGGGGGGTCGTGGGGGAGAGTGAAAAAGGTGCAGGAGGAGGTTCGTTTGCGAGTTGGGAGCAAGGGCAGGAACGATTGGCACCTCTAAGAGTGGCTCGTTACGACGGAAAGCAACGGAGCGCCTGGAATTCCTCTCGCGGTTCTTTTCCTGCTGGATCCGCGATGATCGCACGGGGGACGCGGCTCGCCATGAGTGAAATCGACAGGGACAGGAGAAGAAGCTGCTCTTGGCGATGATATTTCCATCGTCCGCGGGGTACCGTAATGGCGCTACGCTCGAACGCGAGATTCCACGTCGGAGTCTGATCGCGGAAGCGGTGGGCTTCTAATCAACGTCATTAATCGGGAAATTAGAGAGACTGGGAATTCTTTGTATTACCTTGACTGAATAGCTGGCAGGTCTTTGGGAGATCGAAAGAGGAATTGAATAGGATCCGATGACTTTTGAGTATTCTTATAGAATGGGCTTTCTCACGGAGCTACACTGTTGAAGACAGTCTTGCTACGTGTACCGCTAGTACACTGGTATTACCACCAAGTGTCTTATACAGTAAGCTGCTACTCAATGGAGGTTTAGCTATCATCAATCCTGCAACTGTCCCCAAGCGAATGACGCACCCAGAGGGGGGATAAGGAGCCTAGCAACCCCCGAAGAAGGGGCTTAGTAAAAGTAAAAGAAAACTGGATTTTATTCTTTAATTAATTCTCATAAACACCTAATGAATTTTATTTTTATCCCTTCAACTCGGCTAACTCCAACATTTAATCCCCGAAATATTCCTGCACTTCAATTACCGCGACAAATAGGGGTGACAAACGTTACGTTAAGGGGGTAGTAGACTATTTCCGCTTCAGAAAATCGATTACTTTTTTTTACTGATTTTAAAAGTCTTATCCTTTATGAAAATTTTAACCAAAATTTCATAAAGAAATTCAAATAATTGTCGAAGTTATAGCTACGAATAAACTTCGAATATTTGAGTATTCGAATGTTATTATTCGAATAGTCCAATAGTCCACTACCCGGTTAAGAAATTCTCAGCGAGAAACTGAAAACTTTGAGAGCGATTCTCCCTTGCGCCGTGTGCTCTCCGAATGCTCGATTTTCTCATGGGGACACCTGGTAGATTCTCGCGCAACACTATCCAGCGTGGCAAAAACGCCGGTTGTCGGGGATTCACGCGCAACGATCGTCTTTCGACGGGGGAGAGAGAAAAAAATAGGAGCCCGTTTATCGGCGCGTTATTAACGCGGCCACGATACACCTTGGCCGGTGTATCGAGTGAGGAATGTGATATCAGCGGGGGAAGAGATGGTCGCGCACGTAGAGACGTTCCGAGGTGGGATAGAGACGGGCGGGTTTTCTGTGGTGGTGGGTGCATCGGATGCGTGTATACTCACAAGCACTCGTCGGGTCGATTGCAGTGTCCGTGCTGCTCGTCGCATCCGGGCAGGCAGCGGGCTGAAACGAGTAAGAAAAAATCGAAAAGGTTAAGGCAACTCTCCGCAAGAGGTCGATCGCGTCCCTCACGACTGCACGAGCGGTACCACTACACCATACACGATGCATCCCGAGATGCATTCCACCGTGGAGGTAGGTAGTCGGGGTACTGGAACTCCGATAATTCACCGAGGTATATACCGAGATCCCTGCCTCCCCCAGCGCCTAATGCCCCTTTCGGCCTGTCATTGTTAATCGAGTCGTAAAATTGGCCGCGATTCAGCGGAAAATCGCTGCGTCCACCTATTACCTCTTCAAGGAAACTTGCGACGCCCTAGTACTCCATCTTCGCGGACCGTTCTTAGCGGGAGTGGATTTCATTATTACTCCTCGCTCTGTGGGATAGGTACACTACGTCGTAATTACGATCTATCCGTCAACTGCGCACGATTTCTACGTTCCAGTCGTAACGAGAGGGGTGCAGGGTGAATACCTGTCGGATGGAATGTCGGCATTGTTGGCTCGCATGTGTATAGGTGTTGTTTAAGGGGGGAAACCACTGTGAAAATTTATTTTTGTTGCATTTTCTTAATGCTTGGAATCTCGAGATTATACCTGTTATACAGTTTCAAAGTGGGTCTCGAAAAATTCTGGGAGCTACGGGAGGTTTTGTATAGATTGCGCAGTGCTCGTAATCGAGTGCATACATAGGTAACTTGGTGTCAATCGCCCAAAAATCCAAATGTATCTAATAAGAGGGATTATGAGCTTATATATTGTTTAGAACTAGGTAGAGAATCGCTGGCCACGACAAGACCGTACACAATTGTGATCTTTGAGCTGCAGAAAATAACTTCTGTCGAAACTTTAAACGCGAGTATCTTCAAATGGCATTTTTCAAAACGGGCGCGTTAATAACTCATTGTCAGACAATTTTTATTGGATTCACTATTACTCAATTTTCAGGGAATATTCGTAATACAATTATCTTCAGTTAAGCGTACCAGTTTTTTGATCAAATTATTCATTTAATCGTAACATTGAAAAAATATGTTGATTTTTTATACTTTTTGTTCCAAATTTCTTCTTAACTCCGCTATTTGTTCATTAATTAATATTTTTTTAAATCTATACGCTTAACTGAAGTTATTGTAATATAATTGAAGAAACCGCTCGAATTTTTCAATTCGGAGGAAATGTTGGAAAATTACACAAGCGGCGGTTTTGTAATTTGTGGAGGCGAATGTTCCCGGCTCGTTTACACCTCGAAATTCCCGATGGGTGCCCGGGCTAATTAAAATTTATGTCATATGTGCCACGGACATCGTTCCCGTTTTCCGGGAATACTGGATGGGAACGGAGTCTGTCCGCACGATTCCTCGCATAGCTGCACGTAGTAGCCGGGCGATACGTCGTTGCCGGTCGGTCGTTCGCGCGCACGTCCCCCAAGGATGATAAAATTGTGTCACGTGTGACGATCCTTATCTTATCGACGCTGAACGCGCCTCTAACACCCTACTAATTGGCCAATTCCATCGTGTACACGCTTCTTCCTCCTTCCTTGCCACCGCGACGCCCACAATCAGTTACTACCGGGTGATATCTACCACCAAAGCGTGCCCGATATGAGGAATCCGTCCGAGTTCGATGGAATGCGAGAGAGGGGATCGAACGAGGGTGGACGTAACGAGACGAGACGATAGACGCGGCTGGCAAGGGTAACGAAATTGTGTCACGTGTCGCGCGCTCTTGTCCAGTCCGCAAATATCCAAAGTCTTTCTCAGTTGGCTGGCAGCCACCGGTGGTTCAGTTACGTCGCGACGGCGTTACCATGCGACGTGTCGCCTTGCTCCTTCGTTCTCCTCGCGCGCACACGTGCCGCGGTTGGACGTTTCGGTAACCCGCGTGCACAGGACGGGATCGTTCTTTCACAATCGGCGGAGAGAGCACCGAATTTCGTTAACCGGGAGAAGCTCGAGGTCGAGATAGGTATTTTCGAATGCTAGAACCGGAGGGGCCCACGGTTTCCAATTTGCCCACTGGAATGTCTAATCGTTCAATGTTTCTTCCTTGAGGAACGTGGTACTCGTTTCTGTACCGAAGAGAGGGATCTAGAAGCCTCCTAATCTGAATTCGATCTTCAAGTACTCAAGTACGTTTTCGGAATTGAACTAAAATTCAATGCCATCCTCGAGCGCAATCCCAGAAACTTCATAGCCGTGAAATAGCTCTAAGATCCCAGCAGGACCCGCGTCTAGGGCTCAGGGCCGATTCCAACGAGAACAACAAGTGGACCAGCACAACAAAAGCAGAGCGCGGTGGAACGCGGTTGGACCTGTCTCTTCCTGAATGAAGGGGTTGAAGGTGGTTCAGCTATGCGGCCGGATAGAAGGTGAACCCTCGGCTTGGTGGGGGCCAAGGAGAGGGCGGGAGAGGGCTGGTGGGCCGCCGTGACCTTGGCACCGAGCGCAACGGCCCACGAACAGCGGCTCTCTCGATGGAACTCGCGAGAAGCGCTAAGGAGCACGGGTATTTATAGAGCGAAGAGAGGTACGATCTCCTCCTTCGTCCGTTCCAGGGTCGGTTGATCCCGCGGGACGAGCGAGGAACAGCCGAATCGCTGAAATTCCTCGACTAAGCCTCTCGGGAAACTAAGACGAAGGAAAAAGAGAAGCCAAAAGTCGTCGCCGAGACTGACGTTCCTGAATTAAACTGGGATTACAGCAGCGTCTGATTGCGAGTTTAAACTCGGGTGACGTTTGTGGTGTAATCTCTTCGGTATCGCTCGAGGATACCCGCTTCAACTTCGTTGCCAGCTGATCGAAGGGGATAAAGAAACCGCAACCTGCGACCTGCGTAACACCGAAGGGTCCCTCGAAGCTTTTCCAACGGTCGTCGCGCGCCTTTCAGTCCACCTCGGTTCCCTTTAAACGTCCAGACGGGGCACGCACGACGTTGGCCGTTCCCCCGACGAGTTTCACGGCTCGTGGCCAACGTACCTATCGATTTTTCCCTTCCCTCCTGACCTTTCGCGGAAGGGCGACAAACAGGAGAGAGAGACGCACCTGGGGAAGTCGAAGGGAGGATTGTTCAGAGACCTATATAAAGTTTCCTTCTCCTAACCTACCTCTAGGTCTACCTGCCACCGCCACATTGTTGCCCCGGTGTAATGGACAAGAGAGAAGAAGAGCCCGGAGGGCCACGGAGGCGAAGGGAGACAAAGTTTGGCAGGTACCTCGTGGCAATAAAGACGAACAAGGAGGTGGAGAAACGCGACTTTGGAGAGTGACGCAGGGCGAGAGGGGAGGAGGGGGTTGAAATGGAAGTGGACTGTGAACGTGGAGTCCGGTGCAGCTGTTGGTTAAAGCACCGACCTCTCGGTGCAGCTGTCACGGGGCCCATTCGGCCTCTTTCGGCTCGACTCGCCGTGTTGCAGCTGCCTCCGCAACCCCTGTAATACGTCCTGGCACCCCCGAAAATGCCCTGGCCGCCGTGCCAGCCACCCTGTCTCCCCCCCCTCTCTCTCTCTATAACGTTACCCCTGGCCGCGCCAGGCAGCCGTGGCCTCGTTAACCCCTTTCGCACAGGATCGTCCAGGCGCTGGTACAAAGTGTTATAGCAGCCCCGGGCACCGAGTTTTTGTCAGCGCTCCGTTCTCTCTCGATGGCTCTCGAAAGGCTGATTAACCGTTCCTCGGTGACCAGCATTTAGGGGAAAGAAACGGGACAAGAAAGGGACTTTATCGTTGCGAGACTGTTGACAGTTGAGATGAATTTCTGTACAGAAGCGAACCCTTCCGGATAACAGTACTGGGGTAAATCCGGGAGACGCGGTCAATCTAATATAAAATGGATATTAAAACTAATATAGACATTACTTATTTGAGTAATGGTCTTCTCGTTAAATTTAAGAGGAAGAGTTAATATGGTTAAATACTTTTGCTGCATTGTCCCTCAATATCTCTACTATCTTATTATCCCAAACATTAAACGCAAATAAACATAGAGGTATATTTTAAATAAGATTCTGTACACCACTGTTTGATAAAACAGGTTAAATGTAACCTCAATTTACCTTTCATAGCCTATAAATCGAGAAAAAACACAGAAGGAAACTAAATAACGCTATTGATTCCATTGTTTGGTTTCTAGAGAAGTAATTAGTCTGCACTTTAACCTCTAGAGGGCCGGGATTTTTTCATTAAAATTGTAAATTTTATTTTCTTAAAATTTATGCATATATACCACCAAAATGACCGGCAAAGTATTCAAATTCTTAGGTGGCCACTATAGTGGCCAGCCCGGCCCTCTAAAGGTTAACGCATTTTTACGTACAGAATCTAAAATATAGTGACTCAACCAACTCTCCGGCTCAACCGCGTCTCCCGGATTTACCCTATATAAATCGTGAGTGTAAGATACGTCAGAGTCATCGCCAGAGAATGCACGCTATTGGAAACACCCTAACCCCGATCCAAACGAGAGCTAATCGATCAGAATATCGAGCAGTCGGTTGCCCTCGGGGGTCGACACATTTTTCCGCTTCCTCAGGCAGGCATTTTTTTCAACGGGAAAGGGGCACACGCACACACGGCAAGCGGGTCAGCTGAGCAAACGCGGCGCTGAGCACACATCGAGAAACGGAGACACGATTATTACGCGGCGTACTCGCCATTTCTAGAAACTCCACCGACTGGTGTTGCCTCTATTTTTACTCAGCTACTTAGGTCCCGTTTTCTCACAGAGCAAGTTCACCTCCAAAATACACCATCCCCGTATCGATTCCCGATCTACTCGCGACCGGTAATTAACTCGAGCGCGTCTAATGCAGAATCGACTCGCGGAGCGTATGAGAGCGCCTTGGCTAGCGTTAAATCGCAACAATGCGGCTTTCTCATCGCGGCTGGAGGAGGAACAGGAAGGCGGCGAAAATCCTGGAAACGGTGGCGTGGGCGTGCTCGGCGGCGCACGTGAGAAAGGATCGGACAGCTGAACGGCAGGCGCGCGGATATTCGACGAGGGCGGACGGATGAAGAGCGTCGCCGGGGGGACGTTCGCGAAAACAGCGCACGAACCCGAGCGATTCCACGAAAGCCCGGGAATGTCACGAAATGAAGAGTAAGTAGTCTATTAGTAATCAATGCGCGGAGGAGAAACTTTGTCGAGCGGCGTCGGCGACGGCGGCCCGGAGTCGGAGTGCAACGACCGATCGGCAGCTCCGCGAGGAGAGAAGGAGAGGGCATGTGCTCGTTGTTGGCCAGCTATCGCCAACCACCGCGCGATCGACACGGGGACACGAAACTTCGCTGGGAACCGACTCCCGACTCGGCACAGTGGTCCGAATAGGGGTAGTTAGTAGGGGACGTTTGGCCGAAAAATGAGCTTTTCTCGATCGAAATCTAATGAATGTATAGTATTTCTTAAATGTCGATCAGTTTCGAAATTGAGAATATTATTAAAATTTAATAAAAAGTGTAATTGGGACGAACGTTTAATATTTTCTCTTCATTCTTTTTCTAGAATGAAGAACATTCTTTTGGGTTAACAATTAACACTAAAAATTAATGTTCATAATGCATTAACCAAGTAAGGCTCAATGAAATGAAGAAAATTGTCAAAATTCTTTACAATTGATAAGGAATATCTTTCAAGTTCCATCGAGTTCCAAGTTCTAACCAATTGGAATATTTTCAGCACACCTTCTTCTACAGAATCATGCAAAAATCAATTCCCTCCGCATCCCACTCTTCAAATTATTAATGTTTAAAACTGTCAGTTTTACGTCATTTTATGTACCTACGTATATACGTTCGTATCCGAAGTATTATTATTGTATTATAAAGGGTTTTTACAAATATTTATGTATATTGGGCTCTAGTCCGTCGAATAGATTAGTAATAAATGAATAATAATGTTTAACTAAACTGTAGATTTCGTCAGAATTTCTCATAGTACTATTTGACTGTGCCGTACAACTTGGAAACAAAAAGTTTCCCCACCATGCGATTTAAATCACTTAAAGAGCATTAAATAAGGTACCAAATAAATAGAATTAATTTTTTTTTAGAAAGGGATAATTTTTTCTTATTTTTTGGCGCAACTTTCATCCGAATATCTTTCATAGTTCAAAAGTCATACACAAATGTCCCCCTACTTCCCCTATTCAGACAACTGTGCGACGATACGACGGCCCTGAGGAAGGTCGACGCGTCGATGTACGCCCGTGGGTCTCGGTAGGGCCCAGCGTCGAAGAATTCTGGTGGGATGGTAGCGCGATGCCTGAAGTTCGGTCGATCATGTCCGAGAAGGGTCGACACAAGGTGGTTTTATATCGAGCCCCGGCCGCGGATCTTATACCCCAAGATTCTTGAAATATCCTCGAATATTAGTCACCTTCGGGTCCCCAGAATTCATGGTAAATCTCAGCGACACCGTTCTCCGGAGATGCCGCCTCGAATGTTGGCCGAGGGCGCGGAATGCAAGTGACTCGGCGCGCCGGCAAAGGGAGCAAAAGAGGATCGAAATCTCGAATGCCATCGGTTGTGCAAAGCTTGCGAAACGGAACCGTTCGAGAGTCCAACCTGCCTGCCATACATCACCAGTGGGTTCCCATCGGAGCGAGCAAGGAGAACGAAATTCTCAAAAACGAGCCTGCTAACAAAGTTTCTCCTATCTTCGACCTGGGGGTAAGAGCCCCTTTGCCTTTCTGCTCGCGGGGGTGCACCAGGTGGCACAGTGACCTGTCCAAAGGACACCGACGACCGATCCTCGTTTCATCCCATTCGACTCGTCGAGACAGAGTAAGCTACACACGAAGAAAGGAGCTGGCCAAAGCTCGCGATGCACAGAAAATCGAGACGGAACGTGCACGCGGAAAGCGGCAGACAGACCTGCCGCGGATGTGCACGTATACACACGGATTAATACTTGGCCCCGGCGCGGCTCAGGTACGCCAGCGAGCGACAAAGAGGATGCTGGATGCAGACGGTGTCGGGTGAGACAAGGAGGGCCCCCGGTACAGAGGTGCAGCAGACGGGACCGGGCGAGAGCGACGGAGAGAGAGAGAGACAGGGAGTAGGGAGCGAACGAGAGAGAGAGCGTGGCACTCTCTCGCACACGCGCGAGCCAAGCGTGGGAAGCTGCTGCACGCTCGGACCCGGCTCCGTTGCACCGACACTGCACCGGGCCTCTCCTTCGTGGACTCGTCGAGTTTGTCGAGTTTCGTGCTACGAACGAGAACGGGGAACGCTCGGCCGGCTTAACGTCCCGGAGTGAATGTTATATAACGTCTTATACAGGATAGAAATCCGGATCCACCGTGAGGCTATCGACGAGCTTCTCATCCTACGACCAGTGCACTCATTCTTCCAATCTATCTGTCTCCCGAGATTACATGTAATCTGTTTCACTACCTTCTACCGATGTATCACGCTGACGGCAGCAGAAATTTAGCAAGTAATCTCGAACCTCTGTGTATGCACCGTGAACTCTGGATCCCGTTATACTGTGACCTCAACGACGATCAAAGATCTTATAGCTATCTTATTCTACCCCTAGGATCCATCGTCTACTCATCCCCTTATAGTTTCCAGTTATTGACTCGCAACCAGTCTGTGTCCAAGCCACCGCGTTGATACCGGGTAAAAAAGAATCCTAAATTCGACAACCTCTCCGGTTACTGGCTAACAGAGTATGAATTACGCTGGTCGGGGCGCGCAACAGAGTCCAGGGGGAACAGAACGAGGGAGATGGAGAGAGAACGATCGTCTCTGTAATTTCATACACGGAATTCCTACAAAAGGAGGGATGTCACGCGCGGTGCAGTCGCGATGGGAAGCGTGGGAGTGCACGCATTACGCGCACCACCACGATAATAGAGAGGCGGAGAGACTTACGGGTATTGCAGTAGTCGCCCTTCCATCCAGAGAGGCAGACGCGCTCCCCGGTCGGGCTGCAGCTGTAATGACCGAAATTGTCGTCCCTCGGCCTGCACAGGTTCTCGCAGCCCTTCCCGTAATAGTGCGCCACGCACGTCACTCTGTACTCGTACACCATCTTCGAGTGCGCGCTCCTGTACTCGTCCTCGGTCCAATTCGGCCCGACGTCCAGCCACTTTTGCGTGGTCAGCCTCGTTATCAATACTTTCTCTGTAACAAAAGAACGGATCGAGTTTGATTAGGTAATTGAATGGAGTAGTTTCCTGGGTGAAGAACAAATAAGAGATTATTAACCCTTTAGCGCCAAATGTATCATAAATAAAACTGGAATTGGCCCACTGATTCGGTCATAAATAAAGAATTATTTTATTTAATTAAAAATAAAATAAAAGATCAAAGCTATTTCACAAATTAATTACAATATTCCGACGTTTCGGTTCTTATTTGAACCATTCTCAAGGAAAGTAAGGAAATAATATAAAATTGCGTATGCTACTGATAAATATGTCGCAGAGTTCAAGTTTTGCAAACGACACCCGAGTCGGTTGGAAGAAGACTGAGGTAAACAGTAGACAAAGCAGACATAACTAGAGGTGAAACGAAATAATGGCCAAAGAAGGCCGTTGACAATTTCAAACATCTAAACCCCAAAAATTCATAACAATACTGTCTGTGTATAAACCAAAATTCTTGCTCATGTGATAGAATGTATATACACTCAGGTGTAATAGAGCGAGTTAGAATTACATAACATTCAAAAGATATGTAAGAACTAGAGTGATCAAATGGAGTTAAATAGAGATATGTATCATACACATTTGCATTCGCATTTCGCTGTTTGCAACAGTTTAAGTGATAAATGTTTAACATAGTTTTATTAACTGAGAACCCTGTATTCTTTGGTTATATGCATTTTGACCTCTGAGAAAAATAAATTTGACATTAAACCTACCAGAGCGGTCAAATGACCGCTTTTGAGATCTTAACAAAATTATTAAATTCCAAGTTTTCATTTTTCTTTCTTGAACTTACTGCATGACTTTTTCTATATTATATAGCTATTATATATCATAGAAAAAGTCATGCAGTAAGTTCAAGAAAAATGAAAACCTGGAATTTAAAATTTTTGTTAAAGTCTCAAAAGAGTTCATTTGACTGCTCTGGTAGGTTTAGTGTTAAAAAAAATTTGTATAAAAATATATCAATTCAGGCAATTTTTAACGATAAAAACAAAACGGGATATTTTTCCTTCAACGGGATCTAGATGCCGGCGCTAAAGGGTTAAGATCCCAACGATTTGGTAACACCTCCCGATAACATCCCCCGTTCGAAGACTAAAACAGTCTTCCAGCCGAATAATTCGCGGTGTAATAACAAACGACCGAGTCGCGGGAGTAATTAAGCATGCCCATCAGTAGGGCAACGGAGGAGCGAGCGACGGTGCACCGCCGCTGCGCCCAATGATGCGATCGAAGTGCATCGGCCTCCGCGGTGAGAGAAGGAGAGAGGAGGACGGAGGAGGATAGAGGAGGAGAGAGAAAGAGAGAGGGCAGACCGGACGTTCGTCCGCTATCGCTACTCCGCCGGCGGCACGCATCCGGCACAAAGAGAGTAAGCGTATACATCGGGCGCGTTGCTGCCCCGGCCTCTCTCTGGGAAAGAGGCGTTCTTCTTTTCTTCCTCCCCCTCCACCCCCTACTCTTCCACCTACCTGTTTTCGCGGCGGAGGAAGAAGAGCAGGCTTCCTACTAAACGTATTATCGTAATGGGCCGGCAGATTAGGAGGGCCCGGGAAGATCAGGTGCCCTACCGAAAAAGTAGCGCGTCTCACGAGGCAGCCAACGATCTGGGAGGGGCAGCAGCTTGCGCCTGTCTGGTTGTATGAATTTTCATTTCAAACCCGGGGGTAATCGGACGTTTAGCCACTCGAAGACCTTAGGCGAGCTTGGAAGCAGTAGAGCAAGTGTATTATCGGTAGATTAAAATCTTTGATGATTGAATCGAGATGAATTCCATTGGGATAGACGACGATCCTGGTGTTCAGTGAAACAGAGATTCATTGGAACGATGCCCGGAGATGTCTGGTGAAGGAAGGACGAGGTTACTGTTGCGTGCTCCGACAGCCTCTGGCAGAGGCAAATGGGTCGAGGGTATCGGCTGTGCTGTATGGTTATGGTGGTCGGTAGCGTAAGGAAGAGTTAAGTGGTCAGCCCGTGGTTCCTCTTTTTCGTCCGTTTCTGCCCCGCCGCGGAGGATGATGTGCTCGTAATAAACGGTTCACCCGTGCTCCACCATCGCTGGCGGTCTATTTTTAAGCGGCCGATTTCGAGGCTGCGCCCCCCGATTTTTTGTGGCCCCACGACAGGAAGGATACGAACTTCATCTGGATCACCGAGTCCAGGGAGTCTGAGATCTCTGAGAGTTAATAGTAAGGCGGGGAAAGCGTCTATATCCCTCTCTTATCTATCCTTGGAAACAGTTTGGGATGAGAGTTAACCCGGTTAATGGATAGATTTACGAAACGAATGGTCTAACGTAAGAATTCACGATTTTATATGTTTTTGATTTTACAGATTAAGCGAGGTTGTTCAAGGTCTCTCCTTTGAAACCGCCAAAGGCTACTGGTATCGTTGACCAGAAAACGGTCCCTTTCGTTTCGTTACGCCACTGAACCTCGAGGAGTGCGAAGGAAGGAAGGCAGAAGGCTGAGGCTGGGGAAGGAAGAAAAAGGAAGAAAAATGAACAAAAGGACCAAGAACACCACGCAGGATTCGCCCGATGGCGTGCCCAGGGATACTTAAACAGGATACCCGGCCGTTCTCTTCCCAGAAGGGAAGTAACGTTTCGCTGTCGGCGAAACGGGAGTCGAGGGAGCCCTATCTTCCCAGGTGATGCTGTTACGAGTTCTGAAAACGCCGATGTTCGCACGCCACTGCAGATGGATCGACTTCTTCGCTCGGTTTCGGGGCCAGTTGGCCGTTCCCGTTCGCACGCTCATCTACGAATTTTCGCCTCTAAATAGAGAAAAACACCGACCCTACTCTTACGCGTACACCCTCCCAGTCTGTTTATAAACAATTAGAAAAAACCCCGATTGACTCTGACAAGCTCATTAGCAAGTATCCTCTTCTGGTTATTACTCATGTATAAAACATGGCTAAACAGAGAATTATTCATATTTCCCTGTGAATTATTTATACTCGCAACCGCGGTGTTAGTCAACAAAGTGGAAAGCACGCTGGGTAATTTCATGCCAGCAAGATGAGGAAATGTGATGAAAAAGAGGAAGTAAACAGAAATAAATCTGGGATTCCCTGAGTCCTCGCGAGACTAAAAAAAAAAGTGAATCGTAACTCACTAATCTTCTCTTTATTCGACCTACGCGAGTGAAACGGGGGGAATAAGAAGAACAGGAAATTTGAAGAAGAAATCCGAGTTCCCAAGATTCCTTGCCAGAGGGTAGAGTCGAGATTCGTGAGTCGAAGGACGTCGCAGGACGAAAATTTATCGTTTCCTTTTCCTCCCACCCGTGAGCAGTCACAACTTCCCCTGTGGTGTTGCCTACGCTTCGACGTATCATATCGAGGGAATATCAGGGAGAGTTGTTTCTCTGCTCCGACCACTGGTCTCTCCCTTCTCTCTCATTCTCTCTGGCTGCGCGTATACGCAGTGCACCTGTAAACGCCCGGTGAACTCGAGGCCAGGCCCCGATTCAAGGTATTCATTAACGACGCAGCGCCGCCGCGAGTAGCCCAGACATTTTCTATTGTTCATTCAGAAACGAGCGGCCAGCGAAGGATAGCCCCGAGCTGGCTGGTAGCCAGATGCATTACTCGGGCTCCGATCGCGGGAAAAACTGCCTCGTAACGATTAAGTTATCGCCGCTTCTTTTCCATTCACGAGCGAGGAAATTAAACCGAAGACAGAGGGAGCCGGGTGAAATTGAACGAAGCCAATGATGGTCCACTTACTACGCCTGTCGAGTAACTTGCCTCCACCCCTATCAATCGAGTTCCTGACAGAGAGTCGAAGCCTGCAGCAGGCTGCCATGAATGAGATAAATGAAACAATGGCCCGCGGTGGACGTTGCTGGGAGTGTCTCACTCATTCTCAACGTTTCCCCGAATCTAACAGCTTATCTCGGGGAGGAGCAATTACTCGCCGCGGTCATTATCGTACGGGGAAGAGGCAGGTGCGCTCCGAGGAACGGGCAGCCGTGCAACACCAACGGTGCCAGTGTGTCCCCCCGTGGCGAGACGAAGGGAAAAGCGGCGCGGAGCGGTTTGACGATCGGCCATGACGTAAGCCTTGTCACCGGCTCGGCTCGACCGGATTCCCGTTGGCGTGCGCGCGAGCAACATGCACCGCAAAAGCTGATGCACACGCCTGCACGCACGCCGCCCGTAAATCCTACGCAAGAGGACGCGTTTCGTTTAACGAACCGCGTGTCGCCGCGCTCGACCTCCGTCGACAGGCATGAATGGGAAAGGGACAGGATGGGGGTGGCGATCGCGTTACCAGAACAAGGTGAGAAAGGGCTGCGACTCGGAGGTGTGTTGAAATTTTTGGCTTTTTTAATTTCAGGGACGGGTAAAGTCTGTTTTGGGGGATTGCTGGATCACTGAAGATGTGAAGAGGATAAATTAACGGGGACCCTAATTGTTATAACATAAATTTGAAAGGTTATGGCATAAGAATTAATATTTTTGTTTAAATGATTTTGGTTATGAATAACCATTATCAATGATGGATATCGATTTTGGTTATGAATAACCATTATCAATGATGGATATCGATTTTGGTTATGAATAACCATTATCAATGATGGATATCGATTTTGGTTATGAATAACCATTATCAATGATGGATATCGATTTTGGTTATGAATAACCATTATCAATGATGGATATCGATTTTGGTTATGAATAACCATTATCAATGATGGATATCGATTTTGGTTATGAATAACCATTATTGATAACTGAAATATTTTTTTGGTCACTAATAAGCATTATTGGCGACAGAAATATTTTTTGATTAGGTACTAATAACTGTTGTAGACGACGGGAATTGTTTTCGGTTACGATTTTACGAATAACCATTATCTATGACCAGTTTTTTTTTATTACGAATAACCATTATCGATGAGCAGATTTTTTTTGGTTATGAATAACAATTATCGTTGACGAGAATTTTTTTTGGTTACGGTCTATCCAATATCTATTGCGGGATTTTTTTTCGGTTACGGTATAACTATTGAACTATAAAATATCTGAAATGCGAACTGTGGGTATATATTTCCGTCGACTATAATGGTTATTAGTGAACAAAAAATATTCTTTTAACAATAATTGTTTTGAGTAACCAAAACAGATAAATCTTAATATTTTTTAATCGCTTGATTTTTGGAATATTTATGCAATATTTAATGAAGATTGACTTCCATTTAAATAAAACTCAACTTTTTCTCAATGATTTTTTGTAAAAAAAAATTTAAAAAAAATAAATATTACTTCTGGTCTCTGTAAATTACGACTTAGCCTATCCTTCCAAATCGATAGCGAAGTGAATTACAAACAGAGACACCTCGAGGAAACCAGTGAAGATCTGTCTGTCCTTATAGAGGCGATTAAACAAGAGAAAGATACTGTGTCAAATTAATTCGTCCAGCAGGTGCAGTCCCAGCTTTCGACTGGCCGTATCGAAGAAGGTGGGCGTCGAGAGCATCGGGCCAGGAAGAGCGAAAAAGCGAGAGCGCAGCGAGGGGGAGCGGCGGAGGGAAAGAGAAGGAGGAGGACGGTGTGGGCCTGAGAAAGGAAGCAGCATCCACGAGCAGCGAACAGCAATAAAGGGCTCGTTTCAGCGGCGCTCTGACCGGCCGAGGGTGGGGGGGCATTATATTGTGCCCCAATGGGCGATAGGCCATCCACAGGCGACGGGGGCGTACAATGTGAGCGGTGTTTCGGCGATAAAGGAGCAGAATATGTCCAAACAGCGTGTCCCGCCGAAGCTGGATATATTAATGGGAACTCTCTTATTCACCCGTGGATGCACGATCTGTGGGATAACGGTAGGAATTCCGTTCACGGGGGGCAAGTTCCTTGAACAAAGGAAGCCGGATTCCCTTGTAATTAGTTGCATCGATGAGGCCTGGTACAACGTTTCGCGTTATCATGCCCGGCTTTGTGCGGATAGGAAACTCGGTGAAGACGGGGAGCTTAATTAAGGAGCTACCAGTAGCGTAACAAACCTTTGCAGGGAAACAATATTCTCCAGATAATATATTATCTTGATAGTAAATTGAGCGTCTGGGTAGTATTGGATAATACCAATTTGTATCGCTGTTAATTAAAAGAAACTTCACCCAAAAAATAGAAGGGTGACGATAGGAGGAGGGTAAAATATTCTCGACTATTTCTGTGCGGTCGAGCAGGTAGAGCACATCCGTCCCAAGCGATCAGCCTGTACACGCGCCGCGCGCTTCTCACTCTCGAGACCGAGGCTCGGGGCGTCGTAAGAGGAGCGAGACCGCTTAATTTCTTCCCCGAGGTCCTCTGCGTCTGCCTGGCAATTAGAATGAACCGGAGACCGGAAGCTATACGCGGCCGTGCAGCGCTCCCATGCGTGTCGCTGGCTCGCGCTCGGCGAGCCAGCGCCGTCCTCTTTCGCGGACGCCGATATTAATTGAATTACATTATTTCGGCGCGATCGGAGAATTCAATCAATCTTATCCGGCCATCTGCCAATGGGGAGACGCTTTCCCCGGACGCGGAAGCGATGAGCACAGGCGAGAGAAGCGAGACGGAATGGTTCGATTTCCTGAATCCCGAGGTAATGAGAGAGAAGCCCGTGCGCGAGTCGACGAACATGGGTGTGATGCTCGGGAGAGACCTTTTGTGCGATCGTTTGGTAAATGGAAAGGTGAATACGCTTGATCCGAAGGTGGGGAAAGGTGGCAGTGGGTGCTCCGAGGTATCGGGATTCTTTTAGAGTATACCACCAACTTCATAGATGCACCCACGCGTTCCCCGAGCTACTCAACTACCGAAAACAAAGCCACAGAACGATTCTAGTACCTAATAATCCTAGTACCAAGTGTCTAGACTATAAAATACACGCGACGACAGTTCCCGTGCTGTTTCGAAGGAGCGTTGGATAGAAGGGTACCCCGGTGCAAACGGTATACGAGGCAGAGAGCTCTGTATACATAGGATGCGTTCGTATCCTCGTCGTCCGCAGAGGGTTTCGTGTTACCATAGCGCGCTGGTGGAAGCTAGGTGCTACGGTTACACAGGAAGGAAACACTAGTGCCTCCGCCTGGCTCTCTTTTCCTCCCTCCTCCGCCGGTTCACCGCTATGACACAACGCGGACACTTTGTGCCCGGCGTGCACGTGGACGCGTTGCGGTAACGAGGGAGGAAGAACACAAGTGAAAACGGGTCGAGAACGGAGGAAAGAGGAGCAGCTGGAACGATCAGGTAGAATGCGGGCAACGGTGTCGCTATTTGCGGTGGCGAGACGGAAAGCCAGTGTAAGAAAGAAACGAACACTGGGACTGGTGACCGTGACAGAGATTCTATCGAGGGTTCGAAGGATGTCAGATAATTCACAGAACCAATATGATCGGTGTCTATCGAAATCTTTATATTCAAGTGGAGCTTCACTGTGGTTTGAATGAATTTGAAGATTTCCCATCGTCATCCGTACCCTGAAGAGCAGATTAAACCGATCTGCTTCCCATCCGTCAAGCACCCAAAAACGCTCCCTCGAGGACAAGTCGGGAGAGTTTAACCAGAGCTCGCAGCCGCATCGGCCAAGGAAAAAAGAAGGGGCCAATATTTGCCCGCGGAAGAGGCGGCACAGGAAGAGGGAGGCTTGGATGAGGGGGGATATCTGTCCTCCGGAGGTTTAGACTATCGAAACCATAAGAAGAACAGAGGGAAAGGAGTAGAGGTCGAGGAAGTGGAGGTTACGTTTCTGGTGAGTGTCGTGCGCAGGGAGCGGAAGTGGCTTCTCGACTGGTTCGGACCTGATGCATGGTATCGGGGGCCACGACCCAGCTGGACTGCACATGCCCCAGACCCGTCTAAAACCTTCCCCGTATTTAGGGCCGTACAGACATCGAGAGAGCAGCCAGAGGACTAATTTTAAAATCATCCTCTCGCTTCCATCGTCTTCTGCTCCTTTTTTCCCACCCCTCTCTGCTCCCCCACCCCACAATCAGGCTGTTTTTATTTAGAGGGCACGCGTGCGAGAGGCGCACCCGTGCCAGTCGGCTGATAGCAGCTAATACAGAGGAGATACGACGGTGTATCTTGAAAGGCTTAATAGGAGGCGAACGCTTTAAGAGTAGTGGGAGGAGAAGGTTACTTACCGGCTGAGTGGTGTGTCGTGTTGTCTGCGTCGTGATAAGCCTCCACTATCAGCGAGAATGTGCCCTGGGAACAGAAGAACGCAAGGTTGGTGAACTTCGCTTCTTTGCCAAGGCTCGACGAGCAATCTTTACGATAATAAATTAATAAACAACTAAGTAGGTATGCTTCGATCTCAAAGAATCTATGTAATAATAATAACCTATGTCTGAATAATATTTCAATTCGAGATGAGTCTGGAATCATCTCGAGAACGTGCCTCGAAGCGTGCGCAAGGGGCAACAAATTGTCTCGGTTTTCGGCGCGAAAGACACGGCAGCTGCGCGTGCCGTCGCGTATCGCAATTAACAATAAATTAAACGGTTCCGAGGCGGGGCGTCACGGGCGCACCTGCCGCGCGCATTAGAAGGGTGCGTGTCCCATCGAAGCGTGCCTGAAAAGCCAGGGGCAGAATGCGTGCTGGGTCACGTGTTGCGGGGTAGATAGAGCGCGAACATACATAGAAGGGAAGGAAACGCGCAACCCTCTCCTCGTTAACCCCGCTGGAATTGGCGTGGAAAGCTTCGAGGGAGCTCCCCTCTTGTCCGCGGAAAGGTGGGGCGGAGGGTTAACTTTTATATAACCGGCCGCCGGATACAAATCACGCGTCGTCGTTTTCCTTTTCCTCGAGGGTGGAACGCAGGGCGGCGGCGACTGATGGTTAATTATACGCGAAAATAAATAATCGATCGGCAGGCCGCGACCGTTTAAACGGTATGCCGTTGACGGTCCCGGGGAAACCTGTTATAACTGTTTGCATTATCCATTATGGATACGCGTATGCAGAGCGGGCCCGGCACACGCGACCAGTTATTGTGTAACAGAAATGTGTGCGCCGTATTTGCGGCGTGCAACGATCTATTAATTCACGCCCGACGGCTATTACCGCCGCCCGAATTAAGGATACGAGACTCCTAATTGAGTGATCGGCCGCTGTGATAGGCGCTCGATTAATTAGTGGCAATTGATACCCGGTGAAATTCGAGGAGCAGTTGGTTAGGAGGTTTCTGGCGCGCGTAACGCACGCGGTCCGCGAAACCTCTCCCATCGGGGCCGACGCGATCCTATTCTACCAAAACCGACACGAACGCTTCGGCTTCCGGTACCTACAGGTTCGAAGTTTCGATTGGGAGCACGAGTTGAGCAGTGATTTCATTGGGAAGCAGTGTTACCAACCCTACGGAGTTTTTTGTAGATCTACGGACTTTTTACTTTATCTACGGATCTACGGATTGAAAACTGAAATCTACGGATTTTTTACTGTTTAATTTGACTCATTGATTTTACGATCCAAACCGCCGATTTACTGCGGATCGCTAAATTCCACTTCACTACAAGAGCTTTTCATCACAATTAATCACTGGTATTATTTTAAGCTATTATTTTCTAGTTCTACTACCCTGCATTTTGAACGAGTGCAATAGGAATTAACAAAGTTGATTTCAGAATCTTTGCATGTGAACTTTTTTAATTCCTTTTCGTGAATTTACGTCGGGACGAAAGTCTTTGGCGAAAACGACTTTCGGGGAAACATTATTTTTGGGAAAAATTCTTGTACTGAAGTGGAAATAGTAAAAGTCGAGTTCACAACATTTGCACGTGAACTTTTTTCGTAATTTGTGAAATTTTGTTGTGACAATAATTTTTTTGAGGATCTTAGGGGAGGGTTGAAATATAAGATTTCTAGAAAGGATTTGGGAAAGGACGGTTTCCATGAGGAAGGGAACTTCTTAGCTAATTCTTAGCTAGTTCCCTTGCTCATGGAAACCGTCCTTTCCCAAATCCTTTCTAGAAATCTTATATTTCGACCGTCCCCTAACATCCTCAAAAATAATTACATGTATAATTAACACTTATGAAAAAAATCCGTAGATCAACGGATTTTTCAAAGGGGGATCTACAGAATTCTACGTACTATTGAACTTTTCTCTACAGATTTTCAAAAATCTGATTTGGTAACACTATTGGGAAGAGCTCCACTCAGGACCACGATACCAATATACCTGAGTGTTGCTCGAGGTGTCGATCGAAAAATGACTCCACATTATTCCCGATCCCTCTCAATCTTTCTCCCATTTGCCAAGAAACAAGCAACTTTTCCACACACGCGTTCTCCGTGACATCACCCGTCAGATTGCTCAACAACGTCTCCGTTGAAAACAACGCCGGTCATCCTTCGGCTTCCGAGAAGCTGCCAGCGTGTATGTACGAGCGTTAAATGGAAGGAAAAGGCGGCCGAACCGGCATCGGCCGCCGATCGATTCGCAGCGTCTACGTGGAAAATCGAGGCGCGAAAGGCCCGAGGGTGGTGGGCGTCGAATCGCTCGCACGACCATAAATCCAAGCGGCGAATACTCCCTTATGGAGGAGCGGGCGAGCTGCCCACGCCGTCGTGGCGACAACACGCATCGTGCACGCCGCTGGACGAGCGGCGTATTATTGTGTAATAAGTACGTGCCGTACACGCGGTGCCCCTGTACGTGTGCATGCAGTGATAATGCTCGACGTTTAATTATTAACGTCACATGCACGCCGCTGGCGAGCGCACACAGCGGTGTGCTGTGTACCTGACGCGGGAGAGAAAGATAGAGAGAGAGAGAGAGAGAGAGAGAGAGAGAGAGAGAGAGAGAGACGGAGAGAGATAGGCAGAGAGAGAGAGGAGCGCGGCTGGTATTACACACGACCTCGTTAGTCGTTGCCGCACGGTGAATAATAAATGTTTATATCCGGCCTCTCTTGTCATCGTTGCCCGTTCCTGGTCGCGTAAACGAGCCGCGGACGCGGACGTGCCACGACACCACTGGGAACAGTTTCATTATTAAAAAGGATCCCTGCCTCCCCTGCCCCCTCGTCGGGGGCGTCAGCGACTCGCGTGAGAAATCCGTCTCGCGTGGTCAGAGTGGGCAAGGTCCCGACCGGTCAATCCTGCCCCTTTTTCCCATAGACCGCGCGATTTAACCCAGTTTTCAGTGATTTCGAGCCGATTGCGACGCGCGTGCCAGCACGCGGCTAGATGATTCAACGGAGATTATTAATAATTCGTAATGAGCTATGTCATATGGGCGAGGTATAATAGAGCGGAGATTAATTCAATGTGAAATCGCGATTGGATGGTGGGAGAGTTTTTCTGGTATTAGAGGGATATATACTTGGATTATTGCATCCGCGGTGGAGGACCGAGGATCATGGGATCGCTAAACGGTCTCGTGGTCCCCGGTCCCGAACCCCCCGAAAAAAGGAAACCTTGGACGATTTCTCTTGGCCGGAGTAGCCCGTGGAACCGGCGCAGAGCAATTTGTCTCGGCGGAAAGAACGAAAAGGGAGGACCACGTCTCGCCAGGTATGTCACATGCGTGTACACGTTAGAAAGTTCCAGCGAGATTCCGCGGTTCCCCGCGGTCCCGAGATTCTGTGGCTCCAGACAGGGGGGGGTCACTCGTCCGGAGGGGCCGGAGGATAAAGCGAGGCATAAAAACCGGCGGGAACAACGGAAGGTGTAAGGCTGAAAGGATAAACGGAGGATCGGACCAAATCTCCTCGCGGTAATGGTACACTTGTCCTTGTATACTCTATTTTATGAAATACATTACACTATCATTATTAAAAACCCATCCTGGTATAAAATTTACTGTGTATTTACCGTACTCATCTGTTTAATCTGTTATATTCTAAAGGGTTTTCCCGTTGATATTAATAATAATATTAATAATAAAAACGTGAAGTTTGTTAAACGATAGTCTCCTGTGATAGACGATCTCAGAAATGAATAACTTAGAAACAATAATAACCGAAGCGTTCCTAGCGTCGATTGCACGGTGCTACATTTTACGATGCAAAAGAGGAAGGCGAGGGTGGCGGTTTTAAGTGTGAGCAACCGTAGACCGCCCTTTTCTCTCGCGGCAAGGACGAGAGCGAGTCGCGGAGGCCAGAAAGAAGGTTGAAACAGACGACTGGAGGAGTAGGGCGCACGGGGCAGAGGGCCCAGAGGCAGAGAAGGAAATAAATTGTCGAGGAGACAAATGCCACCGTGATCGGCCGCTAATTTATTACGGGGATCGGAATTAAGCCGACAAAAAGCCGAAAAAGCCCCGCGTAGGCATCCCGTAGAACAATGTGTTGGGTGTGTTCTCTCGGTGGCCGGTTAGCAGTTCTGCCACGACGACCACGGCACCGAAACGAGAGAGGAGCAAGCGCGACATAAAGGGAACAGGTAGAACGAGGACGGATCTATCGTCGAGGCAAGACGAACGAGAGAGACGGAGAGAGGACAGAGAGGTGGAGGGACCGGTGTGTTTCCAGCGACGACAAGAACGCGCGCGCGAGCGCGCACACACGCGGGAGAAAGGACGAGGAGAGAGAGAGAGAGAGAAGGTAGGAAGAAGATGGAAGAAAAAACGCACCGTAAGGTAACCGAGCGAGCGAGAAGGAAAGGGGTTGAATAAGGAACTGACGAGGAGGGAATCTCGTGAAAGAGAGACACGCCGGAGGAGGAACCTGGATGATGAAAAGGAAGAGAATAGAGTGGCTCGTTGCGTTCGACGGACAGAGAGACGAGGATAGAATGGTCGAAGCGACACAGGGTGAAAGAGAGAGGCGAAGAAACCCATTCGGAGGAAGAGAGAAGGAGACGGGCTCGCTCACTCGGGAGTCGGTTCCCACGGCTGCGCAGCATACCTCCACCTTCTCTCGCCTCTCTCTCCTCCGCGCTGCTCTCCTGGTCACTCGCCCCGTCCTTCTCGGCACCGTGGCTGCTCCTCTTTCGTATCACGTTCCATCTCTCTCGTTCCTTCGTCGTCGTCTCCCTCCGACTCGTTCCATCGCGAACCACTCTTTCCGTCGCTCGTCTATGTCTATCCCGAACACTATCTCTAGCCGCCTCTTTCTCTATTTCTCAGCTGGATGGAATAACCATCACCTACTCTCCTCCTCGCTCGCTCGCTCTATCTCTCTCTCTCACTCGCTAGTCGATTCCTTCTCTCGTGCACGCGTTTCGCCACCGTGCACAAGGGCCCCGCAATCTCGGGTCTGACGCGTACGTATATACGTATGCACGGTATTAATCATCGCGGAAAACGGGCAACGAGAAAGAAGGAACAGGTAGCCGGGGGAGCGACTCTCGTTGCATACAGATGGGGCCTGGTACGATTCGGTGGATCGAGGCTGACGACGGAGGAGGGGGCGGTGATTCATCGTGGAAAAAGGAAGTCCGCGACGAGTTTTCGCCAAGTCCTGGGAAAACGCCGGAGATCTCCTCCTAACCGGTTCCACGGAGTCACGTGACTGGATGTAGTAACGCGTGTAGCTAAATTCTTTCATACAACAGAATCCACTTGGCTTCCAAGGCGTACCCTTTTTCCACCGTCGCAACGAAACCGTAAGATAATTCGCAGGACGACCGTGATCGTATAAGGACGTTCGATGCACCGGTTGATTAACTTAACCTGTTCGAACGGGTTAATTAAGTAAGCGTGTATTCAGTGGTTGGGTAACGATCATAAAACAGCCACGTAATAAAATTCGAAGAGTATCGCGGAAAGGCGGATCGTCCTAGTATTTAGCTTCTATTTTTAACCATTCACGCTTCAACTTTAACGTCTCGGCCGCGTAGACGAGCGCGGTCTCGCGCTCGGCGAGCGTGGCATTTCCGCATGGAGAAATTTTCGTGGCCTCCATTCCTCGTCGAAAGGAGGAAGAGGAAACCGAGGATGACGAGCGACGACACCGTCGCCTCGGGCCTATGAAAAGTACGTCGACACACCCACGAGGCTTCAGCCGCGCTTTTCCAACCGTGGTTACGTACACCTAGACGCGCACGGTGGTCACGAGCATGGCGAATTAGCAGATTCCCGAGGCGAGTTCTTTTTCTTTTTATCGGCAAGTGGAAAACGCGCATTGTACCACCCGCTGTACCTCTCCTCCCTCTCATTGTTGCACCGAAGCTAGTCGACTGCACGAGCGCGTTTAATCGCTACTCGTTACACCGGATTATTACACCAACCGAATAATTTTATTCGTTCCTTTCCTCGTTTCGAGTAATGCGAACAAAAGTCACGCTTTCACAGTCCCTCTTTAACACCACCAGCGAAGCCCTCGCGCGCGCGCGCACGCCAAACGGCAAGTTCTTTTATTAATGGAAATTTCGAGCGATATTACCTGTTCCAACGAGTTTCTATTTCCCGCGCAATCTCTTCAATTATTCAACGGAATCTCGCGATCCGATCCGTCGACGGAGCCACCCCAAGGATCGCGGTCGTGAAACGCAAACAGACTGCAAGCGGCGGTTACCGATCCACTATCAACGCGCGAATGAAAGAAAAACGTCCCCGACGTGCGCGCCTGCGAGGGGAAGAAAGCGCAAGAAGCGAAACGTGCTAGAGTAGAAACCGAGATACCAATCTTTTTTCCCTCGGGACGGTGAAGAAACAAATGTCTGTGCGTTCGAATAGAAAAAGAGACGGAAAAAAACTACATAAAGGCGCAAAAACTACGCGTCCACAAACACTGACAATTTTATTTTGTGCGAGGAGATGAATCTAAGGGACCCCAAAACTAGGCGCGACTGAGTAAGTTTGATCGTAAAAGAGGGGATGATGTTCAGAGTTCTAAGCAAAAGGCTAAACGAGGCGGAAAATCGGTGACGAAAAAAACGGGGAACCGTTCCGCGTGGACGGCGCACACGATCCAAGGGACATGTTAATAAGCTTTGATAGCGGTTATACCGTCAGCTGACGGTGTACCTGCTGCTCGATGACCACGTGTCGCGGCCACAGGGTGGGGCAGAGATCCACTCCCGGGTTTTATGTATCTCCTCAGGCTCGCCGCGACGAGGTTAGAAGCACAGACCCACATTATGCCACTCTCTCTTTCTCCCGGTGGCATTACCAGGCGCGCACGGAGGCAAAAAGTCCGCCCCGGGACAGAAAGCCATTTCACCCATTATTACGAGGCGGGAGGAGGCCCCGCCGGCCGGGCTGGTTCACCGTCCACCGAAACAAGTCGATCATCCCGGGATGACGAGCGTTAAACAGAGGGAGGAGGCGGAACAGGAGTCGAGGAGAGCCTCCTCACCCGCGACACAGCTCTTTAGTAGCTATTTGTAGATAAGTTTGCAGCGTATTTGTAATCGTTACCAGGCGCAACGCTCTAATTGGTCATTCCGCTAATTAGATTTTGACGGTTAATTAGCCAGCTTTCCCACGATTCGAACAATGCCGCGCGAGAGACGCGTGGCGCCATAGGGGGACGGATTCTTTTTCTTCTAACGGGCCCCGCGAGTTGATCTGCGGCCGTGATCGATACGAAAACAAAAGGGATCTAGGTGCGTGCACCGCTGATGGGGGCGGCGTAGAGAAAGGAAGGAAGTGACGAAGGTGGAAAAGAGGTCGATCGCGGGTGGTTCTAAAGATACGCGGCCCGAAGTCGCGACGCAGGCTGGCCCGCCTCTGGCAATAAGTTTACCGAGAACTTTCCGCGTTTGATCTTCTACCGGCGGGCTCGATAGCGGATCGAACGCAGATGCGGCGAGATCAAGTGTTACAATTTAAATTCCTGCCGCGAGAAGTGGCTAATAAGTTTCTAATTTCAAAGGAAAGAAATCGCGGGTATACATGGGGTGTCCTATTTCAATCTACAAGTGAGAGTTTAATGAAATTGGTTTTAGTCTCTCGACAAGGGTATCGGCAATGACTTTGATCACTCGAATGACCTTGACACGTCTACTCGATAACCTTTCTCTTAGGTACATGTTCAATAGAATGTTTTTCGAATTTAATTTAAGGGGTTAGGAGGCCGAAAAATGTGTGATATATGGGATTTTTTTTCTTAGAAACTATACAACTTTATTAAAAAAAAAACTTTTTTGTTTGATAAGTAGTATATTTAACTATGTCTCTGAATTTTGGCGTTAAAAAATATTTATTACACAAAATGGCAAGTGTTAAAACAAAAAATGTCGATTTTCGGCTACAATCCCACTTAATAAAAAAAAATAAGCAACAGAGACAAAAATCCTTCGTCCAAGGACTAGATAATTTAAAATATTAACTAAATTTTTTTGAATTTTCGACTTTCGATATATCGAACAGGACATCTAGGAGATTGTAAATAACTTTGTCATTAATAAATATTTTTTTAACGCCAAAATTCAGAGACATATTTAAATACACTACCTATCAAACAAAAAAAAGTTTTTTTAAATAAAGTTATATAGTTTCTGAGAAAAAAAACCCACCTTTTCCAGCCTCCAGACTGAGCATAACCCTTTAAAAAATCCACATGTGCTACGTGAAATTGGGACAAACCTTCCCATAAACCACCAAGCCTTCACCGAAACCCTTTTGATTCGTAGCTCGATTGTGAAAAAAAAAACAAATGGCATTCTGGGCATCAGGCTGACTCGCGCGGCTGGCCAGCCAGCGTCCTTCTCTCTCTATATCTAAGACGTAATTTATGCTAAACGTTTCGCGTCGTGGAAGCCGCGCGCATATCGCCCCGGTACACCCGACTCAGCCATTCATCCGACTCGGCCCTTCTCCCGCTCGTTCTCCTTCGTCTGGGACGCGAATCACGCAGCCTTTTCGGCCGTGGGACCACGATCATCCGTCCCTCCCGGTCCCACCTTTCTCTCTCCGTCATTCCACACCGACGTTCCCACCTCGTGTGTGCCACCTTTATGGGCCCCCCCTCACGATCTCGCCCCGTCTCTGTCCCCCTTAACGCCTTTTCATTCCATCCTCCCTTCTTTCTTCCTCTCTGCTCTTCGACGTCCTCCCGTCCGTACCCACGATCCTCGAGTACGTACGATACGCGCGCACCGCTTTGTGGACCGACCCGCGCGCGCGCGCGAACGCAGGACG
The DNA here is from genome assembly GCA_963855975.1 of Andrena chrysosceles. Taxonomy (NCBI): domain Eukaryota; kingdom Metazoa; phylum Arthropoda; class Insecta; order Hymenoptera; family Andrenidae; genus Andrena; species Andrena chrysosceles. Next base: position 12,645,386 of record OY979769.1, on the reverse strand, counting down.
ACAGGAAGGATAAGGTAGAATGGAATTTTTTAATGATTCTTTCAGGGGGGGATAAGGGTGATTTTCGTGTTCCCCCGGCGTCGAACGACGCGACAATGAGGATCGAGTTACTGGCGAGGGAAACGACTGATAATTGGGAGCAGAATGGGAAGAGTTGGCATTGGGAGTTTGGTGGAATAAAGGGGGTGCATGTTAATTGGAATTAATAGGGAATGTATGATCGCCACGTGAGAGCGGAGAACAAGCAACGCTGGGAATCCGGGCGGAAAGCAAACGGATTCCGCGGGCAACGATTCAGCACAGTGGTGGGCACTGTCGCGGGTCGTGCGGTTTTAATAAGTCGACCAGCATGGCAGCGGTAAAGTAAAGCAATTAACTCGACGAAAGAGCGACAGAGGAGAGGGGCTCGAGGCTCGATCTTGATGAGGGCCAGGCGAAGGTTACGATTACGTGTGTATCACAAGCTCGGCTCTTCTGTCTTTTCCAGCCTCTTAATTAACGGCAGACACGCGTCCTCACGGAGGGACAAACACGCTTGCGCAATCGGCGCACACGCTTCTGTTGTCTGCGCCGAGGGAAAGAGAGTTTCGGTAACCTGGCTCCGGGGCCCTCCCCTTCCTCTCGTTATCGCGCGATCGCCCGACACACACGGGGGTAATTAAGGATCTACCGAATGAATCCCGCCGTGGAAAATCGCGAGCGAGGAAAGAGAGAGAGAGGCGAGCAGAATTTGCTACCTCTCCGCGCGATCTTACTTCGTCGGATGAAAGAAGCTCGCCCACCTGTCCCCGCCTAACTGTTATTAATAGTACATTGTTGCTTTCGCCTGCCCGTGTATAAGGCTGATTCCTGTAATTAACGCGTTTCCGGCACCGTCGAACCGTTCGCGTCTTCGAACAAAGATTTTCCCGCCGCGGGAGATCCAACTTTTCGCTGTTAACGTCTCGCTTTTTCCTCGAGCTTCAGAAGCAATTCACGAAACGTCAAAAGGTGTGGTGCAGTTCTTTTCTAACGAGAGCGAAAGTACCCGTACGTGTCCAATTATTAAGCCTCCGCTTCTAGTTGACTCGTCTTCTCTAGTCGACGGTGCTCAGAACTCCTATTATTCTGTTCCCGTCGAGTCTCGTGCGGACAGATCGATTATTCCTTGTCACGCGACAGTCTTTATTGTATCAGGCGCCCGGAGAGCGGCGTTTTTTTTACCCCCAGACGTAGGCTCATTCTCACGCACCGGAGCAACGAAAATAAATCCCGCGGCACTACGAATAGCGATTACCACGCGTTACCGTCCCGTCTTTTACCCCCGCCGACAAGCAGACGCGACGACCGACGCGGGGCTGCCGCAGACGACGACGATTCAAAGGTTGCTCTTCGCTACCGCGCAGGATTCCGGCCGGCCTCTCTTCCGAGAACGCCACTTTTTTTCGCTCTCTTTCACGACGGCCGGAGTTCCTCTTTTGCCCTCGAACCGACATCCCCGCTCTTTCGCCCGCCCCGATATAGCATCGTAATATCTTCCGATCGCGTTTGCAAGAGACAGACGGGTTCTCGAAGAAATCACTGGGCGTTAAGTAGAATTCCTCGAGTGTAACGGAATATAACGCGTGAATGCGAAGGAGACAGATAGATAAAACAGAGAAAAACAATGATCGCCCGCGACTGGAAACTCGACGAAGGCGAGGGAACGAACAGAGAGAGAGTTTTTGAAGGGAGACGGAGGAACTGGTCGCGCTGAGGTGGCGGCGAGGGGCGCCATATGGGTTAGTAAATTTAACTCTGCTCTCGCGAGTGAGCTTCGAAGACGAGGACGGCGTGCGAGGCGAAGAGAGAGAGGGAGAGAGAGATTACGAGGGAAGTGTAGAAGCACAAAAGGCCTAGCCATCTGCTAGTGGCCCTGCAGTGCGTCTCATAGGCAGAAGTGCGCGAACAGCGACCCAGAGCGACTGACGTACACCAGGGATATATGCTGGGCAAACATTGGCGTAGAGACGCGCGTACGCGTCGACGCTCGCTAATGCGCGATACGAATGACGGCGGGTTTCATGCGCGCAGCTCGAAATAGCTACGGGATCGCCTACTTTGACGGTTCTATCAGTCGGAATAGCGATCCAGTACCTACTTCAGTGTTCGAACTCTACTCGTTGCTAATACCGAGCGATGTACTGTCTGTTACAGAATACGCGTAACGGTAATGGTTTTTTCATGTCCCGACCAATGCCAGGAATTACCGAAGCGACAACAAGCAAGCAGTAAGCAGCAACAGCAGGAGGGAGAGACAAGTGCCTCGGTCCCTCGGTTCGTCTCTCTCTCTCTCGTCATTCGTACCATCTGCCATTCGTCTTCGTCGCGCACGCGTGCGCCACGCCACCAAATGCATACTTGTTTTTAATGTAATCGACCTGCCTCTTCCCTCGCCGCGACCGCGAGAAAGTAGGAAGAAGCTGGGGCCCCTACAATCTCGTTTCTTTGCCTTTTATTTGGCCATTAATTAGCCGACGAGACAGGTGCGACGGGACCGTGAGATTTTCACGCGATCCAATTTCCAATTTCGAGACGCTCGAGGGGGAACGTCCTCCTCGCAGGAACGCGAGGGGAATTAAAGAGGTACGCCTTCGCCGTTAATGACACCGGCCTAATCGACCAATTTACTTTTCAATTTTTCCTTATCGATCGTAACCGGAAACCGGCAGCGGCCTTTTACGAGGCCCTGAAACGCGCCGGTGGAACGGAGGGAAGATAAAGTGGCGAGCAGTTTCGTTGATTATACGAGAGTCGCACGCTAAGGTGCGCTCTTTCTCTTTCGCCACGGAGATCGGTGAACCGCGGTGGCGATTTAGCTCGTGCCTAGGCGACTCGCCGAGAATGTGCAAAGATAAGAGATACAAGCAGCGATTTTTACTCCCCGGTGAGTTTCTGACGCCCCTTTCTTTAAAGTCCACCGGGAGGATCTTAATTTTCCTCGGGGAAACGCGGCTGCAGTTATTATTCGAGACAAGGATCGAAATTGCGCGCCGGTTGGTTCGGAAGTTCGCTAAAACGGGGAACGGAGGGCGACGGGAATCGAGGATCGGCTAACTGTACCAGAAAGACACCAGCACGCGCTGATTCCACACGTTAAAACGCTATAATTGCCCTTTGTTCGCTACCGTGTTATCTGCTCAGCGGGAAAGAATCAGATTGTCGTTAACGATTGCTAGAAACCGTGTCTTTGTAGCTGGACGATTATCTCGTCGGGGAGAGGGATCGGTATTCATAATGAATCGACGTTTTCCCGCTCACCATTTTTTTCCACGTCCCACGCGCACGCGATACTTATGGTAATCGGCGCGATCGCAAAAAGCGCGGAAACGCGATTTTTCACTTATCTCAGATCGGCTCGCGTAACAAACGTTTTAATATCGCGCGCGCTCGTAAATCGTCCGGTGACGATATTTTAATTTATGCCAACAGTTAACATGCCACCGTGTTTTTTTTTCTATTCAGAATAATCTCTGCGTAACGGTAGCAGAACGCGGAAAATCTTGCGTGGATAAAAATACCGATCTCGATCCTTAATTGCTAAAGTAGAACCAATATGGCGGACGATTGTCGTAAGAAGCTCCGCCACTGTGGAACTATCTGTAGTCTGTTTATGGTTAGTTGGATTTATAAGTCGTAATGAATCGAACTCGAAGCGTACTTATAAACCCAATCGCAAGTCAAGTGTATGTAGTATTTGAAGTGAGACTCACCGGCCACGTAAACTCGAACGGGAATTTGATGGGATTGGTGAAGCTCGGCATGGCGACGTTCGGGCTGAGATTAACGATATTCTCGCCCAGCACGGGTGTGACGACGTCGCCATAGGTGCACGGTGTTGTCGTGTCGATCTTCACCTGATATTGCTTCAGGCAAACCCTGAACCTGGTTTTGCAAACGCCCGAGCACTCGCCGGTCTTGGAAGTGCTGCCCGAGCAGCACTTGCCCAGGCTGTCTTTTCCGTATTCGTTCACGAACGACTTCAGCCTCAACTCGAACACTCCAGAGGCGTTTACCTGAAAGAATTCATGATTTAGTTAAACGGAAAGCCTTTAAAAATATCCTCTGGAACAATAAATCACCCTAGCGGCCTTCAAATTGCATTCCCATAACGTACAATTATCGCGAACATCGACTTCGAATTAGCAGTCGATGAGATTTGGAGATTAGAACGGCTTCTCCACTTCGACCGCATCGCGAGACAATCTTTCGATGTTTACTCGCTTCGCCGAGCTGTCAGGCTGCGCACGAAAGTCCAAGAAAACAGTCCCCTTCGCGAGAAGCATGAACGAAACACGGCAACTACGATAAACTTGGTTGAATCTGCTACGTCGGGGGTCGTCTCGTGCCCAACAGGACCGAACACGCCGCCGGGGCCCGGGCAGCACGTGTGTAAGCGCGTTTTTGCGCACGCGTGTCTCGCACTGCGCATCTCCCAGGAAGAGCGGAGATATCCGCGCGAGAGAGTGACCCGGCAAAAAGCACTTTTTTTCACTCGACGAGACGCGAGCCCACGAGCGAAATGGGGAGAAAGCAGAGGGGGGACGAGAAGGGGGAGAGCGCAGAGGCGCAGATGGACATTTCGCCACGCGTGCTGCCAAGCACCAGCGATCGTGGAACACGAGGGGCGTTTTCGTGGCGGGAGAAAAAAAAAAGGAGAGTGCTGGAACACCAGTCGTAAATGTATTAACGCGCGCTACCGGTTCCCTCTGGGCGCCGAAGCGAGGAATTAATCGCGACGGTACACTGAGTGGTAGACGAGAGAAGGTTTTATAACTTAAGGGCGTAAAAAAATGCCACAACTCGAGGAGGGAGGGAGACAGGTTAGCCTAGCAGCGAATTTGTATACATACACGAAAACACCCACTTTAAACATTTTTTCCATCGACCACCACTGTACGTTGTCAAAGAACCTCATCCTAGTATATTTCCTGCGACGAATAATAAAACTGGATCCACGGCGGTTCACAGTGGCCGTTGTTTACGCACGAAAACGTAGGGACTCTATCAAAACGGAGATCGTTCTCCTGCAGACCTGGTGGTTACTTTGTAACGACTCGAGTGTTCCGACAATGTCTATACAGGCTAGGGAACTGTTCCACCGAATGGCATGGAGTTTATCGAGTTTCGCTAAGATTTCCGTAGCGTATACTAAGAATCGCGCGGTTCCCGTCGCGACGCGGCGACGGGGCGACAGGGGGGAGGGCCGGTTTTTCTTCGGCGACAGTGTATCCAGTGTAAACAGAGCCGAAGCGTCAATATTTCTCCGGTTCCTACCCTCGTCCTGTGGCCAACAGAGTTCTTGACCACTGTGGACAATGGCCCGCGGCTATGCGCGCTCACACAGAGCTGGCAAGCGCACACAGCCGCGCAGTCAGCAGACAAGCGAGCCTTCCCACGAGACATTGTATAGCCGAGCAAAGCTATACGTATATCGCCGTCTCACGTGAACGAGAGGAGCGCACTAACCTTACTATCGAGACTGCGGATCGTTTTACGATCCCGCTGGCCCCCTACGCCACGTCCATTACACCCCACCTTCCGTTCAGAGTCTCTAATTTTTGTACACCTCAATTTCTCGTTTTCTCGACGCAAGCTTTTCTCACGACTCGTCAGAAATGTATTGGCTCGAATTCGAAACGATCGGCTTCTGTTTCCGCGGGCAGTAAAGATGAAAAGACGGGGGCGGTTTTATGAGTCGTAAGTTCGGAAACAGAAAAAATACACACCCAGGACGTCGAGCTTTCGAAAAACTATCCTCCGGCTCGAACAATTCTCATTACGCCTCGTAAAACAGCAGGCTCGAGGAGCGCGTGTACATATACACACAAGCCGTGCACGGTCCTCGATGAGGAATTCTCATTTTTGGCGCGCTGGAGCGCTATTCTCGGAACGAGAATGGCCGCCGCAGACTATTTACGGATACAACCGGCGTTATTTCGTCACTAAACAATTTCCAGAGGTACCCTTTGAACGCGGCTGATCGAATTAAGCGTTTCTCGTTACGATCGCGGGGGCGGGGGATCGAGATTGGAAACAAAGGGCGACGGGACAACCCCCCGCGCGATTTCCGACGGTGAAGGTCGAAAAGAAGTTGCCAGAATGGAGACAGATGCGCGGGGGGCGGGGTTGTCGGTGGGAACGAGCCATCGCAAAGCCAGAGTGGAGAGCAGACGAAGAAGCTAGACACTTCTAAAAGAGTGGATCCAGATTTAGAGTTGTTGTACGCGGCGAATACTGTTGCCACTGCCTTTTCTCTCCTCTTTCGCCCGGATGCTTCGAGTCTGGCTAGCCGATGCGCGAGAGAGGAGGACAGAGACAAACGAGGGAGGGAACGGTGGACGGAGAAGCGGCGAGAAAGACGGGAGTAGAAAAAAAAAAACATCTCTCCCAGGAAGAATACGGGGACCCGCGAGAGCTCCCTAGCGCGTGGAAAGGAAACAAAAAAAAAATGGAAAAGAAACGAAACACTGGCGTCGCGCGTGCACGCAACCACGAAGCGACGTTACACGGAGGGAATTTCACGAAATCGGCCGTTCGGATCGCGGCGAGGAGTTAAAATTGGAAAGCACACTTTACGATCGGATCGCACTGCTCACTGATACGCAACGTTCGACTGGATAAATATATAAGCCACTTACGCAAGTGCTTAATTAGACGCGCGGAGAACGGTGTATAGGCGGTATGCGCACGCGTGCGCGAAAGAGAGAGAATAGACGGGGGGAATCTATTCTGAACGCAGGCCCATCGACGTGTCATCGTTTTTACCCATAAATACCGGCGGAGCTTACGGGCGAGCGACCGGTTTGACAGACGAAGAACGTCTTTGGAACCCGGACCAAAACATCGCCACCATTCATCGACAGACCGGCGAAGGTCGGCCACGATGCCCCGCGAAGTTGACAAACGTATCGCCGCAGAGTATGACAACACTACACTACACGTTCCCGTACACGTCCGTTGACAAAATAATCCTTTCATTATCACGTTAATTCTATCCGTACACGCTTCCGCTTCGGCAAATATTATCGACCGGACAGATTCCTTCCGCGCGTGCTTATCGACCGTTCCATTCTCCTTTTTTAAACTTCCGCGGTAAGGTAGCGCGGAGATTTAGCTGTGAATTTCTCGCCCAAGCTTCTCCAGCACTGCCTTAATTACGCTTACAACCGTGGCACCCAAAGGGTTACAGAATCGTACGCAATGGGAATGCAATCTTTTACGAGAACCTACTACATATACCCTTTCGCGAAATCGTAAGAAATCTCGGAAATGGGATCTTCGAAGCGACATTTTGCCACGCGTTTCCCAACCAGACGGCGGATTCCAAAAATAAACAGAAATATTTCCGCCGAAACCTTCCGACCGTCTTTCAGAAACCGAAAGCAAAAAAAGAGTCTGGCTCTCTCCTAAATAAACTCATCCTTGGAGAATGCGATTCTCGCGAGACGGCGGGAGGCGTTCTCCCGTTTCGGTTTGGAAAAGACGATCGGAGGTAGGGGTGAGTAATGAAAAGTGTCAGGCGCTTACCGCTCGGGGTGCTGGCAGGAGCACGACGGCGGCCGTCCACACGAGCATCGTGGTCCACATGTTTGGTGGTTGGGTAAGGGTTCGATGTTTACACGCCGCCGGTGCGTCGTCGGCGGATACGTGTGGACCGTGGTGCCCTGGTGTGCTCGTCGGCGTTACCTCCTCGCGTTGATTTCGCGAGGCTGCATAGCCACTGTACACCGTGCTCGAGGGTACGAGGTGCTCGTCACCGTCGTAACCTCCCCTCTTTCTCTCGATCTCTCTCTATCTCTCACTGGATCTGTGAGATACGTCGAAGGCGCCGAGACGCGTGTACGATGCGTGTTAATCCTCGTGAGAAGTCGGCAGTAGAACTTTTGGCCGGCTTTTCTCACGCAATGTATACGACGATGAAAAAGGAAACCGAACGGAACGAAGCTAACTCGCGATCGAAGGAGCAAGCCACGGGGGGTTCACCTCCTCGGGTCTGTCGCACTGAACACTGACGAAATAGAAAATACAAGCGAAGAAAAATAGGTATATCCGATTTGCTGGGCAATAAGAAGGTATCCACGGGATCCCGCGAGAAATGATAATGTGAAAATCACGCGCGATCACTGAAACACTGTGTTGACACACTTTAATTCCAATTATCCGTGGGCACGGCGAGACTCGTAGAGCAGCTTCGTCTCCTGGGTGGACTATGTACTGTCGTGCGTGGGACCGGACGAAAAAACACAAGAGTATTTGCGATCCTTCGGGTGACGCCTGTTTACCCACTCTCGACGGACGTGTTTGTATCTCCTTTCGCTGATGCGTTTGTTAACGTCGCGTACGATAATAATCGCCAGCTTCTTCTATCGATGGGGTGGTGTATCTGTTTTATTTTTCTTGTTTCTCGATGTCTCTCTCACTACGCTCGTGTTGAGCGTTCGTTAGCGGCGCACGAGCCGCTACGCCGACGAGGAGCACGACGATTCGCCACGGGCATAATTTTCCACGGGGGAAAAAAAAAGGCACTCTATACGACACACTCTCTCCTCCTCGCCAACCGTCGCAACAACGACGAGTCGCGCACTGACTGGCCGTCGACGAGCCGTGAGGAATATTCCCTCGGCGACCGGCAAGGGAGTAGAAGGAGAGGAGGTGGCGGGCGGTGGTGGTGGTAACCGTGGAGTAGAAAGAGTAGGAGGAAGAAGAAGAGGGGTGGTGGTGGTGGAAAGAGCGAAGGTGGAGGTGGAGCGAGGATACCCTCGGCGTGTGTGACGAGTCAAAGACGAACGGGAGAGTCAATGTGCTCTCCTCGAGAGAGGGGAAGTTTTCGTAGGGCCAAGGGGAGGGGGGAAGAAGGAGGAGAAGTAACACGGCAGAGAAGAGAACCGGCACGAAAGGCACCACTCCGCAGCTGAGCTACTACTGGATCCAGAGATGCGCCCCTTTGCCCGCGGTACCGGTGCCGTCAGCCTCTGTTTTCCTTGTGAAAGTGCTCGACGAGTTGGTGTGCGTATGCACGGTTCCCATGCAAGAGAACAGCTCGCCTCTCGCTCTCTTTCCCGTCTTTCTCGATCTCCCACCGAAAATGCCTCGTCCTCTCTCTCTCTTGCGCGCTGAACAGTTTCCGCGCCACTAACAGGAAACACTAGCGCCACACAGCGGTAACTCCAAGAAGCACTGTAACCATCGACTGCTCGCGGAACACTACCAGCTCGATCGACAGATGGCGAGTCCGATCTCGGTTGGTTTCGCGTGCACGATGACCGTAAGAACTCTGCGAAGTCGACTCGTATGCGCGCGCCTCCTTCAAAGAGTTACACACACACTTTCTCTCTCTCTCTGTCCGTACTATATGACTGTTCGGTAGCAACTACCGTCTATGTTTCTCCTATTCGATAAGGTCTCGTTCCGTTTACCGTGAGCCACAGAACACGCGTGCGCTTCGTGCTTCTGTAACGACGCGTACGTGTTCGCGCGTCTACGCCACGGAGTGCAACCCTCGACTGGAGGTAGTAAGCCGGGAGCACCCCTACTTATAATTGTGGTCCCGCCGGGCCCCCGGCGAGAGGGGGTTGCCTAACCAGAGGGGTGGTGGGTAGCGGCTGCGCCGGTGGCACGGCGTGAGGAGCCTCCAGAGGGGCACGGGGAGCGTCAGGCAAGGGGGGAACGAGGGAAAGGGGGGAAGGGGGGATGGTAAAGAGGCAGCTGCAGGCCGGCTGCACGCGCCCACCCCCACCACCGGCGTAGCCCCTGTACGACACCCCAGCCACTCGTGCGGACTTCTTGCCTGCCTGCTCGCCTGTCGTACAGACTCCTCGGGGCGCCTGTCTTCCTTCCCCTCCCCGCCTTCGCTCTCGCCCTCCCCCTGCTCCCCTGCTTTTCTGTTACCTCCCCTCGCCGCCCGTTGCACCGGTTACACTCCCCCTGCCTGTCTCGTTGTCTCTGTTCCCCACGAGCACACGATAACTTGTACCCCATCCGACGGCACGCGCCGCGTGCCACCTCCTCCGTGACGTCATACCCTTCTTTTTAAGCGTATTACGCTTCTTACGCGCCGCGATACGCCGAGAGGCGAGCACGGGCTACCGCAATCCAGCGGCGCGATCGCTCGAGTCGCGACGCAACCGTGACCATCCATCTATACTCGTTAATTTGATTACAGTGATGGGGGTTCATACCCCTCTTTACCTCCGTGTGGATATTTCGCGCGTAAGGTTTTAGCCGATAAGCGAGCCCGAAACCGCAAGAGACATGGAACATACGGATTGGGGCTGGGACTATTCGAATAATTTAATATTCGAATGTTTTACAAGTATTCGAATGCTACGAATAAACTTCGAATATTTGAGTATTCGAATAAACTTCGAATATTTGAGTATTCGAATGTTATTATTCTATTCGAATACTGATGTATAATGGTGTATTCGAATAGTATGGTGTGAAGTGGGTCAAAATTAGCTTACAAGTTTTCTTTCTGACAAATGAACCTAAAGAACTTGATTGATGAGAATATACAAGTATTCGAATACTATTCGAATACTTGTATATTCGAATAGTATTCGAATACTTGTATATTCGAATAGTATTCGAATACTTGTATATTCGAATAGTATTCGAATACTTGTATATTCGAATAGTATTCGAATACTTGGATATTCGAATAGTATTCGAATACTTGGATATTCGAATAGTATTCGAATACTTGGATATTCGAATTATATTCGCGAAATAATTAAGCAACTGAAGGATTCGAATATTCGAATACCGAAAAATTCAACAAATAGGCCCAGCCCTAGTACGGATGCCACCGCCTCGAGGATATCACGTAGCGTGAAGACTATTAAAAGATATCCATCCTCAGGTATATTGGTACTAATCAGCGTATACCTGATTCGTTCACGAGCTTCCGCGTTGGGGACCACAGTCGCCAGACGCCTCTACTCTAGCCTCCACCCTTCCCGAACCCCTTCAAACAGCGAACCCGGTAAAGCGTAATACGCGAAAGTCTCCTGGGCCGGCCTGACGTCACTCGTCGCAAAAACCTGATGGGGCGCACCCCACCTACTGCCCCTGCGCGCAAAACACGTAAGTATACGCGGCCTGCACGGGGTGACAGATTATTACGGCGCGCATACTGGCTCGCCCAGGCCTTTGTGCTCGGAGCATAATGCCCTGGACCTGTCTCGGGCACGCATCGACATCACCCCATTGTTCCCCGGCGCGAATCGCATTTTTCGCCCTCCCCTCCCCCTTTTATTTAGCCAGCAGCCTGTCCCGCAAAGTGCCGATGGCAATGGCGGCGTCGTAAATCCAACGTTACGACTTGTGCTCGCCGAGTAACACTCGTGCGGTTAAATTCCTAGGTCCCCTCGCCGGATTCTCCTCTACCTTGAGCACTCTGGCTCCTCGATAATATCCACGGGAAATTCGCGTGGAAAGTGCACGCGCATTGCGTCGAAGAACCTTCCCAATTGGGGTAGTAGGGGATATTCGGCCGAAAAATGAAATTTTCCCTATCGAAATCTAATGAATGTATAGGGAGAGTGGGGTAAAATGGAACGCTTAACTTTGGAAGGTGATAACATGAAATTGGAAGGAGAAAAAAACACGGTACTTTAACAGGAGTCTTCAGTGGACCTTAGACTGTAAGAAAATGAAAGCCATTGTTATTAAAAATCTTTCGGAACGAAGGAAAATGCGATTTTTCGGAAGTATTGAAATTTTCGTCTCGCTCTAGTGGTAGGGGAAAGTGGAACACCCACTTGAAGATATTGGAAACGTACAAAATCTTTATTTTTATGATTTAAAATGTATTCATTTATATTAAAAACTATAAATATATGTTTTAGGTATAACTATTACAAATAAAATATAACAAAAATATATATTATACACATAAGAATAAATATTTTACCAGATAACATAACAATGACTGAAAATAACCAAATACACATGATTTTTTGTCGAATAGATTAGTAATAATGTTTAACTAAACTGTAGATTTCGTCAGAATTTCTCATAGTACTATTTGACTTTTCCTTGCAACTTGGAAACGAAAAGTTTCCCCAGCATGCGATTTAAATCACTTAAAGAGCATTAAATAAGGTACCAAATAAACAGAATTAATTAATTTTTATCACAAATAAGTTAAAAAAAACAAAAATAAAGAAATGTAAAAAATATTAAATTATACATCATTAGAAAGGGATAATTTTTTCCTATTTTTTGGCACAACTTTCATTCCAATATCTGTTATAGTTCAAAAGTTATACACGAACGTCCCCCTACTTCCCTTATTCGGACCACTGTGCGGCAGGAGGACCGAAATCATGGCCACGTAATCAAGTAAACAGAAGGAGTGATAAGGTGTCACGGGGCAGAAAGAAGCCTTTGTTGTTTTCGTGGCGTGCACCGCAGGGACGGGAGGCGACCATGGTGCCCGTAGGTGTATGGTATACTTCCGGTCACGAGGTGGTTCAACAGGTCAGACCAACAGGGGAGCCAGATGGAACCACTTCCGGCCCCGGTCTCACCACCACACCGTCGGCAGTTCCTCCTTTTCATTGCGTGGCCTCTGCCATCTCGTACTTGCCGCGCACTCCGGCGATGCTCGCTTTGCACGCTTCTCCATCACACTTGTATTTACATCGCGCTCCATCGTCGCGTACGATTCAAAAGGGGATCCATACAAGTGCACCCTTAAAGGGTTACGCGTAATACGCTGCAATTAAAATTTCCCCGCTCCTCCAAAGAACTAGAATCATACGATTCGGAAGTCAGAATCCTCAGCAACACCATTCCGTCTCACTATCGCCAAGAAACAATTACCTGCAACAACCACTCGAGTCACGGGCTGCCTCGTCTTCCAAATTTCAAGATTTCCCCGCGCACCTGCCCACCTGCGTGCCCCCTTTCTATACGCTGGCGTCGGATCCGCGTAACCCTGGGACTCGGAACTCGGGACGCGGCGAACACGCGTGGTTTGGTCGATACCACGTGAATCCGTCACGCGACTCCCTTCGTTCCTTTCTTCGTTCGCCGAGCTCCTCCATTCATACGTGCTGCCACGCAGAAGAGGCCGCCTTGCACGTGCACGGCCCACCACCGTGAAACGCACATGCGCTCGTTACACTGGTATGCGTACTTAGGCCGTACTCAATGGACTGCCGACAGTGCCGAGGCTCTTCGGGGGTTTACCAGCGGCGTGGTCTAGGGAGCGCCGGCGTGTGCGTGTGCACAGGAGGCTCGATATCAGCGGACGAGCGAAAGCGTTGTTGCGCAGGGCTATGATTGGTAGTTTGCGGTCATCCTCCACGGTACCCCCGCGAGACACCCATTCATTTACGTGCTCCTAACACTTTATCGGCCCGGTAATCCCTCGATCGTACGATCGATCGATCGGCGATGCAGCCACGCGCGCAAATAACCGGTGATTTCCTTAATTCCCTTCCAACCCCTCCCTCTCTCTTTTTCTTTTGTTTCAATAGTGTCCATCTGCTTGTTTATTCGAGTCCCCCGAGAGCTTAATTTCTGTTTGATTGCAGCATCTGCCGCTATGGAAACGCTTGGCAAAAAGAACGAGAGCGCGATGGAGGGGTTTGGGGGCAGGGGAACGGGGTAATTCTAAATCGTTAAGGGAGCAGGTTTAATGGGATTTCACGAATCGACTGTTTCGGGGGTATGGGATGCCCGTGAAATCTAATTACGAAATTATTGTGCATCGCGTGCCTCGCGTTTAATCGGCCCTCCCGGTGCGCTCCTTTACTCGCGAGTAAACTGCCGGCGTTGTAAAAGTACAATGTGGCCGACGCTGGCCCGTCGTTAATTCGATTAATCAAGCGTCACGAGGCCCCGCGGTGCACGCGCGCGGTATGTCTCCGGGTTTAAGGTTGCATCGGTGACCGTCCAAGGGCCAGAGCGGCGCAGGTGAACCGCAAAGAAATTGCTCGGGCCCGATCGTCGAGCCATCGAGCGACGCACAGTGATCGTAGATACACCGATTATGTTAATTGGCCCATCAGACGATCGGTCTCTCTTATTCGATCGTTGCCCTCCTCAGTTCCGTGCACGCCCCGAAGCGACGACAGGGGAAAAACCGACCCGCCGCTCGGTATTACCTATCTCGGACGGCCCACGGAAGTGCGGGCTTCGTGTCGCCGTTATCCTAAATAATCCTTATCTCCCGCGCTATTAGCCCCGGGGCAACCGCTCGTATCTTCTTAATTAAAGCCGTATAGGTATGAAATAAATTCCGTCGTCTTATCCTAGCTCGGCGACATCCAGACGCCCGAGGAAGGTGCGCGCACCGCGACAGGTGGATCCCCGCGATTTTATTCGGTGTAGAGTCGGTGTTTTATGATCGCGGGGGTGGCGGCAGGGTGCTCTTCTGTTTGCAGGACGCTTACGAGTTCTCACAGAATGGGAGGCGGCCTCGAAACGGTCTGTTTACCTCGCAAGCACTCAGGCTAATCCTTTCTCCCTGTTTGCTCTCTCGTCCTGGCTCCTCGCTTCGCTTTAGCAACGCTTACCAAAGAGTAATTTCATTGTTCAGTTCTGTCTCTTCGGAGGGAAAGGAGAAAAGGACAGTTCGAATCAGGCACTATGTTTCAATCGACTATTTGACTGTTTCAATGACTATTCGAATAAATTACAAGTATTCGAATGCTACGAATAAACTTCGAATATTTGAGTATTCGAATGTTATTATTCGAATAGTATGGTGTGAAGTGAGTCAAAATTAGCTTACAAGATTTCACCCTGACAAACGAACCTAAAGAACTTGATTTATAATTCACACCATACTAATCGAATACATCAGTATTCGAATACTTAAATATTCGAATACTTGGATATTTGAATTATATTCGCCAAATAATTGAGCCACTGAAGTATTCAAATATTCGAATACCGAAAACTTTGACAAATAGTCCCAGCCCTAATAACGATCCCGTGGATATTTATCCGCACGAAATTGTGTAGATTGTTTTCGAACGTGCACGTGCCCGATTAACTTGATACGACGAATTATACAATACTATAAACGTTCGTGATGAGGAATACGGAGCCGCGTTTAAACGGGCTGAACTCGTTTATTAGTTACCCTGTTGGATCACGGTGATTCATGTAATGACTCGTAATCCTCCGGTAGAATCCCCTTAATGCTCGTGCGACGTTTCCAGCCGATTGGCGGAGATTTATCGAGGGTCGATTGGTACCTTAAAGAGGGGCCAGAGCAGAAGCCCTTGCGGCACAGGCGAACTCGCGCCGTTGAAAGCTCGGCCAGACTAGTTTAGTCACGATGCACGAATTAAAGTCTCTTTACAGCTGCCGTTGAACCGTGGATCGATCTCGAAAAAAAATACTATTATTCTCATCCAAAGGGCCCTCACCTTTCGACACCTTCGTTTTAACTCCATCAGACGTGTCTCCTTTTTATTCCCAAGATTACAAACTTCTCCTACTCGGAAGTCGCAAAATTCCCGCGTCCCCATTCACGAGCAATCATCGAGGCCATAGTCGGGCCCCGAAATAGCCGACGATAATGGCATCGAGCGGATATAAAATCGAGCGCGCGTCCTGGGCCCAGAAAGTCTTCCGCATTCATTGGAGGCACAATGTCCCAGTTTACGAGCGGCAGCGGGGCCCCGGCGTAATATCGAAAAGACACCCCGGAGTACATACGTCGGGGACCCGAGAACAGCCGGAGTGGGCCTCGTCTTCGGGCCGCGGCAGGTGGTGGGGGAGCCGGCACGCGTGCCACGCGCCCGAGGAGGGCCGAGCGCGCACGAACGGCCGCGGAGCCGCACGAACCGCGGCCGATACAAATGATAATAATCTCTCTCTGCGCGGAGTGACCCTGCCGGGCATAGTCCCCCACCACGCCCCGGACCCAACACGATACGTATCGGGTGTTGCAGCTGCTGTTTCTCCCGTCGCGAGCGACCGAGGACCGAGGCCCTCTTTCTTTCGTTCCTTCTTCCTTCCGTTCCTTTCCTTCCTTCCCATCCTAGCCGCAGCCTCTTCCTGCTTACATACGCGGCCTGATTTCTTTCTCAGGGCCAGCTTCCTAAACAAATAACGCGCCCGCCAACCGTGGACCTTGGTTCTCGGGGCCACGGTGCCTGGGAGAGTTTGGAAAGGTGGATTGGTCGCGAAGTGCTCGAGTAGATGCAATTTATTTAAATAAAAATTTCGAATAACGAATGAAAGTTAGAGAAATTATTCGTCATGTGTTGAAGAAAGTTAAAGTTAAAGTTAAAGTTAAAGTTAATGTTGAAAAATATATTCCACGCTGAAGTTGAAGAACTGGACAAATAAAAAATTAACTTTATTCATGGAATAAAGTTGACTCAAATTTTCTAGCTGAATTAACGAATAAAGTTGAAGTAACTTTTATTAGATCCCTTATTTAAATAATTTTTTATTTTCAGTTAATGCTCAACTCTGTTTCACGGGTGACTAAATAGACATCGTGGCAAGGATCCTCCGAGGACCCTCTCCCCTTTTGCAATCATCACCGTAACGAACGCTGGAAACCGCAGCCCACCAAAACAAAAGCCTCCTCATCGTCCCTTCGCGCGACAAAAGGCCATTTTCAGGGGATCGCCTCCCCCGCGTCGAGTTTCCCTCCGTGGCCCTCGAGTCGCTCAACGGTGGAAGGGAGAGAAAAAAAGCACAATGCCCACAGGCGCTCGAGTAGGGACGGGCACGTAGGAAAAACGTCGATTTGCATCTGACTGCCGCGTTACCTGCGGCACAACGGTGGAAACGACCGTGGAAGAAGAGGTTCGTGCCGAAGAAGCGAGCGGCGGCGGCAGCATCTGTTCCTCGCTTTTCTTTCGTCGGGATGAGGCAACGTGGTGAAACGAGACGGGCACAGGGGGTGGAAGAAAGAGGGAGGGAGAGAGAGAGGAGGGAGCAGGGGAGCCTGCTGGTTCTTACTTTAAAAACGTATCTTCGCGAAGAACGACAAAGGGAGGAGAGAGAGGAGCATCGATACTCGACCTTCGAGGATCTCTTCCTTCTCTCCTTTTTCTCTCCCCCTCCCGGCGTTCAGCAGCTGGTTACCCCGAAGATCATTGGAAATTAATAGGCCCTCTATAGAGTGACCGCACAGAAGGGAGGCGAGTAACGGGTTGAAGAGATGCCCCGAAGACGCCCGTTCTTTCTCCATCGGTTACGGAGAATGCAAGCGCCCCGCTTGAAAAAAACTGCCCTGAAGAATTCTGCGGTACAGCTGGAGCACCCCTTTCTCCGGTATCACGAATTCTACACGGGTTCGGCGTCTTCGGCGTGGAAAAATTCCATCGAATACCATTACCAATTGTTCAAGGTATCTTGTGGACGTGGGTCGAGATCATCGACCACCTTGGAGGAGCAGAAAAATCTCAATAAAGATTCTGCAAAATGCGATTAATTATTAACAGCAATTTACTCTATCCTTTTCCTCTCCTCGAATCACTTTCGAAATGCGCGAGGTTTACTCAAAAATGTATTCCGTGGAATACTCAGCAATTCAGTCACATTCGATGGTCGACACGGGTTTTACCTCGAGGAATCCCGCTGAATTTGGTCGCACGGTGAACAAAAAACGCGCTGCTGATTTCCATTTCACGTACACCGACGCGTACGCCGGGTAGTCGTCGGTGAAAAATGCTCGGGACGGATCGGCTGGAACACGTAGGATTTCGGAATCAACGGATCACGCGTGGCTTCAGCCATTATTTCACGGAATACGTCGGGTGGTCATTGTCGGTGTCACAATGGTTCCTTTATTTCGATGGGGGACAAGATTCTGGGAGCCTTTCAACCTTCCACTTGTATATAAAATCTGAAGCTTTGCTATTATGTTTCAAATCAATATTCATCGATCCATGATTGCAACACTGTGGTCTATGAAACCAGTTTAAGAAACAGTACCATCCCCCAAAGAGGAGAATGAAATCAAGCTCGACTCCTAAGTCTACCCTTCCGGGAGAATCAGAAGGGTAGACACCCTAACGAACAACCCTACCCCCGTCCTGAATCCTCAGAATATAATCGAGCTTCCAAGAAGGGAAATTGAAAAACTGTTTTGAACGCCCGTGGTATCAGGCCCGCGCAGGTGATTCCGTGGCCGTGGAGGATCGACGTGCCTTCGCCGGCGATAAATCATGGACGTGCGACGACGCCGCTTACGCGTACGCTCGCCGCACTCCCATTAGCGCGATGAATTCGCGTCACGTACGGGCCGCGTGTGGGAAAGCGTGGAACAATACGCGCGCTTACGGCTATGACGAACCGCGCGTATTGTCATGGTAAAAACCGCGGCCACCGTGGGCCCCCTCGCCGCTTTAATCACCGGCGCGGCGACCAACCGATCGACGTGTAACTCGCGTCCTCTCCCTTCGCGCGGGGAGAGGACCTTTCTCCTCCCGGAGTTCCGTGATTTTTCAAATTATTCCAGTAGGTACACCTGCCTTCGCGTGCGCCTCCTCTCCTTCTGCGAACGAAAACGCGCCTGCCTGAGCAAATCATCGGGCCCTGGGCTCGAGCGATCGTTCAGGTGCTCCAACTTTGGGTTAGAACACTTGGAGTTATTGTGCTTTATGCAAGGGATCGTTCTTAAATTACGCGAGGTATTTAAGGGGAGGGGGTCGCGAGTTTCTTACGTTTTCTGAATAGGGAGGAGTTTGGTAGCGACTGACGTAATATTTTTTAACTCAATTTTGAATCAATTCAAATTTTATCGTTAATGTTCCAAAAAAGTAATTTTAGTTTAAATTTCACGAAACCGGGTTAAATTTAGAAGAATTTAGATAACTGAAAAAGTGCAATGTAAAAAATATTACGTAAGGGCGGAGGGTGAGAGGGTGGGAAAGTTACCCTTGCGTAATTTAAGGGGTCAGTCCACTGTGACGGTTTAAAAAATGAAGCTATTTTTAAAGATTCTTTTCTTCGTAGATACAATATATAATTCAATAAATCTTTTTGGTGTTTATTAAGCTACTCTTATATTACACAAATAAATTAAAAGATTTTTTAATTTGTTTTAAAACTTTAAACGCGATTATCTCGGAACAACATTTTTTCAACTGGTGCAGGTGATTGCAAAAAACTATTTGACCAAATAGTCTGAAATTTGTACACGTTATTCTCGTAAATTTTATTCTAGCTTGTAGATAGCTATGGCTTTTTTCTAAATGCAAATTTCAAGAATTTCACTTTACCATTAAAGGTACGTAAATAGGTTCTCAGCTTGTCGAGTAGATACAATACTTGGAACGGTATCCGATTGGACGGTGGGTCCAAATATTCATTAAGTATGACCGCCGTCGACTTTCCCAAAGTAAGGGGCTTTCGAGGTAAACGGCCTCTCTATTACCTTCCTCACCTTCGCCACGTACATACCTACGTTTCATTCCTACCTGGAGACCTCGTTGCCGGGTCTTCGTATTCCGCGGCTCGACCGCTAAATGCTAATTGGGCCGGGGAATACTGGTCGCTGAATCGCGAATCGACGCAAACGAAGCATGCTCGCGAAATACTCCCAATTAAACACGAGCGGCTCGCAACCGTCTGTTTATTAATCACCGCTGAATGGTTACTAAATTATAATCATCGAGTTATATTAATTACAACAGCCCGTCTTAATCACCCGACGAGTAATTCACGGCAGGCGATCACCATTAAATCACGATGGAATCGCGAAATAACGCTCGTTGAATCGCTAATTAATAATGATTCACGGCCCCTGAAACGTCCGTAGAATCAGCAGCGTTAAATGTTTCATCAACATCCCACGCGTTTGACTCTCAGCTCTCGTGGAAAGTGAACTGCGACGGGGTAATTATGGGGTGGGATTGCATCTACAAACACTGGCGAAGTAGAAGTAGAAACGCGTAGTGACGTATAAATACAGGGTGCCGGAGGTATAGCAGACGAGGAACGATCAGGAAATTAATTAAAGTCACGACGGAGGAGTAACGATCGTCGGCTGTGAATGATCGCCCGGCAATATTTAAGCAATGAAGATAAATAAGGCGTGGAGGCGATCCGTCTTCTCGCTTCATTAGCGCGCATTCATCCATTTAGCGAAATTGACCAACTGACGTAGTCCAGAGACGAGTCTCGGCGATTATCTTGTCAGCTGCGCAGTGTGACCCTCGGCGTTTTCCACCCTCTGGCCGTTCGCCAGTCCGAGTTTTAATTAACCCCGCTTAATTCATTTAACTTCGCGCCGATGCGTTCCAGCAACGTGCGTGGGGCGAGGAAACAATTTACCAGCAGCATGGAACAGGGGTTGAACTTCGTTTCAGGCTATCCTTTACACGAGGAACAGGTCAACATTGTTGAAGAAGTCACAATGCCAGCTTTTATCTTCCCACACGTACATCCCCCGACTCTTCCCCGAATGGTTGCAAGATGCTACAAAAGAAAGGACGAAAAGGAAGCTGAGGAACCTGGAAAGAGGAAGACAGGACAGATGTTGCAAATAAAGGAGCGTAACGGGGGATCAAGAAGACGCGAAGAATAGCGTTGTTTCTGAAGTAAAGGCGGGTCCTTTTATAAATCATGGTGCTACGTTGTTAAACGGCAGGGCTAACTGGTAGTCAACCCTTTCTGGCTGGTGGACAAAGGCAAATAAGAAGAATGAAAGAAGAAGGAACAGACTGGAAGCAGGAAAGTAATATGGAGCATCTGCAATTTGGGCAAGAAATTCGAAGTGGACATAATTTTCTATTTCCAATCATTAAAAGTAGCTGACCAAAAACCTCTGAGAAACCGGAGCACCGTCCATGCCCACGTTCTATTTTCGCCCATTAATTAGACAATAAATATCCCGAAGAAGGAAGAGAGGAGGGGAACATGGAAGGCGGAAGAAACGGAGGGACCAGCCTCTGAAAGAGGAGCTGGAGCACAGGGCGTGCGCGGGAAAGAAAACAAGGAAGGAAACGAGAACGCGGAGAGGAGCGAGAGGACCACTTATTTTAGGCCTCCCTTCGCAGAAACCAGTGGAATACACTTTAGGCCTTCTACGTAACACGTGTGCCCAAGGGGGAGGACGATGAAAAACACAAGGTGGTTGTGTGTATCGGTGGCCCTCAATATAGCGGAAGCCAAGGTGGTTGCAGCCTCCCTGTACGGGCCACTTCCGCCCACTACATCCCTCCTTCTTCCGCGAGTATCTTCCCACCGCAGCCTCCGTCTCTCCCTCTTCTCCCCCTCGCATCCTCGAAATCTCTCCCCTACACGCCAGCCTCTTTCTTTTTTTTCATTCACGACACGCCACTTGCAGCCTCCCGTGATATTTACGTCTCGCGTTATTCACCGCTCCGGGCCACTAGAATTATTGCAGGAAACCACGCGCGCAATTTACTGAGGGAGAACCAGTGGATAAGAGCGTTAACAATTATCAAAGCTCGAGTTCGACTTACTCCGCGAGGAATTCCTCCCCAATTCACACATCGTCGATTACACCACCCCCGCTACTAATATTTAAGAATCCTTGATAAAATCTCACCACGGTATTAAATCAAGCCGCCAAGGGGAATCAGGCCCCCATATCGAAAATTCCCTATCCACCTTCGCCCCTCGAGCCCTCCACCCCCGCGTGGGCGTGTAATCGGCCACCCATCCGACGATGAATCTCGACCGTTGATTCTACTCTACCTAAACCTCTCCGTTGCGCAGATCGGAGTAGATCGGACCGCGAGGATGCTGGCCGAAATCTGCCAGATAAGGACAGCCCCGAGGAATAATGTGGGAATGGGCCGAGTCGGGGTGATCCATCGACAACTGGCGTTTTCGCGCGCCAGAAGGCGCAGCTCGCGGTGGGAAAGGAACGATAGGGACCACGAGAACGGAGAGGGTGGGGTGAGGGAGCGTGGCCGATGGGCGGACAGAGACGGCGAGGTCGGAGGAACGAAAACGAAAGGAGAAAGGCTGAGTATCGACGCGATGAGAGTGGCTGGCTCGGTCAATCGGCGGCTTCGGGAGCCAGATGCAGGATCCACAGACGGAACGGAAGGAAGCACTTTTTATTGTGTTTGTTACGCGCCTTTTTCGGCCGTCTCGCGCGGAGGGTGGGTAGAGGAGGGGTTAAAGGGGAAGGAGGACGGGGACCGGAGGGCTAAAACGGAGTAGGGGAAGGTCGTTCCTGCGGGTATACGCGGAGCGAGAGCTGAGAACGAGAGAGGCTGCCGTGGCTTCCTGTCCCGCATTCGAATTCGGGACCGCGCGGACCGCTTCATCCGTCCGTGTAAACACGGCTGTGTTTTAAAACTGGATTTCGCTGCTTTTGACACGCATGCCCGGCGTCGTTCTTCTTCCTCCTTTCGCCCGGTGGAACTTTTGGCGAACGCGTTCTCAATGGCCCTTTCAGGGGTCTCGGAAGAGCAAGGTTTGAGGGAGACAATATACGCGGAAGTGACCTGCGATTGAATCTTATATCCTCGAAATGATTCTCTTGAATGCAACAATTTGTTCCATTGGTAATCGCTTATATCCGAACGTCTCCCTTAACTGTAGTTATCGATTTCTCGCGGTGCTCCATTGTCCTTTAGCCAATCCATAATTCTCCCACGATTAATAAATCCCTCGATGACGCTCGAGCCCGCGACCCAGCTCGTGGTGTTTTTTAATCAACGCTGGAAAAAAAGCATTCCAAGCTCAGCGTGCAATGGTATACGAGGGGGCTGAAATTTCATTCACGAAATTTACACGATTACAACGGCGTGGCATCCGTGGAGGCTGGGCACACCGGCGTATTTACACTCGACGAAAAGAGACACGCGCACGAACACACGTTCAAGCGAGTATTTGCGATTCACACAGGTCGCTGTAAGGATCGCGCACAGGGCTTGTGTCTGTCATCGTGCGAGCGTATGCGCGCGCGCGAGCCGCTCCGTGGATCTCTTCTACGTGGGACAGGGCAGAATATAAAGAGGCACTACGTGCCGGATTAGTTCCTCCCGGATTTAATCTCCAGTGTTTGAGCAGGAACTCGAACAATTAATAATGAGACCTTCACCGAATGCCCGTCCTTTCAATTCAAGGGACAGGATGTCGTCGTGGTTGTCGGCTGTCCTTGTCGCCGCCGCGACGTCTCGCATCCGCGATTGGGAATCACCGTGGAAACCACCTTCCCATATATTTCTTGTCGCGCCGCTGAAGAGGCTCCACGTCCTGTCGCGGGGGAGGAACAAAAAACAATGTGATTCGCCGTCGAGGAATTCGCTTTGACCGTTTGCCTGACAGGGACGCTGGTATTTCATATTCCAGTGGAAGCTTCGGGGAAGAGGAACCTGATTATTCGAGTCAATTCGATCCAGTAGCATGTGCACTTTGTAAGCCACGAAAGGAAAGGTGCACAGTTCAATAGGAGCTGAGGAGAAGCGTACAGAAAGCAGATGCTTCCGAAGGATATGACGAGCCATACAAGTTGTATTCAAAGGAGAGGCTAGGACAGTTGCACTTTGTTCCTGTTGCCACTGTGTTGGCAGGAATAACTAGTTTCATATATTATAAGCAGGCTTGAGGAGACTTCTCTTCGCGAGGTGGAGAGACGTTTATCTACCGAGGCCAGCTGAGGTTGCGTGTCGATGGTTCTCGGGCAGGAAAACGGAAAAGTCGCGGGTCCAGGGGCATCTGAAGGGCGGTGGTGCGAGGGGTCGTATATCCAGAAGAAGTGGGCAGGTCCCACGGGCAAGGAAGGGCCGTGGCAGAGGGCAGCAGGCAAGAAGAAGAAGCTGCAGCCGCTTTTTGGGGCCCCTTCAGCTCTCAGCTGCCGGACCTTCCCACGCTACGCG
Organism: Andrena chrysosceles; assembly: GCA_963855975.1. NCBI lineage: Eukaryota > Metazoa > Arthropoda > Insecta > Hymenoptera > Andrenidae > Andrena > Andrena chrysosceles. Next base: position 12,621,576 of record OY979769.1, on the reverse strand, counting down.
TATGCACCTACCTACCTACCTACCTACCACCTACCCACCTTACCTACCTGACTCCCCCAGCTCTGTGTGAGTGATCGTTTATGCCGTGCGCCAAGCGCGGCTGTACGAAAACTCGAATCATTTTCGGCCGGTCGATCGGCACTCGGGCAGCCTTTAGCAACTTGTCAGAGATTCTTCTGAAGTCCAAAGTCGACGGACTCTTCGAACAGTTCTAATATTGATATCTATAGTTGTTCTATTGTGTACACTCTGAATACAGTGTATTTATGGGAGCTCTGAATAATAGGTTGGAACCACTAAAAGTTTAGTCGAAAGCTGAGATACCTTCAGTGACCTTGACTAATCTTGAACAATATGGACAATAGGGCGGAGTGAAACTATATACGCGGAAATTTAAATTTGAATTTTCAGTTGGCCTGGGTGCGGGATAGTTGTATTTTTATTAACCAAAGACAACTGTAAAAAGGTTTGGAAACATATTAATGTCTGCAGGTTCCTTTTTCTCTTAACACTTATTTGGTATCCTGGGGTCAGTCATGACCTCAAGCACGCAAGGTTCGTTGCAAAATTTTTGGTGGTCTAAGTTTGTAAACTGAATTTCTAATTAATTTGATAATAATAGTTTAACTTTCTACGTTTCTATTATTTCATACATTACCTAAGAACAAAATATTCATAGAGGTTGATCTAATGTCGACTTTACAAATTTCTGTGTCCTTTTTTATTTGGGGTCTGCCATGACCTCAAGATACCAGTTACGTTTGAAAAAAACAGTATACCAGTTAAGGGTTAAAAATGTAATAAATAACACTGTGAATCTAATTTTTTACGTTTTTAAGAGAAAAAGGAACCTGCAGACATTAATATTTTTCCAAAATTTATTATAGTTGTGTTTGGTTAGTCTAAATACAACTATCCCAACTGAAAATTCAAATTTAAATTTTCGCCTATATAGTTTCGTTCCACCCTAATAGACAACTTTCGATAAACCTCCATGTTAAAATATAGATGTAAGGAAGATGCTTTATGTCGAGTGAGAAAACTTCACTGTGGCCTTGAAGAATAAGGCTCTTCGCCTACGGTCATGGAACAGCCATCGCGCCCACGTGGTCGCCGAAAGTTCCCTTTTATCCGCGGAAATGTGGTACCTAATTAGCCTGTTGGTAGGCCGGATCGGGGCACCACCGCAGAAGAAAGTTCTGGCAGAAATGTTTCCGAGTTCGTTCTCCAATTTACAGGGAAGGTGGGCCCCCAAACAAACGGTCCCCCCTTCTCTGTCTCGCCCTCTCCCTTTCTCTCGCTCTGTCTTTCATTGCTCGTCGAAACAAAGAGCTCTCGTTGCATCCGAGCATCACGTACGCACGCATATAAATGCACGATGCGAGAGGAGTTGACCTACTGCTCACCTGCTGCACGTACACCGGCTACCTGCCACTGGTCCAGCTCATCTGTCTCCCTCTGTAAACCGCTGGCCGCGAAGCAGTGGAACCTGGAAACGAATAGGGGCCCCTCCGATACCCGCTGGAATCGAGCCGATTTTTGGCTACCCCGAAGGGCAGGTGAAGATTGCCGGGCAGGGGTGCGTGTGCGGAACTTCGCTCTCCGAGATAATAACACTTCTGCATGTGAAGGACGAACCTCGTGCACGTCGAGGTGATGGGTATCGAGTAGGGTGATCGAAGGGTGGGACTTGGGGGTTGTTTTTTTTGGAAAATAACGTGGTACCAGGTACATCATTAGTAACTTCATGGTTTCCATTTACAGTAATTAATGTAAATTACTCCTTCTCATAATTAAGACTCCACGCAAACTTGACGTTCATCCCCAAAAACTAAACCACCCTGGAAACGAAATTAGCTCCCCCCTCGTCGACTTAGTGTTTCTTATAAAAGACCCCTAAGCCTCGGATCTTCGCTGCACTCGGTACAAAGGGATCGCACAAAGAAGTCCCAGGACGGGAGGGTTGTTCTTTCGGGGGTTGGATGGAAAGATAAAAGCGTCTCTGCGTTAAGAAGGGCAGGGAGGAGGCGGAGGAGGAAGTGCAGAAGGTAGGTCGCGGGTGCAACGGGTGCATCAGCGCCGGATCCACGGAGCAGGGTTCCGTGCTCCCACGCCCAAACGCTTCACGATAATGTAATTCCTTTTAACCCCGCTGAACCCCGAAAACCGTGGGACGTTTCTGGCGTCGGTGCAGCCTGGACCCGCGATCTGCAGCCTGCACCTTCCCTTTCTCTCCTTCCCTCCAACCCCTTTTCTCTTTCCTCGCCAGCTTCTATTAGAACTTTTGCACTCTGGCGCATACAGCTGACGCTGTATAGATTCCTCGGCTTCGAGTCGACCACAGAGTGGTTGCCACGGGAAGCTGCAAAGCATTTGCAGAAAAAGATTCCAACACTGACTCACTGTATAACCTGATAGGAACTGGATTTTCCTCGGATGGAAAATAGAAAAATACCGTGCTCATCAATTGGTCCATGCATGTGTTTTAAGCTCGCTCTGTAGAAATGCATTCGATTCCCCTTGATCGATTCCCACGGCGCACATTGCAACCGTATGCGCGACGACTCGATTCACCATGGCCAATCGCCTCGTCCACGGCTGACACGACCAAGCATTTTCGAAAAGAAGCGAAAGTGTAACGATCGCTATCGCGAAAGCGTCGCTGATTAAAAACAGTGCTACTAGGTTATCGTAATTAGATTGCGATCATTTCAACGCTGCCTGCGTGCAAATTCACCGCATGTTTTTTGGTACCTACCTCCAGCTTTCCCGTAACGATCGCCGGAACAGAGAAGCGGTGTAAGCTCGCGCGAGGCAGAGAAGGACGAAGCAGCCGATAATGGCGATCCACGGATCGTTCACGGCGCGCAGCAGCGATAATTGATATCGCAGCCGTCGTACGTTGCAACGAGCTAATTATGCAAACGAGGCAAGATCGTGTGCAACTTTGTTGTATCTCTCGATCGATCCTCCTCAATGGAACCTCCTCGATTCCACGGGGGACACGTGTCCCCCGAATTTCGCGGGGAATATTTGCACGCCGGAATCAGCAGACTATTAAATTCCAGCAACTTCTGCCGTTCGCGGAACGAACCGACGAACCGACGAATTGGAGCGTGAAAGGAGGGAAGCGAACCATACGACGCGTTGTGTATATGCACCGTGGCGGAAAAGCAAGTCCCGCGGCGCAATCGATTAATTTAGGCAACGGCGACAAATGATTTATCAATCATCGACGGCCATTCGAACTCGGCTATAGAGTAGTGTAATAGGAGCAACTGCTGTGCCGAGTAAAACGAAAGCGGTGGATGGTAGGTTTGAGGTGGTTCAGACCAGTCGCCCAAAATCTCTCCGCGGGAGGAGGCGAAAAACGGTTCCAGATGGGCGATTACTCGGTCTCTCAGCGTTTGGGACCTGATACCGCGGCAAAAACGGCCAGCGGGACGAAAGACAACGGGGAGTTCTCATTACTCGCCGCGTAACGCTCGAGTTCCCTTAATTGGCACGGTGGAAACGAAAGTTCGGCTTCTAAGCAGCGTCGTGTAGCGTAGAAAGCACGGGCGACCGCTAAACCCGCAGCAATCGATTTCTCGACGCCTCGCAACGGAGGCATTTCGCGCTTCGCGATTAATTAGCCACGGAGTGTCTCGCCTGAGCAGCTCGGCGCTGGCTGTTTCGCCGACACGGGTATTGGTGCTTTCAATTTTGTTGACTAATAGTACCTAAACCCTTCAGGGTGACTCGGGGTAATATGCTAGAGTTCATTTTCAAACGTGATATTTTAGCAATGTAGGTAGATACAGGGAAAAAGATTAAACTATATGAAAGTATGATTAATTATTATTATTGGGTAATAATTGCGGATATGTAACTCTTATAGTTTAATAGTAAAATTAATAATACAAAAGTCTTCCAAAATGCACATTGCCACGAGCCCTAAATTGGGAATTAATGATTTAAAGTTCGTGAATTCCCCGACGTAGAATATTACACCGAGTCACTCTACTTGATAAATAAACCCTGACACATAGATCCCCAAATAGATTAGCTGTTCCATTGCTTGCAGCAAGAGGGGTGCAGCTCCATTTTTCCAACTTGGAGTTAATTAGAAAAAACTGTTTATAAAATTATTGCTTCGACTTGGTATTAAAAAGAGAACAGTAATTCAAAAATATACATTTTCACAGAATAAGTAGTAGTTATTGAGTTGATAAGTTCTTATTTCTATTTTTGGCGAAAAAATATTTATATTTTTATTTATTTTCAATAAATCACGCCTCTTGCTGGAAGGTCCTCATTTAATAAATAACTAAGTTATGTAAAATTCCTCCAGCTATCAAAAAGACGAAGAGGGAGAGTTGCATAAAGATTAGCAATTTCAAATTTCCCCATTGACGTATAAAAATCTAAAAAAATCCACTATAATTCCCAGAATAAAATCCAAAACACCCACGTTTCCATCTCTGTTTTACGCGCATGCTGCAGATCCACTGCCGCTATCAAGGGGCAATTATCAGTGAATAACGATTGCGCTATCTCAGTCACAATATTCCTTGTTAAACATCCGCTGCCCATAAAACGACGACGACGGGGGTGCGAGCTCTCCTGCGTCTGGCATCGATAATCGCGACAGAAAATACGGCGCCCCGATACGAGGGCGCGCAATCTCGCCGTTTTCTGCGAAACATCAAGACGGTTGCATCACCTGCGCAAACTGAACGACACGCGGCTACTGTTACGAAAGCTGGCGAGTTTCCTCGGCTCTGTTCATCCTCGTGCTTCGTTCCCCGGGCACGATAAGACGTGCACGCGCGCTTGCACGTAAGTACGAGCAGTGGCTCGCGCGAAAGTATAAACAACTTTCCAATGGTACGAGAGCAGCAGCTGTGAAAGCAGAAACTTTTTAACTCGCCTCTCGCGGGGCATAACGGGGGAGGTTGCGCATCGCGCGGACCATCGACCTGGCTATCCGTGAGGGGTGGATCCTTGGGATCCGAGTGTCACTGCTCCCTTGCCAACTGCAATAATTGCCGAGGGGATGTTATCACATTTTGGGCGAAGTTTGAAGTGGGCGATTTTTTGCTTCGAGTTGAAGATGATTGGGAGATCATGAATTTTTGGTACGAGAGTCAACGAGTTTGGGAACTTGGGTTATTGAATTCGTTTAGAATTTATATTGTTCGAGTATTTAGGTATCTGTTGTATTGGGATATTTAGATAATTTGGCACTCGAAGCACTCTGTGCTCTTTAGGATTTATAATAAACTGACTTTTGAAAAAACCGGTTTTCGAATTTTACAAAAGGTACCAAAAATAATTAGAACACTAAAAAATATTTAGGTACCTATACTTAGTTTAACAATTTTCAGTTTATTTAATATTTATGGAATTACGAAAATGTAACGAAATGAAATATACTCTATTTATAAAAAACCATATAACTAAAATTCGTGTGAAATATAAATTATAAATCTTTATTTCATTTAGTATCTATTTTCTTCTGGAAATATGGACTTATGAAGTTTATTTTTACAGTAAACTTTTGCTACAATATGCTTATTTCCGATGCGATTTCAAGTCAAAATCTTAACGTTTTTAATTAAATAATTAATTACTATTTACATATTAATTCTAGTAGACATCTCAAACCGGTGTTTTAAATTTAAAAACGAAATTTAGAAATTGCTCAAAGAAAAACGGTATTCAAACCCGATTTTCAATAACCGCCAAACCCTACTTAGTGCTCTCGGACTCAGGTATGTACTCGGTTACTGCGAGTGCCTCCATCTCAGGTTCCATATTCCACGTCGCATTTCAACTGTTAATTAATTACAGCCTACGTGCATTAGTATGCGCGAATCACTCGGCAAAAAGCAGCCTATTACCGCGGAATAGGATTCCATTGGCATAATCGGCGCAGAAATAGAAATGCCATCGAGCCCACGTGGCATCGAATTCCCGCGAGCGGAGCAACCTGTTCCCTCCGCCAGCAGGTATCACGCAACGTAATTGCACCGAGACCGGGCCAAGACCGAGGTAATTACACATCCACTAGCCACCGACGATTATCTTATCATCGAGGAAATAACCGACGAACGGTCAACGACGGTAATCGTTACATCTATGAGCCGTCTCGACTGATTCCGCGACTGCAATTACTAGATAATTCGCGTGCACGGTAAGTAAATGGTGCGTGACACTTAACGACGCTGACGTTAACCGTATTACTAGATCGTTTCATAATACCCAGTCCGTGTAATACTCAAACGCTGCATAATTACCACAAACCAACGACCACATTACAGTCGCCAATGGGTTGATACCTATCCACGATCCTCCACAAATTCATTTGCCACTCTCGATCTATCCGCAAGACATTACCATCCTAAAACCGAAGCACCAATCTGAATCTAAAATACAAGGCGACTGTTCCACGAAACCGGCGACAAATGCAGCTGGGTCAGCCGCCAGAGTCAACGGACACCGAAGGGACGATCGATATTTCTCGATGGAGTTCTCAAAACGCCGTGTGTCCGCTGAGAAGAATACGTTCATCAGGTGTGCCGCGCGCAAAGTTGCCTGCATTCTGCGCAACAGGGGAATCTGCATACTTCCCCTGGCGCGCGGGGACGTAATCACAATGGGCCACATACCTGTGCCTGGCTACGAAGAATGCAGGGTGGTGCCACTCCCTCTTCCCCGCCACCTTGTGCCACCTTTTCTTCTCGCGACACAACAGTCTGTCCCATTAACAGCTCCACGAGTTGCAGGAAACATTCGGAAAGGACGATGAACGGGCGAACCGGTCGGCGGTATCCGTTGAAAACAGGGAAACGGCAAGTTTCATCCCTCGAGGAGAAAGTTGCTTCGCTGAGTATCGATTTTTGCAAAAGCAGAGGGCGAGGAACAGTGTTGCGGGGGTATAATTATTGATATAGTATCTTTAGATAGAGGCGGGTAGATGTTAAAAAGGATTAGGAAGTTTACGATTATGCCCCATAGAAGAGGTAACTCAGGGTTGGAATTCCTCTGTATCTAAAATCGCAACCCTTCAACGTCACATCTCGACAAGTCAACGAGCAATCAGTCGAATCGTTATCACTCACGAGTAACTGCTCATTACCCTAGCACATGTCCCGCGAGCAGCGTCCGCCGACAATTGCTCCATAGGCAGCACCCCATCCCGCAGCAAAAAGTCATCTCCAGCCAGGACGGCGTACAATTAGCCTCGTGCTCGGCAGAAGGTGGTTGCCAGAAGTTTTGGGAGATGTCGGTGCGAGAGGGACGAAGGAGGACACCGCGAGCGACTGGCAGCGTGGGACAGAGAGGTAGCGAAGGGTGGCGCAGAGACGCAGATGGTGGAAATCTCGGGGAATAAAGGCGAGAGGGGAGGGAGGGGACCGAGAGGAAGGAGGGGGACGCAGCACGAAGAAGGTTTTTTCGAAGACGACGATGGGGAGACACGGAAGGTGGGTAGCACCTGGTGGTCGTCAGGGCCGGTGGTAGTGATGGTGCCTTCTGGTGGTGCGTCTGGTGGTGGTTGTGTCGATGCACGATGCAACAGATGCTTCGAGAAGAGAGGCCCTCTTTCTCTGCATGTGCCATCTTTCGGGATGGTCCCTCCTTCTGCCCTGTCTTCTCTATATGGAGCAGACTTCTTCTTCTCTACTCCTCTATTCACTTCCACCCCGGAAATAATCTGGGGCGCGACTAGCGGGGTGGAGATCTTGGGGGACGACCGTATATGTACTTGCTAACCCTTTGCAGACGTCTCGTTCGATGGAACCTGGTTTGTAAGCCTCGACACGGAATCCTGTTTATTCGAGATTGCGGCTAGGTTCGAGTGAATCACTTGGGTCGAGGAGTAGTCGCGCAGGGAGTTCATCCTTTGATTAGCTCCTTGGTCCTTGCTCTTTATCGTCTCTGATCCAGGCAGAGCTTCCAATCAGGGAAACGTGTCGATGGACCCCTCGCGACTTTCGTGAGACGAGATTCAGTAAGGGCGATGGCAATCTATTCACGATGGTGGTTATCGATCGCAGACCTTCGTTAAGGGGTTATGCCCACCTGCAAAATCCGGAGAAATGAATTTTGGGGTTTTGATATTTTCTTAAAGTACAACATCTCAAATGTATTGTGTGAAAGTTTCAATTTGATCCGACCAAAATTGGCGGAACTGTGCGAGTTTTAGTATAGCTATGTCCTGCAGGATGTAAATCTAACTTAAAACTTTAAACGCGTTTTTCTCGAAACTACATTTTCAGAATCGGTGACCAAAATATCTCGAGAACCGCTGCATGGAATGAATTCAGCTTTTGTAGGCTTATTATATATATAAAAATCTTGTCCTTAATCGTGGCTTTTTCATTTCCGTTGCGTAGTTTTTATTTTACAGATGAAAAATGAGCGATTTTTGTAGCGAAAATCGATATTTTAATTTGAATAGCCGTCATTTTGTAGCAAATTAATTTTTCGGGATAATAAACGATTAAGGACAAGATAATTTAATATACTACCTAAATTCCTTCGAAATTTTTATTTAAGATAAATCAGGTCAAAATTAGAGTGGTCACAGCAAACTACTGACAAAAAAATCGCTGCCGAAAGATCACTGATATTTCCTTTATTTATTTATATTTTTTATTGGAATAATTACTACAAGCAGTATAAGATGTACACTTTCGAATACATAAAGGTTTTTCTAAAAAAGCCTTCAACTTTTTCCCCCAAAAATTACCGAATTAGCATGTTTTTTCAGACGTCACAGGTGGGCATAACCCCTTAAAGGACACGGGAGGAGATGAGAATAAAGAATTTCTATCTACGATCTTGATGAAACGCTTATTGTGATTCGAAGGAAAAGAGAGCAGTGAAAGCTGATGCTCGTGGAAAGCTCCTAAGTATCTTCGATATTCCCTACGTTCACATATAAATCAATGGGGCCTGAAAATCTGTAAACAAACCTATTTGTGGACGTCCTTCCTCTTTTCCTGTCCTCACCGGAAGGCCACGCAGGTGCTGCTGAAACCACTTCCGAGAGCAGAGGAATAGCTTTGGAGGGACAATTTCGCCAAGCTCTGTCTGCAATCAGACTTTCCTTAAAGCCAACGTTCATATAGGCGTTGCCTTTCAGCCTCGCCCTCGCGTGGTCATCGATTTCAATTCATTTGCGGCGTAATTCCAGGTCTTCCATCGAGTCACGGATTCCTTGGAACCGTTCCCGTGCTGGCAGAAAGGCGGACGGATGTAGAAGCAGGAAAACGAAAGTGGAAAGGTCGTAAACTGCGCGAGAACGGCCTCCGCTCGTTGGGGGAAAGGGTTGCCAGGACCTCTTCCCCCTTTCGCTGCAAGCCGTCTGGCACCGAGAACAAGTCTCCGGAGCTTAATAAAGAAGCTCCGACAGGGTTGTTCAACCCTCCTGCTCCTGGCACGACGCGAGATTTCTCAACTTTCTTCCTCGCCCTTTTATTTCCTCTTTTTTTCCTCAGTTCCATCGTCTGCTGCATCCTGTGCTCTGTCTACAGCAGGAGTGGTCGATACTCGAGAAAGGGGTTGAAGACGTGAAGCTACTAGGGGCGGGAGAAACGTCTCCCTTTTGAATTATCGTCAGTGTGGGACTCGTTAAGATCCTTCAAATTAATTTTTTCGTTTGAAGTGTTACACTTGAGCTTCAATAATACGTTAATGAAGTACAACGTATTTTATTCCTGCGACTCGAGCGTACAAATTGACGAAGAAAGGATACTTTCAATGCTACTGCACACCCGCAGCCCTTCCACTTTCTCACAAGCTCGGGGCGTGAGAGGATTTCGACGAATTTAAGGATTTCCTCAAATCCCACCCTATCTGCGATCTTCCCTCGCGAGATTGCGTAAGACGTCGATGAGGAAGGGTGGAGGGATGGGGAAGGGAGAAATGGCTGGAACGCCGAGAAAGGATTTGGCAAGGGTTTCGAGAGAGACTCCCAGAGGATCGAGGAGGGCGTAAAGACGACAGATTGCTGGCTCCGATCGAGACAGTCGAAGGGTTTGCCAGCCGGTCGGCTCGTTTCTTTCGGTGCCTTTCGTTTACCCCGCTCCACGACTGACTCCTTCTGCCGAGGATCTTACCCTGCAGGACCTTCTGGGCCGACAGAAGGCCTTCACCTCCTCCCACTTCTCTCCCTCTTTCGCCTCCTTCGCGCGTTTCTTGCGCGTCCACCCTTTCAATAAATCCTCTCGGTGGCTCTCGAGAGACTTACACAATCGTTTCGAGTGATACAATTTCAATATAGAATCTCCTGTAACTGTGTTCCAGATGAAAATACTTTTTCTCATACACCAGCGCTTCAGTTTTCTTGCAACTCCGCAAAGAGCAAACCCCTTTGAATCGAGGAGAATTTCTCCCCCTGTTTCGCCCTTTCAGGTAAAGTTTCCAGTAAAAATTTCAGTCGACGGTGCTGTAAATAATATTTGTCAGTTCCATTTTCGTGCCAGGTTCCAGAATCTATCTCGACATCGCCCGAGGATGTTAGAATGCCGGGGTAGAGAGAAGGGTTGCTTGAATGGCTCGCCACGTGAGATCTAACAATTCCAGCGTGTAACGCGCGATGGAGCACCGAGATCGACGAGAATTTCGTCCTTCTGCACGGCTCGCAGATAAGAAAGAAGAAGCTCCGAGGAACGAGGCGAACTAGTGGCCACGGTCGGGGAGGTAGAGGGCGAGGAACAGCTGCAAGACACCCCAAAAGTACGGAGAATCTTTTGAATCACGGCCTGGCCTCGTACCTCTTGTCTTCCCCTGATCTTCTTCTTCGTCATCGCCACTGACAGCCAACGCCAACCGTCGTTTCTAACTGTCCCGGCACAGGGAAAGGGAATGGAACGCTGTTTCGAATCGATTCGCGTCTAGGAGACACTTGGGGACGGCTGGGTAGCCTCCGCCAGGAGCTTAGCTCGAGTAACCAACCCCTTGGAGGGATAAATAATACTCAGTCTGCATAAGAAAGACGAAAAAGACGGGAAATATAATATAGGTACTCAATAATCCACTTTCTTCATTATTTACAAGGTGAGCCACGTTTCCTATAATTTGGAGAATTTAAGGGGTTGCTACTAATAAGTTTCCTTTTATAATACCAACCACCTGTGTCACTGCAATCTATCCCTCACCCTTAAAAAATACTATCTCTAATATTCACTATCAAAAAATCCCCTAACTTTAATTTATTTTAATCTTAATTTAATTACAATTTACAATAGACGGGTTCGACAACCCTTTGGTACAATTTTACCCTACCCCCAATACCACCGTTAATTTCTCAACCCTCCAAACATTATCCCTCCCAATTCTTCGATACTTTCACTGCTATAGTATCACAGATTTCCCTAATTTCCTCTTTCCTCTCTACGCCAAGGCCCACGGACTCCTCCCGGCTTGTTTTGCCCCCGAGTCACCCGAGTCATCGACACCTGCCCCATACCTGGACGCTCGCCGCTCCCTTGACCCAGTCCTTTCTCTATCAGAACGACCGTTGCGATTCCGCAGGGTCGTTTGCGTAAGGAAGACGATCCATAGGGGAGGATCACCCAAGGGGAAACGAGGATCGCCCCGAGTGAATAGATTCCGCGCGACTGTTTGGGGTGTTTAGACGGCGGAGGAGAATAGGGCCCACAAAGAGGACGCCATTCATCAACGGACCAATCGTCGGGACTCAGCCGTTTCGCGTAATTAATCGGCTGCCAGGATCATCGACTTCGCCACGACTTGCATGATCGGTCGCTCGCCAAAAACAGCGAATCGACCAGGCGAGTAAACGAGCACGATCCACACAACGAGCATTTACGCCGTGTTATTACGACGCCCTGTTTATTACCAAATAATTCCAGCCTTTCACTTTAGCGAGGAAAGTTAATTATGCAGTCGCGAAGTCTCGTCAGGTCCCTCCGCTTCAGGGTACTGTTGATCTTCATCTAACAACTTCAACGTCAACGATTTCACTCGTTCACTTTTACAGACTTCTGGATTGTGTATAATGAAATATCGACTTATCTCCTCCCCTCGGTTTGGTAACAGTGTTTGTGTATCTCCTAAAGGGTCAACACCGCGTGACAGAGACGATGGTAATTAGCGGCACGTCCTACCCACGCGTTGAAGTCCCTGGATTGACAATCGAGTCAAGCTGCTTTGGACAGTTTACACTCCGCTTCGTACTAAATCTAAGGGTTCAGTCTTTCTCTGCCGATACCAATGAGACTTCTACTTCGATCTACACCTGCAGCGCTCCCTTTTACCGTTAGTTCCCGATACAACGAGGCGAAGAAGCGTGGTGGAAAGTGGACGGGAGGTATAACGGAGTCGTAAACGGTGCAATTCGACATGTCCGCTGGCTCCTCGGCTCCTTACTTTTATTAAACTGCGACATTAACGTTGCCGTGCCGTCGACTAAGTATAAATAACCGTATGGGAGTCGTGCGGACCAGGCGCAGCGAGCTTCAAGAAAGTTACGCGCCTTCGATCGTCGGTGGAGGAAGAGACAGTCTGCAAACGATAGGCTTATGGAAGGAAATTACGCGAAACGAGGGTCCCGAGTGGGACTGGAGCGGCTAACAACATTGGTTATTACCCCTAATGTACCGGAGCGTTACCTTATAATCGTTAAACGCTCGTGGTAATCAATCAGTCCTCGAAAATGCCGACAATTACTGGCCCGCGGAGTCATCTGCTCTTTGGCGACGCTTGCAACATTGTGAATTTAAATAATAATCGACGGCGAAACGCGAAAAGCACGCGTTATTAAAGGATAATTCTTGCGGCCACGGTTTAATGGGGCGGGAGAGGTGAGGAGCTTCTTGCCGCAGACGCGGGGCTTGTTCGACTCTGCTCGCAATTTCCCAGCGCGGCACGGGGCAGCTGCGGATTCGACACCAACTCTCTGACAAATAATTGCGAGCCATGTCGAATTGCAAATGTAGGCTTTTCATGGGCGCAATAACGCGTGACCAACTCTTTCGCTGTGAATGCTGGGAGAGCTTCGCGGAGACGGTTTGATATGAAGTCTAAGATTCGGTTGGGGTTCTTGATATGAGGATTGATTAAATTGCAGCAGGTATGATATTTTCTTGGTTCACTTGAATCCCTAGATTTACCGTCGAGGTTCTCGTTTGCAACTGGGCAATGCTATTTTCCTCGAAACCACTAAGATTTGATTAATATTATGTTCACTAACTCTGAGGTAAAGTTTGGACGTTGTGGAATATATGTTCGTCGTTGAAAATTGACATTTAGAGAATCGTCATGTTTAAACTGTATTACCATTTTCAAGGATTCCTCAAAAATATTTTACCTCGAAGTCAAATAGTGGGTCATTTTGAGAAAATATAACAACCGAAAGTTAAAGGGTGTCCCTGCGAATTTTTTCAAACAAAACCATTAAATATATTTACTTCCAGCTTTGCGGTTTTATTTTACTTTGTGGTTTTTAAGTCGCAAAAGTCTAATTTTGCAAAAACCGACTTAGTTTTAGCCACAACGAGAATGGGACATCTACTGAAGATATATACCAAGTTTAAAGTAAATCGAGTGATTGGTTTTTGAGATATCATGCTAACAATTTGAAAAATATCGTTTTGAGAAAAACGCGGTTATAGTTTTAACCCTTCGTGGTCACACGGGCTGTATTATACCCCAAGAGCAATTTTCGATTTGAAATGTCGCACCTTTACGTCTTCCAAAGGGGATTTATCGCAAAAAAATAATGAAAAAAATTTAAAAAAAATCGGTTTTTCCCACAACCACGGAAAATCGCTCATTTTCAACTACAAATTTTATCATATCAAAATTTATGTTTCTAGAAAAAGACTATTAGACCATGACTGTATAAGTATTACGAATGTACAATTATCACTAAAAAATTAAAAGATTCAAAAATACGAAAATGGTAACTCAAAAAATGACGTTGGGGTACAGTGAACCCCGTGTGACCAATGTGTGATTATAAGAAGATGTGACCACGAAGGGTTAAGTATCGTTTTTCTTAAATTAATTTTTTTTTAAAAATGCTGCCTGAATATTTAGAAATTTAGGCACAAAGTTTTCAATTAATATAATTTGAGGGTTTCCCTTAAAAAATCCCAAATATCGCGCTCCTTTTCAGGCCGTCAAAGAGACCCCTTAAGAGAAAGTTATTTAGACACGATTGTCGTTGGAAAGATGAGAGACTTTAACCACTTGCCAGATCGATCGATTTTAATAAGACATCAAGAGCGAAAGCTTGTATCCCAATGACATTAAGTACCTCGGACCTAATTAATCAGCCTTGGGAAAATTGTCGGTGGAATTTCTTGCCCATCGGAAACTCGGACGTTAATGGTTCGTTCGCTCGCCAATGCCAAGCGTTCGCTCGCTCCGCCGCCTAATTATGCAATAGTTTTCACTTGGATAGGGCGTATTATATATCGCTGACGGGAAACCCTGTACGAAATGCAGCCGAGCGCGTGCTCACCTGCGGCCAAGACATGTCAAACTCGCAATTAAAGGGAAATTGAAGGATTATTACGTTGTAATTGCCATCGAGCGACTGTCAACCTGCAACATTGTGTCACAAACGCTCGAAGAAAGTAGCTCTCTCGTCTCACGATTATCGAATATTTGCGTAAAAGCAACCGCGTCTCGCATGACATGCGACTGGAAACACGTTCTCCATAATGGAGCTTGACGTGTGATGGCACTTGCGAGCGAAATTACTTGCGCTCGTGTCGTTAATGTGAATTCAGCTTGGGCACCATTCAGTTTTGGAGTCCCTCGGAGGACGACGAAAGTATTTGGCAAATTATTTATTTATTTATTTATTTATTTATAAACGGACCGAAGCCCTTTTACATAAATGTATACACAAAAGAAAAAGAACTTTAACTAACATAGCAAAAATGGACATGCACAAAAACTCGTGATACCCAAGATATGACATTATCCGATAATCCTACGTAACTGCCTTTTAAAAGTATGCAAAGACCCATTAAAAAAATCAATACTATTCCCATACAGCACACTTCGTTGCGGCAAAGTTGCAGGATGGTTGCAGTAACCTTGCGATGTTGCATGGTTGCAGTGCAATGTCGATGTATGGTTGCTGCGACGTTGCGGTGCAACATTGCACGGGGCGGACATAGAATTGTTTCTGCATAGTTGCTGCATAGTTGCGTTGCAATAATGCACTGCAACTTTGCCGCAATTATGCCGCAACTATGCAGCAACTTTGCCGCAATTATGCCGCAACTATGCAGCAACTTTGCCGCAATTATGTCGCAACTATGCAGCAACTTTGCCGCAGCTTTGCCGCAACTTTGTCGCAACTTTGCCACAACTTTGCGGCGTTAGCAAATTTTAAAACATAATATCTCCAAAACCGGCTGAAATAAAGTGTATACATTATACTTTATTGAATTCGTCTTGAAACGCACTATCAAGTGATCTGTTAAAAAAAAGAGTTCCGTAGAAAATTTGCCCCCTCCAACCACGCAATTTCATGTAAACAATTTCTTTTATATCTCCAATACGTTAGGAAATATCCAGGTGTTTACTGTTCCCGCGGACATCCAGTATAATGAACTAAAATATAAAATATATGTCGGAGAAGGCAACCATTTAATCAGTTCCAAGCATAAGTCAGAATCTACTTTACTGGTGGCACGTGCCAAACTGATGTTTCCGTGAAGGCGAGCACGGCGCACAGTGCTTTTAGAACGACAATATATGGGGGTCGTAGTACTCATGTAGTATGAAAGTTTTTAACGTACAGAGTAATCAATATATATACCATCTACAGTACACTACATCCAAGAAGGTTCCGTGGCCACAACAGTAGCGCGTCAGATTGTCATGCGGGCGGGCCGGTGTTCAAATCTGTCGTGACCAATAACTTTTTTTATTTTTTTTAAACAGTTTTTCGTTGCCTCAAAGTTGCCGTGCAAAGTTGCCTCAAAGTTGCTGTGCAACGTTGCAGCAGGCGGACATAGAATTATTGCTGCATAGTTGCGGCAACGTTGCGTGAATCGTTGCAATCTTGCACCGCAACTATACTGCAACTATGCTGCAACGAGAGTGTGCTGTATGGGTTATAGAGAGTGCTAGAGTCAGAAATAATTCGATTTATTGGATTAATTAATCCATATGTAGATCTGGATTTAAGTGGTTGTAGTCCTGCTCTAGATCTCAATACGCGTTCAGGTGCGTAGAAATTGATTTGCATAAGAAGAGAGGGACAATCAATATGGTTATTGATTAAATTAAAAATAAATGGTCGGATATTCTTCTACGTGCAGATAAAGTTTCTAAGTTGACTGTGTTTAATATTGTCGAGTAATCATGATCAAATATTGACATTGGATTTTTTAGCTTATATGAACAAAACCAAATTAGTGTGTTATATGTTATTATATTATTTAGAATTCTATTCGTTAATTATTAAACAAGAGAACAAATGTACAGAAAGGAGAGCAAAGAATGATAATTATTCTACCCTTGAAAGAACCAAGAGTCATCTTTCGGTTAATTTGAATTTGATTTTAATTCCGATATATTTTACACGAAGCTGCTTCGCAATTGATGGAAGCTCTGCAGAAATCTCTGCCAAGAATTCTACGCTAGTGTAAAGGGGGCCAGGTGCAAGAGTCTTCGAATGCACCCCGAATACAGGGTGTTCGACTCGAATTTTGCAAAATTCAAACAGAACCTCTAAAGAGACCCCGAAGCTTGTTTGCAGTTCCCGTAGGTTAGTTTTCAAGGTTCCCCCAGGAGCAGAGAAGGCAAAAAGGGAGGCTGGTTACCAACGAGAGGAATCAATCTTGGGATCGATTTATCGTTAATCGGTTTAAGGCCACGAGGAAGCGTGGCTCGCTTGGATTTTCTCCACTCGCTGAATCAATGTCCTTTTTTGTAACCGAACTTTCTGTCCGGCCTCCGTTCAGTTTTTTTCGCAGGCCAGGGAAGCCGATAGAGCACCAGGATCACTTCCGTGCCGAGGGTGAACAGCTGCAGGAGTCATCGACGACGAGGGTTTCCTCCGAGGCTGAGAAGGAAACGGCGGAAAAAAGTGCCGTATAGCTGCAGGCACTGAGGGAAAATCGTGGTGCAAGAAAAGGTGTGCTGAAAAACGGCATGTAAAATCGTAAATTGGGGCACGCTTCTTGCCTGCCACCCTTGACGCAACCAGATTCAGAAAAAAGAAGCGTAGCAATGGGAGGAAGAACGAGTCATTTATTGGTAAATGAGGGAAGAAAATAAAGAATTTCGAGAGACTATATATTAAAATGCAATCTAGAGAAAACGTGGATGCTTCGGTATCAATTTTAAAGAGAACATGTAGATAACACGACCCCTCTTCGGAACCTACTTAAATAAGGAGAAAAACCGAGAATATACATTTTTGCATATTTTTTCACACAAAGGGTTATAAAGTTCTAATACCCTGCAAGCCAACGTCAAAGATTTGGTATACTGATTAAAAATAGGAAATGCCCACTCTGCACTGGAAAAAAATACAGAAAGTCCCCACTCTTTACCTACTTAAGGGGGGAACCTGGTGTAACTAGCTGAAAATCGAGGCATTTTTCCGGAATTTTTTTTAAAGAAAGTATTTAATCGATCTTTCTGAAACTTTCAGGATATTGTATTAACAGGTTAAGGTAGGTAAAAAAAAATTTTTATTAAAAAAGAGCAACAAATAACAAAGTTATAAGTGCTTATGCTCAGTCCGTTGGCGACGCAATTGGTCCACTGCGGGCAACGTAGCGTTTTTTGGTTTCAGATGAAACCAAAAATCGAACAATTTTCATTTAGTTTATGAGTGTACGGATGAATCGTATCAATTTATTTCTTAAAAGATGCAAAATTGAACAAATGGCGGCCTCTTGAAAAAAGGTCCCTCTTTCCAACGAAATTTTGCCTTAAATGTGTAAAAAAAAGTTATTTATTTAAACAATATCATTATACCCATAGCTTAGGTCTGTAAAGAAAATGTTCACAAATATCCGTGCACAAGGCCAAGTCGATTGGTTGAATATTTTTGGAGTTACATTGCCCGCAAATTGTAAAACTGTCGTTTCGAGAAAAACGCGTTTCAAGTTTTCTGGTAACCTGGCGCTGCGTAGTAAAACCGGCTATATCCGCTTTAATTTTTCGAATTTCGTTTTGCGGCTTTGGGAGCATATTATCGTGATGTTTAACTATTGATTTATGCAAAAAATATCGATTTCTTCGACCCGCTACACCAGGTTCCCCCCTTAAAGTTTTCTGGTAACCTGGCGCTCCGTTGCAAAACCGGCCATATCTGCTTTAATTTTTTGAATTTCGTTTTGCGGCTTTGGGAACGTATTCTCGTAATGTTCAACTATTGATTTATGCAAAAAAAAATCGATTTCTTCGACCCGCTACACCAGGTTCCCCCCTTAAAGTTTTCTGGTAACCTGGCGCTCCGTTGCAAAACCGGCCATATCTGCTTTAATTTTTTGAATTTCGTTTTGCGGCTTTGGGAACGTATTCTCGTAATGTTCAACTATTGAGTTATGTAAAAAAAATCGATTTCTTCGACCCGCTACACCAGGTTCCCCCCTTAAGCAAAAACTTCTGTCCTTAAGGTAAAACAAAAAACAATTTATTTAAGAACAAAATTATATTTATTGAACCCTATTTCGTTGCTAATGTTCTAAAGTATTAAATCTTAATTTTCTCGATAACGCTGTGCTGTGACGTTTCCTGTTTTCCCCTTACCCTTCAATTCATCCACAACTACCACTGCCACCTCCTTTGGCTATGCTCCACGAAGTATTATATGCAACAGCAATACCTACAGTAGTATCTGAAAAGCAAGTGGTTCATGGGCCCCAGGTTCGTCGTCCTTTCCCCTCAACTTTGAGACGCGGGCTACAGTTGTAAACAACCAGCGCCGCTCGTTTGCAGTCGCCGATAATGCAAAAACCGAGCGGGCCGTGGAGCAAGGCCCAAGTAAAGAGAGCCCAACGAGCCGGCCGTGGAAAGTGGGCACGCACCGGCAGTATATTCAGTGGCATGGGCATAAACGTCGATGATAAATTAATCCGTCGTCTCACGTAGAGGCTTTTAATTAGGTTCGTTGGTACGCTCCGTCGCGGCCCGCTTTCTCATAGGGGCCTGGCGGGCCCAGAGCGCTGGGCCCAACGTGGGCCCAACTCGGGTGGTTTCATTCAAAATGTACCAGTCCAGAGCAAGAAAGCACGTATGATGGGTGAGCGACAGTGCTCGCTGGGCACGCGGCACCTGCCGGCACCGTTATTGGCCTCGTTAATGCCGCTGGCTCCCTTCTAACGAATCGGGAACATTTTCCGAAAATGGCAGAACGTCCACTCCGCACCTCCCGCGAAACCGTCTCGTGCTTCCTTCGCCACGAGGACTCTGCCTGGCCCCAAGTGTGTCGATTGTCAGTTTCTTGAGAGGGCCTGGACCAGTTCAGTGATGTGGGATCACGATGCTTAATTAAATAATTAAATAAGGTAAGCTCTTGGGGAGCTGTGGGGTGTAGAGTGATTAAAATGGGGTGTTAGTGGCAAGTTCAATTTTGTTGCACATTGTTGCGATGCTTTGAGAAACTTTGTGAGCAAGGTTGGTCTTGCTCTCTGGTGCAAGATAGTGGAATGCTTTGCAAATGTTCTGTTCAAGCCCCCTGGAGAAATTCTCTGGCATCTCGCGATGCAAGCTGTGGAATTACAGCTACAATGACTGTGCGGCACGGAATTTTTCTCATTAATTCGTGGCCGTTGAAGGGACCAGCGAATGAATATCAATTAGCGCGGGTAACAAGTGGTGGAAGGGACGCAGCGAGGGTAATTTATGCTCCGCGAAGGGCGTTAATAGACAGGCACCTATTCTGACCTCCCTATAAAAATACCAGCCAGGGGGAGTGAGATTGCGGCTGATCAAGATTATATCCAGTGATGAGGCAATCGTTCCGTGGTCATAGACGTCTTAATGATACTCACTTAATGACCGCTCGTTAGGGGCGTTCTATCAACCAGTCCACCGGCAGATGCGTAGAAAAAACAACATTATAATTCAAGTAGCAATCAAGCTGCCCTCTGCCTCCACTCGCTGATGAATTGAAAGCTCCGCGAGCTACCTTCGAGCATATCCTCGCCAATAACTTTTCTAATCAACGAGGATTACTCTTCGTGGATTTGACTGGAATGAAAGGAGCAGGAAGGTATTAGAGTTCGGTGGCAAGGAATACGCTTGGGGTGTTCCTGGAGCTTCGCAACGCGGGGGAATCCCGATGGAGGAGATTTGCCCACGCGATTTGCGGTGGCTCGATTTCACGAGGGTAACAAAATCTTGGCGGGGCAATCAAGGTAGGAAAGGGAGGCCACATTAAGGGAGGAACCTCGATCGGAAATCCGTGTTCCTCCTTGCTTTCACTTTACATCTGGCACGATCCGGCCGCGAAGACCCTCTCTTTCGGAGGCGTCGCCCCTAAGGGTTCTCCGCAGAGACAAAAAAATTCAAGATAACCACTTGCAAACTATTCATTATCCGCCGTGATTATTAACTAAGCCGGAGCACGGGGAAAATAATTAAACCCTGATTCAATTACTGTGTTTTTTTAACATTATCTTCTTTATTTTCTTTTTGAGAGAGAAGAGGCCTTTTGAAATGTGTGCCAGGTAAAGTAAACACGTGTCGCGACCATAAGTCTGTCCCCTGTGCCCCAGATGACATAACAGCGAAGAACTAAATCCCGATCGAACTCCGTCTGGATGCCATCGAATCGAAGACTGGCCCGCGATCCCTCTTGAGTCCCTTCAGCACGGATCATTGTGCTCCCCTCACAATGGGGTCACGTCGTGCATGACGAGCTTAAGATCGCGACGGATTTCCTCCTTGCAGATACAAAGGATCATCGAAGAGGAAGAGAAAACCGGGGTAGGAGGTACCGGTAGCACGTGGCATCTGCGACGATCGAAAATTGAAAGTCGGCGGAGGAGGAGGTGGGGGTTGGAAAGGTGACTGGTGGCACGAGCCCGTGGAATAAAGGAAGAAATGCATCTGCGAAAGAGGAAAATGGGAAGAAAGGGAAAACTGGTGTGCCTTTAAGAAGGATCGAAGTAAAGAATACACTACCAAAGATTTCTGTGAGAACGAGGGGAGGGGACGGAAGGTGTTCCAGCATCTGCCGTATCGCGCGAACAAGTTGCGACGAAGTAGGTATCCCAAGTGGAATAGAGCAAGCCTGACGCTAGTATCCTACATGTTCAGTCCACTATTATTATTATTATTAAACGTCTTTATTGCACAAAATAAACAGAGAACAACAAAGAGAAGGTAAACAACGACAAAGGCAACGGCGAAGTTCAGTCCGGGACTGTTTTTCAACTTAACCTAACCCACTATAACAGTATTAAAATATTCAAAGGTGCTCCATCGCCCATAATCAGTTTCAGAAAGGGTAGAAATAAAGCAGAAGGTTACCAGAGTACGTGCTAGCACGAAGAAAACCAATCAACCCGTCCGTGACTCTTAAAAACACTGAACCACCCTATCTCCTACTTTCCATACCTAGTCCCCAAGAATCTGCCCCCTTTTCCACGCGCCCCCTCCGAGAACCAAGTGGCGCGAACGTCAGCTTCTGTCGCTCGAAGGTGATCGTGCAGCATCTGTGAAAACGCTGTAAAGGGGGCCCAAGGCGGCGTGGGGCGGAAGGCCCCAGGGTGATCAGAGAAATGAGGAAAATGGCGGTGGCGCGCGCGTGGTGTCGTCGGTGGTAGGTATAGGTGGTTGGCGAGAAAGGTAGGAGGACGAAGGAACTCGGGCTGACTGACTGCCTGTTAGGAGATGGCCTGTTGCCTGCGAGTCGGTGGTTCTCTTGTATACTCCTGGGAAGTAGCGGCAGATGTTCCAACTCGGTTGGCGCGTGCCCGCTGCCACTTGGCTGCGAAGAAGACGCTACCATCTGCCCCTTCTTCGTCTTCCCCTTCGACCTCACCCTCCCTCCCCGCCTCCTCCTCCTCTCCTCCGCTCACCTCCCCAGCCAGCAGGCCCGATACAGCGCGGCTCTGCGCTCGTGCACGCGCCACCGCGGCTGCACTGATACGGAGCCGCGTTATCTGCCAGCGGTACCAGGCCCAGATATCGCCGATATCGCCCTCCCCTCCCTAGGCTCGAATTCGAGGCCCGATAGCCACGGGGCTGCGGGACGCTCGAGATAAGGCCCCGAGCTGTTTGCACTGCGCGAGGAGCTGCGAGTGCTGCTTGCTGAGGAAGCTCGAGTGGGCGTTCCAGCGGACTTCATTATAGGGGAGGAAGAAGCGAGGAGTAAAAAGAATTTTGATTTTATGAGGAACTTTGGTTTTTTTTAGATAAGTACTGGTTGGTACGTCAAATATCTTCGACGAGGAAATATAAACATTTATATGCAAGTGCCACAAGGTGGTTGAAAATTTAATCGAGGCGGAGGAAAGGTGCGTGGTTGGTTAGATTTAGATCGCCACGGACAAGCAGAAAACCGCAACGGAGATATCGATCGTGCGTAATCGAAAACTCGAGCAAATCCGACACCGGCCGTCCATGGTTATTGTACTCGGGGCACGGGCCCCTCGAATTAAGATCAATCGATTCCGTATTATTCCGCGTCTAATTTTACAGCCGCGGTCGCTCGCTGATATCCGCGAAGGGACACCGGTTACTCCTTCTGCGATGGTCTCGCGTTCGCGATCGGGTTTTGCGCTGAATGAGTCGTTATCAATGGCGAAAACGATCGGCTGTTAACGGCCGACTGGATTGAGGGGAAATTGGAGATCTTAAACGACGCGACTGCTATTTTTAAATGGAATCGAAATGCCCTGCCCGCGCATGAAACGCGACCACGCGATACGATTCCAGTGATATCGGAGTGGCTCGGTTCTGTCAAAGGGAACAGCAATAATTACTGACAGTGCTATGGAGTTCGATCTGTCTTCCTCCGCTCTGAGCAAACATTAGATTTTATATGTATACTTTTCTGCATTTTTAGACTTTTTAGACTTTTTAGAATTTGCAGACTTTTTAGACTTTTTAGAATTTGCAGACTTTTTAGACTTTTTAGAATTTGCAGACTTTTTAGACTTTTTAGAATTTGCAGACTTTTTAGACTTTTTAGAATTTGCAGACTTTTTAGACTTTTTAGAATTTGCAGACTTTTTAGACTTTTCAGACTATTTAGACTTTTCAGACTATTTAGACTTCACAGACTTTTCAGACCTTTCAGACTTTTTTAGAAATTTTACACTTTTCAGAATTTTTTGACTTTTCAGATTTTAGACTTTTTAGACTTTTCAGAATTTCCAGAATTTTCGCGCCCTTTATCTTTAATTATAAAACATTATTTAAAATTATAATTTTTTCCGGTGAGTGAAATTTTTTGTACGTATATTTTTTAATAATAATTTAAAAGCCTTGCCTACTTTTTACGGCTTTTCCAAAGAGTTTTATTTTTTTATTGATTTCAATTCTCTCTTTCTATCAATTTTGCCGTCCCCCTAGATCGGGCCTTGACTGCATAATAAAGACACCTTTCTAAGACTAAAGACTCCCTATCGACTATACCCAATTTGCCTAAAAATTAAACACTAACAGCTCTCCTCAGCACAGAGACTCCATCCCCAAGAAGAAACCAGAGAACCCCACCAGATCCTCCACCAGAAACGTCCATATCCCATATGTACTCCCAAAACTCCCAAAATGCTCCAGATCCTCCCCGCGACATAAGGTGTACGCGAGTAGGCGAACTCTACGGTGTATAATTGCTTTCGAATTCGTGCGGACAGAAGGTGGAACGAATCGGATGCAAACGGCCCGTGGAAGCAGGTAAGGTTTTCCAGGCTTTGGTACCGCGAAACCCATACGCTCGCGGCGCAGATGGCGGGCCGTGGTTTTTCGTTTCGCCTGCCAGCGCGAGAAAGGAAAGGAAAAATCTTTTGACTGGCGGCAAGGAGGAAAGCCGAGACGTGATCCGGCTTAGAGGAGCGGCTGGACCGGGGATTCGTCGTCGGTCTCGGTTGTGTAGGAAGCGTGGCACGTGCCGCGTACAAAGAAAAACGCGGCACAGCATCCGCAAGGTCGGTGCCATCTGTTGCTCCTCTCCACGGCCTGGAAACCGAGCCCGGCTGGCCCACTTCGGGACGGATTCTTTTCCGGTATTCCAGCGGAGAATTTCGTCTCGTGGACGCGCGACTCGCGTGCCCCAGCCTCCTTCTCTCGGTGCGGTTTAACGTTACTGCGAGTATTTCAGGAATGCCGCGGGCCACGCCGAGGATCACGGCCTACCGCGCTACACGAAACAGCTGGCGCGCCTGTGCTTTCGCACACGAATCTGCTACGTCGATGATCGTGGTGACACCTCGTAGATCGAAGTGGGTGGAGGTTGCGATGGGTGAACCACGATTGGGGGCGATCGTAGGGATTGAAGGGACGGGAGGGTTGTATTCATTGAGGAAGGAAATTAAGGGTGGTCGAAGGTTATCCTGCCCTTCTTAGTTAAACTTTCATATCTAGCATTTTTTCAGTTTTTGAGATGTGTTAAAATATTTGAAGTTCCACACTTATTTTACCTTTTAACACTTGGCATGCGGGCAACGTATTTTTACGTTTTTCGCAGTCTGTCACTGGAGCGCGGGTCACGTAAAAATACGTATTTAGTAAATTTGTTCTCGCGCGCTTCCCGAAAAAACGCCCGCTACAGGCGTAAGTCGGCGGCGAAGCATACCCGCATGCCAAGTGTTAAGTAAAGTTAGAAAACTCTACGTGCTTCGTAAAGATTTATAAACAGTATTTAACCTAACTTCTTTCAAAATGGTTCAAATATCTTATCTAAAACAATTAATTAATTGGTATGTTAAAAATTATATTAGGCTATTACGAAATAATGTCAACATGTTTTAATTTGAATGCTGGAAAATGAGGATGATACAAAGTAAATGATAAAACTTCAGTTTTCTCGGTTGTTTCAAAATGCTAGATAGGACATTTTAACTAAAGAGGGCAGTATAGGCAAATCAAGGTGAAGTTTCATTGGAACTACTGATCTTAGTGGCGCACTCAGAATTTAAAAATAAACATACAACAAAAATTTATAAATTTAAGCACTTTAGACATTCATTTCCGTTTTGTCAGATCAAAAAGAAATTGCGAGCCGTATTGAAACGTAATACTAATTTTAATCTATTATCAAAAGTAAGTGACATTTTAAAAGGTGCAAATGTTCAAGGCCCACAGGAGATTCCGCCACATCATCGGTGTATGTTTAAATATGCCCCAATAACGTCGTGTGACGTAGAACGCTTGTTATCGGCCTATAAACTAATTTTAACTGATAAGAGTCACCAATTTACTGTAAATAACATCGAGAAAACTATTGTAATATACTGCAATTTGAACTATAATACCTAAATAAAATAATAAAATGTTTAATGTCCTATATAGATACTTCTGTGTGAAACATTGTTAGCTACAATTAGCAATTTCCAAGAAATATTTCAGGTTTCAAATTTGGATGACTCACTTTGTATTTTGCATATATGTTGCATATAAGTTGCATAAGTGTTGCATATATATTGCATATTACGACATATTATACATGCATAAACATCCGCAGTCTATTAATCTCGGAGGAGCCGAGTTGAGGGGATAAAAATATTTTTAATGCAAATTCAATAAAATTCATTAGGTGATTATAAAAATTTATTTGAAGAAAAAAATCGAGTTTTTGTATTTTTGCAAAGCTCCTGAATTACTTCAGTCGTGATTATATACATTAATCTTCTTTTTCTTTGGGGGGTTCCAGGGCCCTTACTCCCCCTCTGGGTGCGCCACTGACTGATTTCATATAAGTAGCATAACACGAAGAGTGATACCAGATATCAGCAGCGCTGCATCCAACTCAGGCGCAGAATCCATGAAGCAGAGAGCAAGAAGCATCTGCCTGGTCTCTGACCTTTTTCTACGCTCGACCGATGGCAGAGTTTCAACATGGGATTTTAGTATTCGATGCGTAACGAGCACGCGCTCATTGCCGTCGACTTTTGTCTCGAATTTCCGCGACAGGCGCTCGACCCGTAACCGCGCCAGGTTGCTGCCAGCTTGTCGCCTCTGTTCTTTCGCTAGCCCCCCTGTTTCGGGGATGCTGGCACGCGTGCTGCCGCGAATTGCCAAGCCATGCGCTGCAATTCGAATACCAGAGCACTCGATCTAATTGAGCGACAACTTGTGCGGTTTTCAGTTTCCCGCCTTAAGAAAAGGAACATCAGACGCTGAGGGATTAAGACTGTATCGACGTACAATATCATACAAAAGTATATGAAATTTGAAATACTTGAATATCTACATCTTACGCATAGTAAATCTAGATGTAAGGAACTCGAACGATAGTTGGAGTCTTATTTTTACTCCTAGAAAGTTATTCTTCACTTTACAAATGCATTTTCAAGCATTATTTGCTAAACTTTTGTCAGTGAAAATGCCATGAATTCACAATTTTCTCAAGTTATAATTTATTTCTTCAAAACGGTGTAGGGTAAAACTATACAATACGCCCCATTTGACAAAACGCCCCACCATTATTTTACGCACATAAACCAGGATGCATCAACGCGATCACCAGATTCGAACTTGCCTCAGTCGGCCACAACTGCCGCAATAAAAATACCAGCAAATATTACGGCTTTTAAAAAAATATACAAGAATTTATATTTTCGGCCTTCAGACAATTTGCGGTTAGTAGGTATGTGAGAAATTCAATTTTCTAAGTCACTATTGTATTTGCGATAAATTCACACATATATTTCGAAAGTAGACAAACTAACCTCTTTAAATCGTTATTGCCCGAACCTTTTTTCACTACGTTGTTGCTAAATTAAAGCCGAGACGTTTCGTACTCCAGAATTTACAATGTGCCCCAGCAAAGAATTTACAATATGCCCCACCTCAAAATCATATTTTTCATGAGTAACGTATTTCTTTTCTTTTTCCTGGATAACAGAAACGTCACATAAATATACATACACATATAAGGAATACATTACGGGCGAAACTAACACATGTTTCGTTCGTCAATCGCTATCTTCACTATGCAATCTAATCCAAATTTTGACAGCTTACAGTCAGGTTATAACCTGACGAGTATTAAATAAGGTAAGTTGTCAAAATTTGAGATGCCACGTGTTTTTACAAATATGTATGGTTGTACCATTGAATTGCAACCAAAATGCAAACACATGGTAAGTTGGCAAATTTTTACTTATTTATGTCGGAGCGTTTTGTCGCATAGATGGGGCGTTTTACCTGACGACTGTGTTACAAAACGCCCCATGTAGGGTTAAGGAAAATGATTATTTACAGTTATTTCCAGTTATGTTTTTATCACAATTTCGGTGTAGTTGTGAAGAGTAATGAACACTTAATCTGTTTACACAAAAAATTTAAAGAATTATTAAAAAATATAGGTTTTATAGATGTTTCTTTAAAAGTGGGGCGTATTCTATAGTTTTACCCTAGTGAAAACAATTAAAACTCTGCAGATATTTTCATCTATCCCTGTAGTAAGTGTAAAAAAATTGAAAACTTGCAAGAGTGGAGGTAGAAGGGAAGAACAGTAAGGGAACCACTGCAAATACCTGTCTCAGTCAAAAGAACTATCTCGTCTGCAGAGATATTTTGATACGATTGCTTGAGGTCAATCAAGGACACACCAAAGTCACCCCTCAGCATCCACTGCTTCCACCCAATCACTCAAATACCGAGACCCCAATTCTCATGCATCAAACTCCCGATCTTCTAACATCCGAAAGACAGAAGCTACCCCTTCGATGAAAAATTGTGAAAGAACCCTGAACTCGCGGGGCCGGCTGGCTGGAATTCTGTAGCCCCGCTACAGAATTCCAGCGATTTCTGGCAAAGGTGGCCGGACAGGTGTAATACAGTCTCCCGCCGCGTTAATCTGTATGAGGTAACCCCGAGAAATTTCGACTAGATGGTGGCTGGACCGAGCACATATTTGCGTATGATACCACGGTGTAGAATTCGAGAGGCGGTCCTCTGTGGACACGGCCCGACAGCTGCGCCATGCGTGCACTGTCGTTACGCGTCGCTAAGTGCCGTTCAACTGAAGAGCGAAGACGAAGAAGCTAGCTGCAGCCTCCTCGAATGTTTGTGCACGATATCGTCCCTGCAGGGTATGGATTTCGAGCGCGTAGAGCAGCTGCGAAATACGCGCCACGCTGAATGGGGCAGCAACGATGCGCGATAAGGAATTCAGGAAACATTTTCAAGAAAGATGCTATCAAGCTCTCCTAAACTACGAATAGGAAGCCTACACCTAGGCAGAGAGGAGCATCCAAATTCAGGAAAACTTGGAAAAAAAAATTTCTTTCTAAAGCGAATTAATAATTGGAGATCGCCAAAGGAATCTTGGCGATGACGGAGGCTTTCGAGCAATCAGCGAACCCGAGACACCTGGAGCCGCAGCAGGGCCCAGTGATTCGAGCAATTATCGACAGGTTCTGGGAATGCTTGGGCTGATATTGTAAGAGATTGATATTCGATCCCCGCGATCGCGTGTCGACTTAATCGGGCGGGTTGCGTCACGGGCGAAATCGCGAGCCGTCGATCCCCGAGCGAAATCACTGCGACGACGGACTTTCCTTTCGTGCGAAATCCTGGTCAAGGATCCACGGCGGCCAGTGTATTCCGATTGGAACAGGTGCTACCGCGGCAAGGGATGTGTCGCGGGCAAAGAGGAATTTCGGGCGAACCGCCGTGATTGGTTCGTCGTGTGGGCAGCTGTTCGTGGCCTCCAATTAAGTAAGTGTTGTGTCGTAACAGGTGTCGCGTGATTATCAGGTACTCGCTGGACGGGCCAATAAATATCGTTTGCAATATTCTAACTTGATGGGTCGCGGGGCTACAGGACGCGTCCAAAGCCGCGCTCCCTTAATGGTTTCGTCGAACCGCCGGCGACGCCTGCTCATATTCATTAGGGAACTTTGCCCGAACTCGGCGCCTAATTCTTGGGGGGATTCTTTGGGGTTTTAAGAACGCAGATTGGTAGCAATGTTGAAGGGAAAGGGTTCGCAGTTCGCTTGTGTCTATGTGAACTTAAGGGGGAACACCACTGTGAAAGTTGAAAAAAATTTCGATTTTTTTTTCTTCACTTTCTTAATGTTTAACTCTTCAAAAATACTCTCTGAAAAATTCAAGTTGATATTCGAAGAATTGACGAAGATACAGTGCATTTTGTGAGACGCGTCACGATGCCGTTCCGAGCGCGCTATGTTAGCGGCAAATAGCGCGCCGACATTTTTCTTACCCACTGTTCACCCACATTGTTAAAGGTTATAAATTTCGGGTTTTTCCCGTTTTTACGTACGGTACGCTGTTCGTTCGAGAATCGAAGAAATGCAACCGTTGATCGGGCATTCGAGTGACAGTGAACGTCACGAACGGAAGTGTGATTTTTCCCGTGCAAACTTTAAACGCGATTTTCTCGAAACGACATTTTTCTAACTGATCGAATCAATAGCTCTGTCAATTTTTATCCGATCGACTTGAAATTTTGATAGGATCTTTAAAACAAGAGTATCTTCAGTTGTACGTACCGATTTTTTGATCGAAAACATATTTTTTTAAATACGCTCGAAAAACTATCCATTTTTTTGCGGATTTTCGAAACTTTTTCTTTCCAAGCGCACCATTTTTACAAAAATAATTTTTTTTAAAAATCGGTATGTACAACGGAAACTACACTCATACCGATTATATTAAAAAAAAAAATTGATTTCAGAGTTGCCGTTCCAAAGATATCGTTTCGATAAGCGACCTATGTTTTCTGGTGAGGGATGTAGGAGATTAACTGTATATGGAAATCTATGCATGTTTTTCTATTACTTTTTTTTTATAGTCTCTTAAAACATTGTACTAAAGATAGGTAATAACAATTTTATAATAAAACTGTAAGTTGTCCCTTAAAAAAATCTTAAAAATGGGCTCATTTTTCCGGCCGTCACAGTGGTGTTCCCCCTTAAGGGGGTATACTTGTTTGAACCCTCGGAAAATGTATACATTTTTTGGATTTTTTTACAAGTCAACGGTTTGATGCAGATTTCCCGTTTTTTTACTATCTTTACATAGTATTATGACCTACTCGAGAAAAAAGTTTCAGTTAAAAAACTATTGTTTTTGGGAAGTTATGCATACACATCCGAAAGTCTTTCGACTTTAGACAGCTAAACGGTGGCCCTGAAAACAGCTGTATGCCGTGTCTGAAATCAAAAACCATAATTTTTTTTTATAAAGTATGTCAATAGCTATCGTCCAACGAAGCCGATTTTGAAAATTTTGAAAAATAAAGAAATGGTGAGAGATCAAAGGTAAAGTTAAATTTTTCTAAGAGAAAAATCCACCTTTTTTTCTTTATAAATAATAAACTGGGAATGGGAATAAAAAAAGCCTTCGTTG
The DNA here is from genome assembly GCA_963855975.1 of Andrena chrysosceles. Lineage (NCBI taxonomy): Eukaryota > Metazoa > Arthropoda > Insecta > Hymenoptera > Andrenidae > Andrena > Andrena chrysosceles. Next base: position 12,591,087 of record OY979769.1, on the reverse strand, counting down.
GACGATAGCTATTGACATACTTTATAAGAAAATTTTATGGTTTTTGATTTCAGACACGGCATACAGCTGTTTTCAGGGCCACCGTTTAGCTGTCTAAAATCGAAAGACTTTCGGATGTGTATGCATAACTTCCCAAAAACAATAGTTTTTTAACTGAAACTTTTTTCTCGAGTAGTTCATAATACTATGCAAAGATAGTAAAAAACGGGAAATCTGCATCAAACTGTTGACTTGTAAAAAAATCCACAAAATGTATATATTTTCCGAGGGTTCAAACGGGTATACCCCCTTAAGGGGTCATTCAGCGATTTTTAGGAATTTATTGTGACGAAAATAGTTATAGTAATGGAATAAAACTTTTCCTGTTTATTAAACTACATTTCTACAGTAAATAAAAAATATAAAAGTAATAAGATTATTACTTTTACAATGCTTTTATTATATTTATCTTGATGACATGTTGAAAGATTCATGCCTCGCTCGTGAAGGCGATTTCAGCTGTTGGACGTATTTGAAGCCAAAAGTCCAAACAGATTCTTGATCAGTATGACTGTCGCTATCGCTCGGACTATAATTAGTGATTTATCTTCAAAATTAGAAAAATGGCGGACAAAATGCAAGAAAAATATTCTTCGGCTTTTCCCTTTTGCTATTTTTGGTTTTAAAAGTAGGTTGGTCTCAATGAAAATACTTGATTGTAGTCCCTGCGAGAGTCATAGCTGTGCAGAATAAGCAGTAAAATTTATAAAGTAACCGGTTCGATAGATTTTGAGATTTAATCTTCACAATGTGAAAAAATGACGCTCCGAGAAAAACGTGTTCAAAGTTTTCATCTACAGAGGCCGAACCTCTACGCTCCCTACAAAATGCCACTGTAGAAGCTAAAATAATTAGATTTTTTCCATGAAAATTTAACAGTACCTTCTTGAAGATATGTACCTTCGAAAAAATGTTTAAAAAAACATCGACTTTTTCAACCCGTCTAACCGGAATGACCCCTTAAGAGTAGAAGAATTGAGACTAAAAACAGACTAAATTGAGTTAGTAGCAATATTCCAATAAGCTGCACAAATCATAATATAATTTTTTTCATTGCGGGTTAGTCCGTTTTTGCTCCGAATGCAAAATTGATATACCTAATTGTAACTCAACAATGATGTTTCCTTGGGTCTAATTAACAAGATCCTTCTCGTATTAATGTCGCGTGCGACGCGCGAGTTGGAGAAGTGCGCGGTAAAATTACAAAATCAAGGATCGCCTTAGGGAGAGGGACATAGGAGTCCAGAAAAGGAAAAGCCGCGTGCACGTTCCAGCGACGAAGGGGAGACACGCATGCATGCGCGAACGTACCCCTTCCTGGGGGACAGCTCGTGCCCACCTCGCGCTCGGACGGTGCATAACACCTTCCGATCGGCTCCTTTTCTTTCCATTTCCTCCGAACGCGAAGTCATAGCACGTGCTCGCATAAAATCTACTCCACCAACAAGCGCACAATATCCCGAAGGATCTCTACCCTTCCAACAAACACATGATTTTATAGAGATTTCCAAGAGAATTCCATATTTCCCAAAAGCATCCACGACTCTATTCAAATTCGAGCCACCGGTCCCACCCTAAACGATATTTTCAGCTGTGGATCACCGTTACTCCGGAATAAGGGGGCTGAATAGGAAACGCGACGAATTTGAATAGGAAAGGAAGGAGGAGGAGAATCGTGCACGTGCAAAGATCACCGGAACACGCACGACGGTGCCTCTCTCGCCCCGGATACCTGGGGATCGTATTCAGTCGCCATAGGCCGGTGTATAACACCTACCTATCTTACCCACCGACCCAGCAACCTCGGCTCCTATCTAAGACGACGCTCATCGTGCAGCACGGTGGTAGCACGTGCTCAAATCCGAGCAGCTGCCTGATCGCCGCCCCGCCAGGAAGGATATTCGCTTTCGAGAGCCCTCCCCCCTTTCCTCCCTCGGCCACTTCCTTCCCCATCGCGCTCTACTCGCGCGTACGACCCTCCTCTTTCGCTTCCTCCTTGTCCCTTCTCGCTTTTCACGCCGCGGGGAAATGCAGAATGCAGCCACGAACGTGCAGCGAGGCTCGTTACTCTGATTCCATTCTGGACTTACGAATGGAAAGACTCGGTGGCGATGCAGGATGCAAAAGAGCTGTCTAACGGAAGTCGGGGGATTCTTTTACTTCTTCTGAAACGTCGAGGATCTTCCGGGGGAAGATATGAGATAATTTATAAATTGGTAATAGTGGTAGAATTTGATAATGTTGGGTGGGAGAACGAGATGGAAATGGAGTTCGAAAAGGGGCATTGGAATCTGTATGTGATCTCATGGGAATGGAATTTAGATTCATTAATCTAAGGGATTCATTAATCCCTCAGGAGAGGGAATTTTTTTTATGTTTAATTACTCTAGAGATATTCTGTGTGTTTGCATTGGTGGTGAAATTTGATGTAATTTCGCAAGATAATTAAATCCATATGATTTACTTTGATTAGTTGTAGATGTGATAATTAGTATAATTGGAAATATTAGGCAAAGCAAAGCAAGATATATTCTTGCAAGCCCTACGACGAAATAACAACGATGAGTGCAACAACCTAACCTCAATGAATTTTAATTACACGTCGCGTTGGGCATCTTACGGGTAACCGGTTTCCGAGAGAATCGCTTCAACATAATGTGAGTCAATTACTTTACAGTGAATATTTATGGCGAACTCTTAACGATAATAACGATAATGTGAATGCCTCATTCGAGTGTTATTTTACACCAATGACTTGAATTTGACGGGAAAAGTTCTGGGGCATTTTACGTGAGATTTTCAGTACCTACCTTCGACTAAGTATCGAAGAACGTTTGAACCCAGAATAAATAGAATGAATGAAAAACATTCACGATACTTTCCTCGCGTGGAAGTAGCTTTAATATCGTTTTAAACCTTTGAATATACAAGGAACTGAATATCGAAACCCAAACGAGAAACAGAAACGCGATTTTCTTCGCGTACAAGCTCGTAATAAGCGTCTGTGCTACCGGCGCCCGAGGCCGAATATTTTCCGTTCGCAAATTACCTCGATCTTACACGGACGATTCTCAATTTCCATGTAATGTCTCATTATAAACTTTTAATCATAAAATCATAAGATATTAAACCCGTTTTTTCATAAATTATACTCGTTGCGAGCATTTTTACATTTGCAAAGAGGAAAGCCTGAGAAAGGCTTATAAGTCCATACTTCGAAACAATTTCCGTTCCTCCGAGAATACTTCCCATCGTCCCAACATTCTTTCGTTCAAGAATCGTTCGTAACGTAGCTCGCTAATAGCGTCACGCAAGCTAATTATACTTATAAGCCTAACCTCTACTCACCATAAGCCTGCATAACTCAAGTCATTCCACTCTCCGGAACCCTCCTTCCTCTGCAATAAACCATAAAACCAACGTTACAAACATCAGTTCCACCAAAAACAAAATTCAGATAACAATCGATAGAACACGCGTAGGAGTTAACCTTCAAATTGACCCGCCATTTTCTACAAGCTAACGATGATGCGTACTGCTAACCTCAGAATTGATTCTACCATCGTTTCTCCAGACTGAGCTTACTCGAGGGGGGCAGAGTTTCACGAAGCAATGCACATAACACGGGGGACACGGAAACATTTCACTCGTCACGCGAAAAAGAGAGGACGGAAAAGAATCTACGTCGCGATACCACCAATGGACAATTGGACATAATGCACCGGCGCGTCCCATTGGTTCGGGCGTGTACCTGCTCGGCGCTCTCGAAAAACCGCGAGGAAAAGCAAAGGAGGGCAAAAGCGGCGGAGGCGCAGCAGCTGGCTTCACCGCAACATCTGGCGGCATCCGATACTTATTCGGCAGTGCCACGCGCCACTTCCACTTCTCCGCCTCTCTTCTCCGTTCCTTTCTTCTCCCGCTTCCTCCTATTTTTCGCGCTTTTCCGGCCCGACTGTCGGTCGACACCCCGTATCGCCAATTCCCTCCAACCTTCTCCACATCCTCCGGGTTCGTTTCCTGTCCAATTAGGTAATTCGAACGGCGGCACAGTCGTTTCACTCTTCTCCCACTTGGGCCCGTTTCCACAGCACCGATCGCTTCATCCCCGGTCCACGCGAGCGCTGCGACGCTCAGGCCCTCGCACGATCGCGGGCGACAATCGAACATCGCTGTTTTACCGATAATTCGCTTGTCCTGGTGGTCATTGTTCACACCTAATTTTCTTAATAACGCGTCACACGGGACAACTGTATTATCGATGGTTTAATTTTGCAATAGAGTTCGCTGAAAGTTCACTGTTGATCGTAACAGTTCGTGACGCTGGAATTGGAAATTGTGGTGTAAGTTAAAGACGAATTTCGTGAGAGGGTCGCGGATCGATGGTAATAAGATGGCCCGCGTAGGTGGTAACAATTAACGGGTTACGTTTGGTAGATTTCGTGCGACGGACTCGACCGTGAATATCGTTAATTCCCGTAACGAAGTATAAGGTTAAAAGCAGGCGCTCTCGAAACGACCGGTGCTCGCACAACACGCCCAGGAAGCAGGAAGGTGAAGAAGAAAGAAGGATGCGACGATAAAATCATTCGAGTCGTTGCCCGAAAACGGGCAGTCGAAAGCACCGGGGAGACTTCGTGAGGTGAATTGTGCACGCGGCAGCCGAGGCCGGGGAAAGTCATTAAACCAGATCATTAAGTAGATCCTTATCTCGCTGATTCGCGGAATTGATCATACGAATTCGCATCCTCCCATCCTTTCCCCCTGCGGACGGTAATAAATTTGATCGCTTTATTTCCCGCGTCGCGTTCAACTGCGGTGATGCATCGAGGACGCGCGATGCATTTCGCCTTTCCTGAACGATCCTCGTCCTGCTTCGATGGAACACGCCGCGTCATCGTGTGGGTAAGTTTACCGACCGCCATCTTGACTCTCGTTTTACCGAGAATTTCGTTGTATTTTAAACGAGGCACTTTAACGAGCTTCTTAGGACTTCGTTGCGCTCACGTATGTACCGAAATTCAAGATAGACTTAATAATTAATAATTTTTTATTAAAATTATTGGGTATTTGAGTTCCTTAGATGTTTCTATAATTTTCTACAGTTTCTTCGATGGTTTCCCTTGACTTATTCCTCTTTCATTTTTCATCATTTTTCATCTGTCGATCTTTATACAATAGCGATCATCGTCCATTAAGACGACGATGATTTAGATCGAACGAGACGTCCATTCGATTCGTTGTTGTAAAACACAGTATACAGGGTGCGCGTATTCCCATGACAGGAAGACTGAAATTAGGTTTCCTGCCGAGTGCACGGACCGAAAGATAATTCCTTTCCGAGCCGGCAAAGTCCTACAAAACGAGAAATTACTCTTTCTTATCATATTACCCATTCTTCCTCGTCCCAAGTTCCACCGATATCGAATCCCGAGGAAAGTTTTTCTTTTCAACGAGGCGACCCATTTCCATCCTCCTCTCCCTCTTTCGATCCCGCATTGAAAACTCCATCGACTTAAGAAATTTTCTGCATTCTACAGTCTCGAACAAAAGGAACTTTACCCATTACGCCCTGAATGATCAATCTTCCTTCGACCCTCAGCTGCTATTAACGAGTTCCTCCTTTCCTTTGTTTACCCACGACGCAATTACTAGGAAACGTGGCAAATCCTTCTCGTCTCTCGTGCATTGTGAATTTTGCATAATAATTCAAAGTCGATAGCGAACAGACTAGCCTTTCCACAACGAATTGAATTAAATCCTACCTTCCATTCAGAGATGCATTGTTTCATAACCGATGCAGAATGTTTTGGGCGTGAAATTAGATGGGAAGTTTGTTAAAAAGGGATTCCAATGAGGGGTTAAGGCAACATCGAAGCTAGATGAACTTGAATAGCGACTACCGAGGAAGTTCAACTTCTCATTTATATCGTCCGGATGCACGGTTGAAGCCACCTTCGTGGCATTCCCCTTCGTTCTATATTCATGCCTGTAGTAAAGGAACGAGTTAACGTTAACGAGCCCGCCATCAGGACGGAAAATCAAGAGGAACCCGGACGTCGATCGGTCCAAATGGATTTTCATTTTCCCTCGGCTAAGCTCATCTCTGCTTTCAGATCGTAAAAGTGTAGCGTAATCAAGGCTCCTGGCGATCGATCATGCTTGTGCGAAGAAAACCTTCGCCCATCAGCACCTTCTTCCTTCTCTTCCTCTTGCTATCCTTCAAAGACACTCACTTATCCCCCAGGAGTCTTCACTCCGAGACATGAGAAGTAAAGTTCCTAACCAAGTAGTACTTAGATAACTTAGTCTCTTTATTTCCAGGAAACAATTCCTCGCTCATCAGAGTCACTATAGAATTCAACAGTAGAGCTTCATCCTAAACAATGTTAACTCGAGGAAGCCGAGGTCGTCGCATGGAAGATTCAGTACTTTCTTGCGACGTTCGATGATTCCCCCGAGCGCGATAGAATTTAATACCTCACGTCTGCGCTGGATTAATTAGCGTTTAATTTCCATTATCGCGGCGCGGGATCTGCGTCGCGTCGGGGGTGGGCCGCTATGAAAATTTCATTAGCCCCAGGAGGAAGTATCTCGCGAACAGAATGGCGAATTAAATTACGGCCGGTTGCGCGGGCGAACGTTGACAAACGAGAGACGTTAAATAAATATTTCGTAGCTGGCGGCTAGGTCTGAGGACGCGGAGTCGACGTCGGTGGCGGCGAGGCACCGAGCGTGCTTCCTGCCGCCTTGACCGGAAGTCGCGAGTCAGAGGCTCGGCTCTACGTAGGCGTTACGCTTCCTTACGCGTATCTACACCGTCTCGCTACCCAGTTTTCTCCTATGCGCTGCTACTCCACCGAGGAAGGCCCTTCGACGCTCCTCGCTCGAGGAACTTCTTCTTCCTCATCCAAGGTCACCGTCCATACTATTCGGGGCATACTTTCATCCGTCTCTCCGCGTCTCCTTCGTTCTTCTCCTCATCCCCTCGTCTTCAGGGTGTACTTTTAAATTCTATTCTTCCCTTCTACTGTTCATTTCTTCGTTTAAAGCTTCCATTCAGGAAGCTTTAAAAGATCGAAAGCACTGAGAAAAGCAGTGTTTCGTCACTGGCGTTTTGTTCTGCGTTGCAAGAGGCACGCGTGGAAGCGCGGGTTTAGAAATCTGGAATCTCTCTAGAAAGTGAACACCGCGGTTCCCCTCGAAGTGGAGCGGCTCTTCAGGCTCCATGCTTATTAACTAATTCACATATAAAAGGAGCGAGCAACGGGTCCGTTCCATTTCTTTCGGTGAAAATCTCTCGTCCCCCTTCCCGTGGCCCCTGGCCCTCCCGGCGTGGCGCGATTACGAGCGAGTCACGGAGCTTAACGATGCCGTTAATTGACCCGCGAGCGAGCAGAGAGCCTCCTTCGTTCCTCTTTTTTTTTCTCTCTCTCTCCATACCTCCCCGCGAAATCCCCGTGCATATTTACTCCGCGATCGTGGACAAGCCTCGCGGCCTTAACGACGTCGTTAATTGTCCCCTCGGCGAGACAACGAGCCCTGAGTTTTGTGTCAAACGTGGCCACGTTAAACCTGTTTCCACTATCGTCCTCTCCGCCGGTAACTGTAGTCCGACGCTAGGAAAACGCCTGCGAAAACCAGCGCTCATCCAGCTGGTCGGCGGATCAAAGGGCAATCACGTCCTGCGACTTGCCACCTTGCTAATTTATTCCGCGAAAACACGACGCCTGACAGGCTCCTCAGCGACTCTGAGCTCCTCGATCTTCTCTACACTAGCGATTCCTTTGTTCGGTGTCCTCCATCCGTTGCTCGTTTCGTCCAAGGATCTTTAGATAGAGATCTGGGGTAGGTAATGCTCGGGGTAACTTTGTAGGGTAATAGCTGAGCGTGGTAGAATTCATAGGACATCACAGTATCACTTATCGATTTTTCTACTACAGTTTTAGATATACAAAAAAGTAGGAAATGACAGATTAATATTTAAACACTGAAAACTGGCACAAACGACGCTTTCATCGAGGTCCTCTACAAACCTGCAAAAATTAAAAAAAAATTTTGGAGGTTTGGGCAACCGAACATCCCTCGTTAGAATTTTATTATCATCGAGGAACCCTTTGGGCTGGATTGCAGAGTTTTGGGGCAGATACCTACGTATGACCACTCTGTTCGTAGCTTTTGTTGGTCTCCCTCGAGCTTCGTTGCCTGTAATTTCAAAGAATTGCCCCCTAATTGCACGTCAGACGTCACGGATCACGCGACCGCGTGCAGCAACGTGGATTTATTGCAGCGATAGGGGAGGGGGGAAAGGACGACAGGTCGTAATAGTCGGCGATAAAGGAATTCATCGGGTGCGCGGCCCGTTTTTCGTGCGATTCCCCGATGATATCGCCACCGTGCCCCGCAGCTAATATCGAACGATACGCTTTCCGCTCCTTCGATGCTAATTGGCCGCGTTAAAATCTCGCATCTGTCGTATCAATAATCGCACGCGATAGCGGAGGGCTGTAATTACCGGGAGATTAATTATAGTTGGGGCCACGGTGATCCACGTCTTCCTTCGATACCGAATTTCCCTTTCCTTCGCCTCCGTTGCTCCCGTTTCCTTTTCAGACGTTCCATCGCATCGAGCTATCCCTCTGAGCCTTTCGACTTCGCTCGCGTTGAAATTAGTATTGCATCGTCGTGGAAGATTAAATTTGAAGGCAGCGCGGTGTCGGTGATTTCGCAGGAGCCACTCTGCGGGATGCATATATGCAAACGTCGCGGAAGGCTTCTAAACGCGAGCTCGGTACGACTTCCTTCCTCGAATCGGTAGGCCATGGTTGGAAGAAAGGGCGGTTAGGTGTACCGTTTCACTTGGCTAATTTCGTGGCTTCGTGGGCCGGTCCCGTTCGCACGCCGAAATAAAAGCTTCGATTCCGTGAGGCGGAGGCCACGTAATTGCCGTCGACGGCGAAACAACGCGCAGTGCCGCATGGCCGACTGCCTCCTGATGCGATCAACTCGCCGACATGGACATCTCGCCGTTCTTGCTCGCCATTCCTTAATTATAATCGCCTCCTCCCCGATAAATGCCCCCTGAATTCTAATTCGAAACGCCTGCGGGGCAGAACACGATTTTCGGCTGTCGCCAACTCGCTGGGTATTTCGGCGGTAGGAAATAAAAAATTCTTCGGTCTTTCCTTTTTGAGTTATCTTCACAAAAACGATTTTTTATTGGGGGAACTACCTTAGGAAATTTTTTTAAGATGCCAGGTTTAAGCGAATTATTCTGAAACAAGAGTAAAACGAAATAACGTGAGTAAAATAGGTCCACTACAGATATAATTTTCAGGATTTATTAGTTACTATGAGTGGTTTAAAAAAATATAGGTAATTGTGGGAGAGATGCCGCACTCGGAGAGACGCCGCACTATCGGTATTTCAAGGATATCGGTAATAATACACATCATTGCCGATTTTATTTGTTTAAGGCTGTTCATTTGGGTTAGTTTGTCAAGCCAGAGCGTGTTTCCTGTATTATTGTTAAAGATTTTGCTGTTTTTCGAGGTAAACGTAGCGTACTTTGCCTGAATAGTTATACGTCGCGTCTATTTTCACTAATATAGTAGCTAAAAATTCATAGTTTTTCTTGATACAACATTTGTAATACATTAAGGGGACCATGTAGAATATTTCCTTGGCAGAATGGGTTACTTTCGACTTAGCATGTGGAAATACGAAAGTGCGGCGTCTCTCCCATGCATTTCGGAGAGACGCCGCACTTTTATTTGGGATAGATGCCGCACTTTGATACTGTACTGTTTCGGAAACTAAGTCGATTTAAATGATGTTTTTAATGTTTAAAATACCGAAAAAGTTTTTTAAAATAGCTAACGTGGTATCTCAAGACAAATTATTTATTTTTAATTGAATAATCTTATAATCGAAATATATTTGTGGACTATGTACTCTTTTTTCACATTTTTTTTATTTTAATCTCAAGATGCCAACTGAATATAAAAAAAAATTCGAAAAGCAGATATAATATCTGTTCCTACCGTACCCATTTAATTTTCCAATTTTATAATTGTATAAATTAAAAATGTTTCATTTTACTTTGTTTTTATTATTTTTTTATATAAAAAGTTAGAAGTAACAAGTTTAAATCGAAAATTAAACGTGTTTCGAAATGCGGCACCACTCCCGCATGTGCGGCGTCTCTCCTACCAAAGGATGTTTTTAGTTTCAATTTTTTTAAGGGTGACAAATATTAAAATTTTGATTTTCTTTAATGCTAGTAGAATCACAAGATGTTGAACTAATAAGATATATCCTTGGAAAACATTTTCATTGCAAAATTTAGACACGGTGACAATTTTGCGTAACGTGCGGCAACTCTCCCACAATTACCCTATTCCAAATCGGGAAATTCCATTGCGATTGTAACGTGATCCAAGGGCAATCCCAGAGCTTCCGACCGCTAAGTTACTTAAACCAAAACGACGAGCTTCGAGAGGTTCCCAGCCACGTGAGAAATATCTATGCCAAACGGTCTACTGCTAGAAAGCACTCAGGACAATGTAGCGATCTTGTAAATTAACACCGTGACGAATAGAAAACTGGTTCATTAATATGTATGAACGTAACGCGGCAATTAATAACGCAGCGAGATATTAAAACACGTGCTGGCGTACGTGAGACATCGAGACGCTTCCTCTTTTCGCGAATGGCACCAGTGTTCTCACGAACTCGGTGCCATCGTCCTCGAACGTGATCCTAAGGATCCTAGGATCACGACTCTTGCTTTCAATCGGAAATCAGCTCGTCTACCTTACCTCTCCGTTAGCAAACCGAAGAAACTACCACTTGTTTCACACAAAGAATCACAAAAACATCGACGATCCAGGATAAACGAAAGAGGGACCGAGGGAAATATCAATTGTCCAGGAGATGATCGATGGTTCGTCGAAAAGGGAAGGCGCAATTAGTCATACAGCACGTGTCGGTATTCTTTCAAATTCCACCGTCACTTTTGATTGGTTAATTAACTGCCTCGAGTGTAATCGATGCACGATCTCTCGGAGACACGTTGCAACCTCGACTGACAGGTGTCCGCTGCGCGAATAATGCTCCTTTTTCTTCCTCCTCTTTCCCTCGAACCGCCGCTAAGTACCTCGAAGATTCCCGGCCCGAAGCCGCTCACCTCATCCAAAATAATAGACTCCTAATCGAAATTGATCTTCAATGTTCGCGTCGCCGACATCGCTATTTTCAAGCTTTCAATCCGCCGGTGATTAAGCTCTCTTGAAGCGATTTTAAACACGTACGACGCGTCACGGGCTCGCTTCCGAACGTTTTTACTGCGTGCTGACGAGGATCTGCCGTCTTGATCGAAATCTCGATCGATGACACGCGGCGATACATCGCGCTCATATAGTCATTGTGACTCTCGTTACTCTTCATGATTTTTATTACTTAGCGCGATGCGTCGATAACAAGGATTGGCGAATAATTGAAATTAAAAGTGATTCATGGGTGCCTCGATTGAAACGAGCAGGAACCTCCAGGTTTATCAAGCCTCTGGATGAGCAGGGATGCTCTGGTGTGGAGTCAACGCGCGGAGTGAAAGACACACGATGCAATTTTAATGCCATTAGGGCCAGCAGGACGGCGGATAAGGGATCTACGATATCTAGCCGAGCATTCTGAGTGGAAAAAAAAGCTTCCCTTGGATGGACAGGAAGTGATCCCCTAGAATCAACAGGTGAATCGTTCGCAACAGTATCTCGTCTGTCTCCGAACGAAATTCAGCCAATTAACAGAGACAACGATCCGGCTCGCGAGGAAATTTGGCTGGGTGATATTATTGCAGACGCTAGACGATGGCAGAAAATGATAAGGAATTTCTTGAAGGAATATCAAGAGTCGGAGATCGCTTCTAGCTTGATATCCATTGAGGAAGCAACGTTCTCGAGCAGCCAAAATTATTATTTCTGTGCTATAGCCTCGACTACCCTTTCTCTTTACTCTCTTCACTTTCAATCAAGATTCCTAAAAGCAGAGATGTTTAAAATTTTTATTTAAATCAAATTTCGAATTACCATAAAAGTTAAAAAAAAATATTCGTCACGTGTCCAATAAAGTTAACTCGGGTTAACGAACGAATGACGAATAATTTTTTCAATTTTTATTCGTTATTCGAAATTTCATTTAAATAAAAACTTTGCCCATCTCTGCCCAAAGGCTTCTGCAACACACTCAAATTTCTATAAAAAATTACATCAATTCAAGGGATCCAGAAGCAGAGATGGGCAAAAAATGATTTGAAATAAAAATTTATGTACGAAATATTTATTTCAAATAATTATTTGAGAGTAGCATGAAGAAGTGTCCCATTAAAAATATCCTTGATAAATCTATCGATCCCACGATATTTTAATCGCTCTGTAAATTTCTCCCGGAAGTCTGACCAAGGAAGAGAATCCAGGAAGTGGCGTTAACCAGCGACCGAGTTATCCGGGAGATGCTGTGGCCCCGGGCCAGCGTTATCAGCGCCGAACGGTGGAGTCTTCGGCGGACGGATTAACAACGAGCCAGGTCGCACATTTGCTCGACGCGTGCACGAGGCAAGATTCGCTCTCCGCGCGAGAGAAGAAAGCCAGGAGAGGCGGCGAAGGAGAGAGGGAGGGAGAGAGGAGATGCATTGCACGCGCGGATGGAAGGTGCGGACGTACACCTGAGAGCAGGTGCATCGCAAGGTCTCTGTATCTCTTCTTCCCTCGAGTTCCCATCTCTTTCTCCCTCCCCCTTCCGTCGGACAATCGGTTGATCCAGGGGACATAAAATTGATCAGGTCCGGTTAGCTCGATCCTCTCTTCTTTTCCTCGGCTTTCCTCTGGCCACTCGATTGGAAAATTAACCACCGCCGGTGGCTCAATCCTGCGTTGGTCTCGTCTTTAGTCTCGGTAGCGTGGTTCCTTCTGTCTCGAGGTAATTCCGATTCCTGTGGCCCTGCGAGATGTTGTCTCGGGAGCAATTGAAGGATCGTGTCTTTGTTTACGAGGGTTAATGGAGGTTTCGAAAGGGAAATTGTTGGGGTAAGAGTAGGGAGGTGTTTATCGCTTCGAGGAGCGCTGCTCCTTTTGTCTCGAGGGTAATTGAGATCCCTCTGGTCCTCGAGAACAGTCCTCATTGTGTCTCGCGGCGTTAATTGATCCTCCGAGTTGCAGGTGGTTGAATGACTGATAGAAACTAATTCTCCGTCTTCCTCTTACAGTCATACGCGAGTACCGCAGAACATGCTGGCTTCCACGAGTGTTCCTTCCGTTTCCAGCTCCCCAGAACGACCTTCGGGAGTTTACAGTCCGCATAAGGTATGCGGGCGTTTAATTGCGTGCTCTTTCTTTCAAGATCCTACCATCGGCAATCCATGTAGCAACAGCCGTTTGCAACAAAACATGCTGGTATAACATTGAAAATTCTTCGAGGCTCGTAAATTTACATATCACTCCTCGAGGAATTTGCCTCTCCATCTGCTGAGTGTTCTCGCTCGTTTTATTCCCGCCAAACAAACCGACAGCGGCCTGTCTGCTAAGAGAGCCCCCATAAAACGACCAGCGAACCTTCCACGAAACAGAGCCGGATAATCGAGCAACCAAAACACCACAGTCCAACCTAGACAACGTGGCCGAACTATATCCAACATTGGAATCGCGTGAAACACGAGGGGGCAACCGTTTGCTCCACCAGCTGTGACGATAATTCACCACTAGCGGGAGGCTTTTGTTTCATCGCGACCCACGCCAGCCGGCTGGATAAAGAGCTGAAGCGGGAGGCGTGAAGACTTCTCCCATAGTCGAACGTGAAATTGTCGCCTGGGCGAGGATCGATGCTTGCGAGTGGAAGTGTTGCATTCGATAGCAAAGGAACAGGGAAACGGTAAATGAAGTAGTTTAGGACAGGCATGCTGCCCTCTTTAGTTAAAATGTCCTATCTAGCATTTTGAAACAACCGAGAAAACTGAGGTTTTATCATTTACTTTGTACAATACTTATTTTCCTTCATTCAAATTAAAACATGTTGTCATTATTTTGTAATAGCCTAATATAATTTTTTGTAATAGGTGTACTGGTAGGGAATGTATTATTAACGTACATTGGTACAATTAATTGTAATTAATTGTTTTAGATAAGATATTTTAACCATTTTAAAAAAAGTTAGGTTAAATACATTAAACTGTTTATAAATCTTTACGAAGCACGCAGAGTTTTCTAACTTTACTTAAAAGGTAAAAGACGGGTGGAACTTCAAATATTTCAACATATCTCAAAAAATGAAAAAATGCTAGATAGGACAGTTTAACTAAGGAGGGCAGCATGGGGAATGATGGTACGTGAATGATTTGACACGGTGATATAATAATAATAATTCTTTATCGCACAGTATACTTACAAGAGAAAATATATGAAAAAGGAGAAAAAGAAAGAAGAAAAAGATTATTTATCATTAAGAGGAGAGGTTCTGGTCTAGAGCTCCCCAAAATAGTTGATTTTTAGGAATTTGTTGGTTGGACATTTGAAAAATGAAATAAAAAAAAATCGACTTTTAGACCGGAACTTCCCCTTAATATATTTATATACTTCCCCGCTACTAGTTTAGGGACCAGGGGTTCACGAAGAACACTTCCAACCGTTGCATTAAGGGGGGAACCTGGTGTAACTAGCTGAAAATCGAGGCATTTTTCCGGAATTTTTTTTAAAGAAAGTATTTAATCGATCTTTCTGAAACTTTCAGGATATTGTATTAACAGGTTAAGGTAGGTAAAAAAAAATTTTTATTAAAAAAGAGCAACAAATAACAAAGTTATAAGTGCTTATGCCCAGTCCGTTGGCGACGCAATTGGTCCACTGCGGGCAACGTAGCGTTTTTTGGTTTCAGATGAAACCAAAAATCGAACAATTTTCATTTAGTTTATGAGTGTACGGATGAATCGTATCAATTTATTTCTTAAAAGATGCAAAATTGAACAAATGGCGGCCTCTTGAAAAAAAGGTCCCTCTTTCCAACGAAATTTTGCCTTAAATGTGTAAAAAAAAAGTTATTTATTTAAACAATATCATTATACCCATAGCTTAGATTTGTAAAGAAAATGTTCACAAATATCCGTGCACAAAGCCAAGTCGATTGGTTGAATATTTTTGGAGTTACATTGCCCGCAAATTGTAAAACTGTCGTTTCGAGAAAAACGCGTTTCAAGTTTTCTGGTAACCTGGCGCTGCGTAGTAAAACCGGCTATATCCGCTTTAATTTTTCGAATTTCGTTTTGCGGCTTTGGGAGCATATTATCGTGATGTTTAACTATTGATTTATGCAAAAGAAATCGATTTCTTCGACCCGCTACACCAGGTTCCCCCCTTAAAGTTTTCTGGTAACCTGGCGCTCCGTTGCAAAACCGGCCATATCTGCTTTAATTTTTCGAATTTCGTTTTGCGGCTTTGGTAACGTATTCTCGTAATGTTCAACTATTGATTTATGCAAAAAAAAAAATCGATTTCTTCGACCCGCTACACCAGGTTCCCCCCTTAAAGTGATCAGGGGAAAGGGATTTAATCTTCCTTGTTCTCCTTTTCGAGCACTTGTCCCACCAGTGCTTCAATTTATGTCCACCGAGCCGAGTTACGTGGGCGGCGCGTTCGTGCGAGGACTCGGAGCCTTCTGTCCCCGAACGACCAGGGAATGATCGGCATCGAGACCAATCACGCAGATGATGACGCGACTACCGCCGGCAGCTGCTTGCTCGCGTCGATGATCATCGCCCTCGGGTTTCCAGCCGCGCCTCGTCCTCTCCTCTGTCGCGGCATCCTCGTTCGTGCTGGAATCTTGATACCAACGAATTCCTTCGGTCCTTTCGCGCGAGTACACGCGAATCGGCGGTTGTTGAGCGACGCGGGATCTTGTGTCATCGATTCTATCATTCTAGAACGACCGTGTCTCTAATGAAACGGGTGAATGGGATTCCTCGGCGATGGAGTCACATGGGAATTGGATAAATAGGTGGAATTTGTTGGGAAATGGTCAATTCAGGGGATTGTTGTGAATGGTTGATGATAGGTGGGGCACGGAGGGTTTCAAAGAGCGCTTTTTATGGAAGTAATGCAAGAGGGGTTGGTAATATTATAGTAGAAAGACCGATGCGATGAGAATTGTTGTTTTCACGTTGCGATTAGGGCTGGGACTATTTGTCGAATTTTTCGGTATTCGAATTATTTGGCGAATATGATTCGAATATCATATATATATCCATATATACGAATACTGATGTATTCGAATAGTATTCGAATAATAACATTCGAATACTCAAATATTCGAAATTTATTCGTAGCATTCGAATACTCAAATATTCGAATTTTATTCACAGCATTCGAATACTTGTAAAATATTCGAATATTAAATTATTCGAATAATCTCAGCCTTAATTGCGATGTGAGGATAACAATTGAATTAGATTTGGGTCGATCGGAGACGAAACTCGAGCGGATAGGAAATCACAAGTTCCGGAATCAGTGTCATTTCTGTGGCCCGCTTCGCTTTATTGTCGACGTACGAGTTAAGAGCTCTGTATCGAGGGGGCGACACAGGTAGACGCAACTGATAATTCAGTAATAACTGTTCGAGATGAATTATGGGTTTCCGTGCATCGCGTGCCATTTTCTCGGGCGCAGGTAAACGGGTGTAGAAAGCGGCGAACAGGAACGACATTGCAATTTGTACAGTTCACTCGGGTGTATTAGTAAGCCTGATTTATCGCGAGCACTCGCGTTGTCATTCTTTCCGATATCGATGATCGACGAATGGCCGCGGAACTACAGACCAGTCTGACTTTCTCTTGACATCTTCTACTGGAGGCTCCGGAGTCTAGGCTGGAACACTCGAGTAGCGTGAATGAGCATTCGTTCCAACATAGAATCGACTTACTGTCACATAACGAACCCCTATTATTTCTCGGTTACTCGATCGTTATTTGGTGTCACATTTCCGGAACTGTAGACGATGTTTTTGTTTAAACATTCCTCGAGTACATTTCGGAAAATTAAATATTACTCTTGCAAGTCTAAAAATTGGAAGTCAGACACAAGTGATCCTCTCTCCCTCAGGATTATAATATAGTTAATAAGAATATAACTAAACGGTGCAAAGCGAAACCTTGGCAAGAAGCGAATGACACAGCTAACGCTGCTTCATCCATTATTCACCGTTCATACGTTTACCTCATTTACCTCATTCACTTCGATGGGTTGTGGCAAAAACTGGCAAGTGGACACTCGCAATGCCAACGTGGCCACGCCAGGAATGCAAGGTAGAGAATAAACGTCGTCATTCGCGGAAAAACGTTTTCCCACCTGTTACGCCAGTTTCCCCATCCGTTTAATTAAACCCGAGTCGTGCGATCGAATAGACATCGCGCCAGGTAATACCATCGTCAATAATCTGTAGCAATACCAATTAACAGAGAACCAAACCACAGTCTCCAGCACAAGAAAACTGGAAAGAAAATTCATTACATTTAGTGGCCATTTGAATCGTTTATTGCTAATATAAATACCATTCTCTTACAAATCGAATCGGCTTAATGACGCTTCATAACACGCATAAAAAATATCGTCTAACCGAGCCTAGTGACGGAACAATGCTACAGCGTAGACGAATCGTAATTACGTCGAGAGAGAAGTAGGAAGAGAAACAGAGACAGAGAGAGAGACAGACAGAAAGAGAGGAAAGGGTAGAGAAAGTGTGAGAAAGAGAACGGAACGGAGAACGAAAGGTATCATTCGATTTCGTCTTCGTTTCGTCGAGTAATCGCCCGCCAATGTTCCGAAGGAAGGTATCATCTCCGACACCTTCGTCTCCGTCGATTGCTCGACGACCATGAGAATTCCGCGCCACATCCTGCGACGTTTCGTCCTGTCGATTAACGATTCCTAAGAAGAATTACGAAATAAAACTAGGGGGATGGTGGGGCTAATCCACGGTGCCGCGGGACGTTTTGTTCGTGTTCGCTTCTTCGTTTTCTTTTCCATTCGAACCACCGACGTTGCTAAGTATCCTTGGCAAGAACTCTGGTCCTCGTGGATCCTTCCATTTCCGAGACTCCTCCAGAGTTTCCTCATCGTTCAGACACACCCTAACCTTTTTGAGGTCAGAAGCTGCTCGCTCCTCATCATATCTCATCTCTTCGTCCACGTTATCTTCGTCGGATCTCTCGTTTCGAATTTCGCCCTTAAATCAAAGTAGCTCGAGCCTTCGTTAAGTACCGAACAACGAGGCGGCATGATTTCGCATCCATTTTGTACAAATTGCCTAGACGAGGGTGTCCGCGCTGAAAAGATCTGAAGACTAAATTTCCCAGAAGAATAATACGCTCGACGCGATTGTCCACAGACCCGTGCTGATCGCTTCAAATACCGACAGAGTCCTTCACTTTTTACACATTATTACTTTACACGCGAGAATCGCCCGTGATGCTTCCTTCGGTTTCGCTCTCGATATTTCGTTGCCCGGGGAAAGAAGAAATTCTCCTCGCTTAAAATGACCCGCGTTTGCCCGCCGCGTCGACTATTCGTATCTAAATTTCTCCTAACACGAGCGAAGACATCGGTGAACGAGCTAAGTCTCCTTGCGGTGACGAGCGGCTTTTGCATTGCACTAGTTGAGCGTGGAATCTTCGCGAGAAACAGCAACTATCGCTACGGGGGATCGCGGCCCAGAAATTGTAGAGAAGGGATCGTCGGAGTTCTCCTAGCTCCCCGGCACTCGTACCACTGAACACAAAGACGATTCAAGTAATCGATCACACAGTACCGTCCGAGCGACAAAACGGAAGGTTTCCTGGCGAGGATCTCCGATATCCTATCCAAAGGGGTTCATTCGCCCTGGAGCTTCCTTCCGCAACGATCCTTAAACGCGAGAGGAATCAGGTCTCTCGAGAATCATACACAGAGGAGAAACGAGTGACCTGGAAATTCATTATCCTTCAAAGTTACCCGTCCTTTAAAAACTCTTCCAGTAACGTTCAAGCATCGACGCGTCAGGAGGCCCCGGAGTTTCGTTCACAGTTCGATCAAAGACTTCCCGAAAGTCAGTCAAGAAGAGTCCCAGTCTCTGTCTCGCAACGGAGGTTCAAGAATCACCCTCGAGGATCACCCGAAGGAACTCTCCCTCCGGAAGCTAGGAGGATCCCCGTGGTTGCTGCTGCTGTTGCTGCGTGTAGAAGCCGAACGGTCTGGACTCCCCGGTGGACGAAGGAAACGACGAGGCTGCGTTCAAGGAAGCCGACGAGACCGATGAGCCGGATGATCCAGAGGGACGTTGCACCGGGGACTTCTGTTGGTTCACCGTTGCGATGGTCTGTTGGGACCTGAGAGGAACGGGAAGCGGTCTCTGGACCTTCCTACCATGATGGTGTCCAGGAGTGCGATACCCTTGGTGTCCCGGACCAGATGGCCTGAGCCGAGGTCTTCCAGGACCTCTTCTCACCGTCGGCGGACCTCCTCTGCCCGACAAAGGACCCAGGGTACCAACTGGGCCCAGGGGACCCACCGAACTCGGTCCGTCACCTTCCGCTGGGCCGGAAGTCGCTTGCCCTCCTGCGACAATAAAGAATGATTATTCAGCCCTGAGTAATTGCGATGTGAAGCCTGCTCGGTATCGCGCCAGTCGATGATTACGTCGAGGAGGCTTAGAAATTCGTTGCTACATCGTCACGCTAGGAACAGGTGTTGCGAGTGACTCGCGGTGTCCGAGGCACGTCGGTAACAATACAGGAAACAGTTTGCGCCGCGCATTAAGGAGGCGACGGGTTGGTAGATTACGAAGCAGACATGGCCCAGAGCAACGAATTTCGCGGGAAAGAGGACGGCCACCGGGGCCCCAAGCAACTTTTCACGATTATAATGGCAGATGCAGGGTACGAAGGCCCTCCATTTAGCGTGGAGTGGTCTGACCAGTTAATCGGTTATTCACCGGTACACCGCGGCCGAGGGACGAAGACAAACTCCCGTGGATCGTGCCACGGCATCTATTCGACTGATCGTAAGCGCAGGAGCTTGGGCCACGAGGGCGAGAGGTGGAGAAGAATTTAATGAGATAGCGAGGGAGAGAAATTCTACTCGTAGGAGGTGGAGGGTGAGTGACAGGGTCGGAGGTCAGTAGCCGAGCAAGGATGTACGAGAGGACGTTCCCCGTCTCCTTTTCCCTACGCGCTCCCCCTCTTCCTTACTTCCTTCCTTCCTTTTCGCCCCGCTCTTTTTCCCTTTTTCACCGTTCCGCGAGCTCCGTTCCGAGCCGTCGACATTCCTTGGCACGTTCGCGATCCTTTCAGGAGGCAGTCTCTTCAGCCACCTCGCTGGCAGGAGCTTCGAGTGGCCACTCCGCGGGAACAAAGGGAGGGTGGGAAAAGCTCGGGGGACGAATTCTCTCGTTCCGCGGCAAGCACGTCGTTATGCGCTTTCGAAACTTCTATAGGCGCGATCCCGACGAGGAGATTTACGAGCGTGGCTGGAGGTGATCGTCGAGGTGTGAAGGAGCTTCCGCGGATAAGAAGAGGGACTCGGGGAGTGTTGCTGTCGAATTAGCTGAGCTACTGGCATGGTAAGCGAAGTTATCGGAGCAGACATCGTGACATCATTGATGTCTAACGTACATTCCCAACGATCAATACGGAAAGTACCGCTCGCAGGCTGCAGAGCCAACCTGTTCGACGATGGAACAGAGGGGGCTCAGCGTGAAAGAAGAATCGATCCCTAATTGAATCGATATCCAGGACGAGAGGGAGCGGGAGGGGACGGAAAGGGGCCTCGGTTAAAATATTTTCGCGTCGAGGGGGACCGCGATTCCCGCGAAAAGCACGCGTGGGTGAGATCCCCGCCTGAAGATAGAGCCCCCCGCTCTCGCCGCGCACCCCTCGGCCGCGCGTTGGATGCACAAAGAGGGTCTGCAGAAGTTTCGAGGTAGCTGGAGGAAGGCCGAATGGAACGCGAGGATCCGCGGAATGCCGACCGTCCGGCTGGCAATATCCTTGCCCCGTCCTATCTTCCCGCATTATCCTGCCGTATCTCAGCCGTGCAACAGCCGAACTCTTCCCCCCTCTTCGCCACCCCTCTCCGTTCGTCCCGTTCGCCATCCCTTCGGTCGGCGTCTTTCACGGGCCGCGAGGCGCTCCCTCGCCCTTGCCAGAAAATTATTGCATTCTAAAGCGGGGGACAATGAAATAGTTTCGGTCCTCGACGAGGCAATGAAAGTAACGAGTCGCTTGATTTGTGATCGTAATAACCGGGGCGATGCGAAACTCGAGAATCTAGATGCCTGCGTAAATTGAGGCGGGTTTTAATTTCAAGAAACTACGCTCTGAGTTAATCTTGAGTGTGAGGAAGATGCGGAGGAAAATCGTTTCCACTAGCTATTGTCCGAGTTTCACGAAGGACCGCTGTTGACCCGGGATATTAGGGTCGCGGAGGAACTAGAAACTCGTCGCTAGAAGTCGTCCAATCCACTCGAACTGGTTGGAATTACTTTCCGTTACACGACACGGGGACATGGCGGAAGATAAGCAGTACGGTGACACGGTGCGGCACCGGGAGGCACGGCACGAAAAGACCAAATCCAACCCCCACTCGGCGGAACCTTGTTCTCCTTTTTTTAGGCACGGGACAGGTTTGGCTATTCCTCCAGGATTATGCAAATCTTGTGTGAAATAGCGGAGGAACCTTGCGATTTCGAAGCCTGCGGTAGGTGAAGACTAGGGGAGACCGGGGCTAGTTGTTACATTTTTCAGTTTTTTATTTTTTATTTTTGTTTGCATTCCATATTCAAAACTATCAATGACTCTCACTTAAGGGGGGAGACCACTGTCTCAAATCTGAAAAAAAATTTTTTCTTTTTACATTTTCTGAAAGACGTATGTTTCAAGAATGTTCTCTCCAAATTTTATGAAGAAATTCGCAAAATTGACGGAGATATGGTGTTTTTCATGAAGCGGTGTCAAACGCGCGACTGACAATGAGCCACGCGGAACATTGGATGCGTTTTCCACAGAATGACATTTTTCAACCGCGTTGACAGTCTACAGAAAAAACTATACGTCCAATTGGCATGATCAAGGACATTTATTGTACGGAAAACCCGTCGCTATTACGTGACGATCAGACATTTTCAATTTTCGACCTGCTTCTATTTTTTTTAGCAACATTTCCCCAATTTTGTACCCCGAAAACATGACTTTTTTCTTCAGTGGTCCGCCATTTTGTTATTTTTTACAATTTTGACAGTTTTCGATCGTCACGTAATAGAGGCAAGCTTCTAGTTTCTAAATATTATTGTTTTTTTGAATTTCGATGAACCATATGGCCTGGGGAGTGTCAACGCGACTAGCATGTTTTTGCCGGAGCGCAAATTTTGACGAAGAGTATACAGGAAACGGATTTATGAATTTGATTGAAAAAAATTTTTCTTACCCTTCGATATGTACACTATTAACTATACTAAGCAATAAATTGATTTCCTTGCGTTGTTTGGTTGAAATAAATTCTCGAAAACACCCTTACATTTCGGACCGAGACAATGGTCTCCCCCCTTAAAATACGTTCTTTCCTCTACCGATGACCGCTATCGCATGTAATTAAACGAAAACTATGACTTTGAAACAAGCCAAAGGACGAGACATGTTGCATCAACGTGACCCGAGTAGGGGCTAGTTGTTACAAGATTAAATTTTACGAAACGAGGCTTATTATGAGTAATATAATTATTTTTTCTTAGATAGAAGTAAATTTATTAATAGTAAGAATCTATTACAATAAATATACAATAAGAAATATATTTTAAAAATAATAAAAAACTATTGAAATCAGTTGCACTAATTATCGTCGTCCGTTTCATACGGGACTCGCAATTAACGCATACATAAAAGTGATTCTTAGGTTTTGCACACTTCTCATGTGCCCACTTTTTGCACTCTATGCACTGTGTGCAGCCTTTCTTTCTTTCCCTTTGTAACAACATGCCCCTTTTCGAATGTAACAACATGCCCCTTGTCTTGTGTAACAACTTGCCCCGATTGACACCATTGTGTATAAAAAGCTATAAGTTCATACCAGTTTGGTGTATTCTTATGTTCTTGGTGTCAATCTGTAGCTAAAGGAACACTGATTCAAGCGTGGTAATATTAATTTACATAGGTACATTTATCTGTCTGTTCAGTAGAAAAGATTGAAGTAGAAAGAGAAAAGTTACTATTAGTACCGAAACACACAAAAAACTATAAAAAAGTGACAACGCGTGAACCGACTACAAACAAACAACATACACAACTGTGTATAGTTGAAACACATCAGCCACTTCATTGTCGAAGTGATAGTTGAAACAAAAAAAATTGAAACTGCTTTGTAACAACCTGCCCCTGTAACATCTAGCCCCAGTCTCCCCTACTGGGACAGCGATCTTCTATGGATCCGCTCGATCTTAGAAGTGCAAATGGCACTGTATCAGGCTAGCATAAGAAGGATCGTATTGCAACCATCTCGCGAACCCATCCGCCGTATGTCAAGGGAAACGAATCCCTCTCGGCGCGAAGGAACGCGAAGATTCCGCGATCAGGAGGATCCAATTCGGAGCAGAGCAAAGAGGCGATGAATATGCAGGCCGATACCTAACCCCGCGAAAAGTGCGGGGGGATATCGACGGTAGAAGAGAGAAGAAAACGCAGGCGAAGCAACGAGGAAGGCGGAGAGGGCAGTGGTAGGGGCGAGAGCGAGTTCCAAAAACCTAAGAAGAGCATCATCGATCGCAGCTGTCGCCTTCGCTCCGCACCTGCTATTGTCCGCTCGCCTTCCAGTCGACGACAAGCGAGAGAGAGAGAAAACGACCCCTTTCCTTTCCGTATATGTAGCACGAAGATCGTGGGTATCGCGCGAGCTGCACACGTTGCCCGCGTAAACTGCTCTGGTCCACGTGTCGTTGCGTGAGGCCACCTACTCGTTTTCGTGCTTCTCGCTCGCTTTCGTCGGCCATCGCCGCCGCTCCACCACGCTTCTCTTCCCTCCTCTGCCACCCTGGCCGGCCGATCTCCACCCCTCGTCGTTACGAGGAAAGTATAATCAGCCCCGTACAACGCGTTATGCAACGACACCTCGCGTACTTCAGATTGGGGGCCAAGAAGTTCCTCCAGGTGGCGTGCAATGATCCGAGTGAATTATTTGAGGAGAACCAGCAAAAAGAATGAAACAGACTTCTTTTGATTCTAGTTGAGTCGGGGTTACAAGCGAGAATGTGGTTAGTACGACCACTAGGGTGCCCTAAAGACAAGTCCAAGTCCCAGAAGACGAGAGCCAGTGGCACTTGAGGGTACGAAAACCGCGAGCCGACTAAGTGAGTCACGGGGAGACTCCGAAGGGGATGGATACCTCGAAGGGTGGATCGCGTACCCTTAGGAAGATCGCCAACTGTTCCCGGAGAGTACTTGCGCGCACATGTAGCCGCGAGGGAATTTCGCTGGATCCCACACGTCGGCCGAAGGGACCGTTTCCTTTTGCGAAGTCCCATGAGAACCCGGCCAAACGGTCGCGACAGGGGTGGTAAAGTGTACATGAAAGAGTCGGCCGGGATTAAGCGCGGCGTATCGATTCGAGGGTGCGTCACGAAAAGTCATTTTCATCCTTCGGGGGGCATTTCGAATTTGGACCCCTCGCGCGGCTCCGACTAATCCTCTCGGACGCTCTGCTCGTCTCTCGCAACTGGGGGCTTTCGAGTGAGAATTCTCGGGACCAGCGCAGATGGAAGGATCGAGGGGGTGGTTCGTAGGGGGTAAACGAAATGCGAGAGCATTTCGCCGCGCCGATCGCGCGAGTGAAAACATGGGCGGCTCTCGAGCACGCTATGCAAATAAAGAAAGTGGGACTTGAAAAATGAATGCTATAGAAAGCAACGTGTTACTGGTTAATTCCGTGTTTAAAATGGAATTAGTCTCCCGTTTGAGACTCCCGTGGCAAGCGAGAGATCGTATCAGGCGAAACGGTTATCACAACACGCATGCACGAAATCTTGCTTACCGCGCATATACGTAAAGGCACTCGATAAAAAACGACCCCGCTAATTATTTATGTTAATCGCGGGCAGCGGGATATTTTTCGTACCGAGCGCGTTGAATATTCATGCCCCTGCGAGGCGCTTCGACTCAACGTCCCAGACGTTGTCGCGTTACGTGCACGAGGGGACATTGAAATATTCATCAATGAACATTACTCGATTCCACGCTGCAAGTTAAACGCACGGCCTTGGCAGAAGGTCCTGGAATGATTTATTAAAGTAGATCTGCTGTATCGGATCTACAATGTCTGCAGGATCGATTTATCAAGTGTTACATCTACCTTGATAAATTCACAAAGTGTTACATCTACCTTTGTGAATTAGCATAGATCAATCTACTTGCAAGCGGTAGATCCACCTACCCTAATCAAGTGACACTGTTTTCGCGACTACCCGCTATCGATTACCACGCTCCGCAAGTAAGAAACTCGTCTAGCAAGCCATCTACTCACCGTGCTGCAGCGTCTGCTCGCTAGTAGTGGAGCTGCTAGTCGGAGACATGGAAGCTGGGGACTGAGGATCGCTTCCTCCGACGCTCTTCGATGAAGGAGGATGAAGTAGAAGCAGGCCTCTGCCTTTGCCTCCCACAGGTCCTCCTCTGCGAGAGCCACGGGGCCTGCCTCTCTTACTGGTGCCGCGGATCGTGGGTCTTATTCGAGCACCAGTCCCACCGCTGAAGGGGATGTGATGATCGATACGGTTCGCTTTGCCGGGTTCCCCGAACTGACCAACCCGTAACGGTCGAGGGTCGTTCGCGGGTCCTCCCACAGGACCGTCGACGTCTACGACCAGGCCATCGTTGCTCGTCTCGTCCTGAACACAGCGAACAGACACCGGTGAGTGGTTATTAGCAAAGAAAACTGTCCGGTAGAAGATCGAATCACCGGGGCACAAACCTCCGACTTAGCTGGACTGGTGGACACGCTGTAGTCATCCAGACTTTCGATCATCTGCTGATGATTGTTCACCTGATGCGACTGAGCGTTACTGCTGGCCTGATTGCTATCGTTGGAATTGACTTGGACGATGTCGCCGGCTTTCTCTCCGTTCGCATCGGACAGGCAAGGCTTCTTGGCGTCACCCTGAAGACAGAAGTAAAATTGACGATGCAGAAGGTACCTCGCAGTTAATAAAACAGTGAATTAGGAAGATGAACGTAGGGAGATAGGGCAGAAATGGGGCGACGATTGGTGGTTGGAGTGGAAAAGGGAGAGAGCAATAATGGAGAAGCTGGGGGAAAGAGACGGGAGTGATAGAGGCTCTAAGGGCGTCGGGCTCACCTTGACCGGAAGCGCGGCTAACTTCCTCTTCCGGTCCCTCTCCTTGTGGTATAGGCTCGACTCGAGCCGAGCATCCTCCGCGTGCTGCTTTCTCTCCTCGCTCCGTTGGCTGTCTGAAATATACGGACACGGGCTCGTATACGGGGGACGTTCGTTACTTCTCTTCTTCTTATTATTCGTTATTAGGGCATTAGCATAACCTAACGAGCATAATGTAATTGCATCTACGCTCCCTTCCTCCCTTTTCATTCCTCGCCCCCCTCTCGCGCTTTTTCTCTCTTCAAGCTGAATGCGTTTCGGCACGAGAGTGCAACCGAAATCGCGCTTCAGCGAACAAAAATGCGAGACTCGGCGCTCTCCTCTAATTTGCATTTCATACTTTCTTTCGAGATCCAGGAGCTGCCTTCCAGACACTGGGGAGGCACACTTTTTTTTAGCGTGGGTGCTGGGAATACTGGGCTCTAAATTGATTTAATTATTCGTTGAATTAAGTTGCACTAGTGGCAATAATTTCAAGTACACTGGAACGGCTTGGGCTTCTTATATGCGTGGCTATTTAACTCGCCCTGTTGAATTCATTGAAAATTTTTGGTTTAGAGTAACTCGTGGGAGATCACTCACATTTTGCTTCGATTTCCTCGTCGTCCAACAAAAGGGAGACCACTTCCTTGGGCTTCAGAGTGTCCGGTTTGAAGTTGCCGCCGCTGATCACCATACGTTGTATCTGGAAGGATTGTTATTACAGTGGAGACTCGACAAGCACGTTTATAAGTATTGATATTTATCTGCGTAGGACGAACCTCGCTCTTCTCTCGGGCACGCTGAAGTATTCTTTCCTCGATGGTTCCCTTGCAAATCAATCGATAGACCGTGACTTGCTTAGTCTGCCCCAGTCTATGGGCGCGATCCATGGCTTGCTGGTCCACAGTGGGATTCCAGTCGCTGTCATAAAAGATCACCTGCGAAACAGAAGCGAAACTGAATGACATTTCAACTGGAATTTGAATCCATGTTCGATAGGGATCCACGAGTGTTGGACTTAGAGGAAGCTAGCGCTCGAAATTCATATATCTATTGCGTGACGCTCTAAATAGGGACAGTTCTCTCTCCACTCGATATTCGAACGAGGGCATATGCAAATGCATCCAGCGATGCATACCTGCAACCTACGTTCGTGCATAACAGTTTCGGCAATGCAGGGGAAATGACCCTGGCCAAAAAATCTTATCGATTGCGACATTAATTTGTGGTCTCGGTCTCTACTTGCAGTATCCCTCCACTATAATAAGGTTTCTTTGAATCAAAGAGGATTCTCACGAATGGAAGCAATTTTGTAATGAAAATATTATCACCTAAAGTACTCGGAGAAGAATACTTTAAAAATTTCTTTCTTTCCTCACGAATCTTCCACGTATCGAGTAGAGTAATAACCGATAACTAGATGTCCCAGACTTGTTAAATCGATGACAATAGGACCGAATATCGAATATCTCGTGATTAAACAACATCTGCAGGAAACGCAAGATCGCGATTTCTCACGCTATACCTTATCCGTTCCCCCGTATCGTGTTCAATCAATTGTTCCGAGGGCGATTATCCTCAGTTTCGTGTATGTTTTGCCCGAATATCAAAGAAAGAAACGAAGCGACCTCGCGACCGTGTCGTGAAATCCCAAGCGAATACGTACAAGGTACGGCCAGATAAAGTATGGATAAGATTACTGACCGTGTCTGCGGCAGTGAGGTTGATTCCCAGGCCGCCGGCCCGGGTGCTCAGCAGAAAGACGAATATGTCCGCCCTGAAACATGAAACAGTCCCTGCAGATTGAACAGCCCGGCACACCGTGTTTTGTATGTAAATTAATTCGGAATGCTAGAGCGGCGAACTTAGAGGATTTCCAGTACGAAATGCAGTCCCCCGAGTGGCCTCTAAAGCGCTAAGATTTCGACGATTCGGTTACCTCTCCCCTTGGGTCGGGCCACGTAACTTTTACAGACAAAATCATGGAAGGCAGTTCGTCATTTATTCGGCCGCTAAATGATATTTTATTAATATCGTCGCTTGTAAAAGAAATATAGAATTCCATGCTAAGATGAACGATAAGGACTATTTATCTACTGTAAATATCTTTCGAGCTTTCGTGACCAGTCTAAAGCTAAAGTACGTTGAAACATAATGACGCGGCTGAAAGATGACGATCGCCCGTTATTAGAATCATGTATTCGTGGCGGGCAGCCGAAGCCGCAGCTGTCTACGAGACGGGGACGATTCGCCAATTAATTCGCGTGTTAGTTATGCGCGAGTGAGCCAAGGAACGACATGCTAAGAGACCGCGCTTTAGACATGCAACACAATGCGGGGCTGATACATATTCTAAACAGTGTCGGGGAAGAATTCATTCGTTTTATTAATCATCTATTCTCGTTAAAAGAGTAGACGACGCTCGTTTAGATTGGCAGATATCGGAGTCCTCAGCTGTGGGCGATTATTAAATATTTATCAGTCCCGGCGTCGTGACAAATTTCGAGGGACACGAAACAGTACCGGGGCTTACCTTTTCTGGAAGTCAGCGACCATGTCACGTCTGTCGGAGATTTTCGAGGAACCGTCCAGTCTCATGAAAGTGTGCTTCCTGTGGTACATGTATTCCTAACGCAGAGAAACGATGTAAAATCTTGGAGTGATTATGTTACGCTTGTGTTAAACAGAATTAGATTACCTCTAGTAAATCGATCATCTTCGTCATTTGTGAGTAGATGAGAACACGGTGGCCCTGTTCTTTGAGACGACGCAGAAGGCTGTCCAATACTGACAGTTTCCCTGCATCGGTCACCAACGTTTGCTTGTCTGTAATCATTTTACAAAGACACTTGCGTGAACATTTCATATTCAGCGATATAATGAACATAAAGCCGAGAATTTACCGCGAAGCTAAGCTATGCTATGCCATGCTACGGTTTAAAAAAATTAGCTTCAATACATTCTTATGGAACCATTTCCACCAAAAGCTACATTAAAACATAGTATCGCATAGCATTATTTTAGCTTCCCGGTGGATTCCCGGCTTTAGAAACGTAATACGGGAAATACTTGCCAGGAACTATGATGTTTGACCATCCATTAACGGGCGTGCACGCAGATATTCCACCTTGAGGCTTAACGGAAAACGTTGTCGATGTCTGTGCGATACGGGAACTAAAGTTCTGCTGTGACGATGGAATAGACAAAGCTCGTTCGCAACCAAGCCACAGAAGTCGTTGACCAAATTTCCCACCGCATTCCTCGTGTCTCCTCCACGCGCAGGAGGCGGAACTACTACTAACATACAATTTTCGAGGACTAGCTTGTACCTGAAATCAGCAGTTTTTATTTGTTACGTGTGATCGCCCTCTTTAATGTACTATCCTACGTTGCTCCAACTACCTTAGGATAAGTATCGCAGATAAAGGATGGAATGGTAGTCTGTTGGCAATGCCGCAATATCGGTGGTCTCGGACGATGAAGATGTTCCGGCACCAAAGTCATCTTTGATTCTTCCTGGTCGGCTTTGATAGAAGGGAGCACTCTCTGCGAAATATAGACATGCGTATTTGGTATTCGTACATTCGTGTGATTACGAGCAAAAGAGGATCCATTTTCAACCTTCAACGATTGATTCACAGCCTTCTTACTGCTACGCAGGATTCGATGAGCAACGGTTTCCGGCATCGAGTGGATAACGTGCGTTGTATGGGTATATACAGATACTCGCTCAACGATCTTTCGCGTGAAGATTAAGTCTTGCAACGGTCGCGACGAGGTGTCCACTCTTCTAGGCAAAATGAGTATCTGATTTTTAGGAATCTCCGTTCTTTCGTCAGCGTTCCAATCGTCCCAGTAATGCATCATTTTTATCCTTTTGTCCATTATAGTTGCGAGGCATAGTCTGTAGGTATACATAGTTGTGTCATAGGCAGCGCTACGATATGTTACATTATAGTATGTTTAGCATGAATAGACGAGTACCTGAACAAAATACCAATGGCAAAGATTTGATTCATTTCCATCGGGGACAAATTGATGAATCTAGTAAACGAGAAGAGATTCTCAGAAGATCTCTCGTTGCCTTCGCAGTGAAGTGCTCTGTGGATGTGCTCAGTAGCGAATACGAACAACTTATTATACAATAAGTGATCTTTGGATGGCAACGAGAGGTGCACGAGCCCCTCTGTGTACAGTAACGCAGGCATTTCGTAAAATTCTGTATGCATGAAGAATGGGGATCTAGCATCTCGACGCTCAAATAGTTCTGGATGATTGCAAACCTAGAATCAAATACTTACAAGCTGTAAAGAGCGTGGTTTATTAAGAAGCTGTATAGAAAAGCTGATTATTACCTTCCGGAATTGCATGACTAGATTCATAAGATTTGATGTGAAATTCTTATCGTTCGCTGGAGTATCACCGCCACCCACCGTGTAATGTAATAAGTCTTCTATTCTAATCTTCTTCTTTAATGCTGCATAAAGAATAGTCAATTAATTAGCTGTACAACAATCGCGAACTAGCGATTCAAGTAACATGCACTTACCTGAGTAAAGTAACTTTTGACGCGTTGTAAGAGGGCAGTATACCATCACTTCTATCTTATCAGACAATTCGTTCTCTACGTCCTTCTTTATTCGACGCAACATGAAGGGTTTCAAAATCATATGCAGTCTCGATAAATGCTCTGAGTACAAAAAGAACCATTTGTCATTATCATTCCAAGAATGAAATTGCAAGATAAAAATACTTACTCTCGTCGATCCCGGTTTTGTTCTCCGCGTGGCTTTCGATGTCTTTAGAGAACCACTCGTTAAATTCATCGTGGGAATCGAATAACGTGGGCATTATGAAATGTAACAGCGCCCACAATTCTGCCATGCTATTCTGAATCGGTGTGCCACTGAGCAGTAATCTATTGCGACAACTGAATCCAAGCAACAACTTCCATCTCATACTGTAAAGGATAAAAATTACAATTATCGAGTGTTTATAATGAAAACAAGAAATTGAATATGTCGCTAACCTGCTGGTGCTTTTTATAGCCTGTGCTTCATCTAGGATCATGTACTGCCACTTTATTCTGTTAAAGTACTTGTAATCAGTAATGACTAATTGATAGCTGGTTATCACTACGTGGAACGAAGCTTCCTTCGTATGCAAATCCTTCGTGTCCCAAAACTGTCTCAATATCTTTCGCTCTTGCGGATTTCCCCAATACGGGACTACTTTAAACATTGGCACGAACCGTGCCATTTCCTGTTGCCAATTGTGTAATGTTGAAGCGGGTGATATAATTAAAAATGGTCCCCATACAGCTATAAATGGTAGAGGAATAGAATATAACTCTAGTTCGTATCTTAAACGGTCCGTAAAGAGGTCTTCGAGTAACTTACAATATCTTTCTGCCACATGGCATAAAAACGCTATGGATTGTACAGTTTTTCCCAAACCCATTTCGTCCGCTAAAATTCCACTAATTCCCTAAAGGTACACCAAAGATATTTGTATGAAACTTCGTCTAATATTTGTCGCTTTGTATTAGAACGATGTGATGTATGAACCAACCTGATCGTATAAATTAGCTAACCAATTCATTCCCTTTAATTGATAGCCTTTAAGGTTTCCCTTGAATATCGCAGGTTGTGGGTGCTCTAAATTCTCGGGAGTATCGCTAAGACGTAATTCTTGTGATGCAGCCGCAGTATCGAACTGCTTTGCTCTAGCTTTCTCATTATCAAATGCTTCGGTAGCGTTCCTTTTGGCTTTTTGCTTCATCACGTCGCTGTATTTGAATAATAGCGATATGGAATATACAAGTATATAATTATACTAAAATGGAAGTAGACTATTTTTACAAATTTTACCTATCGTAATCATCAATTCCAACGAGTCTTGGATTCTTCTCTTCATCTAATTGATTTAAAATTCTTAATTGTTCTTCGGGGGAGGCTTTGCCCAATTTTCGGGACATAAAATGAGCATATAATTCTGTTTGTGTAATAAGAAAATTCAATTTCCTCTGCTGTCGTTTCGCCTAAATAACGAAGCAAATTAATTAGCGTTATTTGCCTGCGAGTATATGTACGCACATTGAAAGAAGATAGATTACCTCGATAAGCTCTACGTCCATCTTCCTTTGTTCTTCGGCTTCCTTCTCTAATCTTCTCCTCGTTTCACGTTCAACTCGGTCGTACCGCTTCCAATAAGACTGCATCTCCCTGGTGAGACGTTTGGCTCTCCATATAGTCTCCTTCATATTCTTTTGCGACTACAAAATCAAAGAGTTTCGTGAGTTCATTGAACAATCTCGAGATGGATAGAAGTACTCGCTAATCCAGAGAAAGACTCACTTGCATAGCCTTCTGCCTCCAATATTTCATACAGTGTTGCGCTACTTTTTTACAACTAATTAACATTTCCTTATGATTATTGGTTTTCGCTCTTTGTACTTTCCCCAATTCCTTTTTGGACATCATCACCCAAATCTTTCTCCTCCTCATTGCCATCACTTCCGGGCTTTTGTTATTATGCTTTTTCCTACTACGTTGCCGAGGCTGGTGACGCATTATCGCTTCCAACTCAGCCTCGTCTAACTCTTCTTCTCTATGAATCGATCTGTCCCATTCATCCTCCGGGTACTCGCCATCCTAAAAATTACGTACAACGTCATTTTCATTAATAGAAATATGAAATCTTTTATGTACATACAGGGTAATCGTCGGATGTCCTGCGACGAGAAACTTTCTCCTTTTTCATCTTCATCACCTTCTTCTCTGGCTTCTTCTCTTTCTTCTTTTTATTTCCAACTATTAACTTTTGGTGTTCTAGGAATCTATCATAATTTGATAATAAGCCAGCGCTGTAATACTGGTACTGTATATTCTGGAAATAAGAATCTCAGTTTTATTATCAGTTCCACACTATTTACTAATGCTACCTTAAAGTCTCATCTTACCTCTGGCTTCTGGTAAAAGCGGCCTTGGTATTTCTTCCTAAGTATGTGAAACTTTAACATATCTTGAAAATCCTCTTCCGTAATGGGGCCATCTGTATCGGATCCTGAAGCCGAGCTATCGGAAGAGTCACTCAATAGAATGTCTTGCAACCAACGACGTTCCTCCCCCACACTCGACATGTTATAGAGCCTCAGCTTATCGATTCTCTCTTCTATAAAGAATAACAATTATGATACACCTGTTACCCAGTAAAATCTTATCCTCCAAACACCGAAACAACTTACGCACCTTCCTTTCGAACCAGAACATTATCAAGGTAATTGTCCGACTCCTCGGAAGATTCCGATAATATAGACTTATCATCCTCGCTGTAAAAGTGAACGAACGTATAAACATCGATGGTGCATCTCCTTCGAACTCTACTTCATAGGAGATGAAAACGCTACCTAGCTGGATCTTGGAACAGTTCGTTAATCTGCCTCAAGAAAGGCTGTACATTCAGGCTGCGCTCCAATCTTTGCAGATGCAAAGGAGCGGCCATTTCTGCTTCCAACCTCATTGTGCGTGCTCTATCTGTCATTACCAGCTTATATAAAATTCAACAACCTACAATGAAAAAAAATACACGTCATGAACAGCAGACATTCGAGACCGTTACTCATGCTAGAAGCAGTCTCTATCGTATCGCTCTTATAGTATCGTATGAACCGCTTTTAGTGTTTGAGAGAAGCTATTCAAAGGCGCAAGCTTTATTCCATGTATCGCTCGGAGGCAAACACGTGAATTAAGAGCGTCGACAGACTCGTTGTCGAGGAAGCGAATACTTTATCCACGGTACGTACGAACCTAATGTGGCTCTGAGATTATTTGACATTTCGTTAAATAGATTAAATGATTCTGATGGTACATGTTACACGGACGACAGGAAATTTTTTACGTAATTCGTGTAGCGAAATAAAAACGTCTATCTTGCGCTCTGTATTAGTTAAGCATATAGGATTTTGCTCCTTACTGCATTGCCACCAATGCTAGATTGTTTTTTTTGCGTTTCCTGTAACGGGCAATACATGTTAGAGGCGTGTAATCGCCGTATGGAATCGTGTGTAATCAATTACATTATATAAGGTGAATGACACGACTGAATCGAGCTGGTGCGGTTATAATTTCGCGAATTATTCGATAGTTTTGGATCACCTTCGGTTTGGTTAGAAGTAGCCCCACTTATTTAGCACGTAAGATAGGGTCGGCCGCGAGGAAATGATTCCCTTCGTTCACATCGAAATTGGGTATATCGGTCGGAGGGAAATACATAGTAGAAAGAAGCCTAGAGAACGCAGACATTTGGCGTGCCATAAAACCAGGGCAGGGATAGGGCATATTGTTGGCCACCATTTTTGTTTTCAATAGGTGGCGCCAGCGTAGCCAACGCGTAGGCGATTCATGGCTTTACCAACTTCGATTGCCGACCAACTAATTTTATTATTCTTTACGATTTTATACAGCATAATACTATTATCTTTAAATACGTCGCATTCGATAGGTTCAACTTTCATTCAACCTTATCGAGAAATTCAGCTTCCGAGGCATATTCCTTTACGATCGATCGCAGATTTCAGATTTTGATAATTCATAATTTTATGACAGCAAACCTCTAAAAAGACAGTTTCATTTTCTTTCATATCCACCTAAATCATCCGCAGAAAGCAATTACTTTCTCAAAGTTCCATTTTACATGGTAAAATTTGCTGGAACGATAGCATGGAACGTCGTTAGGTTAGAACGCGACATTCTACGTTTCAAATTTGGCGCTCGATACCACTGCGCACAAATCTCTCGCACCCGACTCGTATTCCACATGCACCTAAAATTGCCCGCCAGTGTAATAAGTATTACTGAAAATTATGATACGATTACGATAGCTGTGAAATATGTAAGGTAATGATTGTTTATAGAATTTATTATCTGGAACGTAGTTAATACGTAACTTAATCCTAATACGACCTTCGAAAGGGAGGGGAATAATGATTTATAACAAGCTATAATAAAGATTATTATTTCGTACAACGCATTAGCAATTAAAGCAATGTATTTCTGCGGGATTATAATTTCAATTTATTAAATACTGTTATTTTAATAAACTTCCGATTATCGCGTATATCCAGCCGCAGGCGTCTGCCGTGAAGGCTTAGACAGCCAGCGACTTTGTCTTCGCTCGTGCGAACCCCGGTTTGTTTCCGTTATTGCAGCGAGCCATCTTACTCCAGACGCCGATCGTTACTTCTTCTAGCAATTTCAGTGGTATCGTGTCGTGAAACGGCATAACGTTTTAGTGGACAAAGCGGCGTGGTTTCACATTTATTCAGGTAAGTTTGTGAACGTGTTCTTCATTCTATAAAACTGCGTACATTCGAGGGAACGTGATTTGTTTGCAAATATTCCCGTTTTATGGACATGTAACAGCCACGGCTCGCGGCGAGTGTTCTCGGCACGTCGTACCGCTATGGAGTAACTCCAATTCGTCGGCGATAGAATATCCCATTTGTGTTTTTTTATCTACTCTGTCCGAATAATCGTTCGTTACGAAATTTTCTCTCGCATATATCAGTGACGTGGCAATCACTATCAGTAATCTACGTCATATGGATAATCGGCTGCAAGGTACTTTTTTTTTTCTTCGTAATCAGTCACGAGAGGTACGCGTACCCACGCAATTAGTTTATCTCGGTCGTTATCGTCGCCTACGGATACACCCGCAGCATTTACCTTCGATATTAATTATTCGTGTATTGTATCGACGATTCTCGAGAGGTTTACTCGCAAAGTAGCGGCAATATTGTGCAATAAATAGTCATTTTACCGTAGTATTAGATATTTTTGCAAACTCCGGCTATCACGTTTCTTATACTCAGTGTCCCAGGATCCCTTGGGACGCTTTGTATACGCGTCCACGCAAAATCGCTTGCGTAGTGGAAAAAACGGCGTTAAGTGATCGCATGACCGCCATTTTATGAAGCGAGTGTCGAATAAAAATACGGTTTGTCGTCCGGG
The DNA here is from genome assembly GCA_963855975.1 of Andrena chrysosceles. Classification (NCBI taxonomy): domain Eukaryota; kingdom Metazoa; phylum Arthropoda; class Insecta; order Hymenoptera; family Andrenidae; genus Andrena; species Andrena chrysosceles. The sequence goes on along the minus strand of OY979769.1, from coordinate 12,554,618 downwards.
TGCTTCGTACATACTCTATTCCCTGAATCGTTTCACTCTTGTAAACAACTTTGCTCGCCTACGAGAAGCAAGCGAAACGTTTTGTTGAATAACAACGTATTTATTGTTTTTAACCTTTAAAGGTGTAAATAACGCGAGGGAAGGAAAACAATGCACGTAACGGTACATTGTTTGCTTTCTGTGTAACGTGCAACGTAACGCGACTGAAATTAAAATTAGTAGCACTGCATTGGAAACAAGAACGATGAAACTTTTTAATTTATTTCTATCTGAATTTGCAATGCAGGAACGATTAATTGAAAACCCTTTAAAGGTTGATGCTCTCGATACTGAACGTTCACAAAACATCGAGGCTTAGTTTAGTTTACTTTGTTGTACATTGTTTTACGTGTTTGCTTGTTTTAAGTTTTGTTCGTGACATTAGACGTGTTCGGTACGTTAATTAAAGTTCTTCTTTTGACGTTCAAATATACAGGATGTCCCAGGTTATTCCGTTGAGTCTTGCAATGTGTGTTCCACGAACAGAAATAAGAGAAAGATATAGGAATAAAATAAATAACTAACAGGCTAATATATTTAGATTACAGTAAAGTGGATCAATGGGGAAATCCCACTGTTTACATCCACCTCCACTTTGGAGTTGAATGAATCATAGTTTACACGAGGTGTTTACTATTTCGAATTGTTGAAGGTGATCAATGTAGCTTCTTAATGCAATCATCTTTGAACAGATTAGATTATTTTACGAATATCGTCGATCTATTCTCTCACGATATCGAACTAACAAGTTTTTTACCTTTGTCTTCGTATTTTATATTTTTTTCTACAATTTTGTAATAAAACGTTTACTCAACGGAGAATTCTGGGACACCGCGTATAGTTGATGGAAGAAAGCCGCCGTGAAAAGGGGACGCTCTTAAGTGGGTGGAACAATAAATATGTAGCATCCTGTTTTTCCTTTCGTATGGTAATCGGCATATCGAGTATACACCGCGCGTTCAGCTCCAGAAACAAGAGTTTCAAATTTCATATCACTTCGTCCAAAGTGGTATGCGCTGTATCTCTTCCATCGACGATAAATTTCGCGTTTAAAAGTATAATTACAAGTACCGAACGCGGCTGATGTTCACATTCATTCTTGTGTAAACACATTTTTGGCTGAGTAAGCATGGAGATAAACACCTTAGCATACTTACAATGATTCATATCTCATCCATGCTTCAAGTATTGAGTCATTTATTTTCTTTTCATTCGAAATATTTTTGTTATCCACAAGTGCATGAGATGTGCTTAACATAGTTACAGAGAGTCACATTAAGCGCTGAGCATTTAAGTCACTTTATTTTTCAGCAAACTTTGAGAAAAAGTATAGATTTTAAAATTTATTCAGCAAGCTGCTCCAGCTTTTCAATCGCGAAAGATAGTTCATAGAAACTGTTGCCTTGTGTGGTATTGTTTAAATATTTTGGAGGCATTTATCCCTGCCTACAGTTAGATTGCTTCCATTGTTTTTTACAAGTATGCAATTAACATTACATAGCTTCAAATTACAATTTTATCATTTGTATAAATGTATTTCTTTTCTGGTAAACAGCATGTTATTTTTCCTTCTCTCTTTTTTTTTTATTATTATTTCGTTATTAGCAGTGCAGCAATGTTCATGCTTATTCGCAATAATCCTGTACTATGTTAACATTGTTTAAAGTCCTGAGAGTACCACCGTTGTGTATGTAACTGTTCAGTCGCTTGTTAGATTTTTGCACAGTTCTGTGTGGGATGACTAATAAAGGATGCAGGATGAAATATAACATGTGTCTTAAGTGTAACATGTCGATAATCTCTTAGATTCTCTCGTTATAATGGCACTTCTGTATTGCACTTGTGACTAAATTCACTTGAATTTTATCGCTCGAAGCGAAGCTTCCCTTTCTATATGAAACCTTTGCGTGTTCTCTTTAATTTTATCGTAGAAAAATATGAAACAATACTGCTAATCTCAACTCTGTAAAGTCATTGTACGAGTTGCAATTGCATTTCTCAGCCAGAATATTGGAAATTAACGTAACTTATGTTGTCATGTGACTAAGCAGCAGGTTCTCAAGGAAGCCTGTTATGTATGGTGTTTTTATATTTTCCTTTAAGAATGAGCACCCGAGTATTCGTTGGTGGATTAACATACCGGGTGAGAGAGCGCGACCTTGAGAAGTTCTTCCGGAAATATGGTAGAATCAAGGAGGTCGCTATGAAGAATGGATTTGCCTTTGTGGTAAGTCTAATGTGGTTCAATTGTTTTTTTTACAGTATGGTAGGGACAAGGGTCTATGTCGGTGGGCTTCCATACGGCACCAGGGAAAGAGACCTTGAGAGATTTTTCAGAGGCTACGGTCGATTCCGTGATGTCCTCATCAAGAATGGTTACGGCTTTGTTGTAAGTACCTGTATCGAATTCTACACGCAAAACCTAACACTTCGCTGTACTCAATTTGGTCCGAGAAGAATTTGTAAAACCATTCGCTACTCGAGGTTTCTGAAAATATTTGGAAGAAAGAAATGCATAGACACAGAAAAGGAAGCTTGTTCTACTTGAGAATATACGAAAACTTATGAAAAAGATAGAAAAAATTTACTGTTCGATATCGTGGACCAAAGCGTGTAGAGTGTAAAGTGTTCCACTTTGAAAATAACTCGAACTCGTGAGTTGATCTGACCTACCTTGAGCCCTGAACACATTGGTACTGTGGCTGCTTAGTGGAGATGTGTGCTGGTTTTCATCGATTAATCTACAAAATGTTTGTAAGTTATGCATAATCAAAGAAAAATCGTGTTACTCCTATGCAACATCTAATTGCCTATTACTTCTGAGGTAAAATGCTAATTACAAAGTTTACGAACAGTATCATGTATAAATATGTCCTCAACATTAATTTCTCTTCTTTCTTTTGACAGAAAATATCATCTATTAAACTCTGTTAGGAAATCTTCTAAAGTTAATGTTATTTAGATCTATGAAATATTGCTTTTCTACATAGGTTTATAATCCGTGGACATTTGCGATCAATGATCGTGCAAATGTTCCGCGACACTTACTGCGAATTATTGAATAACAACAAAAATTGTACTGCATGAAGAATCTGACGTATTTTATCTCATCTTGATTCATAATATAAATTCTCTGTTCGCAGGAATTCGACGACTATAGGGACGCCGACGACGCCGTCTACGAGCTCAATGGAAAGGAGCTGCTGGGAGAAAGGTAATGTATCCTACTTCATTGATACGTACATTTTACAATATATATATATATATATAAAAAGAATATGTTAGGAGAATGAAGAATGGTGTAGGTAGCATGTTTTGCATGATTAGTTTCTCTTCACAGTTCATTTAAATCGTGGATCGTCGATCCACGCCTTTGTTTTCCATTCTGTTTATAATATTATTGATACTAGGTATAAAATATGTACCATTGAAACATGTAGCCTTTAATCGCACTTTTTTTTAAGGATACAGATTTTTAAAACAATTGCAATATTGTTAAGATGTATTATCATTGGATGTGCAACATTAGCATAATCGATGTGAAGAATTTCGACTTTCTAGTTAACAAATGCGTACTAAATTTCAAGCCTCGGTTCGTTGGAGAATGTTTCTAAAAGAAAACTTGTTAATGTTGCACAGCGTAAGTAGGACTGTTCATGAGAAGCAATAGCATTGGCAATGTTACTTATTCTTTTAATACCTTTTCGTGCATTATTGAGTGAAGTGTTTCCGTTCTAAACGTTTCGCAGATTTGCATTTTTTAAATTAGAGGCATTGTAGAATTTTGTTGATTGAGAAATGATAGAAAGAAAGAAATTACTTTACACACTCGCTTTGTACATAAGGAATTAGTATAATTTGTGTTATTAAAGTCACTTGTAAATTTCTATAACATATCGAATAATCTTTGCCCCTTCGGAGTTTTACTTTTTGCTTTACCGTGTTCGAGAAACAGAGCCCTTGTATATTTTAACGTTTTTTATGGTTTCGTTTTGGATCTCATCTTGTACCAGTGATATCTGCTGTTGCTTCTGTATAATTTGAAGTGTAAACTATGTACTTTAAGTTTACACATTTCAATGAACGGCGTCTGTCCTCCAAATTATCGATTGCGTTTGTTCTGGAATAAAAGTGCATCTTTTTACTTAAATAGCCGATGTGACTTGCCGCCATTTTGAACTACTTCCATCAATTCCCCGATTATAAAAGTGACTATCGAAATACACTTTGTATAATGAATGCCTCAGCATTTTAAGTAATGTATATTGCTTCTTTAAGTAAGGAAAAATTTGTCGAAACTAAAAAAGAAAAAGAAACGCTACACAGTAGTCGATGCGTTTTCATAATTCTCTGGTGATCGTGTAACGAATGTCTCTAGTCCCTTGAACTTTGTGCCGACAAAGCGGAGATGCATAGCGAGCGAATGTACAGAGATCCCAGTCAATTATGAAAAGGCTTATCGGAGTTAAGAGTTGTAGAGTTGTTAAGTGGACATCAACTAGAAAAAAAATAAAAAAAATATAGAGAAAGAGAGGGGATATGAAGACAAGCTTGAGAGAGAGAGAGAGAGAAAGAGAGAGAGAGGGAGCGGGGACAGCGCCTCGGTGGCTGGACTGATGATAGGATAAAGGCGAGTCTGATGATGATGATATTTGAACGGATTTCGAAAGGAGAAGGCTGAGGAATGGAAAGAAAAATGGAAAAGGATGGAAGGAAGGAAGGAAGCAGCTTTAGAGTAAGAATTAGTCGAGGACTTAGGCGGGGTTTTGTTGGGTGTGTTTCAGAGTGGCGGTGGAGATAGCACGGGGTGTTTCAGGGAGGCGAGGCGACCGTGGCTACGGACGCTCACGCTCCTGGAGAGACAAGTAAGCATATCCAATGTGTCTTGTTACAGAATTACTGTAGAGAGGGCCCGGGGGACACCTAGGGGTAGTGACCAGTGGCGCTATGGTGACTCCCGTGGTGGTTATGGGGACTCGAGGCGATCTGCGTAAGACACGCTATCCTTTTTTTTATTTTATCAGAGCGATCATTATCCCCTATCTCCCCAGCTGGCAGCCAACACCGGATATGCAAAATCTCTATATGGATCCCAAGGAGATTAACGTTCCCTGTTACCAAATTTTTCACCACCGCAATGACTACATTCTGTTTCTAATTTGACTTTGTTGTAGAGAAAATGATTTTGCATATCGCCCGTTCGGGGAAGAACGTAACCATGGATATGATGAGCTCTTGATTAGAGATCGCGTTAGCAAGCATTTGCCTTTTTCGCGTCACAGCGAAAAAGTCCGTCTTGGCACGCAGAATTCTCTAAATTAGTTTCGAATTGGTTGTCTTGGATTTGACTGCTCCACCCGAGCATGTCGAATTTTAGAACACGAGTTACAAAAGGAGAAAGCTAGTTCTGAGAGAATGGGAGTGAATGAATGATAAAAGTGAATGAGTGTGAATGCGAATTAATCTAACACGTTCTAGCATAATGCCTAGAGTGAATCCAAGAAAACCCTCCCGGACATTATGTTCATTACTGTGGTAGTTGCGAGAGAGAGAGAGCGAATGGTAGAATGATGTAATTGGTGACTAATAGATGTGTGGTATTGTGTTTGTTACAGCCGAGACGATATGCGGCACGACAGGTACGCTATTGCTGCATTTTGAGTAGATTTGATTCGATTGGAACAGGTGATTGATTGTGTGCCTGAGCAATGAATGCAGAATCTGTAGTTATTTGCTGAAGGTTTAACCAACGATCCGTTATTTCTGTTCACATGACATCCCTTTTTGCAGAGATAGTGTGAACAGAAACACGAGGACCGCATCTAGCTACAAGCAATCATTGCCCAGGTACATACATCCAATGTTACGCTCTAACGATACATTTCTTAATAACTTAATCAATTTACTATTTCAAATTTACATTAATATCTCTTGCAAATACATTCAATTTTATAAATCAAGTCTCTTGCATTTCTATTACTTACAATTTTATTATTGTCTATACAAATTTCAAAAAGTAAAATCTATTTCATTTAATATAGTCAGGTCCAAGACAAACCTGCTTCTAGCCGTTTAACTCGACAGATTATAATATTTATGATTTTCCTTTTGTAGATATGGACCACCCACACGCACCGAGTATCGCCTCACAGTGGAAAATCTTTCGAGTCGCGTCAGCTGGCAGGTAAGCAATATCTGTACCCTTGCTTTCGTATTATTTTACCATCCTCTGATAGCTTTTTTCGTGAGTTTGATTGCTACTCGAGGTTCTAGAAAAAGAATCATGCGATTACACTGAAAAAAAAAAGAATAATGCGGGTACTAAATATATACATACGTATATGCTTTCTCTCGTCTGGCGATGGTTCCGCATTTCGTTACCCCCGAGTCGAACCAAACTTACTACGCGACAATTTAGTACGATTACATATAATATTTTTATTCGATTTTTCTTTCGTCATTTTTAAGTTCGTGGTTTATACTCATCCAAGCTTCTCTATATTTCCGAGTTACCAAAAAAAAAAGATGTACATTTTGATCAAGTAAGTCTGTGGCATTCGATATCTCAAATTCTTTGTTCAAAAAAAATGTATACACTTCCGCTCGATAACGAGAGACGCAAAAGGCCAGTTGAAGTACGAACGAGCGAGAATCGGGCGGAAAGGGAGGAGTAAAGAGTGACGAAAAGGTGCGAAACAGGGACGAAAGCAGTAACTGCGTACGAGAACCTCGAAAGAGCCAGGCATGTGAACTCTGAGAATGCAACGTTTACCCATTGAAGAAGAGCGTGATCTTGAGGAAATCGGAGCGTACAGTTTACCCCGCGTGCTTCGGAAGAATGAGGCGCGGAGATGAGAAGAGACATCAAGCTAACGAACGCAGGAGGAGGAGACAATTGGGAAACATGCTAACGATGTGGGAAATACCAGGACGCACTCCATCTTCCGAAACCCCTTTGAAGATGCACATGCATACGCACATGCCATACGAATCCATGTCCAGCGAATCAAAAAAAAAAAAGAATAAGCAGATAGAAATCGAGCTGCCTTGCGTGTATATAAGTGGACCAAGTCTTACTTGATCAATATACATTACCACATACAGGGAGTTAATAAAAATATGGGACATTTTTCCAGGATCGTTTCTGCACATCGAAATAATGAAAAAGGTTCGTTATTATACGCATATGCCTGGTGAGGCTTAATTATTCACTTATACCCTATTTTGTATTTCTTGAGGACGCGGTTCTGAGACGCCTTTACAAGAGCAACTTATTAACGTTACTATTCCTATTACCACCATCATCGTTACTAACCGCGTGTAATTGTAATTGATTTCGTAAATTTGACACGAGTAGTAATCGATAATAGTGGTAGCAGTAAGAGTCGAATGTCGAAGGAAATTAGTGTCTATGATATTAGATAGGACGGTTGCTCTTCTCCAGGCGGTTCAGGCTCGCGTTTTAATAAATACAGAATAGCCTGTAACTGAAGAGTTACGCTTTATCCGGCAGAAGAGTCCTTTTCGTTATTTCAATGCGTAGAATCGCTCCCGAAATCATGCCCCACACTTTTATTGACACCCTGTATATATCATATACAATCTTATATCGGATGATTTCTCTCGGATGATTGGTTGTCTTTTGATGAAAACAAAAAAAAATTCTCGAATCGATTCTCTTCGACACGCGTGTGTGTTCCTTTTTCAATTTATTATTTCATTTACGTTCGGCCAACAGTTGAGGAAAAACAATAAAATTGATGTTCTTTCCGAAGAGCCAATGTCCTCTTCGCCGTGGAGGGGCGCGACCGGTAGGGCCAATAAAGAGACTGATGCGCGATGAGAGATAAAGATGACGATGCACGCGAGATGGGCTCGCCTTGAGGTCAAGTGGCACCAGGTTGGTTCTGAGAGGTGTCCCGGGGTGAGAGAGAGACAGATAGCCGCGTGTGGCACACTGGGTACACCCTACCACCTACCGCCTACCACTGCTTGCCCACGAGTGATACACGTGGTGAAACCCAGTGAGAGAGACAATCCCAGTGATGATGATAGGTTCTTACGTGTCTGCGAATCCTCTCTCCGTCGCTGTTCGCTGGGAGAGAAAAACGTCCGCCTTCTACGATCATCAATGACTCTGACCAGTTTCTCTAGCCCTGCATGGTCTTTTACAACCATCGATACTGGTCCATCACTTACCCCGACGCTCTGCCGCATCCTCTGATCCAAGACATACACCACCCAGATACACGTCCAAACGTATCCTTGCATCATACGCTCTCTTTGACACTTTTCACCATTCGCCAAACCCCCCGCCCCGCCTATGCCTCCACGATGACCCCACCCTCAAGTCCATCATGTAACTCTACTGTCACACTTGTTACTACACCACGACTGTTACTGCTATTGGTACGCCACCAACCTAGCCATCTAGTAAGTCAGGCAGCGGCCACCCATGAGGGCATACACGGGCCGAAACCCGAACCATCCCGCGACTACGCCACACAGATCCGTTCGACCCGACCAAGTGCCGTTGTGTCTGGCCTTTCTCTGTCTGTTGTCCGTAAGCAAGGTGGTGCCTGGGTCCAAGGTAAATGTGTCACCTTAACCGAGTGTACTCTTTAGATATATACATTATATCTATTACATATATATATATCTATATATATATATACACACACTTGTACTTACTCATTTATATCGTCATATGTATGTTTTTATAATGTTCTGTACATTTATATACAGGATGCCCTCGAACTCTCGTGGAAAAATTTACCGGCCAATCTCAGGGACGGTCCCGAACTAGAAATGGCATGTGACTACAGGCACGCGACTGAATAGTTGAGGAGTTATTCTTAATCGGAGTTGTTAATTTTGGCTGATTTCGAAGCTACTTGGTTCTCTACACGAATTTTTAGTATTTAGTTTTATGCAGGGGGTTTGAACTTTCTGGGCAATTCTTTCGTTCAGACGCGAGGCAGTGAACGTGGTAGAACTATATTTTTTGCGCTGTAAAAGCGACTTCGCGGCTTGATAGGAGAATTGTTTAAGAACTTTAAACCTTCATAAATAATAGTTAAAAAGCCAGCTAGGATAATCAGTAATTTTGGAAAGGAAGATGCGTTGAGAGAGCCAAGCGGAATTAGCAATTTTTGGTAACAGTGTCTCCTTAACTGTAAAGTTGCAAGCCTATAGTTATACGACATTTCTGGTTTGGAATCGTCCCCGGAATCGACTTGGTAGATTCTTGTACGAGGGTCGGAGAACACCCTGTACACTAACGCTCAAAAGTTGGGTACACGTGCTGGTGATAAAAAAGGCACTTTCAAACTTATACGATTTAAATACAGTTTTATTGGTGAAAAATGAAAATAATGAAACGTTTCGGTCATCGGAGTCTCCACCGATTTTAGCAACAGTGTTCCTCCAATTCTTCTGTAAGGGTTCCTACGAGTATTATATAGATGTAGTTTTGCGGTGGTCATATCATTATACAGACAACTATCGTATTAGTTTCCATGATTTTTGCCTCGCGACACTTCCAAAATAATCGTTAGAGTGTCTGTCATTCTTCTGTTTCTCTTTAGAATAATTTAAATTCTTTTGCCATTTTAAAGTTTATTACTTAAAGCCAAAGAAAGGTTATGGGATCGCGTGGTAGGAAAATCTTGCAGAAAATGTGAGAGGATTAAGATACGGTCATGATCTTTGCACATCAATTTGAAATACAAATGCGGTAGGTGTACCCAAAGCGTTTTGAGCGGTAGTGTATGTATACCTTTGTTAAAACTGTGCACCATAGTTCAGGTGTTATTTATGAAGATTTTCTATCTATTAAAACATTCGATGATCTTGGAGCCGTGCACACGCAAATAGAAAGCAGTACCAGAGGCGGGGGACCAGTTCAACAATATTAGTTGTTAATATAAATAGATATATCAACTGTGCTCGAAATTAGGCATCCATTCGTTTCATTAATATCGTTCGGCTTATCCATCCATTTATACGTTGTTCTGTTTTTTGTAAATGGTAAAACTCGCGTTTTCGTAACACGCGGTTATAATTTCGCGGGACGAGCGTTCACGCTGCAAATGAAAGGAACCAATACCAACTTTTCTTTATGCAAGGCAATTCCACGGTGTCTCATGTCCCCTCAGTCTTTTCTTTCTGGGTGTACAATGAGACGCAAAGACCATTCAGTAACCAAGCGTTTGCAGTTATTCGTTGGGAAGAGAATCCGAAGGTGTCGTCGGCGTACACGATTCTTATTACCGTTTTTTTACAAATTGGATACAAGTTACATTTGGGATCTTCGCGCATGCATTTATACGAATTTAAAGAAACAAACCCCGATGTCCACGGACGATACGTCGCAGAGAAGACCTCAAGATCAAAGAGTATACACGCACGCACCTAACGAGAGAGAGAAAGTGAGTGAGTCCACAACATAAAGCCGTACCTGGTTCCCACAAATACAAGAACAAGCTCCATCGATTAGACAAAAAGTTGCAATGGATACCAAGCAGAGATTCCCTTCGAAGGAGATTGACAAGAAGAACGACCGCTACAACCTCAGAGGAAACAACGAAGGACACACATCAAGAGGAATATGAATCTTCCAAACTAGACGAGAAGAACCGTTCGTGAGAATAACGAAGAGATTTCTTTGATAGCTTCTCTTCAGTCGTTCAAAGGAAGCCAGTGAGAAACGATATTTTTATTTTCCATATCGGTTCGATCCCTTGAGTAATTCGTTTTTAATTAGTAGGGTGACTATTTACTGTACACGTGTTATTACGTTTACTTTTATCAGTCTTGAAATACAAGCTTTGTAATAGTAAGCATTTCTAGACGGAAATTTTTTCAAGCACGTTCAAAAGAGAAAAAATACCACACCATACATCCGTTAATTAATTCATATCGATTATCACAAGCAACTATCTTTCTCTCTGCCTTATGCAGTTCCATCTTTTCAACGATCCATATAGTTCCTGGTCGAACCGCGTATGTCTGGAATCTGTAGTTGCATCTTAAAGAAACTTAAGAGCTTCAAAAAAATGTTTGTATGTAATAAAATTTGTATTGCGAGCTGCTCTGCAGAGATCGACTCGGATGTGTATCCGATCGACTCAGACAGAAATGAAGTACCTTCATTTCCAATCCAAAACATACTTCAACACATTTCTCTACAGGGTTTGGAGGTGTTTTCCAAGTGTTACAAATGACTATACTTGTTTTAAAGATTGAATTGCATAAAAAGAAAGGTTGCATCAATTGCAGATACTAAATTCGAGCACATATTATCAACATTATCTATTCAACACTGAAGATATAATGGGCAGACAGGACATTTACTTGGCTTTTTTCAGTGAAGGATAGAATTTCACGCGTACTTATGGAAGGAAAGACATGAGTTATATATGATAGGGTACATAGTGGATAACATACAAAAGTGCACAGGATACATTCTCAACCTCTGCGTAATCGATAGTATAGGAACACAATTGTAGTATTATTCATACGTGAACATTAATCGTATCTCATATGATTAATCGTAAGATATCTTTAGCGTGTCACTGCGATGTACTAATTCGTGTTTCTGTGTGATGCTCAGGATTTGAAGGATTATATGAGACAGGCTGGAGAAGTGACATACGCAGATGCACACAAGCAGCGCAGAAACGAAGGGTAAGCCTTACAATCATTAATATATACCGCCGTAAATACAGTTTTAGATAAAAGAAAGTTCAACAAATTTTAACATTCTTTTTCTTACCACCATAAAAAATACCTACATTTATTCATTTCTGTACATTTAATATTACAGAGTGGTAGAGTTTGCAACGTACACCGATTTGAAGAACGCTATCGATAAGTTGGACGACACAGAACTGAACGGACGCAGAATCAGGCTCATCGAAGACAAGAGGCGCGGTCGCCGCTCAAGATCATCAAGCTCCAGATCGAGGTCACGATCACGATCCCGATCTCGCCGCCGATCCCGCTCCCGCTCAAGGTATTACCTTCGTTCTCGAAACCAATGGTTGAATTGTCGCGGGCGACAATCTCGCCAATCATTTGTTTTTTAATTTCACATTGATTACATGCACGTAGTCCTGTTCTGATTAGATCATTTTAAAGTTGCTCAATACATTTCTTCTTCAATATTCGGCATTATAACTTTCACATATAGCTGCTGTTTTCTTTTTATTTCTTTCACTTCATTTTTCAGTATTTAATCACGCGTTTAGAGAGATATCGCGGATTACTATGCATGGTGCAAAAGATATTCATGTTAAATAAGAAATGCGCGAGGTAATAAAGGCCTGGCACATAAGAAAAAATGTTACGTGTAAAGTTAACTTTCTTAAGATCGATTACTTCTCTTTCGGTAAAGTAAATTTTAAAAGACATCTTCACGAGAATATTTTTTCTTTTTACTCTAGGAGTCGCCGCAGCTCTCGTAGCCGTAGCCGTCGCAGCAGCCGCTCCAAATCAAGGGCACACTCTAAATCCAAATCAAAGTCCAAATCCAAATCTCCCGAGCGTAGCCGCTCCCGTTCCAAATCCAAGTGAGTATCCCGACTCCTTTGGTACATATTTCATTGTTTTACGTTGATTTTATAATTACATTCGCCACGAATTAGCGTTTAATTTTATTTGCTTTGTTTCTTGCGCAATTTTATCAGCAACAATCATCGAGAACATATTTACCACACCTCCCACTCGCGCGTTTGGCATTGTGTTTGGGCTCGTTTTGTAGTTGCCTCTCACCGCTTTCTGTACACATAACTTTATATTTTTATCAAAATCGAAAAAAAGAGCAATTAGATTTACCGTACGTTTTTTCATTTTTTACTTGTATACTTTCTGTCCTTTCCCCTTCTTCATTTGAACTATAATTTTACAGATCAAGAGACCGCTCAAAGTCGAAATCTAAGTCAAAGTCCAAATCCAGATCTCGTTCTAGGTCCAAGGCTGAGAGGTCAAAGTCCAGGTCGCAGTCCAAATCCAAAGCCAAGTCTCCCTCGAAGTGAGTTCGAATGATAATAATTAGCGCAAGACAGGCAAATCGACAAGTCGCCTCTTAAATCCTAGCTATTCTTCCAGAGATAGATCTAGCCGCGAGAGATCGAGGGGCGACAGATCAAGATCCCGATCGGGCAGCAAACACAGCAAAAGCCGCAGCCGCTCACGCTCCCCCATGAACGGGGACAAATCGCCGGAAAGTAACAAACAGAAAGCCGATTAAGAAGAGAGGGGGAGGACCGGGGGAGGGGGCGATCGAATGAGAATAATAAATATGACACGGGATTACGGAGAGAGGCGAAGCTTTGAACAAGAAACACAGTTTTCCTCCTTTGTTTCCTCTTTTGTTTCTTTTCTTTTTTTACATTAAGTACATTCAAGAAGCCAATTCTTCACACCCTTGTTTCATGTCAACCTATTTTTTTATGACGCATTACTTGTAATTAACATAATTGCATCATCGTCTTATCGAAAAGAAAATTCAGAAATCCCGTCGCAAGGTGGAACAGAAGGAAAAAACCGATGTAATTAATGATGATCGGCTTAAGTATAATTAATTGTACATGGTTTAATTAAATAAAACCAATTTGTATGTTGGTTTTTTTCCACGTAATTTTAATCATGTGCCCGTGCTCTCTTGATTCTTGGCCCCATCTTTGCGCGCCCAAGCGAGGAGAACACATACTCTCTTCCGCTGCCAGTGCGGGGTGGTTTCCCAGAATCAACGGAACCCCGCGCACCAAACACGACGTCGTTGTCATCCTTGAAAGAAAAAACAACTCGCGCATTTAGAAAACTAAGATTGTCTTCATAAGTACCTTAAAACGGACACTACACGTTTTCGATGTATCGCCGTATATCGAGGAATTCCCAGTAATGGCTTTTTGTATATATTCCTAACAATTCACATTACAATAAGGAAAATATGTGATGTGTATTAAATTTAGCGGTAAGAGGTCTCTTATTATCAATAAAAATTCACGCCAAGCCTAAGTTTCAATCTTTGTACCTTCGGCATTGCGTAATTTAATTCTTCGTCATCGCGTAATTTAATTCTTCGTCATCGCGTTTATTAAAACTATTTAAAAAATTACTTGACACTAAAGTTTCAAGTCTTCGTCAAGGTCGCGCTGAAACCTAAATATTTACCACACAAGTATGACGCGTGTGTCTGACTGTCGTAAGTCGAAAGTAGCAGACGTCCCCGCGGCGTTCTTTGCGTTTAATCGGAGCCAACGCGAAATTCGCTCGAAATGTCTGTGCCCATTCAATTTGCAATATCGTCAATCTATCAACAACTTCAAGACACTTCCCTTGAAAGTGCACGACACCCTCGTTAGCTCGGCAATCGTACGAATGCTTGATGCATCGTAAGCAGGGTGAAATAAACCCGCGCTGCTCGAATGTCGGGACAGCGAGACTCCACGTGCCAGAAGAATGATCTGCCGAAATCGTTGCAAGGGGCCGAGGATGCCGAGTTCGTCTGGGGTTTGATAACCGAGAGATTCCCAAATGCTGCGCCACTCCTCTGCGAAATGGAAGCGGTCATCGACCGCGCGGAGGATCTCCTTCAACAGCTTCGAGCACCCTGCTGTCGCGAGATAGGTTCGTTAAACATTGCGCCAGTATTTCCCTTGCGAAAACTATCTCCGCGCTCTGCGTAGAATTTTATAGCAAATTGTGATAGTAATTGAAATGACGATTATGCTTCTTGAATCTTTAGAAACTTCAACGTCCTTCTACACCCCCGATTCCGAAGAATCGACGTCAATGATCTCCGCCGGAGGATCGATGATTCTGCAGAGCGAAGTGCGTTGTTAATTAGTTTAATATCGGTCAATTCCTAGGTGTTTGGACTTCCTAATCGATCGAATGTATGCTAAAGAGCTTGGAGAATGATGTCAGCAAAAGAGTCGCGGAAACGCAGGTGTCTGAATGCAGAATGTGTGAAGGGGACGTCGATGTGAATGAGTACAGCCGAAAGTCAATGTTGAAAGAGTCAGACGAGGGAAGTCTGTCGAACGATTCGTCGATGATGCAGTACTCCAGTGGTGGGAAATACTCGAGTACCGAAGAATCCAATTCTCTGAAAGCTGATTCACGTCTGTGGGGTTCTCTTTAACGAGTAGCTCAATACAGAATTCCTGTATGTAGTAATTAACAGCGGCTGTTTTTCTGCAGATGTTGATCAGAGGATGAAGGAAGCGCATAGCTTGGAGGAATGGGGGAAAGTAGTGGACTACGCTATGCGAAAATCTGGCATGGGTATTGGAAGCTATAGACTATATAATTAAATAAATCTTCCGAGTTACTGATTCAATCTCTGTATCAACAGGAAATCGATTCCCCAAGGGATCAATTGATGTAACCGGAATGTGCAGCAAAAGTGAAGAAACCAGAACAGAGAGCAGGGATATAAGTGGTATCTCTATTTCATTTTAACTCTAGCTTGAAGAGAAACTGTTTTCTTTGACTATAAATATCCTTTAGAACACGAGAACTCGTGTATTATTCTTCATCAGCAAGAGATTGGCGCGAACGTCGGTGATTCCAGTCTTGATATCGATTCCGAGCAGAACATAGGGAGTCAAGGATTTATTGCATCCAAGGACGATTGCATAAATACTTCGTTGAAAGTACGCCCACTGTCTCGACGCGTACAATCTACTCCGCACAAATTATTTAACGCTAAAATGAATTCTAAAGGGCAGCGGTGACGAGAGCGCGGCGAAGTTCGCGGAACAACGGACGCCGTTGAATATCCTCGAGACGTACGCGGATCGTTGCAAAGTGCCGATCGTGTATGAGCGCGAAAGAGAGCGTAAATCTTTTCCTTACAAGCCGAACAATTTCGTGATACGTGGTAGTCTCGATGGATTTGCTGGTAGTAATTTCATAGCAAACTTTCATTCACCCTACCGATCTTTCGCAATGAAACAGAGCTCCGCGATCCACATTCGCATTCCGTAAAACGCATTGTACCGCAATTTAACAGCAACCTCTCAAGGAGATAGCGAAGAGTCCGCGAAGAACGGCCTGGCAACGATAATACTACGACTGATCGCCAATCAACAGATATGCGACGAGAAGCTGGTCACTTTAGCAGACCTCTCGAAAGAGGAGTATGTGTCGCAGACAATCTAGCTCGTAATCATCGAGTTTTCCAAATTCACAGCGTTACTTATTTTCTCAGAATGTTAGAGATAATCGAGTTAGGCACGGGTGGTCCGAGAGAATCGAACCAGAGGAAGCTGTACCAGCTCTGTCTAAAGAAAGGGCAGCCTGTCCCGAGGTATACCATCGAGAAGATAAAAACTTCCAAAGGCCTTACCTACGTGGCTAATTGCAAAGCGTTGGGCCATACCGGCGAAGGTTCTTTCACCTCTTAACAATTTTCCCCGGATTTAGTAAATCCCCTCGTTTCTAATTAACTCTTATTCGTGCGAATGCAGGTCGCGGTCTCAGGAAATGCAGTGCCAAAAAGTTCGCTGCTGAAGAGCTGTACCGTCAGTACAATCTCGACGAGAAGTCCAGATTGCAGGTATCAGTGGAAGTTCGAGGAGACACAGTAGATCCCTAATGATTAGGGATACTGTAAGGATTTCCAACGTTCGACTGACTCAAACTGGTCATTAGCTACTACAAACTCGTTTGGATTTCAAACGCATTGGACCTGGTTTAACTTTGCGAGTGATAAAGACCAACAAAGTCACCGAAGTTTCGTTCCTCCAATCTACAATTCTTTTCCATCCATCTTCTACACTTGCCTACGGTATTTTGGCGACGATCCAAGGCAGTTTACCGGTCTTCCTGAAGGACCAGTAATCGTAGAGGAGTTTGCCAATGATGAGGAATATCAGTAGAGCCAGGATAATATTCAGAACATCTAGGGGATGCAGCAACGGGTCTTCATCCGACGAGACACAGATCTCCGTGCGCGTTAGGTCTCTTATCTTCAAAGAAGCCGAATGTTAAACATTTGGATACTCTGTCTTAAGGGAAGAAGTATATAGGTTCCTTACAGTTTTACCAGAATTCTCATCCCCGTTTGTCAGAGTACACCTCACGTCGTTCACATCCTTCACGAGATTAGTGTATCTTATCAGCAGATCCTAAAAGATTAGTGTGCCTTTGACATATGTTGGCTAACGTTTAGGGTCCGTAGGTAGATTTTTCGCAGCATAGTTTACCTGAAACCCGGGGGTGAACAGACAGTCGCATCTCCAAGGATTATTCCCAAGATACAGACTCACGGCGTTCCCATTGTGTAATAATGCGTTCTCCAGAGCATACGTAGGCAGCTGAAACAGTAACGACACAAACTTCTCAACTCTTCAGAGGATAAACTACAATTAACATGCTAAATTCGACAAGTGTTCCAGGACTTAATCTCTCGCCCATCTTTTCTATTCCAGTAAAGTGTTCCCGTTTACGATCGACCTGATACGAACATCGGTCAGCTTGTTCCCTCGAAGACTGAGTAACCGAAAACGATCCACCCAACTCGACCCCTCCAGCTGAACGATCGACTCGACGAGATTGTCATCGAGATACAGGTCTATCACTCCTTTGTAAGCAGGATTAGTCGTAAGTGGCGTCAGATCTTGTATCTGCAATATGATCAGTTTAGATTCTTGGGAGAACTCTTCCGCGGGAAATACTTTCCGAATGTAAAACTGTAAACCCTCCGATTTTGACAGAATTATCAATTCTGTGGATAGTTTAATGTAATTGAATATGTTATATTTTTTATTGGAGAAGCTACATTTTTTGTAAATTTTTTTAAGTTAAATTCTATTTTAATTCATTTCTAGTTGGAGGAGTTCAATTTTTCGAAAATTTGCTTGAAATTAACTTCCACAGAAACTATCGCGGTTTTTAACTGTAAATCTATGTCAGAAATAACAAATTCGTCCCATAAATTAGAGTTCTTTGATTTAATATTTAAGTTTTTAATATTGCAGCCCGCGTAAAGTATTAGGTTCCCAATTTTTGGCCCACTACTGGCCAAAGTTCGCTCATCACTGCTTCAGAATTAGATATTACACACAATGCCTTCTCGAAAAGGCAGCTCGCACCAAAAATAAAATATCGCAACCTTGTTTCCCGTTAAACGAAGAGTAGTCGTGTTCCCCGGTAAGAAGCTGGGCATCTCGGTCAATCCACGATGGCTACAGTTGAGAGAAGCAAACACCATGAGCTGCCTCTGAATGTGCCTTCCACCTTGTCCAAGAACATACACCAGCTCGCAATCGCACACCGTCCTCTTGCATTCATCTTTCAGCGTCTGAAACGGTAAATTCAAACGACATACTCCCAGTCACCTGAAAGTCAACGCTATTATCGAGCAATAAATAATATCTCTGCAATTGCCGTTTACATTGATTATTTCAACAACTTGGACCAGCGGCCTGCCTTCGTACGGCGCGGTGCACCGTAGATTGTCTTTATCAGCGATCTTATCACCGAACGATCCCTTCTCTTGGTCCAGGATCCACTTAGTGTTCTCCGTGCACTCCAAGGGATTGCCTTTTATACGCAAACTTGCATTATATTCGAGGATAACAAAAGTTAAGGTAACGGAAAGCCTGAAAGTATCTGTTATCGTACCGGAAAGGTAGGCGTGATGCAACGATGGTGTATTAAGCGCTGCAACCTTGATCTCTGCGAAAGTATTGTTCCTCAGGTCCAGGCTCTTCAGCTTCAAGAGGTTGGCGAACGGTTCTTCGGGCAGGTGGCAAAGTTTGGTCCCAGTTATGGCCAAATCCTGTAGAGGAAACGTTCTGCTTCTAACGGACTTCGACTCTCGCTTGCGAAAAGATCAATTTCGTGTACCTCGATCGACCGAACCTCGGGCGGAAATGCGGAGGTCACTGTAGTTAGATTCCCGTTCGCTATCACGAGTCTCTTTAGAGAAGGGAATACCCGCAGGGTTTGTTGAGGGTCGAACACCTCCGGAGACCAATGGCAAAAGACCAGAGTCCTCACGTTCTCACCCCTGAACAAACAATTCTTGATTCTCGCTCCTCTGTGTATTACTATAGAAATGTTTGGTAGCAAGAAGGGAAACGGTCGCGATAATCACCCAGACTTCCACTTGTCGTCCAGACCGTGAAAACAAACGAGACGGCGATCGTGTTCCATGAAATCGCACGCCGCGCTGGTCGTGTTTGATCTCCGTTGACGCAAATCGCAGCATCCTTCGTTCGTAGACGAATGTAGCGCGTTTGTCAGTGTAAACAACGCCCTGTTTGTTACGTTAATCAGCGCCGATTATTGACAATTACTGTTGCCATTCTGTTATTTGTAAAATGGGCTAAAGGGATGTAGATTATCGAGGTAATAGCGGGGATATTTGGATGTTTGGGTGCTTCTATCATCTCGTGTTCGATTGAAACCGTGCCAGAGTATTATCTAATCTTTCGGGAGCTTAAGCCCCCAGCAAACACGGAAGCAATTTGCAGTGCGGTAGCGATCCTATTACTTATCTCATCACTATCACCCGAGTCTTTCATTATTCGAATGTTTCGGGAGGATCGATTTAAATGAACTGACTCGATCATTGACTTCTGAATGTTGACAGGGCGCGAGAGATCGGAGAACGAAACGGAAGACTCCATTCTTATTCTATTTAAAGTTACATATAACATTTACTCGACTGATCTTCAGTTTCACGCAAACAGTGGCCGTCTTATCTCTGCGAGAGTCTGTTCTTGCGACGCAGGTCGATCAAGAACTTCGAAAATGTTGATTCGCGCCCCGCGCAAATTTTGTTGATCTCCGTGTTCGAAGATTCGTCCCGCTCGCCCGCGGAGTAAAAGCTACAATTGCGTTAACAGGAAGGGACCTACTTACAGAACGAAATAATTGAATTTGATCCCCATTGTAACCGATCCCTCAAGACAATCTTGAGTTTAACGAAAAGGAAATGTGTCTGTTGCTAGGATCGAGAGCCTACGAATCTGCCATCGGTGGCGGCGTTTTCCAATTGTTCGGGTCAGCCGGGAAGTGACACGATGTAATCGAATACCGCACGAGTGTCAACGAAGAACTGTCGATGCTAATAAGAAAATCGAAGGCAATACTCGCCACTCCGCGGATGAACGACTAAGAAAGACGTCGTCGGGGTTTAACTGGAAAGGAACATATTGCAAGCTGCGGGCGCAGACGCAGATATTCGATTTGCATAGTGCATTAATACGTTATTGCGATAATTAGATGTTTTCGGGACGGGGAAAGCTACTTAGATAATTAGATAACGCGAGGAGATTCTCTTCGCGCCGAATGCTGCGCTTTCCGCCTACTTGCAGGTATCTTCAAGCTCCTGTATGTTATACTCGAGGGTTTGATTAGTAAATAAACCATTATTTTTAAAAGAATATTACGTTTAATGCGTTTTTAATGTAGTTTAGACCCTTGGCCCTTTTTTGTAATAAGTTTTACAAAGATTCCGCTTGCAGGTAAGTAGGTATTAATAATTTCTTGAACAAGATCATTGAATACATGAGGCGTTATTGGGGCACCTATCGTTTCACAATTCATGCGTATTCTGCAAATAATTTGTGCACGTGTTTGTGCCATACAGCATAATGTGAATGGGAAAAAGATATTAATATGTAAAGCAAAAAGTGTGGGTTTGTCTGTCGCCTAATAACTTTCGAACGGTAAACACTGGGGTTACGAAATATGTTCCGGCTCATTATGCCTAACTAATCCAGACGAATATGACTATTTTCACAAAAAAAAAGAAATAAATAATTCTTTTTTATAAAATCAGAATCTAAATTTCGGGCAAAACCGAGTAGTAAAGCTAATTCACGATAAATCAACGCGTGCTGGCGAGGGATAATCATAAACGAAGGTGTAAAAGCTTGATATCCCTCTATTTATTTAATTATCAGAGTCTCAAGTTTCTTACACAGCAGCTACAAATCATAGCACAATCATATACATAAACATAATGGCAAAATTGTTAATTTACTTACTAAAGAAACGTACTAAACAGTTGCTCTACTTACCGACCGCGTCGGTAACTGGCCGCCTCACGTGCGTTCGGATCCGGAAATTCGCCCGAGTTAACAGGAGCATAGGATGCAGGTGGAGGTGGCACGACGGAGCTGTGCGAGAGAGAGAGAGAGAGTGTGTGTGTGTGTGGACAAGGATAGAGATAGATGGCGTGCCACTAACTTTGGTTATGTGATCCTGCTCCTGTACCAGGAGTACATAACCAAAGTTAGTGGCACGCCATCTATCTCTATCCTTGTCCCACACACACACTCTCTCTCTCTCTCGCACAGCTCCGTCGTGCCACCTCCACCTGCATCCTATGCTCCTATTAGCTCGGGCGAATTTCCGGATCAAAACCTACTTGAAACGCCCACTTACCAATGCTGTCGGTAAATTAGAGGGATGTTTAAAAACACTTATTAACGCAATGGCTCGCTTAACGCTTATGGATTCCTCTTCGTCTGCCTATGAATCCGATGCTAAAAGCAAAAATCGACAGCAGATTTGTGATCAACGCGGGAGTATCATATAACATCGAACGATCTCTGTCGATTCATGTTATGCTATTATAACGAGGAAGTTTTGAGGGAAAATTCAACGCGGATATAGAAGCATGCTCGTGCTCCCGATATCTCTACCACGTTTATGTGACTCTGCTAATAGAAGTAGATTTTGAGTCGACTCCCGGGGCTATCTTATTTTCAACGATCACAATATTCTGTGTAAGTAAACGTGTACCTATGTGACAGTAGAAGAGCTCGAGCTGTTAGAATTTTCAATGAATTGATTTTTCCAATTATATTGAACATGATGGGAGATTAATATTCAGGAGACAATTCTGTTTTTGTAACAGTTGTAGCTTTATTTTTGTTTTTACAGGAAGCACGTGTCATTTCAACAGATAATTAACATTTAGTGCAAAAGCTGGCGTGACCACAGAGTGCCACATTTGTCTTGTTTGTTACATTTCTTTCCAACAATCTCATTCTCTTTAATTTCATTTCATATCTCGTATTAATTAGTGTTTAAACAGAGCATACAATTCTTTCTTCACCCCTCTTCTCTCTTTCTTAGCTACTTTATAGTAGCTAAGAAAGCTACTTTATATATTAATTATTCTGTTACTTTATAGTAACAGAATAATTAACTGAACGCTTTATTACTGCTTATCGATTCAGCTAACACGGCTTCCCCACTCCACACATATGGAATTAATGTTGCCCGTAACAAATCACAATCAGTGGTCTACATGGCAAGGTGCTCAAAGTAATTAAATCATCTTGCAATACTATTCCTAAAGAAGCCATTCGACGAGACAACTTAAAGTACCGTTTTTATATCAATTTATAAATCTTATTCACGGAATCCCACGTACGTACGTACAAGAACATTAAGAGCCTACGCGAATTACAGCAACAGGAACAAATTATTGCACAGAAAAATACTCGACGAGGTATTAATTAAAAAAACAGATGTGATTAAACAGCCAATCGTCGAATTGGACAAAACGTACGCGGACGTCGATTGGTTTAGCTCTGCAGAATTCATCCAAATGCGCGTATCCTCTTTTACCAGTAGAGGTCCTAGTCCAACGGACGCCGCCTTTGCGAAAGAGTCCACATTGAGAGTCCATAAGCCAGATACAGGTCGTGGATCCATAAGTTTTCTGAACGCGCACCCCATACGATCGCTTTCACCCTTGTGCCGCCTAAGTGTTTCATGAACTTGCGGCGCAGTAGGTGCCTGGAATTTAAAATCGGGATCGACGCCGACCAAGCACCGTGGTAACATTTACGATCCGCGGGCCGCGCGAACGTCCAGTCTTATATTTCGCGCCTAAAACTACGTTACGCTAACCGAGGAAGCAAACTTATTGCAGATTAATGTCAGGCATCGCGATTGCCAGGCTCGCCGAAGAGCGAAAAGCATGGAGGAAAGATCATCCTTTCGTAAGGAATTGCCGCTTTACTTTACCGCGATATTCGATTATCCGCGCGCTCTTTCTGTCTCACGATCCACTGCATGCTACTTCCAAACTATTCCATTCTCATAGATCCCGCTGGGAAATAAATATCTCTTGTCGCATAGTAGCTTGAACGCGAACAGTCGGTTGTCGGCAGCTAAATCACTGTCGACGGTTAGACGATTGTTAGTTTTGAAATCCTAACCTTCCCGCTTTGTACACACTTGTTTGGTTTACGTGGCTCAAGGTGACGAGGATAGTAGAATCTTTGCTTAAAATCTCTGACAAACTTGGAACAGTAAACTCGTTATAAAATCCATAGGCCTGACTCACTCTGTATAACTTGTACTGTAATATTCATATTTGTATCACAGGGATTTGTTGCAAGGCCGATTAAAAATTCAGATGGAACTCTTAACTTGATGAGTTGGGAGTGCGCGATACCTGGAAAGAAATCTGTGAGTTAGAATTCTTAACGCGCAAGTTAACGCGCCGTACAAACTATATTATCTAAATCTTCGATTTTATAGACACCATGGGAGGGTGGGTTGTACAAGTTACGTATGATATTCAAGGATGATTATCCCTCCAGCCCACCGAAATGTAAATTCGAACCTCCTTTGTTTCATCCAAATGTCTATCCATCCGGAACTGTGTGTTTGTCGCTCTTAGATGAAGAAAAGGATTGGCGGCCAGCCATTACGATTAAACAGATCTTACTTGGTATACAAGACTTACTTAACGAACCGAACGTGAAAGATCCGGCCCAAGCAGAGGCGTACACAATATACTGGTACTATATTTATTCCATAACACTTTAAACCTTAGCTAAAGCATACAGCGATGCGAATACTTCCTATGTTGTTACAGTCAAAATCGCCTGGAATATGAGAAACGCGTGAGAGCTCAGGCGAGGGCAATGGCTCCACAGGAATAGGTTTTACGTTAAGTCTCATTCAAATATTCCAGCTATACACAAGAAAAGTTATCGTATATATATATAGCCTATTCTAATATCGATCTACATTTCTTATCTTTTTTATAAGTGATGTTAGTATATGGACAAGCTAATTTACTATCATCTGCATTTTCGTCCGTGTAACAAAATTTCCATGTACACCCTTATGTATTCTCTATAAACCATATAGTAATTATGTCAAACACAAACGTAAAAGATAATTGTTCTTCAAACAAAATTATCGTGTATCAAGTTCTAGCCATAATGTTTGGATAACGTGCATCGAAAGCATTTCTTCTTAAGATAAAATTTAATTCTTAAGGCTTAGTGGCAATTATGGATAAGTCTCAGACGCGGCGTGCGAAGTACACTATGCAAAGAAATGGAGGGAACTTGATGTGGTTCCATCCATTTTCTCTTCAACATTTAAACAGTCAGTGCCCCTGAAGAAATGTATTTAAAACTCTTGTAAGCATTGTACAAATCTCAAGAAATAAAGTATTTCAGTTCAGTTTGGTTTCTGCACTCACGATCAGATAACGTTTAAAGTGTTTTTGTTCTGAGATAATCAGTGATAATTACATGTGCGTGAATTACGTTCCCTGCAAAACATTCGTCAAATAGCTGGAGTGATTATCGAGAAGCAGCGATGTAGTGGGAGTAGATAAAGCTCGTAGCTCAGCGTTTATTGGCGTACAATAATCGATCATTATTCAATCCTGCTTTTCCGTTTCATGCTTATTCAGTTATCGATCGTCACATTTGTGTGATTCGGGTCCACCGTAAGACACGCGTTCGGTTTCGAGAAATCTCCAGTGTGCAAAATTTCAGCCGGCATCGGACGCAAAATTATCGTTGCTGGAAATAAGTCTGTGAATCGATAAATTATTGAGAATTACAGCGTCGTTTCTGCGACTACTAGCCGAATCATGAATAACTACAAAGTGTCTGTACGGAATTTGAACATTGCGATCTCTGCGTTGGTTATCTTGGGGCTCGCTGTGTCTTTCTACGCATATAAAGTGGAAAGGATGACAGAGTATGATCCCGACTACCATGCAGTCTGCGATATAAGCGAACACGTTAGTTGCACCAGAGCATTTTCGTCTGAGTAAGTTTCCGCATTCTCATACGTTTTTGCACGGCATTATCGCAGAATTTTGTATGCCATGAGGTTTGAAGGGAGGGATTTAAAATGATAGATGTATATAGAAGGTATGAAAAGTTTCGGGATGATTAAATTGTCGAGTTGGATCAGCTCACATGCGTATCACCCTTAAATGATTCGTGCATATGAATAAATGTGTATTTATTTAACGCGTAGTATGTTATATCAGATGTTTAATACTGCACCGTCCTTAATGATCCTTAGTGCAAATGTAAACATATATATCTGAGACTTTAGCTGAGTACTCACAGAAATCACAGGTCAGCTGATATCGTGCATGGAAACTCGTCTTTCAAATTCTTTTTTTATCACGTGTAACGAATATGTAAAATTTTATTTCGAAAGTAATCGATGTATTTTAGCTTCTTTTTTTAGTATTGTTCTGTTACTTAATAGAAGTTCTGTTTTTTGGCTACTGAATTTGCGATATTTCGTGTTAAAACCTTGGAACTTATTGTTAGTAATGCGTTTTATTACAGATATGGAAGAGGTTTGGGAATATTTCCGGTGGCATCTGTTTTATACTTGCCAAATGCTGTTTTTGGATTAATATTTTATGCTTTGGTCGGAGTTCTGAGTACGTATTACATTCGCGTTTCCACCATAATGCGGTTATGAAATCTGCACCGAATTGCGCGCGTAATTTAAAACGCGTTGAGTGAATAAAGTCTTTGCAAGTAGATCGAGTCTCAGAAATTAATAAAACTGAATAAGATATAGCTTTGATTATTCGAAAACTCGCCTCCAGTTCAAAGTAATTACAAAAGTCCTTGCATAACACATTGGAGATAAAATAAATTATACTTCGATTAATTAAACGAAACGTGTTATAGCGGAATCGTTTTTTAAATAAAATATTGCGTTCTGTTTTTTGATATTTTGTTCATAATAACTTGTTTTAGGTTGTCTCACTATATACGCCACTTCAATCCTGGTCATGTCGTTAGTTATTTTTTCAAACATCGGAACGATTTACCTGGTGTACGTTTCGATCGTAATAGAAAACGTTTGCTTGGTCTGCGTTAGCATTTACATTATAAATGCCATTCTTTTCGTACTTGTCACTGAAAAGCATCGTCGGTTATATTAAAAATGGCACAAAGAAGCAAAAGAAGAAGAGGAAGAAGAAGCAATCTGATTAAATATTGCCCTTTATAATAATCGAAAGATTTGTTCGCACCACTTGTCGAAAGTCTCTACAAATCGATCAATAATTTCTTTTATATCCTACCGTTTACTTACGACCTATATCATTTCGTTTAGTAATATTTTACAGCCCGCCATAACAATATTTATATTTAGTACTTCGATATACTCCTTGCAAAAATAAATGCAATAACTGCGGACTTGCAAATTTCTCTCTGTACAATAACAGCGTGTCACGAAACTAGCAATACAAATATTGCTAAGAATGAATCGCCGTCGCTCTTTCTATCCATCTGATATGTAATCTTGGACTATTACCTGGTGTGTGAGGTAAAAAGAGAGTCTTACGCGAATTATGTAATAATAAAAACATGACTGGAGGTAATTGAACAATGTTCTCCCTAAACTGAATCTATCACTTACGGTCAATGTATCAGTTTGCAAGCAGCATCAACATTACTTTACACTGTACAGGATATTAAAAACATTTCCACAACAACGAATAAAGTGACCGTACCAAAAGCTGCCAGTGATCCACGACCCCGCATCCCCGATTTAAATTAATACCTCTGAAACACCGCAGCCTTTGGTACATTCACCTTACTCAATACTCCTGTTTGATATCCTTAAACAAATCCCTATTACTTCGGCTGATGCTGGCCAAGATGCCCGGGCTCTTCAGAGGAGGCGTTTCGTCCAATCGGTTCAGTTGCAACGTGGAGGTGTAGGGTATCCTCGGCGGAGGTGGCGTGACCATCCCGTTCCTCCCAGCTTCCACGTTGAAGCTCTTGCTCCGGGCCAAAGAGGATTTGTAAGTTCGTTCCGGTTTCACCGGAGGCTGAATGTTATTCGCTTGCACGGCCACTCTGGGGGACGTCACTGTGTTCTTTATGGAGATATTGATCATGCTGCCGTACTGTCGCGACTGGTTGGTTGGAGAAGCCGCGGGACGATGAGTGAATCCTTGTCTGAGGCCACCAGGAGCGGGTTGTTGCTGTCGCCGCGACTGAACTTGAGAACGAGCCGACTGCCCGCTGGAGTGTAGGTTCCTCGGCAGGGTCTGCGTGCTCCGGAAGTGGTCCTCCCGTCCGTGATCGTTAGCCAGCCGGCTGGTGGACTTGCTAAACCTGCCGAGGGAACTGGACGCGACGCTGAAACCGCGCCGATCCGAGAATTGGCTGAGGATCGCATTTGAAAGGAGTCAACCCCGCCGGGTCTAGCTGACGAGCCGGCAGGGGATACTACATAGCGACAACAGACATGCTTCCCTTCATGCAGCCTTCACCCAATAGTCCAAGCGACCGACTTTCATCCTGGTACACGCGTATACCGATTTAGACAAGCGAGGCGCACCGTCTCCGGGGCTCCTGATTATGCAAACGTGTATCAGCTTGCTGCTACCACCTCTCGACGATCGCACGCGCCTCCGTTTCGCAGGCGAGCAACGCGACACCGCTGCTTTCCGATTAGCTTACGCAACCGGAGGACGCAACGCATACACGCGGATCGATCGACTGTTTAACGTTCTCGCCAGATGTTGGGGAAAGCTCCTCGGGCTCTCGCGCTGGTTATACCGTCTTCCTTTCTGGACTCAGGGTTCGATAAACGACCTGCAGTGGTTCCGATGAACCTGGTCTTGGAGCAAAGCCCGAAGAACTTTCCGCAACACGCGACAGTAGCTTGGTTACCTGTACTCTGTCTCAGCGGAAGTCCTACCACGGGGCTTCCCCGATCTTTTCGCCTCTCGATATCCCTTTTCACGGCCGTAGATGCTGCCGCCGAAGGGATCCTCGCCGAGGTAGTATTTGTGAAGAGGCGGAGTAGATTCACTGCGTTGCCATTGCTCTTGGACCAACTGCTCGCTGGTCCTGATAGTCTTCGCTGCTTTGTTGTTCGTCGTAGGATTCCTAGGCGACCTGGGTGGCCTCTCAGGAGGCTTCTCCTCATTGTCTCTCTCGTTCACTAAGGTGATATTCTTGTCGATCACGTTGTACTGCAGATAAGTTGGCCCGTTGTCGTCGGTCTGGGTCAGCTGAGAAGTAGAGCTGCTGCTGGCTCTTTTATTCTTTCTTTCGGAGCTTGCCGAGCGTAGCTTTCCTACTAGCTTCCTGAAGGACTCGCCAATCTTGTACTTTGAATGTCCTGAACCTTAAACGAACACCATAAAACTCGTACATCTCTGTTCGAATAAACAGAGAACACAAACTTAAAACACTTACTTTTCACGGGACGAGCGGAACTCGAAGATTCGTTGGACTTTTTGTTGCTCCGCAGGGTGGGTTCTCTTCTAGGCGAAGGTGACCGTGACCTTGAAGTAGACTTCTTACGATTATTTCGATCTATAGTTTGCTCTTGGGTGTCTCGACTGCGACTCTCCCAGGTTCTCTGCACCACGTGAACCGGGCTCGAGGTTCGACCCGTCATTGAGTCGTTCAAACTAGTTCTTTCCTCAGACTTCGTGGACCACTGAAACCGGCGCCAGTTGTTATAGGATGCAATAGAATACTCTTACATAAGCAGTTTCTTCACACCTGCTCCTTAGATCTCCGTCTAGCAGGCGGGGAGGGCGTGCGTTGTCGATCGTGACCCGATTCTTGGTGTTCTTTGCGAACAACAGACTCGTACGTCTTTGAGTACGTGGACTCTTGGACCTGGTTCCTCGTGTGATCATGAGACTGGCCGTTTGTTTGAAGTGCCTCGGCATATGGCGACGGTGAGCTTGTTCTCGCGTGATTCTGCTTCTCTAAATAACGCACAGCAGAAGTTGATTATTATAGACACGATTGTTTATACTAAAGATACAATATTTGTAATTTAAGTTTCTACGTATATACCTCTGCCATGATATCTCTCAGACCACTCGCTGATCCCATGGAAATAGCCAGAAGGCGAAGTAGAGTCTCGACCAGTGCTCCGTCGCTGTTGCCTGCTGGAATTTAGATTCTGATAATCCTGACGATCCTTGGGAGTGCAGGACTTCATGGTGACGTTGATGTAACTAGTATTGGTGTTAGGAATAGGAGATTCGTCAGCTTCGATGGAGCCATGAGAGGAGCGGGATTCGCTACCGAAATGGCTCTCCAGCCACTTGGAGGTTTCGAACTTCCTCGCTTCATCTTCCTCCTCCAGGTCCAGCGGCTTCTTCGTCAGCACGTCCTTTCGACCTGGGAAGCCGTCTGCGGGGAAGCCTGCGAGCAATCTCTCGTGTCTTCTAAGCAAATTCATTTGTTCGAAGAAGAAGAAGAACATTTACCAGAATGTTTATGGAAACGGGTGGTTCGCATGGCCGTTGGTGACGGCGTCCAGTCGCCGATTCGTTCTCCTTCGGTGGATTCCGCGACGTAGCGCATTTCTCGGGCGATCCTCTCGCCGCCCGAGACGTAATCGACCACGTCCTCGTCCCGCTTCTTAACGAACCTCTGCGAGCTCTCCTTCCTTCTCTCCGAAGCGTCGTCACCGTTTACGTCGCTGTCGTCGTCAGGAACCTCGTCGTCCTTTATCTGCAACACGGAAGCTATGGTTTCAAGAATCCCCATTAAGAGATCACAGGGCTACTGACCTCCTCATGTTCCACCGTCCGTTTCCTCTCTGTAACGATCAGCCCATCAGGTTTCAGCTCCTTCCTCTCCAAGGTCTTCTCAGTGTCGATCACCTTGTTCGACTTGGTGGTGTGCTGGACGACCCTGGGCCCGGTTTGGGCCGCTAACTGCTTCGTGGATTCAGCAAGGGCCACTCTCAGATCGCCCCGGTTGCTTCTCACCGCCTTTTGGTACGCCTGCAACCAGACCAGCCGCTATCAAGCCCGCTAGAACGCCACTGTTCAACCAGTCGCTATTATCCTCCGAAAATCACCAGAAATCTCGTCACGATAAACCGGATCGTCCGGCCTTCGCTCTGATTCCCCCGCGAGCAAGTGGAAGGAAAGGTGTCCCTAACGACCTAGGGTCACTCGACCCTCAAGCTCGTCCCTATAAATGGAACGTGGCTAACGTCGCTGTGAAATTGAGTGCGATTAACTAACATCACCTCGCCAGTGTATTTCATTACTATAAATTAACTTTAGCGCTCGCAACACGATCGTGTCTCTTGTACCTTCAACCACTATATGTCACACCAGGATGTCCACCCACTTCTCAGCAGAGTGACGAGGATAGGAATCCACGAATTCATCCGTGGTGCCCGTAGGAGGCATAGCTACCGCGAATCGGTGCGCTGTCACCGAGGAAGAGAGCAGGACGAACGTTATCACTCGGTCGGATCACGTAATGGTATTATCGTCGGCGAGAGGACGAAGAAGAGGACAACGGGCGTGGAATGTCCAGTGCGCGCGAGAGTATAGGCCCGTGGAAGATAGCGCAGCTCGGAACAGCTGCTCGGACTGCGATCGTGGCATCGCGGCCGGCTCGTCGCCATTCGGTGAAGGGAGAGCAAAGTCGAGAGATCATCGACTTCCACTTCTCGATGAACCGCTCCTTCTCTCTTCCTCCCTCTCTCCCTCAGATCGACCGCTCCCCTTCTATTTCACTCTCTTATCCCTACTACCGCGGTGAAGCTCAGCTTCTCTTTCCCTCCTCGCCGTTCTTCTTCATCCAGAACGATTCAACTTCTTCGCCTCCGGATCGTTCATGCGCGAACGCCGGTATACCTGTGTGCACGCTTGGCTTTCGCAATCCGGGAGCCATCATCCCTGGTATTTTCCTCTCTTCGCTGCAACGCTCGGCGAGGGAGGATCCCGCTTTCGTCCCGATTAAATTCCACCCGCCGCTTCTTTCGCCATTAGCATGCGGCGCTGGAAATGTTACTGTGCCACGAGGAAGCCAACGGATCTATCTCGCTTGCCTCAACCTTTCCCGGAGTCGATCGGCGCGCGTCAGGTGCCGGAGGATTGATTCAGTCGAAATTTCGCAGGCGAAAGGAAGACGTCCTCATTAAACTGTCAAGCTTGTTGCCGGTAGATTTATGATAAGCTCCGTGACAAATACGATCGAGCGCACGATACACCTGTTGCACGACCCCACCGCGATTAAGCGGCTTCCTTCCGCGTCCATCTCCTTCCTACCGCTTCATTAATCATCCACGATCGCCGGGACCACGTTCACGGCTCATCGTTAAGATTTCACGCGCGGGGAAAGAGTGCGAGCTTGGGGAGATCCGATTGGGTGTCGAAGGAAACCGATAAGAGAAACGACGATTTTTAGTCATTATCCTGCTTCAAGCTTTAAACCGTTTCTGAGAAATATACTGTGCCGAAGGAATAACAGACAACGTCACGAGTGATTGTCCTTCGAAGATCGCACGCGCCGGTACCCCGCCCATGTTGGCCTTGGCCCGGGCTCCGGAGTTTATCGAAAGCGGATCGCTCCGGAAAGCGAAATTTCTACCGGCCAGGAAAGGAAATCAGCCGAAAAGGAAGACCGTATTTGTTCCCTCGGCGCGTTCCCACCGCCGCACGTGGGATGAGCCGTGGCGGCTTGACCTTTTCGTGGCGCTTAGCCGCGCCGAGAAAGAGAAAGAACGGTGTACACCGCGGCACGCGCAGGTGGAATTCAGGTGTGGGTGTGTCGCGTGGATATACCTCGTCCGTGATATCTCCCAACTGTTGACGATCCTCCGTCTCCAGCCTCTCCTCGATCTCCTCGCGGCTCCTCACCACCGTCTCGTTTAATTCCTTTTGAACCACGCTACCGTCCGCGGAGCTTCTTCCACCTGTCGGCCACTCCACCTCTTGCGGTTGGTCGCCGGTTGTTCGCCTCTGGAAAGAGAGAATCGGCGGGTTCGTCAATTGCTTTTAAAGTGAGACCTCGACCGTCTCAGTTTTTACTCTATTCGCGATCGAGTCGTGGGAAATTGGAGTACGAAGTTCGATATTAATAGATTTGGAGAAGCTTTCAAGTGTTTGAGCTAAGTGGGAGGAATCGTACTTCCTGAGTTGTATGCTCCTGCTGCTCGACATCCTCAGTGGTGTTCGTGGTGACGAGGGGGCCAGAGTCGACGACCACTTCGCCGTCCTCGAGGACGACCTGCCGCTTCACCCTGGTCTCTATCTGCCTGGTGGTGGTTATTTCCTTCTTTTTCCGCGTCTCCCATTCCTCTGAAACCGGAAACGGAGGCTCGAGCCACAGGACGCCACTATTATTGCGCAATGGTCGATCTCCCGGCGTTGGACAAACGAACGCGGCGCAAGAAAGGGAAACGAGAAGCGTGGTAAAGCGTGAAAGAGTGATGACGGGGAAAAAGTGGCGGCGAATAGAAGTCGACGGCTGCAGTGAACCGTTTCAACCGGGAATAAGACGAACCCCGCTGCTGCTAACAGTCTGTAGAATTGACTTTTCCAAGACGTCGCCTTACACGACTTATCCCTTATCTTCTATCTGGTTATTCGAATCGCGACGCGAGCGCTGGCTGACAATCGTGTTCGTGGAATTACCTTCCTTGACCAGAGCCACGGAATTCTCAGGGTCGATCTGGAATGAGACGAAATAAAATGTTTAAAGTGGATAGGCTATGGTGAGGAGGAATCAGAAGTGTGGTTGAATATTTGAACGCGATAGGAAGATTATTTTCTAGGGCTTGGATTATACAGTTGCGAAAATCCACTCACGAGGATCGGTGGATGGCTCGTTGGAGGTGGACGAGCCTCGTATCGGCGTGTCGAAATCACCTCCATCATTCGATCATGCCTGCTGGTAGATCCTGATGGAATGAAAGGGCCGTCGTGACGGGAAGTGGAGTTACTGGCACAAGTTTACTTCGATGAAAACGTGCCCTATGAACCGGTCATGTGCCTTGCCTGGAACAATCCCAAAGACGAATCGGTGTAAATGAAACACACCTGTAAATGAAATATTAATCGCTTAAAGTGTTATAATGTTTGTGAATTTTTTTTGAAAAAGTGGAAGCATATATTTTTACAGAACTTTTTGCGGTTTAAAGAGCAACGTTTAAAGAACATTTGGTAATTTTTTCGTAAAAAAATATTTACGTTTATAATAAAGTAACAACTGATATCCAAGAAGCCTTTTTAAGAATTTGGTTTTGGAGTGATAATTGCCATTCGAAACCAGATTATATAAAAAACAAAAAAATACAGATTTCGTTAATATTAACAGAGGGAATTTCCAAAATATTAATTTAAAACAAAATGACGAGTGGAAATCCTGTCTTTTTCGTGTCCATAGCAATTCAAGAGCTATGCAAAGCGAAAAGAAACCTGGATTTCATATTATAAATAAATTTTTATAATCGCCTAATGAATTTTATAGAATTTACATTAAAAATCTCTTTATCCCTTCAACTCTTGTTTTCATCCGTTCAAGCCAACTGTATCACAACTTCATAATAAAGGCTCGCAACTTTTCAACAAAAAAAACAAGACTACTAAACTTGAGACAATTCTCCAATCAACCCTGTACAATCCACTTGAATGAATACGCTCGTATCCGCAAATCACCGCGCCAAATCTGAAAATCTGTGTTCTCCCAGGAATCGCGGAAAACACTGGAGGGCAAGGACAGGTGGAATCGTCCCAGTTAGGGGTATCGAAGAAGCAGCGCATTTAACGCTTCTAGCGTAATCGTAGTCACGCATGCGGCGACGAGCGCGTGTACATGTATAGGCGGGGCGTAATAATTCATCAGGACGCTCTTTCTGCATGGAAGTCGAAGGCCGCGGTGGCACGCGGGCCTGTGGTCGCGACCACCTCGATATGGGCTGCGATACGATATCGAGATGGTTAAAGACACGCGTGCTCCACGTACGACCAGTTGCCGATCTCAATGGCGTATTTATTCCACTGTTAATCCCATGCTTCCCGCCCGCGGCAAAGAAAACTCCACTCAATCAACTTAAACCAACCCAAACGACAACCTGAGGATCCTCAAAACTGTCCTCAGAATTAGCCCCACACCCCAATTAATTAACGACTAAATACTCGCAACATTAGTCACAAGCATTGAGGTCAAAATAATTGGACAACTCGAAGAAACAAGAAGCGAGTGGTTTACAAATTACTCTCAAGTAACTCGAAGCTTGATAAGGACCACGTGAATACAGCAAAGCGGGTTGAAATTTACGAGTTCCACGGGTCGTGGAATAGAAAGAAGGCCTACGCCATTGAACGCTCGCGTCCTTGCGGTTGGAATTACGCAGGAGCTCTCCCCGTCCTGGCTGGAACAGGTACGTTAGTATCTCTATTTTTCCTCCCCTAGAATCTAGGCTTATAACACGCGCGGTCTTAGAGCAAACGCACTGCTACCAATGGGAATAATCAGCGAGCAACTCTCCAACCCCGGCGCATCGACGGTTGCATCGCAGAAGGGGCGAGTCCAAAAGGGGTAGAGAAGCATAGACAGCCGCTCGCGTGGAGCCGGGACCGATCGAGTCGTTCCTGAAAAGCCACCGCGATCCGCATTGACATCACGCCTCGCCGACGACTATATACGACCGTGTCGCTCTTATCTCATTGGATATGCGCGTGACGTCAGAGATGCGTCATGCTCGCGTACAGCTGAACCAGCGAGAGCCGTCCATCGCGGAGGACATTTTTCTCGATAGTTTCGCGAGAAAGAAAGGCAACTGGTGTTACCATAGATACTTGGAATACCTTTTCCCACTTACCGAAGAGGCTTAATCTTCAAGATCTTCTCAGTTCAGAGCAAGGAATCTGTCTTTACCTTCCAACGGGGCTTCCACTCGGAAAATGTGGTTGCAGGGGCTTGCCGAGAGACGAGATGTGCCCAGGAACGGCGTAAAGGGGCGAATAACGAACACTGCGAACGGTAAAACGTCGTAAATCGCGCGGATCAGCTTAAGAACGCGATTGTTCGCGGGGCAGCGTTTAAATCACCGCTCGACGCTGGTGATTTAAATGCGCGGCCGGGGCACGAAAAGCGACAGATAAATAGAGCAGCTGGAGAACAGGTGGACACTCGTGGGCGGTATGCGTGCAATGCGATAGACACGTGACCTCGACAAGGACGCCGCCACTTTCTGAGGATATAACCAGCAAGGCAATGTAAACGATACCCTTTATCTACTTATCCCGAGGGTTTTAAACAAAAACGAATCCTCATTTTTCTTCGAAGATCGCTTAATTAAATTCAGAAGTTGACTTTGTAACTGCACAAGGCATCTTGTCACTTAGAAATTGGATAAAAGAATTAAATTCTACACTACCCTACGTGTCTATTTGATTTTAAATCCTCTTCCATTTCCCATTGCCACCGAAATTTACAAATATAAAAAGCACCGGAGATCCCGCTTTGCTGGATTCAGTCAAAGCGGCGAATTAAAAGAATCGATGTAGATTGTAGAAGAAGCCAGGGTGCAACGCGTCGTGACAAGATCGCAGGTGCAGGGTCGATAGCGTATCGGTGGCACGCGGTCTCGAAACGTGTATTTACACCCGATGCACTGGGAAGATTCCCATCGTTTCTCGTGCACGGCGAATTACGTAAGGAGCTGACAATGCCAGTCTCGTAACATCCTCGAGGAAAAAGGCCGATAGAACGGGCTGCCTTCTCCTCGGCTAGTACACGCGGTTTCCAGCAACGTCGAGAGAGAACGAGTGAGAGAGAGAGAGAGAGGACCTAGGGATGAAGGTGGGCAGGGCAAAGCGAGGGAGAGAGCGAGGCTGGCGAGAAAGAAGAGAAGGAAGCGTGTTTACATTCACCTGATCCTATCGAGTGTTCTGATCGCTGCAGTTAAATCCAAGTGGACGGGCGATTCCTCGGTGTCTTCTTAATCGACGGCTGGACGCACACGCGGTATTGCGGGGCGGGAGTGTTTAAAGCGTTCGCGAGAGGGTGACCGAGTGATGGCCAAGGTACAGGCAACGTGAGGATTCCAGAGCGAAAGAGCGAGGCAAGTTCCCGCGCATGCTGCCGTGGCGAGCGCTCACGATACTGTCCATCGAGTGCTTTCTGACGGATCCGCCAGCTACGGAACTCCCAGTAGGAGACGACGATCGCCGGAGCAGCACGAACCACGGCCGAAGTATCGGTAGTGATGAGATCAAGCTGGATCCTGGAGGGACTGTTACTTTCCTCCGCGGAGCAAGGTGGAGCAGGGACTTTGCTTTCGAGCTGGTTTCCCACGTGGGAAATTCACCTGCGAATATAGAATAACAGGTATCAGTAATATCATTACCCTAGGATTCGTTCTTCTGGAGACTTCTACCCTCTACTGATGCTCCAGATTATTTACCTATTATTCACAACAACAGATGCTAGAATTATAAAACTACTTGAGTGGATACCGAAGAATACCCTCGCGACAGTGTAAAAATATAAACTCTGCTGGGAATAATACGTATATTCTATTGTGGGTGTTGAGTATGGACAGATCGGGTGCTTGAATGCCGGTCATTGTTGCGAAGGAACATCGAGCAGGTCTGTATAAGGCTGTGCGATCAAACGAAACGTCCCTTTGTCGCGGGGAAGGACGGAGATTCAATCAGGGACAAGACCCGCAAGGGATAGCGTCGCTGGAGACGAGGACACTCGTGATTCGGCGAAATCGGTCAGCAGGTCAGAGTCGTCGATCCTCCGCGACGCGAGTAGAATCAAGATACCTGCCTGTCGTTAACTCGACGAACCGGGCTGTCATATAAATAGCAACGCAATCGTGATTAATTATAGAATAATCGCGACGAAAATTGCTGCGCTCCTGGTGTTTCAAGATCGGGGCACGGTTCAAGGCCTCGACCCTTCCAATCGTTCCTCGATATTGTATACCTAATTGTACGTTAACGTAACGACCGCCGGGCAACGTAAGCGCAAGCATAACATTAACGTGCATCGGGCAGTTTTTACATAATTGTAATAGAAATTATAATCGCCGGTTAGCATTTTAAATACCGCTCTATCGCGCAATCGACATTCCTCTCGAACGGCGGGGAATCACGCACGTGCATAATATATGAAATCTCACGTCGATCGAATTAAACAAATGGGACGTGCAAGGTCCGTGCAGAGTCACGTTCCGCTTTAGTATATTCAAACAGGCTATCGCGAGACATATATCTGGACAGAATCGTCGAGCAGATTTTCAGTGCCCTATTCTTAGTGCCCCCGAGGTCGTTAATATGCAAATGCAACGTTCCGAGTGAATACCTTGCCTCGCGCGCGCGAGCGAAATGATTCATCCGTGGGTACATTTAATATAGAATATTTCGATCACTCCGCCGCGCTCGACTGTCCAAAAAAGGTTTCGCGGAGGAACGGACGAAGGACGATGTTTGCATATTCTAAATGCGGGAGAAAAAAACACCGAAAGTGATCCCCGCGCGAGGAATTGGTCGAAGAGTTTCGTCACTCAGCCTGTCGTTCTAATGGTTATCGCTAACGTTACGCCGATCATTATTCCGTGACTCAATATCGCATCGATGCGCTCTGTTTACACTGAACAGTGAGGCCATAATAGGCGCTATTGGTGCTGTTGCACAGTTCAAAAGTGCTCGCCGACAATTCTGCGTTTTACTTACGTAACGACGCAGCGAAGTAAAGAAGGGAGAGAAAAAAGAGTGGTTAAGTTCAGCAGGCGAGCTCATTAAAATTGAAGAACCGCTTGAAGAAACTCTGGCTCCTTGCGGTTGACTCAGAAGCCTGTGGTTTACTAAATGTCGCTACGAACGTGTGCTCCTACTACACGCTCGAGCAGATCCAAATTCACTAGGCGAGGAATACCTCCAAGGAAAAGGGATCAGGAGATTCGAGAGAAAGAGATCCTCGGAGATATCGACTCCGGATCCGCTGACGAAAACGTTAAAATCGTTCGAGTAAAACTGAAAAACAATGTTCGACCATTGCTCAACGATACGTCAGCATTCTCTCCCCTTCGTAATCTCATTATTCCCGGTTTTCCTTGGCGCTAATCTCGTTTCTCTGTGCGTACGAGCGGAGCTCGGGGTATCCTTGAGGCCGAGCGCCGCTGGTCTCGGTGTTGCGAGAATATCGAGGGATCGCGGCAATGTCAATAGCAGAAATCAACGCGGCAAGAGCACACGGCGGGCAATTAACTGGACGCCGGGCCCGACGCGTTGATGAGTGCCGAATGATAGCGGATCGGCGGCCAGGCAGCGGAACGGAATCGCGATGGAATGAAAATCCAGCTGATCCGACCTCGAATAATGGGACTTCCGGGAGGACGAGCGACGAATGGCTCGCGCGTATGTAGGTAAGCAAGAAGGCGGCCCACGTCGGCAAGAGCTTGGGGCAGGCTTACCTATATGGATTTGGAAACGCGGCAAGGCCAAAAGTGGTCGAATAAAATCGACGCGGGCAGCTCGCGATACGGCCAGCGTAATTGCGCGCACCGTGAACTGGTTCAAAAGAGGCGCGCCTTTGCAGGTGCGTCCGGGCGTCCATCGGCACCGAGTTTTTCTGCGAACGGGAATTCCTGCAGTTTCCTCCGTTTACAGAGAGTTATGATGTCATCGCGATGGGAAGATATAACCAAATCGGGCGAATCGAGGGAACTCTTTCTGCGCAGGTGTTGGAAAGAAAATGATTAGCGCTGTATTTCTTTCGGCGATTTTATAAGGATGTCGGTTTTGATATAAGTTCGGGTGTGAGGATGGTTTAAACAGAATAAAAAAGTTTAAAAAAGAAATTAAAACCAACTTCAAAAAATAAAAATACACTAAAAAGTGAAAAATAATTTTTTCAGTCATTTACTCTACTACTCTCATCTTTTTTAAGTCGGCGCCTTATCATTTGCAATGTGAAATTTTTTTTGGCGGCCTAAAAAAAATTAAAAACGACTGCAAAAAATAAAAATGCTCTAAAAAGTGAAAAATAATTTTTTCCCTCATTTAATCTACTACTCTCATCTTTTTTAAGTCGGCGTTTCATCATTTGCAATGTGAAAATTTTTTTTTGGCGGACTAAATAAATTAAAACCGACTGCAAAAAATAAAAATGCACTAAAAAGTGAAAAATAATTTTTTTCTTCATTTAATCTTAAAGAACATTTGTTAATCATTTTTTTCACTTTTTAGTGCATTTTTATTTTTTATTTACATTTTAAATTATTTATTTCACTTTTTAGTGTATTCCTATTTTGTGAAGTCGGTTTTAATTTTTTTTTCAAATATTTATTTTTGGCTTTTTAGTTTTATATATTGACACAACACGCTAAGGAGATATGCGCGTAAGTACATAAAATAATAATAATTAGATGACAATAGTATTTATTATTAACCAGTACTGGCAAAATATTGGGCTAATCTTGATGCAGCGTGGAAAAAAAGATCATCAAAATCGATCGATACGCTGAGAAGTTATGCGGTGACAAATATAAAAAAAAAAATAAAAAAAAAGATACATCCGTGTCAAATCTATAACCTCCTCCTTTTCGAAGTCAGTTAAAAAGACTGTTCATCCTCTTTACGGGATCGCGAAATGTATAAAGCGTTACTTTCCTTACACACTGTACAGAGTTCTAAAAGCTAAGACGGTTTAAGTGACTTCTCGTTAAGTAGAGAAAGTCGCGGATATTTCTAAGTAAATAATCGTCACTCGGTAAGAGGTTAATCTAATTGTGTGGCGACCGACATAAAAGCTGTGAAAGCAAGTGTTGATCGTTGGGAATTATACAACGGCGCTATTGTCACATCTTCATAATATATTTACCGCATCACTCCCCGCCTCCTTATCCTTGAAAGAAAACGGAAAACATCATGCATTATTAATCACGCCGTTAACGAGTATCATCCTGAAATCTTCGAAATCGATCGCTGCGCCGGAAATATTCGATATCGATGCGTCGTTTACCCGCCGATCTGGCATCCGCGCGGCACGTGGCGCCAACTAGCGACAAAAACTATTACCACGCAGCGAGGAAACATCTCGGAATCGTAGAGGGGGCGCGGTAGCGAGGGACCTAGCGACAAACTCAAAGTACCTAGCCAGTCGACGGCAGAACAGAGGGGAGAGTAGAGTGGTGTAAGAGGCACGACCCCAGGGGAAGAGAATATACATCGAGCGTGTATCTCTGTTCGTATGTCCCGTCTTTGAAGCATAGGTACGCCATGTTCTCTCGGTCGTTGTGTTAAGAGAGAAGCAGCGACTCTCGCGGAAGGAAGACAGACGGAGCAGACGGTGTCATAAGAGTAAGAGAGATGGCGTTGTCGGTGGAAGTGGGAGGGGTAGAGTGGAAAGAGAGATAGAGGACGGATGACAGAAATGCATAGCCGTGGCTAGCGAGCAGGAGCGAGGAACGGCAGGCGAGCAGCAGCAGCAGCAGCCAGAAGCAGCAGCAGCAGCGCACCAAGAGAGGAGAGATCGCGTCGTACACGGTACACGCGTAATTCGGGGCGTGTGCTAGGTTGATCGGTCGGTTCCCCTAGCTCGTGGTCCGTGGCTGCGAAACGAGGATGTACCGGTGGCAGTGCGGGATACGCGTCATCGTCCCGTGACGAGACGACGTTCGGAGAGGTGGTGCGAGGCCGCGAGCACGGTGTGGGCAGGTCGCGGCCATTTTTACCACACGATGCGGCAACCGTGCGTGCCCGTTCGATCCGCCATTCCAAACAATCGGTGTACTTCGTGCCCTCGCAGGGTGCATCCAGCCACGGTGCTAGCCCGAGGTGGCAGAAACGGGGGACGATAATACGTGCCAGTTTAGCGTCGGTACGTGGTGTTCATTGTCGGGAGCAGCAGCGGGACGGGACAGCTCGGGAAAGCCGGCGGTACTGTTGGTGGTGGTGGTGTTGGACGTCGCCGAGGACGACCGCGACGTGGAGGAAGAGGAGAAGGAAACGAAGGAAAAGAAGAGGGAGGAAGAGGGATGATCCCGACGACAACGACCGCGGCGATGTTGACGATCCTCACGGGGAAAAAGAAACGAACGGAGCGGCCGATATATCGGGATACGAACGGAGCCGTACGAGCGTGCCTGTGATTCCGTGATAATCGCGCGTTACTCTCTCTCTCTACTTTGGATGTGTTCGCCGATGGCTAGTGTGCCCTGTCGTCGTTCGGTGCTCAGTGTCTCTGTTCCCTGTTCTCTGCTCTGTGCTCTCTGCTCTCCGCTATATCCGTCTCTGTTTCGCCCTGGCACCGTGTACTCGCTCGCTCTCCGTCTGTCCGCCCTGCGTGCGTGTTTCGCGTGCCTCCTCGCCACGCACCCGGACTGACTCTCTCCTCTTCCTTCGGCAGCGCGATCGATGTGACACCGTGTGACCGTCTGCGAACGTCTTTTTCCCCGACCGAGAGGTTTCTCGCAAATCGGCCCGCCGGGGAAGTAGAACCGCGTGCCACGGTTCCTGGAAAAACCGAGCAGCACACAGGGGCAAAAAGGAAAAAGAAGGGACGGGATCGTGACCAGTGTGTAGCATGCGTGCGTGTGTCCCGTCGGTAAACGTCCCGTGAGAGAGTGTGTATCCCGAAGGCAGTGTGTGCTCTCTTACTCGCGCTCTACCACCCCCTCCCCACCCCGTTTACCCCTCCGTCTCCGTCCTTCTCTCTTATATTCACTTATATTCTCTCGTTTTCTCCCTTTTTCCATTCCACTTTACCGTCCTCTCGATACCTCTTTCTCTCTCTCGCTCTTTCCCTTTCTCCCTCACTCTGTCTCTATCGCCCTGTCTCTCTTTCTCCATCTATCTTCCTCTGTCCCTCCGATAGAATACACTGCCTCCTTTCCACTCACGCTAAAAGAAGCATCAAAGACGACCGATAGATAGGATGCTCGACGACACAACGACACGACGGTTGTCAACGTTCTCGTCATCCCGCTCGCCGTGGCCAACGTCACCGGATCGTCGTCGACCATCGTCACCCTCGTTACCCTCGTCGGCTGCCACCACCTCCGGTTCGCGGAGGTTGCTGATGTGCTGAGGGCACCTCGGTCGTGAGGTGACAGAGCGAGCGAGCGATCGAGCAGTACTCTCGTTGATCGGGGCGCGACGACGACAACGTTAACGTCAACGACAACCACGACAACAGCCGTTCCGATACGGGAAGAGGGACTGGCGGGCCTCGAGATGGAGATCGAGGCGAAACAACGGAACCAGAGGAATCGGCGACGAGAGCGTGCACAGCGTATATTGGCGCAGAGGGAGAGCCTGGCCACCGCGAAGCAACAGCAGCACCACCACCAGCAACAGCAACAACAGCAGCAACAGACCACCAGGCAACGGGGGAACGACGAGGAGGACAGCCACAGCGGCGAGGACGAGGAGCCCGCCGCCGGTCTTGGCCTCGGACTCGCCAGGACCGGTCATCCTCGTGACAGCCATTCGCGACCGCCCAGGCCACCGCGACCCCCGAGGCCCCGCAAGAAGTCTTCCCTCGCGGCCGCCAACCAGAAGGAGCCTCCCTTCGAGGAGGACATTATCGACGGCTTTGCCATACTCGCCTTCCGCACCTACGAGGAGCTCGAGGTCAGAGAAACACATATTTCTTCTATAACAAAACGCCCCGTTACCTCGCTATTGTAAATAAAACGCGTTCCA
The DNA here is from genome assembly GCA_963855975.1 of Andrena chrysosceles. Taxonomy (NCBI): domain Eukaryota; kingdom Metazoa; phylum Arthropoda; class Insecta; order Hymenoptera; family Andrenidae; genus Andrena; species Andrena chrysosceles. The sequence continues at coordinate 12,511,852 of OY979769.1, read as the reverse complement.
AATAGATATGTAGATACAAAAGTCGATTAGCTTCGCGTAGATATATACGTTCGTTTAACTGTCCCCTAAGTACGTTCTGTGCCCCGCGGCTCGTTAAAACTCCTCTCGGAGACAACAAAACATTGTTCCATTTTGAGAGAAATACCGACGACCTTGATCGCTCGTAAGACAAGTGAGTCTCTGGAAATAATCGCTCGACTGTTGTCGCGGGAATTCCAGCGTATCTGGCTCTTGTGGACCAGCGCTGTGCACACGATCCCTGCGTGCGGATTACCTGTCACCAAGCCACCGCTGGCGTTTCACGTCGACGGATCCATTGGTCGTTTGTTGCGCGCGTGCAGCCAGACCTTAATGCGAATCCATGCTCGCGCGGAGTGTCGTTCCTTTTTTCTCTCTCTCTCTCTCTCTCTCTCTCTCTCTCTCTCTCTTCTCCTTCTCCTCGCCCCCTCGTCGCTCGTGCCAACAACTTTTTTTCTTGCATCTGCGAGACACCGGCGGACGTATTAGCACGCTACGAACGTTTATGGTCCTTCATCCCAGCGGAGATTCTCTCGTTCCCGGGATAATCGCGGGGATATTTTTGTTTACACGGAGCGGTCCGTTTAAGCAGGGCCGCTGCAAGCGATTTGTAGTTGGTTCGTTTGCGCCTTTTTGCTCGGGTTTATGGCGTCCATTCACCCGCGGTTTTCACCGTCCGCGGCTGTTCTTTTCGCCATGCCACCGAGGCGCGGCGACAATTGCATTTTAATACGGTTACAAACGCCACGAAATAATGCTCCCGGACGGAGGAGTTTTTAAATAGGTGTGATTTTTTATTGTCGCGATATTAACGGGTAGGTGAAAGGTTCCCGAAATCTCATTACCGGCTCGAATATATTCGACGCACGGGCGAGTCGAAAATATTACGCGAAAAGAGTGATAAAAAGCAATTAGAGGAAATTGCCAGCAGGTACTGATTAAAGGGCACAGCGTTTAACTTCTGCCGCGTCGATTCAACGAGATTAATTTATTAACTCCTCCTCTCTTTTTTGTTTCCCATTAGGTTGCTCGATTGCTAGTGAAAAAGCGATAGATACACGAGACTGCGCGTGAGCTATTCCGCGTATGCAGATTAAAGTATTCCGCGGGCAGTTCTGATACAGAAGTTTTGTCGGACAATAAGCGCGCGCTGGGCTAAGCTAATAGGAGTATGAGGGAACGAGAGCAGCCAGCGTTTGTTTACGTCCTTCGGACGTGAAAACCGTTAATTATTTTGAGCCGCGTAGGGCCCAATGGCGATACTCTACGAAAGGGAAGTTTCCTCGGGCATTCTACTTGCCGTAGAATATTTCACGAGAGAGTACAAGATTTCGCCCGTTTATTGACTAAACAGGAGCAGCGCGAAGTTCACTTTGCGCCTTGAAGTGATAAGTCGCTTAGGAGTTTGAAGATAATGATATCGTAGAACTTTCGTAAGGCCGTGGGTTTTTTTTCTGCGCTCTGTATCGACATAAATTTGCATTATAACGATACGAGACCTTGCGGTGGCAATATGATACCCGATGTTGCGGTTTAATACGCGATATCGTGTGAGCCGCCTAACTCTTTCCTCTCTAGCATTTTCGTTAGCCAAGCGTTGCGCTCAAAGCACCTGGGAAATCATAAACAATTCTAGGAATGAACCAGATACGATGATCGAAACAATCATCTGTGTCGGGCAAGGTATACAATATCTTCAACGCATACATACTTACAAAAATATATCTCGTTACGAAAGAATATTATTATTATCCCATTTATTTCAATTAACGAGCAAACCCCATTATTTACAATTAGATACAAGAAATACATTACGATATCACAATATTCTTTATTTAGTGGTGTCAGTCTTTTAAAATACTTACCAGCGGTTCTGAAAATATCGTTCAGCTCATTTGAATAGACAACCCTAGGATTATGCGGAGTAATATACATATAGTCATAGCAGTATTCTTTGGAATTCAACATCCACTCTCTACTTAGCTGCCATAAACACTTCCCTGAGTAGTCCAGAAATATTATCCTCGTTCGTTCTACGCATTTTAATTAGAGAATCGCCCACAGAAACGAGCTTACGAGCCTCGATACACGTTAATCCGAAAAGATCCGATATCGCGGGCGCGCGAATTTGTTCGGCGAGCAAATTAAAAGTAACGCGGGAAAACGGTAAACAGTGATCGATATTCCTCCTAAATGGGCCGCTTTAATTGCCCTGGAACGTTATCGCTGCGCATCGAACGGTCCCGCGAGCCGAATTTATTATCTGCGTGCAACAGCAACCGCGTTTTCGCGTCTACGAAATTACGAAAGCTCTTTCGTCGCCTGGGCACGAGCACCTTTTATCATGATTTATCGCGGAGGCGACCGCTAATCGGTATTTTTACCCGTGCACTGCGCGATATCAGGTCCGACTTACACGCTCGTTCTCCGTTAACCAGCAGTAATTTTCGTCGATAGATAAAACGCAGATATAGACGCACAATGTCACCTGGCGTTCTTTCCCTTTTGTTCCCCTCCGGTCCGCAAATTGAAAACAGAGTGCGCGCCACACCGATACCGCCAATTTGCGATGCAGATTACTTGAAAAATGACCGACTCGCTCCTTATATATACACACACTCCCATTATGGATTTACAATGTCACTCGCGTCTCGTCTTGGATCGTGAGCCACTGTTTGGAAAATTATTAAATTACCCATTGCACCGTCCATGAGTTTTGCAAATGCTTTAGTAGTGTCTGTTATCGTCGTTTGCACCGCAATTAGCGTTTCTAGCGTTGCAATTTAAAACCAACTGCAGAAGCGCTCTAGGTGCGACGTTTTTTAAAGGAAAAATCTAACCGTGCGTTTGCTAATCCACATTTCCCGGTTCGAGGAGACAGGAGAGCATTAACAACGAAGAAGCAATGCCCCGCTTATTCGCGTTTAATCGTCGAGCATATTACAGCCGATCGGGGAAGCAATTTCCACGAAAGGTTTTCGACGTACGCAGCGGAATAAGTAGCTCTTGCTAATTTCATTACAACCGCATCACCAATGCGGAACGCACCGTTCGAAATCGATCGGCGACGGAATGCAAGTTCGTCATGAGACTTCTGTAGTCCGCTCGTCGAAAGACTTCTACCTTTTATCAGGCAAATTAAAAGCAGGGGGTTAAACAGGGAATCGTGTATGTCGGTGCATTGTCTCGCCGTACAAACGAGAGTTATCCGAGTCTGTTTTTCGCGTTATTAGGCGTATTGTCATCGCATAAAGGGACTCCGGGCCCGAGAGCTCGAAGGCGATCTTTCGGTCATTCCTCGGCGAGCGCGGACAATGCGGGGGAAAGGGTCCCGGGATACCCCGGCGAGGGCTTTTGTCTCCACCTCCGCGGAAACTTCTTTTCTACCTGACAAGAGTGAACGAACGTCGGCGGTCGTTATTGCTTGTAAACATGAATCGGTAATATTTTATCGCTCGCTCGCCCCAGCTTTATCCGTCGTTACTCATTCCTCCGTTTCGTAACACCGTTGACACGCTCCGCAACGATCCCGGGACGACGTTGATTGGCAAGGTGGCTGAGATCTGCTATGAATAACGCATAAACGTCACGGATAAAAAGCATCGTGTGAATCGGCATAAATTCCGCGTTACACGCATTTAATATACAGTGTGCCTGGTAAGAGGGGTGAAGCGCGAGGGAAAAACACGAGGAAGCCGATAATTACGAGTTATTGATTTAATATAATCTGGCTCATTACAATTACTGGTCTACCGTTTCTTTTTTAAGCTGCTCGGCTTATTGCTTGTTTATGCGGCAGATATGATAACATTCAATGAATTGAGCGCAGGCTTCCCTATTAGCGTTGTTAGTGTCGAGTTCGAGCGATATAGCGGTGGAAACAGCTTCAGGAATATTTCCATTCCGCGTGTTCGCGCGGCGCTCCTTCCGTTGCCCTAGTGATCCCGCCTTCCCCCGTTCTGTCGCGTCGCCGGAACCAAGGCCGAACCGGTGCGGAAAAAAAAAAGGACACGGATATTCGAGTCATCCTGGTTACTTCGCTCGTCCATTTCGTGTATTATCGGTGGCACCAAGTGCATTGTTATTGTGACGGAGAAAGTGGACGATGTTGAACCGCTTAAACCGGTCCCCCTTGTTCCTCGAACGGGTTCGCGATCCAACCTGAGCTTCTGGGCACGGTGCGCGCAACAGCTGTAAGCTGCGCGCGCGTAACACCCCGGCCCAGGAAATGCCACATCTTCTCTTATCGCGCTCCGAACGAGGGATCGTTCGTCCAGACGTGATTCCTTTTTTCTCTAATTAAAAGAAAGGAACGTCGAGGCCCTCTCCCGTGCCTCGATGCTTCTTATCCTCCGCGGCCACGATTTCCCGCTAATTAAACGCGAGAGATCGCTACGCCCGCCCGTCTAAGTGAATTATCAGCGCCGCTGGCATCGGGCTACTAGACACCTTGTTATCTGGAGCCCCGCGCCGCGGACGATTTCAAATGTAAACTCCATAAGGCGGGTAGGATTGTTGATTCGGTGTCAAACAATTAGCGGGCTGCCGCGATACGCATCTCGCCGCGCGGAGAGCCGACTAATTATGAAAAGCCGTGGGAACGAGAAAAAAAAGAACTAACAACACTGGATTCCCTCTTTTTCATGCTCCGTTACCGACACTTCGAATGAATGGGACACGGGATCGGTCTACGGTGTCCCTTTTCTTCCAAACGCCGGGCCACGAATTTATATACCTACACGCGGTTCGCTAGTCGAAACAACGCTGGTGATGTTTCAGAGCGAGAGGCAATTCCTGTTTTCTAATCCTCTTGTCGCTTCGGTAATATATATCCTCTCCACGTCGTTCTCAGAATACTATTTTCCAATTACAGTTTACACCGTTGTTACACACTATTCTCATCGTGCAACGTCGATATCGCGTGTTGTTTCTTCTCCAATCGAATTACACGGTGGTGGCTGCAACGTTCAGGTAGCCAAAAATGCCAGCCAGCACGGCGAGGAGGTTCGGGGCGAAGGTTTTTACCGAAGGAATGCACGCGCCGCTGATTTTCTTTCCCGAATTCTTCGGCGGGGAAATCCTCTCGGACTTTTTCGTCGTGTTCCGGGCAAGGGACTTCGGGGTTCGACCTCTCCCCGGGTGATTGTCCTTACCACAGATTCTTTCTTATCCGACGTGTTTCCCTCCCCTGGCGCGCGCGCCCGTGAGTCGTTTCCCCTCCTCGCGTGCCCTCGCATTCTTGGGGCTACACGACGCGTCGGGTCAAGCAGAGGAGAGTGTCGACATGCGGCGAGAGATTATTATCGTACACGTAACCCCGTACAGTGTAATACTTAATTATCTTGTCCCGGAGTGAGGGTGGGGGCCGTCGGGCACCGTTTAATTTATCTCCGCGGAAAAGAAAGAAAGTGAGCGAGAGAGGAGTAAAAAAAAGCAACAACAGCGCAATGTTTATCCGGCCGAGAGGCAATTAGGTGGCGTCCAATGATACACGCTATCCGACCCCAGGCAAATGAAAAATGATTTACTCGCGGCCAATCGACGCGATGACGATACCGTTTCACGTTTCATTTGCGAAATGAACACGTTCGCCTGCAAGTCTGCGCAATTACGCTGGCGGAGGTAATTATAGGACGGCCTTCTGTTTGGATGTCGCCGCGCAGTGGAAAAATTAAGCGTGGCGGAGAGATCCTGCGCGGCGAGTGATATTTTATTTGTTTTCATTATTTAATCATTTTAAGCGGTGTATTTAAAGAAGCACCTATATCTGCCGATCGTGTGCTCGGAAGCGTTTATGAATGACCTGAAAATACATTCGGTCTAAGAATATGTATATTTAACCTTCCAAGCGAGCCTCCGTAAGTGGACAGTATTTTTCTTGCCCGCGGTACAACGGGGGATTCTTAATTGCGCGATAACGTATCGGGGAAAGAAATCTGGAGCACAAAGTAAGAGGGGGAACAATTACGCGGGCGCCGGATGTCCAGGCTTTGCTTCTAATCTGTGTAATGCTAATAGTCGAATTTCTCTTTCCACTATCGATAAAGCAAAATATTTAGGCTTCCTCAGATACAACGGCACTTAATTGCATCCTATCCGAGGTGATTAAGCGTCCCAATGACTAAGCATACCTCTGCTCAAATAGATGTCTCCTCTTACTTCCTCCTCCGAACGGTTGACCTGCATCCGTGATTCACTGCGCGCAAAATAGATGTATTTTATCTTCAAGGAAAGCAGGAAGACGTATCAGCTGATAGAATCGTTGGTAGATAGGATAGGGACACTCTAATCTCGATTACAAAAATATTTTATCACCCAAGTCGATAAGGCAACATTGTGTGATACAACAGATCCCATAGATGAATAGATCTCGCTCTCTGAACTAACACGAATTCCCAACGCTCGAGCGTTCACCTTCAGAAACCCTCCAACCACCGTTCGCAGCTACCTGCGATAGGATACCCCCGATTGAATGAGATCCGAAAATATGCCGCGCCTCGCTAAAAGGGGCCGTTTATTTATAATTGATTCGGCTAAAAACGTGCGCCGCCGCTCGACAGACAGCGCGAGCCTCCACCTCTCCCCGTACTACCTCTCTCTCTCTCCTCTCCGCGAACAACGATGTCGATCGAATTTGTCGTTACACGTCACATCGGGCGACGGACATTAATTACGTTAGGGTGAACTCGTCGTGTTCAGAATCAGCCGAGCGTATCCCGCATATTGCGATATCGGATCGGACTGATTAGCAGCGGGGTCAGGGGGAGCGGCACTCTATATCGGTATTTCCTCTCTCCCTCTCTCTCTCTTTCCCCGCCACCCCCTCTTACACAATCAGGATCCAGCCGCTATCGCCGATGGAATCGTTGAAATCGTCGCCGCTCGGCAATTAACAGCCACTTACGGGCTTAGAGCGAGGTCAGTGTCACGCCGCGCCACCAAACTCGCTCCTTCGGTTACGCAAGGACCTCCTTCCCGCGAGAACGATCGCGCGCAGAGTGTTTTGTTTACGATCCAACCGATCGCTTCATTGTTCGCGCGCGTATTCCTTTCGTGGAGTTCAGAGTTTCGAAGGGAACGGAATTCGTCGATCAGCGAAGTCAGAGTAACGCGCTCTGACACCGGAAGCTTTGATCCTCCGCGCTTGTAAATAGGAATTCTCGCGCCAGAGGCGGTGACTCGCGTCAGTGAACAGCTGCGTAGTGATAATGACAGGTGTAGTTGTCGCGGATGGTATATGTCGTCGGTGGTTGGAAGTTTCGTTGAAATGTAGTAGGCTAAATAAGGTAGCTTTAGCAAACGATCGAATAGATATTTTTTCTGTAGGTATAGAATCTTTCTTCTTGTGTTTATTGAGACTTTTATATTAGTTTTGACATTTGCTGTCGGCTTCTAAAGTATCGCTTGTGTTACACGGGGTTATACGTCGCTGCCACTTCGCTATCGGGTTTAGGACACTGGAGTAGTGAAAAGAATGACGGAGTGTGATCCCATTTGACCTGGTTCCCCCTGAGTCATAGTCCTCTTTGCGCTGCATAATTCATCCGACAAACTGAGCTATACTGTACAACTGTGCTCACTCAATCGTACATAAATAACGCTTGATACGTTCACTGCGTAGGACCTCGATGACCGCACTACGTATTACACCGAAATTTTAGTACCGTTTTCTGCTAATTAACCTTTCGGGGACAGGCAGAGAACCTTTTTGGGGTTTGTTTTGAGTAAGGACACTACTTAAAAATGATTTAAAGTATAAATACGTATGTGTATGTTCGATTATAAATTTGTTCTTTTTAAAAGAACACAAAAAGACTACAAAATAAAATAATTCCCGAAATAACTCAAAAATACCAAAAATAATAAATAAAAACATGGAAAAAAGGAAAAAAATAAAAGATACCTAATATACAAACTTTCTACGTCTACGTCGTCAGATTTGGCAACGCTAAAGGAATGTTCTTTGAATTTTGCTACGTGTTCATTCGTTTAGGTCAGTAAAAATTTCCATGTAGGTCAAATATTGGTACAATCCGACTACAAATTCGCAATCAGCGGTATCAAAAACCCTCAGACATACCTGTATTTTTTAAATTAAAAAATGTTACAAATTTTATTACCGTGCCGGACTGGCAAAACCCCTTTTGGGGCTGCAAGTCCTCTACTTCTGCACAACATATACGTTATAAATATATTTAAATTTTTGGAATCTGAAAACCATTATTTTTTTTTAAAAAAAAAGAAGCCACTCTAAAGGTTAAATACTTTATACGAGTAATCCTCATATAACTCGTTACTCAAGCAAGACAGTTTAGAAATTGAGATAGTAAGCTTCGTACAGCGCGCGCAGTTTCGATATACTAACTCGTTTTTTTCTATTAGATCTGATTTTGAGTCTCACATAGCGCGATTTATATAACGCGTCATTTTCATGAAACAGAATATCCGTCCGTGTATTTCAGAAACGTACACCCACGAAGCATCCGCTCCAGCGAGCAATCGTGCCCCGTATACCCCCTCGAGCCTGCATTTTAACTATCCGCCTAACGAAAGACGCCACGGGGTCGCAATAAATGAAAAAGCCGCTGCCGCGGTAGCGTCGAGCTAAGAAGAGGCTTAGAGCCGGCGAACGAGGTGGCCCAGGTTCATTGCACAGCCGTGTAATTTCGACTCGGGGTGGATATCGTTGGCATTCGCCGGATTACCAGGCAGAGCCGTAGCCTCTCTCGGTGTCGTTAGCCGTACCGAGAGAGTGAGGTCAGCAACGCCACTCGATAAATCAGCGCAGCCGACGGTGCCAACGTGGATGCCTGAATCTCTGCCACGTGATCCGTCAACATACGATTCAGAGGCAACGAATCCGCCGACCCCTTGGCCGCCGGAAAATCAAACCGGGCGACGCGCGTCACGCAGACATCGCGCGGGGCGAAACTGCCTCCGCGACCCATTTCCCTGGCCCCTTTTTACTCTCTCCTCCGTCCTATCCGGCCGTCGCGATTTTTCTCGCGTCTCCGAGCGTGACGGAGGCGTCGTTACCTTGACACCGACGCGAAACGATTCTCGTTTTCCGCGCCGCGCCGTGGGAATATCGGATTTTATCAACATTCCGCCCATTTTCGTTTTTCCTCTTCTTCTTTTCCCACTGACTGTTTTCTATCTCGAGATCGCGCACGCGCGCAGATTTTCGCCCGCCGCGTTTCGGCAGTTTACCCTTCGATCGTCCAATAATCGAATCAACGTCGACAGCGCGCCGGTAAATGGGGATTTTTAATCGTATTATGCTAGCGGCGATGAGATAACGGTGATTACAGTGAAGTCGATGCACGATTAATCGTCGAATCGACCCGTTAATTGGTTTTAACGGGCCGACGAAGGTGGCACGGGGGTGCGGCGCGAAAGGGGAGGGCAGGGTGGGTGGGCTACCGTACTTGAGACTGTTTTGCAATGCCTGGCGGTGATTAATTAATGAAAACACTCGAAGGCAATATGTAATTCATTCGATTATCCGTGCGGATAATTCCATCGCCCGGCGAATTACAGGATACGTAATCGCGATCCTGTATTAGCCGGGCACGTAACGAGGCGGAATATTTTAATAATAAACAGGGGAAAATGCTCGGCCTGCCGCGTCGTTCCACGTGCGCGAACGTGCGCCGTGTTTTTCGGGGTAGATTTAAACGCGTCAATAACGCGGCACGGGGGTCGACCGATAATGCTGTTAATTAAATAAAACGCTGTTGCGCGGGGCGCGAAGATTTGCATTACGTTTTTATCTCGTTCGATCGGGCTCTGCTCGTCGTTTACAGGTAGCCGCGGGGTAGATTAATTCCGAAACGCTTCTAAGCTCTCGTTTAGCTTCTAAACCTCTTGACACTTGTATATGCATTGCTGTAGCTCTGCGATTGATTTATTAATCTTATGAGACGGAGATTATCCGAAAGAAATGAAGCGCAAGCTTTTTCATTGAGAATTTTCAGTTACGTCTGTTAAATCGCCCCTCGAGCTAAACTGACTACATATTCGCGACCCGAGAATTCTGCAACATAAAACGACCCCTGCCTGCTTTCCTAATTATCGCGGTATTTGCTTTGCGACGCGAAAGAAGCGCGGAGAAAAAGGAAGAACGTCACTTTTTGTACGAACTTGGTACGTGTTCTCGCCGCGCACAACCAGCAGCGTGGGGAGAGAGAGAGAGAGAGAGAGAGAGAGAGAAAGAAAAAAACATGTTGCGAGGGGTTCGTGCGGTCGCGAATCGATACGGAAACGACAAAAGGGATGTGTCTCGATGATGGACGAAACACGGCCATACACCTGCACGACGGGTTGACCCAGTTCTCCTCGTTATAATTTGACACGGAGGAAGGGCGAAACGCTTTACTTTCGGCTCCCTCCGCCTCTGCCGGGGATTAATTGATCCTCGTCGATCGCCCCAGAATCGAGTTAAAAATCCCCGGCTCGCGCCAAAACGTAAACCGATACCCGCGGTTTTCTGCTTGGCGAGAAAAAAAGAAAGAAAAAGAGGAAGAAAAGGCGCGATCTAGTGGACGAGATTATACGATTTAATAATGCGCACGTTAGCTGCCCCACATCTCCGTCGAACCGTGGCAAATCCGTCGAATAGAATTGGAAAAGAAGGAAATATCGGTAACAAGCCCGCGTATATAACGCGAAAAGCAGGGGGGAAACGCGAGAACGCCTCGTAAGAGCGGTCATCCGTTTCTCCGTTAACGGTGTTAAGAGAATTAAAGGCAATCTTGAAAGCAACGGCCGCGTTGCTACGGCGTGGTCGCTGAAAATGCGATATCGACCGAGCGCGCGCCCCTTCTTTTTCGCTTTTCTTTTTCGAAAGTTCCGCTAAACTACAATCATTTTCACGCGGAAGTGATCGCGGCCGGTATTATCCGTCGTAAACGTTGCACGCGCGGATAATGGCGGCACTTATTCTCAAATCATCCGAATTACGGTGCGCCTTCGAAACCGGCGCGTAATTGTCTGTCGAATACGACCGCCGTAAGCCGATGCATATCAACGAGAAATATTTATACCTGAAAATAATCGCCCGACGTGGCCACTGTCGACGAGCCGCTTTATCGCCGTATAATTTACACCATTGTAAATCTTTTTACTGCCACTTGGGCTTTTTCTCTGGCCCTCCGCAGCGCGCGACTCTGCTGCTCTCTTTCGCAGGACACTTCCACTTTCTCTGTTAGTCTTGTTTCAGCGAAAAAAAGTAGGCGAAATATGGACGCTCTGGGTGTGTTAGCTGTTTCCACCGTTTTCTCTCGTCACGGCGTTCTATTCGACGCTCGTTTGTCATTTACGACTTGAAAATGCATTGGGGGACGATAAGGATCTCTCCTGCCAGAGAATTAGTCATGTTTTGCATTTGCGGGCGCTTGTTTTGTAAACACTCGCGGAATGTAAAGGGAAACGGTGCGCGAGGTAGTGGAAAGTGACTGCGCGAGGTGCATTCGTTTCGACCTCCTGACCTAACCTCCAAACGGCGCAACGTATCGATAAGTAAGATTCTGCTGATTCGGTTAGAGTTTCTGGGAGCTCGCGGTAAGAGTTCTCTGTCGTGTAGACGGCGAGACGAATGAATAAACAGGGACGCGCGAAAGAACGGTCGAAGACGGTAACTCCGAGTATAAACAATTCCGCCGTGATACATGTTTACTCTCGGATAATTCTTGGACGCCAGCCAGCGTAGTTTTCACGCTCGGCACGTCAATTTGGTACTGGCAAGCGGCCGAAATTTTCGTCAAACAGATGACCGAATGACTGTTATTATCCGCTTGTTACAAACGAGAACGGAGAATGCTTAATCTCGATGCTAGCGGTGCCCGCCAAAAAAACGGACATTGTTGTCACATTTAATGGCCGACTGCAGAGATGTAGGTTAGGAATTGACATGTCAGATAGGTTAGGAGATCAATTTCCCGCGTAAACGTTTAAGTGACCGTTACTTGAATTCTGGAGGATAGCCTGTTTTCAATTTTCAATCAGTTCGACAGGCTTATAAATGTTTCCTCGAATTTTTAGTTAAACAACTCGATATATATGTATACGAATTGATATGACATAACGACCGAGATAACGTCTAGAAGAGAATTTATCAGAATCGCATGTGCAACGAGCGAGCGCGTTAACGTCGCGATCCGAGTACATATACGCGAACTGTGAGCAGTAGCTGAATTAGAGCCCCGATCGTGTCAACACTGAACGGATAGACGTGGCAACGTTGTACGGACGAGTTTAGTAGCCGGCTAGCCAAAGCGCGGAGTAGCCGACCGGTGGAACGTCCGCACGTCCGGGAACGACCTTCCTTTACTCGTCCCGTGTCGCGGAACCTTGCCTCCCGGACCGTCCAACAACCGTCCTTTATCCCCATCGAATCAACAATTTTTGGTCTCGACACATCCACCACTTTCCGCAGCGAGACATCCAAAAGCAGTCTATTATTTTTTCCCTAACTTCTTATGTAAATTTCTCAAGCTAAATGTCAGATACTAGTTTCCACCGACGTATATATCATAAATTAAAGTTAAGGTTGACCGTTACGCTGAACACGCCAGCGCAAGAACTTACTAACGAAAGCTACGAGACAGTTTTTCTCTCTCCTGTCCAGTGATTAACGAAAGAAAAAGCGTCCCCAGCCGTAACTATATACGGTATATACGTATAGAGTTTTTTTTCGGCGCACTCCCAAGACGGAGGTTTATTCGATTAATTCGCCTTAGACACGGAGTATCGTGTAATCCGAGCGCGGTTACACGTCCTAGGGGGTTTCACTTCGCAGTTGGCACACGTGCGCAGGTGGAGTATGGCTTTTGCTAGGTGGTGGTTTTTTACACCGCGAGCTCTAGTGGCTTTTTCCCATCGTTTCTTTTGGTATCCAGCGGCGCGAGCGGGACGTAGAGGGGGGGAGAAAAGAGCGGCGGCGGCGGGAACGCGGCTGTCGGAAAAGGAAAGTAATACACCCGTGCGCGGAGAAAGAGAGAAGTCAGGGGTTCGGGGGCTTCGTTCCTTCCAGCTGGCCTGGCACGGCAAAGGAGGCCTTGTCGCGCGGCTGCTCGTTCGGTCAATGTCTTCTCTTTCTTCCTCTCGCTCTTCCTACTCCTGCTTTCCTCGTCCGACCCCCTCCCTTTCTCGCCGCTACTCCCCTCCCACTTTCTCTACGGCCTCCCATCCCTTCTACCTTGCTCCCTTCACCTTTACCCCGCTCCATCGTTGCCTCTCTTTCATTCTCCCCACCATTCGTGTGCTGCATCGCGCACACGAGACACGGTGCTGGGCTGCTTGTGAATCCTGCTGTCATCTTTGCGAACGCCCGTCCGTCTTCTTAGAGTGCTCTGAAATCTCAACGAGAATATCGCATCGGCCCTATCCACCGGCACGCATCTACGACACGTATATTTATATACACATACGTTATATATACGCGCGTATATATTCTTGGCTTAGCCAAAGAAACGAGTACGTTTATCACGATAACGGTATTTAGGTGTACAGAGGGGAAGCATCGGGGGAGAAAAAGAGAAGGTGGTGGGGGGCAGAGCGCCACCCGTTCGGAAATGTGCACTGACATCGCGGTTTAAAGGCACCCGACGGATAGAGGAGTTCTCGTGCGGCTTTTTCTACTGTGTGCGCGCAAAACCAACGTCAAAGTTCTTATCCCGCTCCGCGCTCTTTGTACCGATCCACGGTTCACGGGTGATGGGAAAAAAGCAAAATGTAAAAAAGACGACGGGATCGGCGCAGCGATTTTTCATCGCGGTGCGAAGTTGTGGGCACGGGGATCCGCGGCGGTGTTTACCATACGTGTTGAATGCACGGCCGTTCCCTGGTCGCTCGGATTTTATACGCGTGTCAAATTCAAGCGCGGCCAGCGATACATCGGTATCACTGTTCCGCGTATCGATGCACGACGAAAGACCGCAACGAATGAAATTCGATTATTTTAATTCGCGCCCGTGGTGCTAGAGATCGCGCGGAGCCACCGTACGGGATTATGTTACGTTTATCGCGATACCGCTTGCAACAGCATCCGTAGGTTCATGTAAATAACGACAGCCCTCTCGGAATGTAATCTTGCTTTCTTAAAAATGTATCTCGAGCGTTGAAATCGCGGCTTGTATTTCGGTAACACTCTACGAACTTCTAAGAAAGTCGTATACAATTGTTACGCGTTTATGAATGAAGAGAAAAAAAACTGTTTACCTGACTTTGTTCATTCAAGTACATTTTTCATTGAGATAATTGTGTGTAAGTTCTGCTTCCTTACGATGCGTAAGTCTAACTTGTGTTCCTTTTTTCTGATTACAGAGTGCAATAAAGCTAGCTGGTAAAAATAATGTCAAGAAATTGCACACGCTGCTGTCAATAGTGGAAGAGAAACCAAAGGTGGACACGGGGCAGAATAATAGACACAACGAGCACCACATCAAAAACCATTTCAAGCACAACCATTATACACACAATTCCATACTGACACCTGCGACGCTTAACCAGGTAACTTTCGAAGAATCTGTGCTACACTGGCTGCGCCGATGCAGGGAAGCGTAATTAATTGACTGTACTTTGTTCGATTCGCAGGGCCTAGATGCAGGTACAAGCGACGATAGTGGTAGAGCATCTGAACAACTGCATGGCCCTGGTATACCTAGGGATTGCCAGGACGCAGACAGTTCCAGGGACCACCTCAGCGATGTAAGTGAGACTGCGTCGATAAAAACACCCGACTCGACTACTTTATTCTTCCTCGTTCTTATACACGTCTTATCGCTTTACAGGCTAGCAGTCATTGCAGCTCGGGTAAAGGTTATATCGTAAGTATCAGAACCGATGAAACAGAATTGTTGCTTAGAAACGACAAAGACCGTATTAATTATAAACATTCTGTTCTCCTTGTTACAGTGTGATAGTGAAGGAGAAGACGATAAGGTACGTAGCCTTTCTTATGTTCTTGCATCGATATAAAGTGTAATAACGAGAGAATCTTTATCCTGACGAATACCTTTGATTCCAGGGCTCGGATGCTGAATCGATACTCTTTGAATCTTCTACCCCACCACCCCTTGCACGTAAATGTACGTAATTCATACATTAGCAACAGCACCGGGCTGTCTTCTAGACAGTTTATTTGGAACGGATGTTTATGTTCCAGACGAGTTGCCATCATCTTCGCCACACGTATTGCCTCCAGCGAATGGGGCAGGAGGTTCCCCTCCAGATACCGGTGGACAAATCTCTAATCCAGCAACGGATGCTCCGGCACCTATACCGCCTCCTGTGCCTGCGTCTGCACCAGTTCCAACAGCGCCAAGTCCTCCCAGTCCCACTCTGCCCCCTCACATATCCCAACCACCTGTAAGTAAATTCTTCTTACTTCTCGCCTCGGTTCTTGCAACAGAATATTTATGAAACTTACTCTTTCAGATGACTAGTCCATTGGCAGCGAATCCACGTGCAATAGCTCCGCAACAGCGGCCTGCTTCCCCTGCTCTGCCACCGCCTTCCTTGTCCCAGCAGCCTCACACTACGATACCTGCAGTACATACACCTAATGTGCCCCTCGTTTCATCGAGTCATACAACTAGTCCTGCGGTAGCCAGCTTAGGTGTCACGCCAGCAGCACCGTCGAACGGAGCGACCACCACCAGCTATCCACCGTCGATACCCATGGCCGCTTATCCCCAAACGCAACCGTCTTACCCACCTCTTTATACACCGTATACTGCTCTGAATCACAGCCCATACCTTCCACCAGCGGTACCGTCTCCCTCTCATTCTGCTTCTTCGCGGGCAGAGGTGGTAAGTCGGATGTTTCTTTCGTTTCTATTAAATCGTCTGTTTAAGTGCTCTTTAACCGCTAATATCGATGTTATTGGCTTTCAGAGAGGAAGTAGAGCTTCCCCGTGTACTAATATAAGCAAACAGCCTGTAGGAAATAATACCACGAACCACAATACTCCGCTGAGCGCTGCCACCACGACATGCGTATCCACGATAACTAATACAGTCACTACGGCGAACACCATCGCTCACAGGGACATGGTAGCCTGTAGCGTCACAGGAAGGAACAATAATTCACCCCGTGGGCATAGCCCGAACCGAGAGAGGGACAGTTACAGGTATAATCTTGTAATCCATGCTTGCGTGTATTCTCGTAGCTAGTGTTCCTAAATCGAGAAAGAATTCTCGAGAATTTCTTGAGAAATTTTATAATTTCTTATTCCTCATTTCTCGACAAATTACAGTGTTTCTCGAGAATCTTCAGTGTCGGAAACTTATTATAAATCCCATTTGCTTTCAGAAATGAATTTTCAGTTAGGGGTCGTCCTTAAATTACGTAAGGCTTTTTTGGGGAGGGAGGGGGTCGCGAATTTCTTATGTTTTCTTACAAGGGGGACGGGGGAGTAAGGTAGCGTCTTACGTAATATTTTTTAATCTAATTTTCAATAAATACAAATTCTATCATTCATGTTCTAGAAAAGCTTTTTAGTTTAAATTTCCCGAAACCGAGTTAAATTAATTAGATAAACCTTTAAAAGAATTTTAATAACTGAAAAATTTCAATTTAAAAGTATTACGTAAGAAGGGGGTTGCAATATCAAATCTTACGAATTCTTATACTGGGGGAGGGAGGGGGTAAGAAATGGTCAAAATTACCCTTACGTAATTTAAGGATGGCCCCATAGTTGAAATTGTGTGTTAATCGTGAACATATAAACTACAATCGAAAAATATCGAGAAATCAGGAACCCTACTCGTAGCTCGTCGTGAAAAAGATCTTATAGTAAATAATAGTGTTTGTTACAGCAGTAACGTGAGCAGCCTAAGTCGAGGTAGCATAACGCCCGTAAGCGTGCCAAACACATCTTCTCCAGCAAATTCTAGTCTACCTGCTTACACCAAGCCTCAAGGATGGATTGGGTATGATGAACACTAGACGTCTCTCGGGCCTTTAACTTATATCGAACAAAACTTGCTTTTAGGACAATTTATACATATTGATGTGTAACTTGCAGTAGCAGCACAGCTTCGCAACTGTCTCCAGCGACGGCGACGTCAGTTCCAAGGCCGACCCCTCCACCCGTACCGCTTGGCATGCACACGTTCCCGCCGCCGATGTTCGCGGCACCGCTACCACCCCCCGTGTCCAGTTCCAGTCCACACACGTCACTGCCTTCGCTACCACCGCCAACGACCAATCCCAACCCGTTCTCCGCCGAGTCGCTCTTTCAAACAAGTAAGTCTCTAAGCTGTGCTACGAGTTCCGTTTGGAAGTCGCAGCGCGATAAAAAAATAAAAAGAAAGCAAACGGTAGACCGAGAAGGGGTTGCAAGGGGATGAGACACTAACCGAAACAAGGGGTGACTCATGTCGCAGGTCAGGCAGACCTGTTAAGGCGAGAGCTTGACAATAGATTCTTGGCATCCCAAGACAGAAACGTTGGAGTCGGAGTCGGTAACCTGGGACCGCCACCGTACCTCAGGACTGAGATGCACCATCATCAGCATCAGCACACACACGTGCATCAACATACGACGCCTCTGCTACCGCCAGCGGCTGCCAGCAGCCTCTTTCCACCCCCTATTGTACGTATTAAAAGTTATTGGCTTGCACAACAAGTTCAATCTTTCCGCACGCTCACAATATAATTGCTTTTTTTCAGTTTAAGGACATCCCGAAACTGGGAGGTGTCGAGTCCCCGTTTTTTCGTGGCAATTTAAACCTTTCTGGGTACTCTGGTTTCAACACTGGCCTCCTACATCCGGGGATCGGGCCGCCCTCGACTCCCTTTGTACCGCCCAACCATTTAACATCGTTTGCACCAAAGGTAAAGCGAACACTTGAATGTCTTATCGCTGTCAGATACGTCAGTTTCTCGTAGAACTTGTTTCTGCAATTGCAGAAGAGTGGGAAGTGGAACGCGATGCACGTACGCATCGCTTGGGAAATTTACCACCACCAACATAAGCAGCAAGCGGAAGCTAAAGCGGGCGGCGTCGTTGGCTCCAAGACGGAACTGTTGAGACCACCTGGACACCTTTATCCAGGAGGACCAGGAAGCGGTCTTGGAATGGGAGCACCTCCTATGGCGCCGCCGTTCGCTACCAATATACCGCAAGCACATCCAGCACCACCTCCGCCTCATCCTGTTGGCTTTCTCTCTACACCAGCGTCACATTTAGGTAAGTTTCGCAACGAATCGTCGTATATGAAATGTTAACGATGCAGAAACGACTGCCATGTGATCGCCCTTTGAAAATTGTTGTAGGGACAGGAATGTCACCGTTTGGAAGATACCCAACGACATTCGGCGCGCCGAATCCGAACTTCCCTGGTCTTTCTGGTTTCCCTCCGTCGAGGGAAATGCCACCCTTGGGTGGTCTGAGCTCCGTACACGATCCGTGGAGAGGGTATGTGTCTGTCTTCAATGTGTAACTTGAAAAATAACTTAAGCTTTCGTAGGCATCTAAGAAATACCATCTATTTCGCTTTACCTAGATTGCAACGAGCCTCCACCGGTTTCCCGCCGACCACGGTCGCGTGGAGTCTGAAACCGGAACCGCCCCCGATCGATAGACGAGCGGAGCTCGAGGAACGCGAACGGGAGCGAGAACGGGAGCGGGAACGAGAACGCGAGCGTGAACGTGAACGAGAACGAGAACGCGAGCGAGAGCGTGAACGGGAACGGGAGCGTATCAGGCGCGAGAAAGAGCGAGAACGGGAGGAGCAGCGGGAACGGGAGAGACGAGAACGCGAGAAGGAAGAGAAAAGGAAACAGCAGGAAGCCGCTGAAAGGGAGAGGGAAAGGCGGGACAAGGAACGCCGCGATATGGAGAGACGAGAGATGGAACGCGAGAGATTGCTCCACCAGAATCGACAGCACGTTGTGGTGGGTCGTGAACGATCGCCCCTTCGAAACGGATCGGCGCCGATCGACCCTGGCGAGGTGCGCGTGAAAGAGGAACCGCGAAGCAAGGACGACGAAGTCGTGATGCTCCCGAGGCCACCAGGCCCTGGGCCTGGGCCACCGCCCACGTCAGGCCCCGGTCCAAGCCCAATGCCTGACACGAGGTATCACCATCCTCATCCTCACTCGTACCTCGCGAGGCATCCCCACGGCATGCCCGCGCCGCATTCCATGCCTAGAAGTATGCTTCCTGGTTTGGGCGCGCACCCGATGCAACACTTCCCGCCGCCAGGCGGGCCCACCGGCCAACCCGGTGCTCCCTGGCCCGGAGATCCCTTCAGGGACTATCGTTACGATCCTCTGCAACAATTACGCTACAACCCGCTGATGGCTGCTGCTGCATTTCGAGCGGAGGAGGAAGAGAGGGCCAAACTGTACGCAGGATATCCACCGCCGCCTGTGAATTCTCTAAGGGGCAAGGACCCGAGTCCTGGCCCCTTGAGCAACTTGCATATGCATCATAGAGCTGGACCAGGACCAGGGATGCCTACGCGGCAATTAGAGCCTGCTCTGATGCACGCTGATATACACAAGAAAGAGGACGCCTCGCAATCCCGATGATACATCCTCCCCGCGTCCTCGGCTTCGGCAAGTGAACGCACTAAAGGGTCAGCATTCTGAGCGTTCCCCGAGGGCCCACCGGTGCTGATAACTTTCGCTAAACGGAGAAGAGGCGTTTATTTAATGAAGAAAAAAAAGAATGAAAATTGTACATAGATTATATAATATTTATAGTTATATCGATGAAAGTGCGACGGAGAGAAGAGGAGGGGAACGCGTTGGAGGACATTTGCGAGCGCGCTCGCGAGGAGGATCGTTACGAAGATGCCTTGATTGTTATCGCGATCGTTGGGGCTCGTCCCGTTTATAACGCGGCGAAAAGTTAAAGAGATGAAGCGGTTCGTTAATGATAGAAAATGAAGATGGGGGAGAGAACTCACCAAGGCATCGATGATTTGAAACGTTAAACGTGTCACGGGATGGAAACGACGATGACGTTATATAATGTGATGATTCTCTGCAAGCTTCGGGGATCTGACTGTTCATAGCGATATATAAACTTTAATCATTACGATTAACTATGCGTACAGTTTAAACAAAAAAACAAAAAAAGGTATCGTGTGTAATATTATAGATATTGTAGAATGCGAGACGATGCTACCGTAATGGAAAAAAAAAGATTGGAATCCAAGTTGAGAAGGAAAAGTTAAGCAGATCTCTACCATTACTCAAAAGTTATTTAATTATTTATTTATTGCGACGTATAAACGAATCTCTACTACTGACGTACGGATACGATCGTAAAGCAAAAAGAAAGAGAAAAGGTTGCCCTTAATTTAATCGATAATAATATAACGAAAGTTTACGTATGGATTTTTCATTTCTCCATAGAGATTAATTTTCAACCCGTAGGAATATGATAGCAAAACCGAGAGGGGCAAAAAAAAGTAACAGACTTTTCGCTTCTGGCGGTACAAGCTTGCTTTTTTCCCTCGTTTCTTGCATCGAGAGTAGAATTCGCACTCTGGTGCTTTCCTGTGATATGAAAAAAAAATAAAAATAACAAGATCGTCGAGAAGCATTGCAATCGTTTTCTTTATAGTAATTCGTAAATCAAAATGCAATTTTGGATGAAATTATAAAGCAGTTTTTGCGAAAAAGAAAATCTTGTATTTGATCAGGGAATATGGGACCCGAGAGTGAATAAACACAAGAGCAGTTTGTCCGTGCCAAAGTGCTTTAATTAAAAAATACGTTTAACACTACATAGAAAAATTGCAACTTCTGAATTTTTCTTTTTTGTATCTTTATCAACAAATGAAAATGAAATACGGCTTTGCACCTTTCTTTCATCATCGTCCTCTCAATTGTCGGCCATATACGTCATTACTGTTACCAGAGAACCAATTTCGAGATCTCTCTCTTTCTCTCTTTCAAGAACTAAAAGATATATTCGTGCCATGGATCAGGATGGATTTTGAAAAGCCTGATGCCGCGAAAGCAAACAAATACTTACTTCCCTGTCAACTAAATCGGGCTCTTCAAACTTTGTTTCGTTTATACCGTGTAAAGTCATCACGAAAAATGTATATTATATTATATAATTAACGACCATACGCAATTCAAAAATTGTAGATATTTTTCATCGATGCAAGGTTGCAATGTGATGGCAATGATTCTGTTTTTGTAGATATCGCGAAGTATAAAAGAGGATTTTGTGTGAATAGGTTTTTTCTAAAATTGATTCTTTGTAAAAGGGTCTAATAATCATAGTTTCTATCAAACCTGGTCTCTCTTCGTCTAGTACATTTCACCAAGCCTGAAACGTCTCTTACAGCTCATAAAGACATCAGAAAATTTGTCCTAGATAAGTACTATCAGCACGTATTACGGTAAAGTCTCTTTTCCATATTTTTTTTTTTTTTTTTTTTTTTTTTTTTTTACAAAATTGCATTTGTATATCACGAGCATACGCTAGAAACTAATATTTCTTCTGAAGTCTTCATGTCTTATATTTAATACCACATCAAACGACAATCTAAGAATACATATATTCGTTATTTTCCTTTGCACGGGGTCATTAACATTCAGGTACCAATCAATTGCAATATATTTGACACGTGTGAAATTCGTATATTTGAAAAGCAGTACTTGTGAGTCACGAACGGTGCCTCGTCATCGAAACACATTTAATTACCGTAAACACCATCGTGAACTGAGTCCTATTGTATTGTTTCCTTTTAATATTTCAGTGCGTACACTTCCCTGTCAATTATGTTCGAATGGAGTGGGTAAAAATGGTTTTGCTTAATATATTAAGACGACCAACGAGGATGAACTGTGTCTGGTCAAATTCAGTTCTGGCTTTATATGTACAAAAAAAAAAGGAGACAGAAAAGGAAAAAGATTGCTATCGAGAACTGCTGGAGCTCGATCTTGTGTAGCGACGGTGCCGATGCCGTGGATTGTTCGGGGGACTTCGCGATCGGGTTCTCGGTCTACGTCTAGGTGGCCGTGGGCTTCTACGGCGATTGATCGGCGGTGAACGTCTGCGATAACGCGGCGGAGTATTCCTACCACCGCCTCCCCATCGCGGCGGCGCCCTTCTTCCCATCAAAGGAGACATCCTTCGCATCGGTAGTGGCCGTGGCTTTGGTAATAATACTGGAGCAGCTGTGATTTCCTGGCCATCTATTTGTCCTGCACAGAATCGTCGTAACATTAGATCAACCGAAGTGATCGATACGTACCAAACAGATCGAGAGAGAACTCAATATTCAAACTTACCGCCATCCATGTGTTTCATTGCATTCTCCGCCTCGTCCGCAGTTTCAAACTCGACGTACGCGAAGCCTCGTCCTTGATTCGGATGAAGTTTGTCCATAGCGAAGTCGACCATCTTTATCTGGCCGTACGTAGAGAAGATCTCTATGATGTGATCTTTAGTGACGTTGCGCGTCAAATGACCAATATGTATTTTCGTCGGTCTGGGAATCGGTGATCTTTCTCTGCGCTTTCTGCGCGGTGAGGGTGATCTACAAAAGAGATGGAATAAAATAAACCATGCTATTAGTAAAATGAAATCGAACGATCCGAACAGCTATCAAGTTGATATATCTACCTGGAACGTCCTTTGGGTTTAGGTTTATCGACCACAGAATTGCTACTTTTCTTTTTGTCCTTCTCCCTATCTCTGTCTCTATCTCTATCCCTGTCCCTATCTCTTTCCCTTTCCTTCTCTCGTTCCTTCTCTTTGTTATCATGCCTTCGAGAAGCATCGACGCTTTTGCTGCGGCTACGTTTCCTTCCTCTTTCTCTGGAGCTCCCGGATGAGCTTCCCGAACTACTGGAGGTGGTGCTGGAAGAGGAGCTAGATCTGGAACTACTTCCGCTGCTTGTGGACGATGAACCAGAACTGCTGTCCGAAGAACTAGCGAACAGAGATAGCGAAGGCTTTGTACATACGATATCCAGTTGAATTATTGTAGTTTTATTACAGAAATTAACACGATCTTACCTACTGCCACTGCTGGATGACGAAGCGGCGCGTTTCTTCCTCTCCCTCTCCCTGCCTCTTTCCCTCTTGTTCTCTTTATCAGTCGCCTCGGAGTCGCTTTTACCCGTGCTATCCTTACGACTGCGTGCCCTGCGGCCACATGAAAACACCCGGCAATGAGGAGGTTACCGTGGTACGAAGGAAACGCAGGGGAAGCATCCCCAAAATAATACGTAATACTTACATTATAAGATGCTGTAGGTTCGCAAATTATAGGCGCGATTTTCGTCCCCGTGAACTGAAAGTAAAGCTTTGTTGAACGCCGTGTGAACGCCAATAATGGCGGATAGTGCCGCTAAAATTCTCGTCGCCTTTCGCGGGACACGTTCACGCTGTTCGTTGCCTATTGAATGGAACCGCGTGCAAACACCACGCGAAAGCGATAATTACGAACTTTTTTATCTCATCGTCCATTCCATAATAAAGTAATACGCGGAGTTTACGAAGCGGACGAAACAAAATTACTAACGAACTGACGCGGCGCTCACGTCGCTGATTCCCGCCGGGTCTCGACCACAGTATCACGCCGACCATAAATCCATGAAAATCCGATCGCAGCACTGAGCGCCCATTTTCCAAAATATTGCACCAATCCCGACGGATATGCTACGGCGGAGAGTTTGCTTTTACTCTCAATCGTGTCTATTTCATTAAATACACTGCACTTGTAATTGCGTACAGCGCCTGGATATAATAAACATATTATGCAATTATGTTAAACCGCTTGAATGATTCTCATATCCATTTATTTGCACTCTGAGATTGTAAAGCTCTCGTGGACAAATTCTGATTCGTTATGCAACGAGATTCGTTAACAGCGTTGTTAATTCATTGCTTATAAACGAGGGTTGATAGTAATTTATTCGGTTCAGGTTCATCCAGGTTCACGGTCCGCTGAAGTGAGGTAAAGGCTTTAGCCACCTAGCTGCGTAATGCGCGAACTAAGGCTTTCAGGTCCATTTGGATCCGGAAATTCGCCCGAGATAATAGGAGCACAGGATGCAGGTGGAGGTGGCACGACGGAGCTGTGCGAGAGAGAGAGCGCTAATGTGTGCGACGAGGATAGCGATAGGTGGCGTGCCACTAACTTTGGTTATGTTCTCCGGCTCCTGTATCAGGCGAGCATAACCAAAGTTGGTGGCACGCATCTATCGCCATCTTTGTCGCTCATTCTAGCCCTCTCTTGCACAGCTCTGTTGTGCCACCTCCACCTACATCCTGTGTTCCTTTTAACTCGGGCGAATTTCCGGATCCGAACGCACGTGAGGCGGCCAGTTACCGACGCGGTCGGTAATTAAGAAATAGGTTTTGTATGCTTCTTAAAATAATAGAGTGACGAGTTTGTTATTATATTATAGCTGTAACTATAAAACGACGCGTAATCTCTCTGTAATAGAGCTTGAACCTCGGTTTGTAATTGAAAGAATAAGTAAACAGGGTTTCTTCGTGTTGATAATTAAATAAATATCGTGTCAGGCAAGAATGCTAGATAAATTCATAATAATGTTAACTTTCTTAGTGGGATGTAGGATTAGATGGCAGTTATAATCAGTTTGTATTTCATGAATTTTATTCATATAGATTGCTGCAGCGATACGTAAGTACCGAAATGTATATGTATGTACATTTGAGTGATAATAACGAGCAATATTTATGTACAAGTACACCGAATTATAAACACTAAACATTCGTCACACCTTACACATAGTTCTTTAAACCAATTCGTTTTAATGTTGTGTCGGTCCTTTGTTTTCTTTTTCTTTTCTTTGCCAGTGCTCCGTTATTCACGTGAAACTACACGATCGGACAGTGCGGTATGGGGGATCGTACCGTTTCCCCGTGTTTCTTTTGGCACAGCTCGATTACAAAGGCGGGGAAAAAAAGAATACATGTAACCGAAGACGGAAGAAGGTAGCGCCAACGTTTAAAGAAATGCTCTCTAACGATCCATTCATCGCAGCATATTCTTTCGCTTTCTGTTTACCCCAAATATACCCGGTCGAATAGCTCGTTGAATAAAATTCTTCCTTTAGCTTGGAAATATTCGATGTTCGGTAAAGCCGTCTAGCTGAACGATATGCACTATGTAACAATGTAATAATTCGATTATCGATTGGTCGCAAGGTAAATGGATACGCAAATATATTTTCGCGACCACCTTGCGCGCCCGCGGCTCGCAATAATTCGTTAAGCCTTCGTAGATCGTTAATATTGGTCTCGCATACAAATACATGATACAGAAATCGACATGCAATCTTCAAAAGCGGGGTATGTTACAAACATAACAGTGGCAGTAGTTATACCAATAAATTTTATGCAATATATATATTACAAAAATGTATTTTCCCCCCCGTTTCTTCTTGCAGAGGTTTCATTTGCTGCTTCTGTCGTCAAGCGGGTTAATCTGCTATCGTTAAACATTTGAAACGTTGGTCTGTCAGCTTTTACCTTTTATCTCTTTTTCGTTCGTCCCTTAGCTTAATACACTAAGACTCCCATGGTATACATCCATTCGCACACACGCACTTTTCTCTTTCGCGTATTCCCTCTAAATATACTGTTTCTTTTCTCTCCTTTTTTTTATTCATAAAAATCAATCGATCGTTATTAGTGGTCACATCGATAAAATCATCATTCATAACAAACAATTGAAATCATTATAAAGTCTTATATTTTATTATTTACGTATAAATATCGTTTAAATATGTATATTAAAAATTTGCTACACGTGTTTCACGATTATTTTACACAGAATTCGTTAAATTCTATCCTCGACGATAATGACTTAAATCGATTAAGTAACATCTTCTTTAACTGGACACGGAACTGTTCTCGCATCAAACGAAGATAGGAAACTATACATATACTTGGCGGGGCTCGACTTTGATCCCGCGCTCCTTCGCTCGTGCTCGTTTCGCTCGCTGTCCCCGTATAAAAACGTGGGGCTGATAGGGAGCGGAGATCGTGATCAAAATCAGCCTCCCCCCTCGAAATGCACGCAATAATAATCCCTATGGTCTTTCGTTACTCGTCAAATCATACGCCCGACAAAGAAGAGGAAAACCAAAGAGGAACGAGAATTTAAACGACGCTACTCCCCTAGAAATTGAGTCACCACGTCACGGTATAAAAATCTAAACTGACCTTACACTGTGTGTACACTAAAAAATAGAATGGTTCGGCGCCGAGCGTGAGGGCTCGATCGATCCGGAGCAACGTACGACGCTCGGCGATTTATTTCTACGCGTTCGGGTTTACTTTCGTGCTGGCGGCGTCGCGACTCGATCGCTCGCGAAACGCCTCGTACAAATGAACACGCGTCCCGCCCGCTGCTATCGCGGATAGATGGAATACAAGCGAGGTCTTAGAAACCATTATCGGGCGAACGGAAAATAATTCTTGGGACACTGGAACACCTTGATCACACCAAGGTGAACTGTAATACGTGGCAAAATACACATTCGGCGATGTGTCCTCGGGGTTTATCGCTCTGCACACCATTCGAGTACTCGAGCATACTTCGATAATATTTCCTCTACCCGCGATCGCAACGAGTCGAGCGCATCTCGCTCCAATGAACGGCTAAACCAAAAACATATCTCTAATATAACATGACACGGACAGTCTTGCGCGTCAACGATAAAGACTCCCCGTCGAACCGAAACCCTGCGTTGCTCGTTTACGCGCAATCGAACGTGAAATGGAACCGCGACACCTTCCCCGTTTTGTGTTTTAATACGCTTGAACGGAAAATAAACAGACACCAATATCGCCGTTCCCCCTGACGGCCATTTAGTACAATTTCAACCATCAGGGGTGAGAACGATCGGCTACATTCCACGTTACCACGACGAAGCATCGAATAGACGTTGGGATCGGTGTGTTTGGACCGGAAGAACTGTGTACGATACCACGAAACAAGTTTTAATCCACTTGGCGCCGCGACTGGTCCGCTTAACATACGCGACGCAGGGAAATCCTCTACAGGATGTTCGATCGAGCGTGACCACAGGCGTCCGCAGCGACCAAAGGATTAATTAATATCGTTTTTGACGGTAGAATGTGTTAGCTGCATCGGCACCCTCAGATACTCGATTCAGACGGATATCTCGCGAGTGGCACGCGTTCTATCCTCCTCGCTGGCAACTCTCGTACGTACTCCGTCCAGCCGCAGGATGGTGCGGGGACCGTGAAGCTGGGCTATACGGAGATCTCATAGTTCATGTCGTAGACACTTGCCCTGTCCGGCGTCGGCGTGGTTGGCCGCTGGGATCTGTTGTCGTTTGGCGCGGACACCATCTCCATGGAGTCTGTCATTTCCAGAGCCCTGACGAAGGACATCGGTCTACGCCGCGCGTCGCCGGACGTTGGCGTCGTCGGCGTCGCCATCGTGGCCTTTCGCTTCACCTGGGGCGACTGATGGGGTGGGAAGACCGGCACCCCGCCCCTCATCCCGGGATGATAAGCCGCCCTCGGCGCGTTGGCGTACAATTGCTGCGTGGGGCTGGTTGGATTCGAACGATAGTAATCGTAGACTGGCGGTGGTCTTTGGGAGGGCGACTGGTGCGTCGCGGCGTTCGTCGTCCCGGGCGGAGCCGGATAACTGCCCGGCGAATTGTCCTTCCACATGTAGACGCCGCGCTGGGGGGAACCGGCCAGCTCCCGTATGTTGTCCACGGTATTGTTCGTTCTCGAGTAGGAGTGGTCGGTGCCCTGACGCACCAGCTCGCTCTCCGACAGGAAACGACGCTGGGGGCTGTAGCCCGCCACTACGGCGCCGCAGGTAACACCACCGCCGGCGTTGTTCCCCTGCTGTACATCATAGTATGTCGGGGCGTCGTTCACTCCTATAAAATCCGGCCGACGAACCTGCGTCGGCGTGCCCGGGTTCGATCTGCAACAGAGACACGTTACTCTGGCATTCGTCCTTCCAAGCGGAGCACACTTAGTAAGAGAGATTATCTCAATAATTGACAAATGCGCACGGGTACAGTGAACCAAGATGAATTATGCGAGAGTGCTGAGCAACTGTAGCCATACAAATACGGCTCTGGCGAGACATATAGGAGAGAGAGAGAGAACAGCGCATCATTCCTGTTATAAAATTAGCATCTATCCAATTGAAACGTAAAAAGGTAGCGACAAAACCTAGGAGATACATATGTGGACGTTTATACTTGCGTGTTGGTCGACTGATACATGTGTGAATATATGTATATATGTGCTTACGTATATACATATATGGTCTCGAGTATGTATACTTTCGCTTTTAAACGCAGACTGTTAAAGAAGAGGGGTTCAACGCGCGACAGAGCTTGCGACGATCGCCGAACCGGGCAAACTGTACTCGGTCTGCATAGGAATATCAAATCTATCAGAGTTCTCCGGTAGACTTCCACTCGTGGAAGCAGAATGTATCATTCGTAATTCTGATAAAATCAATTTTAGGGCCTCACGTTTGCCTGAGCACACTTTACTCGGTTCAGCGGGATCCAAATGATCCGCGCGCTTTGAGCCCCTTTTTATTAACACCCTATATGGATATAAATGTATGTAAATATATGCAAGAAAGCATAACTTTAAACTACGATATGTCCTCGTAGGATGAAGTTCGTGTTTACCTGCAGTAGGTTGCAACATGATGGTAGAAAGCAGCTCCTTGCAGTTACCACCCCCTGCAGTGGGACACAAACTTATCTATATACCATATATCTTGTAATATGTACATGCAGAGAGACTAATTCTCTACGATATTATCGTGATCTACATCGCCCAACGGTCTTTTTCTTTTAATACATATTCATTATTCTCCCGTCTGTCACACGTCTCTTCGTCATTCAGAAGGCGAGAACAGTGGTGAGATAGAAGTAGGAAGAAAGAATAAGAGCAAGAGTGAGGTGTTCGCAAGTGAGGGAACAGGGGAGTCTGAAGTAACAGGCGTCACATCATATCGAAAAAGGTAGCAAACAGGAACATCGAAAGAAGGAGAATTATGTTCACTTTGTATCGGTAGCGTGCTCAAAGAAATGCAAATGTAAACTAGTACTAGTGTGGCGCTTCCCTCTTGCTCTCTACGTCGAAATTAATTTTGTGCAATGTGAGAACGCCGCGAGATACAATTATATATATATATAAATATACCAAAAAAAAAAGTACATCTAGAAGTTCAATATCTGGAAAGTATCTTATATGATCCACGGAATATAACGAATCTCATAATCCTCGATACATCACAGCGAGATCGTGTTATATCAAGTTTATGTCCGTACTTTTTTTCTATTATATTCAGTAGCATAGACGAGCATAGTATACCTGCGGATAGGGCTGGAAATGGCAAGCGGAGTTGGCACTCCAATAGCTTTAATCCGTTGTGTGGTTGGACTAGCACCCCCTTGGCCTTGGCCTCTTTGCGAGGCTGTGGTAGGCGATCCGCTTGCCTCCGGCGATAATGGATCGGGAGTATGGCTTCGAGAGCCGTTCATTCCCCTATAGGTATTGACAACGTACCTTATGTATATTAGAAAAGTTATTAGCAAACCAGACATCAAATCCATTCGTCGTTGTTTTAGTTTACCTTGGCCTCGGATGAGGGCTGCCTCTTGTATAATGTATTGGATGGCGGTGCTGCGATGTCGGCGGATGCCTGGGAGACTCATTGTTCTCCACAGGTGGCAGGAAGAAATTGCTTTTGGAACCGTGTCTCTGTAGCGGGGGCGTGGGTTCGCAATCGGCTGACTGGGACGCGGTGGGCTCCATGTCTGTATCCGAGCCATCTCGTCCAGGAGATAACTGCAAGCAATAAGTAATGCATCCTATGCTATTTCCATTATAACAATCGATTAATGCTCATTGTTCAATCATCGTGGCTACTATTTATGTGTATATATATAACGCACATTTTTTTTGAGGGAAGGAAATATTGACGTTTAACCAGAACGGAGTGAGGGACAGGGAATTGAACGGGAAGTGGCTGCATCTTTCCAACGTTGTGATTAGGGTACTACAGATAGGAGGAATCGCTGCTGGAAATTGTACTCTAAATAAATAAATTCGGTGTTAACAAACGAAGATTTATAAAATCCGTGCAAGAACCGTCGTCTAGGTGTACCACTTGTGCGTTGAACTGAAGCTTGCGACAGACGATCTATGCTCTAGTAAAGCCTCGAAAGCATAGAGAAGGTGAGGTAGCGGAAGTTTGGATTATTCTAAAGCAGAGTGAATTACGTGGCTACGATAAAAAGGCTACACAAAGCTGATTACGTCTACACCAAGGCATCGAAACTCCATGCTAGAGAGGAAGTGCTAGTTACAGTTGTTAAAATCTTCTCGTACTTAGTATCTGAAGTGTCAAGCAAAGTTGCACTAGCTCTTACCTTATTGTAAGCATTCGAACTGGCATTTCTAACACCATTGCTGCTATCCATATAGGTTTTTACCTGGTTCTCACTGCCTATAGTCGATATCTCAGATGTACAGGGTCCGCGTCGTTTCCCTGAATACTTATCAGGCTTAATTAGACTGAAACGTTACGATTCATTGATTAATCATCGGCTCTGCTCGTGGCTTAAGGTCACAATCGGTTGCGCATTACCTGGGGTAGTGTGGTCCACATTGCGTATAACAGCAATTATGTAAGCAACCACGGGAAAAAGGATTGTAGCCTCCATTAAATTTACCCGTTACCTGTTCGTTTGTCGTGCGTCCTCTTGAAAGAAGTACTATGTGAAAGACGGTCAGTCCAAATATTGGAATGAACAAGAGTATAATCACTCCTATAATCACGAGTCTGTTTAAAACTTAAGGATTATAATCTCTCAGAGTTCGCGCCGAGCTACTAGAATTAAATTCGCCGTTAACTCAGGAGGAAAGGATACGCGACGATTGTGTCTACTTCGCCCAGCTGTTGTTTACGCTCCAAGACAAAATGCAGGCAGAGCCCGAATATGCTGAGCATATGAAAACTGAGCGACAGAAGGAAGCAAAAGAAGAATCTGTAGTTCCTTCTACCAATGCAGTTGTTTACCCATGGACAGTGATGATCGAAAGTCTGAAAAGATTAAGTAGAATAGGTAAACGTTTAAACTGCTACTCCATAAACACCGAATAACAACCGATACAAACCTCGATGCAATGATTGCAAACGCTGCAATGAGAGCAACGCGGAGGTCTGTAGAAGTTGCACGTGACGCACCATTTCATGCGGACCGTAATGCCATTGATTTCTACGCTTTTGTACAACGGAGCACGGAAGTCGTCCTCTTGATTCTCGTCGGGTGGAGCTTTAAACAGAATCGTATTATTCGAGGAAACAGTTGCTCGCTTATGCTTATACCATCTCCGCCCTGGTTCTCAACCTACCCTTCGGTATGACACCCGGATCCATGAAAGTTGCCAGCGTGAAATTTGCCAATACGAAGAAGGTGATGACGCCTTGCACCGCCGGTACCCACATTCCCCATCGAAACACATAATACTGACACCTGAAAGATCCAAGTTAACTCTGTGAGCTCGTGTATCAACAGACCAAAGGAAAGTCTGTTGAATGAAAACAGTAGGTGTAAACGTTGCGGCCTCTCACGAGTGAGGCAGAGACAGGCGTGCGTGCGGAACTCACGGGAAACAGAAGAACAGTGTTGTGGTGCTTAGGAGGATCGTCCAAGCGAACGTAGCTGGTAGATACTTGGTCTTCACATTGCATTTCGGCATTCTGCACGCTCCACTTCTCGTGGTCGGCGATTAACAAAATTATTAATGGGTAAGATTTCTGCTACCAGAAAACATGGCCGCGTCCATCGGCGCTACTTATTCGCAAGTCGCGCGATCCGTATTTAGCACGGACTTCCATTCTCGTTGGGCTCGTACATTCGTTGCATCTCGATAAACGTCCCGTCTATTACGCGCGCGTCACTCCGGCAAAAACATCCGTAATGTGAATATTTAAGCGCTTTCTGCACGCACGATCCGCGAACACACTACCTTGCTGACATACATATATGTATATGTAACATATATATAGACACTTTATATATACACACACGCGTATTATGTACGTATACATATGTAAAGACGTGTATATATTTCGCTCGGCGGCGAGCCGTGCCCCCCTCTTAACACGGGCGTTCCGTAATGCGATCCTACGAGACCCTGTGGTTGGCTCTCATGCTTTTCCATCCACCTAGAAGCGCGCTGTCTGTCAGCTTAACGTCGTTCTATGCGATATCCATAAAGCTTCGCCCTTTTCCAACTTTCGCAAGCTCGCTTACCGACCGAGCTGCTCTTAATTACGTGACGTATGTATGATCTACATTGCCGACGCAGTTATTCTCCTTCGAAATTCAAATTTCTCGTAGCTCGTTGCTTCGACTCGTTCGATTCGTTTTTCTTAGGCGAAAGTAAGCAGGCGAGTTGGGAAATAGGATTATTATGAAACTCCAATTATACCGCGCGATAGCGTTTCTATCTATAAACGATCTGCACGTTGAAAGTGGAAACATGAGTAAGCGGAAGTTTTAGAGCGCATCGGCTAATTGCGTACGATGGTTTGCTTTTACAATTTTCTTCTGTTTAAGAGGCTGATGGAACAAGTTGGAGGTTAGCGATAACGGGTAAAAGACTGTC
Source organism: Andrena chrysosceles (assembly GCA_963855975.1). Taxonomy (NCBI): domain Eukaryota; kingdom Metazoa; phylum Arthropoda; class Insecta; order Hymenoptera; family Andrenidae; genus Andrena; species Andrena chrysosceles. The sequence continues at coordinate 12,479,177 of OY979769.1, read as the reverse complement.
ACGGAAGGGCGTAGCGAGCGCGCCATATTAGGGAGCATGGCAGGAGGCCAGCGAAGATGACGAATCCACGAACTAGGGGGAAGAATCCCGTTGATACGGGTTGTCTGGGATCGACAAGGTGTTCTTCAGCGGTGAACGCGTCAAGCACCTCGCGGACCCGTGCCATCACGGCCGCGTTAAACAGCTTCAAGTATCGCGTTCGCGCTAGTAATGGTCACAGCCAATTTCATAGATTTCAGATTGAGATGCACGTGTCGCTATTAACGATGTCTTACCACCCACGTCCACTGTCCTATGTCGAAGACGGAACGGTGCTGCATACCAGGGAACTTAGTTATATAAACTCTGCTATTATTCGACTCGCGACGAAATCTTCTTTGCACGAGCTATGATAATTGAAATAAACTGTACTTCTTCCTTTTCGTCTATACCAGATTACTATACTCTATCTAATCCATTTCTACCAATTTCCTCTATGCACCCAACAGGTTTCCAACTGCAGCGGCCACATTGCTGATTCGTCAAACGCTAGGAAGTCCGAAGCTTTGAAGATTCTTAACCCTTCGTGGTCACACCTTCTTATAATCACACATTGGTCACACGGGGTTCACTGTACCCCAGCATCATTTTTTGAGTTACCATTTTCGTATTTTTGAATCTTTTAACTTTTTAGTGATAATTGTACATTCGTAATACTTATACAGTCATGGTCTAATAGTCTTTTTCTAGAAACATAAATTTTGATATGATAAAATTTGTAGTTGAAAATGAGCGATTTTCCATGGTTGTGGGAAAAACCGAATTTTTTAAAAATTTTTTATATTATTTTTTTGCGATAAATCCCCTTTGGAAGACGTAAAGGTGCGACATTTCAAATCGAAAATATCTCTTGGGGTACAATACACCCCGTGTGACCACGAAGGGTTAAGATCGCATCCTCCAAGGAACCCAGCCATCCAGGGATCCGAACCGCCTAGTAACCCTAACCCTTACCCGGTTAACCAAGGAAGGTTTCTGTAACCCGTAGTAACCGCGAGGGAACGGTTCTTAAATTCTAGAAGAAACCGAAGTAACCCGGTTAACCCGCTACGAGCCGGTTACTAGCGAAATAAGACAGTCTTGCCTAGACTGTAGCGGGGACAAGCCCCCGCAGTGCCTCACCGAATTGTATGGCTTTCGACCCTCGAAGGGGTTTGAATACCATTAAAACTTGAGAAATGTCCAGGATTTTCGCATTTCTCATCAGATCTTTGGGAAAACGACACCGATCGATTCCTTATGTTTCGCCGATGAAACTAACACCAAGAACGACGTAATTCGGACCATAATGAAAGAAATTCCATGGAAAATCGATTTATATGATTTCAAGCTGACTTCGTTAAAAATAGTCCGATTTACATGAAATTTGGTATGATTTTCATCGGAAAAACATAAGGAATCCATCGGCATCATTTCCACATCGATACGATAAAGAATAAAAAAATTTGTTTTAAACAGGTATGAATCCTCGGCCGACCGTAGCGAATTGAGGTCGGCGCCCCGCAGTCAAGGGGTGAAAATGTGAAATATCCATTTCAGCGTAAAAGAAATTCTTTATTCTTTATCGTATCGATATGGAAGTAATGTCGATAGATTCCTTATGTTTTTCCGATGATAATCATACCAAATTTCATGTAAATCGGACTATTGTTAACGAAATTAGCCTCAAATTATGGAAATGAATTTTGCATGGAATTTTCTTCATTATTTTCCGAATTACGTCGTTCTTGGTGTCACTTTCATCGGCGAAAGATCTGATGAGAAATGGAGAAACGGAAGTCGAGGATTTCTAACTTCTTAATAAGCACTCCAAACCCTGTATTATTCCAATATTACTGTAACCGCATTAACCCGGTTAACCCGGTTAGTCGGGTTACAGAGAAATTCTGTTACCCGGTTAGACGGGTTAGTCGGCGATACGGCGTACCGAACCGGGTACGGGTTAGGGTTCGGTTCCCTGCAGCCATCGCTCCTCCTAATTCTACATCCAAGGACCAAGCGCGTTCCTACATATTCGAATACCTAGCGTTCTACAACTACGCGTTGCGTCGCTGATGAATTTGTCGATGCGTCGAGCGATAATGCCAGGCTTTATTAATGGAACTTATTTCTCGAGGGCGAAACTTGGAGGCGCTGGACCGCCGGGGGCGGCATCCGCATGCCTCTCTAACGAGTCGGCTTCCGAGCTGACCAGCGCTTGCCAAGGGAGCGTTGATTTTCAGAACTTGGCACCGGCACGTAATTGCTTTTGCGCGACCGAAACGCCGCTGTCAGATTTGGACGGGGGGAGCGCGTGGTGGGTATCGCCTGTGGCGACAGCCACGACGACGATGATGCACTGGCACCGAAAATATTTCTAACGAGACAAATTTACGTAGAACGTGTCCGTTGGTCGGTCTTTGCACGCGCCCCTGTCGGCCGGGCAACGAGGATCGACTGAATGAAAATTGCGCGAGTAGGTTGCAGACACTCCGGTTCCCTGCGACGCGCAAAATGAAATTCTCCTACAAACCAGCCGCTGCATGATTAATTGCCCTGGCATTATTTATAGGCGTGCCGCGAAATTATACCGCGAGGTCAGGAACTCCTCAAGTATCCTCTGCTCTAATGTCCAACGTGTCGCTCTTATTGCTCTTCATCCTGAAGCGGTGGAGCGAGACACGTGCCACGTAACTGGTACAGGGAAGTCAATTTGGATCAATCTTTTTAGACCCCTTTCCACGGTCAGCCGCGAAATAGCTGCCAGACAGAAGCAAACAGCTGGTCACTGTGATTCAGGGGCTGCGCGAACCCCGCGATACAAGAGCCGCTATCATTTTCATTCGTCCGTAATAATTAAAACTTGAGAGATCCATTGCATCGTAGTAATTATATCTTCTATAATAAAGGATAAACTTTCTTGTATCAAAGATCGAAGGAGGTGGAGGATTTGAGTAGTTCCTCGTGGCAGAGGCTGGATTAAATGACCCTTAATTAAATGGCCCGCTACTTGCAATAGGTACTTACATCATCGCCGCTGCGCAGCTGGGATTTATGTCCGCGCGGCGTAAGAATAAATAAATAACACAAACTATACGAAGAGTTGTAAAGCTCGTGTTGGACGTGGCAGTCAGGGCCGTCGCCTGATTCTCACGATCGGCCTCAAAGTCGGGAAACGGCCTCCGACCTATTTCCACCTCGCTGTCCGGAAAACGCACGGGATCGTTGATGAATCGTTCTCAAAGAGACCGAGGACTCGTTATATTTTTACCGGTACCGCCAGGCCAGGTAGAACGCGTGTTGCAACGGTTTGCTGCAACGCGTGGGCGGCGATCTAAGAACGGCGACGGTGTCCGAGGATCGCGCGTGGAGCGTTGTTCTCGGGGTGGGAATTATAACCATTTGCGCCGGAACACGGATGGATTTATGTAAGAAGCCTCCACGCTAATGAAATCGTTACCACGGAGTTGGTGAAAATTTCCTCGTTTAGCGGATCGCTTGCCAAGACAAATACCACTGTAGTTTTTCGATCTTATCGTCATGTGAATGGAGGCATTTCTACGATCGGTTCCGCTTCCATGACGATCCAGCGTAATTTCGAAACTCCTCTGCTCGTAACTTCTCCATTTATCACGTTACTGTAAACGGATCGTTGACCTATATGGTGAATTATCGATGAAGGCATCGTGATTGGAGATCGGTCAGCTGAGCTCCGAGCGTGATGCGTGATTTAGGATCGGCCTTCCGACATAGCGGAGGAACCACTTATAACATATTTCAATTTTTCGCCGGCCCGCTCTATTTTTGCGCCCACCAATTTTCTAGCTGGTTTACCAGACGCGGAGGATGTCTTTATACTGGGACGGAAAAGCCTCGGCACTTCAGGTATCCGTCGTCCGTCGTGCGAGAAAACCGGCATCATGGTAAGAGTCGCGGAGACGTCCTCATCGATCCTCGTGAATCTCTCGCTCCAAGTTCGCGATGATATACTCCGTTGATTCGACTAGATCTTCCAAGAATCTATCAACAATTTACGCGGCTCGTATCAGTGATTTTTTTGTTTTTTTTATTGTCGATTCATTAATAAGTGAAAGAAACGTTATAATGGGTGATCGAGGAGAGCCGGGACCACGAGGATATCGTGTAGCTTGCGTTGTAACGATTTTCCCGAGGAGAAGGATCTCTGTGGTACAAATCGGATTATACGTTTGCAGGAGGAAGACGAACAGAAGACCGCCGTGATGAGGAAAGCGTTCCAGATGTTCGACACGACGAAGAGCGGCTTCATCGACACCCTGAAGATCTCGACGATACTGAACACCATGGGCCAGCTGTTCGACGACGCGGAGCTGAACGCTATGATCAAGGAAACCGATTCCGAAGGCACTGGCAAAGTGAACTTCGACGGTTTCTGCAAGATCGCCGGCCGATTCCTGGAAGAGGAGGACGCCGAGGCGATGCAGGAAGAGCTGAAGGAAGCCTTCCGCTTGTACGATCGCGAAGGGAACGGATACATCACCACGGCTACGTTGAAGGAGATCCTCGCTGCTCTTGATGACAAACTCACCAGTGCGGATCTCGACGGTATAATCGCTGAGATTGATACCGATGGATCGGGCACCGTTGACTTCGATGGTACGTATAGTTTAAGCTGTTGGATAATTCACTGTTGATTTCTTCGAGTTATCGCGTGGAACGAGTTTAAGATTTCTCCGGCAACGTTTCACACGAGTTTTCTCTTGCTTTTAGAATTCATGGAGATGATGACGGGAGAGTAAGAGTCGTGGCAACTGACAAGGGACATCCGATGCTCGAGTTCTGTTAACATTGTCGCCAATGCTAGCTGGGTGAATGAGATTTGTTTAATAAAATGATGATTTGAAGTTAATGGTTTTCAATTATCGAGTCCTTCCTTGGTCCTTCAGCTGCGCTTATAAGGGAAGATTTCCGACCAGGAAATATAAAGAAGAGAGTCTAATTTCATGAAACTAAAATGAAACTATGACAAAATATTTAAGAAATATTAAAATAGTGAAATAATGGTTTTGTGAGATTAAAGTCGCGTATGTGACACGATATTTTTATCTCGTGGATTTGCAAGATCTGGAGAGCGAAATTAACACCTGAAAATCGAACTATTCTCCGATTTTGTGTTATAACTCGCAAGCTGTAAGAACTGTAAGTTACCAAATAATAATTCTATTTAAAATAACTAATTTTTCTCGGCAAACTATTAGTAGTTCCCAAGTTACAGCACAAAATCGCAAAATAGCCGGATTTTCAGAGGTCAATTTCATCCCTCAGGGTGAATTTGGCAGCAAAAGAAATTGCGCAATTGTAATATATACCCAAAGTTTCATCATTTTTTGAATTTCCGGGTTGGGAATATTCCCTTGGCAGTGAATCCCAAAGGGGTGAGCACCAAGATGCGCGGGGTGTATATCAAGAAGACAAGTTCTTATAATAAACACTTGCTGTTTATGGCAATTTATTCATTACAATTGAGATATATAGAAGAAATCTTTTTTTCTTTTACTTTGCATTAATGTTACAACGTTGCATACGGCTTCTGACGACGCGGCGCACGATTCGCCGCAGGAACGTTTATTGGATTATGTCGTTGGTGGGCTGTCCCTCGTGGAACACGAGGACATCCTTCACGAAGATGTTTGGGACGCTGAGGGCTCCCGGGGTGAGGGGTCTGTCCAAGGGGAAGCCGAGGGGTTTGCCATCGAGGGAAATAGCACCGCCGATCGACTGAGAGGGTTGCTGGTTCTGGTGGTATTCGCTAACGGATGGGTCCTGGACCGTCTGTGGCTGAGCGTAGATGCCTTGGAAACCACCGTTGTGGAGCTGTCCACTGGCGATTTGGCCGACGAGAACGCCTTGGTTGAGGCCAGAGACTGGGACTCCTTGAATTCCTTGCCATTGTTGACCTGCGCCGATTCCTTGTCCTACTTGTTGCATGTTGTACGGGATGTTCAATGACTGTAGACCTTGTACGCCCTCACCTTGGATGCCTTGAGGTATTTGCTGAGCGCCAGACAATCCTTGGACCACACCTTGGAGACCTTGTCCAGATTGCTGTCCTCCTTGTTGCATACCTTGCTGCGCGCCTTGTTGTACTCCTTGACCAAGCAGACCCAGCACATCCTGTTGTACACCTTGAGCACCTTGCACTACACCTTGCTGTACACCTTGCTGCACGCCTTGCAGACCTTGCTGTGCGCCTTGCAGACCGTGTTGTACACCTTGCTGTACACCTTGAAGACCGTGTTGTACACCTTGCAGACCTTGCAGACCTTGAGCTCCCTGTTGCACGCCTTGAGCACCCTGTTGTACACCTTGACCGGCTTGCATGCCCTGTGGCACTCCCCAGAGACCTTGCAGACCTTGCAGACCTTGAAGACCTTGAAGACCTTGTTGACCTTGTTGACCTTGTTGCTGGCTTTGTTGGATACCAGACATCGGTTGCCATTTGATATATTGTCCACGGGTCATTTGGATGGGTTGAAGTCCCAGTTGTCCTCGCTGTTGGATTTGCTGGATAGGTTGTCCTTGTATCATTTGCAGGGGCTGTTGCCTCTGGGACTGTACACCGACTCCATGAATGGTGTAGGTCATTCCCTGTCCCTGACCGACTGGGTTCTGGATTTGCGAGTGCGGGTACTGTCCGTGGTACTTAGTGTAGACATTAGAATAGTGGTTCCTCACGGCTGCAAAGAAGAAATGACGTATACGGTGAGTAGTAGCCTTGTTCAACGAACGCCTCCGCCTCGTCGTCTCTGGTAGAGCACCTTCGATTTGCTGTTGCGCCGGAACCCAGTTTTCGGGGAGGACTTCCACGTTCTGTTGAATGCCGGGCACCTGGCTCTGGCCTTGCTGTTGTTGCTGCTGCTGTTGTTCCAGCTGCTCGTATTGTTCGGGGTTGATGATCTGGAACTGTTGGCTCTGGAAGGCTAAGTTCTCTTCTGGGATCACGGGGCCGGATGGCACGTTAAGTGGGCCTGATCCAGAGATCACGACGAGCAACTGAAGTGGGTAACCTTGGGGTTGACCTTTGGGAAGAGCCAATCTGGCGGGGAAGCTGAAGATCTGTTGCGGCTGTAAGGATATTAGCTTTGTTACGTCGCTGCTCCGACTCCGGAGGGGGAGGATTAAATTGGAGAATTCGCTGACCTCGGTGATGTAGAAAGGTTCCTGGGATCGGATAGCACCATTAACACCTTGTTCGATTTGCTGAGTGCTGGGCCAGTCGTGGCTTTGAGCTGGGGCCTGCTGGGAGTTTCTGAGGATGACGGTCTGACCCTGAGGAACTGTAAACGAGATGAACAAAGCGTTAGAAACAAATCACATTCAGGGGACCTATTAGTACTTACGGTTGTGCACGAACTGGTCAAGTTCGACGAAGAGTTCCTTGTTGTGAGAGATGCTGATGGGACGGCCCTGGTAGTCGTGTTTCGGTCCAAGGAATATACGGACAACTGCGTTCGGTACGCTTTGCTCGCTGTGAACGGTGATCTGGTATTGGTAGGGTTTGTGGTCCAATCTCTTAAGGTGAGCCTTGATCTGATGTTGAACCTGCTGTTGCACTTGTTGTTGCTGCTGTTGATGTTGGAACGGTTGCTGTTGGAACGGTTGCTGTTGGATCGGTTGCTGCTGGATCTGTTGCTGCTGCACCTGCTGCTGCTGCTGTTGCTGCTGCTGCTGCTGAACCTGTTGTTGCTGTTGCTGGGACTGGTCGAGCGGGACGGTAACCGCGTCAAGGTCGATGAAGAAGTCGGTGAAGAGGGTGACAAGCTGGCTAACGTCAACGTTCTGGATAGTAACTCCGGGGAGGATGAGGTCGTTGGACTGGTAAGCGGGCAACGATTTCTGGTATTTCTGGTGAAGGTTTATGATTCTCTTGTAGAGCTGGTAGAAGGCTGGGTCGCGAACAGCAGTTTGGCCAAGTTCGAGAGCCGATGGTGTGTAGTCCCAAATGTTCTGCGATTCGGGGGCATTGCCGAGAAGCTTGCGAGCCGCGGCCTCGAGACTTCCGTAGTATCTATTCAGAAGTAAGAAATGAGTTAAGTATATTGATAGAACATAGTTCGTTAATGTGCTTTTCAATGAATGCGAACCTTGGGTTGACGCTCTTGCCACATCCTTCGATCAGGTCACCGAGAATGCTTACACCTTGGGGTTGGTAGAGAGAGAGGAAGATGCCTTGTGGAGTGATGACGTGGCCGGATTCGATAGCTTCCATCAGTCTTTGCTCCAGCTTCTGAACGTGCTGGATGAGTTCGTTCTTCTGTGGCTGGAGCTGAAGGTTCTCAGGGCGAGAGGGCAATTCGAGTCCATTGAGGTTGCGGAGATGTGGCTGGAATGGAGCGTTCACCTGGGTGTAGTCGATCTTCTGAATAGGGCCAAGTCCGTTCGAAAGACGGTTGAGTTCGTAATGAGCCAGGAGTTGCTGATGGAGGTACAAGTATTTCGCTCCTTGGCCATTGATGTTCTGCTGTTCTTGTCCTATTTGTTGCAGATATTTTCCAACGATTTGTTGCTGGTATTGTTGCTGTGTCAGGGGCTGTTGTTGCTGCTGCTGTTGTAGCAAGTATTGAGAATATTAATTCAGGTTCACACATTCTATTATTCCTTGTTTACTTACCTCGCTTTCAATGTCTTTGACCAGGTTGAGGTATGCATAGTAGTTAGCGAGGCCAACATCTTGAGTGAAGTAAGAAAGCTGTTGTTCGTCCTGGGCCAAGAGTGCAGAGTAGTTGACTGGGATCAGGACGTTCTGGATGCCTTGCTGGATTCCTTGGATACTAGCCTGTTGAGCTTCCTGGATGATTCTTGAGTCCAAGTGTAATTGAGGCAGGATTTCGTAGGATGGTGGGAGGATGATATCCTGGGTGTCTTGACGAGTCAGGATAGCAGAGATCAAAGCCTATTGATTTAAATAGAAAAACAGTTTAGTATATTTTGCGTTAGAACTTTGAAGATACAAATAAGCTAGCGAAATAAACTTGTGAAATTTGCGAATGGTATATCGATCTAATACCTTGATGTACTGTCCTTCGTTGACACGAACGCGAGCCCATGCAGCGGTCTTCAAGAAGGTCTCGTAGTCCTGTGCGCCCGCCAAGATCCTGTACAGGAGGGACACTTCTTTGCGCAGCTGGGTGACAGTGCTGCTGAAGACTGTACCCTTCGGCTGAACCAAACCGGCTTTCACAGCACCAGCATAGTATTTAACAATGATGGGGTTGTTGTAGAGGTGAGAGTTGCTTTCAATGTCGTAGGAGGCACCGAGGTTCTGAAGCTGCTGGCTTGGAATACCCGATGCGATCTTCTGCAGGAGTTGCATAACATCTTGCTGTTTGTTCAGCAATTGCTGATCGGCTGGAATAAACAAAGAATTTTCTTTACATGCTAAGAAGTTAAATTTAGAAAGAAATTTAAGTTGAATCGAATACTTCTGACTACATTAAGCTATTAGCAGAAATACGCAGAGGGAACTATGGGCAATTTATTTATGAAGACTCAGGGCATAAATTTTTATAAAATACTTCTTTTCATCTATATGAAACTATTGTTCTTTGAATTCCAAGAGGTAAGTAAAGTGAAAGATGGCTTGAAGAGCAAGACATAGGTGAGGAATTATTTGCATTGGATATTTATGGCAATCTCAAAGTTGCTTTACAATTCGAATGTTAGAAATTATAAGTATGTACTTACCAGCTTGTCTGCTACTACTGCAAGCTCCTAGAGCCACCAGGGCCAACAGGACAAATAAGCACCTCATTGTGGTTCAATGGTGTGATGCGATGCAGACTGCTTGTTCGTCCAGGCTTTTATACCCAAATCCAATCGAAGAAAGCGAGCTATCGGCGACCTGCCGACCCACCACCGTCAAGATTTCGCTGTCATCCCGCGATATCCCTTGATATTTCGAATGTATTCGACGTATTCGATCGAAGGTTAATCGATGACATTTAGTGCATCAGAATGTTGCATTAGAAATTCGGTGGTACTGTATTAAAAACACGAAATTATTTGGTTTTTTGGTTTCAGGCCACTACGACGGACACTAGACTGCACTTCTACGCTAGAAACAGTTCTTGGAATACATAATAATGTAGGCTAAGAGTTCTATAATGATTGCATGTGTAGTTTTCTTATAAAAAATTCCCAATATGAACCTTGATTTCTTCCCCGGCTGTTCCGGTCTAGAGCACATAAAAATAGGTGATCTTTGGGAATTAATTACAGGAAAACTACGACATATAATTTAATGGGACTTTTTGCATTGTATTAAGCATGTCTTAAGTTATAGAAATATATTTTTGTTTTATAATTAATCATTGCAGACGGCACTGGGGAGTCTTTAAAGTTGAGGCGTGAAAAAATTCATCCAAATCGGTGGGACCTGTGTCCCCAAAAGTTATTGCCCGATTCGACTGAAACTTCTTTTATTTTGAAGAATATACCTACTTCTGGCTAGGGGAGAAACCAGAAAAAAATACAAAATTTCATTTTTTGAGAAAATAACGACATTTGAAGTTTGAAATCACCTTTTTCCTATATTTTTCGTCCTTTCAACGCTTTTAAAAATGATGAATTTTTAATTTTTTTTAATTTTACTGGTTTCCTCTTCAGTTAGAAGAATATTCTTCAAAATAAAAAAAGTTTCAGTCAACTCGGATAATTTTTGGAGATACAGGTCCCACCGATTTTGAGAACACTTCTTCGAGAAAAACGCATTTAAAGTTTTACGCGAGTGCCGAGTGTTACCCATGCATTTGCCGCTACTCAAATGCCTATAAATTCCGGAATTTTACGAATTTCAAAAAACCCTTTTAAACACTTATTCCTAAAAGGGTGAATATTCGAAAACTGAAATAAAAAAAATCGATTTTTAAACCGGAACCTCCCTTTAATGATTCAAGTACAACCTCCGGCAGCAAGTATCCGATCAGACGCACTAATACGAAATTTACTAAAATCATTCATGTTTTAGAACTATAAAATAAGATCTTTACAATTCGTGGGTGAAATTTCTCTCCACGATAATGTTATGTCTTGTCGAAGTTCTTCTTTATTCTGTGGCTTGTTCTCACACTTCTTCAATTTTGCCCATAAGCTCTCGATAGGGTTTAGATCGAGACTGTTCGTTGGCCATTTCATTCTTTTCAGCGAGCACAACATGTTTCTAATCGAGCAATCAGAAGTTGATTAAACGAAATGGGTTTCTAATAAGAAATATCTAAATGCTTAGATATTTCTTATTAATAATTAGAAATAATTATTAAATAATAATAATAAAATAATATAATTATTAAATAATCATAATAATTAATAATAATTAGAAATATCTAAATGCTAAATCAGAACATTTACTTATAAAAAAATATAAGAAGGAACGCTTACAATTGGTCCCCTCCCCCATTTACATTAGGTCCCCCCTTAGTTTCCCTTCACTTTTAACTATATAAGGGGGTTGAAGGGTATATATAAATATTAGGCAGCATTAGTTTAGCATAATGATTTTATTAGAAATCGTGCAATTTCGGTTTACAATATTTCGCAATCCCCTTTGCAGATTTTCAATACAGTTGCCAAGAGACAAAATGTTGCAGGTCATCAATGTCTGTGCGCGCGGAATAATACGGCATGATAATGTGTTTTGAACCCTCAGGGGACTATATGCATAAAGGTTATCACTTTGTTTACTTCCTAAGTGGTCTGTCTGTATTTTTATATTCCTGGGGGGTTATGAAGAAAGCGCAATCCGGAATGTACCAATCTGTAATGTGTCAAATGAAACAAACAAGCCGAGAGATAATGAAGATTCATTTTCATCTCTTCTTGATGCAAAACAGAACTTTATTCTCTTATTATCGCTAATTGCACAAAATTGTGCTAATTTGCAACAATAGTCGCGCGCATATCATAACTTTATTATCTACTCTAACTTTATACCATTTAACAGACGACGCAAGAATTTGAATGTTCCCTATTTGGCGCGAACGGGTGGTCGCGCGCGCAAACTTCGGTGCATTCGTTAGAATTGTTTAATTATACCGTAAATTAACGTCCCGTGAATTGCTTCATTAATACCCGCTTTCCTAGTTAATCGCGCATACTAATAGTACAAGTAATTACACTTGCAAATACGGAAAAACAAATCGAACAGTACGAATATTCTTTCGCCCGAGATAATGTATGTAATCAGTCAAAATGTTTTGTACTTATTTTACCGTCTGCCGGTGTTGATTACTTTATTACGAATCAACGATAAAAACGTGCGAAGAATAGATAGTAATAATATATACTTTCTTCAGATTTAAAAATGAGACACTTGAAAATGCTCCGTCGCTCCAACTCTACACATTCAAACTTCGGTAATGGCTACAAAATTGACTATTCCAATTAAAATACACGCTCTAATACCAACGATTAACATCAAACATCGCATTTTGTCCAAGCAAAAGCCAATCTGCAGAGATTCAAAGATAAATCGCTACTGGTCATTGAGCAAAAATGTCCAAAGGTCAATCCGAAACGCCGAAATATTTGGGCGCTATCGATTTCCACGAGGCTTCAGGCTTCATACACATCCATCACAGCATGTGATTTAAATGCGGGCGCTACGGATCCATAATATTCATTCCAGGAATAGACTGGAATACCCCGATTTTCCATTCCCCATCAACATTCGAATTCCTCCTTTTACCGAACTGTTAATTCGCAAGTTAACAGTTAACCATCCCTCCTGTGCGTAGACCAAAGTATTCTGTTCGTTTCATCGGCCCTTATGCCCACACGTACTCCCTTCTGCGCGTATGCACGGTTTACATGTGTACACTGTCATTCGAGGTACTGAACGTAACCTTGAAAAGCCCACCCTCGAAGCGCAAGTTCAATCGCAGCGGCTGAAGCAACGCGTTTCCTCCGCGTACACGGCCGTGGGGGCCGTATCGTGGCTACCGATCCTAGATTCTAATCATTCGATAAGATGTCGGCGTGAGGGATCGAGAAATTGCCGAGAAGTGACGTTTTGGATGCTGTTGCGGTGGTAAGGTGCGAGCTTATAGGTTAGGGTGAGAGGCACGGAAGTTCCCGTTGGAGAGGAACGAAGATGCCCTCGAGGAATTAGGCGGTGAACGCCGCTGTTACGCTTGATAAGGGTTTTAGTCGAGTCACTATGGTGCAACGTCCAGTCGCGCCTAGGCGCAGCGTCAGGATTCTGTTGATCGGCGACCGCGGAGTCGGTAAGACTTCTCTCATACTGTCGCTAGTCAGCGAAGAGTACGCGGAAGATGTACCCTTTAAAGCAGAGGAGATCACTATACCCGCGGACGTTACGCCCGAACAGGTGCCCACGCACATCGTTGATTATTCAGGTGTGTGCGAACGATAGGTTCGATCGCTGTTCCTGTAAGCGCAACTCGCAAACCGTGTCGTTAACCTTTTGTAACAATCTTTGTCTTGTAGCTGCCGAACAAACAGAGGATCAATTGACCGATGAGATTCAAAAAGCGCATGTAATTTGCGTTGTATATTCTGTGGTGGACGAGGATACTTTGGACAGAGCGGCTACTTATTGGCTACCGCTGATCAGGAGATGCGCGACTAATAATCGCTGTCCAGTGGTTCTTGTAGGGAACAAGATCGATCTCGTAGACTATTCTACTATCGAGGTTTCTGGAGAAATGATATTTAAGAATGTTTCATTTAAATTATGTAATGGAGCGTAATGTTGTTTTCGCTTGTAGGCTGTGTACCCTATAATGAAGGAGTTCACTGAAATCGAAAGTTGCATCGAGGTAATGATAAGCTGAGATTGCGTTGATACTTATTGGAAACATTATCGTTGAACCGAGACTGATTCCGATGTATTTTGTTTCAGTGCTCCGCCAAAACGTTGCAGAATGTTTCCGAAACATTTTACTATGCACAAAAAGCTGTTTTACATCCCACCACACCGTTATACAATTATGATGCTCAAGAGGTAAAATTCAATTCAAAGCGAGTATAATTCGTTAAAATTTGGAGTTACTAATTCGAACCAATGTTTAGCTTACAGAGGAATGTAAAATCGCGTTGCAGAGAATTTTTAAAGTAAGTCGAGACACTGGAACTCGAACGTTTCGTTTGCGGAGCGTGTATAATACAAGTTTCTTCGTAATTTTAGATATGCGATCTGGACAATGACGGTTTGCTAAACGATATGGAGCTAAATGCATTTCAACAATGGTGTTTCAACACTCCGCTGCAGCCGCAGGTGCTGGAGGACGTGAAGGCTGTATTGTCGAAAAACATTCAAGACGGCGTTTGCAATGGATGCGTTACAATGAAAGGTATACTGCACGTTACGATTTGCAAAAATCAATGTACGAAAACGTCTTTTGTTATTTGTAGGCTTTATGTATCTTCAGTGTCTATTTATACAACGGGGACGAAATGAAACTACTTGGGCCGTGTTGAGAAAGTTTGGCTACGACAATGAGTTACAAATGTCCAAAGAATACATACTTCCACAGTTAGTATGCAATTAACGCGAAGCATTTGCGACGCTTGCTTCATTCGTATTTAACGCGTTCGTCTTTTGTTGAATAGATTAAAGGTGCCTACTGGTTGCACAACTGAATTATCTCATAAGGGACAAGAATTTTTAACACTGTTATTTATGCAACATGACCGAGACAGAGACGGTGCTCTTTCGCCCTCAGAATTGGAATCGTTGTTCTCGAGGTGCTTGTCTCCACCGTGGAGCGATGAATATAAGTACACTGTACCAACTAACGAGAAGGTTCGGCTCTTCTCATTTAATTATCAAAACTATGTTAATTCATTATACACTCTGATTCGTCTGTATTGTTACTTTTTTCAACAGGGTTGGATCACATTTCAAGGGTACATGTGTCAATGGGCGCTATTAACTCTAAACAATGTACGAAAAACGTTAGAGTACATGGCATATCTAGGCTACAACATGTATAATAACGAATGCCAAACAAACGCAATCCTAGTCACGCGCGAGAAAAAATTGGACTTGGCAAAAAAGCAATCGAACAGGAATGTTTACAGCTGCCACGTAATTGGCCCAAAGAGTAGCGGGAAAACAACGCTATGTAGAACGTTCGTTGATCCGAAACTCGAGGTATATGCATGTGTACGTGCATAAATACATATTGCGGTGTAAATCTGACAATATTTTAACAACACGCGCTACAATTGCAGAAATTAACCGACGAAGTGGTCCCGGCGAATTCGCACGTAACTGTGAACACGGTGCACGTGTACGGTCAGGAGAAGACAATAATCCTGCGGGACATAAATATACATAATGTTCAGGATGCTCTAACTCCAGCGCAGATTCAGTGTGACGCGGCAGCTCTTGTATATGATGCCAGTAATCCTAAGTCGTTTGAATATATCGCACGAATTTACATTGTAAGCATCCCCTTCGTCGCTTTAAGCAAATCTATACGAAGCATCCGCTATGGGTTTACAATGGAATCGATATCCCTCTCGTTTATTTTTTCAGAAATATTTTGCGGATAGTAAGATTCCTGTTCTTATAGTAGCAAATAAGAGCGATCTGTCGGAAGTGAAGCAAGAGTATTTGCTACAACCAGTAAGTTTTTGCAATAAGTACAAACTGATGCCGCCACAACCTTACAGCATTTCTCGTACCGTACGGCGCGAAATCTTCGTGAAACTAGCGACAATGGCAGCTTTCCCGTAAGTTCCATTCCCCCGACTATTCATTATCGTTAAGTATAAGTTTCGTACGAGTATGGCAGTGCTCGAAAGATTTCTGGTAATCCTTACGGAGCAGTTTATGTTTATTTGAAACGGTTGCGAAAGATATATAGATCCAGGGTTGCATTGCATTTGTCTAATGCTGTCGGACATGTTTATTTGATATATTTTCGTAGCCTTTAAGAGACACAGTATATCCGTCGAATTGAATGACTATTAGACACTAACAAAGAGATTTCATGTTTAGCCGCTTTCAAGGAGCATGGGTATTATTTTACAAAGACAGGTTGGTCTGAATTTTTGCAACACCGTAAACATTGTAAGCTTGAGCAAATCGTGAATCACATTTCCTCCTGCCACCTCGTTGCTCCTCTGCAGAACGAACTGTACAGTCTGTCGAATGTGTTAGGCGATTTGCTCAGATGAAAAGATTGCCGCATGATTGAGACTACTCGTAATAAAGTCTTACGTCTTTTCAGTCGTTTGAGGCGTATGGTCCACATGTTGCTTGACAAACCCTCTCCCACGCAATGGTGGAGTTCTTTTACAAGGTTTTTTGTCTATATTACAAGTTTTCTTTTCATTTCACGGTGTGCTCACGACTTACAATATAAAATAATACTGGTATTCTGCATGAGCATGACATATGTTTGATCCAATGATACTTGCCTTGGTATTTCTGTAATACATGTATTTGTATAATCGATTACTTCTCTCACAACTGTTGTGTGCATTAAGCCGGGAATCCACCGGGAAGCTAAGCTAATCTATGCTATGCGATGCTATGTTTTAACGTAGCTTTTAGTGGAAACGATTCCATAAGAATGTATTGAAGCTAATTTTTTTAAAACGTAGCATAGCATCGCATAACATAACTTAGCTTCCCGGTGGATCCCCGGCTTTAAAGTGTGACGAGATCGAAATTGTAAAAATTAATCTATTCTCGTGGTAGGATAGTATTACCAAGTTTATTGTTCGATTAACTACAAAGCAAACGCGTGTGCGTACACGCGCTCGTGGCACTGAGAAGTTAAGCTAAACGTTTGCGTGTGCGCTATGAAATATAACTATTAACATTTCAGACACATAAATCAATTCGGACTGATGCAAGGGGATTCTATCGTCTGGTGGAAGGCTGGTCTGGGAATTGCTGTTGCCACGGTCGCCGGCTTCGTGGTGATGCGCGTCTTGAACACAGAGAAAAGATAGTCTACCATACTCCTTTTCTTGCACACTTAACTGCCTCCTTTGGTCGAGTATAAAGCCGTATTTGAGAAACGCGTTAAGTTAATAAACTATGTTCTTAAATCATTAATTTCTCACATGTCTTTGACTACTCTCGTAGCCGGGGTAAGATTAACAATCTCGCTTACCTCTCTCATTCTAACGTATTATCTCATCGGACGCATCGGCTAATTCTCGCAATGTTTGTGTTTGTTCTGACATTTCATCCACGTATTGTGAAAGGCTTTGCACGTGTCCAAGTTCTCAGTCGTCGACGCGCATTCGAAGAACTCCCGTATTTCAGGAACGCAAAGCTCTTGCATCTCGGCAGAGTCACGGGATTCCGCGGTTACTGATGACGAACGCCCTACGAGTTTGTTACCGATCACTTGTCCCTTGAACGTCGAAAGATCAGATTCACATTCGTTGAAGGAACAGAAATCGTTAATATTGACACTCACCACAACAGAACCAACAGCAACTCCCGCCGCGGTACCAGCAGCGCTTTTGAACGTCGAAGCCTGGCTGTTGCTGTTTGGCCCTGATTGTGCTGGTGCGCTTTTCGCCTTGAACCTAAATAGACATATACTATTTAAATTGTGCAAGAAACTGCGGTAAAAAAGAATCTTTTACAACTACACAGATCGGTTGCACTTCGAGCGCAACGTAAACGTTGCTATTTGTATATTCAAGGCCCTTGGTACGTGCTAACTCTAGGGTTGTCAATGGAATGCGATGAATCACTGGGTTTAATAATTGTACCAGCAATAATTGCTCCCTGGCATGAACACAAATTTCAATTCAAACGTCGCTGTTGCATCATATAATTTATACCGAATAAATGAACGCCATTTACCGCAATATCTACGAATATCTTAAGTCGGGTGATTGGATGATTACAATATCATTTATTCCGTGAGCGATTTCACGATTTAAGGGTTGAACAAATATGAATGACACGGGTGTACATAGAAATTAGTTTATTCATAAATTGTCTAAACATAAAGGCGTTTCTAATGTCACTTCCAATTAGGAACAGATCGCAACATTGTGTAATACATAATAGACAATAGTAGACACGACTTTTCTTCTTTTGAAATAAGCATGTAGAACCTAAAAAATTCTCGTGTGAATTATTAAATTAATTCATGTAACATTGATTTCCTAAATTTCTTCTATTTTGGCGCCCGCTACTATCCACTTGTCCAAGAATATTTTCTTAAATGATATCTGAAACAGAGGCAAATTAGCTTTCGTGTATCTCTCAACCATTTACAGTCTAAACGAACAGTTTAAAGCTTACTGTGGGAAGCTTTGCATTGGCGAATGGCTTCGTTGAAGCCTTCGCACAAAGAGAGGTCAGACTGGTTCTGAGCGCATTCCAGGAACTGCTTGACTTCCCATGCACAAGCGCCAGTAGCAGGTGCAGAAGCCGGTGCAGAAGCGCTTTGAGCTACTGGTGCCGCAGCGGGCGCAGCAGCAGCTTCGCTGGAGCCGCCGCTGAATAGACCGGTCATAGCATGTCCGATGGTGTGTCCGACAGCAGATCCAATGGCTACACCGCCAGCAGTAGCAGCCATTTGTCCCATGAGGGATGGCTGCTGTGGTTGAGCAACCATTGGCGTTGATGCAGGAACATGTGCTGGAGGATGAGCTGCGACTGGAGCTGGAGGTGGGGCAGCTCGCCTAACTCTGAAACGGAGCGTAAATTATTTCCGTACTGTTCTCGAACATGGTTATGGAAAAAACTTGAGACATACGTGTAATTCGATTAACATCAACGTCACGTTGCGCATCGAGCAACGCGCTGATGGAGTTAGCAATAATTAAGAAATCAGAGGTATTGTCGCGATAGGGAAACGAAAGAATACGTACGTCCTTGGTGGAGGAGCAGATGCACGGCCTCGTCGTGGCATGTTTTATGATATTGCACACTAAACTTCGTTAAATTGAAAGAAACGTCCTTCTTCTCGTAAGTATCTTCTAAGACTGCGACTAAATCTTTGATCTCTCAGATAACTCGGCTTTGTTACGCAACCCTAACGTTCGCTAACGTTTTACGCCGACTCAGTGCGAATCACGTGAACTTTCCAGAAATAAAACGGGAAATTAACTAGCTCCCGTGGCGCACTTCGGGTTGTTAGAGAATCAATAGAAATTCGATGGAATTCCGGGTAAATAACCGTGGGAAATTAGGTGGATGGAATAAAATTTCGTTTGGAGACTTGTACTGTCGCTGAAAGGTTGAATTATCGCTAAAAATTTGTGATATTGATGATCGTCGGTGAACTTCATACTGTGCAATGTGCGGCTGATGTTGGCTAGCATGATAAATGTATATAATATTTAAGTGGACTATAATTACCGATGCAGTTGCACGTAAAAAATTAAATTATTGGTATATAATTCATAAATTCCTTATTACTATACAGCACAGTAGTATTGCATAGAAAATCTATTTATTTAAAGATAGAAAAGTCGTACTGATCATTAACGATCTGTATTTACGAATGTCTGAAAGATTGCACGATTTCGCGTAAAATATTCTGTTTATAGATCTTTGCTCGGAATAAGTATATATTTAATCAGTTCCTAATATAGTATTTTTAGTGTGAACGATAATCATAAGTAGATACTAAATGTTTGCGATATGCAAAATGCGTATCTGCATTTGTTCGTGCGCGGAACCACAAGCTATTTATTTTCGATACACTGCGAAAAGTGAAGATCATACAATTTGGGTAACTAATGACTTTATTCAATTGTAGGTTTACCGTTTTTGTTGCGTCGATGGGGTTGAAGACGTTGATCGAAACGGCGACGAAACGTAGCTTCGTCTTCCCCTTCGTTGATTGTTTCTCTTTTGCCCGGACATTGCGATGGTATTTCTACGAACTTGTCAAATTTTGTAGACGCTCATATTAATAAGAAAATAAGACCAGGGGTTTACTTTTTCATATTAATACATAGTTCTTTCCGTAGCGTATACACATCTCCCTGAAGTATCTACAGAAAGAAGTGCGACGTAAATTGCAATTCGCTGAAAACAGCTTTTGTTTGCATCGCGAAAAATAATTAATCAATATAGTTTTCCATCCCTCTACGTATTTGAATAATTTGAAATTATCGACCGAGTAATAGTGGTTCGCAGGAACGACGCCAGAGGGCGCCACAGTGTTATTCTACTAACTGGTTTTCAATAACTGACGTAAAAAATAATTCAACAGAACGATTTATATTCCCCCGACACTACCGTCTCATACACATATTCTTTTTATCGGCAGAGAGATTCTGCGATTATCATTCCACTCATATCAACGTAATTAAATCAGTCGCATCGGTAAACGGCGATTTATATTCCCCGTGAATTGCCCGGTAATCCAGCAGCGACTACGAATGTTATTTAATGAGCAGCCACCGAACAACCAGACCCAGTGGACGATTAAATTCACGCGCCGTGTTCGAAATACGAATTTCAAGTCTGCAGTGACCTCTATCGTTGTTCTTCCTAATTTGTGAGATGACTTAACAATTTCGTACCTCCCACAGGTTTCCCCTACAATTTTTATTCTTCTAAAATCAACACCCACAGACTACCATACACATCGATCAAATCGATTCTAACAATAAGAGCATCCCATCTATTTTTAGCGTAAGATCCAGAAACGGACAAACATTGCTATCCAAGCAGTCGCGATCGATTTACCGATACCCGAAGCGGAAGTGAAGCAAATCGATTCGATCGCCAGCGATCTGTATCCAAAGATTACAATTGTCGCGTGACCGAAACAAAGCAAGTCACTGTTATCAACAGTCGAAATTCCAGATGAAGAAAGGAAGCGGCCGCGAGGGAGGGAAAGAGAGGAACGGAGATGTTGACCGTGGAAACGCGGGGGAGGTGTTTGGGACGAGACGAGGCTGAGGCCAGCCAGCCAGCCGTCCGGCACAGCCAGTTTCTGCGTCGTTACTTCTGCCTCTGTTGCAGTGTTATCGGCCCCTGTTATCGTCGTGCAACACGTGTCAATATAGGCGCGCGTTGGCCGCGACGGCGGGTGCATTCACCGACACATGCGCACATCAGCTGAACCCGTGGCTCTTCATAAACCGGCGGGAACACGTTGCTCGTGACTCAGTGTACACGATGCCACGGCTTGGCCGCGATAGACGAACGCGCTTCACGTACACACGCCCTTCTCTTTTCTCCATTTTCCACGCTCGCGTTACCGCCGCCGTTTTCCTATTAGTCGCGTTTTCTTGACGCGCGCGCGCCGTGCAACACGCGCCGCAGCTCGCACAGTCGCCGCGTTGAACCGCGCTTAACAAGGGGCCCTAAGTGTGTTTTGACAAGGGACCGGCGGGCATCGATGCATCGCCACGAGAATCGTTCCCCGTCCACCGAGGAACGTCGAGTGTCGAACGAAGAGGCAGGTGAACCGAGAGACTCGAGTTGCCCTTGAAACAATGACCGTTAAGTTGTTACTGGACGAAGATCGGCAGAGGACAGAGCAGCAGCGTCCGCTGGGCGAGCGCGGTGAGTGAATGTTTTTGTTTTGATAGTCGTTAAACACGTGGGGCGACCAGCGCCTCGGTGGCCCGTCCTGCAAAGTATAGTTTCTGTGAAGCGACAGTGTCGCGAGCTTTTCATAGGCGACCGAGCGCGTCGCAAGATACCATCCGACTGAAAACTGACGTAACATCGGATGGAAGCGGTGAAACATCGGCCACCTTAGAGTGCTGCAACGATAAAGGGGAGAGGCTGGTGGTAAACGGTTGGCCTGTGAATCCCTCCTGTCGCTAGTTCGATGCGAAGAAACGGTGGACCGGATGTCGGAGTTAAATAAGGAACCGATGTGCCACCGAAAATAGTCTCCATAGATCCTACGTTGGAGTTACAGTGAATCTCGGACGCAAGGCCTGATAAATCTCCTCGAAGCGGTTTCACCGCTTTGACGCGCGCGGCGTCTCGCCGATAAAACTATCCCGCGTGTTTCACTCGCTCCGCTCTTTGTCTGCCTGGTTTCCCTTCCCTTGAGGTCTCGCGCGGAGCATCACCCCTGCGTCGCAGCCGCCCAAAATTATTCTTCCCAGTAATGTACACACGTAGCAATCCCGCTGCGGAATTGCGCACTTCTTTAGTGGCGCTGTGCCAATTTCGAAGTTCAGGTACTCCGCATCGGTGAGCGTACAGCGCGTCTCTTTGTTCGCGTTATCCATCGGAGATAAAGAGAAAAAAAATTCGTGTAAACATGTGACCGACGGTCGACCTTGGTTTCGAGTCGATGTGTCGTCGGTGGCTAGCATTGTTTTTCAGAAAGTCAGCCACCGTGTCTGATTCCAATGAAATAGTAAAACTTGTGTTATTGTGTACAACGAGGAGGACGCAAGTTTTTGTCAGTCTACTGTTTAACAACTTGTAGCTGAATCTGAATCGTCGATCTTACACGTTCGAGGGTTGAATCGTGCTAGTATTTATCGATGTTATTACGAGCCATTTCGAGTATTGTTCACCAAATACGACGGGGACTTAATGAAATGCATAATCGGCTCGTAGCGGCGAGTGATCGGGAGACCATTATGAATAATTAACCGGCTAAGTTGCGTTACGTAGCGATGGAACGCGGAGTTCCTTGTTCGGAATTACGCTTGTGGACGTTTCCTTTGAAATTAGAAACTAAGAAAATTCCATCAACTCGGTAGGGATACCACAGGTTCGAAGTCTCTTCTCTACTTTTTTTAAATTCTAATTAACCTGTCTCGAGGTCGTTATTAATTCTCCAACGCAAAAATGGAGGTGGTGGCCTTAAATAAAAATATAGAGGCACTGCTATTGGCTCGTTGCATCTATAGCGAAAATCCATATACACCAAACTTATCTCGCCTCAGGGTCAAGCTCCATCGTGGATAATAATATGTTACGCTTGGAATGCGTGTTTGGCCTCAGACGTTATCTCGAGCTCATAAGAAAATTATTCTAACGTACACATCGCGTTTAATTCGTCAATGCCGAAATTTCCGAATTCCCGCTGATAAGCTTGCGCTGTTAAATAAGTATCTTGTTATCCGCGTGAAAACAGAAGTATAAACCTTCGCCTGAAGGCAGTTAACGACTTATAGTATCTCTTTTCTAGCTCGAAGCTGCACCTGTTATATTATATGCTCGTTTCACGTGAGAAGACTGATACGCAGATGTGACTCATCATTAATGATTTAGATAAGAGTCATTTCGTAAAGCCAGACGTTCCACCTCACTGTTCAATTTGTATTCGATCAGCTGCACCTGAATACCAGAAGCGGTAGACTTGTCGAAGGGTCGAGTACCGTTAGGCGCCATTAAATATCTCTATATTAAGTCTAGATTTGATTAGCGGATTTCTAACGCGTATCAGTCGCGTCACCAACGACGGAAGCAGAGCGGAAATTTCGTAGCGTCATCAATGGACACTTACTTCCCGACAGGGAAATGTTTCCACCTTATCGCTCCGCGTGTCGTGCTTCTTTCTCTTCGATACGCCATACCGTACAAAGCACTTAGGATCCGAGGACCGTTGCGCCACAACGTTCCACGGTCTAATCTCTTCCTATCCTTTGTGCCCATAGAGGTTAGCTTCCGTGGGTATTTTAGAGCAGCTCGAGTGACAATTCGGCTGCCTGGAGTCCGAGTCGGCAACGAGAAGGGACGCACGAATATCTCTCCTGGAAATCGACGCGCGAACCGAAGCCGAAGAAACAGTCGCAGATAAAGCCTCCGCGCGAAAACCCACTCGCTAGAACGAGACGGTTCACGGATTTATAAATACGACGTATTTTGCGGCGCCTCGCGCGTGGATCCGAGAGTCTCATTGTTTAATTATCGAGTGAGCAACAAAACGCTGGTCGCTTATTGCGCAGCGGTTCGGTATCGCAAGTTCCAGATGAAACGAAAACTTCGGTCGTAAAGTGTTATTAAGGCGCATTAGCTTGTCGTTGCTGTCAAGTATTTATTAAGCATCTCGTAAACAATGATGACAATTATATGGAGGTTGCGCTCGCCGTCTGTGCGTGAAACAGCGTTTGCCTCTGTTTAATCTCAACATTAACGCGCAGAAATCGACAGAATTTATGAATCTTGCCTTTCCCCCACCATGCGAAGGTATAGAGGTGACTTTCGTGTGATTTCAATGTCTCCGCTGAAAGGATATTTATTTCGAGAGGTGGTACTAATGGCGCGCGTAGTACTCTAATTAGTTACACGGTGGTTCGAGTGAATCGATGAGAATTAAATGGTCTGTTCACAGAGCCGGATTTACCTTTCAGGGGGCCCCAGGCTGAATATTTGGTGGGCCCTCGGTTAAATGTAAAAAATAAAATGACGCTGATTTGATTTTTTTTATCATAATACTCGTATAATCTAAATAAGAATTTAATTTCAAAATTAACATTGAATATCAAAATTAAACATAACATTAACATAAATAAATATTAAAGATACAAGTTAATAAAGATAATATAAAAAATGCTAATTTTTTTATGAAAATATTTAGAATGAGGGGTCCCCAGCTAAACGGGGCCCTAGGCTTCAGCCTTGTTAGCCTAAGGGTAAATCCAGCACTGTCTGTTCACGTTTCCGAGTCTTCTGTTTACATATGGAGTATCGAGGCACGGTGGCGAGGCTCGCACGTGAGAGAGCCTCGAATCGAGGACGAAGAGGTTTGAAATGAGGAAAAGTAACGGGGCGAGTAACGGGTTGAATTTAACACATCTTGCCGTTACGAGCACGTTCGTACGGCTCGTCGTTAGGTCACAGTAGATCATGTAACTTCGTGACCGACTGCATGTCGATAAGGTGCGTGCGTTCCGACCACGGAAGACCTATTTCCTATCTGTGAGAAAATAGTCGGTTCCCAAGAGAGTCAAAGATGACGGATCGGCTTGGTCGGTAATACGGGGTTATCTTGTCCTCGTCGGTAATAGCAGCATCCGCGCAACGGTGCCCCGTCCAAGAAAATCTTAATCCTTTGTCGTTCCCTATGACGCGGTATACTTTCCTCAAACCCCGGGCGTGCTTCCATCCACGCGTCAAGCGAAATGAGCTAGTCACCACTCGCCACGCTTCTGGGAACAACTTTGCCACGTTCCAAGAAAATGACATAGCCTCTCGTATGAATGAATCGAAGTATAATAGGATTTCCGGAATCCCGTCATCTTCCACTTGTCGAGGAACGCAATTTTGTTACGTAAAACGCTTAGCTAATTCCCAAATCAATTTATTAATACTATTTTAAAAATTCCTAGGATTTAGAAAACTAATTTATCAGATTCGAAAAGTGATACTTTATATCTACAGTTAATTAACGACTCTTTCCCGTACGCGGTAGGTACGGCAGATCGTATCGACCATTCAAAGTTAAATCGATGAGCTGATGACACGTTCACACGTGACTATTACGAAGCCATCGTTCATCGATGCTATCGAATATACTTAAAGCGCATAAAATGACTAAGCATTTATAATTCCAGATATCTGAAAAGTCGCATATCCTTATTCCTTTGATAATGTACAATATAAAGCGCGTGAAGGAGAAAAGAGTGAAATTTAAGAAGCATCAAGCAGCGTGGAACCTCGTAGCGCAGGACAGAAAACTCGCGCGGCGACGCTCGGTTGTACCGCGCAAGTACATCGCGGTGGGAGAGCATGTAGTTGTTCGGGGGGGTTGAACGATAGTGGGGGATCATGGACGGAGCGCGTTAAACGCGAGGCAGCAAGGGTACGGGCGCGTATATACCGGCACTAATGGCACGTTCCGGCAAACACGCGTTTCGAGCTCTTACGAGCGTTACGTTCTCACTAGTCGAGCCTCCGAACGTGTCTCGTTCGCGATGATATTCCATCTGATTTGCGAGTGTACCGCCAGAGCACGCGATCAGCCGAACGGCTTACGTAAGTTGCGCGGTAACGTCGATTGCCTCGAGTAAATCGCCACGCTGCTTTCTTTCACTATACTGCCGAGTGAGTATTCCAACAGATCCGATCGACGACACCTCGCATCAGATTCACGCGAACAACGGTCCGCGCAACCGGACGGAGGGCCGCTAACCACGGAGCTCGACACTCTATCGTTTCTTTCCGCGAAAACGATACAGAGTAGCCGGCTCTTGGCCGCCTCGATCGACGGGCAACAAGGGATGCGTTGTGCCTCCCGTTTAAGCTCGATCACGCAAATCCGCAGATAGCGCGGAAGGACCGATTCCACGCTGACTTCTGCACGCGCTAGTACGTACAGACGGAGCTCGAACAGAACGAATTGCGAGCGACGAAGTGTGTCGTGAACGAAATACGAACTCCGGTGACGATCGTGCGACGGTGACCCAGAAACAACACGAAGCACAGTAACTTTATCATCGGGGCAAGCAAATCTCGCGACGGGTGCCAAGAGAAAAACGATCAGGGGACCGAGGAATGCGAACATTGTTCTTTCAACCACACACCAGGCACAGTCGTGCTTGGTACACCTACCGCGCCGAAATTTCAACGACCGCGATTCAAAATTCCCGCCACAGGACGAATTCCGTAAAACCACGAAGTGTGTTTATCTGCTCAGTCCCAAAAATTTACCGGACAATTCGGACAAGGTGATTAAAGAGGAACATTGTTAAATCATACTAAACAGCGGGGATACAAGAACGAACAGGCAGGAATCAAATGCAGCGATCAGCCTTACGGGCGACAACGCTCGGAGACTGTTCCGAGTATCCTGTGGAGTTTCGTTTCTGCGATTCATCTGGTTCGTGGCTAGAGATCTGTTGGAAATCAAGCGTCCCGTCTACAAACCGTGTAGTTCTGGTCCGCCGCGGAGTTGACGCACTGACCGCGATCGTTACGCGTTATCTCGTGTTTTTCGGAACACGCGGTCGTGTGTGCTCTCAGTCGCGTCTCGTGTCCGCGATTTTTCCGCGACCTTTCACGAGTTTATAAGCGAGTTGAGCGCTAGCGACGAAAGTGCGGTCCTGTGAGGGAAAAGAACGAGAAGTGTGTGTGATTGTCGCGAAATCTTAAAGCTGCACGGAAGAATGGAGGGTACAGAGGCGAAAATCACGCCGGGCCTGAGCGGCGTGTCCATCCTCGAGCTCGTGAGCGCGTTGCTCCTCGGCGGGGTGGTCCTCGTGATAGGTTGCATCGTTCGCCGGTTGTCACGTTCCGGCAAATCAACGGATTCGACGAAAAGTAAGCACTGCCACGAATAAACTTCACCGCACAGACACGCAGAACCGAACGGGATCTTGGAACGAGATCGGGCCTGCGTCCTACCGCGAGCATCTAGCACGCCGCCGAAATGCGATCCTCGTTTTTCTTACGCTCGCGCTTTTCATTTACAAATCGCGCGATGATTAGGGACGCGTTAGGCGCGTGTTATTGCACGAAACACTAGCCACGCCGACCCCGAGGCGGGATATCTAATTGCTCGCGACGCGAAAAAAATTCCTTTCGCGTTTTATCTATCCAGCGTGAACTTCAACTGATAAACGATCGTTTTTTTCCCGTTTACAAAGCTTTCGTGACGATTTCTGCTTGGCGTAGAAGTAATATGTCAATCATTCGCGAATAGTAGCCGGTAATCGCGTGATTCAACGCGATGCTGCTTTCTCACGCTTCAGATAGAGAAGTTGTAGTGTAAATATTAGCGTATTTATATGTTAATGAGAGTAGATTTAAGGTAATTGAATGAAATTACGGTACGTGTGTTACGTAAATATTTAGGGGTTTAAATGCAGGCCAATTGGACCTCGTGCTAATGCTTTGAGAATTGGCGGGAAATTACGTTTTCGCGAGGAATGCAGTTCCGGCGAGCGTGCGTTACCGACGATTCGCTACCCGTGCGAGCGTGTTCCGTGTGAACGAACTGTGTCGTTCATGGAATATTGTATGCAAACGAAGTAGTCGTTCGTTCTGCTTGCAGGAAAAAAAATTCTTACGGTCTTTCCTACACTTTTCAGCTGATTTGACCAATAACCCACAATGCGTTACGTGCACTTTATCAACGTTAATTTAGCTATTAGCGTAAACTGAGAAACCGTGAAGGCTAAAGGTATATCTAAATTCGCTTCGACGACATTGATGTGTCTTTAATATTCTCATTCAGTAGCAATTCAAGTATCGCGTCGGTGACGGCATGGTAGGGCGCTTTTCGGGCGCAGGGAAAAGAATAGGCGGATGAAGTAAAACGTGGTATGGGGTGGTATCAAAGAAGACAAAGGGGGAAGCGCAGCTGCGTCAGCACGCAATACTTTACGCCGCAGCGCGTTTCATCCCACTTCAACGAGCAAAATGAATACCAATACTTTAGTAATATTATAATTAGTATCAATTAGTGCAATTCTTAAAGTTCATTTTGCTTAAATTAAGTGGCACTTATTTGATACCACTGAAGGAAAGCTAACTAGTTTCTTTTGAAAACAGGCCTATTGTTAATAAGCTACAAATGATTCTATCGCGAATAGATTTTATCTTTAAACTTGACACAGCCAAATTACAATGAAGCCTAATGCGGAATAATGGTAAATTAGGCAACAACCTTCAAGTATCGTCGAAAGCGCGTTCTTGAACCCCCGAAGAGCGCGTTTGAAAAAAGTTTCGCCATTGCGCGCGGTCGTGAAGCGTGTCGATCGCGGTTGAAAACGCAGTCGTGGCCGTCTGCTCGTCGTTGCTAAGTTCTTGCGTCGCCATGACAATGAATTTATTCGTACGAAGGAAACAAATGCGCCGGCTTTTTCCTGGTGGTGCGCTTTCGGTCTAGAATCGCGTCGCTTAGAGAGGGAGCCCGCGCGAAGGGGCACCCTTGCGCGTATAAATATAAACCAACACGACGCGTGTGTATTTATACGCGCGTCTCTGGTGCGTACACGTGTACTTACGAGGAGAAACGCTCAGGGCCGTACGACGGGCAAATACGCGCGAAGCATGGGCAATTTAGTACAGACAGATAACCATAGGAAATTATTCGAGGTCCTTCTGCTCGTGACAAGAGGAAGTAGACACTCGCGCGCGTTCATCCTGAATTTCGTCAGCGCGGATCACTAACACACCGACATAGCATTATCGAATTCGGAATTAGACAGCCTTAAGAATTCGATACAGCTCTTATCCCTTTACCGCGGACGTGCTCTTATCTCTTCGAGCGTCCGTGAAGCGGTAGTTCTTCGGACTGCTTGAAAATAATTTGAATTCGTATAGACTTATGTAATTACAATTCGTAACCAAGGAATATGAAAGTTACGTTTTCTAATGTATCGGTGAAATATGAATATTTTGAGGGTCTCGAGGCGTTGTTTAATATATTCTGCTGGTTATCGCTGGGCACGAGGAATTTTTAAATAATCTAGCAAACGATACAAACCCTCGATGCGATCCTCGACATTCCCGCGACCATCGTAAGGACTTCTGCCCCGTCTCCAGCGGGCGGAATAGAAATTTGTCGCAGTGCGCTACATTTTCCGGGCCAGTGCGGCAAAACACGTCCCTGAAAACACGCGACACGCACCGCGAGTAGTGCACTGACCGCGGACAACTATTTCTATTTGTCGGTCGCTTTTGCTTTCTCCGTTGTGCAAAAAGAAAAGGGGGCATATACTTACGATCATATATACCGGGTGATTCGCCGCACTCGACGATCTTTAACCGTTGATCGCGGGAAAGAAGCACTTAGGCAAAGCTGGAATTGCGGGAAGGGGAAGAAGGGTGACGAAGGCGCCTAGTAGATTACGTCTCCTGTATTTTATCTACGCGTTGTTACGCCACGGAGCATAGGAGTCGTATCACTGTTGCGTAAGGTTCGTGTGCTTCGCCTTCAAACATTTCGAGCCACTAAACGAGCATTTTTCTTGCGCGCTAATTATGGCGGGAAGTTTGAATTCGTTCAGTGGGATATCATTTATGATTCAACCCTTATTCCGTAGCTTAAAAAGAGCACAAAGTTGAATACGAAGAATATAGTGTTGGAAGTAGTGGAAACGTTGAAAACCCTTACATAATTTGATACAGTTCAGAAGGTACAGAGTCCGTGACCCTTGAACTGATAATTTCTTCGGCGCGTAATAACAGGGGATCCCTCCTTTCCTTAAAAAAAGAGCCAACGAGCCTTCTCGAAGAGTCGCATTACCGCTCGTGTAATCGCTTTTAAAGAGCCTCAGATAACTTATCACGAGTTTGGAGACGGCTTAGGTAGTCGGGCGATTGTTTCTTTTTTTTTTTTATTATTATTATTTCCATCGAAATGAAGGAAACGAGGAACTGGCTGCGTTGCTCGTGTCCCTTGTTAATCGATACGATCGATGTTTTAATTTTAATCCGTCCGCCGACATAGCTGGAATGATAAGAGAACGTTCGTGCAACGAGAATTTTTATTGCATAGCGGCGCACACGCGAGCACACGTATTCCTGTTTTAATCGTACCAGTCATGCCTTGTACTCGAAACACTCGGGCTACAATTCTAAGGGATCGTGTCTGCCGGTCAGTTCTGATAATCGAATTATGTCTGATTAATTGCGATCATTAATTTCAGGCTCGACTGTTTACACAAGCATGCGACGCTGTGTATTTAAATATCGTCGGTCGAACGTGATCAATTTATAAATTATTTGATCTTTTGCTGATGAATCGCGTCACTCGAGTGAACGACTCCCTTTATCGTCTCGAGCTCCCTCGTTCCCGTGTCGCTCGATAGCGAGGATGCATTATGTCGAGGCATCGTCCCTGATTTAACGGCGATAGAGGGAAAACGCATCGGACAGCAAAAGGGGATAAGTGGTATTGTTTTTATCGAGACGTAAATAGACTTAATCAACTGCCGCGTACTACGCAGCAATGGTCGATTACACGATCGTCTCTTAGAGTGCGCAAGGATATCGCCGTAAAACGCAACCATAGCCGAACCAAGTACGCGCGCACGTAAACGGAAAGACAGGATGAATTCAGTCGTTTTACCGCGCGCTCGCGCGACTATTTACCTTACTTTATCGTTTGCATAGAAGTAGGTCGAGGCTGGCACTGTTTTTTTTTTCACGGTCGTGAAATTAACTTACTCCTTGTGTGCGTGTGATAATATCGCTAATACCGGGCGATCCCACGTGGGACGAGCGCGGCGCGTCATTAGCGCGAGGGTTCGACGGGGGAGGAGTTGGTAGTTATTAACTGTGCCTCTTAAAATGTCCCTTTCCAGGGACCTATTCGGTTTAAAGGCCCTCATTGATTGCTCAGCAGATTTGAAACTGGTAATCCATGGGTGTATGGTGGAGTCCGAACCGTGGATTTTATGGTCTCATTTACCGTCTCGTATATCCCGCGCCATTGTACGAAGAAAGCGGTCGGAGACGTTGGGGATTACGGTAGCTGAAATGAAAGGAACTCGTCATTCCGTACCTAATGACGTGTACGTTAGGATTCGGGGCTCAGGCAGTAGATGACGCGCCGCGGTGCAGGTCAATTGTCTTTGTTTCGTGAAGGACACTCGGTCGAGGGAATCCACCGTGTACCCTGTGCGCTAGAAAGTCGAGCGAAACGGGTTTTTCCGAAGAAGAGAAAGCACTTCGCGGATTTTTGGATCGAGTGAGTCACTGCGGGGAAGGGGCAGATGGATGGTCATCTAATCGTGTCAGCTTTACAGTTTATTGAGCGAACAGTTTTCAGAAGCACCCTCTGTTTGCGTCATGCATGGAAATGTTAACAAAATCCTCGACTTTAGGAACGATCCTTACGGTACTTATGCCAACTTTTTTTACATCGAACTGTTGGCTTTCATGCGGCTATTACAGCGTTCAATATTATATCCTCGACAAGTTGGCATTTTCTTCAGGACGCAAAGTCACGGCTGCGATTACACAACGGGCAAAAAAGAGGCACATTGCGAGCTCACAGATTTCGATCATCCGCCGAGTATTCTGCACCTGTAATCCGACACCGCGCGATTTTCTCCTGCAGCGTGTTTGTTTGGTAGTTTTTTCCCCTAGTCACGCGGGCCTGCGAGAAGTTTTACACGAGGAGTGTAGTTCGAAACGAAAACAAACACGCTCTTACGACATTCGGTATTTACCTAAGTAAACGCTTGTCGCTTTTTTTTACCTGCAACCTCTGACGTCACGGCGGAGGCTCCATTTACCTCCTCGCTTCCACAGATTCCAACCGCGATTGTATTCGGATGGTATGCAAATTGCTGTGATCATTATCAGGCGCGTGCAGTTGCACGTTTTCGCGCGAGAGAAATTATTCGACAGAGATGCTCGATACTACTCGGGTTTACTCAATTCCTCAGCAAACTAGAATCATTGCACCAAGCTAGTACTTTGTCTCTGTTCTATCATAATTGTCAATTACACGCGTGCTCGAATCAATTGCATCAACGAGCTAATGAAACAAAGCGACCTGGGACATAGTTGCAAGTTGCGCTTCGTTATTCTCGTGTCTACCCGCTCGTCGCCAGGTAATTACGCCGAGGGTTTCTCTGGAGTTTTCTTCGGCTACACCCCCGCTTTTCCAGTGAATCGTGAAACCGGTCGCAGCCCGCCGAACGAGAAGGGGTATAAAGGGTGGGGACAGCTAGCGCGTGAAAATGTTACCTTTCGGTGGTGTCACGGGCACGATCACCCTAAAAACAGATTAGTATGCCCGTTGCGCAGGTCAAGGAACGTAAAAGGGCGAACGAGACGGTCGGTGGCGTTAGTGCACGTGGGACCGTCGTACCATCGGGATCACCTGAAATTTTCCACGCCCGGTCAGTGCTGTGACAGAAAGCGTTTCGCGCGGGCATCTTGCACGCGCCTCGCCTCGGCCTTTTTTTTCTTGTTTTTCCACGCCGTCGCCGGGATAATAGCCGAGCAGCGCGTGTCCATTGACTGCGTGTACCCGAGATACGTGGAAAAAACGACGTCGCTTCGAGCGAATGCAGCGGAAGCTTGCCTGTAAACATAACACGGTAAGAGGTGTGCCCTCGGTGTATACCGTATGCTCGGAGGTGTTTCGAGAGGGGGTTCTCTCGGGGGAAACGGGACGTCGGGTGCGGTGGAATGTCGGGGGTGGTGGAGTGGAATGCCGCGGTGCCACGTGGTAGCTGCTGCGACTGATGCAACGCGGCGGGTTTAGGACTCGAACTTTACACGCCACGAATGAACCAACCGTGAAACGCATACGTCTGTTGGAATTTCGAGGAGACTATTTTTTAATTCTTCTAATATTCATGAGCAGATGAAGGCTACGATGTGTTGAAGGAGATTGAAAGATCGCGGAGTTGAGGAATTCGTAAATTTCTCTGCACAGGTGTATTTAAAGTGGAATGTCTGAACCGATTTATTTTCTCGTTGCAGATGCCACAGAATCGGAAAAGGTGAAGTTCGAGGACACGACAGACTCGACGAGCGGATCGACCGGGGCAGGAGCAACAGGAGGTGGCGCAGGTAGCAACAAACGCGCGAAGAACAAGAAGAGACGCGAGGCGCAGCAGGAGTTCACGCACTCGTGGATGGTAGGCGCGTTAAAGGGTCACACTGCCCGTGTCCTCGACATGAATTTCTCCAGCAACGGCAAGTTCCTCGCAAGCTGTGCCGAAGGTACGTGTAGAAAAAAGAAACTTCTCACACCCTACGGGGGCCTCTATCAGCGACGTTATTATTCTCTATTTTTTGTTTTTTATTCTTATCGCGAATCTTAACGTTAAGCCGGGGTGCAATAGTATTTACAGATAAAACGCGCGGAGACTAACCGATCGCGCCTCGATAGCAGATTAATTTTTCATTCAGTTATCGGGCCAAGTGCGTCTCTCTCGTGTTTTGATAAAAATGTTGCATCACTAAGCTCTCCACGGGATATCCACTCCCCGTCTATAAAATGTTTCGATTACCCGAAAGAGTCGTAATTCGACTCAGTCCGAAGACGAGGCGTGAGTCACTAATTCTCGAAATTCAGGCTTATTTTGTTGATACCCGCTGTCTGGTGGCCACGCGAACGCAAAGATTCTCGGTATTGCGCGAGATTGTCCGACAGAAAGGTCGCACGTTTCTGATAGAGCCCTTCGATGGAGAATCCTTTTGTCCCGTCGTACGAACTACCTTGAAACGCGGTAACGGCACGTCGCCGGAGTGATTTTCGCCCCGAAAAAGCCGAGCGTCCTTTATGTCTCCACTGGTGACGCGTGGGTTTTTTTTTATATCTGCATGTGTCATTGCTGTCCACATTATTGTGTCCCGGTAACAATACCCGACCTCTTGTCTCTCCGCTTGCACCGTTTCTGCGACTATTTACGTCCCTGCATTATAGCTGCCTACCTACCTTCTTCTTTTTTTTTTCTTTCGCTCGCCGGGCTCGTATAACGCACGGAAAGACGAACGTGACCGAAGTAAAAGTTATGTCGCCCAGTTCAGCGTAAGTCGAGTGCTGTCTGAGAAGGATAGAGACACGGAGAGAACCCGTTGGACTCTCCCGAAAGGAAACACGCTTTTACGCCTGGAAACGAATCGGCTTATTATCGGGCAACTCGTGTTACTCGTTACTAGATTTTTCGTTTTGCTTCTGCAAGCAGAAGTAATGTAGGTCGTCGCAGTGAAATCAACCCGCGATCGAGGCAGTTTTGGGCTCCTAGAAAACGGTCATACTGCCTCTCGAGCAGTTTTTTTTACCGCCACCGACTGCCCCCCGAGATCTCTATCTCGATCGGTTTTTACCTAGAACGCGGGGCGAAAGAAACTTTAAACGAAACTTGAGGGGGGATCGCTCTCCTTTTTTTTGCTCATTTAGGTTTTTGTAACGTCTGGACGATATATGGGCCAATTACTCGAAAGAAGAACGGGCTGAGTGAAAGTATGAAAATGATGGAAAAATTGCTCGCGCCGAACGACTACTTTCACTATTTCATCTTCGAGATCGAAACGAGACTCGACAACCCGATCTCTTGCTAGCGCAGACGCGCGATTTATACGTTTATAATCATACGGTTATCGGAACTGATATTCTTTTTTATCGAATACGGTTTTAACGAATCTGTGATATTAACATCGTTAGAAAACTACTTATCACGCGAGTAGCTTTGATAACGCTCCTCTTATACAGAGTTAATCTGGAAAAATACCTAACTGCAGAACATGAGCAATATATCTGTCACAGTTAAGTGGTGTCTCAACATGATGCAAAGCGATAGAAAATGATTCCTCTAAAAAGAAAATACATGGGAAAT
Source organism: Andrena chrysosceles (assembly GCA_963855975.1). Taxonomy (NCBI): domain Eukaryota; kingdom Metazoa; phylum Arthropoda; class Insecta; order Hymenoptera; family Andrenidae; genus Andrena; species Andrena chrysosceles. The sequence goes on along the minus strand of OY979769.1, from coordinate 12,443,987 downwards.
GTGGAATAAAGCTTTCACTGACGGATCTTCGAGTTTTATTTCCCTCGGGAAAGAGGAATCTTGCGAAGGAATTTTTTCTAGAGGATTCACTTTCGCTTAGATTCTACCACATACTTTGGGACACTAGTCCCTGTGTCCACAAGAGATGACGTTAGACCCGCGGTTATTTCGCAACGGAGCGCATAAGGGGTTAAAGTATTTGAACACCTCAGCCTCGTGTCCTTTGATGGCTTTCTTCATAACGCTCGTGGGTGACCCGTTGACCATGGAGAATTTTCGTAAAGCGACGTCGGCTCCTCCGACGAGTTTCTCCTCTTTCGTTTCTCCCGGCTCGTTTAACCTCGAATCTCGGAGAAGCGAGACACCGTGCACGTGTTCGTGCGTACAGCGTATCCAGAAGCATGAGTAATAGGAGCCTGCGTTCTTGGAACAGGAGCTTTTAACTGGAATCCCTCGGATTCTTTAATTTCTTCTTCTTTTTCAAAAGCAACTTCTCATTATCCACACTCGCATAAGTGGGGTTGCCAACCGTGCTATATTATATAGTATTCTACTATATTTAGGTCTAGTGTACTATATACTGTTAGCAAGTAAAAATTATATATTTCCGATACATGATAGAATTCTACAATTTATACTTATTTCTTTATACTATGACAACATCAAAACTTTAATTTGCCAATTTAAACTTCAACAAAGAGGTTTTTTTTCTATAGTGAATTTGCGGGAAGATAGAAACAGGGCTAGTTTATCTCATAAAAATCAGTTCCACATTTCTTAAAGACAATAAATTAATTAATAGTGACAAAATGTACAAAAATACATTTAAAAAATAAGATTTATTGCTTTAACGTAGTCTTAGTTTGTATCACTTTCTTCTGAAAAGTAGCATATATTTTTATCCCGCTTCGCCGTAAAGTAAAAAAACGTTGGCAACCCGACGCATAAGGGATACATGTGTTTAAAACCTTAAAATCGTTCCCGAAGAAATAAAGCAACACCTCGAGGTCTAGATTACAGTGCCCCATGAATAACGCAGCAGCGTTCATGAAAATTCATTACCGGGACATTTATTTACATAGTTTTCTTCGCCGCGATTAACTTTCGAACCCGCCACTCAATCGCGTCTGGAATGGCGACGCTCGGTAAACAATATACTTAAGCGTCGCTTCTCAAAGTTTACCGTATCTCCGTCCATAGATAATTCGGCTGATTAATGTGACTCATCGGCCACGCTCTAGGTAGCTACGGAAACGCGGTAGCCCGTGAATCACTGCCAGGTAGACGAGCAATAAGTAATCGTCAATCGCGGCGTTTCGCGAATGTTTCCCGTGGGTCGTTTTGTAAATATTTTTCCGAGCTCGCCTCGACGCGCGAGACCGTCCGAAGAGCTCGCGAAAATGTCCTCCGTGGGGGTTGCGGTTGTTAAAATTAGAAAACGGCTACTGAACTTGCGCGGGTTTCCAAATTCCCTCGTTCTTCCCGGTTCTATCAACGAAGGCCCCTTCTTCGCCGCCGCGACGACCTTGCCTCGTATCATTCAACTGTATCATTCCGCGCCCGCGGCGCAGAAGTTGGGCCGCGGGTGTAGGTACCGCCGTGACCGATACCGATTAATCAGCGCATTATAACGGAATCTAATTGTGGGAAACGGTATATAGAATTCGGGGCCACTGGCTGACGCTATCACCTTTTTGAAACGCGACGTAAGAAGCGCGCTCGGTTGTAACTGCGTCTAATAATAGAGCGACGTGGGAAATTCTCTGGCCTTAAATCAAGCCCACACGTCGTCGGGCGACAGATTGCTGGGAGGCGCGGGCTCGGCAAACCGGGCATCGTCATAAGCCGATAATTCGGTGTACGAGATTAGCGGGCCCCCTCTGATCCGCGAAATCTAATTTCCGAACTTCCCGATCCGCCAATTTCGCCGAAGAAGATACGTGTGCGCCTTACGTCGGGGGGGTTGCAAGTGGCAATTTGAAAGGCAGTTGAATCAAAGCAGAAGACGCGCACGCGGTTACTTTGGAGCTAACTCGCTGTTGATTCATCAATTACAAACGGACCACTTAAGGATGTATTGGAACTATTTTCAAAATAGTGCCAAGTTGATGAAAATTTGTGAGATTGTTCTTTTTGATCTTCCTGATGTGCTCGAAAAATTTTAAACGAATTCACTAAACGGTTGCTGAGTTATAACGATTTTCATTTTCACTGATTTTACATGTACTCTTATGGAAAGAGACGATCTTGGGGGATAAACCATCTGAAAAAATGTTGAAGAAATTGTGCCAATGTTTTCAATTTTTTTGTACATGTAGTATATGGATAGATGAAAATATCTACCGAGTTTCAATTGTTTCCACTATACCGTTTTAAAGAAATAAATTATAACTTGAGAAAATTGTGAATTCTGGGCATTTTCACTGACAAAAGTTTAGCAAGTAATGCTTGAGAAAGCATTTGTAAAGTGAAAAATACCTTCCTAGGATTAAAAATAAGACTGCAACTGTCGTTCGAATCCCTTACATCTAGATTTATTATGCATAAGACATAGATATTCAAATATTTCAAATTTCATATACTTTTGTCTGATATTGTACGTCCGATACATCCTTAATTCTATTCGATTATAAGGATATGTCAGAGGGTAATTAAGTCTTCGTAATCACTTACGTGACTGCTTGTGTACATTGGCCGAGTACACTTTGCTGGGTTCGACTTACAAATCAAACATTTACATTACAATCCTAATTTCAAACGTAGGTATTTTATTAGAATTTTTTGAACAGCATTTGTCTCCAAACTGCACCTCAATCGCACAGAATATTCTTCTTATTCCTCTAGCTCCTTAGAGACACGTAATCCATCCCCAATGCTGCCCTCCTTAGTTAAACTGTCCTATCTAACATTTTTTCATTTTTTGAGATATGTTGAAATATTTGAAGTTCCACACGTTTTTTACCTTTTAAGTAAAGTTAGAAACTTCTACGTGCTTCGTAAAGATTTATAAACAGTCTAATGTATTTAACCTAAGTTCTTTCAAAATGGTTAAAATATCTTATCTGAAACAATTAATTAATTGGTACGTTAATAATACATTCCCTACCGGTACACCTATTACAAAAAATGATATTAGGCTATTACGAAATAATGACAACATGTTTTAATTTGAATGAAGGAAAATAAGTTAAATGATAAAACTTCAGTTTTCTCGGTTGTTTCAAAATGCTAGATAGGACATTTTAACTAAAGAGGGCAGAATGGTGCTCGATTTTCAATTTACACTCGTCGCCGATTAATTCGCCCACTGACCGCGATTCCCTCGAGTCAAGCATTAGTCAGACTTGCCCAGGAGGTCGCCAGGATTTCCTCGAAGGATCTACGGTGGAGCACGCGGTTGGCGGCGGATGATTTCATTAAATGACGCAACGGTACATATCGAAGCCGGTCATTCCTGCGAACGGGGATACCGTATTCCGTTATCCGAGTCACACAGCCGATTCCGTCGCCGCTGTTCTCTCTCTCCCTCCGCTCCTTCCTCCGTGCATCCTTTTCCGTTTAGCGAGAGCCCGTGGAAACTCCACTGGCCCGCGTCTTCTTGTCTCTCGTCCCATGGCGCACGCAACGCGACAAGTAGCCGGCCTCCTCTCCATCTCTCCCCGCTTGCTGCCTCTACTCCTGACCGAGAAACCGTAGCAATCGTTTATCGGCGCTGGCCGGATCGCTTGATATTATTCCCCGTGTCTCGTCGCCGAGGAAATCGCAGCGGAACCGATGGGTCTATGGCGAAACAGAGGTAATACCGTCTTTCCTCCCGGAAATCTCGCGGGAAATCTCACGCGCGCGATTCTGACGCAATCCTGACGCAATTCTGATGCAGAGCTCCAAGGTTCGTTGATATTTCCTATTCATTCCGCTCCCACCGGCGTCTCCCCCGTCACGCTCGGCCCCTGCAGCCACGGCGGTCTTCTAAGAGGATTAATAATAACCGTGAGGTGTACGAGAGGAGGAGCACAGAGAGACGTACCTGAAAATACATAGGCTAGAGTCATCGAGCATCCTTCATCCTAATTGATGATCGAAGAGAAAACAGGAGGCAAGGTTCCAAGGGGCAAACGCGAGGCAGAAAGTTTCGTTCCTCGAGATCCTTGGCGCCTACACTCGAACGAAGCTCCTTGAGATATTCGTATTCCTTCCTCTGCTTATCAAGATCCCGCTGTCCAAACTTTCCCCCCTGTGAAAGTTCCGTCGATTGCATCGTAAACAGAAGACTAATTCCGTTTAAAGAAACTGAAAATAAAAAAAAAAGTGCCGATGGCCTTGATAGCTCCGCGAACAGTGACTCCGCAGACCTCAGAACCACGGGGCCCGTCTTCCGCCGATATTCACAAAGTAACCGCGTGGATTCGTCGCTGCCCGAAACGGCTCTCGCGTTGTTTTTATTACCGCGGTCGATTCGGGGAAAAGAAAGCAGCGACCCTTTCCGTGACGTCTCGGGCGAAAGTTGCATATTGCTGAATAAACAACCGCTAAAACGGTTCACTTTTATTGCCCCGCCGCTTTTTAATCGCTCGACTGGAACGAGAGCGCAACCGCCGTGCTCATTCTCGCTTACTCTTACGCGATTTAAAGAGATGATCCTATCTCGGTGAATCTACGCGGGACACGTGTCCTCGAGGGCTGCCTACGCTGAGACACGAGACTCGCCGTCGCGACGATTAACTACCCAGATTAATTGTTCCATCGACGAACGTAGATTGCTGCTTTCATTTTAATTTTTCCACGCATTTCTTTCTTTTTCTTACGCATACTTTTCGACGTCTAGCCTTCGGTATATTTGCAACGCCCCAACGCAGTGTCGGCGTGAGCGGAGTGCTTCCGTTTCCTTTTAAATGTATAAATCAGGAGGTTAACGCACAGACTTTCATCGCGCGATCACGAGGCGAATAATGCGTTGACATTATGTATCTTATGCACAGACAAAAATTCATATACGTTGTTTCATGCGTCCGTGGCAAGCTTTCACTTTCATGGTCTTTTCTTTTTCTTTTTCCAAATCGAATTAACCGCGACGAGGTTTCTCATTTCGCGTCTATCCGCGCGTTTCTATCGCGTCACGGTTTTATCCTCACGGGGCTCGGGAGCAGCAGAAAAGGCCATATTTCTCGCTGGAATCGTACCAAGTTTAGTCACATCGCGGTGTAGGGCAACGGTTCAAGGCAGAAGCATAGCGGTCTCTGGGTCAAGAGCGGCTCGGATCGATGTGACCGAGAGTTTTTGGTGCATCCTGTGACCGCGTTGCGATTGCACGACGCTCGGAGCTATAATTCTCGCGGACACACCTTCCCCCGTTCGTAGTTCGTACAGCGATATGTCGTCTTCTGTTTAGTCGAAACGATGGGAAGAAGCTAGAGCCGGTTCACGTTTTGGCCATCAGGCATCGCGGATTGATACAGCGACCATGGGATCCTTCGACCTCGTGCGTATCGTATACGTAATCCTAAGAAAAATCTGGCAAGGGAGGCTCACCGCCTGGATCAGAGTCTCTTGAACGGAATCGGGCTGAAAGTGTAGGAGCTAATGGGTGTTCAAGACCCTTGGAGCATTGGGAGCTAATGGTTAATACATTTCTAAGAAACGAGCTTCGTGTATTGCATTCCTATAGTGCCAGACACTATTTTCTGCCGATCATTCACGCGACGAGTTAGAAGAAATTCATGTAAAGTAAATAGTGTATTATCTGATATATAGATGGAATTGTTGTATATTATCAGTTATGAGTTAGAAGATGATGGCGTAGCGATTTTGAGTTAGCGAAGATTTTTCTGCGCTGCATAGGAATCCACAAATCGTTTTATCACCATCACCCTCAGTTTTTGAGAAATGCGATTTTGAAAGAAATTAAAATTTTCAAATTTGATCATTTTTAGTTTTTTTGAACTCAAAAAATGTTCAAATTTGAAAATTTTCCTTTTTTCAAAATTGTTTACTCATTCTTAAATTGGAATTAATAAGCCATCTTCTTCTAACTCATAACTGATAATTTACAACAATACCATATTTGTATCAAATGATACACTATTTACTTTACACAAATTTCTTTTAACTTTTCGCGAGACGGATCGGCAAAAAATAGTGTCGATTACTATAGATCGTCTGATATATTTCAGTGGGAGGCAGTGCGAGACTTGACAATATGGAGCACGATTGTCTCGCGCGTATGCCACTTATCTTAACGAAATTTATCAGACGACTTGAAAGTGTAATAATCAAAGCGGACTTGTTTATCGAAAACAGTTGAACGTTAGCTGTCGAGATTGCAAGGTGTCTTGGACGTTCGTGCGATCCTGTATTTTAAGTGCCATTCCATCCAAGAAAGAAACGCTCCCTAGGCTGTCACCCTCGCTTGCCAGAGGCACCGAGAAAAGCCAGGACAGCTAATAGGACAGAGAGAGAGATGCATGCGCGTGGTGTGTGGCCAAATCCTAACCAGTAATAACGTAGGACGTGATTAGTAAGTCTCGCTGCCGGACGATGAACTGACGCATATATGTTTTTGTATGTGACATAAAGATTGCGGCCTGCGGCCGGAAGAGGAGGTCCTGGACCCGGGGGAGACCGATCGGTACGCCGGCTGTAAGGTGAACCGTGAGACGCCACCATCTACGAAGACGGCTGGGGGCAAGAGCAAGTCCTCGCCGTCGTCTGCGCCCGCCTCGCCGACATCTGCGCCGGGATCAGCGTCTACGAGCGCGACCACGAGCCCAGCCACGACCGCTGCGCCGTCGACGAAGGAAGATCGGGCGATTCTGAGTCGCAGACAGCGAAAGAATCGCACTAGAGCTCCGAGGGACCAGCGCCGAGAGCTGCGCGACGACGAGCACGAGCCCGAGGACGAGCAAGCCGCCCAACAACAGCAAAGACACCGTCGTCATCACCACTGTCGTCAGCAACACTATCCTAACAGCGGAGCTAGAAGCACAGACTCCAGCGGGATAGTTTCCGCGACCTCTAGGAACAGCGGTTCCCGAAGGAATCAATCCCAGAATGATTCCCACCGCGAGGAGAGCAAAGGCGACGTTACCAGCGGCAACGTAGTGAACAACAGCTCCAGGAAATCACGCGGAATCTTCCTGAGCAGCCAGAGGAAGGAGTTGCATCATCTGAGCGACGCAGCATTGGCCTCGCTTCTCCGCAGGTACACGCTAACCGGGGAGCAACTTGCTCATCTCGGCTACCCCGTGGAGTGTAGCTACTTCCCCGGGTACGCGGTGATCATCAACCACCACCAGCACCCGGTGGGTCATCGCGTTCCTCGAGGCTATCATCACCTGGACGCGAATGCTCGGGAATTCGTCCCTGGAAGCGGGAGTGGGTCGTGGACGATAGTGGAGAGCGAAGCTGACAGTGGGAATTGCAGTGGGAGCTCGTTGGAGAGTTCAGACCTGGAACAGGAGAGCGCCTCGGATAGTGACAAGAGTTCAGACATCGGTGAATCATCGTCATCCTCCACTGACTCATCTTCCTCGTCCTCCTCATCCTCCTCATCTGCCTCGAGTTACCAAGAGAAGTCGAGGAGAGACTCCACTCCAGACCCTTACGAGCTTGTAGTGATGGAGAGAAGGTGTGCCAGGTGCTTCAAGAGCTTCTACGTGAATCGGGAGGACGGTGAATACCTCCATGAGGAGCGCTGCGTCTACCATTGGGGCAAGCTTCGCAGCGGACACGTTGACGGTTCGCACGGGGACACTTGGGAGTGTTGCCGAGGTCGAGAGACAGCCAGGGGATGCACTAACGCCAGGATGCACGTGTGGACGGGTCTAGCTCCAGGTTACAACGGTCCTTTCGACGGCTATGCGCGCACTAGGCCAGCAAGGAGCGTGCCGAAGGACGGAAACTACGGAGTGTACGCGCTGGACTGCGAGATGTGCTTCACGCGAAGGGGTCTTGAGGTAGCCAAGGTCACGGTGGTTGGCATGGACGGTAAAGTCGTCTACGACACCCTAGTGAAGCCCGACGCCGAGGTGATCGATTACAATACCCGGTTCAGTGGGATCACTGCGAAGGATTTATCAAGGGCATCAAAGTCACTCAGGGACGTGCAAAAGGACCTGGCCGGCTTTGTCCACGCCGAGACCATCCTCATTGGCCACGGTCTGGAGAACGATCTCAGGGCGCTGAGGATACTTCACACGACGGTGATCGACACGTGCGTCGCTTTCCCTCATTTCCTCGGCTATCCTTTTCGCAGCAGCCTAAAGACTCTGGCGAGGACGGTGCTGCGAAGAGAGATACAGGTGACGGAACACGATTCCGTGGAGGACGCGAGGATCGCGGTGGATCTCATGCTCCGGAGACTGCAGCACGATCTCTCGTAGAGTCTCGCCTCGCGAGAGAGACGGAGAGTGGCGAAGGACAGAGAGAAGAAGAGAACGAAGAGGAAGGTATACTCGGGGTAACCGAAGACAGTCGAGAGTAATATAGTGCTGATGGAACTGTCGGATCTCTATTTATCGCGAGGCGAAATTTTTTATTGGAAACTGCGCGAAGAGGCCTCGGTGTCCTCGTAGAGTCTGCGATACCTGGCCGGGTCTTTAGCGGTCTGTCTAATTCGCGGGGGTCCGTTTTCGTAAAAGAACCCTCGCGATTACGCGAATTGGCCCCGCGCGACACTCTTCCGTCAGTGTTCAGTTCCAAGTGAAGTCTGTGATACGTTACATATACAGAAAAGAAAGAAAAAAAAAAGAAACTACATGTTAGCGCGCGATCCTTGTGCCCGTACACGGTGCTCGTCGCCCAGGGACGCGCTCGTCACTCGCACAGATGGACTTAGAAAAACGTACACACGCATACACCACATGCCTCCGCACGCATTCGGTCCTCGTGCACGCGCGACATATTCGGCTCATACTCCGCGCGCTAGTTGCCGAGGAAAAGGTTTGGCTCGACTCGATATGCCTCCGCTAGAATACTTACTCTGTTTTTTTTTCTTTTCTTCTTCGAGAATCTCTGCTTTCGCGCCGGTTGCGCGACTTTCTTCGACGAAGGGCGCAGGGCGTCAACTTTGAGATCGTATTCTCTGCTCTTCGGGCACAGAATACAGTTTCTAAGCGGGTCTTCGGACCAACTTGTATATACAGTGTATGACGTATATACTAGTATATATAGTAGACTACTGATGTGTACTATGGTATATAATACAGGTAGTGGACAAAACTATGTGAACACTTTTAAAATTCTGTAACTTGTTCAAAATTGGTCCAACCAACTTGAGTTTTTTTAGAAGCTTGAAGGATTAGTTTGCTAAGTGACGTGTTTCGTCGTTTTGGAAAAAGTTGCAATTGGTCGGAATAGCAAAAAAAAGATCATTTTTTCAACTTTTTTGTCTGAGGTCGTAATGAAAATTTTAAAAATGCATTTTGTAGATTGAAGTAAGTTGTATACACGCCTAAAATTTCATCAAGAGGAGCTATAAACGCTTAAAGATCGCAGAATAAGATCGAAAATCGTTGATTTTCGTGAATTTCGCGATGAAATTTTAGGCGTCTATACAACTTACTTCAATCTACAAAAGGCATTTTTTAAATTTTCATTACGACCACAGACAAAAAAGTTGAAAAAATGATCTTTCCTATTGTTTTTTGCTGTTCCGACCAATTGCAACTTTTTTCAAAACGACGAAACACGTCACTTATCAAACTAATCCTTCTAACTTCCCAAAAAAACTTAAGTTGTTTGGACCAATTTTGAACAAGTTACACGATTTTAAAAGTTTCGTCCAGTACCTGTATATACTACTGTATATATCCCGCAGTTAATCAGTAGATCGTCGACTATCGCAACATTGATCTCAGTACAAGTAGTTCCCAATGACGAGTTGATACGATATAAAAACAGTGAGAAATTAGTTTAACAAAAAAATAAATAAATGGGATTTCCGTATTCGACTAGGTGTATATCCGCTAGCGAGACGTTTTCCTCGACAAGTGATACACAGCGCTCGAAGCACACGCGTGTGTATAGGTATCCGAGTCCTCGCATCTTCATGGATCATACACTTTGTACCTGTGCACATATATACGTGTATAGATGTATGTGCGCAGTGTAGAAAGACCCATATGTATATGTATGTATACACATATGCATGTATCTACCATATAAGCATAGATATACGTATATGCGCATATACGTACGCGACTTTATGCCTTACGAATGCCTCTCTTCATGCATATTTCATCCCGCGTTGTTTTTTCGTACACGTACAGAGCGAGAGGACACGCGGCGTCATTGATGCTGGTAAGTGTCTCTCGGGCTTCCACGACGGCTTGCATTTAAATTCTCCTCGAAAACCGACGTCTAGAAAACGTTTGCCGAACGAGGACACGCGAGACGATCGAGAAATTATTCGGGATTAACGTGTAATTCATTTCTCTTCCACCGTTCCTTTTTATTTTCCCAATGAATCTATGGCTTGTAGATACAGAGTTCCGAGCAATCGATAAGAAAAGGTCTCGCCTCCTCCGAAGCGTGTCCTCTCCGCCATGCTTTATCATACCGTACGTGCAAGTTCGATCATCGTTCACCTACCCTCTCCTTTTATTCTTCTACTAAGAGCAAAAGGACGTGCGCGCGATATAGAGCGACATTTTATAACCAATGACGGTAATCCTTATCAGCGGTATGTGCGCCGGCAAAGTTTCCGTTTCGTACGTGTCCCCGGCACGTAAATAATTAGCGAACCAACCGCGCGAGGCAAGGGAATCGTGTGTCTGGTATCGCCTCACGCCTCGGTCAGGATAATGTTCCGTGATTTTATACTTTATTACCGACATTAGTGACGCCCCGTGTGCCCCCGTTTGTACAGCAGCGTGCGCGCGAGAAATAAACGCGCGCGGTTACGAACATACACTCGGCAAGAAAATTTTGTATTCCCCAGTCGAAGCGATCCGTGTGCCACCGCGCGGTAAAAATAATCCCCGGGAGAGAGGGGAGAGAGAGAGACCACCACCTCGCGCGGTTCACCAGCCGAATTTTTACTTTACTATTTTATCACCGCCAAGCGATGAAAGTTACAGCGCAGTTACTTCTACTTTTTCTTCCACTCTCGTCCCTTTCTTCCTATATTTTTCTTTTATTTATGCCGACTCGCGTCAAAACACGCTATAAACACCGTCTCGTTTTCAATAAACCCCGGGCTTCTTCTTTCTCGACGTGTATATTAGCGCCGACGGTTTCTTCTTTTCCCTAATCTCGTCGCGATCAAACGAGAGAAACCGTTGGCTTCGCGCCTCTTCTTGTTGGTTCACATCGTTTCGCGCATCATGCATTCACGACATTCATACACACGCTCGCGCGCATACGCATAAATCATATCAGAAAGCACCCGATACGGAAGCAATACGTTCATCGCTTTGTAAATAGCATAATATTTATTGGAGCGCATCGCGAGACAATGTACCTGTGCATCCTCCTCGAAGGACGTCCCTCCAGTTCGAGCGACCTGTGCGGTCCGAACGCGCGAGGATTCGCTGGCAATCGATCACTTTCGTTTCCCTCTTCTTTCTTTTTTACGTTTTTTTGCGTCTGGAAACAGTGACGGAGATCGTGTCATCGAACGATTTCGAGTATTGAAATCGAGTAGCTAAGCGAGCGGAGGGATCGATGGGAATTCTCGAGGTCGAATACAGTATTAGAGAAGACTTTTGTCACGAAATATTGATCGCCTCGCGGTGTCAGAATCGGTTTATTAGAACCCTCCGTCTAGTTCGAAGCCGCGCGAATTCCGAGTCGCTTGAATCTTGCTTCTCTTTTCTCTCTGTTGCCCCCCTCTTATTGAGAAATTTCTACGTTATCGTCGAGCAAAGATCTCGTTCCTTTTTCTGAGCACCGCGTCGGAGGAAGTTTCTCGATGAATCATCAGCCTTGAAGCGATCTCGTTCGGCGCGTTGGATGAAATTCGAATTGTCCGCGTCACGCAGAAACCTGTACCGTCATTTCGCTTACTATTGTGACTTATTAAAAGTCTCTGAATGGCCTCCTTCCGAGGCGCGTCTCTGCGCGTCGCCGAAATGGAAAGAGAGAAGAGAGAGAGAGAGAGAGAGAAGGAATAAAATAGGAGGTCATCGTTGCAAAGCGAATCCTCGCGAGTTCGAAGCGTCCCTGAGAAGAAAACAATGGAAGCGCCCCGACACGAATTCTGCGACAGTGCGAAGCGTATAATGAGCTCCCTCCTTCCCCTCTCCCGATATCCCTCCCCCAATTTTTGTACCCTGTGTAAAACAGAAACAGCCCAGGCTCCACAGTGTCTTCGACGATCCCGATCGACGCGCGCTTGTGAATATAAAGTTTAATAGAAAATGGGTCGAAGCGAGAAAAAAGAGAGAATGAGAGAGAGAGAGAGCGATACCGTTGGCCGTCCCTGGAAATAGAGTATATTTTGTTGAAACATTCTCGACTCGAAGTTTGCCGGACGACTCGATGGAACGCGACCGTTCCGCGACGAATCACGCGTGTCCGTCGTTGAGCGTTCTACACTTTCCAAACGCGCTTCTGTTATTTCCGTCGCTCGAAAGCGTTCGCGCCCGCGCGCACGGGGGCTCTCGATTACGTAAGAGGAACCTCGGATGACCGATGGATAGAAGATCGCGCGTACCGAATCACGATCGCCTCTCCACGAATCAGACGGCGATATTCGGCGGGCGAGCGAGGCCCGCGAGGCCGTCTCGATCCATCGTCGGGCGAATCGTAATTCACCCGCGGTGCCAACGCACTCATCGATTAACTCCGTCGATGAGCGCATCGGACTGGTTGGTATGGTCCGCTGTGCACGCCCCGTCACGATGACGGCGATCGGGAACGGGATGCATCGGTCCGAATACTTGCGTCTCGAAGGATACTTAGACGATAAGCGTTAGAAATAGAAAAGAAACGAGAAAGAAAGGCATTGCGTGCGTGTGTAAAGACGGTTGCGTAACCCAGAGGGAGAAGGGAGAGAGAAATAGAGAGAGAGAGAGACCCGTTAGGCAAAAAGAGTAGTTAATGGAGGCTCATTGTACGAATAACGGAGGTTCGATTGGCGCCGAAGGAAATATTTGACCTTCCATCCTCGCCTGGTGTTCCTCGTCCAAAAATCCAAGTCATCCGCGTTTCCTTCCGCCAGTTGGATCTTCGGGGACCGAGGCGGAAAGAGTTCCTCCACACTGCCCAATAGAAAGCGCTTAGATGTATGTATGTCTCCTCAGCGTCTCGAACGCGACGGGAACCGCTCTCGTCTGACGCACTGCCAAAATTCCCGCGACGACGTGCCTTTTCTTTTTCCTTTTGTTTTTTCTTCTTTGTTTTCTTTCATTTTTTAAATTCCGAGCGCTTTGCATTCTGTCTTTTGCTACGAGACGGCGGATGCGGTCGGCGAGGAGGAGGAGGGATTATTTTTTTCGAATGAGCGGCGCACCGATTGGACGCAGGCACGTAGAAAACGTGGAATGCAAAGAATCGACGAAGAATCATATTTTGTATCAGCAACTTATCGATATCTCCGATCAATGATTTTTTATTTAATAAATCTTCTCTATACCAGCATCCGCACCCTGCTTTTGATTTTCGTCCACGCCTCATGGGGAGTTGGAGCCGATTTAAACGCATGGAATTAACGAGGCTTGACCCTGAGAAAGGGGCAGCAAGAAAATGGGAAAAGATACTATCTAGTCTTACTTTTCCAGTATGTATATCTCGCTTTTTTCTTCGTCTCCTTGATGAACTAATTAAAATGGAACATTGTGCTTGAGGGTATTAGACAGTCGTTTTTGTTTTCATTTAATTATCAGAGAATAAATTGAGATTGAGACTTGTTCTTTGACACAATGTTTAGTAACATGATAAGCTTTAAACAAACATGCTTCTTTCGCCAAAATTATGCATTAGCGCTACAGATGCATCATTGAAGAGGCTTTTTAAAAAAGATTTTTTAACGAAACGAAACGAAATTCAGATGCAAATTCTACTTCAGAATACCTCTGGTTCTCCACTAAACCTACAAAAGAAGCAAAATTATGAAAATAACAGCTACGAAATGGCGATTTTTCAAAAAGGTACGTTCTTCCGTAGACAGTATTGAGGTTTTGATTTCTTTTCATAAAGAATAAAAGTTTTTATTAACTTCAATTTAGGTTCAGACCGAAACTACCCCTTTTGTGAACATCCTCAAATTTTATTTGAATCCATTGGGACCTCCGATTTTGAGTTATCACTGCAAAACAAAAGAAACTTTTTAAAAAAACTCTTAATGCATATTTTTGACTAAACAAATATATTTTTTTTAAACTTATGATGTTAACAAACTTTGTGTCGAAGAACAAGTCCCAACTTCAACTTATTTCTTTGTATTTAAATGAAAAAACAATGTTTCATTTCCGACAAAAACGACTCCCTAAGAGTGCCTTTAATCCCTCCCCGTATTTGTTTGTTTAAAATGTTCTTGTCTCCTAAGGTATAAGGAGTACCAAGAGCAGTCTAATTAGTAGACTATAAAAGCAAGAATAACGACGTGCAATAATAATCGTGCCGGTAGGTGCGCGATGCGATCGCTAAAACCGATACTTTACTGCCCTCGCGAGTGATAATGATAATTAACGGGACGATCGTTCCAGTTCCCGCGGATTTTCGGTAGCCGAGTAATCCCGGGCGCCGCGGTAGATTAACGCTAGGCGAATTTAGACCGTAAGGATTGTAATTACGCCCGTCTGCGAAACGACTTCGAGTCAACCATTAGCGGGGACGTAATCATCCGACGCGCCGGCATAATTGCACGCTCCTAACCGTTTCCGCGTTTCTCGCCTCGGCTTTGGAATATCGCTGTTACTCCACTCGAGGGTGTTGATTACGGTTACGCAAATTTTCGAGGATATAATAATCTGCAACGCCTTACATCGCGTGAGATAAAAGTATGCCAAGCACCGACCAAGTATTTACAATCATTGCCAAAGTATCCTCAAACTATTAAAATTCTCGAGGTTTCATCTATCACGGATATCAGCTTCATCCTCCACGCGTCTTCCTCGAAATTTGCACGAGCGAGAGCTTTAAGCCACAACTTGACAACTCCTTTGAATAATTACAGGTCGAAACTTAATTACACTTAAACTGATACCTGCCTCTTAACGACGCTCAATATTTCGAGTGTCCTCCAACTATTCGCCGAAGCCAGAAACTCATTAAGAGGTCGTTTGCTTCGCTAAGATTCTCCGCTAACGTAGAGCACACCTTCTAGCGTCAGCTTGCAATAGACACAGCTTTCGCGAAAGCCTCTAGAAGAAAGTTGCACCGTGCCCCGCCTGATTACGTCCCCCTGTCTTTCGCGACGCTTTACAATGATCGCGGTTCCATCAGGCACACAAAGGTCACGCGTTACATCACGTTTGTTCTAGGAGGTTGCGGTCGTTCTCTTCCGCAATTTCCTACTTTCTCTCTCTCTCTCTCCCCTTATCTCCTTCGCGAACTTCGCCGAACGGCCCGTTCTCTGACGACGTCGCAACGCGCGGCTTTCGCCGCGCGATTTACAGAGGGGAGAAGAAAAAGTGGCTTTTAAACGATGCCGAGGATCGGTCGTTCCGAATCGCGAAATAATTGCGAGAAGAGGCGCGCCCCCTCGGTTGGGAGAAAGGCGACGACGGCGATGGTCGCGGTTGAGACTGGTCGGGAGTGTTACAATGTAAATATTCGCTGTGTGGTTGGATTGAATGACTCTTTCTTTTTTTTTATCCCCCCGGACTCGATCGATTGTTCACGAAACGGAGACGAGACATATCATTCGTGGAGCGTGCGACACTAGAAAACCACCCGTTCCAAAGGAACGGTGGACGTGGCTGTCCTGGGGACGAACATATTGCCTCGGTGCTCGGAATAAAACGAGCCAAGCATTTGAACACCGATACTTTGGACGTGTTCCCCACTGCGATTTAATAAATTGTTGATTTAATACGAACACGCCTGCTGTTGAATCTAAGCGGTTCCTGGAGAGAGTGTCTACCCTTTTACAAATTTATGTACAGTTCCAAGTGATCCAGAATAGTGGCGCACTGAGTTGAAGGGGTAGAAATATTTTTAATGCAAATTAAAGATATAGAAGTTTATTTAGAGAATGAAATGGAGTTTTCTTTACTTTTTACAAAGCTCTTGGATCAATTTAGTTGTGGTTACATTGATCTCCTTTTTCCTTTTTCGTTGAGGGGTGCCAAGGCTCCCTCTGCGTGCGCCACTGAGCCAGAATATCTTGAAGAAGAAGAGACTTTGGTATATGGAAAAGT
Source organism: Andrena chrysosceles (assembly GCA_963855975.1). Lineage (NCBI taxonomy): Eukaryota > Metazoa > Arthropoda > Insecta > Hymenoptera > Andrenidae > Andrena > Andrena chrysosceles. The sequence continues at coordinate 12,427,686 of OY979769.1, read as the reverse complement.
GTGAGTCGAGTTCTGGAGTTGAAAAACTTTTTATGAGTTCCTTCAACCGTGCAACTTCCATTTTCGGGACTCGCCACATAAAAGCGGGGGATAGATAAGATATTCAGGGTAGGGCCACCAAAATTGTATTCATGATCCCTCGATTTCGTGGGCTGCCTTCGAATCGAGGGGCCCGTCAAAGTCACAATAGAGTTCGATGCACTGAAATGGAAATTTCAATGCTTCGAAATGAAAACTGACGTGGGATCGTAAATAACGCTCGCTTATCTTTCATCGTGGATAATAATTCAGGTTTCGCTGTACTCCTTACTTTCCGAAGATAGAGTGAAACCGCCTGCACGCCACTGTTTATGACCCGTGCAAGTCTTTGGACGAAATTGTTCGCTTCCTAGCGCTGGTAGTCCGCTGTGTGCAACGAAAGGGGCGAAAAGACCGCAACCGGATTTGCGTACAAAGCGAAAGTGTGGCTCTTCGTCTACTGACACTGGATACACATGATCTTCCAGTACAGTTACGAGACCCGAATGAAACGCACACGAGAAACGATACTTCTCTTAAACTTATTTAACCATTCAGAGACTGATCCGGAGGGGATCAAGTAGGGCAGAGTTGGGCAAAATTTAATTTAATTACAACTTATAAATTACGATTAAAATGTAATTGGGTAGTTGATTACACATTATTTTCTGTAATCGTTCATTTAGGCAAGTGACGAAACCAAATGGTCAACTACCTAAATTAACGATTACAGAAAATAATGTGTAATAAAATACACAATTACATTTTAATCGTAATTTATAAGTTGTAATTAGATTACATTTTGCCCAACTCTGAAGTATGACAACTGCTCAGACCGGCGAAATTGGTAAATTGGTAATTTAGGAATATTAAAATATACAATTTTGTACGAGATTTTAAGGTTTATTTTCTCTCAACAGCACAAAGTTCGGAGATCACAAAATTCTCTAGGAAAAAAAAATTGTTTGTGTAATTTTTTACTCTGGCTGAAAAATTACCATATAATTGAATTCGCTATTGTCTTTTCGTTTGACCTTGGAGAAATTATTGCTATCGATTACAAAACACCATATGTTCTAATTACTTCACAATAAAACAAAGTTTTTCCGAAAAGTACCCCGGCGGGCAAAGTCACCCTAGGTTACGGTACAAAAAATTCCACTCGCTATAAAAAATTATATTTAAAAATAATGGAAAAAGGGCGACAAGACTCATTTTTTCCCACAACGACGGAAGAGCTGCATAGATCGTGTTCTGTAACCATTGTATCGAACAATGGAATCGTTCTCCTGTATCTCAGGATGAAGCAGCTTAGCGCCGCTATCCTCAGAATTTACTTGCGCCTTATCCGACTGTTCCTCCAATTGCTTTCGTTTAACAATATATTCTCCTTGGAGAAAGCTGCCGAGACGATTAACCGTCGCTCGAAATAATCGCGAGGCTCTTCGTCGCCGAGGATTTCCAGGGAGAAAGAAGCGAGTCTCGTACGAGACTATCTAATTGCTGCAGCGTACGAGGATTTTCTAATATTCGAATGCTACACAGAAGTGGCAGTCACGCGAGCAGGCGATCCTCCAATTATTCCGAGCAATCTACTTTCACCTAGTCGCGATCGCGTTCGATCGAGCAATTAATCCGACGCCGGCCTCCGTTCAAGAATCATCGCTCGATAAAATTATCAGGCATCGTAGCGCTCGTACGAAAAATAATAACGATGAAATTACACCTTCGGATATCGTCGATATCGATTCTTGATTGCTGCTTGATAAGGTGTCGATGGATAAACAATCTACGGCTGTTGGTGACGATCGCGACCGGTGATTCTCGCGAATCGATCGTTCACGGAACTTTGTCACCTGACTTATCCCCGTCTCTTCTTTTATTTTCGGGGGTATCGAATCGCGCGAGCAGAGGAGAATATAAATCGTGCCGCGTGGTATCTGGCCTTCTCTTGAATCGAGAACGACGGGAATCCATCCGCGGTACATTGCCGTCGACCTTTGCGTCGCGCGTTAGAAGAAATTCCACGAGACCATGTCCCCTCGTCGACCATGAGCCTCCACGGCGTCGCGGACGTCGGGACGCTATTAATACATTTTGCACATAACTGCACAAAGAGTCGTTTCTTTCGCGAGTCCTCCGCCCGAAGCCTGTTTTTCTCGCTCGGTGGCAAGGCAGGTAGGGTTACTCCTCGATCAATTACCCGCCGGAACATAGGCAACCCGCGCACCTTCTGAGAAGAAACGTGTGACGGCGGTAACGCTGGCTGGCGGTGTTCACTTGCAGAGTTATTCGAGAGTAACGAATAATCTTGTAATCGAATAAATTTTTATTTTATTTTATCTATGCCCGAACTCTGGTTGCAAAACGAAATCTTAGTAGAATCAATCGAGCCTAATGACGAAGGAAGCTACCAACCCTCGATGATCTGAAGCTGAGTAAATTTGGTTTGAAGATTTTAATTGTTAAAGAAAAGTAGCTTTAATAATCAAAATTATTTTAAATTTTCTCTAGCTTTTGTTTTTCAAGCCTAAAATTGAACTATGGCTTGGTAGTTTTAATAATTGTATAATATAAGAATTCTTCTACGAGTCGATAATTTTATGCAAAATAAATATCACAAAATTATCGAACCCGTAAGGTGTTCAAATAATTTTTTATCATTCCGAGGGTTGATATCTTTCTCCATAACTATGCCCAAGTGTTAAAAGTAGTCTACTGGTCTTTGTCGATGGAACTGCCTCAGATGATCGTGGATATCATCCTCCGAATCGAAACGTGGCGCAATCCTCCCTTCGATAAGCGTCCCCACTGAACCTTGCCACGCAAAAAGCGCATTAATTCATCCGAGATTGGACGAGCCAGTATGGCGTTACACGGATGGACCGTGTAACGCTTGCGTAACTAGTATCTAGCTATTCAGTGATTTTTTCCCTTCCTTATCGCGGGAAATATACATATCAAACGGTCCTTGAGAGCCCAGAAGAGCTGACTCCTTCGATTATCTCGCTCTATGGAAAACGCCGATAGCGACGCCTTAAGAAATTCGGGCTACCGATCTCCACCAAGAGGATAGATTTTCTGGAAATCGAGCTGGAAGAACGTGGAAAGATTCGCTATTGAAAAAACAAGCAACCGCGCAATTGTTGCACAACCAACGATTATTACGCCTCGCATTGCGTAATCCCGGTATCGATTCTGCTAAAGACGAGCCGATCGCCCGCGAGCGGTCTGACGCGCTCGCGATACCGTATTTTGCATACGTAATTGGTCCTATCGGGGAGAAGAAAATTTCAAGGCCTGCGCCGAAGGTCCCCTGATTAAGCAATCCTCTGGTTTTTAATCCACCAGCAACGGTGGACTTCCGGGGACGAGGCGTTGAATAAAACACGCGACAATTGGTCGCGCGAACTGTAAATTCAAGCTTCCTCGAAACTGAAGACCGTGTAAGCCGCTTCCGTGGACGATACGAAGATAACGAGCGTTTCTTCTTAACCGCTGAATAATCGCGGTACAGACTGTTACTTACATCTAGCAACGCGAGGATGAACGCGCGGTTAAATGACGTCCGAAGATCCAAGGCCCGCGGAGTTAAATAAAGCGTGCTCGGGCCGCGCGTGCATTTGCATTCAATCTGTATCGCGGAGCTGTTGAAGTGGAGGCGAGATTATACCTATGGTGAACGCGGCGGGAAGGAGTCAGTCGGGTTCCTCTGCTGGACGTTCGGAAGGTTTTTAGGCGGGTCAGGGACGTTTCGGGAAGCGTGTTGCCGCCTCTCCTTTAAATTTATCCTTCACGGCCGCGGTGAACCGGTGCCTCTTGCTAACAGGCCCGTGGCCAGGTCGTTGAACTCGCCGATTTTTGCCCCGAAGAAACAGATACTCGGGGTGAACGATCGGCTAAGGTCTCGGATTAAAACGCGCGGCCTTATGTTAGAAGCTGCCGAGAACGCAGAGACCGAATTATACAACGGCGATGGCGAGATTTCGCCGGGGCCCCCCTCGTTCAATCGAGTTTGGCCGATGATCCTAGGCATTCCTGGCTGTTTGCTCCGCCGAGGACATTCCGAAATTGCTTAACTGTACCGTTACGGTTACGAGGATCCATTCCGGAGCCTGCGAGCCTCGAAACATGGGTTCATTGGGTTCGTTTAGCGACGGGGGCTTCATAATTAAAGCCAGTGATAGGTATGAGCTCCCACAGGTGTATCTACTATTCTCTTTCTCGTGTTTTATATGTAGGGAAGGGAGAGTGTGATGGGAAAGTTAAGGAAAAATGCAATTAATGTGACGATGACGACTTTTTATTAAGACTTTACGACTTGTAATACAATTATAAGTTAAGGGGTTATTAGAGCACCTTGGCATCTTTTGGAATTTATTTCTAAGTGACAAAAACAGTTTTGTCGATAAAAATTTTTCAATAAAGATAGAGACACCTTTGATTAATATATACAATTTTTTTCAAATGTCAAAACATTCCGAAAACTTTAAATGCGTTTTTCTCGAAACCACGTTTTCCGAAACGGTGCACGCTGTAATTTGAGTAAAACTCTATGGATTTCTATACAATTTTGCACAGATGTTCTTAAATATATTCTCTATCATCTGACCGTCAATTTTTTCGATTGGTTGAGAAATAACAAAATAGCTACACTTTGAAGCAAAAAGCTTATTTTCGTGTGTAAGAAAATGGACTTTATTTACGCATAAGTCAGGTAAAAATTAAAATATCGAAAAAATTGACGGTCAGACGATAAAGAATACATTTAAGAACATCTGTGCAAATTTGTACAAAAATCCATGTAGTTTAACTCAAATTACAGCGTGCATCGTTTCGGAAAACATGGTTTCGAGAAAAACGCATTTAAAAATTTCGGAATGCTCTATTTGAAAGAAAAATATATATTATTCAAAGATGTCTCTATCTTCACTGAAAATTTTTTATCGATAAAAGTGTATTTGTCACTTAGAAATAAATTCCCCAAGCTGCAATATTTCTTGACCCGTGCCAAGGTGCACTAACCCCTCAATAATCTAATATTTCGCACACACTTTGGGCAATCTGAGATCAGACATCTAAGTTATTAAGCTTTACAAAAACAACACAGAAAAACCATCTCGCCCCTACCGCGGTCGGAGCAAAATACATTGCCCAAGTACTTTCAAAATCGATACAAATATGAATTTCTTCTCAATTATCTTCGCCAACCCGTGCGCATGTATAATTTAAAAGCACGTTGACCATCAACTGCTAATTCACCTTCGAAGCGTTTCGTCGCGTGTGCTCCGCGCGCTCTCGCCGATCCCCGCGCTCGTCCCTTTGTCCACTTTATCTTTTCCATTCGCTGCACGTGATATACGAGGTCTATCAAGCTCGAGGCCCACGAGACCAAAGCGTATTATTTACGGCACCCGGCAGTTGAACTGAACCAACACGACACATCTGGACGGGCTGCAACGCATTCAAATGGTGTACACCTCCGCCGAGATGTTTCGCTCGCTGTGCTCACCGATGGAGCTCCTCCCCGGTGCTTTGATAAAGACGCCGGGCGTTAAATGCGACGCGAATCGCGTTTCGCTGACGGTCGCCGAGTTTGCACAGCTGGAGGGACGGCTAAGGACGATACCCAGGCGGATCTCTCGAGGCTCGCATTGAAATTCGCCTACGCGAAGATATAGCCGGAGCCGCGTCACGCCGTTGACCGCTAAGAAGGCCCGCGGAGCCGCCGGGGTGAAGAGAGGATGCTGCTTTTAACCAGGGCATGTCGGCCAGATAGGAGCAGGTTACGGAGAGAAAATCTGCCGGCTCCGCGCGGCTCAACAACTTTCTTTCTTCGGATAAGGCGCGCGGGTACGCGGCGAGCCTCGAGGAAGCCTTTCCTACGGCTAACAGCCACGACCACCGGGGCACAGAGACGCGAGGGAGGACAGGAACTTTCTCCACCTCCGTCGGTCGCGCCCGCTCCACCTTGGTAACCGTGGCCGTCTCGTAACTTCAAACCTGCCCGGTGCTCGATGAAAGTCCCATAGAAATTTCATCGCCCCGCTAAACCGCGCTTCTCTGGCTTCTTGGTAATTGTTAACGATTAGAGAGGTATCAGGATCGAAATTGTATTTATTCAGAGCTCGAAGTAACCGGGAGTATCTGGTGAACACGGCGGACGCTTTTAACCTTCCGGTACTCGCGCCTATTTGGATCCCGCGAGCACTCGCGTCGTGCACTGAGTGCACGGTGACGTATTATTAAGAAAAATGATTAGGCTGGGGCAATAATGCTAAAATTGGGTTCCTATATACATTTATCTGTATTTAAAAAACACGTATATCTTATTTTTCGGTCCTCTAAAGCATATCCAAAAACCAGAACAATCGGAGACGAACACCTGAAAACCTTTGGGGGGTGGTTTCACCCCCTAAACATACAAACAGGGCAAAATAAAAAAACACGTATATCTTATTTTTCGGTCCTCTAAAGCATATCCAAAAACCAGAACAATCGGAGACGAACACCTGAAAACCTTTGGGGGGTGGTTTCACCCCCTAAACATGCAAACAGGGCAAAATAAAAAAACACGTATATCTTATTTTTCGGTCCTCTAAAGCATATCCAAAAACCAGAACAATCGGAGACGAACACCTGAAAACCTTTGGGGGGTGGTTTCACCCCCTAAACATACAAACAGGGCAAAATAAAAAAACACGTATATCTTATTTTGCGGTCCTCTAAAACATATCCAAAAACCAAAGCAATTGGAGGCGTACTTGTGAGTACACGGGCGCGGTCGCCGGCAAGATACGCGGCATATTTTCGTTTTCATTCAATCAGAAACACTTCCAAACTAAATTTTAACCTGACAAGTATATAGTATTATGCAAAAATGTCCGCTGGAAGAATACATAGGTGCGCTGGGTACAATATATCACGATATAACGTTTTTTTCAGCCAAAAACTGACATCCGTGCACTCCGTGCACACGCGCGAGTACCGAAGGGTTAACCCCGTTTGATAACGGTAGAAAGGAAGCTTATTCATATGCACGAAGACAGCGTTGAAAGGAAATGGAGAATAACAGGACGAAAGGTATTAATCTTCCTTCGCGATAGCAACCACGTTTGATCGCGATTGGTGTCGTTGCGGTATCCTGTGGTATATATGTACAAAATATTTACTTGCTTGGTTAGACCGATTTTTGTCGGTGTCCGATAATGGCACTTATGGCCACGACGATTGGCACTCTGTCTGTGGAAAGTAAATTACATTTAACGCGCGTGTAAATCTCACCTTCGGCGAATAAAGCCCGACGCTCTAGCTTGTCATTACTCGACGCCGAGGCGAGCCATTTACTTATACCTCAATGAATATTCTAATCGCCAGGCATCGTCCAATTTTCCGACTCGCTTATTACTACTTATTGGCTGGGTAAGTCTGTTATACAGCTGGACGCGCCCGCTCGTAAAACGATACTCGCGTGATTCATCGTTAGCACGGTTTTATCGACTTTCTTGAAAATTTCTCCGCTAGGCACGGGCGAAAGAAATCAAGCGTATCGATTCCCGCCGGCGAGCACGTCGGGCTTCGGCATTTCGATTCTTTTTTATTTGCCGAGGGAAGAAGTATATCTTGCGAGGTTATGATCGGTTTGGAGAGGTTCGTGACGATGCAGCAAGCACGCTGAACGTTTAACTTTTAACGAGATTTCTTTTCTATTATTTACCGTGGATCAATCGTCGAGAAGACCTTGTACTCTTATGCAGCAGTTTGTGTCGAAGTCAAACAGCTTCTCGATCCTCCGTGTTGGCGAAGCTTAAAAAATTTACACATTCGAGGTAATTGCTCGCAGTTGACAGAGCGATTACGATAGGCGTCCCACTTTTTCAAATCGAGACGAGTCCTTGTGACTGTCGACGACGGAAGAGTCTATTTTTATTTCTCGCCGCGGTGCCGAGTACGAGCGGAAAAAAACGATCCATCTTTCGCAGGCGATCGATAGACGAAAAATTCTATTGGGCACGGGGCATTAAATATTCTGGAGATAGGTTAGGCCAGTGGCGATTGAGAAATCAAACGGAAGACACGAACGTGGCTCCTCGTTAGTTCGCAGATTGCGACACGCTGTGTTCGACGTTACGTCAGTTCCTGCTCCTGATATATATATATATCTACTGTCAATCGAGCAACCAGCTAATAATCCTTTCTTCTTTCTGTTTACACACTCGTGACGTAAATAAAAGAGGCGCATGAGTTTCGTTCATAATATTTACTTTGTTCAGGAATAAATAGAGTACATTCGAGTGTGACATTATTTAAAAACATGTTTCTTGGCGGGCGATTTACGTCAGTACGATAATCGAGATCCCTGCGAGATCGTTGACACAAAAGTTCACGTTTCACCATCGACACAATTCCATGTTGATCTTTTCCCATTGTTACGCGACCTATCAAATGTTCGTTTAGTACGACAATATTCCAACAGCAATGTTTATCGAGGATTGGGACTGCCGTCCGGTAACTCTTTAAGCTCCAGAAGAAATATCGCAGAATTGTATTCGATGCTCGCAATGCCGCGCGAGAAAGCGCAGAAACGGACTGATAAGAATTCACCGTGCAACGAAAACGAACACACGGCGTGGGTGAGCCCCAAGGGAGCGATTTATATTTAGCGGGTCGTATATTAATGTCGAGTATCACTTTATTGCAACGTGCTACTCTCGTTCAACCCTGGTCACGCTTTCTCCGGCCTTTGCGAGTCGCAGTTCTGCTTTTCCATTTGCACAAACCACGGAGCAATTACATTTTAATTCCCCGTGAAAGCGACACTCGTGTCATCTAGTGAACGAGCCTGGATTTCGGGTGTCGCTGCGACACGTTTATCAAGTAGAAGGGTTTCGAAAAAAATAGAAATATGAAAATACTTGAGAAGATTTACTGTTTAAGAGCACAAAGCTCGCGCCGTTCGAGACAGAAAGGAATCTTGAATTTGCACGCTTTGAAAGGTAGCGTTGGAAGTTGTATTTGAAGATTGAATCATTGAGTCAGAGGTTGTGAGAAATTATTAAGTCCTAGAAGACCTCTGGCGGCGCTACTAGCGAACTAACGCACGGGGGGACGTGGGGGACGGGAACGTCACAGGAATAAGTCGAAGTGCTCTCGAAAAAGTACAGGTTATAGTTGCATCGCATCTTTCACTTTTGATTATATTGACCAACAATGTTATAAGAAACTTTCGCTTTCTACAATCCCCTGATGGACTAGAAGATTGATTAATCTTCTGGAAAAAAGCTCGCGAAGATGTCAAATCGGAACGAGAGCAAGGGTCTGATTCCGCCCCGATGGCTTCACTGTCCGCGAAAAGCGGTCAAATTAATTCAGAATAAGTTTCTCGCTTTCAAAACGCCACTGTCGTCGGCGTTTGATAGCCAAGTGCCGGAAGAATGTCGGTTCACAGTGGATATGTTGTTCGCGTCGCTAAAAAGTCAGAAGCTAAAGCTGGGCCTATGGATCGATCTGACGAATACTTCACGATTTTACGATAAGAAAAGCTTAGAAGCGTACGGATGTAAATATTTGAAGCTGCAGTGCAGGGGACATGGTGAGACTCCTTCGGAGGAGCAAACACGAACTTTTGTACAAGTCTGTAAGAATTTCATATCGTACAATCCGCTAGAAATCATTGGCGTCCACTGTACGCACGGTTTCAACAGAACTGGTTTCCTTATAATAAGCTACTTGGTAGAGAACGACGGCACCAGCGTCGACGCTGGTTTGGTAGAATTCGCGACCGCTAGGCCCCCGGGTATCTACAAAGCCGATTATATTCAGGAATTATTCAGGCGGTACGACGACGTAGAAGACGCACCTGATCCTCCGCCTAGACCAGCCTGGTGTCTAGAATACGACGATTCTAACGTAGAAGATACCGACGACGGTCCTAGCTCTGAAAGCGGCGATAGTCATAAGCAAGATGTACCTAGTAAGAAGCGCAAGCGAGAATACATTAACAAGAATCCGGTATTCATGGCTGGCATACCTGGAGTAACTCCTATTCTCGAGGAACGAAAGTTAAGAGGAATACAACGACGCGTTCAAGATATATGCTCGTGGGAATCGACAGGATTTCCAGGCTCGCAGCCTGTTTCTATGGACGAAGATAATATTAGGTTGTTACACGAGAAACCGTACATGGTATCATGGAAGGCAGACGGAACCAGGTTAGACGATAGTTTACTTGAAATATTAGAAATTGTAGTGGCACTCATCGCTCGTAATACGCTCAGGTACATGATGATGATACAAGCGGACGGAGAGATTTATTTTATAGATAGAGACAATAGTGTCTTTCAAGTTAACGGATTGACTTTTCCCCATCCGAGAGACATATCCAGAACTATCGGGGACACACTGTTGGACGGCGTAAGTGGAGGGTGTAGAATTTACGAAGCCTGCGATTACTTTACAGATGCTCACAGATTTTTTTCTAGGAAATGGTGATCGATATACAGAAAGACGATGGTAAACAGATTCCGAGATACTTAATTTACGATGTAATTATGTACGATGGTAATGACGTGAGTAAGTTACCGTTCCATCCCAATCGTTATCAAATCATCGAACGGGAAATTATACATGGCAGACGTAAAGCGATGTATAAAGAGAGAATACGAAAAGAGAAGGAGCCGTTCGCGGTACGATTGAAGTATTTCTGGGACGTTAATCATGCTAGCAGTGTGCTAGGGGAGAAGTTTGCTAAACAACTCGGCCACGAACCCGACGGTTTAATATTCCAACCCGCTAAGGAACCTTATTGCCCGGGAATATCTAAGGAAGTTTTGAAATGGAAACCCTTGTCGCATAACTCTGTTGATTTTAGATTAAAAATAGTCACAGAATCTGGACAGGGGATCCTTCCGCAGAAGGTTGGACTTCTTTTCGTAGGTGGATTAAACGTGCCATTTGGTAAAATGAAAGCGACCAAGCAAATTAAGGATTTGGACAACGCGATCGTGGAGTGTAAATTCGAGAACGGACAATGGGTTTTTATGCGTGAAAGGACTGACAAATCGTTTCCTAACTCTATGAATACAGCTCAGTCTGTATGCAAAAGTATTGGCAAGCCTATAACGACGGAGCGACTTATAGATTATATCGATAGGCACAGATTTCTGCGAGACGATTCTGACCTCATGCCACCGCCGAGCAAACGAATGAGATGATTCGATAATAACTGAGCAACCGCCGACGAATAGGCGCTACTTTACCAGTACTACTGTTTACTTGGAATTAAAGAATGGTATACTTATCGTGACATCTAGAGAGGTTTACAAGCATGAAATACTTTTACCTAGTTCATTGTACTCGTTCAAAGTTACTTTATTTGCTGTAAAATCTTAAGAATCTGAAATTGTTCATTCAATAAAAAAAATTTATAGTAATCCATGTGTAATGTTTTCTTGCCTCCCTCCTTACTACGTAGATATAGTTCACACGGGCCTCCCCGAGTTGCAATTCTATCCATCGGATGATTTTTTATTTATAAGAGGACAAATCGCAAACTATGTAATCTCTTCTGCTTTTCAGATAGAACCGTGCTGCTGTGGAACACGAAGGAGCTTACGGTAAAGGAGAAGAGATCTCTACGCGTGAACATAGAATTCGACCATGCAACATTGATACGTTGGTCGCCGGATGGCAAGGCTTTCATCATTCATAAAGGTGTAGCGAACACTATCGAAGTCTACAAGATTTCTAAAAAGCCAGATGGTTCTTTGGCTTCGGCAACGAAAGCTCTGGAGTTTCCAAAGGTACGCATTGTTTTTAAACGCATGTAAAGCCTTATCTTTTGTAATAACGTCCTCCATGTACCTGATATATTATCAATGTTTCAGCGGCACGTCGAGGATGTAGTCGGCATGGATATCGCGTGTACAGGGAAGTACATTATGACGTGCAGCAAAACGAACGATCTGATAATATGGGATCTTAAAGGACAGATTCTTGCAACTATAGAATTGTATCTCGGATCTACTTATCGAGCACGTATATCACCCTGTGGACGTTTTGTCGCTGCTTCTGGTACGAATCTTTTAATCTTCGCCAACTGTGGAATATTATAAGCTACTTAATTAACGCATGTAAATTTTATTTATCCAGGATTCACGCCGGACGTAAATGTGCTCGAAGTAGTATTCACCAAATCTGGAGATTTTAAGCAAGTAGCCAGGGCATTCGACCTCGCTGGTCATTCGTCTGGAATACTTGATTTCAATTTCAGTGCCGACAGTAGCCACATGACTACTATATCGAAAGATGGAACTTTTCGCTTGTACAATACAAAAAGTAATAGAACGATTAGATGTGTAACTTCCTCGCGAAATAACACCTGTCTGCGGAATCTCGTTGTAATGACAAAGTTGCGTATTTGCAGTTGAATTTGAGAAAGGAGAAGACCCGCATGTACTTTTAACGGGGACGTGGGACACTGCAGCGACTGCTAACATTGCGCTGTCTCCTAATTCTGAAGTTGTGGCGATAGCCCATGGATCTTCGTTAAGTTTCTACTCCACGATCACTGGCTCGTTAGACAATACCATAGAAGATATTTTTGAGGGTACCTCTCCACCTTTTTTACCCTACCGCGCAGTTGACGTGAATCCGTGAGGTCATATTTGTGTAACAATGGTTGCAGGTCCCATTACGAGCCTAGCCTTCGATGCTGTTGGAGAATATGTCTTGGTTTCCGGATACAAGCATATAAAGGTCTTCCGCAATGTTACTGGTTATCGAGTGGCGATCGAATCAGCGAAACGCAAGCTCACGCAAAAGCAGACTTCAGCGACCAAGGAGCGCTTGGAGAAACTCATCGTTGATAATAGAGAGTTCCTTCAAGCAATGGGAGAAAAGTGTCCTTAATAAATCGACTGTGACGTTCTTAATTTCTCATGGCGAATGATTTCAGGATTATGCTCGTACGAAATAAGATTGCATTTAAAGAGGCATTTCTTCCTTGCGCAAAGAAAGATTGTTTGTAACGTAATTTCTTAATATACTTGAATAAAGGGGTTCATATGAATTCATTCGTTTATAGAAGTGATTGTTCCCGCGGGTCTGAGCTATGCCTATTGATTTGTCGGTAGGCCAGATCCGGGGTTCGAAAGTGTGCGAGTAAAACAGATACGTGACTTTCTTCACCTTGGGTATGTAAATATTTGTTTCCGGCAACATTTGTTTCATTTATTCTCAACTGACAGTTGCGAAACACGAGGAACTATGACTACAGCAATAGAGGTTTGCCAATTAATTATTGCATTATTTGCATTGTAAATATTTATAATCCTTATGGATTTCAGCAACTGGCTTCACCGTTCGGATGGGATTTGATAAACGATTTAAGCGCCTTACCAGAAAACGAAGATACTAGTACGCACACGTTTACTAATTCGTAGATTATCGTTGTCTTTCGATTATCTTCGAAAGCACCAGTTAATGAACAGTGGTATTTCTCTTCAGTTATAGACTTCCTTTTGGAACGGCTGCAACGTGGTCAAATTTACACGTGGGTCGGCTCACTGCTCTTGACATTGAATCCTAATAATGAAGTGTCTACGTCACATTTATATAATTCCGCAGAGTTCGATAAGTACAGTAACATGTCCAACGCTATTTACGAAGCAAATCCTCACATATTCACAGTGGCCGCCAAGGCGCATTACATCCACACCCGAGAACTTGGTCGAAATTGTCAGGTAGAGATTCTAATCGAGATACAATGAATCCAACCGCTTGATAGATTTATCATAAAATTATGAATTAAGGTCATTATTATAAGCGGAGAAACCGGAACAGGAAAGACGTTCAATGCCTTCAAGTGCCTGGAGTTTCTTAGCACGGCTAATAAAACTTCAGCGTTGCCCGGTCAAGGGGATTACACGCATAATATCGTGCCAAGGATCACAGACGCTTGTCGTTTAATATCTGCGTTCGCAACTGCGTGTACCGAAAGGAACGAAGTAAGCTCCAGACATGGACAGCTTGTGCGGCTTCACTATAAAGCTGGTGCTATCTTCGGCGCGACCATTAGTTCGTTTCTTTTGGAGAGGAGCAGAGTAACGAGGGGTTCGAATAATTTTCAAATATTCTATCAGGTAGGATCTCTCCGCTCAGCTATCTGCTTTCACATTGATAACGAATATCCCTGTACTAATATAAAATAAAAAATGTATTTCAGATGATGTTTGGAATGTCGGACGCAGAACTCGAAGCTTTTAACTTAACTAAATGCGAGAATTACGATCTACTGAATACTGTAGACTGTAATAAGAGGAAGTATTTTCAAGAGGGCTTTCAAGATACTTTAAAAGCACTGAAAGTATTGGGCTTCGATGTCGACCAGAGAAAGCAGATCTTCCAAGTTCTAGCTTTATTAGTTCACATGGGAGATATTCGATTTAAAGAGGATGGCGAAGCTTGCACAATCGATCTCACTGACCAAAGTATGTAGACAGCAGCTGTTGGGAATGCATGCCAGAAGAACGAAGAATTTTATAAAGCTTGATTTTTAGAATCCAGGGAAGGTCTAAAAAATACTTGTATTCTTAGCTCTTTAACCGAGGAGGTAGTAACGGAATTGCTCACTACCATTCTCATAAACCCGAGGAGTACATGGCGAAAGCATACCTCGTATCATCGCTACCTTGTTACTGTAGGCGCGTGTCGTAACAGAGTGCATAGTATAATTAGACATTTGTACGATCTACTTTTTCACTGGGTCTTGAATCGCGCTAACGATGCTTTATCTGTAAAACACGAATATTCGGAATGGCTTGGTATGTTGCAAGGCTTGATATTTTGTCCAGCGCTACAGGCTTACGTTTATCTACACTTCTTTCTATCGTTTAGGGATATTGGACATATTTGGTTTTGAATCTTTCGAGAAGAATGGTATAGAACAGCTTTGCGTTAATTATGCTAATGAGAGGATGCAACAGTACTTTATAGAAACGTATCTGGAAAATAGTCGCAAGGATTTACACGAGGAGGGTTTTATCGAAAACAGTAGTCCTCTGAATACTATTAACATGTACAAGGAACGCTTGAGTGTTCTCGAGGAAACTTTGTTCTCGATCCTAAACGACGTGTGTAATAAAAATTGTTTTATTTTATGCAGTGCTTGGCATTAGAATGAAGCTATTATTTTTTATATTTAGGCTTGCCAATCTCTTGTAGCGATTAGCCTATCTGCAGTGATACAGTTAGTTTGTGGAAAATCGCGTAACGTAGAGAGAAAAGTTTTAAGCATCAAGGAGGAGAATTTCATTGTAGAACATTATTCTGGCCCCGTTGCGTATTCTATTGAAGATTTGTTGTCCAAAAACACTGATAAGGTATGAAATGCATTGTAAATGCAAATGATCCGATGCAAATATTATTAATAATGTCAGAATTCTTTATAGGTTCCAAATGAAATATCCATGACTTTCAAGGCTAGTAGGAATAAATTTCTTCGTTCCTTGGTTGACATCGATGAAGAACAACATTTGCAGACTGTGAAAACATCTAAAAAGGGAACCATGCTAGCTAAATTGAAATATAATATAGATACACTTATCAAGGAATTAAGTAAATGCGATTTGCACTACGTGCGTTGCGTTAAGCCCAGGTAGAGGATATATTTGCACGATTAACTATTATATATTTGCTTAGGATTAACATAATTCTATATCTATTGATAAATAATTTTCCAGTCGATCGAATAATTTCGAGTGGTGTCGGAAAGAATTCCGAAAACAATTGGCCTGCATCGGCATCTTCGATGCCTTGCCCCTTGCCAAATGTCGATATCCAATTCGATTACGTTACAAAGATTTCTGCAAGCGTTATTGCAAAAAGCCCACAGGTAAGTTGCATCGATACCTGTTTGCTTATTTCAACTATCAATACTGAAACTAATTTCTCGACAGAAATTATCGATCTCAACAAGTGCGAAATTATTTTGGAGTCGATCGTACCCAAAAGGGATCTACCTTCGTTGGTTCATTATGGAAAGCAACTGATCTTTTTGACAGAGTCTATTTTCCTGAAATTGGAATCCTGTAGAAGAAATTACCATATAAAGTGTGCTAATAAAATACAGATGTTTTGGATAAGCCATAGTAAGCATTCAATCTCTCTTACATACATTCATTCTTCTATCTATTAAAGATTTATTTCTGCAGGACGCAAAACAATCCCTACAATTTCAAAGTATTCGACGAGCAACTACAACGCACCAGACACGGCGAATAAAGAAATTACACCTATTAAACTTCTTCTGGATCACGAATTGAGGAAATCAAATAATTCCGATGAAGACGATGACGTTTTTATTACCGATTCAGTGTCTGCTGAAAATAACAATTTAACAGAGGATGCAACTCGCGCCACAGAGAATGGGGAGGAAATTAAAGATTTACACGCGAAAGAAATTGTAAATGATGTACATTTAGAGGATAAGAATAACTTTGCAACGAAGAAACTGGGCGTTTTGGGAAAACTGCAGCATGATTTTGATAACGTGCAAAGAAAGTGTATGAATCTCAAGGGTCAACTAAGAGATCTGCATGTTAAAAGATGTTTAAAAAACAACGTTACAAAATTAATGGAGAAGATCGATCCCGAAAAATTCACAATGTCTAAACACTGCAAAAATGCCGACAAACGTAAGAATATTATAGACGTTAACTGTACTGATAATAATAACAATTCTTTGAGACAGTGTTTATGGCGTTCGGCATTAAAGAATTCCATAACGAACACAGGACTCGCAGAAAACGACGACAACCGAAGATACCCTGTATATTACGATAAGGTTTGTAAGTTTATTCCATACCTTGGAGTTGATTTCAATATTTAAACGATATACTATGTTTAGGAGAAGAATTTATATACCATTGAAATTAATTCTCACACGCTTTTCTGTAAAAACGGAATTTTGAGCCGGCGGCGACTTACTGCTGTAAGTAGTACATATAAAAGTTTGACTGTGTTAATAAGTAATATTAAGGATGTTAAAAATATTTCTGCGGCAGGTACCAATTAGATTACACACTCGTCCCACCTGTTTGATTAATTCTCACGTAATCCCACGCTCCGAGCAACCACACGGACTGCAGGACTGTCTTTAATCGAACGTGAATTAATCTTTTCTTGATGAGGTCAGTCAATCACTTTAATCAATCGTTTGTGGAATTTAATAAACAATTTATTATCGTAATTTTATAGCGGTATACAAAAGACATTTGTTGTAAAAACACGGTACTATCATAAGTAGGATCATAAATAACAAAACTTAAAACACTATGTACATGTTTTAACTAACGCAGAATGTTTTCCCGCTACAACGGGAGAATGCTAAACTCGATGTATTTTCAAATAGAGCCGGAATTTAGAATTTTTAAAAGAAACTAATTTCGTTGGATTAAAACTATAGAGTCCAAAAAGTTAAAACGGGAGTGTGATTTAAATAACGTGTTCGGATGCACAGCATCTGTAACGCTCCGTGCCAGGACAGATTTACAAACAACCGTATAACAGACTGTAAGTATCGAAAGGCCTTTTTCTTTTATCTCTGAGTACCAAGAGCCTTCGCGAAGCGACGAGAGCAAGAGTCGCCTGAAGATCGCTCCTTAAAATCTGATAATTTGCTCTTAAGCTGACCCGTCTTAAATTACTCGGAGGTACAGGTCGCCCGCCAGCAAATGCGAACCTAAATTCGTGTAACACAAAGTAATTAAATAAACTAATTTTATACTCATGCTTGATAAATGTCGTGTCTCTCGTTACATACCTAATTTCTCGTCTAGGGCCTCTCAACGTAGAATCGGGAAATGCTGTCTGCCGGTCCCATAACATTCGGTTTGGTATCACAGGTCTCACGTTAACGTACTTTATCTTGCTTTTAATTGTAATGGGAAGAGGAGTAGATTTTCTGCACTCGTTTACTGTGCTTTTATAATTGACAGGCAGATACGGCAGCAAAGAATCCCCGAAGTGTTCCATAAGAACTGCGATGTTCAAGGTGTGCGACTGCGATCTCAGAAGAGCACAGATAGCTAGCTGCAATTTAGCGTCTTACATTAACAGCGAAAGGATGTACTGTCGAGAGAGAGAAGGTTTAAACTTACAGCTAGTTTCTCCCAGAGAGTAGAGCCAAAGGGAGCAAATCTTAATACATTTTCTATGGAAAGCGGGGATTCAGGCTCGTGTTGAAAGAATATTAAAGGCTGAATACTCGCTAGCAGTTCCATAGCCATCATCCTCTTCTTCCTACCATCGGTATTTTCTTTCTCCTCTTTCAAAAGCACATTTTCCAAAGTGGGAATGTACCTATTAATTATAATTCCTTATTAAACAGCTCGTACCAACTGAAAGGCATTTAATTGTTAAAAAAAGTGATTTACTTGTCAGCAATAGACGGCCAGCGAAGCATCAACCTAAGGGCGCATTCTTTAAAAAGTGCTTCGAGATTCAGATTTATGAAACTCTGCCCCAGAAGTAATTCCAACAGTAGTTCGGTTAATTTGTCGACCTATAATAAACATCGTTAAAGGTCTTGAGTCGTTCACGATTTACATAGAATCTGCCGTTAGAATTCGCGCGATCTTACTGCAGAATATTACCGAAGTTAAGTGGTATGGATAAACGGCTTCGCAGTTACTTGCGATTGCAATTATTAGCTGACACGTGCGGGTAGATACTCTCGTATATTGCGCGTTATTCGAAATCACCATGGACCTAGCAATCGACATTAATTTGTCTATCACACCTTCGCCACCCAAATGTGCATTGGTAGTGCAGTCGTTAATCAAGACCTATAATATAAGGTAACGTATATATATATAAATACACACGCAGATTTATGGTAAAACTGTAATAAATCACTGCGTAAGGGGTTGTTCTTAAATTACGTAAGGTTTTTTTTGGAGGGAAGATGGTCGTGAATTTCTTAAGTTTTCTTACAGGGTGAGGGGAGGAGTTAGGTAGTTCTTACGTAATATTTTTTAACATAATTTTATATTAATGTTCCAAAAAGTAGTTTTAGTTGCCATTTCTCGAAACTGAGTTAAAGGAATTATATAAACCTTAAAAAGAATTTTAACAACTGAACAAATTCAGTGTAAAAAATATTACATAAGGAGGGGATTACAATATCAAATCTTACAAATTCTTATACTGGGGGAGAGAGGGGATTTAGAGGGGAAATTACCAAAATTACCCTTACATAATTTAAGGACAGCCCCTAAATCACGATTACCATACCTGGAAGGTTTTTTGAGACCCATTGAATAACGTCTTCAACGCACGTTTCGCATAATTGTTACGTGCTTCTGTTAGCTTTATATCACATATTTCTGATTCTGAAGAAATTAAGCATTATTAAACGATTGCACATTTAAGTTGATATGAATAGATAAATTGTACCTTGTATAAAAGGTACATTGTTTTGCGATAGACTAAGCGGATCATTTATTGTTTGTACTAGATTAATAATATGTTCATTAGGAACAAATACTCTTGCTTCCGCATGATACTCCGGCATAGATTCTGGTGCACCCAATATGGGATCTACGTCGCAGAGATTGGTAATTACGGCGTTCACGTCTGTGGATGTTAAACGTTTTCTCTTGCTGTGCTTTAGTCTGGTTACACATTTCTACGAAACATAATTAATGCTTTAGTTCTACGTGTAAATTGTCATTCGACAATGACAAGCGCAGAGTTAAATGTTATATTTACGTGTAAAACTTCTCTGAGACGATACGAGGCATCCTCTGCGAGTCTCCGTAATAAAGAATCAGGTAGAGGATGCATCCCTAATTCTTCTCCAATGGCAGATATCCAATCTGTACTGAGAACTGCGTATCTCCTTGAATTATTTTCCATTGCAATGTTGCTATTAGCGTCTCCATTATTGTTAACAAAAGAGTTACTATATCCTGAGCTGGCTTGATTCGTCAACATTTCTTTCATGATTTTATTTATCATTAAGCAACAATTGTGTACACGCAATTGTAGTTTGTAGCACAGTCTTCGATCAGCGAAGAAATTTCTGTCACATCTCTGGTGCGTTTAGAAACTTTATTTATCTATAAATTAATTGTTCATTTACATACAACTCGTGATAATGTAGATAAAGTAACGCGAAACTGACACAAAATGCATATATGTTTTCGTTTAAATACAATACTTCTGAAGCAATATGGCTGACTGTAATATGTATACTTACATACATACATACTTACTGTACACATTTTCGCATTATTCGCCTTCAGAATTGCTTTTTGCAGGTTTAGTAGCGCTCGTAACGACTAATTACAATTTTAATTCAATGCAGACGTAATAGTGATTCGTTCCATTAGATATTTAATTATTTGATCTATATACGCATATTTAAAACCACTGTTAATTATTACGTAGATTTTATCACGCTTGATGTGGTGAATTTGTGGAGCAGGATAATTTTATTTATACCAAGTAGTGTTACCTGTTTGAATATAATAAATAGAAATTTAATAAATGCGTAGTGTTAGCGCAACGCGGGGGGTTAATATCACAGTTGGAGAAGATATCGTGTTTGCGCAATATATAAGCGTAAATAAATCTGCAGGGATCTGCAGTGATCTGTAGAATTGAAAATAGAGTTGTCAGCGCCTGGCGAAAGGCAGCCTGATACGCTGGACTGCAGCCCACTTTACCTGCTGTCAGGTGCTTAACCTTTAGAGGGCCGGGATTTTTTCATTGAAATTGTAGATTTTCTTTACTTAAAATTGAAACAAAATGGAAACCTGTGAAAAAAGTTTCTCTTGTTTCCCGAGCGCAAATCGAGAATGTTTTCACACAGCACGATCCATAAATTCTATTTTTCCGCAAAATTAGGAATTCTAAATAGCCCACAAGAACTTCGAAACTTTCTTTATCCCACAAAACTAACTTTTTCCCACAGAAAGTAAAATCTCGGCTGCGCAATTTCTCCTGCAGGTGCAGCGCGAAAATCTGCTTTTCTTGCAAATATCCGGATTTCATTGCACGATTCTTGCACCTACAAGAGAGGCAGAATTTCGCGTTGCGCCTGCAAAAGAAGCTTTTTTAAGAGCTAAGACTTTGTTATACGGACTAGAGAAGGAGAAATTTGGATTTGTATGATTGGAATTAAATGATTCCGATTATTATTGCATCGTGATTTTATTTATTCTGTATATTCCATTTGAGCATTTTAATCATTAGATTTCGTTGATTGTTTGTGGTCATCTTGATGTTCGAACGTGTTTTCAGATGAGGAAGCAGAATGTTCTGTTCTGTAGTTAAAACGAGAAAAATTTCTACATTAATCACTTGAATAATCAATGTGAAGTGAATTTTCTAATTACACCAGGACGATTATCTCACATTAAAATCGGCATCGATTCCTTAAGCTTGCTCTTTTCAGTCTCTGCCAACTTTTGCT
Organism: Andrena chrysosceles; assembly: GCA_963855975.1. NCBI lineage: Eukaryota > Metazoa > Arthropoda > Insecta > Hymenoptera > Andrenidae > Andrena > Andrena chrysosceles. The sequence goes on along the minus strand of OY979769.1, from coordinate 12,406,190 downwards.
TCGCAGCGTTCTCCTTCAGCTTCTCTTTCAATATTAGGTTGTATATCTGACTGGTATTCAACCGAGAATATGGCGAGGTAGAAGTTCTTTCAATGGAGCTTCTTAGCGATTCCAATATCGTCTCCTTTCCCTCCGGTTTAGAAGACCTGAGAGCGTTGACCTGTGATACTCCCAGCTGCATGGGTCTACTCACTATAAAAGATAAATTAATTTGTATATTTCTTCTCAGTGCGTTAGGCCTGCAGAAAAGAATTTTCCATTAGCACAGATAACTGAATTCGTTCGATCTCTATCCAACAGTCATCTGTGTAACAGAATCCTTTCCTCGCTCTAGATTAAAACTAATAATTGACGAGTCATACCAGGGAATCCAAGATCTTTGTCCCTTTCTTCCGAGAGTATATCTTCGAAGGAGTACCGCGGCGGATTCAAATTTCTCGCTTTGCTTCCAGTCTCTCCGAGAATAGCGTCCGATGATCTCTCTCTATTACTCAACGCTGCTCTTTGCAAAGGAAATTCTTCATACACTGCTCTCTCGTTGGTTGCAGGCCCAGGTGTTTCAGTCGTCAAAGTATTCTCAAGATCATCGTTCAACGTTGCCTCGATCGCGGGTCTTCGAATCAGTCCATTGTATAAAGACACGGTGCAACGAATTGGTGACCACAGCAAATCGGTTCTAGGATTAAAGAACACACAGTTTAGCAGGCATTTTAGAGCTTAAGAAATTATTGATAAGAGAAATTAATACACTTACAGACGCCTCCCGTGCACAAGTCCAAAAATAATAAATAACGTAGCCGCTAAAGCTACTAAATAAATAAACATTTTTAATATGTTTATATGACCAGTATGGCCCTTCAGAGGCACATTTTATCAATTGACTAAAGCCATTGACAAATGATGATGCACCCAGCCTACCAAGATTTTTCGCACGAACGTGAAACAAGAAACGTTTACATTCCGCGTGAATACAGCAAACAATTATTCTATGCAGGATACTCTTGCTGATCAGAGAATTCAACATTGCAAATTGTCTATTTAGATACACCTAACATTTATTGATATATAATAACCACAAGTAAATCAACTTTTCCGAGACACTGTGTTGCATTGCTCCATGCCTTATACAAAATAAGAATACACAAACTATAACTCCAAAGCATTTATAAAAGTTATCGTTCAACGAGTAAATTAGCTTTCATTTCGTTCCTCGAATAAACACGTGAAAATAAATTAATGGAAGTTAATGCGTTTCCAACGTTGTTAAAGTCAGTGCTTTGAGATCAGTTTCTGTAGATTTATATGTCGCACATGTTTCCTTGTTCTGTATCTTCTTATATTCATTATAAGAATCAATTTCAATTGCATTTTAACCAGGTGATAAACTCGCATCTGATGCCAAGCATTAGCAATGTAAAAAAGATTTACCAAAAACGAGACAGTTGGAACCGAATCGCAACTTTCGACTAAAAGCTTTGCCAACGATACACAAGACGGTATTAGAAATGTCGTCAATTCCGCCACAAAACTGTTCATAGTCACTGCGTTTATATTTTGGAATATGTTTATTTAAGCATTAGACAATAATAAAAAGATAATAATATCTAGCATCAAACACCAGCTGGTATAAAATGTCCGAGCGTTATATATATTTACAGAAGAGTATCCGATGGAAAATAAAGACGTATCAAAACTACATCGTAAAACGTGTGTACAAAAGTTTACATTTAATGATTAACAAATCTGATGCATCGCACAGACAAGTGTTCGCTTTTATCAAACGATTTATAATATGTATATGTATATAATGTGTATGTATAAATGCTATGGATTGCTCTTGAATATTTTATATTATTCTACAGAACATTTAGAAGGAGCAATACAAATTCGTAAACGGCGCTCGTTTACTGTTTTCTATCGTCTCTCGTGTACGGAGGAGGTATACCATCGAAAGAAACAATAATGATTATTTAACGCTTCAAGCAAATCTTTCGAAAAATGTAAATAACGCTTCGTTTCCAAGATCTCAACATTTATAAACCAAAAGTAATAATGTATGCGCTAAACGATTTCCTTACAACCCACAAAGCAGCGAAAGTTAATTGAACGTATAATGGCAGCCACTCTTTCCCCCGAGATGATCAACTTTAAACTACACGTATGCTAGGTAGCGTTTAATTTCGGTCTCGGTCCTTTAACTAAAGAAAATAATAGTAATCGTTATATGCATATTCGCAAAATCGTGATATACAAAAAGAATCTGATTACCTTCTAGTCTACGATAATAAACTATTATCACTTAACTTCTTTCCCCTTTCTGATACAGAAATTTGCATAGAGTATAATTTAATGTGTTGGACAAAACTATTGCAAATTCGTTCTCCCATTTATATCTAACGACATTCTTAATAAGTCTGACCAGAGTCGCGTAGACGGTAAAATGCGAAAGGAACCACATTTCTTAGGAATCTTTCCGTAGCTTATATTTAAAGTACAGATTCAAAAGAGCGCGACATTACCGCGGTCTCTTTCATCCCCCGGAAAGCTGTAAAGCGCGCGAATTAATTCTGTGCTTTAATTATAACGTTCTCTAATTTTTTGTTCGTCTATTTGATAAATTACTTTACAGGTCTTAGTCAGATTATTATAAGATTCGTTCATGCTAAGAAGTATTGAGGCAAGTACGATAAACGTTTGGTGTACAGCTTTTCTCAAGTCGTATTTATGCACGAGGGTTCCTTATCAGTTTCTCAAACGAAATCTATATTCTTTCTATGTCATGTGTATTTTAGCGGGCGTATTATTCGCGGTACATCGTAAATGTACTAGTTAGCCGACAGTTTTACGCAGAAGCTGTAATATAATAGACGGCTTTTTAATTCCGTTTTCTTTCTCTGGTGTGTGGATCTGTATTATAACTGTACTCCCGTCATCGGAAACTACGCTTCACGTTAAATACTCGAGTGTATCAAATATATATATATACAGAATAATATATATATATATACACATTAATATATATATATATATTATCTTTTGATAAATATCTCTTACGATAGTATCATTTTTCCCGTGGAATGATACTTAAACACAATGAACGCGGTACTGAAAGATCAACAGAGGTTAATCATGTAAGTCATTAATATGAAGAACTTCTCTATGAGTCAATCCGGCAGACGACAATGATAGCACGTCTTTGCACGGATACAGAATTCTTTTCGGATAACTTGTAGTTATTTCGAAATTCGCTGGTGAGTCCGGTTGACTAAATATCCAATGATACACGTCCTGCAACGAGAAATCAGGAATAATTCAATTGCAACAGTGAGAATTTGAATACTGGAACGTACCTCTATCGTGTCCGTCATGAGGAAACGTCTCTTCATGGTCCTCTCCCCAAGCTTGATTTGGAGATGACATGCACGAGGATTACTAGGCTCCGGCTCGAGAGGTACTTTGCGAATAGACAGCTCTTTTTCGCGACGAATACGCTCAATTTCCAATTCCTGTGCATTCAATTGCTCCTGTTCTCTAGCTTCTTGTTCCTCCCGCGCTTTACGCTCTTCTTCTCTCTTACGATCCTTCTCTTGATCCGCTCTCAACGATTCCTCATACGCTTGATCCTGTTGCTGGCGTAAAGATTGCGCGGCGCTACGCTCTGCTCTATATATCAGAAAGGATCATAGCTATTTCAGAATCAACACTCGACAGAAGTTACAGTAGAATTTAGGATTAAGAATGTAATTTCTATACCTCTCTTGACGTGCTTGTATTAAATTAATTTCGTTGTGATCTATAATTCCTTGTAAACGTGATATTATATCAGAAGGGGATGGTGTGCCCTCCAGGCTGCGGTATAGAAAAATATATTTTTAAAATCATGCTACTCTCATTCGTTTAATGATCGTTCAAGGAATTTAGAGGAATAAATATTCTTACACACCGGCCAACTATTGTCATCCTATTGTCTTTCAAAACAATAATGACCAGGAAAGGATAAGAGCCAGATTTAAGAGCCTCCGCCACCTTGTAACCTTCTCCGGATTGCACGTTACATGCCCAGAACAAAGTGCGTGTATTTATATATCGAACAACTTCTGAATTACCTAATGTATTCCTGTATGGAAGAATTTAGTCTCATGTATCTGTACAAAATTCATGGTAAAATTTCGGTATCGTAAGTTTTGTAGATGTTACCTGCACCACTGGTCGATATCTTGAGCTTCATCTTTATGCAAATATACCAATAGAAATCTCAATTCTTGCTTCGCATCGGAGAGGGCCTGGCTGTAAGAGCCTTGGTAAAAAACAGGATGACTACTACCGTAACGTTCTTCGTAGGATCGAATGAAGCTAATCACATCTTCCACTGGATCGGCGGACACTTGAAATACAATTAACAAATAAGTTTCGCTTCCAAACTTTTAAACGTTTAATCGGCAAGACTTTATTCAAAGTTCGATTGGCTTTCGTGCGACTGAAACTTACCAGGTCTAACATTTCCCCTAAATATTGAAAGAACTAGTTGTAGGATACTGATCACTCTTTCGTAACACAGGGAAAAGATGTACCATAAATAACTACCACTGCCACTAGGACTTTCAGAATAATGAAAATATATTCTAGAACTACTATCGTCGACAACTTGAGGCGGTCGTAATCGTGAGTCTTGTGCATACATCGATGGTCGTCCTTCGTACAAATTCAACTGTTCCTATATGACAGAAGAGTGACTTTCTTTTTATATAAGCTATAAATTTTTTGATTGTCGCACAGACGATTAATAAACACTGAGCCACAGAAAGCTTCTAAGTGTTACATAAATAAGAAAAATAGTATACATCGATCTCCAAGGATCTTTATCAGTCCTTGAGATACTATTGATACGTCTGTTATGCAATCTACCTAAATACACCACAAAGTATTATTTCGTGTTATCCTCGTGAAACAAATACACGCTTGTGGCAATTGTTTCTCACGACCCTGTTAAGGTACTCGAATGAAATGTAGATTAAATAACGGGCGTGAGATGAAAATTTACCTGAACAGCCACTTCCAAATTCCAGTTGTGCCTTTGCAAGACATCTCTGCAGATTGACAGGTCTTCGATGCCAGTCAAATCCTGAAAGCATCGTAACGATATTGCTCTATCATGACAGAACTGAATAGAAAGGAATGAGACATAGGGTACGTGAGACGATGATTCACCTGGAACTGCAGGATCTTCTCGGTCTGATCACCGCTCAGTTCGTTCAACGCGAAATCTGCCATGACAATGGTGCACGTCGGCGAACGGCCAGATAAACCCTCGAGGATCGTTTAATCACGCAGTTCCACTGTACGATACCAAATTCATCAGCTGATAAAGGAGTCGGTCACTAGAGCGAAATTACGATGGAACTGCGCAAGCATTCGGAGAGTGATACATGAAAAAGAACGATTAACCTAAGCATTCACGTTTCCCGGTTTACGGACCTCTGGGGCATGATCATCACGGCACGTCTCGCCTGGTTCTTCTGCTCGCTGCTCAATATTTTCCCTGCGGTGACTCTCTTTTTTTACGATAATTTACAGTTTCAAGGTTCCCATTTCATGCGGCACGATTTTATGTGACGTCAACTGCATACATTGGCGAAACGAAACGACAGTCAACAGTTTCCTACGCGCTGCGATTGGCAGAGCGTTGTTTCAGCTAGCAACCAACAACCTACGATCCGCTTAGATTTTACGCAGAATCAGCAATGATAATTATTACGCAAATCACGCGCGAGTAAATTCTCGTTCACTGAAACCTGAGCGAATCGAATTGAATAGCGTGAGTTGATAACGCGAGATTCTGATACAGGGACGACCAATGGAAATGCAACAACCCTGCGAATTCGAGGTTTGTGATTTCTCGAGTGTCATTTACCTGTATGAGAAACGTCATTGGTTGCTATACAGTCACAGCCGACTCTAGTACTAGCCGTGCTGTAGACAAAATGGCAACACCGCGAGACTCCGGCTTCGATATATATATATGTATATATATAAATACCGAATCAGCCTCTCACTACCCACCGGCCTCCCGACTACACAGTCTCCCTCTACCGGTCTTTCGGTTTCCCCGTTTATCTTTTAAATATTTATATTAATGTACTGAAGTCATCTAAACATCAGATACGGAGCAATAATCCAGATGTTTTATTTATTTATATTAACCCTACAGATCTTTATTTGGCGAAACTTCCGAAAACCGGTTTAATCCGATTGAGTTGGAATTTTGAAAATAGCTTCATTTTGCATAAAAATAACGCTTGCGAGAAGGATTTTTGGCGACTCGAAACATTGTTTTTTACCATTTCAATGTCGTTCTCTACCTTACCGACAAAGTCGAGAATAGGATTCTCCGCTCTGTCGATAAGGTAGGAAATGATATTGAAATGGTAAAAAAAATTTCGAGTCGCCAAAAATCCATCTCGCAAACGTTGTTTTCGAAATTGAGATTACTAAAACTGTCAACTGTGTATGCGAAATGTGTAGTATCGCAATTATTTTCTGCGTAAGAAACCTTTTAGTATTATTATCGAGATCATACAAGTTGTTATAACTCGTTCTTTGTTTGTTCTAGGATTTGTGGATCATTCTTCCTTTAACAACAACCTCAACTGCATCAAATAAGGGAAAACTAGTATCAACCTAGGAACTTGAAACATTGCACTCTAGATTTTACATATAAAATAAATTTAAAATATACTTGTTTAATATTCATTTGTACATACTTGTATTGCTCAATTGCAATGCACTGAATGTATTTTATAGACAATAAAGTGGAAAAATCCTACAAAACCGTATTATTATTGTAAAGATCCTCTAGAACATTCCTATCGAAACTCCAAACCTACCATCATCAAATATCGAAAGGCCTTCGATGCAGAAATTCAAGATACTCCTGATACATCGCTCCAAAATTTGGCCAAAATTTTCAGAACGCTCTAAAATGAGCATCGTAACAGGATAACATGATGTCGAAAGAGCTGGCACTAAATTATCGCCTTCAGAGAGAGAATCTAAGGCGGAGAACTATTCAACGCAGAGGCGCAGAGTTTTCGAAAGACCTTCGATGATGAAATTCAGCATACCTCCTTTCGCTTCATGTTCTCCTGATACATCGCTCCAAAATTTGGCCAAAATTTTCAGAACGCTCTAAAATGAGCTTCGTAACAGGATAACATGATGTCGAAAGAGGTGGCACTAAATTATCGCCTTCGGAGAGAGAATCTAAGGCGGAGAACTATTCTACGCAGAGGCGCAGAGTTTTCAAAAGGCCTTCGACGATGAAATTCAGCATACCTCCTTTCGCTTCATGTTCTCCTGATACATCGCTCCAAAATTTAGCCAAAATTTTCAGAACACTGTAAAATTGAGCTCTGTAACAGGAGAACATGATGTCGAAAGAGGCGGCACAAAGTTAGCGCCTTCGGAGAGAGAATCTAAGGCGGAGAACTAACTAATCAACAGAGAAGCCAACTTTACTTGTCATTGTGAAATTTATGATTTAATTAGGAGATGGAAGTTATAGGTTACAGTTCTAAATTAAAAAATGCGGTTTTTCTCTACATGTGGTTTATTAAAATACTCTGAATAATGTACAGTGATGTATAATAATTACATTGTCTAGTTACTGATGTTTAACTTCCACTTAAAAACCACATATTTGCAAATGCTACACTCGTCCAGTGCGTTTTCGTTACACCAGTTACCTCGAACCGACCTTTACAAAGGAAAGGATTGCTTACCTATAACAGATGAATTAGAAATATAAGCCGGTATTCATAGTCGCTACTTATTCTCAAGCATACGGCATACTCTACTAAATTAGTAGCTAGTAAAGAATGCTGAATGCTGAAGCATTATACTTAATCCGATTAAGTTGAAATTTTGAAAATAGCTTCATTTTGCATAAAAATAATGTTTGCGAGAAGGATTTTTGGCGACTCGAAATTTGTTTTTACCATTTCAATGTCGTTCTCTACCTTACCGACAGTCCGAAAACCGGTCTATTCCGATCGAGTTGGAATTTTGAAAATTGCTTCATTTTGCATAAAAGTAACGTTTATGAGAAGGATTTTTGTCGATTCGAAAAAAAATTTACCATTTCAATGTCGTTCCCTACCTTACCGACAGAGTCGAGAATAGGATACTAGGATAATAGGAAGTGCCAATTTATTAATAATTATAATTGTGATTAAAAAAGTTAAATTAAATTAAGTTACACTGACGAAAAATGGATATTGATAGGTTAGTAAAAGAGAAATGCATCGGGAAATCAAGAATTTTGATACGCCAACTACTGACAGAAAATTGAACTACTGACAGTATAGGTTAGTTATTTTCATTCTAAATATACGACATTTACGACACGTGTCGTGTATAAAATCGAAAATTCGTGTCTTTACCCACCACTGGTTGCAGGTGCTTAAAAGTCCCTATCCGCTTTGGTGAAATAGGATAAATCTCTGATTCTCGCTTTATATATTCTTAAACGTATTAAATTCTTTCTTAGCTTCCTCTCTTCCTCTTTAACAGTTTTATTATGCAGGACAGATATGCGCCATCGTGTTTCGTATATATAGGGCGAATTCCACTTAAGCCCAAATCGCCCGTGTTTTTCATTAAGCTAGGTTTTCCTTCACGCGACTAAAAACAACGTCCAAAATTTCAAAGTCGATTTTCTCGAAAATGAAGCGCGATATGAAAAAAAGTTACTCTTTCTTTTCGATTTATAACAAGTAAATAAGTCGAGGAAAAGGAATACAATTTTTTCTTATTGCGCTTCATTTTCGAGAAAATCGACTTTGAAATTCTTGATGATGCGTCCAGTCGCGTACAGAAAAACCTAGTTCATGAAAATCACGGGCGATTTGGGCGTAAATGGAATTCGCTCACAGTAACATATCGCACTAAATATGATGTTTGTTTACCTCTGTTCGTTGAACTGGTTGAAACTTGCAGTATACACCTGTTGCCTGCAACAATTCCTGAATCATCGACGGCAACTGAGGGTTTTGAATAAATATGAATTCCGATGAATATGATGTAGAATCTGACGTGAAAGTTGAGATTCAGAAGACATTAATGTCCATTAATCAACTGACCATGAAAATGTAAGGTTTAAGCATTTCCCTTCAGCAGAGAGTTGGCCTAAACACAAAGCAGGACTGTCGTTTAAAAACTTCAAACGAATAATACGTTTATTCTGTTTTTCAGAAAGAATGAATTGGGTGTAATTAATGAACTCATAAAGGAAAATGGTCAGCTACATACGGGAGTGATTAATGCAAACCAAACATTGACTACAGTGGCTCAAACTATGAATGTGGATGTTAAAAAGGTTTTGAGGAAGGATAAGAAAGAAGATAATCTGTCAACTAATTTAAAAAATCCTCTTTCCTCTGCTGTTTTCCAAGAGAAAATAATAGCCTGTCTAAGCAATTATTAACTTCCATGTCTGCTCTTCCATTAAGAGCTCTGTGTATATATTATGTATTTATTAAGAAAATAAAAGTAATATTTTAATACAGAAGTTAGAAAAATCTTTGATATACATCTTCCTTTCACCTTTGTAGTTTTATATCCGAGCAAATAACTTTGATTTTACTTGCCACATTAACCACATAATCTTTTAGTGGACAAATAAATTTAAAGCTTCGATTCTGTCAGCCAGCTAAATTTCTGCTCTTTACGACTAGCTTGAGGATTGATCATAATATTTATAATGCTAGGTGCATCTTTCACCTGTAAGAAACATCTATTGTTAATACCGATGGCTTTTATAATAACTGCGCATTAAATACGATTTATATCTACCTGAAGGGACAACTTTATGGCGCGTTGAATATCTTGCACGGTCGTGCAGAAGTGTCCTTTGTGACCGAACATCTCTATCATTTTTTCGTAACGCGTTTCACACGTTAAAGTGTACGGCGGTGTCCTGAAAATTAACATGTGCAATAAGATTGTACAGTTCTGTAAATAGTATCTATGCTATTAGGGAAACATACACTTGCGTGGCCTCTCCCGAAGCTTGTATTTGCCTGAAAGTTTCAGTGTCTAAGCCGCCGTAAATCCCGTTGTTATTCACGATGATTATAATAATAGGCAATTTGTACCTGAAACATCGAACGTTATAATAAAGATCGATTTATTATTCTACATATTTCGATGTCGAGTACCTAAACATCGTTTCAATTTCCATGCCGGAGAATCCGAAAGCACTGTCCCCTTCCACGCAAAACACTCGTTTCGTCGGCGCGTTGTTCTTGCAGTAGAGAGCGGCTGCGATAGCGAAACCTAAACCCACCCCCATAGTACCAAAGGTAGCGGCGTCCAATCTATGCCGGGGTTCGTTGTTCAATAAAATGGTCTTTCCAATGTCCATCGTGTTGGCTCCTTCCGAGCAAATGATGGAATCTATAACAGAAACAATTGTTTTACCTACATTGTCTACTCTGAGTTGTAGAGAAGAACGAGAGCTGACCTGCTGGAATGGTGTCTTGGATATGTTTGAAAACAGTATAGTAATTTAAAGGCACAGAAGTGTCCATTGACATTTTCTACAGAAAGATATGAAAGAAAATGTAACTGTTTTTTTATAGCGGTGTAGAATATCGTAATGTAATTAATCCTTACGTGAACCATTGCTTTATTTTTGTTCGATTTGGCCAGAAGATCTTTCCACCACGGACTGCTTCGATCGATGGACCATTTGCGCGATTTCAAAACGTTAACGAGACATTCCACAGCTGTGGATACATCGGAGTGAATCGCGACCGCAGATGGAACAGAATTATGCAATTCTTCTGGACACAAGTCGATCTAAAATCAATGATATTAAGTATTCATTCGTTATTCAGTTTTACAAGACAGCTTTCATGACTGTACTACCTGTATCACTTTAACATCAGATTGATAACGAGGCGGGCGGCCGAAATGTAGCATCCAGTTCAATCTGGCGCCCAGTAAAACAACAACATCGGTTTGTTGCAACGCGCTGGTTCGGGCGGTAGAAACGCATCGTTCATCCGTGTCCGGAACAACTCCCTTTCCCATTGGCGTCGGAAGGAACGGAATACCCGTTGAATACACAAGGCTACGGATCTCTTTTTCCGCTCTGCCGTAGGCAGCTCCTGTAAAACGATTTCACAGTGACTAGGGGCGACTTTCGAAAGTGATGCATTTGAAATAAGTGTCCACCCGTATCCACTACCTTTCCCGACAATTATTAAAGGCTTTTTCGCTCGCATGAGTAAGTTAGCAGCCTGCTCAATTAACTGGCGGTCAGGATAGATGAGTGGTGGCGGTGGGCAAGGCGCCACCTTATATATTTTATTTTCATCGACCGATTGGGTCAGTATAGTCGCTGGGAAGTCCAAGTACACGGCGCCTGGGAACAGTATCAAAGATCTACAATCACTTTGCACAGCGACAGTGAAGCATTTGAAATAACTATACCTGGACGACCGTAAGTAGAAAGACGAACAGCCTTTTCCACGTGAAGCGGTATGAGAATTGCCTGTGGCGGCCTGGCGGAATATTTACAATAGGGTTTACTGGCTTCTACCTGTGGCCATTCCTGAAAACCGCCGATACCTTCGTGATCCTGGGGACACGATCCCCCAATTACTATGACGGGCCTGCAACAAATTTACATCGCAGGAATCCTAATACTACTCATTAACGATACCCCACGGTCGAGCAGAAGCGATGTCTCAGCTTGAATTACAATACTGCGACGCGTCAAATCTCTTTCACTCGATTGTCAAGCGCACACGCTGTTCTTTCTGACCCCTCTGAGTGTTTTGACATGCTCGATGCAGGACACGTTTACATAATCATTATCTAATGCCGTGTAGTCTTTTTAATAATATGGCACAATGAACGCGAGACAGGGTTACACAATAGACCATAATCGTTTGATATAAGATTACCATTTTCGTATGAGATGAAAGATACGGGCGCTCGCGCAAGCGCATCCAAGATAACAATATAAATTCCTGCGCAGCGTGACGGAACAATAATTTTCTAGCAAAAAAACCTGTCTCAGCGGCATATGCTACTATTGCGAGGCGAAGGAACTTTCGATTTATAATTTTTATAAGACGGATGGGTGTGAATAAGGCCCGGACGATGCTCACCAACAATTCACTTGTGCGTTCGCCATGCCGCCAACCACGTGAAGCAATCCTGGCCCGGAAACACATAACACTACCGCAGGTTTTCCTAATTAAAGAGAAATGTATAAAGCTTTAATTGACTCGACAGGCGACGAGAAATTCGCGCAGTGTAAAAAAGAATCGTTACAAGCAGCGATACAAATATCAATTACGCGGTTCGAATTATTTGCTCCGCTTCGCGTGTAACAATTCTTTCACGATCCTGCCAACGTATTCGAAGATCATTGAAACCGGTAAGGTGGACCGTCATCGGTATAATATTAACGAATACTTTTCATATTACAAAATAATTGTGTATGTATGCACAAATGTGTGCATAATATATATTACTTATTTATAATAATTTTTTAACAGTTTTGCTTATATGTTACAAGAATCGGTTCTATAATCGTTTTGGAATTTATATAGAACGTAAAAAATAACGATTATAGAACTGATCATAGGAATCGTAACTTAAATTGATCTGGTCTAGTTCTTTGTAACAGTTATTCTGAACATATTCTTCATAACTGTTGCAAGAATCGAAATCGATAGAATAACGGTTTCAAGCCCTGACTCAGAATTTAAGGTTTTCCCCGCACGTACTCGTCAGGTAGCCGTAAGCTTGCGCAGCGTAGCACGCTGCTTGCTCGTTTCTAAATCCAAGATACTGTAGACCTGCAACCTGCATGGATATGGCCAAATCGATCACAGGATGCCCCATGATCCCGAACACATATTCGACACCCTGTTTCAAAGAGAAAAAAATAATGAGAACACGGATTTTGAACGATTTCAAGGGTCAAAAAAGGAAAGGAAAAAGGTACATTGAAGAAACATATAGGGCTAGGATTGCCACCTTTTTTTACAGAAAAATAACGTACATTTGCTTTCGTGGTGTATACAAAAAAGTACACTCAACAAATTAAAAGTACATTTTAATCTTATTAGTTTTCATTTCTTCCAAACATAGTTTCTATTGCTTTTAGCATTACAGAGTAAATTTTTATTATTTTTAAAATATCTCAATGGCATTATTGTACTCAATATTCATATTCAAATATATAAATGATTCGTTTTCTATTAGATTGAGAAAGTCCTTGTTTCTTTCATCCAGCCACTTCACATTCATGACAGAGAAAACTCTCTCAGTAAATGCTGAAGTAGCGGGAACAGATAGAAGATAATAATATTGTGTTACGTTTCACGTAATATCATTAATTGTCAAATAAAGTATTTCCGCGTACTTTATTGTTATTCAAAAGTATAGAGTACATTTACCTATAATAACGTAAGATACTTTATTTTAAAGTACGGGTGGCAACCCTATATAGGGCTCATTGGGAGGATATGTAAATGGCTTGTCCCTTTAAACATAAGTTTAAATGTTTAATTTTTAACCAAGAAAATGATATCTATTTATGAAAATTGCATACAAAGTGCGCGCATTCTTTTCGCTGCGCCATGAGGGTGGTCGAGGAGTCAGCAACCGCGATAAACGCGGCAAAAAGGGGAATACGTAAAAATACGGTATCTAACGGTATCGTTTATACGAGATTATACATTACGTTTATATCCCCGCGAGCCGAGAAGTGTCAATAAATAAAATTTCACGTCGTTGTTCGGTTACTTATTTCAACGAAAACGAATTAACGAACCGTATATCAATTATTCGAAGCGTTCTTGAAACGAGTGTATTATTAGCGACCAAGTAGATCCATTATAGTTAAAATTGCTGCGTTGCAATAGGAAAACGAATTTCTATCAAACGTTGTAACATAATTGAAAAGTTTCAATGAGCGCCATTTAGAGCTACGTGTATAAAACTTCTTTGATTGAAGGGAACGTTCGATTAATTGCAAACAGCATGTTCCGCTACGAAGAAGAGCGGACGCCCCTTATAAGGCCATTAAAGACAGGTAAGTACCATTATTTTCGATACTTTCAATCTGAGCGAATCTTTGTTTGCGTTTAATGAATGTAAAAGAATGCGGGGAACATTGCGGAATTTAAATATAACGTTGGTTCTCCAACCGGCTCTCCAGGAAAACAGTGTAAATTGTTTTATGAGAAAGTCTTCCTGGCTTACGCGCCCCACGGGTTTAAGCGGTTCAAGCACGGTTTATATGGCGTGCCATAAATGTTTCGGAAATTTCCAATTCTCCGGCGCCGACACCGTGAGCGAGAAGAAACGAGCCCCTGTCGTTATTCTTTTGACTATTTTTAACAATTAGAAAGATATTTGTACGCTGTACATTGTTAAACCGATAGAGTCACTACTGATATTTGTAACATTAAAACTAAAGTAGTTATGATATCGACCGTATTTGTAGAATAAACTAAAAGTGTTTTCGGCGCACTAGTTCGGTCAGTTAAACATTTAACTGACCGAACTAGTGCGCCGAAAACACTTTTAGTTTATTTGTAACATTGTCGTAACTGATAAGATAAACTTGTAGCAAGGTACTCAACATATGCGCATAAATATCGGCTATTGAAAAAGCGTATAAAAGTTGAAAAGTGGGTATAAAGGCATAAGAAATTATGTCTTCTATCACGGATAGAAGATATAGCACCTATACTTCGTCTGTGCTTCTATCGAAATAAAAATAATGGATCCCATGATAACGAGCCACTTGGTCTACTGTACTGCGCTGATAAGTACAAGCGCAATATAATGAGAAACCTAACCTTAAAAGCGATATTTCAACGCGAAATAGGCGACAAGGAGGGGAAAGAAAGCAGCGATACGATGATAGATGGTAAAATTCCTTACCTGTTCTTTCAGGGCCTCTGCAAGTATTTCGTTCCCGGTTTTCATCTTTCGTATGATTTCGACTTCCAGAGCAGGCAGAATGTTACAACTCGTAATGACTGTCTGGGACGAACTGTTTAAAATACAAGCTGTCTTTCCACCTTTACCGGCTCGTCGGTGAACTTTGGAGTCCATAAAATATTTGCGATTATTTTTGTTAATCGGGCGATGAATGATTCTGCTAATTTATAAAGATTACCTGTTTTTCAAATAAAAACCTTCGAAATTGAAATTAATACATATTATATATTTATATATTTCCATGACGGCGGAAGAAATACTGGTATAGGTATTTGTATAATCTACTGCATCTTCCGCAGCTGGGGCTGCTGAAAAAGGTAGCCCCTGAAAAAAACCCTCCATTTAAAATGTTGAAGGTGACCTTGCCGAGCAAGTTCTTTCAAAGAAATCACTTTCACTCTCGAAGCTCCAACTGAGGAAAAAAGGAGAACTATCCCATTCTGTTCAACTATCTTAGATAGCTCCCTCCGTCATCGACTAAAATTGCGCAAATCGCATACACATGCACGTAACAATCCTGGCAAACAAACGAGCAAGCATTAAATAGCGCGAGCTCCGAATAATGAATGCAAAGGGACGAGAGTTTATTGCAACCGACGACTGATGGCAAGCAGGTAGGTAAATTTGGGAAACTTCGTACTGTCCGAAATGCACGTACCTACAACGGATCCGTCAGCAGAGGATAACAGTTTGGAATTGTTGACTTACAGGATACCTGGAGCACACCGATTCGAGGAACACGTATTCCTCTTGTTCCCAAAATTCGAATGCTCCTTTCCGCTAGACCCTTTCTTACTTCTAAACCGTCCTCATTGTTCGCGCGTAAACCTTCCGTGGCTCATTCAGGGGCTCTCCCTGCGCGCACCTGTTTGCTTAGAATATTTCCCACTGGCCACTTGTCGCGCATCGAGTGACAAATATTAGACGCGTTAATTTTCTGAGACTCTAACAGCTGAGCCGATTCGAAACAGAGCACTGATTGAGTATTTCCAAGATAAAGCTCGAACGTCCATCGCTGCTCTGCGGTAGTTTCCGTAAAAGTTTCGCTTATTTCAATCGTTACTCCTATGCGTCAGGCGTCGTACCTGCAAATTGGTTATCTAGGTAGCCGGTGACCTTACCCGAACTCGAAAGTTCGGCCAGGTAGTTGGGCCCATTGAACGCGCCTGTACGCAGGATTGACCATTTACTTGAGCCGTAGGATTTCGCTTGGAAATGCACGGTGTTTATTGTCGAGGGGCATAGAATGGTCCCGGCGCAAAAGCCGACCTAACGGTTAAACTGCATAATTATTTTTTCCAGAGGAGGCGGTCCTCTAGCATTTGTGGAAAGTAGCCGTCGCCAACCGAGACATTTCAACATATACTTTACAAGAAACTCAGCGCATTTTAATTAACAAACCTCCTCAACGGAATACAACCCTGCTCTAAAATGAAATTGCGTCGCTGCGAACGAGTGGCCATTCCTTTTACAAGCTTTCGAACGAGACCATTCGAATACGAAGATGCGACAGCGGTCGATATAAAAGATAGATAAACTTAAACGCGCTCATTTTAATCGCTCCCATCCCACCGCTGCGGATGTGGTATGGGTACAGCTTCCTGTTTCATTTAGCGTCGCGATTCACGTTGACATGTACAGAACTTGTTATTGGTAACTGGCCGCGATATCGATCAGCGAAAGTTTATCGACGTGCCATCGGAGACAATGGCTTTATGTAATAGTAATCGCGTTAATGTATCGTGAATTCGAACCGGTCCCCATTGATGTTTCAAGCTTGAAGACGAGTTTGCAGTTTTCCGCGAAAGGGAAACGAGACTCGATAAACGGCACGTCGAGAGATGCGAAAGCGTTATCTATACGAGCGGCTGAGATTCTCGATGCATCCTTTGCCGAACAAATGTCATAATGTCGCGAGAAGCCTGCCTAGGAGTTTCATTATAATCGCACGAATTCGCAGTGCAGCGGGCAGATCGCAGTATTACGCAAGGCCTCGGTAAATTATTGAAAATTAAGGAAGCCGCGTTCTGCGATGTCAAATCAAAACCGCACGGAAGAACATACGACAATAGCGGCTAACTGCGTCCCGCTTTTCCAGGTTTCGCGTTACATTCGGCCACTGTAATGCTATTCGTGTTCCAAAGTTTTCCTATTACGGTCGCCACATTTTCATCCATACTACTTGGTCATCTTGCGAATGCCACAGATTGTGTATAAATAAATAAAGAAGGGAAGAATCCTTAATGGCAAGTCTTGATTCGATTCTCCAAGCGTACATCTGAAGGCTGGATTTAGTTGCAGCGATCACCTGTTAACAGTAGATTAATTACAGTTGTTACATTCGTGTAGTATAGGCGATAACGGAGCATTGCCCAGTCAATATATTGTAATAAATTGTAATGGAAACGTTACTGAATATTCGGAACCATAGCGAAAGCTCTGTGTATCCTTGAGGCGAAGGAATCCCGCAGGAGACCCCCCAGGTAAGGGTGGCGCGCACGATCCCTAAATCTAGGTGTCCTTTTCTATCCAAAGGAAGGGATGTACCTGGTATCCCCACTTACTCTCACCTGCCCGACCCCATAAATAGCCGTGCTGAAGGAGTTTATATCATCAGTCACTACTCCAGCTGAATGAGGTCGGTGTCGCGTCCAGGTTGCTTACGACAGTTTTAAGTTCTTGCAAAGTTGTTGGAAAATGTCCTGAAGAGAACGGTCCTCATCAAAGGTCTCTTCGACTGGTGCGTGTCCAGTGAAATCATCGTCGATCTCCCAGAATGTACTACAAGCAGTACTACACCCGAATCTACAGGAAGATTTGTCCACGTGAGTGAAATAGTTCATCTTTAAAGATTCTTCGTGAATTCCTCTCAAACTTCTGGAATCGTCGGAACGGACCTGGCTAACGCTCGAGGCTTTTAATATCGAAGATTTTATCATTCAGCTTGATCGTTCTTCCTAGATTTCCTACGGTCGTCGAAATCTCTCGCAATGTTTAGCATAATTTCTGGAATTCCCGGCATAGTTTCCGAGTCCATACCCGTTATTTAACCGCGTTACACGACTATCGCTTGAATCGCTTAGCTAATTTTCGTTTGAAGATTAACCGTCGTGTAACGAGCGTTACCTTCGAACTCGTCGATACTCATAACATTTTTTGCCCATTCCACGTCCTCGTAAATATCCCAACGTGACATTCAGGCGTTTAAACGTTGGCTATTTCGGTTACAAATCTGCGTGTTAAAAGCGAATTTCCAAAGTGTCAATAAAAATAAGATGCTGTAAAGTAGAAAAAGACTCCGTCACCGTGATCCCGTGATGCGTAAAGACGATCGGTAAACCGTGAGCGGTAACGATTTTGCGAATAATAGCGTGCGGTAGATGGTTTGTAAATATACAGTGCGGGATGGTTGGAAAGTGGTCGAGAACTTTCTTTGGAAATCGCGTTGTGTCGTTACCAGCCGTCGACTAGCAAGTCGACGAAGGAAAGTTTCAAATAATTAATTGAAAAACGGTATCCGCAGCTCCGTCCGCGTGTCTGTGTTTAAGCGCGCATACAATTACGTCGCGGTTGGATTCTATAAAAGAATCCCCGGCTCGTGGAACTATCTTGAACGTTTTTTTTTAATAGACCAAGTTGCATTCCAATGAACCAATCGAAAATGAAAGGCGTGCGTTGGCGTATTTTCCTCCCTGGTCTAGGTAAACGAGTCTTTCTCAGGAGGAAAACTTGAAGCACTTAAACCAGGCTCCCTTTTCCGTATCGTTCGGTGGAAATAGGAAGAGCGTTAGAGCGACCCGTTAGCAGGATGAATATGTAGACATAACGACGTTTAATCGGAAGAGCAAACAATCAAAGTTCGACGAACGTCGAGGAATCATAGTTGGCCTGGGAATACGTAGCATTCCTCCTGTCTGCTGCCCGGCTATTGTGTTTCTTACAGGTTGTACATTTATTAATGTCGGTTCCACAAAACTCGTTCGGCGTGTCCCAATTTTTAACAGGCCCAGATTCCATAACATGGAAGCTGTTGCGTAAGTTCGATATAAGCGGTGTAAACAGGAAGATGGTCTCAAAACCTTTGATATTTGAAGCAGCTTTAGCCTGCAAATACATCATTACAATGGCGTCTTTATATCACGGGCAGTCTCCACGAGCGTCTAAATAAAAAAAAAGTCTGATTTTAAGTCCCAATTCAGGGGTCCCCAGGCCTGCAATGATCTTAAGCCGCTTCTGCGTCATCAGCGATTGCCCCATTGACGAGACAGTGACGTCTGATCTGGCGTTGCTCGACGAGCATTGAACTCTCACTGATCGCACTTTTTATTTCACAGGATGGATACCTACGCGAGTGGTCATCTGTCTGATGATGTTCACGTCTTGCTGGACGAGCTACATGTGTCGTCTACAGATGCCGATCTTGGCAGTGCCGATGATCAAAGCCTTGCCCGGTAACGCGTCGAAAGGCGCGTGCTCCGAAGAGCACCGAGTGCGTCGCGCGATATCCTGGTTGGACCCAGGAGCGCAGCTGGAGGACTACATCCTGCAGGAGAAGCTGGAAGCAGCCGAGGACGACGTGTTTTATCACTCGTCAAGCATTCGCTTGCCCCGCGACACTCGACCATCAGACGCACCCATTCAATTGGCCACTGGACAGCCTTTCGACTGGAAGCCGCAAGTACGAGGTCAGCTGATAGCAGCATACAGCTACGGGAATGTCCCCGGAAACTTAATGGGTGGTATCCTGGCGCTACGCTGGGGACCGAAGAAAGCGATCCTCTGGACGTCATTGGTGGCTGCTCTAGTCTGCCTGCTCACTCCAATCTTCGCTCAGATTCACTGGGGCCTTTTGATCTTCATAAGGGTCGTGGTCGGCGTGACTGGTGGAATAACATTCCCGGCGTGTCATACCCTGGTGGCTAAATGGGCTCCGCCCGACGAAAAGGCGCGCTTCGTTTGGTCGTTACTGGGCGGTACATTCGGCACCATACTCACCTACCCCCTGGTGGCTGTTATCGCTGAGAGGATTAACTGGGAAAGTGGCTGGTACATCCCCTCGTTGCTGATGCTCGTGTGGATACTGTTCTTCGCGGTTCTCACGTACGACTCGCCCGCGGAGCATCCTGGTATCTCCGACGAAGAGAAGCAGTATATTCTAAGGTGATTAGATAGATTAGAACTGTTCCAATGGCTGTTTTAGCAAGAGTTCGAGGAGTTTCTGAATGGATGTGGTTTGTTTCAGCTCGCAAGCAGGGACGGTGGCGGCAAAGAAGCCTTCTCTATCGCAGACGCCTATTAAAGCGATATTAACATCAGTGCCGTTCATCAGCCTGATCTTGTGCCACTTTGGCAATCTCTTCCTCGTGTTCTTCTTTCAAAACGCGATGATGCTGTACCTGGCCAACGCGCTGGGATTCAAGCTGACGAAGGGTGGATTAGCCGCCAGTCTGCCTTGGGCTGGTAGGATGTTCTTCGGCTTCATCTTCAGCTGGGCTGGTGACACGCTGAAGCACAAACAGATCGTCTCTATTACCGTCCTTCGGAAAGGTGCCACGATATTCTGTAAGTTCTCCGACTGGAACTCACCCTTTGCTCGGGATATCAGCGTCCTTAGGGATCCATCAATTTATATTTCTTCTTTTCTTTCAGCCCACTTCATTCCAGGCATTTTCCTTATTTTGGTTGGCTACGCGGGATGCCGTCTGGTCCTCGCGAATGTGTTCCTGGTGCTGGCGTTGGGCTTCAACGGGGCAGCCAGCATCTCCAATTTATCCAACAATCAGGACTTGTCACCGAATTACGCAGGTTTCCTCTACGGTATTATGAACACGATTGGTTCCACGTCGGGCATTATTATCTCGCCATTGGTCGAGGAAATCGCTGGCAAACACGGGGTGAGTCCCTTCTCTCTTTAATAATTTGGCAATTGGGATCGTTGTATTCGCTCGCTGCATCCATTGTTTATCACTCGCAAAGCAACCACACAAACGTCACGGGTCGAAGTATTACATAATTTTTTTACTTGCTCGCTCATCGTTGCGATATAGCGTCGAATATCTAGTTACAGCTTACTGCACGTGAAGGTGCTCTTGGCATACTCGACACCTCAGTCCAGCCTTGTACTCTGTTGCGTAACTCATAGTACGGGCAGTACTGGGGAATTGTGTATGCGATGCATCCAAAATGAATCCGTTCGTGTCCGTGATTTCACTGAGCTCTAGCGCCTAGGATTTCACACACGCGTGCCCTATTTCGGTATTTTCACTTGACGATTGGTTTCTCTCGGCGTACGGGAGGGGAGGTAGGAAGAAGTAGACTTTTGCATCAGCGTGGCGTGCGCGTTACGAGATAAGTATCCGGTAATTCCCATCTCCTGGATACTAATCGTAGTGTCAATATCGGCGGGCACAAATTCATGTCAGAGCGACTAAGGAGAACGTCTCGTTAAACCATCGCGCCCATATTTGTCCAGACTCTCGCGGTGGTGACGACTCGTGGGTACTACTCGTCTCTATATCGTATAAAGTCTTATAGTACGAGAAGTACCTACAAGTCGCAATCAGTCGTGATCCGCTTGCTGCACATGTTACACGTACACCTTATCATTCAACGTCCCGTCACTGTCATCATCTTAATAGCATGGGTATGTGTCGACACAAATTCATCCAGTAGGTGACCTCACAGTTCATCACTTTGTGTAAGTGCCTCCGCTAACATTGCTTGCGTTGTACGTATACAGTATTTACATAGAGCTTCGGCATTATTGCAATTTCAGAAGAGCGGATTGGAGAGTTAATTTTAATTAGTTTCTGTTTCCTACGTTCTAGAACCCTATAGAGAGATGGCAAATTTTGTTCTGGATCGGCGCGGCGGTCTGTATAATATGCATGGTCATCTTCCTAGTTGGTGGCAGTGGCAATATACAGAAATGGAACGAAGTTCGTGAGAGGGATCGAACTGAAGAGGGAGGAAATTAACAGTTTCGAAACCTTGGTGGTTTTACCAATGTTGCGTTACGCGGTTCGTGAATTGACGGCGTTTTTAGAAACGAGACTACTGTAGGACAGTTACGCGTTGAACTTTTACTTTAAATAGAACCGACGGTTGTGTTTTAATACAATATTCTTGGGAATCGTTGAACGACGAGAAGCGTCCTAACTATTTTATAAATTTCCCGATGTATGCGCGTTTTAGGACATGCCTCTGAAAAGATGGCTCGTGAAATACTAGTACAATATATTGTTCGCCAAAATCTGGCTCGACAAACTATACCAAATAGAAGCCTCTATTTTTTTTTATACAATTTAGAAAATAATTGAATGTGATACTTGAACTTTTCGTTATTCAATAAATGTACTTAAATGTTTATGGTATGTTATTTATCAACTACTTCCGATCCCATGTCCATGCACGGCGCAAGTAAACGACAGAACTTTCCGATTTTAGCAGATAAATAAAGTATTTATGTGTAAAATCAAAACTATCAGAATTTTGGGCACACTATTTTCTATCGATTTAGAGTAACGCATTGTGCGAGTGATAATGCAGAAGTATATTACATGATACATAATTCCAAAACTAGAAAGTATATATTTAGTACCACGTTGTCAAGGATTGCTAGTATAGGTAGTTTTCTGTTTCTGTCGAACGAAATAAATATTGCTTGACGTACAACTCTATACAGAATTCATCTTTGTTCGATAAGAATTTTATTAGCTTCCTGTACATTCACAAATACTTTATTTGCGGCTGCTATATTTAATTCAATTCCCTAAATGACAATGTATCTCATAGGAATACTCTTTTAGCGATTTATCTCTCAATAAATGTCCATTATGGAAGAAAAATATATTAATTGTAAGTATTTGTAGACTTAGCGTTTTAACTGCGATAAAGCAGCAGGCTCTGGGCACATTTCATTCCCACCAATGTGGCGTATTCTTTAATCGCGTCTTCCTGTTCTTTCGTGACACTTCGTCGGGCTCTTTCCTTGTAAATCCTGTAAGGCATTAGATCGTCTTTATGGAGAATTAATACCTGAAAGCACACGATCTGTTAGCTGACACAAAGTACGCGAGATTGTACGATAAGAGATTTATAAGTAGAATATAGTTTAGTACGTTATTGATGTTAACTATGCCATCCAGGTCAACAGCGTCGATATTTTGGTTGAACCTGCAATACTTTTGTTTGTCCAATTTAATTAAACAATCTTCTATATCAAACCACTCGTAAGTCTCGGGGCACAGCAATTTCGACGGCTTCATTCGTGCTTTGTATTGCATCTTGGGGCAAGTGTGGATGTAGAATCCCATGTAATAATACTTTAAACTATCCGCCACTTTATTTAACTGCCTCGTCAAGTACACTTCTCGTAAGCAGCTAGACGGTGATTCAATAATATCAGATATCGTGGACAGTATAATAGAAAAATCTTAATGGATGTACCAACCTAAATATTCCGAGAGAGAGGTGTGAGTACGCTGGATCGTAGTAAAAGTAAACGCTCGAAACGCAATATGGTAAAATGTCTATCACTCCGACTGCTATTAACTCATCATCTAACCAATACTGATCGTGAAAGGAGCCGTATCCGTCCGGTGGCCCATTGCCTGGTGACAATGGCTTTAAAATGATAAACTCCTTAGTTGTATACCTTCTTCATCGAAAGTAATCAAACATTTAAATAACAACTGAGCATACAACGAGAGAAGAGTAGCGATAATATCATACATAATTTTTAATAAATATATTATTGCAACGAGTACCTGCAAAGGGTTCTTTACGTGAAAGTTAAAGAACGATTTTTCGTCACACTCCTCCGGTGGGTCTTTATGGATAGTCAATTGATATTTTTTGTAAAGTTTCGCACTTACTTCGAGCGTGGCGAGAAATTCGTCTGACATTACTTTCAACAATTTTATCTGATAAAATTATAAGGCAATTTATAAAGAAGTAAGCCTGCATAAATTAAATAAGTTTGTAGCACAATCCATTGTGAGATGGTCCACTTTGCTCCAATTGTATACTACAGTGATCGAAAAGTTACTGTTGTTCGTTAAGCTTCTACGTCGAAAATTAGTCAACATTTACAATTATGTATGATATTATAGACCTAAAAAGCCCCGTGTGGACAATTACCTGCAAAGATGATTTCACTAGAAATCTTGTAAACTGTTCCTCTGTAACCTTCTCTTCTGGATCTCCGTGTATTGTCGTTTGATATTTTTTATACACCTTGTAGGATGCTTTCGAAGTCTTTAAGTACTCGGAGCTCATTGGCGAGGTTCTAACTAGTTTCAGCTTACAAAATTTATAAATTTAATATAAATCTCTCTGAATAATAACCAAATTACATTACCTTTATTAAGATCTACTATAACTGAATCGCACAAGCAAAACTATATGCTGTAAAATTTATACTACTTTCAGAGAACTGATCATAAAGATACAGAACATTGTGTTTCACCGTTCAGTTCCTTTCTATTCTTAACACTCAGAGGCAATATTTTAATTATCATCAACATTGGAGAAAAGAGGACCAAAGTATTGTATTTCAAAAGCGACATATTAGTAAGAACAATTTAGCCTACCTTTAATCTACTTGTTCCATTTTGTATCTCATCGAATAAATCCTCTAAACTTTTAGCTTCATTCTGTTGTTTATTAGTCCTAAAGATAGCCTCTACTTCCTCCTGAGTTTTCCCTTGCGCCAATAACTTATTCTGTTTACGCTCTATGCGCAGAAGTTTCGCTTTCTTACAAGGTATTCTACTAGGATCTGCTTCTGACGATTGAACGCTCCTCGATACCACGTGCGACGAATCATGATTCTGATCGCTTAACGCGCAAGATACACCGTCCAAATGCTTTTGTCGAGGCTCCGGTCCACTATCTTTCTTTTCCTCCTTCACTGGATCAGGCTGTAATTTTCTGTTGATCTCATCATTAACATGCTTTATGTCCATCTC
The DNA here is from genome assembly GCA_963855975.1 of Andrena chrysosceles. Classification (NCBI taxonomy): domain Eukaryota; kingdom Metazoa; phylum Arthropoda; class Insecta; order Hymenoptera; family Andrenidae; genus Andrena; species Andrena chrysosceles. Next base: position 12,381,189 of record OY979769.1, on the reverse strand, counting down.
AAAAGCAGCCTCTTCCGCTCTCTGCAGATGTTTGCTGTAATTAGGAATGTCTCGAATGTCTACAACAGAATGATTTCGTAGACATTAAGAAGGCAGTTATTAAAGCTTCGACTATCTTTACCTATATCGTTCTGAAATTCTTCGCCTACAACCATATTATCGTTCTTATTCAATTTATTTCTTAGAAACTTTGCCATTCTCTTCAACACCTTCTTCTGCGACTTGGAAAGTTTGAACTGCAACGCTTCGCATCTATAATCGACAATTGTACAAAGAACTAACCCAAGGATTTGATTCCAAGAAAAGAGCGGTATAAAATTGTTTTACCCACTTGATAGTATACATCGGGCAACAAGTTCGATCCATGGTAGGTTTGTAACAATAACAGCCGCTTCTTCTCCATCCTCTGTCTATTAAAATTTGATAGTTGTCTACGCTGAGGACGTGTGCCCACATGCCTACGAGGTATCAAATTCGTGATATACAAGGAATTTAAGTAAATATTAACGAATAATTCTCAATACAGTGACAGCTGCAGTCAGATGTACACATAAACAGTGATAAGGGCTATTTAAGTAAAGGATTACGACTTGATTATCGCTGTACATATTCAAGTACGATAAGAGGAAGGAAAATAATGCTTATACTTGCCATGACTAATATTTGTATCAGAACTCTTGCAATAACCACATTTGTGCCCATCCTGTTCCCCATAATACTCGACAATATCGTACGATCGTCTTGCCATTTTTCTACTTCGTCTTCCTTATCCACTCGTTTTATTATTACGCCGGGTATGTTAAATTCTCATCGTCAAGTATTGTCATACAGTATATATCTCTAATCGCACGCTATCCACCGCAGGAACAATCCTCACGCCACTATTACGTATTTACAAATATAACCTACGAAACAGCATTGCGCCACTGCCATCTTGTTTCGGCCTTGAGCGACGGAGGTAAACCGCTGATTTTATAAGAAAATCACATTTTTTAATATACATCATTTTTTATATTCTCCGTCGACCTTGTAAATAGTAAGTCGAAGCAAGAAGATAGTTCTAAAGTACGAGTGTAATTAGATTTACTAACTCAATGTTGAGAAGAGCGTAAAAAATGTTATCGGAATGTAGATTATTGTTGATTAAAGAATAGAGTTTTTAGATTACATGCTAAGGATGCGGAGAAGTCGTAGTGGATGAGTGGAAGCGTTCGAGTTGGGAAATGAAATTGTATAGTATTATTATGTATCCACATTTATAAGTACTATTTATATGAGTACCGTTAATTCATAGATTCTATTATTATTACTCGGAATATGTAATAGATGTGTTGATATAAATATCTAAAGCGCCGTTTCATCAGGCTGAATCGTCACGGAAATTTAGGAGGGTGTGACGTATTCGCGTTTTGCCACTTTCATGAATGAAGTTACTCCTGTTCTATATCAACAGGCGTCCCTTACTACACACAGCGAAACATTGATCTATTCCTCCGGGATACCCCCCACCATATCCCGCTTACATTTTCCACTTCGCAGGGTGGTAGCGACCACCTGGAATGCCTGTTCTATCACTGATCTACACTACTGCGCGTTCGGCACACGCGCGTCTCGCATACCTGTACACATATATCACTGAATCGCGACGTCACATTCGAACGATAGGAATATAAATTCCTGTTACTTCTATTTCTATTATTAATACCAGAATATATTGTTCCAAATAAGAAGTTTGCAGACCTTAATTCTCTATTTCCTATTTATAAATAATCCAACAAAGATGGTTAAATAATTAAAAAATAAAGAAGATTCGAACTGAAATAAAAATACTGTGCCATTGGTGATTACAGAGGGGTGTGATTTGATTGCAGAAGCATTTTAAATTCAATGACTTAGAATGCCAGCTCATTTAAACCCTTAACGACCCCTAGCAATTCGGTGGCCGTCTATCGCTGTGGGGAAAGTGCTATTTCCTGGACCCGGTGCTCGAATAACGTCCCTGGAATACACCCCCGCGCGCCCTCGCCCACGGATGATTTCCTCGCGACGCGTACCTCCCCCACTAAGTCCTCGAAGCACGGGGATTCGTCGTTTCCAGAATCAACGACTGACGTCAATGGGATCCAACCTTCGGGACGTCGAGCACGCCGAGCACGTCGAGTTATATTATTTCAGAGAACCGCTCCGGTAATTACCGGAGCGACGGCGAGGACATCTCCTCGCCCGGGTCGTATCCTCCGCGGGATAATCAACCTGAACGCGGCGGGCAAGCGTGAATTAACTTTCCGTTTATCAGAAGAGACTCGTGTTCCGGGACCGCTGAAAAGTTCGAGGAAAGCGCATCCCCCAGCGGCGAGCAGAGGGTGTGGCGATTAATTTTCTCAATACTCGACTAGAAATTAACAACGATCGCGTGCCTCCCTTCCCCTGACCTTCAACAGGCTCGCGATAGTCGCTTTGCAATTAAACGCAAGGTCTGGGAAACATTTGGCAGCGGTTTGGATCTCAGATGAGCGGGAGATTTCCCGCTTTTTGCTCTGAGAAAACAATCCCTCGCGCATGTTAGTGCCATCGCCGATAAATATTCATTACGGAAGCGATCGTTGTGAGTGTTCGCGTCGGGGGCACTTTGCTCGACAAGACGCCCCGACGGCGAGCTCCGGTTGTTTCAGTGCGCCCCCGTCTGTTCGCGCAAGCGTGGCGATTCCTCGGGAAATAGGTCAATTACGGAGATAGGTAGAGCACCGGGATGCGTCGTATCTCGAGTAAACACTTTCCTGAAGAGCGCTCGCTTCTGGGAAATGGGGTTCCCTACCCTCCAGCGGAGGACTGCGTTTCATTCTGACCGCCCTCCTTAAGCGCCTCTGAAACTACTTGGGCGATCAACATACACCCGCTTGCTTTCTTGATAAACGAGAACTTCTATTCCACGACTAGATATCTATGCATCAGGTCCATTGAGCCTGCGATCATTGATGGAGGATCGTACCTCGAGGAGAGAGGGTGGTTGGTGGGTGAGGAACGTGGAGCATCGAGGGGAACATGTTACGTGCCTCGTGGATCTCCGTCGACGATAAATATTTTGTCAGAGAACGCGAACCAACGTCAGCGTTTGGTAGTTGAGGGGAGAAAGGAGGGAAAAAACTTTTCGCGCGTCGGTTTATCTCTCCCCCTCGCTCTCTCCCTATCTCTCTCTCACCCCTGTCCGCCTACACGTTGAAAAAACACGCGTGGGTGTCGGGTGCTCGTGGGCGTTACGCGGCTGGCGTGGGCGTTCTTTGGTCTATTGCGGGGGCCGAAGAAGAGTGGCTCGAGGGGGTTGAATGCGGGAAACGACGGCAAAATTCTACCTGGCGCTCCAGACGGCGATGAAACTGCGGCGGAGAGGATCAGCGAGAAACGATCTCATTACAAAAATATCGCCACCTCGCACCTAGTTGACCTATAAATCGTCGAGCGACGTCTTCGGCGAATCTCGATCCAATTACGCGTCACAGCTCCTCAATGCCCGGCTTAATTCATTCAACGGTAGAATGTCCGCAGTGTTCCGTGATGCTTCGGGGAAAGGGAGTCCGCTTCTAGCAGCGTATATCCAATTAACACACCACACAACACGGCTCAATTAAAAATCACCGTTTCCCGAGAATTCCCTCTTTCACGGTAGATTGGTTAAGACGGGCAAGCGAGATGGAAGAATTTCTAATATGCCTCGGACCTCGAGGGCCCCTTCAACTACCCTCCAATCACTTTGCAATCTAATGTTGGAAAATGTTACTCGAACCACGGACTTCTGTAAACTTCCAGGCGTTGCCGAAGAAACGTGACATCCACGCAATCGAATCTGTCCAGACAAGTCGTTGACCTAGACTACTTAAAACTCGACGATTCTTCGGACTCTGATCGAATAACTTCACTAACATACATTTATCAGCTTCAACTGAGCCTCGCCTTTTCCCCATTCTATAGGCAACTGGTGCAATAAGGACGAAAAATAGAAACGAATAAATTTACATTTCATACCCCCGCGTCACGGAATCTTCAAGATGATCGCAGAGCTGTAATGTAAATTATCGTTCAACTAATGGGTACCAGGTGCATCTGCTGCGGGGAATTACTTCTATCCGAGGCAGCAATTAGAGGCTGCAACCTCCGTCGCAACTGTGCCCCTAAAACAATAAAACGGTCCAAGATGCGACGACGAAGAGGATTTCAAGGATAGCCGAAGGATCTGGTCGGGTCATCGCGTGGGCAGAATGTATTTCGTGCGGCACAATAGAAGCTTGTATACCCCTCGTGTGTAAAAACACACGGGACTTCGAGCTCGCGCGCGCGCGCGCGCCCGCCCGTGTACGTCATATCAGGCCGTGTATTAAATCGGTAGGGGTTGCCCACACAGGGTGGGGGTGCTCGTTCACCGAGGTGGGAGGTGGTTGATCGACCGTACCCTCCGACGGTTTTCTAGTCGCCCTGCTCAGCCCCGACGTTCATTCTACCTCGATCAGCCGAGCACGCAAGTTCCCTGCATCCTCGGAGGACTCGAAGTACACCGAACAGAGGACTGGCGCCAGTGGACTAGCACGGGGGGAAGAATAGACGTCGAGAAAGGTGAAGGAACATCCCTAATACCACCCTGCTATCAGCCGAATTTCGGAGCAGGCTTCGGGCTGAGAATTTCAATCGAGAGGGGGCGATCTCGCGATCGGTGTAATTGCTTGAGTTTCGTGAGATAAAGGCTTGCTAAAATTGTACGGTTATTAATAGAAAGCCAGAAATAGGGCCACTTCGCCGTGGCAGAATTGGCCTCGCGACACGATCCTACAAGTAGTTCCCCAGAGCTACGAATTTATTAAAGTTAGAGGCCAGTCCATCTGGTCTAGAGTCTTGTTAGAGCTTCGTTAAAATGGGCAAAGTTTCAGAACGATCGTCCATAGATCGCGGGCATAGAGGGATGTACATAGGACGTTAGAGATATTTTGTGAGATCAATCGGGATATGTTTTCCCGCGGATCAGGTTCTCGCGAGTTTATCAATGAAACTATGGTGAATGAAATGCATTTTTAATTGGCAGCCGCATAGACGCGTACACAAACCGCGATAAATGACTATAGTATTTCTAGACGCAACAAGTGTGCGATTTCTGAGTCTACTATATCCGGTTTGGTTTTATTTACTGGCCTGCTTTAATTGCTCCGCGCTGACCACTGGCATTCTCTGTTAATCTTTTAATTGCTTTTCAGAAAATTGCTTCGGGTGTAGAAAACTTTGTAAAATTCCACGCAGCCGCTCGCGGTGACTCTTAATCCGCGATGCTAATGAAAAAAAAAGCGCGAATTATGAAATTTATCTGAATAAATTCGTTGGAACGAGGAGAAACGAAATGAAATTTTCGTGGAAGTGTCTGCGTAAACTTAATTGTATTTAAAAGCTATCGATCGTTATTAGTAGTTACTCGTTACACATAGATATGTAACGTTATCAATTAAAGCTTATCAGATTCCACGTTTTCAATCGCACTTGCGCGCACCGCTGAAGCGTTTCTCTGAACTCTGGCATTTCCAGCCAATAGAACGCCCATGGCGTGTCGGCGATTATTAGTTTTGAATCCGCCATCGATTCTGCTTTAGTTAATTGCACATCTAATTAGCAACAACTCCTCCGGTTGTGCACCGGCATAAACTGATTGCGCGTATGCAACTAGGTGCTTGCAATTGCGTCATCAGTTCCACTTGTTGGGGGTTGGAAAGCTTTGCTTCCCGTATGGAACAAACTGATGTGCAGCAGGCTCGAAGCCGCCGATTAATTAAATTGCTCCTCCAATCACCGTGGCATTAAACTCGATCATAAATTAAATCCTCACTGAAACGAGAAATCTGTTATCTACCCTTAATAAAAGCAATCAAACCAAACATATTTCCATTAGCCTCGAACCCTGAAATGGCCCCTAAAAAATCGTCTGCCATTTCCGCGAAGATTTTCGCGAATTCGCATAGAAAAACGTTCGCGATCACCTTATAGTACTCCTGACATGGTATCTCCGTTAATCTTTTACACGCAATGGAAATAGATCCCTGACATTTCGCATTATGTGACATTTAAGCTTCTTTCGTAGTGACCTGCTGTCTTCATTTACCTGCACTCGCCAGGGGAATGTAAACTTCGACCTGTACGCGAGGGGAACACTTTACACAGACGTAATCTAGCATCTCTGATCCATTTAAACGCATTTAACATATATCGGAGCCAAATTAAAGAGGAGTCCCTCCTCACCGCGTAAAAATTCCTGCTTCTAGATGACGTGCAACTGGGTGTGGTTGGTGACTCTCTGCTCCCTCATCGCGATAGCCGAATCGTTGCCGACGAACTTATCAGAGAACGCGAAAAAGTCTGAGCAGACCATGAGACCAAAACGTGAGGCAGACAATCCTATTGCACCGAGTTTCCTACCTCCGCTTCACAACCTCATCAAGCATTTCTCTTTACAGCGAAACGAGCGCAGGAGATGCTGATGTTCGGCAATCAGCAGAATCGTCAGGCGGAGAGTAACGCGGGCCCTTCTTACACGTCGAACGCCGAGAAAAGTAAGGAACGCGCGAAATGCGTCTTCTTAAGTGGAAAGTGTTAATCCACTGGCTCGCTTTGCTGTTTCAGGGACTCTTTCCGCGTCGGGATTGGGCGGACTTAAAGCAGCCTTGGCTGAAGAAGAGAAGCCTCTTCATTCGAAGACACCGAGCAACACTTTGTACGATCGAGAGTCCTTCTCCCCTTACGATAAGAGTTACGAGTAAGTATCGCTGAATCGATGGTACAGTCTAAAGTTCAACAGAGACGTAGATGCTCACAGCAGGTGCCTATTTCTGTTACAGTTACGGTAAAGTTCTCGTGAACGAGCTGGGTGACGAGATGCCACAGGTCTGGGACGTTCTACCGTACTCCCGATACTACTTGAACGAGGATCGCCGGAAGAGATCAGAGAAATCGGGGATCGCGGGATCAACCACCACCAAACCCGCCGCCACCTCGTTCCAGGTGCCTACATCCACCCCGCAGTCCGTGCTGACGCAAGCGAAAAGGAGGTGAGTCGAATCATCTCGTTCTTTCACATGGTAACTGGGTCACCTCTTCGCTAGAAACACATCCTGTGTATCGGAAGACGATTAAAGACCAATTAATTGGCTCTCTCGGTTGAGAGATTCGTAATTTTGTAATTTGTAATTTAATCATTCCGCGGTAATGATGGAAGAATGAATAATCGCGAGAAGTAAGGGGAGCGAATAGTAGTTTCGTATATAGTGTTGCTGTATTCTGAAAAGTTTCAAGATCTAGATAGCCGAGGATTTGCAAGATCCTTTAGAGCACCGGAGAACGGTTTAAGGGAACGGTCTAGCCACGTTATATGTTGATTACTTAAGCGCGTTTCACACAGCGAAGTCGGTGCTGGGTTAGGGGCGAATTCACCTGTGGAACAGGGGAGTCTCGGCCAGGGTGAATCGACTCGGTAGCCCACCCATAATTCCCACCCCTGCGAGCACTCGCCCTTCCCGCCCTCTTGCTCTCGGGACATCCCTCTTTTTCTTCGACGTTTCTTCTGAATGGGGATGAGAGGGCTGGCGAGGGCGTTGCCCCCGCCAGGAACGGCAGTCGACTTGGCGACCAAGTCGTTCAATACGACCTGGAGAGGCTCTCGTTATCGGAGCTTGATCATCGCCGCAGTATGTTGAACCGCGTCCCCGGCATTCCCACCGAAACAACGCGCCACTCGATATTCCTTCTCGCCCCGCCGAAACCAGATCCACGTCTCCGTTATTCTTTCCACCTATACATCCCCGAAGGAAATGTGACGAGCCACTAGGAAACGCTACAAATGGCTGGCCATTAAATTTCGATCTGCCTGTCGATACTCTCGCGAGGACGAAGGCTACCTATAGTGTATTTATAGCAGCGGCTTGTGCACGTGATATCGTTTTCCTTGTTAATTAAGTGACGTGGACGGTGACGTTCCACGGTAATACGTCAGAGGCTGATCAATTATTATGAAGTCAGCCGGGTAGAGAGAGCTCCTTACGTCAAACTTTTATTTTTACGCGGAAACGTCCGCGCGAGTGTGCACCGGCTGACCTGTAAATAAATGTCACAGGTCGCGGGCGCGCACGTATGTACACGCGCGGCCACGTTCACGAACAAGCCAATTTCCCCCGTACGTAGAGAAGGAAAGCTGGCCAAGAGTCACGGAGAACTAGCGGCAGGGAAAAGGGGTGTAAAACCCTGGCAGTGAAGAGAAATCGCGATCCCCTCAGCGGGCTTATTTAAATCGAGCTTCGTTAAACCGAGGAGTTCGGCGAACGTTACTTTTCCCTCGTAAGCAGTTTTGCATGAAAGCCGACGCTTTCACGGCAACAAAATCCTCTTAACCGTCCTAATGGCCCCGCAGTGTCTGCCTCCCACGCTATTCCTTCGGCTATTCGAGAGGAAGAGATTGTGCGGGGGCTGCCGAGCAGCACTTTCCGATCCGCTGATGCTAGCATCCCATTTGGATTCTAGTTAGTCCTCCTTTAATTAGTTCGCAGCCGCCGAAAGCGGAGGAAAACCCGTCGCTAACGGTCTTCCTGGAATATTAATTATAAACGCCCCGCAGTACCGGGGATTTTAATTAATTCCCGCGATCGATCGGCGGTAATGACGATGAACGAAACTTACCTACGCGAAATCGAATGGAAGCTTTTACAATATATCTTGCCTAGAAATCACGGATCTACTCGGAGGATGAAACAGAAGTAAAAAGCAAAATCGCGTCTTCGATCAGTTTTACGGCCTTCGTAAAATATTCACGCCGGTTGGAAAATCGTGCGAGACACTGTTGCGGTTTGCATGGACGCGCGACTTTGTGCTCGTGGCTGAACACACGCAACGGTTTGGTGCAGTCATCGAGACTCGTTCGATACCCGTGACGCAATAGGGTTGCTTTCCAAGGGGTGGGTCCCACGAAAAGCTGAATGGAAGCAGCCAGCGAAAGTAGGTCAGGCTTCGCTATTACTTGACATATCGCCAGCCAATCAGCTGAAGAGAATAGCTTCCTACTTCGCCCCCTAGCTTCCGCGAGATGCATGATAATGCAGAGCGGTGCAGCTGCGTTCGTATTCAGCTGACGAACAATGTCGCGTCGGTGTCGCCGACAGGCAGTTTCCACGATAAAACGTTCACGTGCGGATATGCAAATGATCGGGCACGAGCCTCCTCGAGAAAATCCACCTCAGCTCTTCTCTTTCACTTTCCCGTTTCCTTTCGAGGATAGAAGACATCGATTTCGGAATAGACAGTTAATAGATCGATGCGAATCGCGCGTGGAAACAGTCTCGCAAGATTTAAGTGGCTTCCGATACTTCCGAGATTTAGCGCCGTCGAAATTACTTGCCACGCGTTTCGAACCGTTTTTTTTTCCACCTCTTTTTCGCCTCACGCACGTATGCGCCGGCGAAGCGAGCGGAAAAGCTGAATGAAACCACCTGACGAGCCAGACCGTTTTGGCATATGACCAACCAATCAGCTGATGGCATTAGCCGGTGCCGTCATATCGATCATACGCAGCGAAGCGTGCAGCAGGCATGCTCCGCGGACCTGACCTAGGACAACATCCCACCGTCGCTGACGCAAACGCCAAGCGTTCTTTTGTTCGCAGACTTTTCCATTCAAAACGCTTCTCTTCTGGGCTGCATGCACTACGATATCGATACCTCGGGCATAATCGATCCCGAGCACGATTTAAACACGCGCCGATGGGGAAATTGATAGGGTTTTGAAATTCAAATGCAACGATCGGTAGAGAGTTCGAATGGAATTATTATAACAGGAAGTAGAGGATTAGGAATAATTGAAATTAGTATAATCCGTTTTTTCTTTATAAAGAATCAAGGCATCTGATACGAATTATACCGTTTGAATCGTTTAGCGTCTCCATTTATCAAGAACCGCGATTCAAGAGGGAATTGGATATCGACCCGGAGGATGTATTGGCCCTTCTCTCCCTTTGGGAAAACGAGCGCCGTAAACGGTAAGTGCTGGGTATATAATTAATTACGTGCTATTGACTGGAAGCGTTAAATATAGCTGTGTCTAAGTAATGTCTTAAATATAAGCGTGTATTTGACCGTTCGTTACAGAAACTGGCACAAGTATATGACCGACGAGTACGACAACGTGGATGACGATGGCAACTTCCTCGAGGAGGAGGATCCTCGAAACGGTGAGGGCATAATTTCCGACAAAGCAATTCAATATTCAGAATAAACCCAGGACGTTATTTTAGTAATAACGAGCCCTTTATGTTACTAATTGCCGAGCGTGGAACAAATAACTCTTTCCCCTCAGGCACATTGTCCTACCGTAACAAAGGTGTCTCTGATTTAGACGTTGATTGACTCACCCCGTATATTCAATAGAATTCCCGTTGAATTCCCAACGCTATGTACCCGATACCGATTCCACCGGACAATGCATTTGATTTTCTGACTCACCCTTCTGTAGTCATCCCCTGGGTGGACCCATCAGGGTACCCTCCGCGCCACTACAGCGTCGACTCTCTTTCGCCGTCGGACATTGGAATCATTCGTACCCATCCGCCGAACTATTACGAACAATACGGGAACCAGTATGGCCAGCAATACGAAGGCGCCTCTCAATATGGCAGCCCTCAGTACGGCCTGGTCTACCCACAGCAAGCTTACTACAACGCCCCGGAGAAGAGGTTTATGGTGACTAGGAAACGCTCGCAGGTAACGCGCCCCGACAATCCTCGAACGAATTATCACGAATAAGTTATCTGCTCGGAAGAATCTTAGGAGACGATATTCGACCCTCAATTGGGAGGACGAGGACGCAGAATCATCTATATAGCCGTTCCTTCGAAGCACCGTGTTTGTCGAGCGATAGAAAGGCGAAGTTCGTTTGAAAATAAGTAAAAAGCGAGGAGTTAATTTTCTCGGGCGTAAAGCTTTGTTTGGAAGAGAACCGACTTCGTTCAGTAGAATTCCAGCACCCGGCCAGTTGAGGGTTAATACAGATGTTTCCAAGATTCCGTTGGAGCGATTAACGGTGGAGGAATAAACGAGTGGTCGAATCGATCGGTTGGTTTTGTTTCGCAGGCGTACGATCCTTACTCCAGTGCCACCCAGTTCCAAATAGGCTCTCAGTCGCGGGGATATCCGTACCAGCACCGTCTCGTCTATTAAACGATCAGAGATCACAGCGAACAACTGGGAGAGCTATCGAGAACGTATTTTGGGGGAGTGATATGTCAATCTAGCAGCTGCACGTTTCTCGGACTCACGTATACGCAAAACCGGAATAATCTCGAGCGGCATCTTGGCGAGCGTCCCCCACTCTAACGTCCCCCTCCGTTTCGCTATAATTCCGTCTTCGTTACGAACGCGGCGATACGTGCTCGAGAAGCGGACAAAAAAGACTACTTCTTACTTTAAGAGACTCACTCGGTGCTCAGAAAGACTTTTCGCGATATACAAGGGCCCGCTGAAGCGACAACAGGCCGGCTTCGTTAACGTCTTAATTCGTTTGCTTCGACAGCGTCTGCGTTGCCGTTTATTGATTTACCGTGTGAAAGATCGAGGGCTCCTTTCGCGAGACAATTGCGATTTCGTGGACGCTCCAAGGTTCCTTTTACAAAAGTATAAATGTAACAGGCTTCTTGGAGGTCACAGTGATGGGGGAAACTTCAGCGTGCTCTTGTACATTCTCGCTTTAAACGGTCAAGTTACAGTTTTTAAGGCACTTTGCGTGCGCGTCAACGCAGGAGAGCTCGGCGATCGCGCCACGACTGAAATCGTAGTATTCGAGGCAAGCTGCACTCGGGCCTTGCTTTACGGACTCTCTGACTGACGTAAAACACGTGGAATGGCTTTTTCTTTCGACGGGCTAGCTCGATGGTAGACGTAGATTCGCGGTGGCTGGAGAAGTGATAGGTGATCTTAGGGTACGAGAATTTAGAGTGAGAGACGAGGCTGAAGGGATGTGATTTTCTAACTTATTCGTTTCGCGTCTGCGAGTAACATTGCGTGTATATAATACGTTGACAAGAAGCGAGCAAAGTGGCCCAAGTTCGATCAAGCTTCTTCATACCAATCATGTTTGTATTCCATCTGCTTAGTTTACTTTGCAAACCGGGAAGAGAGAAAGAGAGAGAGAGCGAGAGAGATACCACTAGGAAGATAGCAAGTACAGTGTATGTACATCGAGTACTGAAAATACCAGTTTGAATCCAAACACACCGAAGGCTACACAACATATCTTCTATCGAATTCACACTTTATAATCGACGCGCTAATACATCGGCGCCCCCCACCTCCCCTTATCTTTAAATATAATCGTCAATTAATTTTCTAGCCGTGTACAAACTATATACGCTATACTATAGTAGCCACGAAAACGACTATCGACAAGTGTTTCAATGCATATCTCGATAGCGATGTTCACGTTTCGGGACTGTGTTCGGGCCGAAAGTTGAAATTCCGCGGCTCGATTTTACCCTCGTGTTGAATACGAGCATGCCTAACAGATCTATTAATCGACAATGGTACCTATGAAACTCTGCGAGACTTAAATGCGCAGAGCAGTAAATCACAACCGCGCAACATTCGTCGATCGAGCACGCGAAATTTGATTTTTCGCCCAACTGCGAGTGTAAAGTGTGAAGTACCTTCTACTGATAATCCATCGTCTTACCATTGTCGCTGAGAAGTAAAAAGGAATGGAGCCGGATAGGCGCGCAAGTGTAGACGATCTCTAGCTAACATCCGGGCGTTCTCTTCGATCGAACCAAACCACGGCCTTCCATGCAGCAAACGTTCCGAGGAGACTGAATAGGATTTTTCTTTCTTTCTCGCCCCTGGTCGTCCGATCGGCGCCGCTTCGAACGTCTCGCGTAAATCCTTGCGACGGTGCCGCGAAGAATTTGACAAAGGAAGCTTGCAAGGGCCAGCGGACGGCTCGCTGGTCTATTATCCGAAACGATCGGCGAGGGGAAACCTTTTCGCGCGACTCGACGCTATATTTTTGACGATCGTTTAGCCTGTAATTAGATCTAATTATCGTAGACCTAAGTATTATCGCGAAACGAGATGATTCAGTATTTATTGTATGTAATTAATGTTACTATAGTAAGTATCGATTATCGTGCGATTAAAAGGAGTGTCGATCGGTCGGGTTTGCGTTTCATTGGCACACCGTTGACGACTAAGTTCGGTGGAGGTGATATCTTATCGCGAATCAGTGATGTTTTGATTGTCGCCGTGAGGCTTTCTCGCGGTACTCGTGATCGGTTATCTGACACGACACTGTAAAACGTTTCTATCGTGAAACCTTTCGCAGGAGTAAAAGAGAAGAAGACAAGAGCGATTTACTTTGCGACGTGATTGCTACTCTGGGATTGTTTCTCCAAGGTCCATCGCCTTAGAGGATGCTTACTGCGAGGTTATGTTCGGACGACGCCACTTCATTCTGCGCGATTATTAGGAAACGCTATCGCCCTAATTGTTCAAAACGAGAATACTAAAGATGCAAGGATATAATGTTAATCAGAATTCTTAGTCAATTGTTGTTGTCTACGATATCGGCGTGATAATCGTTTCTAAAGTTTCTTCTTGTACGATTTTAAAAGATTCTCCCTTAATATTCCGGGGCGTGGGGCGTCTCGAGATCCTCCTCGCCTCGACGTTCATATAATACACGATATCTAAACTATTTTAATGCGTATCCAATTCTAACGTGAAGAATGAATAAATCGTATTTTGACGGCGTTTAAATTTTAGAGAGCTGTGTAATCAAAGGCGAGGAAGGAGGAGGATTTTCGAGATTTGCTAAACCTTCTTGTTAACAATTTTATGGAAGTATATTCTAACAACCTTGACTATAACATTATTGAAGTTCGAGGCGTACGCATACCTGGGTATTTTTGTTCGGAAGGAATGTATTAAAGAGACTACGAGCTATAGAGTCTTCAGGCGAAAACATCCAATGAGATCGTAGCAGCACGATCGTACGAAGAAATTCCGAAATTCTTTTTTCAGCCGTTTCGGAACAGTGGATAAGTTCTCCGGACGATAGAAAAAAACGTCCGACTGCGCGAGCTACTCTAATTCCGTAACAAACAGAAACAAATACACTGTACGTCGACTATTTTACTTTAGAATGAATATACGACTATGTGTGCATATTATAATATAAACATTCATATAAACGTTTGACTCTATATACGTGTGCGTTACAAATCAAAACGTCATGTCGCTCGGCGCCGTAAATATTTTTCAAACCCATGGTGCTTTTGATCGAACGATATATAAAATTGTAACGAAATTACACAAAAAAATAAATATAACTATATTCTATTCGGAGGTATTACTTTCTGAAAATAAATTATCTGTCTCCGTGGTGTGATCGAGTATATAAAATATTCTGATTGAAACCACTTCACGTTTATTGTCTACGAGAGAGAGAGAGAGAGAGAGAGGGAGAAACAAAAGTGGATGCAACTTTTATTGCGTGTTAACCAATCTTTCCCCATTGAAACTTTTTTAATATATTTACTTTGAATCTCTAAAGTTCCTTAGAAATGCCTGAAAAATCCAAACGACACGTGACCATCGTTGAGCCCGCGGAGTGGCCAGAAGACTTAACGAGCAACGTTAATTGGAGATTGTTGCAGGCCTGCACCCTTCGACACGTGCCTGTCGCGAGGGCAGCGCTCTCCCAGGTGCGAAGATACTTTCTCATCGGGCTTTTTACACAAATTTTCATTTTCACCGTTCGAATCGTGGCAATTTCGAGTGTAACTTTGTCTAGGGTGCGAACGTCAATTGCAGAAGGTCTGATCAGTTAACGCCTCTTCATATCGCGGCCGAACATAACGACATCGATCTCATTGATCTGCTTTGCGATCAGCCCTCCGTCGATATCGAGGCTAAGACGTCAGATGGTAATTACCCAGTCCCAACGAGATTTGTACTGATCTATCTTGGAGAGAAATAGAAACTCTATTTTCCGTTGAAATTATTGCTCTCGAGCTAATAACGCCTAAAACAATGTTTAACTACGACCTCATCCCACCACTCAACAAACTGTGGGTTTTACATAGGGCTAACGCCTCTCCACATGGCTGCTCTTCTCGGCTACGCCGATGCGATTCAGAAGTTAGTCGAACACGGCGCCATGGTTAACGCCGTGGACAATCTAGGAAGATACCCGTTGCATTACACAGCTGCAAGAAAAAACATCGAGGGTACAACCGCGTTACTGACGAGCAATGCGAATGTAAATGTTTACGATGTATTTCACGAGAGCCCTTTGTACATCAGTGTGATACGAAGACCCTCTTTGCCTATGATTAAATTGCTCCTATCCTACGGGTAAATGAACGTAATCGTTCTATCTACTAATCTTGAATTTAAATTCTATCGCTCGTAGAGCATCGGTCTCGTCCCCACCTCGCCATAAATCCCTGGGACTGCTCCTCGAAACTGTCTTGTTCGCACGAAAAACACCGGATATCGATGTATTCGATCTTCTATTCCAAAACGAGGCGGACTTGAACACAACGGATTTGATCGGTTTACGTACGCCACTGCACATAGCGGCTATGACGGGAAATTTAGAATTGGCTACGTTAGTAAATGCATGCTTTTTAATGTAAAATGTGTTTTTGTAATAAAAGCTTTTATAAATTGCATTGTAACAGTCATCGTCGCGCCAACAGGTATTTTATCGAGAAACGGGCTGATTTATCCAGGAAAAATCGAGCTGGTCATACGCCAATGGAAACAGCTATAGCGTATAAAAATTTTGAAATCGTTCAACTAATAGAGCGTTGGCTTTCCAGGAAATCGGAGGTGGACGAGACACAAAGTACAACTGATTCTACTAGCAGCTAGAATTCTTGTTACACAAAAGCGTCGGATGCATTAATTTAGCAATAAGAATGTGATTGTTTAGCCCGAAGGTGAAACATAACCTAGACTTGTCCCAGCCTGCCTGTATAAAATATAATCGAAATAAATGTATATAATTATACTTTGAAATGGAATTCTTTACTGTCGTAACCTTTCGCCCGTTTGCAATTCCGATCGATTCGATTGAAGAGAGAAATACATCGATTGAGAATAAATTGAGGGCGCACCTAGAATATGCGTTTCACACGCACGCCACTCCGAACGTACGCGACTCCGAGTCGCGCGTACAAAATAGTCTACCGATGGAAATACGAGGAATTTTGATTTCGAAGAACGAGAAATTTAAGGAAAAAGTTAGTAGGCCGCTCGCAGAAGCTCTCGGAGCTTGTTGCCCGATCCGTTGACGTCTAACTGTATCGGAACCTTAACAGCCTCGTCGAACTTTCCAAGCATGACATTTGCGATGCATCTAACTCACTTCTGGTTGCTTATCTATATGCCTGGCTCCGTACATGCCTCGATCTAAGAAAGTGGTTTTTACTTTTCAAAGTGCGAGACTCGGTGTGCATTGTGCGACACATAAACGGGGGAAAAGAAACGGAACGTAAGAGATTTTTAGATCGAACAGTGCTTCGGTAAGAGATGAAAACAAGAGAGAGGGTTTGTTGGTTAGTGAAGATACCCGAAGGAATGGACTTCGATGAATTAATACACGCGGGTCTATCTAATAGAAGTATTTCGATCGGTATATGTACTTAACCGAGTGCAACCAACAACACAAATCTTTTATCAATTTCCAGTTTAAACGGCGGAACTTTGTGATGTCTAGTTCTATAGAAACTGTAACCTACGTACGGCGAACCGAATGAGTGATAATATCAAGATGTTAACAGAACGTTCAATTGGTATCTCGATTAATTTGCGGACGAATAGATTGTGGTGATGATTGTTGTGCAATCTCGATATTTATGTTATATGAAATGGAATTAAGAATAAGAGAGTCCTAAGACATTTCTCCTATGTATCGTACAATGATTGTATAACCCGTCGAATCGTGTCCCCCCGTTATTGTCGTGCTGCATGGTGCTTGTATGCAATAATAAGGAAAGTTATGTGTTCGTTGTTCATTGTCGTAGTAGCGCCAAGTTTGCCTTGGTTGCTTTAATATGGTGTAGACGTTCATTGACCGATCGAAACGAAACTTTAAATGATTGTTCATGCTCTCCGCTAGAGCCCATTAATTGTAGTGAAGGTGCCATGAAGTAAAATCAAAGGATGATGATGGGCGATCAGTTTCGTAGCAAAGTGGAGCAATACTCACCTAAGTCATCGCCCAGGGGTGCCCGTTCCCCTGTCGTTTCGCGTCAAGATTCTACGGGGACTCTCAAGACAACCATTTCCTTGGGAAAGAATCCTTCTATCGTCCACAGCGGGCCTTTCTATTTGATGAAAGAACCCCCTGGTATGGCTTTCCTTCCCGCATTCCTTGTTCCATCGACACAAACGTCGGCTACATTACATTGGACGAATGTTTCAGGAGAAAGTGAACTCACAGGGGCAACAAATTTAATGGCCTATTATGGCCTAGAACACTCTTATAGTAAATTTAGTGGAAAGAAGCTCAAGGAACAACTTTCCTCATTTTTACCATATTTACCAGGAATTATAGATAGACCAGGTCATCAAGACAATAGGTACGTCGATATAATATTTTACTACGTCGGTTATTACATTCGGAACTGTTAGCATGTTTCTATTTCTTTAGTTCGTTGAGATCTGTTATCGAGAAACCTCCGATCGGTGGGAAAGAACTATTACCATTGACCAGTGTTCAACTGGCTGGCTTTCGTCTGCATCCTGGACCGGTAAGTAAACGCGACTGCGTTGTAAAAAGAAATTCGTTAAGGGAAATGTCGGAGAAAAGTGTAAAGAACGCTTGCTTGTTTGCGCAGCTACCGGAACAGTATCGCTACGTTAATCAAGCCCCGCAGAGGAAGCACAAGAATAAACATAAAAAGCATAAACACAAACCGGGAGAAGTTCCTAGCGGCCAAGAGGCAACGACTACGGATATTGGTGGCTCCGACACTCACGAGAAGAAGCATAAAAAGCAGAAGAGACACGACGAGGAGAAAGAAGCCAGGAAGAAACGTAAGAAAGAGAAAAAGAGAAAAAAACAGAAGCATAGTCCTGAACATACTGGAGGGTTAACACCATCTCAGCATTCCAACTCGTGATCTTTAATCTCACCCTTTCTGTTTGTATCTAACTTTTGACCTGATATTACGACTTTTATAAACGCTATTAAGTTCTTCCTCTTCCATTAAGAATGCGTATGTGTACAGACGAGTACTACACTTAGACCTATCTTCTACGTAAATTATATTGAAATGTAAGAGTTATATAAACCCTGTTTTTTCATTAAGTTTATTTTTCTATTATCTTCGACTTTATTCGTTCCCTTCATTCGTGTTTTCCGCGTAGCGTATTTTCTAACGATACCTGATTGTTCACGATTCTATTCTCGGAAGCTGCGAAATGTTTTTTTTTTTTAAAAAAAAGTTGTATACAATCAGCATGTAATATAGAATCGACTGCGTAAAATTGTAATTTGTGTTTCGCGCGTATGCACGGGAACTGTATGCGCACCGCAATATATACTACTTAACCCATCAAGACTGTTCATTCCTCGAGACGAACATTCATTCAATCTCTCTCCCCGCGATCGCTAGCTTTTTACGGAAAGTTTATAAATAAAATGTGAAAAAAGTACCTTGATGAGTTAATGGGATATAGACTCGAATCATTAGTATAAAACAAGAATCATTACTGTTCATGTAAATATTGAGAGGACAGTAAGGAAAAAGTAAGATGTCAGTGAATTCTCTTCGCAGACAGAACCAAAATCGTACGTCGCACTGAACATTTAAATTAAGTGTAGTATTATGATACGAGAATAATAAAAAAAGGTCATTAAATTCGATAAAAAAAGTGTTCCTTCTTTCCTCGATCCTTTCTACATCTATCTTTCCCTAACATCTGTTTCTTACTTAAAACATTTGTGCATCAAAATGATTTCAAAGTAATTTGTCCCAAGAAGTTACCATCGCCGATGTAATTACGATTTCTTATAAACGGATTGTCATTAGAAAAGAATGTCACTAACGCGATCGAAGCAAATGCCGCACTAACGGTTTAAAATTCGAATTTTTAGTTACTACCGCCATAGTCAAATGACGTTCTAATAATTGAAGTATCCGTAGCGCCATCTAGGAGCACTTCCGTTTCCCGGGACTGATATCCGGCAGTAGAAGGTTGCTTTGAGCCCATTGAATTCAGAAAAGAGAGTCGCTTCAGGAAAGTCGCTTCATTCCCGCCATTACGTGCTTTTTCCGGAGGAAGGCACGATGACGGACACACGTAAGTAGAAAACAGTCAGATTCTTACAACAAAAACTCTTGGACGCATATTTCGATAACGAAGCGTTGGTCTTTATCGCAGAGCCATATTTTCGGCTAAGAGACATTTCATGTAATAGATACTGTTGTAACTGGTAACTATCGCCACGTTAAAAGTTCCATCGATATTCCGTATTTCGTACACCGAAGTTTCCGATTATTTCGCTACGAAACTTAACGATAAACTCCAGGATAGAAATCCACAGAAATTGCGGACGCGTTCGTTTCCTCTATACATCTACGTATAAGCTTATTGATCGGCATTTCAAGCGTCTCATCCCACTCCTCTACTCCATTTTGTCGTGCGAATTTTACATGTTTTTCACGAGCGCCTTTAATTTTCTGCACGATTTATTTACGCTGCACATGATTCTAGCATCGCGCACATCGTATCGCGGGAATTCATTAATATCTAATTAATTTAAATATTACGAGAAACTCGATTTAAAATGTCGTAAGTGTACGTACTTATTTACAGAATAATTAAGAGAATAATTTACAGAATTTATGGAGTAATTAAGAACTACCCCTATGAAAGAATTTTGCTCGTAGGAATGCAAGGCTTGCTTATATATATATATATATATATCTACTATTATTTACATGTAACACTCTTTACTAGTATTTAATGATATCTGTTTTATAACTATTCCAGAATATTCCAATTACCAGCAACAGGGGTACAATCAGTACAGCCAGCCACCACCTTCTGGTGGTCAAGATACCTCATATCCACCGCCTTCCAGTGGTGGTGGCGGCGGTTATAATCAATATAGCCAACCACCACCAAACACTGGAAGCAACTATGGCAGTTACAACAGTTACAATTCCAGCGGTGGGCAAGACTACAATCAAACCCCGAATTCGAACAGTTACAACCAAAACAGTTATGGTAGTGGAGGGGGTTCAGGAAGTAATAGCAGCAGTGGCAATTATGGCGGGAGTTATGGACACGGAGGTGGAGGTGGCGGTGGTGGAGGCAGCGGAGGTTACAATCGTAACAACTCCAGCGGAGGCTATGGTGGAGGTACGTTGAATGCGATTTCACTACGATATAATTCTAAGAACATGTAGAAAAAGAAAACATGTATCTATTGGGTATACGTGTACTTAGGCCAAGGAGGAGGTGGTGGCAATAGATATGGCGATCGTGGAGGATACAATGACCGCTCTGGTGGTGGCTACAAGTAAGTTCATTTTTTACGTTACCCATAGAAAGTTATACGACGAGGCGAGAAAATGTTGTAAGGTCAATAAAACAACAAAAAAAAAAAGAAAAAAAATAATAAAGAATTCACTTGTACGTCCAGAAATAGCAATCAGTATAAAGGTAAAATGCATTCATTGAATTAATCAAGGTATGAAATGAAGTTTCCTATGACAGTAATGAAAAGCTTGTTGTCTCTTTGCAAATGGTTTTATGCCCTTTGGGCGTTAATATGTTTGAAGTGTGCCTACAGGTTTAACACACAGGTATAACTGGTAAAGGTAAATACAGGTTGTATATGACAAATGACGTAAAATGGTTATAATGTGTGGTATGTTCCAATTCTGCATTGCTGTAATGAGTAAAAGCAACGATGCGGATGTATGTAAAAGGTTCTCGCATCGATCATACCTGTAAAGCGGGTAATACTGCCACTGGGGCCACTGTTGTTTGAGTATTTACGGTGTAGGGCTATTGAAATCGACTAGACAATCAAAAGACGTTCAAAAGTGTTCGTAAGAGATTACATTTACTTATACGATCACGAGATAGCATTTCTAAATTGGATATTCAAATGGAAACACTCGTGTTTGATTAACATATCGTCTCTTTATGGTAATAGCATATTGATTTTTGTACTAACACCGAGCACTATCGCCGGAATTAATAACATTCTCTCGAAATATGATCTAAAACCATTATATTTTCTGCGCTTTCGAAGCCAAAGTACACGTTTCCATAAACCAATCAGCGGTAATCTCTTACTGTTAAACTTTCTAATGCAGTTTTTTTCTGTATATATATATATATCTGGTTGCGAATAGGGTAATGTTATATTCAGGATTGTCTTGAGCAATTTACACTCTGGCAAAGACACTAATGGCTGTGAGAATGGCATTGTTTTGTTCTCGCTCTTTTTGTCAGTATCGTTACCATGAATTGTAGGTAATCTTTGCATGCCGAACTCGACTGACTGACGCGACGATAGACACATGACTAATCCAGTATATTAAGTAATATAGTGACTACAGACATTTAGACAGTAGGTGCATCAAGAAGAGAGGTGGCGAGCAGCATTTGATTCGCCATGCATCGATTGATCGATCAGTCTGTCCATGAGTCAACTCATTGGTATATCTGCTTCTGTGTTTTAGCAGTGGCGGTGGCCGTGGTGGTTATAACAAAGGTAAATGCACCAGACTGTCTGTACGAGTCTGGTGCTATTCAAGCTTTCACTCTAATATTTACAATCTAAATACTCGGTTACTTGTATTATATGAAAGGGCTGCCATGCAACATTTTTAGGGCTGTATTTCTCCCTGGTATCTAATCTTTGCCCGGAATCCCTCGATTTAATGTTTAAAGAAAACGAAAAACAGAGTGGATAATTGCAATGACGTTACTTCAGCGCCATAAAAGCTGCTTTGATCACCAATTGCTTTTTGCAATACGTAGAACAAAATTTGTTGACACTGTAGAACGATGATTTTGTAAGAACTAGTATTGGATACGAAAATCTTATTTTAATACTTAGTTTAATTTTCTACCCCCAAAATACGAATGCGCTATGCGCTTGTAACAAAGTCTGACTTCTCCGACCGTCATGTGAAACGTAGGATAGGAAGTGTCTTAGTTCTTTAACGAAACATTTGTCTTCAAATTTTATCGGCATTCATGCCGCACGAACACGTAACTCCAACTAATTTCAAACGTGTCAGGATAAAATTGAACCTAAAAGGCAGCTGGTGAACTAAACACCCTATTCCCGATCAGTTGAGACTTCCTCGGAAGTATGTTATAGGAGAATGGTAAGGGCAAAAATAATGTTGCAGCCCTTTTGTATGTTAAGCCGCAACCTTGTGTTCTCTACGTATCGTTATATGCTACTAAGAACGTTAGGGCAATGAGTACTAATACTTTGGTTAATGCACGGGTCAAAAAGAAAAGAAAAATACATATCCTTGAATTGATAATTTTACGCAATGAAG
Organism: Andrena chrysosceles; assembly: GCA_963855975.1. Classification (NCBI taxonomy): domain Eukaryota; kingdom Metazoa; phylum Arthropoda; class Insecta; order Hymenoptera; family Andrenidae; genus Andrena; species Andrena chrysosceles. The sequence continues at coordinate 12,358,589 of OY979769.1, read as the reverse complement.
GACGCCTATAAATATTGTATAAGTGTAATAACGAAAGTGCTATGAATCTATAAAATAATAAGCCTCAAATATCGTTAAGAAGGATTGCGTCACGAGTAGGCCGAATAAAATTCATGTACTCATCAGGATGAAACTAAATGTCATGATAATTATGTTTCTAAACATATATGGATTAAAGAATTCTTAGTATACGTTACAAGAGGAATCCTTTTCGCTTGGGAAACGATTGGAAAGACTTAAACGATCTTACAGTTTCATAGTCAAAATGACTTCTAAGTATATTGGTATTTTGCTGAAGAGAAAGGAGCAAAGTATCTAGCTGTTTGAGAGTGTAGTATTCAGGTTTAGTTTGTAATATTAACATTGTTCTCAACGCGAAATTGGTACCTTAAAAACTATTCTCACGAGTATTTCTTTCGATCGAACGTAATTGCGAAAGATTTAGCAAAATATCGTCGCTTCGCCAAGGTATACGGTTTCGTTAGTTGTTTTCAACCCGATATGAAAGTTTTCCACTTGTTAGCTTAGATTTGAGTAGGTTTAGGGACAGTAGATTTGCAAGTATTATTCCTACTTCGAGGAGTGTGGTGCCAGGACGGTCGTTAACTCTTGTTACATTACAGGGGGCTTTGGTGACCGTGGTGGTGGCAACGATGGAATGGTTACGCAAGAGGATACCATATTTGTATCTGGTATGGATCCTTCGATCTCCGAGGAAGAAATTTGTCAACACTTCGGGGCGATTGGTATAATCAAAGTAAGTATACCGATCCGTAAAATAGAGTTATTTAACTCTGGCAGACAGAGAAATGTAACACAAGTATTCGTGTGTGTTCTCTAGCATGACAAGCGCACTGGCAAGCCCAAAGTGTGGATGTACAAAGACAAGAACACAGGCAAATCGAAGGGCGAAGCCACTGTGACGTATGACGATCAAAATGCTGCACGCTCAGCGATAGACTGGTTCGATGGGAAAGAGTTTAAAGGGCGTACTATAAAAGTACAAATCGCTCAGCACAAGAGCAACTGGCAAGGCAACCGCAGCGGTGGAACTCGCGGAGGTGGTGGTCGAGGGCGGGGAGGAGGTGGAGGCGGTGGTTTTGGAGGTCGAGGAGGAGGTGGAGATAGAGATGACCATCACCGAGGCGGTGGCGATGACCGACGCGATGGGGGAGGTCGCGGAGGGGACTGGAGGTATTCAACTTTTCATTCTCATAGAAATAAAGGTCTCGAGTCCGCGGTGACAAAGCAGTTGAAGCTCGAATATCAACCATTCATACACTCAAACGCGGAAAATAATCCACACGAATAGCTCTGTTAGTTACAATACCCCGCGACTAGTCTTGCCTCCCGCGTGGTCGGCACGCGACTACTCGAATCTACGCTCGACCTTGGTGGGGAGAATGCGCGCGACTCGTTCGACTAAACAACATTCGAGTACGCGGTTTCATACACCTGTGTAGAAAAACAGTAGCGACGCTTCTCCTTCCGAGTTCATAGGATAGTTATCAGGATCACATGTACTACACTGTCTAATAGTAATAATTACAATCTTTATTTATTTTGGCTACGTAATTTGCAGTAACATTCTACACTGATTACAGTTAATTTTCAATGCATTTTATACGAAAAGCGCTTACCATTCTTCTTATTTGAAATAGGTGCCCCAACCCTGAATGCGGCAATACAAACTTCGCCTGGAGAGATCAGTGTAATCTCTGCAAAAGTTTGAAACCGGAAGGAGCCGGCGGTGGTGGCGGCGGCGGTAGTGGAGGCGGCGGAAGAGGAGGAGGAGGAGGTAGTCGTGGTGGCGATCGGGGTGGTCGAGGAGGTTTTAGAAACGACAGAGGTGGTCGCGGAGGCGATAGGGGTGGCAGAGGCGGATTCCGTGGTGGAGACAGGGGAGGACGAGGTGGCCGTGGAGGCCCAATGAGAGGCGGTGGCGGGTCAGTTCCTATGATTATTTCTTTTAACTAAATAAGTGACTATATAGAAAGAATATTTACGATTCAAGTTTATAAGTATTCTCTTCGTAAACTGTATTATTGATTTTGTATTGTATTTTATTTCAGTCGAGGAGACAGAGACAGGGATCGCCAACGTCCTTATTAAACATATTCATAAGTGATTGTTAAATCACTTGTCGACGTACACTGTGTATACTGTACACATTTTGTATACAGTCTCAAATCAACGTATGTACATTTCTCGCAACACAGAAGTCATGTGTTACACACGCCACACATACACACACTCCATTATCATCGTTTTGTTTCCCCCCCTCATACGGTTTTTATATTCACGAAGATCGATGCGTGACACGTAATTCTTGTGTTTTTTGTATACGCATGCAAATGATAACCGTATACATGTAAAGTTACATTTTAATAAATAAGACTTAGCCCTTTAACATTGAACAATGCGTTCTTATTTCCTAACTGCAACGTGAAAATATATCCGCTCTCGATTAAGAGACACCCAGAAGCGCTGGGGAATTTTGTTTATTGAAAGATAAAAATATAGTACAATAAATTTATATCTATGTATGTTTACATGTATATAAATCTAGTAGGTAATAGATAATTGAAAAAAGAAGTGTGAGAACTATGTAATCCAAAATAAATACACTGCGTCATTACGGCCAACGCACGCCTAAAAATTCCTCGACGTAATTAATAAGCTGAATTATTTAAATTCACTTTATCGTAGTGTATATATATATATATATATGTATGTATATATATGTCTTACATATGGATAGATTAGATGAAGACCTCTAGTTCATGGATTTACTCGAATGGTATGATATTTTACAATTTTCTTCGCCCCTCTTTTAGTCTTTGCGTTTACGCTGGTCTTTTGCCAATTCCTGTAACAAATTAAAATAGCGACAAATTAGTTTATCAACCGCGATAATGGTATCTTACAGCGCACCTCGTTCTTCGTTTTTACCTTCTGCGTAAGGATTATGAGAAGGTGGCGGAAAATACCAATGAAATCTATGAATAGATCTAAAGAGTGCAAGATAAAGTCTTTGTTGCCCATATGGTATTTCTCAATGATCAGCTGTGTATCATAGATCACGAAACCGCACATCAGGAACAGACCGACGTATAAGTGGGCCTGGTAGAAGAAGGACCAACGCAGGAAGAGATTGATAAACGAGAAAAGAACCATAACATTTAGCAAGCTGATCAGAGTACCACCAAGGTACAGCCAACGTCCTCGTTCAGCCAAAAGGGAGGAAATGCTGAATGATACAAACACGACAGTTGTTCCTGAAAAGTCAACGACATTGTTAATCATTTCATAACTTAACATCCTAATATGCGATACTAGGTATTAGTTAAATAAAAGCTTACTTCTCTTATACTTAAAAAAAAATGGATATTCGACATATCAAGGTTTTACAACTTACCTATCAATGAAGTTATTATAATGCTTGGATTAACAGCCATAATCAATTGGAATAAAGGACCTAATCCGAGACCGGACAGAAATGCAAAACCCAGGAGATAGCTGAGCCGTAATTTCTTATTCTTTCCATTGTCTGGCGTGCTGATTAAAGCGAACAATAGACCAAAAGTGCCAAGAGTCGTCAAGAGATTAGCCTGCAGGAACTCTGTGTAGAGATGCACGTAAGCCCCCATGGCGGCCGAGACCGTCGACAGGGACAGGCATCCGTAAACATTTTTCAGATGTTGCCTGACCGGCGATTCGCTGTAATCCCAAGAACTAGCGTTATCTTGTATGTCCTTTAACCGATTGTCATATCTAACAAGAGTCTCGCGTATCTTATGCACATAGCCGTTACAATAGAGGAGCGAAGAGCGACTATTTAGATATATGAAAATAAGATAAAGACGAGGAAGACCGGAATGAGAACGCAGAAGTGATGGAAGTTCGAATGTGAATTACTTATGCAAATGATATTATGAAACTACTCTTTCACAAATATCGAAACTGTTGGGTATGGCTGGCATATTCGCAACACGTCATTGCGACTATGTTCCGTACGCGAAAAGTTTCGCTACATGAAATATTCAAATTAACAAAGTTCCCGGATCCTACGTGTACGGGCTGAAGGTCGCGCAACATATACTAACAACGCAGATAACGAAAAACGCGTATCACGATAAATAATATTATTCAAAACGGAGCAAGGGACGGGAGGATTTACTTGTTCGTAAAAAAACGGGACGAGTTCATATAACGCCGTGCAAGTTACATCATCGCGATCCGTTGCGCATTTTAGCGGAATAACCGCGATAACAAAATAAATAAATTACCCGAAGATATGGTTGAAAACGGAACGGCCGCGACGTACTCGTCGTGTTATCAACGAAATTTTGATCTCGACGGGAGATCTGCCGGATAGTTGGGCGAGGAATACTTACAGTCTGTTGGTGAAGGAATTAACGAATGTATTTAACACGGCTGCCATGATTTTTCGCTGCTTCGATCTCGCACGAGTAGTACCGTCCCGTTAACACGATCTATCGGACGATGTTGTTTTCCTCTGGTGTAAGACGAGAATAATCATGAACCGTTGTAGCAGTCCCCCTTTTCGTGGACACGTCAGTGATATTTCTGTGCGTAAATTTCGTCGCCACTTCCGATTGGTCGACGTGCCTCTTGAAATTTTACGGAACGTCAGCTTTCACGCGACAATGACGGAGGATAGGGAGTTCCGTGGAACGAACGAGGATGGAGAGAAACTTTTCGTGACGATTGTAGCGACAATTCTCGGACTCGCCGCCAGAGGACCTGCTAGCACTAGTCCGTTCTCGTTAGTGCTCCCTTGGTATTGAATTCCGATGAATAAAGAATCTTCGTTCCTGTAACAATGCATTCGAGCGTAGCCTGTTAGATAAGGGTCGTAAATAAATTCGATTAGGAGGCTCCGAACGAAGCGAAGCCCCTAAGTTTGCGTGCTCCCCTCGTTCCTTTCCCTCCCCGATGCGAATTAATTTTCCGTCGACGCATTTATGAGAAAACATTGCCATCTATCGCGCGAGATTAGAATTCACCGTTTCTTATGAAGTCAAGTATGACGAGGGTAATAAGGGCGCTGTTTTATACCGACGCGGAATCTTACCTATTCACGGAATATATTAATAAATTATCGATTTGCCAGGAATAATTTATGTACATTTAATGTTTTATCTTAAAGTATAGACTCTTGACTAGTTTTATTAGTAATAGTTCTTTTCCATCTGCTGATGCGACGCTGCTTGAGTACATACATACATACTGAAATTTTTCAATTTATTACGAGGTTTCTAGAAATAATTTATGTACTTTCGCAGTTGGATTTTAAAGAATACACCTTTAATTTACATTCACGTATGGTTTTTGCAATTATTTTCGTTACAATTAATTATCAGTAGTTCGTGGACACGGTCAGGACAAATAGGACGCCATTACTAGTAAATGCTCCTGTTAGTCGAGGAATTATAAGTTTTCCGCGAAAGCTGAATACAGTTTTACAGTTGCAATTGAAAATACGAACCTCTGTCTAATTTCTGCAAAATAAAGTAAAATAATTATTAATGTACAAAAGTCATTTCTATCCCCAACGTCTGTAGCCAAAGAAATCGCTCGTTCCGAATGTCTTCATCTTTTTCTAAACAGCATTACCTCTCACTCTAATCGATACCTCTGCGTCATGTGCTCCTGCTACCAGGATCTGAAAAGTATCAGGATTTCATAACCAAAGTTAGTGGCACGCTACGTATTTCTATCCTTGTCGCACGCACTAGCGCCCTCTCTCTCTCGCACAGCTTCGTTGTGCCACCTCCACCTAGATCCTGTGTTCCTGTTAACTCGGGCGAATTTCCGGATCAAAATGTACTTGAAACGCCTGAAGGTCGATAAAAGAGGAAATTGTTTAAATTCATTTCTTTTAGGAATAGAAGATCAATTCTTTTGCATATCATTCTATGAACCCTTAGCTTTAACTACTTTCCGATCGATCATTGATTATTTTATTTAAAATTAACAGGCATTGCTGAAAAGCCTTAAGTATACATATATATTCGCGAACGAAGCTTTAAAAGTATTTAAAGTAGTAAATCATTCTCTCAATTTATTACTCGTTTCATTCGTTTATTTCTCAAGCTCTGTATTACAATATAGTAATGTCGATATTTTCACAGCGTTCAACAAAGTCTTTAATGTCAAAAATAATTATACTTTGATACTTGAAAAACCGATCCTCTCTCCCCGGGATTAAGTAACTTGCGTTTGCATGCAGCAAAAGGAACCTGTGGAACAGGGACGAGATTTGTTTAATTGAAACCGAGCGGAAGAAGATCTTGCGATACTTGGATCTACAAACTTACGAGATATTTCATTGGTTTATTTTGTATGCGGCCGTGCTTTGGCTTTCTGCCTGGAACACTGAGCATGGCTGTGAGCTCGTAGAGTGTTGAACACTTTGTTGTTTAATTTGACATCGAATCCTCCTGTATCCCCGGTATGGATACCAGGAGGAAATTGCAGTACTCTGCAGGCATTTATCCTGGAGGTCATTAACATATCGTGCTTCGTAACAATTTGAGACCCCTCGCCTATCTTTTTGTATCCGCAACGGGGTATGGAAGCATATTCTTTTTCTATGCTCTGCAAAATACCGAAAAACCCATTCTAAGTACTTCGTTCATTGACCAGAAGTTCTAATTGTACATTACGGAATGCTCACAACGAAACGATCAAAATCTTTCGTTACGTCTTCGACATCTGCGCTATCCTTATCTTCCTGATCGTTGCACACAGATGTCCTATGGTTTGTATAGGTAATGTTAACTGCAAAGGATAAAGGGATTCGTATGAATTGCGACGTAGTAATCGAAGAGCGTTGTATCACCTTTGGAGTCACGATTGAATTTATCTTCTGTGCGTTTTAGCATTAGATCGTATTCTTTGTTATACTGATTCTGCAGCATATGAGCGATCACTTCGTCGTTATCTGTATCGTGCGTTTCATGGATTGCACAATCTTGCATATTTACATCTTCCGTCGTTTCGACCTGGTACTTCTTTATTTCTCTATCGGTGGAAATAACATTGCCTTTATCATTTATACAGAATAGGTCTACCAAAAACGATGATTGTTTTCTTACTTTTCATGCAAACTCTTTGCGAGTTGTTCCGAAGTTATCTCTAACAAACTAATGGGGCCTTCTACCGGCTGAATTTTCGCCCATGGAGTTGCCATTCTTATAATAATAAATTAAATTATAAGCCTGAAAAAGAAATACGTTATAAATAATATCTGAGAGATGTTTTTATTATCGATCGTAAACACAGAAGCGAAGGTTAAGTTACGCCAAAAAACGAAATGAAATTCTGAACAAAGAAATACCAAATCTTAATATAACTTTCCCGATTTCTTCCAATTTGTTATAATTAAACCATTGCGAGAATCATCGCACAAAAAGAGTTCTTGTTCAGATATCTGCGATTCACTTTATTGACGTATATTACATTATAAGACGACATCGTTGTTTCTAAGAAACTTTGAAACTTGTATTTATCGAGAATAAACGAAATGGAAATGTAGAAATCATAACACGTACCTTAAATCTAAGAGATGTAAATTAAAAAATTTGGAAGACGAGAATAAATAAATAAGTAAACGATGGTGAAAGAGGGTAGACTGAAACGTAACGACGTGAAGTCGAATCAATGTCACTCGGAGGATCGATAACGAGTTTGAAGTACGTGCCAACAGAATGTTCGCAGATATGAAAAAGATCTAAATGTGTAATAATAAGATCATACTAAACTCGTCATCGATATAAACAAAGATAAATGATATTGCTATCTTTTGTGTAATTCTCTTCGCGATAAACTACCGAACACAAAAGAATATAAAATAATCAGATTTCATGGGATGTTCGATAAGTCCTTAAACTATTTTATTTTTGTACACGTCCTTAAATATAAAAAGTCATCGAAAACAATTATCTTGTTACACGTCGATTTCTCCTAGATATATTTGTTTGTCACTGGATCCAGAGCACACTGAAACAAGAAGGTATATTTTGAATGATTTTACCTATATGAAATACACAAATAATTACGTCAAATATGTATTACCAATCGCCTCTTTCGGGTGGAAGTCGATATCATTAACAGAGCCGTTATGGCCTGGCAATTTGTACAATATCCTACGACTCGTGGTGTCCCAAATGTAATGGAATCTGTCCGACGATCCAGACGATACCTTACTACCGTCCGGTGACCATGCACACCTCAGGAGATTCTACAGAATAGTTATTCGAGTACAGAAATTATATAAACGATACTTATCGCAATGATGAAAAAACCATTATACCTTCTCAAAGTTATGTTGATGCCCAGAAAGAATTTTAACGCAACGTTCATAGGGAGCAAACGGCCTAACATCCCAAATTCTTAATGTGTTGTCCATAGCGTTAGAAAGTATATAAGAGCCATCTGGACTCAGACTCAGTCCACTGATCGTATCGGAGTGTCCCTTAAGCTTATAAAGGATAGAATTCTTCCTTAAGTCCCATACTTTTATGTCGTTGTCTATTCCACCGCTTATCACCTGTTCCGCTGTGTCGTTAAACGTTACAGCGGTGACCTGAAACAAAAAAGGAAATAAAACCTCTGTTCCCTAATCAGATGTTTACAAAATTATAGGACAGAGTACCTGATACGTATTGTTTAAAGTGTAACACTGTCCCCGCTTCCTGGGATCCCAAACACGTATCGTGCTATCGTCGCTACCTGAACACAGCTGTGTGAGACCCCTCCGAGCACCGGAGATAGAGTTAACGAAAGATGTGTGCCCCTTCAGTTTCTTAATTCTGGTTCCGACGACTATGTCCCACAAGCCTAATGTCATATCTGTGCTAGCAGTGTACAAATGATTGCCATCGGGGCTGAAATGTAGTTCCATGATCGCTCCGCTGTGTCCACTCATCACGGATATATTCTCACATTCTCCGTAAACGTTCCAAATAACTGCAAGTGTAATTTTATTCGCAGCTTTACTATAATATGGACTTCTAAGAAGTATATGTATACGAGGGCTTCGTTAATGCATACAAATTTGTCGATCGAAGCCTGTGGAAGCAAGGTATTGACCCTCGGGATGGAACTCGAGAGAAAATATATCTCCTTGGTGGCCTTCGAGAAGCATAATTGGTGCAAATAAGGATGATGTTCTCGGCGGGCCCTATGCAACAACAAGAGATTGTTAGAGAATTGTTAGAGAAAACAGTTAACAATTGTTGATGAGTTTGAGGTTAGTCTCACATTTTGTACGACCGCCTTTTCTCTGCTACTGAAAACCACTTCATTCTTAGTCCTTTTGGAAGCAGGAACCAATGCGAGAATATCATCTCCTTTGCGTTTATCCAAAATTGGCATTGTGAACGAATTAATGAACGCTAACGCGTGCTTTTATTTGCGGCGCTTGACGAGCACAAACACCAACAAACACGTATGACAGATACAAACATTTTCTAGATGGCACTTCGATCGTGCCGCCGTCTTTTTAAAAATGCTTCGATGAGGATTTCGATCAAGTTAGAAAATTACGCGTCTATATCTAATAGAAGTTGAGGAATAATAATGCCGTTGAACTTGTAAGTTACAATTTATTAAATATGATATACATTCGTATGTATGTATATTATGTACTATAAACATTTTGACACATTTCCATTTAACATTTTCCCCTAATTCATACTTAGATTCTTTGCAATATACGAGGACCATAACATTATTTCATAAATACACATATGTACATGTGGCCACTACTATTGCTGGAGAAGGTTGTGGCTTTTCGAATAAATTTAAAGCAATAGTTGCCGAAATTTCATGAAGTAAATCCGATTGTTAACGCTTTCCCGCTCGCGCTGATCTTAAATCGTCAGTCTTTCACTTTACCCTTACTGAAAAACCACATACACGAATTCCTAGAGTAGGAAGAAGCTCGACTTACTATTAAATTAGTGACTGTTGATTCCGGATTTATGACGCACTTTTTTTTTTAGTGAAAGAAATAAAACGTGTCGCTTGTAATTCGGATTCTATTCGAAATTGATGACTTGAAAATGCGTAAAGTAACACAATTTAATATTGTACTATACACAAATATACAGGATACTCATTGTCACCCTTCGAACCTGAACAAAACAATGTTTTTTCCATATATATTTGCCCTTACTCGTGCTACGCCATTGAACGTCTCAACGATAAAACTTACTACAATAGCATAGTTGTCGGATTCTCCATTAAATTCTTGAAAGCGACCAACCATTGTGCGCCTACAGCACCGTCTACGGTACGGTGATCACAGCTGGCAGTGACGGCCATGTATTGGGCAGTTGAGAATCTACAGAAGATTGTTATTAGCTCGAATGCATCGAATGGCAAAATGACTAAGAAGCACTCACCCTTTGTCATTGTTGGCAGGCACTAGCCTAGGTTCGGTCGTACCTACGGCAAGGATTATGGACTGTGGAGGGTTTATGATCGCAGAGAAGTTTGAAATACCGAACATTCCCAAATTCGATAAAGTGATCGTCCCGCCCTGGAATTCTTGCGGCTGTAATTTCCCGTCCCTCGCTTTCGCGGCTAACGCTTTTACGTCTTTGCTGATTTCAACTATACCCTTTGTGTCCGCGCCGAAGACTATAGGCGTAATCAGACCATTCTCTGTACTTACTGCTACGCTTACATCGACATTGTTGTATCTGAATAAAATGTTTCAATCATGTAAGATATCACATACATGCGCAGTTAGTAACGATAGATAAACAACTTACCGTCTTATGACTTCACCCATCCAAGCGCTGTTACCTTCGGGTACTTTCTTACAAGCCATTGCCATCCCTTTAATGATGATGTCGTTCACACTGAGCTTTACTTTCTCTTTCTCCAGCATCTTATTAAACTGTGCCCGCATTGCTAGTGCTGCATCCATTTTTACATCTATCGTTAAATAGTAATGTGGGATGGTTTGTTTGCTTTCCAACAAACGTTTAGCAATTATTGCCCGGATGTTCGATACAGGAATATCAATTCCTCCTGGAACACCTGCTACTGCTGCTGCTGGTTGAGCACCAACAGCTGGTGCTGCCGGTCGAGCACCAACAGCCGATGCACCCGCTAAATCTTTAGATGTTATAGATCCGAACAATCCTGTACCCTTCAAGCCCTTTTAATCAAACATTCATCAAAGTTAATTGGTTTCTGGTAGTTGGAATTGTTCATTCCGAGGTAGATTAAGTTTTAGATTACCTCTAAACTAAGGCCTTTCTCCGCTGCGAGCCTTTTAGCTAATGGGCTAGCATATATTCTAGCCCCGGAGGGTAAGCTTGGACTAGGCTTCGCAGCTGCTGGTGCTGGTGTTATGGGAGAGGGGGGAGGAGTGGATGGTGTAGGAGCGGTTGGTGTAGGAGTGGGTGGTGTAGGAGCGGGTGGCGCAGGAGCAGCTGGTGCAGCCGCTGGGGCATCTGCAGCTGAGTCGTCTTTGAAATCTTTGAAGGCAGCTACGCTAGCTTCATCCGGAACGATAATACAAACAAGTTTGCCAATAGGAACATTCTTTGTTCCTGCCGCTATCAAAATCTTTGCTAGGTAGCCTTCTTCCGGTGTTTCGAAACCCATCGTTGCTTTATCAGTTTCAATCTCTGCGAGCAGGTCACCTTCGTTCAGCTTGTCACCTGAAGCGAAATGGGAACATTAAAAATTCTCATCGCTTCCGCCAAGCACAAAGAACCACCCATTTTACCTTCCTTTTTGTGCCAACTGATAATAGTGCCTGTCTCCATGGTAGGAGATAACGCCGGAAGCTGTACTTTGACATGGTCTGGATAGCCTGCGTAGAACCTCAACTGTTGTTTCCACGGTGTCACCGTAACGCGCAAGGTGTTATGAACCTGAAACCTGATTAATCAAGAAGCACTGTCATATGCGAACCAACATTGAAAGCTAAAATAGAACATCGAAGCGCACTGTCAGATCTCGCCGCTAACATAGATCTACTTCGATTTAAGTTGCCTGTGTAAAGAATACACGCAAACTTAACGCTGCAACATTATGGTCATTTTGAATGAAAAGAGGAAGATTTTCGTACGATTTTACTTCGTGTACATAAAATTGAAGTTAGTGAAAACTAGCAAGTAAAGAAATAGACAGAGAATTATGTAGGGACAATGTCATAGAAAACTCATGAGGGGAACGGACTGATAAGAGATGTGAATGCGGATCGAACAGATAACCTCAATGATAAATTGGCGAACGACAGTGGTAAATGAACGATTAAATACTAATGCGAACGACTATTGAACGCGTAAATGATTACCTCTGCAGATGTTTTCTGTGAAGGCACCGTATGACCATGGACCTCACGGTGTTTGTCCGTACCGAACTTCGTAATATTGCGCGTGCCAATTCATTACGTAGACTCGCCGTCGTTCGTATCATATCTCGGGCGTTTCGTGGATCCTTTACTACCGATATTTAGTAGCAAGTCGGAGCGAGCTTGGCTTACAAATAAGCGGTCGATCGTAATACCTCGAACGACGACGTCTACGAGCGTGTCAATGGTACACAGAGGGGTTACCGTAAAACACGATCAGGAACAGACGATGCGAACAGTGAATTAGAGGTCGTTCGCAAGGTCACGTGGTGTGAAGTTTAAAGGTGGTTCTCAGAAGGAGGGGATTCATCGTGTACGGAAAGCACGGCTTGCAAAAAAAGAAAGTAGTAAAATTAAACAGTGAAACGGGATTGCTCTCCACTGTAAAATTGAAATGAAAATTTATGTCAAGGTTCTCTGGCTATCAACCAACAGTGCCATTCGTAAAATAGATCGGCCACTGTGATTTGCTAGCGGAGACTAGCCTGACTTACGTCTAATTTAGCGCTAACGAAATAGAAACGGCAATCGGAGAAACTTCGGCTTTTATCGACGTCGCTTTCTTTCTAATTTTATCTAAAGAGCACTAACAATCGATATTTTATTAAGCACTACTTCGTTCAGATAGGTTTCTGGAGCTGAGTATGGAGATTAACGCTTTTTAAAATGAGAAGACGGGGTGCCGCTAAAAGGTCGAAGGGCGGCGCGTTTGAATCAGCTAAGGAAAGTGTGAAATACGGAGATGGGACATTTGTATTTCCCAACGGAGATACTTATAACGGAGAATATAAATTTCATTATGGAGAATATCTATTGGTTAAAGAAGGTTAATATTCGTAAAAATATTGCTCAGTTTCTTTAACGATGGTCGTTAACTATACGCTGTGTAGGTAAAGGAGTATACACCACCGATAACTTTGACGCGTATGACGGGGAATGGGTTGACGACACATTCGCCGAAAATGATATTCACATTCGGTAACGATGATTCCTATTGGCATGGAACTTTACAATTAATACACTGGAAATTCTATTCTACGGCTTATAACTAAATAAATAAATTTAGAATTAATTATTAAAGGTACAATAACGACGCAGAATTTCGAGGTAGAGTCGATTCAAACGGAACAATGAATGGCCCAGGGACATACACATTTCCAGATGGATCTTCTATCGAAGCCGAATGGCTCGACAACAAACCTGTCGCGAATATCATCTACAGGGAGCCTCTTGGATTTTCGTGGACAGTCGAAAGTGAATTAGAAAACGTAAAAGCGTAAAGTCGAGTATGCAAACCGATGTTGTTTTTGATGAAAAGAAAACGAAATTGTAATTCTAAATGCAGACGATCTCGTTCTCCCCTGGGAATCATTTCTGGACCGACATGTCTGACCAAAGCGCCGCGCATTCTACTGAATCCCTGAACGAAAGTGAACTGAAGCAGCCCAGGGAATCAAAAGAAAATGCCTAGAATTTCGAACGCGGAAAGTCACTGTTCGATACTTAAAAATTTTGAATCCCAAATTAGAGCCCGCACTCAATCTTCTTTGTACATTGATGGAACCCTAAATTCGGTCACAGGTGGTTTAAACAGAGGATTCTCGTTCAAGCTGTACACAGTATTCTTCCGCTCCCGCTCGAACTTTTCGTACTCCCTTTTGTCCTTTATGGAAGTCCAACACCTATGTACACACGTTCTATTTAACATCTGCTTCAAATAAATCGATATTTAAATTTTAAACAGACCCGAATGAAAGTACTACTCACTTCCAAATTAACAAGGAAACTACTCCAATGCACAATATCATAATAATAATTATACCGGGAATGACTGCTTCGTGCATGGGAGTGCGACAATACTGAAAGCATCAATAGAATTTTATATAAAAAAAGAAAAGAGCTCGGAGAGTCTATCTCGACCTACCTTCTCCGCGATCTTCAAAATAACAGTACCATCTTTCTGGAATTCGTACACGTACGGTATGTTGCAGGTCGTCTTCTCTTTCACTGTTTTCACGAAACAGTAGTGCTGATGTCCTGCAAGCACAGCCGATTAACTAAAACGTGATTCAAAGATCTCTCTAGTACCTAACTAATAATTACCTTTATCCACGGTTTTCACGCTCTCGGTCCTATAAGATGTAACATTCGTCTGACAGAACTGGTCAATTTTCTGGGGGTTCTCGACGGTGGCGTTCACGCAGGAGTTGTAAAGGACGCACATAGCACTTCCCCCTGCGCTGACGGATGACTCGCAATAAGTACCTCGATAATACGAGCCGTCCGCTGCAGTGATGTTGCATCTGAAAGAAGAATGCGTTCCTTAAGGATGTCATTACCGATTGGAAGAAACTCTCCGATAAACGAGAAACACGCACCGACATTCCCCGCAGTCGCAGTACCCATGGGCAGCGCACACATCCTCGCTTCCTGGCGCGATGCAGAGATCATCAGCAGATGGACACTGACAAGCGTTTCCTTGCCAGTCTTCTAAACAGTCGCAAACGCCGCAAACGCAGGTCCCTCTTCCTGCGCACTCTACTCCATCGACCTGGAAGCAAAGAAATTGTCAAACTTTCGCAGATCCCTTTAGGGAAGAAGACCTGTTAATCGCTCAGCGGTCACCTTATCGCACGCAGAACACTCGCAAAATTGCCCTTTGTAGCCGTCGTCGCAGAGGCAGCTGTCACAGATGCATTCGCCTCTGTCAGAGCAAACTTTCGTCGCGTTAGGGGCAAGGCACTGCAGTCTGTTCTCCGCTGGCGAACTTTCGTTGCAATCGCAGTGTTTTCCTAGGAATACATACGGCGTTAAAACGGTGGTTTGGAAGTGAATGAAAGAGAAAAGTAGACTCGTTCCTACCAGACCATCCGGAATCGCATTTGCATAGTCCACATTCATTCGTTCCATGCTTGCAGCGTGAGCTTTCAGACTCGTTGCAGTTGCAGCCACACAGAAGCTCGACATCGACCACCACTTTGGATACCTCCGAGGCCAACGCGTCTTCGATCACTACCGTTTGTTTCTGACGACAATTTTGTGATGCTTATCAGTACGAAAGAGCCGTGTACGAAGTCTAAATATCCTTGCATACCCATAGGCTCTCGTTTCTGGGACACTTGTCGAAAGAGAGGACGACTTTGAAGTCGTACACTTTGCCCTCCTGTATGCCGTTGCACTCCGACGTGCTCGACTCTGGGGCGTTCTTCTTCCCGCAGTTAGAAATATACTCGACACGCAGGGGAGCCAGAGAATTGTCTCGCAGCACCACCCTGGTGATGAGATCATGGTAAGCGCTCTCGATGATCTCCAGGATGTTCGAGCTGTTGCTGGTCAACGTTGCGACCCTTGCTTTCTCTCTCAGCAGACCTGCGATCAATTCGTACTCGGTGCGTCGATCCTCCGTCACGGCGAAGATCAAATTGACTTTGTTCTCTTGAAGTAGCCTCGACACCTCCGCCAGCGAAGGATAATCGTACCTCGTAGCCAGAGAATACTGTCCTCGTTCGTCGAGGTGACACTTGAAATCCTGTCGCTCCACAACGCCGCCTAGCTAATGGAAATACCAATCTATTCTTCAACCATAGATTTGTGATACACTTTCCTCAAGTAATATTAATCGATCACTTGACGTTACCTTTCCATCCCCAGCAAAGTGTAAGAATCCATCAGTAGCCATCAGCATAAGCTTCCTCGCTTGCTGACCCCATCCGATCTCTTTCGCGCAAACGATCGACTGCACAACTCCGTCCAGTCCTCCTTCCAGATTGTCAACGTTCCCAGTGACAGAGCTGTCGTTCACCTACGACAAATCTTACTAACTTTCATCCTGACCTTCATATTTTCCCAATCAATCATTAACGTACTTCTTTGACGAAACGCTGAATATCCTCGGTGAGGCCCAGGTGATGCTGGAAGCAGTAAAGCGGCGAGCAGACGGAGTGCTCGCTTTTACAGGGGTTTTCCTCGTGGCCAGGGAAGATGAACGGCATCAGAGGTTTGTCCGCGTAGCTGCCGAAGCCGAGGCGATAATTGGTAGTGAAGAGTCCCAGTTTCTGTTTCATGTCCTGGCCCAGGCTGGCCAGGGTGTCCTTGTCGTCCTTCATCGACCATGTTAAGTCCATCAGGTAGTACAAGTCCAGTGGGTAGTTTCTAGACCATTTCACACCGTTACGCTTCTTATACACGATAATGTAGAAGCTGGAATAGAGGCAAAGAAACGTACTTGGCTGGCCGGTAATGGAGCCGAACTACTGTCTCAGAATTCGGTCTGATTCTGACTCTAACTTTCTGTGGCCTTAACTGTATGGGAGTCTGGCCAGCTACCTCCACATCCTGAAAGCCAAAGTCCTCTAGAAGCTCTATCGATGCTGGTGGAGCGGTACGGATCTCCTCTGAAGGACAGCCAAACGCTTTCAGCCTCTCTGGCACGTTGCATCGCGGTTTCCCGAGCGTCAAATTCGCGTACGACTATAAAAATAATTTCAATACTGTCGATTCCTAGTAGAAAGAATCTAAGTTTCTCTCGTATTCAGGAGGATCAACGCTGGAAAAGATTTACCCAGTCGCTGCACCACGCGCAGGAGGAGCTCGCTTCCAGGCAATTCTCACAGGAGCTCTGAGAGACGCATAGTCTCAAGATCTTCGCTTCGAGAGCCTGCGACTTCTCACAAAGGCGGCACAGCAGGATCACAAGCAACAATCCTCCGACGAACCTCATCCTCGTCATCGATCGTTACACAACTAGATCGGAGCCTTGCATGCGCATCGCCGGCGTCCAACAGATCTCTTCGTTCCTCGATATCAACGCGTCCGATAGGCAAATCATGCTTCCGTTCAACGAAATCACTGGTCCATGCTTTGCTTTTACTATTTCCGCGATCACGGGAACGATATCCGAAGCGAAACTAGCGGAATCGGCACGAGCAGTGTCGCAACGTGTCTGTTATCAGCAGCGCTATGATAACGATAAACGGCGTGCCCGTTGGAAAATAAAGAAATAGGTAGCGCGCCTCGCTGATCTGATATCGTCTCGCGATATTTATTATACAATCCCGGCGAGAGTTTGCTTTAGCAGTGAAAATACGCCGATCGCTGGCGGTTCGGCTGGAATTTCATGCGCTTCGTCTTTATTCTATCGAGGATCGATCGATCATTTAGAGTTCGTTGAGGCATACGTGAGTTACGCGAGCGAGTGGTATCCGCGACCTGGGCACTTTTTCTTGGAGATTCACTGTCGACGTTGTCGCTAGTTTACTGCGAACGCAAACGAATCCAGCTGTAGACTAACGATGCCTACTATTTCGCGTACATGTGGCAGATAGATAATACCGATGCTCCTACGTACAGGGTGTTCTTGACGAACCAGTGAAGGCAAGGTGGAGCTTGTTTCCGCGATTCGTTGTCTTCAGTGATGTAAGATTTCGAGAATAGACGCTCCTGCGGTTCTAGAAGGGGATAATTCGAGGAAAGAGTATTTTACTGTAGATTGGAGTTCTGTTAAATGTATTGGAATCCTTTGGTATCGATGTACGATCTATGGATCACTCAGGCATTGCGCTGCAAGTAGGTCGTGTGCTTTTGTTCGATGAAAGAGATGGCCTTGGAAATGTCACCGATCGTCACACCCTTTATATACGTTTAATATTCATAGTAGGCATGGAAAGTATGTCCACCCACTTGAGTGTATCTCGATTATGCGATGACGAGTGTGTCTATCGCTCGCATATCATTATCCCTATAGGAAAGATTTAAAAGAGCTACGAACCGCGCTGGCTCCTTCGACAAAAGATCGAACATCAGTCGTTACTTGAGAATTTAACTCGAGATGCAACGTCCAACTTTTGTTGGAATTTTTAAAAGATTTTCAGAAACATAGTGGAGTGAAAGAAATGAAAATATGTGGAAATAGGTGCGCTAATTCGATTGTAACGATGATGCCTCTTCACTTAGAAATGGGAGTGTCTCTGCGCGACGAGCATACAAGTCGTGTGCAGTCACATTATCGCGATATTATGTTGACGCAGTAATCAAATGGATAGACACTCGCAGCTATCAGAAACATCGCGTTATCTAGTGCTAACATAGTCACGATATTGCACCACTGCTTGTGAATTAACGTAAAACACGTTGTTCAGCTTCCATTTCTGGGATAACGGCGTTTAGTTTACAAAAGGTAGGAGAGCGAGCAATGCAAGAATAATTAACTAGGAAAGAATCTGGGGCGAAGTTCGTCGATAAACGACGAAATCCCAGTGAAAGCACACGCCTCCCCTGACGCGTTTCAATTTCATAAAGAATGCACTCGAGTAGGAATTTGTGATTTTATTAGAATTCTCATTCATCAGACGGAACCATGTATAAAAGAATCGCTTGTGTATCGGGGATAACATATGGCACTCGGTTCGAGATAATACCGTTCATACGATACGATGCTTGCATTCATCCGGTATTACAAGTTCCATTCCACAAATCGGTAGTTGAAGTGAGCCAGTACATGAGAATTCCATAAACTTTATTTAACTCTACCAGACATTTGCCAGCTGCTCCAGCGACAATCGTCAAACCGTTGCCGTTACATGGGCCTCGGGATAAATAACAGGCTCCCTCGTCCATTTTACAACCACGAGAGTGTTACGAATTACAAATAGAAAAGACTTACGCTACCCTTACGCTAGTTACTGAAGTACAGTGTTCAATGTATCACATCGTGCCGATCATGCAAATTGTACCTGTGTCGCGCGGATCAGTTCAATTCTCGCTTAGGAAGATCACTATGCGGGCAAGTAACTATAAAACCTCATCGGTTAAATCGCACAGGCCGTTAAACGTCGAGACGAATTAATCCCGATCGATCTGAAAGAGAACGTTCGCTGCTAACCGCGCCGTCGTTTCTCAAAGCGGCGAAAAAATAAACGCGTACTTCCTGAAGTCGAGAGCTTCTGCTTCCTGAAACGCGCTGCCTCTCCAGGTGTCTGGCCTTAATCACGAATGACAACAGAGCCGTTGTATGTGTATAAAGATGCTCGCTGAACAAAGCGAGTTTCCTTTGTCTCGCTCGACGAAACTCGCCCGAATTTTTGCGCAACAGCCCTGCTGGGAAACAAGCTCGTTGGAGCGCGATAAAACTCCGACGCGTACGCGCCCGTACGCGTCGAGTGTCGCAACGTTTCTTTAGAATTACGCGAGCGTTGTTAACGCATCGTGAATTACGGTACCACGTACTATTTCATACACTGAATTATTAACCCACGGGAACGTTCTGGATGTGTCGCGAGCGAGTTGATCGCGAGACGATTAAGGCTTCCTCTCGGAGCTGGAGACACGTCTGGTCAGCTGTTGATGAATGTTGGTACCGTTCTCGTCCTTGGTGAGAACAGTGGGAACGTCCTCTTTGCTTGGCGTTGACACAGGTGCAGGGCTGTGGGTGGTCGATTTCACTATGCCACGGATGAACATTCCCGCACAGGCCCAGGGGAACGACCTGTTGAATCAATAGAATTAATGTTTAACGATCGAGATCTATTGTTTCACTATAATCTAACGATTACTGGCCGACTTTACCATTTCGCGATGAGCAGAATGTAAAGGTAACTGGGCATTACGACGATCTTCTCGTTACACCTCATGGCGAGCACCACGCGGTCCGCCACGTCGTTCGCGCTAAGCCTCGGGAGGAACCTGATAGGAACAGAACCAAGCGTGTGAGTACAAAAATCTGCGCGCAGTGTTTAACAGAGCTCGCCTAATAGCATTCGTTTAAAAGAGGCAGAAAGAAACTTGTACCTAGGCGCAACGTCTTCGAACATGCCAGTACTACGAATGAAAAACGGACATATGACCGTGGTATTGATGCTATATCCATCAGCCTAGAAGATACAATAAGCAATATAAAAAAATGTGCCAGGTGACAATCTTCGAAGGGGTGTCTTTGCGTGGGTGTGTTTAGAGCGCGATATTTAAGCAAAGAAAAGGGTGTCAGAGTGATATATTAGAATATAAAATAAACAGGACTGTAATTCAGAGGAATATGAAGATCGGTACCGCTAGTTCCATGTGGAGTGCCTCCTCGAAACCGACTGCTGCGAACTTTGATGTGCAATAATCCACCAACGTCGGTACTCCTATGTGTCCAGCCAGGCTGGCTATGCTGACGATGTGGCCCTTGTCGTGCTCCATCATCGAAGGTAAGAAAGCCTTCGTCGTCTTAAATAAATAAATTACAGCCCTCAGTTCGCGATCATATAAGCGATCGTGTGATTAAAATTAAGTGTAGCAGTAAGGCTAAAGCGCAACATCTAGATAACTTCGATGAACTCTCGATAGATCTAATTAACCAGGGCTCAGCTAATTCTGTCCTCAGTGCTTCGCTCCACCATTCGGGGATTGATACAGTCAAAAGTGAGGCCAGGTGCAACGTACCGGCGCGACAATCGCAAGTGACAAGGAAACCCAGCGTCTCCAGTTGAGGAAGAGCGATAAAACGAGGAACGTGGCAGGATCGCGAGTGGAAAGGGCATTGGAAAGTAGCTGTATTTCAAAGGATCCAACCGAAATGACCGTGACATCGGATGCAGCAAGAGGTCCAACGGTTGGCGCTCTCCTTACGCGCCTGTTAACCCACTTCTCGGGGCTATCTTCTACTTCTAACATTTGAAAGTAAAATCGGCGACGCGTAACACGCGCGTGAGGCAGAGTCGACGCGATTGCCAACGAAACGACAAGGAATCCTGTGATTCGAGAGGGCCTCGAGGTTATCGCCGAATCTCGCGAGCTCAGCGTTTAACCGTCCTGGTCGAAAGCTGGGAAGTAAGTGGAGATCCGAGGCAGAAATTACATGTCGAGAGCGCGGCGAGGCCGATTGAAACGCGCTCCGTCAGGGCCAGAACGGTCCTCGAAAGGTCCTCGAGATGATCGTTAGTTTTCGAGGAACGGCGCGACCGGCAGGCCTTGTCCCTCTTTCGTTTTTATCATAAGACGGATATCTCAATTACCATTAAAACCGATGCCGCGGCGTGATGCAACCCGTCGCCTCGCGAAATCGGTATTCTCGTCCCGACCGCGGTATAATTCTCTTCCTTCGTGCTCCGAATCCGCACGGCGCTCTTTCGACTAACGCCGTTACTAGCGCCGAGACGTCCCGTCCACTTTCACTCTGCATCCCGTTAAGTGGACGGGTCGTTTCGAGACTCGCGAAAGCTTCTCCTAAATCGAGCGAAATTCTGGAGGACCTGAACGGCTCTGGAAGCTCGAGAAACGCTGGCGCCAGGTTCCTTTCTAAGCGGTTCACGCGTTGCGCACAAGCTAGTAGCCAAGCTAAGGTTGGCTTCCTTCGTATTGAAGAACCTATGTGCGTTTGGCAAGCGCGGCCGACGCGCGTGTCGCAACTACAATACACGAGCGTGTACTGCAACCGCACGACTGACTGGCTGCATCTATCGCGACCGGTTTTCCCACCTGACCCACGGCAACAGTCCTAAACAGAGGGAACACGGGGACAGGAATGCCTCTCACTCGCGGACTCCTCGAAGGGGGAAGCAGTACGCGGTCTTTGAATTTCAAGCCCCAACCCGTCTGACTACGCTCAATTACGGGGATCCAGCGCAAATCTTTGGAGGGAGAGTTTGCCACAGAGTACCGGGAATGTTACTAACTCGGGAATATGATGTCCGTTTTTGGACATTTCAGAGCTAGCTTCAAAACAAGAATTAATTGATTGCCTCGGTGTTATGTACGCGAGTCGAGGGCACTTGAGATAGGATCTCTATACCACTCGATAGTTTCCATTGGAATTTTAGTGCGTTCACCTTAGCACTATTCCTACCATGAACCGGTCAAATGACCGTTTTTAAAATATCGATTAGAATTTCCTATATACAACGTAATTGAATCGCCTTTAAACTTCACGACTTTGCCTCAAATATACGTATAATACATTTTTGAATATTCACTTCTTCTTTTATTGTTTATTTTCTGAGAAAAATTTGTAGTCTGTCTTACCTAACACGACCAGTCAGATGACGTGAAATGTGTCGGTAGGAATAGTGTTAGTCAAGGCGATCACGCGCGAGAGTTCATGGAGTTTTAAGAGCTCGAAGAGGCAGATGGAAGGTGGGAACGTACCCAGAAGTGGCTCATCACGTTCACGTCCATCGTGCGGATAATCAGCTTGTCCGGAGTGTCCAGGAATTTCATACCGGTAGCCACGCCAGCGTTGTTTATCAGTATCGTCACCTGTAAAAAAAAAGGATTTCAATTAAGCGTAGCTCGTTCTTGGCGAAATAACTGTCACCGTTGGCGGTTGTTCTCCGGAGGATAAAGGACGAGGCAAAGGATCTGAGTAAAGAAGACCGTTCGCGTAGAACCGAGCACCCGCGAAATTCCATTTCTCTCGAGCCTGTTGAAACAGATCAGCTAACACATCTGCAAGGTATTGCAACGTTGTGGCGTAACGCAGGATTTCGTAACGTCGCCTCCAGAAGCACTCATGCACCTCGACAGCGCGCATCCGCAGCTGCGACCTTCGAACTCGCGAAGATGCTTCGCTCGAGGATAACTTCTTTGCCCCGTCCCTTCGAATTTCATTTACATTTACACGGAATTTTATGCCTCCTATCTGACGCGGGATCTAAGAAACTGTTCACTTTTCTGACCACCTTAAATGTCAGCTATGTCACCGATGACACAGGAATATCTAATACAAACATTTCCTCTCGGTATTCCACGGAAACTAATATTAATTGCTGTTCTTTTGATAGACAAACACACTTGCGCCATTAATATTCTACTGTAACATCGATTACACCGTTCTCACCTTTCCAACTTCCTCCTTGACCAGGGCAGCTGTCTTGTAAACGTCTTCCCGATCGCACAGATCGCAGACGTAGCCGTAACAGGTTCCGCCAGCGGCTTGTACCAGTTTAACAGTCTCTTCCATGCCTGCAACAAGGAAGCACGTTTTGATCAATGAAATGTGGAACTATAGGCTCGTGGAGTAGTCGAGCTTTCAGAACTCCTTAAAGAGACGAAAGTAACTAACGACGGACTTAATTACTCTCGTATTCTATCTCTGCTATCCAGTATATTCTTCGTTCCACCGATGTTCGCAGGGAACACGGTCCCCTGCGTTGTTCGCAATAGCAGCGCCGATAACAGGAGATTGCAGCAGAAAACAACGAGGGCGGGGATATATTAGGTTAACCGATAAGCCACCTGTTGCGGGCAATTAGCATAGCGTTGCTTTTCTACGAAACATGCTCGAGAGGTGGAAGCAATCCGAGTTCCATTCGCTTGCGACAATTCGCGGGAGGCATCAGCCGATAGCCGAAGAGCGCTCCACTCGCGGCTCGCTTTTACGTAGAAAGTCGAGCCGGAGAGGCGGCTGTCTCGCTTCTTGGCCAAGTGGTACGTGTGCTCGCGTAGAATATGAAAGATAATTGCAAAACGCAGGAGTATATCCTGCTTCTATGAGGTATACCACAGGGATCCCTGAGTTTTCACCAGAGGGAGGGCAGCAAAGACCGCAACATCTAATTAGAATTATTCTTAAATTTGCTAGCAGTTATCCAAGCCGTGCCCCGCCGAGGAAAAGTGGGCTGACCGATGCGAAAACCACCGGAACCAAAGACGCCGTTTCGCAACGAGACACGCGCGAATGACATTTCATTTTCTCTCTAACGATCGATAAATTTATAAGGCTAATCGGGGCAGATCTACTTGCGCCGCCTTGAATGTCTCGTCACTTGGGTGCTGCAAGCACACGCACCAAGTAAAAGTTCTCTTTTCCTAGTTTTCCATTCGTAATCTTGACCCTCGAGACCCAGTTACGAGGATGGGTGGCGTCAACAGCGCGGAGATGATCCAGTGGATTCTTTATCATTCTGCGGTTCGTCTTCGCGGACACGTGCCCGGTTTGCAAACAATAAAAACACTAATCCGCTTGTTGGGAGTGCAACGGTGCGATCAGTATTCCGGCTGCGATTTGCCGACCATCAAAATTCATCGCGCGAACTGGCTTCCTCTGCCCGTGAACCCCAGTGCGGTCTTTCCTCTCGCAGCAATTAATCAACCAGCGATCCTTATCGCCTCCGTTTCGTCGCCCATCTGTCCGATTGCTTAACGCCGCCGTATCACCTTGCTGACGCGATTGCCTCACCTCGGGGGCCCGAAAAGGTGGGCAATCGTGGCTATCTGTCCTCCAAAGCTCGTGTTTACCGTCTCCTTCGCTCTTTCGTCAAATTGATAGCATCCTCGGGGAGGTGATTACGCTGGAGTGGTGTCTGCTTCGTTACTGGATCCTGTTTCCCTAGCTCGAGGGAGCGACAAGGGGAAAAGTCGATCATAAGACAGACAGGCGCACGATTTCCTCGAAGACGAACCCCCGCGAATATCGGGCACAAGTTTACGTTGGAGCTGCGATAAACGATCAGAGCAACGATAAGAGCGAGCCTACAAATACATTCTGTAGTTTTATAATGCAAGTGTTTAAGTTTACTAAATTGTGAACAATGGAAATAGTCCGGAGAGATGAGATGTTTGAGAATATATTATAAAATTTGTGAGAGTTTAATTCCATGAAACTAATAAAATAATTGAATATTAATTACATAAGAAACTAATTGTCTCGCGAGATTAAAGTGCGATATTTTTGCGATAGTTTCTATCGCAGCTCCAGCGTAAACTTGCCCTTAATGTCATCGAAGATATTTTCCTCGGTGTTACATGGAGGTCATTAACACGAGCGTTGCGTGGAAAGGTCGTTCTCCGCACGGGGCATCGAGAGGTCGCCCACGATTGTTACGCAAGCAGATACGGATATGGATACCCCCCCGAGAAGTTATCTCCCGGTGGAAATCGAGTAATAATAAGCACTGTCTGCGGGAAAAGCGATTGTCTGGATTCGCGAGAAAATCAGCAGCTGGGTCAAGGACGACCTATTCGGCGACAGGCAGCTGACGATCCTTCAGCAGATTCTAGTTGATCACTTCGATTGAGCGGTTGCATAACACAGGGCAGCCAAGAATCACGTATATATCCACGAAGTAGGACTATCGTAGGCTCAGATTCTTAGATTAATGCGTCGTTGTTGCTTCTACATTCTTCTACGTTGCATTGTCAATTGCGTAAATCGAGCGATCGCGAGCAGGAAGTGTTTAACCAAGGTAACCGGCGGCTTCTTTGCCTGTTTATCGAGGAATCAGCTCGCTGCGCCGCGGCACACGCACAGATTAGGTGAATTATCGGTACGCGGAATTAGCATGGAAATAAAGGAGCGCCCGATATGATTATCGCGTTCCACCATGGAAGCACGCGCAACGTGACATTTCAGCAAATCAAGCGCGACAACGTACTCGCTCCGAGGGTCGCACGAAGTCGCGTTGAGAGTCCAAGCACGCCTCGGGCGGCCTTGAATTTCGGATGTTCATCAACCTGAGAGGATTCGCGGCACGCTCCACGTTCGAATATCGCGGACGTAATTGCTCGGCCGACATCCAGGCGGCTTGTACTCGGGTCAGGGCTCGAGATAGCGACGTGGGAAGTCCGCAGAGCGAAGCCTTGGTCGTCACGTTTCCCTCGAATTTTCCCGGACGTGACCTTCTGATCTACCGTTATTTCTTTGCGTGGCCCGGTCACGCGCGAAAAAAATTCGGGCAAGCCTGAAAAGTTTTCCACGGTCGGTGCATCGGTCTTGAAATCGCTTAACGATTCACGGGACGTCCGGGATGGAACCGGTTGATCGCGTAGTCATCTCTCAGACGGAACTATCAATTTTTTTATTCATCCAACACGGAATCTTGAAAAACTTTCCTACCACAAGACTCTATGCCTCGATCGACAAGGTTTTTGTCGAAACTGGCGTATCCCAAGTGGTTTGCATAGATGATTCGTCTAGTTATCTCAAGCACTCGAATTAGAATTCAAGATTCATATCAAAGGTGAACAGGGCCATCAAAGACAGATTATTAGCATTGCGCTGGGGAACACGGAATCTGTTTTATCGTGGACTCGTCGCTTATAAAAACGCGCTCTATTGGAATTGCATAATGCATGCGAGGGAATTAATTAAGCTAACTTTTTTACGAGTTCGAGGAAGCATTAATACTAGTCTAAGTTTAATCAGGAATTTAATGCTACTCCTTCAAGTCCCCACAATCTCAATATTATATGAAGCTTCTCCAAGAAACAGAACTGTAATGCTAAATATTGTTGATTAATTACCACAACTCTAGAGCCCAGAGGGCTCGGCTAGCAATTCTCTAAGGCGTCTTTAAGAGCTGAATGCCCAGCTCGGTGCACCTGCGATGCAGTAGAAGAATAAAGGAGACTCACCAGCTTTGTTAACGTCCCAGATGACGACGATGGCGTCGAGGTTAGCCAGTCTAAGTGCAATTAGTCTTCCAAGACCGCCCCCGCCGCCAGTGACCAGAGCAACCTCACCGGCGATGCTCTTCATCTTGTACTTGGAGGGGATGAACATTTTCACGATGCTCTCGACGATGGAAACCAGCGCGAGCAACAGGAAGCCGATCACGTCCCTGGTAGACTTTAGGAAAGACATCCTGTCCTGTTCCCAATTTAAACTTCGACTGGAAACTCGAACGAACGATTGCCGCGGTACGCGACTCTTCTGCTTTTACGTGAATGACGATCGATCACGAGATCATAACTCGTCGCCGCACGGGGGTGTGTAGCAGGGTTTCCGGGCGCGGAGGGAAGGGTGTCGCTGTTGCCTGGTGAACCGGAAATCCAGCGAAAGTGGACACACCGGTTGGCACGGCTTCGGGCCTCCTGCAGGGTCGCCTGGAAAGAAGGAATCATAACTCTGATCAGTTGATGATCAG
Organism: Andrena chrysosceles; assembly: GCA_963855975.1. Taxonomy (NCBI): domain Eukaryota; kingdom Metazoa; phylum Arthropoda; class Insecta; order Hymenoptera; family Andrenidae; genus Andrena; species Andrena chrysosceles. The sequence goes on along the minus strand of OY979769.1, from coordinate 12,331,343 downwards.
AAGACCGAGGACGGTTCAGAGTCCTCCTCCGCTTTTTGCTAGATTACGTGATGTATCTCTGATGATCAATCGGAGACAATAACCGAGTGTAAACAACGGTAGAGATGTTAATTATTCCGCAACAGGTAAACAAGATTGAAATCACGATCGAGTATACTTGATGCCCAGAGATACGCCCTGAAAGATCCCTAAGATAGAAGAGTTGCACGAGGATTCGTCGAATCGCTAATCTCGTTAGTTACTCGACGCTGGTCGCGAGTCTACGGGTCGACTATAGAAACTAGTGTACGCTTTCTCCGAATTTCGTAGCGCTTTCTTCTCGACGCGGTAAAGAGGACATGGAGACGGACAATCGAGCAAGGATCTATGACGTTTTTTCTCGAAGAGCATGTCGGGACGGCAGGATGAAAAAAAGAGAAAGAACGATGGACACGTTCGGGTATTTCGAAAGAAGCAAGGAAAAAAGAAGGTTCGATTCCGATCGACCGTGCGTCGCGACGCTTCCGTTTTCCTGTTAACGAGAAGCGTTACGTCGGACAGCAGACATCTCGTCGGATAGTAATTCACTTTCTAATAGAACGCGAAGTTCACTTTCAATTTTCAGCCGAGAATTCCCCTCGATGGAAGCGTGTAATTTCCCGTTTACGTTCGGCCATTCCGCGAGATCGTTAACGCGTTGATTGGATGTATTCGCGATTGCATAAGGGGCGAGCCTCCGAGTGAAAATCGGAGAAAAAGGGGACCGCGGGAAACGAGTGACGTCTCTGCTTCT